>CM076579.1:742564920-743951000 GCA_034641835.2 Pinus albicaulis
CATTTCATTTTTTGTTTCTCTTTGTGAGAGTGAAATTTGTTGCACTTGCTCTTGTAATTTTGATAGATCATGTTGCAATTCTTCATCTTCATGAGTCATAGTAAAGCCTTATGAAGGATTAATGGGTGTTGAATTATTTTTACGGGGCATCGTTTAGAACCCAATACTGATATCTATTCTACAATATGCCCTTGGAATCAATTCAAATTGATTCTTCAAACAAGACTTATGCAATTCCGAAAAAAAAAACACACCTTTTTTCTTGCTTTTGAGGAGCTCGATATTGAAATTGGATTATATCTATGATTGCGGCTCTTCAATATTTGAAATTCAGCACTGAAGTAGCCCTCTGAATTCTCTTTTGAATGCCACAGGTCTGACCTGATTTGGATTCTCCAAGGCAAAGCTATGTCCAATCTCCCACAATGACCTAATTATGGACTGGTTTAGTAAAGCGCACTTGTATGACTTTCCACGTGTCACTTTTTCATCCTTCGCGTCTGAAATTTATAGCCAAGAAACTATAGTCTGTGTACTGGTGACCACTTTTTACAGCACTCCAATCTGATGCTCAGAGAGAGAGTTATTGAACTTTTCCCACGATCACCTCTTTGTGATGAAATTCGGGAGCCTGAAAAAGCACTACCTTCCACAGATCATATCTCCAAAAATATTGCAAACCAAGCTCTACAATTTTTTGACGAGTTTCCTCAGGATTTCAGCTTTGCACCCTAAAAATTTCAGATTTTGAACCTTCGTAGAAAAAATGTTATAGCGCAAACGCCACGATGACCTGTTTAGGATCCTTAAAAAAGACCTAACTTCCACAGATCATATCTCCGAAAATATTGCGAACCAAGCTCTGAAATTTTTAGAAAATCTTCCTTAGGATTTCGGCTTCGCACCCTAAAAGTTTCAGCTTCTAAAACTTCGTAGAAAAAAACTTATAGCAAAACTTCCACGAAGACCTGTTTGGAGCAACGAAACCCTAGAATCCAAAGCTCTGATACCAAATGTTGTGTAACCAGCTCCAAAAATATAAGAAAAGAGATATCAACGCCTTAGAAATAAGCCACTTCGAGGGGGCAACCTCCAATACATTACATAAATGAACAATTCTTGGATGATACAATTTACAAAACCTCCTTTCTATATATAAGAGTCCATGTGGCCATAATGTAATCTGTATTGGGCCACCATGTAATCCTAGCCGACCTAACAATAATAATTTAAGGGCACAATAATAACAAAATGGGGGTTACAAGGGTACAATAATAACAATAAAGGGGTTATACTAATAACAATAAGGGACTATACTAGTAATATAGGGACCTAACAGGTTCCTAATGCTCGTGCCATATATTTTACCAAGCGATTCTCTTTAGCACTTGATGAAACCACTTCCATATGTATTTCTCTACGTACAGCTGAAACATTTTTCTATCTAGATCTTCTAATCGAATTTATAGCACTATTTATATTTTTTATCACATTTTCCTTCATTTTTTTTTTATCTTTTGTTGATTTTCGAATACCCAATAAAGTCGTAGATTCTTTTAATTTCCTTAATTATAAGATACCTTTCAACATTTGGGCTTGAACTATCACATTTTACTTTATGAAGTACGTATCAAAAATGTGCTTAACACGATATCGTATAACATGGTCAGCTCTTTTGTCTCTATATGTGTGGGTTTCAGCATTTTCTAACATCTCATCATCGACATTCAATTCATCTATACATATTCGAATGAATAGTACATAATAAGTTTACAAATTCAATAAATAACTAAATTAAAAAATATGTATAATTTCAATAATACGTGCATGTGTTCAACATATATATACATATATATACATACCTTGTGATTCAATTTCTTCACTTGAATTTTTTTCAACATTTTCACCATCTTCAATCATTGGTTCAATATCTCTTTCACTTTCTCTTTCAAAATTTTATATCTCGTCATCAATGTTTTGAGGAATATATCTCTCTGTTTACATTGCAAAATATTTTTCAAATTAGTTCATCAAATAAAAATTAATCTTGAACACATTTTACACTAGGAAAGTTTTAAATATCAAATTCATAATATTTTCATTTACATACCTGTTTCAATTTCTAGTTGAGGTTGATTTTGTCTTTTAATATTTGAGAGTGCTTCTCTCTTTCTTTTGCGAGATTCTCTCCCATGTTCTCTACGTTCCTCAGGGTCTCTTGTTCGATCATATTTTCTCACGTAGTTCCTTTGATTTCCCATGATAATAGAGTATGAAGTTCAAAAAATTTCCTTCAAAAATTTAGATAAAAAATCAATTAAAAAAAACATCACAAAAGATTTAATTTAAAAAAAAAATCATTTTAAATTTTTTGCAAAAAATACATAATTCAATCCAAAACACTTACTTTAAAAAATCCAAGAAAATAATGTCTTATAAAAATGAAATGAAGCTCAAAATATATCCTTCCAAGTCCTGCAAAAAAATTTCATTTAAAAAGTTAGACAAAAACTCATTTTGAAAAATCATTATAAAAGATTTACTTCAACCCAAAACATGTACTCTAAAAAAATTTCACTTCAAAAAATACCTCCAAAAAAATTCCATTGAAAATTAATTCCAACTTCTTAAAAAATGACACTTTAAAAAATACTTCAAAAAAGCCTCTAAAATAATATCACTTTAAAAAATACCTCCCAAAAATGTCCTTTTAATATTAAGCCTAAAAAGAGTCATTTCTAAATTAAGTCAAAAAAATGTCTTTTGGAAATTAAGCCCAAAAGCCTGTCAAAACAAAATACATCCAAAAAAATGTCCTTTGAAAATTAAGCCCAAAACCTCTAAAAACAATGAAAATTAAGCCCAAAACTTCTTTAAAAAAAATACCTTAAAACCAAAAAATGTCCTTTGAAAATTAAGTCCAAAAACATATAAAAACGAAATACATCCAAAAAAATGTCCTTTGAAAACTAAGCCCAAAAATTCTAGAAACAAAATACTTAAAAAAAAAAACCGATGAAAATTAAACCTCTAAAACTAAAATACAGCGAAAAAAATGTCCTTTGAAAGTTAAGCCCAAAACTTCTAAAAACAAAATACTTAAAAAAAAAAAACCAATGAAATTGAAGCCCAAAACTTCTAAAAACAAAATACCTTTAAAAAAAAAACAATGAAATTTAAGCCCAAAACCTCTAAAAACAAAATACCTTAAAAAAAATGAAGCCCAAAAAATATCCAAAAAATGTATCACATACCTCCAAGAAATGTCCTTTAAATGTACCTTCAAGAAAAGTCCTTAAACCCAAAACAATCATTTTCAAAACTTTCCTTTGAATGTACCTCCAAGAAAAGTCCTTAAACCCAAAACAATCCTTTGCAAAATCATACCAAATGAAGAAATGTGTGAAATTATGCGAAAATAATGAATGCTTTTACGTGAACATATATTGCCGCGAAATGATTTTTTTGGAGGGGCTTCGTTGTATTTTCTGGCCGAAGGAAAGTCAAGTAAATTTTCAGCCGAACTTTTATAATAAATTCGGCCGAAATTTTGTGTCGTTAGACTTGACGGGTCGTCGGCACAAAAAAATAATTTGGCCAAACTTTTTTACAAGTTCGGCCGAACTACATAGAGCCAAGCTCTAAATACATATATTCAACTTTGGCATGGTTAAACTCCATGAAACAATCTGAATTAACTGTCAGAACCAAGACAAGCATTTTCAGAATTCAATCTACTTTCAAGAAATATAAATTCTATGGAATTTCATAAATATTTACTAATTTTAATTAATTTTGTAATAAAACGGGTGTAAACAATTTCTGAAGGTCATTATGATTCAGTGAAATCAATATTCTGTATCTTCCAAAATACATTGTAAAAAAATTAAAAAAATTATGGTGCATTACATTGGTCCGTCGCCTGTAATGGGTAGTTTTTAGATTTTTATTTTATAACTTATATGTTGAGAAATTTCGTGCGTTGCGAAACATATTCAAAATATGTAGTTTTTTCATATTGGATCAGTTCAAAAAATTCTAGTAATTATGATATGCATCAGTTGGTTTTGTAAATATAACGAAACTGAAGTAGACTCTGTCTAGATTGTTGTAATATATTTTGTTTCTCAAAAACACAAAGTTTCAAAGAATGCACCAATGCGTATTGACATGACTTCTTATGAATCCTTTGATTGTTAAAAAACACACACTCAAAGAAACACTAGGTTGACATATCAAATGTGTATACAAAAATTCTAAAAAATAAGTAATAGAAAGCTAATAAAATTTCTGACAACTTATATGTTTATTGCAAAATGAATTTCTAAATAGAAATTTTTTTTGGCTTGTAGAAAGTTAAAAAAAAAATGAATTTTTTTTCTCAAAAAAAGGCAAAAAGTGTTACCCAACTTCACAATTTCACCCACCTACACTTGGTGTATGACACGACACATACACCTACACCCGGTGTACAACACACCACATACACCTACACGTGCTGTACAACATAACACATACACCTACACCTGGTGTACAACAGCACACATACACCTACACCCAGTATAAAAAAAGGTATATATACGTACACACCATACAATACCACGAATACACATGTCGTGATACAACGACTACACAATTCCCATAACACCATACTAAATATACACAACACACCCTGTACGACATGCACAAAATACCATATGTATAATAGTACCACATGTATAACATGTACATAGTACCATCTATACACAATGCCACCTGCACGATGTTTACACAACACCACATGTACATGGCGCCACCTGCGCAACGTGTACACAACATCACATGTACACCACACCAGTTGCACAACATATACACAACACCACATGTACCACATGTACATAGCACCACATGCATGCAACACCACATGTATAATCATGCACACCCCACCATATGTACACAACACCGCATGTACAACCTGTACACTACACCATATGTACACATCATCGCATATACAACATGTACCCCAAACCAAATATGCATAGCACCGCATATACAACATGTGCATATCACTGCATTTACAACATGTACATAGCACCATTATATATAGCACTACATATATGACATGTACTTAGCACCATCGGTACCCAGCACCGCATATGCAATCATGCACACAACAATATATATGCAACATATACACCAAATCATATGTACACAATACTGCATATGCTACATGTACACAACACCATTACTACACATCATACAACCACATTGTCCCTACCAAGCAACCTTGCTTCTAGTGTCTTATCCATGTCTTATCCATGCTTGTCACAACATGTTGTAGATCACACTAGTTTCATTTCACTGGCGTATCCTTCAGCATTACATGTCATAACATAAACATAGGTATAAACACATAATATCAAATCATATCCACATGATATTGACCTCATAGATCTGTGAGGTCTACTCTTCCCACTTGATTCCTTATAAACGAAGAACCTCTTCATGTCATTCATCTACATAAGCAACCATTCCTCCACAAGAATGATCCCTGACAACCCTGTCAGAAAAAAACATACATACATACATATATACATATAAACATCATCATAAAATAATCACGATTCCTGACAACCATGTCACACACACACACACACACACACACACACACATTATCATGATACAATCATAATCCATAAAAACCCCGTTAGAAAATGACATATATACATAAATGTATACATATATAGACATTAGCATAATCATGATCACCACATAATTACCAGACATCATAAGGTCTAGGTTAAGAGAACTCCCTTTATTCATGCAATGCATGCACAACATTGAGAACAATAGTCCCCAACATAGTCAAGGCATTTGACAGCTCAAATCCATTTACCCTACCTTTCCTGTTACCTTTCTCATGGCTTCCCTGCCACCGTCCATTTACCCCAATGGACCCCATCAATCCAACCGACTGTCATACTCTTGCTTCAAGTGCACTTATGCATGCACTAAGCTTCATCTAGGTCTTACATTATTTTTCGGATACCACACAACTCTCCTTGAGCTCCATCAACTTCCCTCTTTCCCCAACCAATTCTCAATACTGTCAAGACATAAGAGGAAAGGATAAGAAAAACCAAAAATAAGAGAACCATGAAAATTGATATCAATATGACACCACGAACAAAGTGGTGTGGTCATACACTAGACATAAACAAAATTTCAAATCAAGTGCAAGGAAATCACATAATACTGAAAGAAAAAAACTAGCAACAAACACCATGACTTAATCCCCATGG
Source organism: Pinus albicaulis (assembly GCA_034641835.2). Classification (NCBI taxonomy): domain Eukaryota; kingdom Viridiplantae; phylum Streptophyta; class Pinopsida; order Pinales; family Pinaceae; genus Pinus; species Pinus albicaulis. Next base: position 742,571,202 of record CM076579.1, read on the forward strand.
ATTCCCAATACTTCTAAAGGAAACCTCAACTTGAGCCTTCTCCAAGATTTCATGGCAGTCTCTTTGCCATGTAATTCCCTATATCATACTGCTATAAAAACATAATTGTCAGTGTATAAATAAACACAAAAATATACCATTTATCTTACCTTTTTGTGCCAAGTACGCGTCCTTGTAACTTAAAAAACATGTCAACCACATGTTCCAAATATCGAGACATCATATCTATTAATTTGAAAAAAACCTTTACAAATTCTAACAACCATTTCATAATCAACAATCAACTCACATCCATCAATCAAATACATAATGCTACAACTATCACTTACTTGCACTCAAGTACATATATGTTGTTCTCAGCACATATGTGTTAGTGCAACAATCTCGAACAACATCATTCCTTCATGAAATATTATAGATAGAAAATCATATCATGCAGCTGGTCATACATTCAAACAATAGATAAATGACATAATAGACACCAAACACTCAAACACCAAATAGATGACAAAATCAACCATTCAAGAACCAATTAGACGACATAAGAAAAATCATACCAAATAGGTGACATAATCAAACGCTCAAACACCAAATATGTGACATAATCAAAGTCATACCTCAATGTATCTCAATGGAGGCTATCTTGTATGAAAAATAAATCTAGATTAGCACGATATACTTCAAAACATATTCACCCAAACATAATTAACGTCATGATATCCATAACAATAACTAGCTAACATGTTCACATCATAAACTCATAAACAATTTCCATTCATGCTTAACAATCACATATGCACAGTCAGTCTAGATTAGTACAACACGATATCACAAATAGGTTGGCTCATACCTGAATTTCATAACCCTAACCATCTGCATAGGCCGATCCAAATCAGCATGATACATATAACATCAAGATCCTAAGTACAATTACCATAACCATCATGCAGACAACCACAATGCATATAACAACAAGTTACTATCCTTCATGTCTAACTGACACAGGTACATATGATCACACGGATTAAATAACATCTATCATACATGTAACTGCAACAACCATAGACTAACATACATGTACACAACCCTAATGCTTATAAAAATAATTAACCAACATACTTGCATGCAAAGAATACAATACATGTATGATGATCTACTCTTACTCCAAAGTCTAGTGTTGTGACCTCGCTTTGATGATCTACATCTCCTGCTCTGTCTCATCCAACACATCAACTTCATAACATACCAATAGCATCATAATGACATATCCCTCATACCATAACCTCATGCATGAAAACCTTAACCATGACAATGCATGCATAACAACATGCATTCAACCCATTTGGTCCAAATGTTTGAACCATGCTCTCATACCACCCTATGGTATCATATATGACCCAAAGATAGCGCAACCCACTCCGATACCAACTTGTAACACCTCCTCCCATATCTACTCGGTTTAACCTGTATGCCTAGGGTAAACATGAGCTGAGGGTCACTATAATAAGAATCAACCTCCTAGGTGACCTTAAGGAAATGGAGTTGACAACTTAAGACCTTATTGAATTCCCTCAGGTGGCACAACACCTCCAAGAGTAACCCAACTCCTCTAGTTTTCAAACTCCTGAGAAAAATTATTTTTTCCCTGAGATAAATACCTAGTCGCTCCCTTTCCAAGGCCTCCATGTGACTATGGGTTCACAGTCCCACACATGATCCTTCCTCCATGAGACTATGGAATTTTATGCTTAGTTCTATGCAAGTGACTGAATTTTGTGCCACTTTTTCAGGGCCAAAACTTAAGTCTTTTCCAAAAACTCATTGAAACTTCCAGATAAGGTAAAAAACATAAAAAAATTCTTATAAACAAAAAAATGAAACCAAGACTTGACCTAACCATCCCCAACTGGGACTGACATTCTGTCAAACACTTGGTGAATATACAACCCACAAGTCATGAATGCAAGTTTGAACATGAGGGACTAAAAACTTATTGAGGTTTAAAAATAAGGTTCAATACCTTTTCTCATTAGTTGTCATAACACCAATTAGGTCTTGCATTCATTATTTATTAAGTTATGAGTGAAAACATGAAAAGAGCCATGACTAATATATGTCATAAAACTATGCTTATAACTAAAATAGAACAAGATAAATAACAATAAGAGAACCTCCATTAAATCCACATAATAATAAATATATTTCCTTATCAAAATTAAGAGAAACTTAGGTTTTATTAAACATAGGAAATTACCATTTGGGACTTCCACGTTCCACCCGACCATAGATTGGTTGAGCCAAAACTCTCTTCATACAATCACCCCCGTGCCATATTCAAAGCATGAATGTGGGATCTCATGGGATAAACCAATCCAAACACAACCAAGGGAATTCATAGGTTAAACCACCTCCACCCTCTCTATATCATGTTCACACCTAAGTCGGTGTCGAGATTACAAAACTAAGCCAAGATTTGATGCCTCAGAATTATTTCACCATCCTTGGGGAATTTTCTTGTCTCCACCCTCAGGATTTACCATGTATCCTGCCAGTACCAGTCAAGGGATTGCTAGGCCTTTGGGAATATTCTTGAGACCACCTCAGCCCAGATTCTAAAACCATCTAGCAATCTAAAGCTCAAAACCCAAGACAATCCCATCACACCATGGCTATCTGGAAATGGAAAAGCTAGGCTAAAATCTGTTTTCAAAACCCAAAAAAATAAATGTCAATGGAAGAAAAAGAACCATATACCAACATGCACACACAATGCATGTAAAAACCAACTACAAAATCACACATGCAATCTGTTACCTACAAGTATTCTTGCTGAAGCTGCTTATTCTTGTCTTCCTTTGATTTCCTTTTCCTTCTTCACATTTCCTTTCCTTTCCTTAATTTTAATTTACTCGCTTTATTTCTTTCTCCTCTTTGAGACTAATTATAATAGTTAACTGAAAAAAAAGGATGGAAAAATCTATGAACTGATCCTTATAATCATTTTTATCATTGATGCCTCTATTTTCCTCAATTTCCTTTATTTTCCTTCATTTTTCTCCTCACATGCAACCTGTGACCTTTCACCTTACTTTTCTCCTAATTTCGATTATTTTCATAAATAAAATGCCAATAATACCTTTTTTCCTTTCCAAATCTTTTACCATTTCCTTAGCCATAATAAACCAAAATTAACATCCACACTAGGATTTTTTGCTCGACATTGAGCTTGGAATACGTGTCCCATGGCTTTGGTCTTATTTTTCCTTTTATTAACTTTATTACATGAAGTTTTAAAATGGGGTTGTTACATATTGTAAGGAATATCTATTGGTTGTAGATCTTAGATGTTCCACTTAGAAATCACTACTACTTACTCATAATAGAGGATCACCTTCAAGTTGGGGCTATGGCTCCACTAGGGAAAAGGGTCACCTAAAACCAGCTATGGTGTCCATAATAAACTCAAAATATGGTCGAGGACAAGGTACGAAAACCTGAAAAACTCCAATCTATTGTCCCTCATTCCCTTTCAACCTACATAATCCAAGGTGATTCACATCCTTCTCTACCTATGTAGTCCCTCAAACAGTGTCGTTAATATTCCAAGGTGCAAACATAAGCTAGTTAGGAATTAGTAATGCCCTGTGGGTTTAGGTGCTCTAGATACCTCAATGATCTCCAAGTACCCTCCAGACACCACATAAGTAATATTGTCCCTACACTTCTCCCTCCAAGGCTCCAACCTTCCCCAAGGCAACCCAAGGAGAAGTGCACTCACATCAAGTAATAGTAACAGGGTAATTCATTTCTGCAGAGTAGGATCAATAGTCACAATGGTAGCATTGAATGAGAATGATCAAATAAATGATGAGAAATACATTAAAATCCCCTTTTTTATGTGTATGTACCCAAAATGACAATTGGTGCCTACAGAAATCTCCCTAGGAGCTTAGGATAACTCATGCATAAAGGCTTTATGAATTATTTTAATATTTTTGGCTCAGTCCCCTAGGATTAATCCCTCTTCACTCAAAATCTATCCCCAATTCTGACTTGTGTATTCCTAGCCCCTGATACTCTCTCATCTGGCTTGGTATATAATATCATTATATTTTTATTAATATGATTGTGATTACATATTAAATAGCTAGGCATGTTAGCATTTTATCACTTAGTCTCACCAACCTAAAATCACATAAGAAGTTTGGCCTCCAAAAAATTATATACATAGGCACACAGGCACAACAAATACATATGTACACATGCATAACTACACATGCCCAAAAAAATCTTGGCTCACTAGCCTAATTAAAATATATGCAAACATACATAGAGGTCATCATGGGGTGTTACATTCCACTCGTGCTTGATTTATGTAATATCCTCACTCCATCATTTACATATGTACAATAAAAAGTGCTAAACAATATGAGGGTATTCCTCCCTCATGACATCTTCATGCTATCATGTAGCATCCTTAGGACTGTAGTAGGTTTGCTACACCTTTACCAAGGTGATGGCTTGATTTAGAAGCACCTTGGCCTTCCAATCCAATATTCACACCAAACAGTCCAAGAAGTCACCTCCATGCTCCACCTAAATCGCATTCCAATCAATTACATGGTTATCAATAGGAAGATTGATATGCATGGATGCAAGCAACATAGTACTATTCAACTACACTAATCCTTTTTGGGATCTCAAATGGACCATAAAATCTACTTGCCAACTTTGAGCTAACATGAACTAGAGAAGCTAAGAAAAAAAGTTCCACACTTGCATAATTAAGCTATATAGTGTGAAGTACAATAATTCATTGAAGAGATCACCAAATTTTGTGTTTCCATCAATGCTACGAAAAACCAACAGTGACCAAAGAACCATGGCATGGTGTTTTTTAGTGGTGAATTTCACCATGTAGCTAGGTTTTTCGATTAAATAAATAATATTTAAAAATTTCAATGTGAATTTTTGATATTTTAGAAGAAAACACTGAATAGAAGACAATATACAACCCCTTATTGAGAAATAATCACATGGAATTCCCAACAATATTACAGTGGATGACAGTCGTTGTGCACAAGGAATGTCGTTGAAACAAGTTAAAAGGTCGAGCTACATTACTATTGATATCTAGCTTTAATACCATAAATTTAATAATTAGATCAAACCATGTATAATAATTAGATAATAATAATAATATTTTAAACCATGTATATTTATGACAAAAAATGATCAAAACTCAAGCAAAATTTCAATTAGTGGCTATATGATATGGTCTCATCAGCCTACTAGGTCCATCTACCAATTAGTTACCCATGGCACCTTAATTAAGCTTTGTTCATGATTACCTCATGCAATTACATGATGTGAAACATGTAATATTCCCATAACATTATATTGACATGCATAAATACATATAATTCATAAACAACATGTAACCCTAAGAAATAACACATCATGAAACATTTAAAGACATAATAATAACACTAAGTTATAAGAAGTGCCAACTGGTTATAGGCCTCATATGTTCCTCTTATACATCACTATTTTAGTACTCTGAAATATAGAATAACCCCAAAGTTCGAGATATGAATCCAACAAGGAAAAGGATCACCTAAAGCCATCCATCGTCCATAATAAGTATAAAACATGGTGAAGGCTAAGGTATCAAACCCAACAAAACTCCGAGCTATAGTCCCTCAATCCCATTAATCTACACAATCCAAGATAATTCGTTGTCTTATACTTCAATGTAGTCCCTAAAACTATGTCATTAACCTTCAAAGGCTCCAACTTAAGATGGCTAGGAAGTCTCAGGGAACTATAGCTCTAGGAGTTCTAGCTACCCTCAAGGGTCTCCAAGTACCCTTTAAGTCCCACACATGGAATCTTATCCCTACACTTTCCTTATATGACTCCAACCTTACCCAAGTAAATCCAAGAATTAAACTTGCACCAAGTATTAGTATCAAAGTCACTCATTTCTCCAAAATAGGCTTAGTAGTCATAGTGGTATAATTGAGTGAGAATGATGGAAGGAATGACGAGAGTTACATTGAACTCCCACATTTTATGTGCATGTTCCAAAATTGACAAGTGGTACCTTCATAAATATCTTTAGGAACTTAGATAACTCATGCATAAATGATATAGGAATTGTTTTAATATTTTTGGCTTAGTCCCCTAAGCCTAACCCCTCTTCACTCAACCTTTAGGCCCCTTTCCCACTTGTGGAGTCTTATCCCCCCACCTCTCTCATATTACTTGGCATATAATATCATTTTATTTTATTTAATAAGAGTGTGATTACACATTACATAGGCAGGCTTGATATCCTTTTAGCACTTAGTCTCACTAGCCAAAAATCCCACAGGAAATTTGGCTTCCAAAACATTATATACATAGGCATGCATGCCTAACACACACATACACATAAATATATACATCCATAGGCACACATTCCCAATAGAATCTTGGCTTTCCAAACTAATACAAATATGTACAAATAGACCTAGATGTCATCATGGGGGTGTTACATTCCCCTCCTCCTTATTTATGCACTATCCACGGTGCATTGTCTGCATATGTACAATCAAAACTACTAAAAAATGTGAGGGTATTCATCCCTCATGACATATTCATAATACCATGTAGCATCCTTAGGACTATGGTACATCCACTACACCTTTACCAATGTGATGGATCTCCATTTCATATCATCTTGACCTTCCATTTAAATATGCACACAAGCTAGACCTATAATTCACCTTCGTTCTCCACCTAAATAACATTCCAACAAATTACATGGTTAGAATCAAGCTTATTATTTTTAAGTAAATAAAAATGAAAAACATCATGAATATGCATGGATGCATGATATGAAATTATATATGCAATTGGACCTAGGATCTCAAATGGGCCACAAAATCTACCTTCCAGTTTTGAGCATATTCCCAATTTTAATGAACTATTCTTGATTATTACTTTTAGGAAGATGTGGTCACCAAATTTGAATTCCATGTTTATTCTACATTTCTCAGACAATATTTCTTCCTATCATGGACCTCGAAGCTCTATTTAATGTTTCACCATTTTCTCTTTCATTTTTCTAAGCAAATATGGCCCAACAATGGCCTTATCTAATGGGTTTTCCCAACTCATAGTTATATTTCATTTTCGACTATACAAATCCTCAAATTGGATCAACTTAAAAGATGTTTTATACCCATTATTGTATGCAAATTCCACCAAGTGCAAGTATTCTTCTCAATTTGATGACTTATTCTTCACATACATCCTTAAGATATCCTCAACCACCCGATTGACCCTCTTTTTTTTTCCATCTGACTTTGGATGATATGTTATGTAATACCTTGAAAAATATTTCCAAAAGCTTAACATAGAATTGGGATCCCTATCTGATATGATTTCCTTAGGCATTCCATGTAACCTAGAAATTTCCTTGATATATATCTCAACAATATTGATTTCCTTATGTGTTGACTTAGCTAGGATAAAATGGGCAACCTTAGTGAGCTTATCCAAAACTGCCATGATGGAATCATGTTGTCTCACAATCATAGACAATTTTGTAGTGAAATCAATTGACAAAAGTTCCCACTTCCACTCAAGAATTAACATTGGATATAAGAATACAACTAGATACCTATTCTCACTTTTTTTCATTCTAAACATTTGGTAATATAGTCAACCACTTCTCCTTTCATACCTAACCAAATATATTGACCTTTTATAGCTAAAATTGTTTTTCAATATCTTGGATGTGCGACATAGGATATATTATGCATTTCACTTAGTGTCATATTTCTCATCCATTGAGAAATTGGAAACTAAATTTTACCTTTGAACGTGAGGACCCCATCATATTTCATCTCATAATATTTATGTTGTGGTTGTAAATTACATTGCTGTAGCTTCATTTTAATTTCCATGTGTTGCTAATCTAAAAGTACAACATCTAAAATTATGATTTTAAAATCATATTTTCATACACTTAAGGTTGAAACATGCACTTCATGCACCCTTATGTTGAGTCCATCATCCAACTTATTTTCCTTCCCCTTGATGTGTTTGATTTCAAATTCATATTCAACAGTAATGATTCTATCTATCCAACTTGCCCATAGTTTAGAGTTGGTTACTCAAACAAATGCTTAAGGCCACTTTGTTTCATTCTCAACTCAAATATCTTACTAAAAGATAATGTCTTCACTTTTTTAAGGCATGCATTATAGTTTCTAATTCCAAATCATGAGTGGTATAACTCCTCTATTTTCCTTTGATTTCCTTGATTCATAAAATATCACATGCCCTGCAACAACCCTGGTGAAAAATACATGTAAAAATATAATACCATGGTCATGGGAAACATATTCCAAGCTAAATGTTGGGAAATGCATCTTAGTGGGTGTCACTTTGGTTTATTATTGCTAAAGTAAATTGGGAAAGTCAATGGCAAAGGCTTTGGAAAGGAAAGAGACATTAATTGGTATTTTATTTATGAAAATAATGGAAATTAGGAGAAAAGGAAGGTGAAAGGTCATAGGTTGCATGTGAGGAGGAAAATTGAAGGAAAATAATGAAAAGAGAAGAAAATAGATGCCTCATTAATAAAAAGTCTTATGAGGATCAATTGGCAAGATTTTTCTTAGCCTTTTGTCAATTATATGGTGGAGATTTCTTCTATTCTCTCTCTCATACTATTGGACACTTAGAGTTTTCTTGGAGCATTCTTGTAGGAGTGTGGTGCAATTGGGATTTGGAGAAAGAAGGAAAAGGGAAAGCATGAAAGTGAAATAAGACATCAGGATAAACTGCTACAACTGGATTGCTTTGCAGGTATCATGTTGCATGTATTTTTTCCTCACTAGTTTTGGCATGCATTGAATATGCAAGTGGTTATTTGTTTATGATATGTCATTGGCATGGACGATTTCCTGGATTGACAACGGTTTTTCCTAGCCTTGCCATTTCCTTGATATCCATGGTGTTGTGGGTTTCACTTTTATTTTCTAGTTGGTTTTCATGTGCCTTTGGATGTGCGTTTATATATTAGTTCCTCGAAGCCTTGGTTGGACAAATTATTTGGAAACTCTATAACAAATAGGTTTGAGTTACTAGTTCTGGAAGCCTTGGTTAGACAAACACTCTGGAAGCCCTTGGTGGGTTGAGTTACTAGTCCTGGAAGCCCCGGTTGGAAAAATGCTCTTGAAGCCCGATGACAGTTGTGGGTTGAGTTACTAGTCCTGGAAGCCTTGGTTGGAACAAGAACTTTGGAGTCGTGGACAACTTGGGTAGAGACCAATCTGGTGATGGTTAGTGATGTCTGAATGTGAAGTGGAATCAATGAAGCCCTAGCTTGGTTTTGATTGATGTGTTCTATGAGATCCCAATTCATGCTTGGAATATGGCATGGGGGTGACTGGATGAAAGAAATATTTGGTTCGGCCATGTCTATGGTCGGGTGGTATGTGGAAGTCCCAAACTTGGTTGCATTTTTCTTAGTTTCGTTACTAGTATATTACTTTGTCGCCTATGTTTTGTTAGCTCCTTTTATAGTGTCCTTTTGGATGTGTTGGCTCAATTGTAATCTCGATAATTTTTAGCGTGTTTACCATTTGAGGCGATGACCTTCAATGCTTTGGTGCATCTGTTTGGAGTTATTGTTATGGTCTCTTCGCGTCGTACTTTGTGGCATTCATTGTGGACAAGTTTGGAAGTGGAAGTTTGGGTCGTCCTTTTGGATGTGTAGCAAATTTCTTAGAAGTTTGGGTCTAGTAATGTTGAGTGGTTTATTAGGGTTGAGCTTATTGTCTTCAGATCAAGTCTCCAATGTATCCCTCCTTTTTCCTTGGTCTCTTTCCTTGGTAGTTGTTCATCCTTTGGTTGTTCTCGTTGTCTTGCCTCTCACATATTTATGGCTCCCATCCAATTTATACCCAGTCATCATGGCAGAGGTTCTTATACTGCGTGGAGAAGTTCTCATCCTTTACAACCTTTCTCCTATCATTCAGTGGCTTTGGCTTTTAACTCAATCTCGCTGGAGGTTCATCATGAAATTTTATTTTTGGAGGACTTTGAGAGCAATGATCGTCCAAATGCTTCAGATTCTGAAATGGATGGAATGTTAAGTAGTTTCCAAACTTGGGTCATTTCCATAAGCGAAGGTTTCATTTTCTCAATTCTTTGGCCTTGAATCAACAAAATTCTAATTTTTTGCAGCTTCTCTTCAGGGAAAAGCAAATTGAGAACTATAACATCTTATCCTCTCTAAGAGGATATCAAGTGTATGGTTTGAAAAATTCGTTTTTGTCTCAACAATGTTGATTCTCACGTGGAAAAGGTGGAGTCATTTCTGGTTTCAGATTATGGTTTGGGGTACCTCACGAATCCCCATACTCATAGTGGGCACACTCTTGTTTTCTTTTCTTTGGATCATGACTCTTTAGAAGAAAATAAATGAAGATCTTAGTGGGCTTCTGATTTCATGTTTTTTGTACCAATTTTGGGATAAATGTATTCTAGGTTATGCAGACTTTTACTATAACTAGTTATGGGAAATTATCTCTTCTTTCTTATTTCCAGATAGGAGGGAGGAGAAAGAAAATGCAGTAAGAGAAAAGTAGCGTAGAAAAAGGCACGAAGAGAAAAGCATGACACTGCTGAAAGGAGTATTCTCCAGTTGGACAAGAGCCAATGGAAACTCCAGAACTTGTGGAAATTCTAGGCAGTACTGGAGGTCTTGATGAGTGCGTTGAATTGAGGAAATATCCTTACGAAAGGTCTTGATGAGTGCGTTAAATTGAGGAAAACTCCTTAGAAATTGTTCTGGAATAGAGGAGCTCGAGGGAGAAAATTAGTTTTAATTTCCAATTTCTCATCCGTAGGTGGAGCGGTCCTATATGTAAATTATTGTGCTAACATATAAGTAATTTTTACATACAATTTTAAATGTAGTTTAGTTTTTGTAGAAGTTTTTTATTAAATAAAACACAGTAAGTACAAGGTACAATCTATGTTATATTTGAGAATGTGAGTTCCTATATATTTTTTTTAAGAGAATTGTGACAATATGTGGCCAGGAGGCTAAGTCATTTTCTTTATAATTGGCTTGTGATCAAACATGCATGTCTTTTCCATTGGCCACATGGAATATAGCTAGAAAATAAAGATTTAAAAATAAGTTTAACTATCCTTTTCCATAAAGGTATTTGACAATACTAAGGAGGCATCGATTTCTGAAAGAAAAAGATAAACTATAACAAAAGAAAAGAGGAATCATGACTGTAATAAGTAATATTCTACAATTTAAAGCAAATTTTATTTTAAAATTTTAAGTAGTTGAGATTTAATCATTGTACCCATAAAATATTAGTCGATATGTACTCATTAATGTACCCATAAAAGATTACTGTAGGTTGAGACGAATTGTTTCAAATGTGCCAACAACCAAATTAATTGTTAAAATATATCATTACCTCCCGCATGCATTGTTAGACAATTAGTTAAGTGAGTTAGTTGAGTTGAGTGATAGATATATTTGGTGAGTAAGTTAGAGAGTGAGTTAAGTGAAAGTTGATCAAGTTGAGTTATGTGAGAGTGTGTGCATCTCAATTTAGGTTAAATACCCTTCACTGGTTTCATTGTATTCATTGTGATTTAGAGTGATTGAAGATTAATTGAAGAGTCGTAGCTCATGTGTTTCCTGTGGGAAATACTTGTGTTATTTGTGTGCTTGAATCCTATGCCTATCCAAAAAATTGGTATCAGAGCGAGGTTATAGAGAACGGAAAAAAATGGATCAGCAATCATCCGTGTGTGAGCATTTTTTTTTTCGCTTACTTCCACTATAACGCATCTATTACATTATAGACAGAGCGTTATAACATTGGATCTCACAGCAAAGAACCGCGTTACACATCAAACACTTACTATGCTTTGCATGCACATGGAGAGTTCTGGTTTTGGAGTACGTTGGTGGACTAATGCAGGAGATTGGTTCAAGGCAAGCATTAGCACGTTGCCTTATTGAGGCAAGAAAGCATTAGTGACTTCAAAGTCAACCGAGTAAGGCTTTTTTGAATACGTAAGATTTTAAAGCCATATGATAAGGTTTTTTTACATAAAGCACTTTTGAAAAGTGTTTCCATATATGCACTTGAGTCTTCAAAAGTGAAATTTTTAAAAAGGAATTTTTCTTTAACGATTTTTGAAAAGGAGTATTAAAAAGGGGTTTTTGAAAAGTGATTTTTTGAAAATATTTAAAAGTGGGGAGATTATAATAAGTTTTTTTAAAAAGGACTTATTATATAAGATTTTTTTATATAAAGAAATATTTTATATAAAAAATAATAAACCTAGGGTTTTATTATAAGGTCATTTTTTTGAGCTTTGCAAAGCATATTAAAAAAAATTAGGGTTTCAAAAGTGAATATTTGTTTGAAGAAAGGTGGCTAAAAATAGCTTCCAGCCACAAATTCCTTCTTTCATAGGGAAGGATTACGATGTGTGGGCCATTAAGATGGAGACCTTGTTAAAAGCACATGATGTTTGGGATCATGTCAAGTTTGGGTTTGCAGAACCGCAAGATGATGGAGAAGAACGAGCCCTCAGTAATGCAGAGAGGGAACAATGGAAGAAAGATAAGAGGAAGAATGCACAAGTATTGCTTCTTATGCAGTAGGGAGTGGACCGAGCAGTGTTCCAGAATATAATGATCACATCTTCAGAAAAGGAATCACGGGAAACCTTGGCGACAAGCTATCAAGGTATGGAAAAATTCAATATTGTTAAATTGCATAATACTAGGAGAGATTTCGAAATTCTGCAGATGAAAGAGACAGAGGACATTGATTCCTTCATAGATAGGTTAATATCTATCATCAATCAGTTAAAAATTTATGGTGAAGACATTAAAAATAGAACAGTGATTGAGAAGGTCCTTAGATCTTTGTCTACCAAGTTTGATGTCGTGGTAGCAGCCATAGAATAAGAAAAATATTTGGAAAAACTGATAGTTGATGAGTTGATGGGATCACTTCTATCACATGAGGCAATGATAAATAGAAATAAGGATTCCAATTTAGAAACTGCTTTCAAAAGTCAAGTTTCTATTTCAAGAGGTCGGGGTAGAGGTCGATCTAGAGGCAAAGGACTAGGCAACAACTATGGTGGTTAGAGAAATGGCCGAGAAGAGCATGAGCATCAAAGTGGAAGCAACAACAACAGAAGCTTTCACAACAATTAAAGGTTTGAAAATTCAAAGGTGAAATATTATTATTGCAATAAATTTGGTCATTATGCTCGTGATTGTAGGAAGAAGATAACTAATCAAGGAAATCAGAGAGCTAATGTTAGTACAGAGAATACTAACTCTATGTTCTTAGCATGCAACACCATGCATGAATTGTCTGATAAGGTTTGGCTATTAGACAGTGGTTGCAGTAACCACATGATAGGCAACAAGAATTTGGTTGAAAATTTGGATGAATCTGTGGAGACAAAGGTCAAGTTGGGGACTGAAAAGACTGTGGATGTAGATAGCAAAAGAGTGGTAAACATTGTGACCAAGCAGGGGGAGCCAAAGACCATATCAAAGGTATATTATGTCCCTGGACTCAAACAAAGTTTGATAAGTGTTGGTCAATTGAAGAAGAAAGGATACAAAGTAATCTTTCAGGGGCAACAGTGTGTTATTTATGACAAATCCCCAAGAAAGAAGTTGATTGCTAAGGTGTGGATGAAGAGGAACAAACTCTTTCCTCTAATTATGAACTACAATGATCAGGATAGTTCTTTTATAACTGCATGTTCTAATGATTACTGGTTATGGAACTTTCGGTTTGGACACTAGCACTTTTCTGGTTTAAGATTGTTGCAATAGAAACAGATGGTCAAAAGATTACCTCCCATCAAATGACCTGCTAGTACTTGTGAGTGTTGCATCTTGGCAAAGAAACACCATGAAATTTTTCCGAAAGGAGTTTCTTATAGAGCAAAGAAACCACTTGAGTTGTGCATAACGACTTGTGTGGACGTATGAGGACATAGTCGATTGGTGGAAGTTGTTACTTCCTCACTTTTATTGATGACTATAGCAGAAATACTTGGGTTTAATTTTTGAAGCAGAAGTTTGAAACTTTTGCAAAGTTTAAAGAGTTAAAAGCCCTAGTGGAGAACCAAAGCGATCGAAAGATCAAGGTATTGAGATCAGATCGTGGTGGAGAATATGATTCAAAAGAATTCCATGAGTACTGCAAACAACATCGAATCAGAAGACAGTTTACAACCAGATACACATTGCAGCAGAATGGTGTAGCAGAGAGAAAAAATAGAACAATCAAGAACATGACAAGGAGCATGTTGAAAGCAAGACACTTTTCTAATGAGTATTGGGTAGAAGCAATTGCATGTACTGTTTATGTGATAAACAGATATCCTACAAAGAGTGTGATGAACAGAGTTCCATAAAAAGCATGGTCAGTTATGTCATGCAGTGTATCTCATTTCAGAGTTTTTAGATGTGTAGCCTATGCAGATGTGCCTAAGAAAATAAGAGGCAAATTAGATGATCAAAGTGAAAAATGCATATTTACTGGTTATAGTGAGCAGTGAAAAGCTTAAAAATTGTATAACCTTGTCACCAAGAAGACAATCATTAGGAGAGATGATATGTTCAAAGAACAAGAGTCATTGAATATGACTGTAGACAAAACAACCGATGTAGAAGCACCATTGATGGAAGGGGGTGATCTAGTAGAAAATTAGAAGCAAGAATCAAGAGAGAAGACACAAAACAGAGTCACACCAGTAAGGAATCCAAGATTTTTAGAGCAGAGTGGATCTTCAAGCAGATCAACAGACCAGAATTCTCCAAGCAGCAAATCAGGTAATGAATCAAGCAATGGTAAGAAAAAGATGAAAAGTTTAAAATATATTTATGATGATTTCGATGTTAGTTCAAATTTTTCATTTTTGGCACTCCAACCTTCTTCGTTTGAAGAAGCAATCAGAGATGAAAATTGGGTGCAAGCCATGGATGAAGAGATGAATTCAATTGAAAAGAATGATACATGGGATTTGGTTGATTTACCAAATGATAAAAACCTCATTGGTGTGAAGTGGGTGTACAAGACTAAAGTGAATGAGAAAGGTGAGATTGACAGATTTAAAGCAAGACTTGTAACAAAATTATTCTTGCAGCAACCGGGAATAGACTTTGGAGAAACATTTTCTCCAGTAACCAGATTGGATACTGTCAGAGTAGTTCTAGCCATAGCAACTCAGAAAAAGTGGAAATTATATCAGATGGATGCCAAATTAGTCTTCTTGAATGGAATTTTAAAAGAAGAAATTTATGTGCAGAAACCTCTAGTTTATGAAGTTCAAGGTAAAGAAGATAAATTTTACAGATTGAAGAAAGCACTCTATGGACTGAAGAAAGCACCTAGAGCATGGTATAGTAGAATTGACAGCTACATGATTAAGAATGGATTTTGCAGAAGCAGCATTGAGCCTACCCTATACACAAAGGTAAATGAGCATGGATATATTTTGATTGTTTTCTTATATTTTGATGATATTATTTTTATAGGTGATCTTGAGTTAGATGAATATAAATAAGCCATGATGAAATAATTTGAGATGACAGATCTTGGTCTCATGAAATATTTTCTTGGAATAGAAGTTGAGAAATCTGAAAAAGGAATATTTATCTACCAAAATAAATATGCCAAAAATTTGTTGAAAAGATTTAAGTTGGATAATTGCAAACCTGTACCTACACCAGTTGCAATAGGTACAAAGTTAAGTAAGGATGATGACGGAGCAGATGTCAATCCAAATCTATTTAAAATATTGGTTGGCAGCCTCATGTATCTCACAGCTACAAGACCATATATTATGCAAGGAGTAAGTTTGATTTCCAGATTTATGGAGACTCCAAAAAACACACATTGGAGTGTTGGAAAACGAATTATGAGATACATAGCAGGAACTAGAGATTATGGCATAATGTATTCAAGCACAGAAAAGAAAGATTTGATTGGATACACAGATAGTGATTTTGCAGGTAGTTTGGATGATCGAAAGAGCACATCTGGTTATGTGTTTCATCTTGGTTCAGGTGTGATAACATGGGCATCTAAGAAGCAGCCCATTGTGACACTATCATCAGCAGAAGAAAAATATGTAGTAGCAACTTCAACAACATGTCAAGCAGTATGGTTAAGAAGAGTATTGGGTGGACTCAAGCAACAACAACAAGGATCAACAATGATATACTGTGACAACACATCAAAAATTTCACTATCCAAGAACAGTGTGTTTCATCAAAAGAGCAAGCATATTTATACTAGATATCATTTTATTAGAGAACTTGTGAGCAATGGATAAGTTCACTTGAAGCCTTGTAAATCTAGTGATCAACTGGCTGATATATTTACAAAGCCATTAGCAGTAGATTTTTTTTAGTTTCACAAAAGAAACTTGGGTGTTGTAAGCCTATCTAAGATATAGAATAACATGCATGTTTGAGTTGTCATGAGTTATATTTTAGTTTAGCGGTCGTAATTAAGGGGGGGTGTTAAAATATATAATTACCTCCCGCATGCATTGTTAGACAACCAGTTAAGTGAGTTAGTTTAGTTGAGTGATAGATATATTTGGTGAGTGAGTTAAGTGAGATTTGATCAAGTTGAGTCATGTGAGAGTGTGTGCATCTCAATTTAGGTTAAATACCCTTCACCGAGTTCATTGTATTCATTGTGATTTAGAGTGATTGAAGATTAATTGAAGAGCCGCAGCTCGTGTGTTTCGTGTGTGAAATACTCGTGTTATTTGTGTGTTTGAATCCTCTTCCTATCCAACATTAATTACCCTATGTTGATAGACTATAAACCAAATGGTCCAAACCTAAATATCAAAATAAAAAATACGAAAATATTTAATCAACCACTAAGGGTTATAATAAACTATTAAATTTCATAAAACCACCAAGGTATATGGTAATAATCCAATAAATAAAACTGAGTCATGGAGAATTTCATGGCTATGTCTACATGCCAAGCACCAAAACCATGAACCGTTAAAGGGTCATAGTAAATTAGTATCAAAACTAGTGAAACCTAGGCATATCGAAGAACATAACATTTTAAACGGAAAACAAGTGAACACAAACCAGTTAGGGTTTCAAAATAATAACAAATACTGACGTAACAGACAACCACAAAAAAAACCTGGAAGGACAACAATTAAGTTGAGCACCTTGACATGGTCAAGAGGATGCCTTTGAATGCAGATGGAGGAAACCCCAAAATGTTGCTTGCACTACCATTCAAGGCTGCAACAGAGAACATGCAACCCCCATCAACATTTAAAAAATTATCTTGAAGCAAATTTAGGAGAGAAAGCCAATATAGGTAAAGCTATAACATAAACTACCTAAAGAAATTCTGGAGGAATGGCCAAACCCTATACCTATGCTCACGAAAAAAATCAGAAAGTTAGGTCAGTAAATATATGACAAAAAAAGGAAGGAATACATTAAATGATTATTGCAAAATAGAAGAGGGCTACCTCGTCATGGTGGCTAACGAATTGATGAGGCTACTATGGGAGCCAACACGGTAAAATATAAGCAGTTTCCAAGCTTGGAGTTGAAAGACAGAGATCCTGGATTACCTTCAACATGCCGACAGACACATAGTAAGGGAAAAACCCTAGCTAAGAGCGAAGCGCTCCAGACTTCCTCACCATGACAGAATGACCGTAGGACGAAAGAAGAAAATCAGGTAGTTTTTTCCAAGTAACCAGAATCCTTGACCACCATTAGATGACTAGGTATGAGGGTCAACGTAGAAGCTTCGTCCAAGTGTCTTCTCATGGAGGCAGTGGAAGGTTAGAGAGCCTATCCAGAAAAGACATCAAGCCCAGCTGGCCTCCACTCCCTAGCAACTGTAAATGAAATATATATATACACATTCACCCAAGTGTTAAACTTTAATAAAAAAAATATGTACATGTACCAACCATGGTTATCTTTAATAAATAATAAATCAGATCCAATTTCTAAAGTATCAGGTGCATAGGGATATGCCCATGGTGTATCATAGGATTTTTTTGCTTAGTTGTTTTTATTTTAATTTAGTGTGGTATGTATTGTAAACAGAAGAGGATGTAACAAAGATCAATGTCATATATGTATATATAGAAAATAAAAAAATATTTTGATATTGATACTAATATAATATTTCAATACCAAAAAATTAAAATAATATCATTTATTTGTTAATATAAAATTAACATGTGGTATTTAAAAAAATATTAATAATAATAAAAAAGCGAAACCATTTATTGAGAAAATCTGCTCCTAATAGATACAAATAACAAACATAGGAAATCCAATATTTACTCTTGAAACCCTTTATTGGGAAAATCAATGTCAAATAGATACCTATTATTTCCTTGGCTACTTGGCCAATATAGCCACATTGATACCAACTCGTGTTCTATGTTCCAACATCAATCTCTTTTAAAAGAATATTCACAAGCTGGCTCTACACTAAACCATAAATACATTTATAGGAAAGACACTTCACAATCCAGCTCTACACTAAACCATAGATACATATATAGCAAATTGTAAACTTCCAATCACAACAAAGATTTTGTTTCATCTCTATGTTAGTCAATCCTTCATCAAGTTTTCTATATTTAGAATACAAAGTACTACACTCTCACCAAGTACAACACTCCACCATCTATGATAAGCTTGGTCCACACTCAGAAGTAGGAGAGCATGACTCCAAATAGTTGTCAACTTACACCACACAATGTTATCACTTGAACATACACATGCATATTGAACATTTTCTCTTAACCTTTCATCACTAACCATTTGTGATAAATTTGATCCACATAGAGAAGCTTACACCACACAATGTTATCATTTGACGGACATATATATTGAACATGTTCTCTTAAAAATAACATATAGAGAGAAATAAAGCTGTGGTATTGTTGTCATGACACATATAAACAAACCATGGTATAATAAAAAAACACTCAATAGGTTGTGGAAAAATACATAATAATAATGGCTTGCTAAAAATGAATGTGTGAGTGAGATGGTACGATCTAGCAATGAATATAGAGATGTCAGGGGAAACTTCCAAATATTTGTACTAAAGGTAGCACAAATTTTGGAATATACATTCGATCACTCAAAAAGGTATATAGAAAACTTATGTAAAATGTATTGAAAAATAGATTTGAGAGTTTAAGGATGAGAAATACCAAAAGGTATAACTTCAAAACATCCATCTCAAGCCAGGTCAAATTTAAAAATATTCATTACGAAAAATCATATCTAATTTATTGAAAAACGTACTTTTGAATTCATATTTTGTAAGAGAATACCATAAATTGCAAAGTTAAATTCCACCCCAACACCCCCACCCCACCCCACCCCACCCCAACACTTATAAGCCTTGGCCCTCTAGTGAATGTGTTTTACTACCAGTCATTTGAGGTCAATAGGGAAGTAGGGAATTTATTAATGTTGTACTTCATGTTTTGTAAAGGTTATAGAATCCAAAATCCAATTGTCAAAGATCTTAAGCCCAAAATTAATTTGGAAAAGTTTGGATTCTACCTCCTGCGGTTGGTTAAACTATTCACCAATATTATAAAAATTCTCATCTAAGTTTCCTAAAATTTATCCAAAATATTTTGCCTCATCATGCAACATCTCACTCATAGTCAAAAATTTTCACTAGATGACAACTCAAGAATTTTAATCTGGAATATGATGATTTTCAACCACAATGTAGAGGGAAATATTTTTTTTACCACTTAATTTGTAAGAGTGTTGGTCGAATGTTTTTCCCTTATTCTCAGTTTAAATTTTGTGAGGAAAATATTGAAGCACTATCTTGATTTGAATTTCCTTTTTGGAATCATTTACGTTTTTGCTAGCTATTTATTGGAATAATTTCCCAAGTCCATACTATTGTGAGGCTTGCAAGTCAAATACAAGATATGACTTAGAAGAAAGTCATACTTGCATAGACCAAAGTTGACTTAGGTCAGATGAGTTTGAGTCAATGAAAGTACTACTCACTAAACTGTGTTGAGATTCAACAAGAAGGTCCTAGTGAAAATAAAGCACCTACACTAGGATGGAGCCACATGCTATTTTTAGGTGTATGTCTATTTATAGATGCATGAGAAAATTCTATTTATAGATGCATGTCTATTTATATATGTATGTGCATAATCTATTTATAGAATGCATGTCTATTTATAGATGCATGTCTGCTATTATTATCCCTTAAGATTAGTTGGGAAATAAAATATATTCTATTCTCAATGAGCACTTGGAAATAGTTAACTAAAGTGGAAAATCAATTTGCTAAAGGAATTTCAAGTTAAGAGGTTGGTTGGTGGGACATGCAGGTTGACTTAGTTATAACTGAGTGATTTGAAGTTGTAACATAGTTGGAAGTGCAGTTGTGCAAGTTGTAAAGTAGTTTAACTCAATTAAGTGAGTTAAAATCAGTTGTGCTAGTTGTAACTGAAGATAGACTAGTGAGAGATAAAGTGAATTAATTATTAATTAATTCACAATTAGTGGTCTCACATGCAACTGAAGATTTACTATTATTAACTGCATGCATGTAAGATCGAGTGGAGACCTAGTTTAGTTCTAGGTGAAAGGGAAGTTGACTATCAGTTGTGACATTTTCCGGTTGCACACATGCAACCACAAACACATTGGATGTGCCCATGAGGATTGCACAGTCAAGGTAGGTAGGATTGCACTCATTCAGGGATTTATATTTGTAGGAATTGCGCAATGGAGGCAGGCTGTCTGGAGACAATAAATTGGATAAGGAACTTGCCAATTTTTGTATGACAGTGTGAGACAATTAACCCATGTACTCAGAGATCTTGTATTAGATATTTTTATGTAATTGTTTCATGATACATGATATAATATACAATAGAAGATAATGGGGTTTTTAGCTATAATATTTCCCCGGTAAAATTATCTGTGTTGTGTGTGATTGATCTTTCTTCATGATATTGTAATTGGCGATTGTGTTTTAAATTTCCACAAAGATAAGAAGAAACAATTTTGTATTTAACAATAGCATATTGTTAGATCAGGAGAATCCAGGACATACATGTATTTTGTATTAAATTTATACATGGTATCAGAGCACAGGATATTGCAGTAGTGAAGCAAGAGTTGAGTTTGTTGGTGGAAAGAATTCGAATTTTCATAAATAATTTCTTGGTGCTATAGTTGATTCAATATCGAAATGGCTTTCAATGGCTTGAGGCTAGAGTATGCACTCAAGGGAGGCTCAAACTACATTACTTGAAAGGACAGGATGGAGTTAGTACTCGAAGAAAATGGCTTGAAGGAATTCATTGACAATGATGTTCCTAAGCCTGCTTCGTCAGATGCTACCAATCTTGATGCATGAAAAAAGAAAGTGGCAAAGGCAAGGAGGATCCTATTGGAGGGAGTAAAAGGCCACATTGTCTTAAGCCTCCATGGGAAAGACACACCATATGCTATGTGGAAGGTTTTTACAGATCTATTCCAAAGCAATAGCGACCATAGGAAATTGGTTCTCAAAGATAAACTCAAAAAGATAAATATGGAAAAGGGTGACACCATTCCAAAGTATCTCACGAAGTTTGTCCAATGTAGGGATGAAATGGGTAGTGTGGGAATAATTGTTGTTAAAGATGATTTGGTGAGCTTGGCTCTCTTGGGACTTCCTAAGAGTTGGCACAGTTATGAAGACTCTGTCAACAAATGGATAAAATTGTCAGATTGGGAACGACTGTGGTCGGATCTGGTGCAGGAGGAGTTCAAGCGAAACACTAGAGATGGCTCCTCATCAAAGCATGATGATGAAGAGGATTGTGCTTTGGCTGCCAAGGTGAATAAGGGGAAGGGGAAGAAATTCCATTCTAAATCTGAGTCTAAAGGAAAGAAGTTGGATATGTCCAAGGTGAAGTGTTGTCACTGTCACGAACATGGGAATCTTGCTACTAATTGTCCACAAAAGAAGAAGAACAAGAAGGCTACTAGAGCTGTAGTTGGTAAGGCCCTTGTCTCACAATTTGAGCTTGACTTCTCCTTGATCGCATGCATGGTGTCAAGTGCATTGGGATCACTGTGGTATTTGGATAGTGGTGCTTCCTTCCACATGAGAGGAGATAAGGATCTTTTCAGTGACTTGGAGGAGAAAGATCTCCAAATGCACATTTAGATGGGCGACGATGGACTATACAGTGCTATCGAGATTGGTACCATTACCCTTCAGAGGGATTCATGTAAACCATTTCAATTAAAACATGTGATTCATGTTCCAGGTCTAAAGAAAAACATAGTCTCAGTCGCAACGTTGGAGGATAGAGGTTATGACATTGTTTTTAGCGATGGAAAATCCTTCTTGCGACTCAAAACAATGGTTCAAGCCAAGAGGATAGGGATTCGAGTTAATAATCTCTACAAGCTAGAGGTATATGACTGTGCTGCCATGATGGGAAAGGCTGAAAAAGTGGTGAAACGTGATGAGGGCGAATTATGGCACAGGCGATTAGGCCATCTTCATCACGGAGCCTTGAAAGTCATGCAGCAAATATCTACTGGACTTCCAACGGGAACACTTGCTCAGTTAGATCAATGCAAGGGTTGCACTATGGGGAAGTATGTAAAGTCCACCTTTTATGAGAAGGATAACTGTGCTTCAAGGATCCTTGAGAGAGTTCACACAAACGTGTGTGGACCATTCTTGATTGCTTCAACAGAAAAACATAAGTACTATGTAATATTTGTTGATAATTTTTCTCATAAATGTTGGATCTTCTTCATGTAGAAGAAATGTCAAACATTCTCAAAGTTTTGTAAGTTTAAGGAATTGGTGGAGAAAGAGTTGGGGAAGCAAGTGAAGGCTCTTAGGAGTGATAATGGTGGAGAATACATCTCTAATGAATTCAAGAACTTATGCAACAAAGAAGGGTTTCGAAGAGAACTCATAGCGCCTCATAACCCACAACAAAATGGGGTTGCAGAGGTAGATGCAATGGTGGAGGAGTATGACTCCATTGTCAAAAACAGTGGTTGGGAAATTGTTCCAAGACCGGTTGATAAATCAGTGGTAGGTTCGAGATGGATCTACATGGTAAAGCAAGCTGCTGATGGGAGTGTTCAGAAATACAAGGCCATATTTGTGGCCTAGGGCGTCTCACAGATTGAGGGGATAGATTATGAAGAGACCTTTGCACCTGTCGCAAGGTATTCTTCCATAAGATCCATCCTTTCTCTCTCAGCGCAGATGGGTTGGCGTATTCATTAGATGGATGTGAAAACTACGTTTCTTAATAGGATCATTGAGGAAGAGGTGTAAATAGAGAAACCTGAAGGTTTCGAGATCTTCAACAACGAGTCACATGTGTGCCAACTCAAAAGAGCGATGTATGGGCTGAAGCAAGAAACCCGTGCTTGGTACACTTGGATAGACAGCTATTTCACTAGACTGGGCTTCACCAAAAGTGAAGCAGATGTAAACCTATACCAAATTGTCGTGGAGGGTAAGATTTTAATCATTGTTCTTTATGTTGATGATTTATATTGAATGGTGATGAGCAGTTGATACACCCATGCAAGGAGGATCTTGCAAGGGAGTTCGAAATGAAGGGTATGGGCCTCCTTCATTATTTTCTTGGATTGGAAATATGGCAGTGAGATGGTGAAATTTTTATGTCTCAGGGAAATAATGCAAGGGATATACTGGGTAATTTTCACATGGAGGGTTGAAAATCCATGGATACTCCTCGTCCAGGAAACTACAGGAAAGAGGATGCTACTTATAGAGAGGTAGTGGATGCTACTGTCTATCGACAGTTAGTGGGTTTGCTAATGTACCTAGTGAACATGAGACCGAACATTTGCTATGCGGTTAACCAGTTGAGACAAGCTATGGTTAAGCCTACCAAGCTCTTTTGGAAGGCAGGTAAACATGTCTTGAGATACCTGAGGGGCACATCAGAGTATGGTTTATGATACAGACAGATGGATGGAGTGAAGTTTCATGGCTTCACAGATGCATATTGGGCTAGAAGTCCAATGGACAAAAAAAGCACATCAGGGGGGATCTTTAGTATCAGGTCTACAACTGTTTCTTGGTACAACAGGAAGTACAGATCCATAGAACTCAGTTCAGCGGAAGCGGAATACATGGCAATGAGTCAAGCTGCATGTGAGGCTATCTAGATGAGAAAAATCTTGGTCGGTTTGTTTGGTTCTCATATGGATCCGACAGTGGTTCATTGTGATAATCAGAGTTGCATTAAAGTCTCTATTAATCCTATGTTTCATGATATATGTAAGAATATAGATATTTGATACCATCATCTCAGAGATTGTGTGCAGAGGAGAATCATGTTTCTTCAGTACATTCCCACGGAAGATCGGGATGCAAATATTATGACGAAGGTGCTCAGCTGGCGAAAATTCGAATACCATAGAGACAGGATCGGGGTGAAGGATAATCCAATTCTTGTTGAGAGGGAGTGTTGCGATTCAATAAGAAGGGCCTAGTGAAAATTAAGCACCTACACTAGGATGGAGCCTTAGGCTATTTTTAGGTGTTTGTCTATTTATAGATGCATGAGAAATTTCTATTTATAGATGCATGTCTATTTATAGATGTATATGCATAATCTATTTATATAATTCATGTCTATTTATATATGCATGTATGTTATTATTATCCCTTAAAATTATTTTGACAATAAACTATATTCTATTCTCAATGAGCACTTGGAAATAGTTAACTAAAGTGGAAAATTAGTTTGCTAAAGGAATTTTTGAGTTAAGAGGTTGGTTGGTGGGACATGCAGGTTGAATTAGTTGTAACTGAGTGATTCGAAGTTGTAACAGAGTTGGAAGTGAAATTGTGCAAGTCGTAAAGTAGTTTAACTCAATTAAGTGAGTGAAACTCAGTTGTGCTAGTTGTAACTAAAGATACACTAGTGAGAGATCAAGTGAATTAATTATTAACTAATTCAAAATAAGTGGTCTCACATGAAACTGAAGATTTACTATTATTAAGTGCATGCATGTTAGATCTAGTGGAGACCCAGTTGAGTTCTAGGTGAAAAGGAAGTTGACTATCAGTTGTGAAATTATCTGGTTGCACACATGCAACCACAAACACATTGGATGTGCCCATGTGGATTGTGTAGTCAAGGTAGGCAGGATTGCACTCATTCAGGGATTGCTATCAACAAGGATTGTGCAGTGGAGGCAAGCTGTTTGGAGATAGTAAATTGGCTAAGAAAATTGCCAATTTTTGTATGACAGTGTGAGACAATTAGCTCATGTATTGAGAGCGCTTGGATTAGAGAATTGTATGTAATTGTTTCATGATCCATGATATAATATACAATAGAAGATAGTGGGGTTTTTAGCTATAATATTTCCCCGGTAACATTATCTATGTTGTGTTTGATTGATCTTTCTTCATGATATTGTAATTGGCGATTGTGTTTTAAATTTCCGCAAACACAATTAGAAGCGATTTTGTTTTTAACAATAGCATGTTATTATATCAGGATAATCCACGACATACATGTATTTTGTATTAAATTTCTACAACCTGCCTATAATAACCAGAAACTACATCATTTTGTCCAGAAGATGTGTAAATATTTTCCGAGGCCTCCTCAACCTCTTAACTCTTCTACCTTGCCAACCTCTTCCCCAAGAAAAGTCTGCTGCATACATAAGGGATTAGGCAGCATTTAGAGGGTGCTTCAAATCATGAATTGTTTTTGTAGAAGGGAAACCAAAAAAATCACCAAAATATTATGGGAGTTACTGAGAACTACTGGAATTTTTGTTTTCCTAGGATTTAGTTTCACTTTTCATTTTCGTAGGGTTTACTTTCTATTAAGGTTTTGATATTCCACCAAGAAGCACATTCCACAATGCATGTGAGGGAGGAGGGGAGGAGACCGTAAATTATTTGCATTGTGTGTGCCCTTGTATGTATTTCTTAAAAAACTAAATAAATAAAACAATGGTAGGCGTAAATATATGACTGGTACTACCACGACCTAAATTAATGAAATTTTTAATTCCATTTAGATATGAATTATATTCATTATAACTGAATGGGGAAAGAACTAAAAATTTTAAATTTTAGTTCAATAAGGCAATCAATGCGGAGAAGAGCATGAGGTTTGGGTGGAGTGACAAGCTGAGATTTATATGAATAAAGTTGAAGCTCCTTCTGTTACAACCATTTTTCCAAACCTGTAACTGAACCCAACAGAGTCTTCAATGTTGTGAAGTTTTATTAATAGTGTTAATGTTGTTTGAATCATTCTGCAAATTATTTATGGTATGTCAATAAGATTTATGGTTTTGCAGGAATTCCAAAAATAGACCATTGGTAGTTCTCAAGAGTCAACAAACTACTGACATATAACTGATACTGAAGTTGCAACAGCTCTGAGCCCATGGTCTCCATTTGAAGTATCAACAGCTCCCTGTGATAAGGATTCAACTGACAGTTAACGAAAAAGGGCTTGGAAATATATTAAATTGAGGAATTTGATAACACTTGGTGCATTCACTGTCCAGGGTTAATATGGATCTGTGTTAGTATAGAGTCACACTCAAATATCAATCTTTTTGGAAGGTTTATTAATGAAGAAAACAATAGGAGGCTCTTACAAGCCCATAATTTGGTGGTAGCAATAGGAAGAAATTTTGACCTATCTCGACCTTGCATGGTAGTTAGATCATGAATTAGAATTTGTTCTGATTTTGCCCCTTTAAGAAAGGATATTTATCACAAGCTATAATTTGTTCCATACTTGTGCATATCATTATTTGTTTCTTTTTAAAATCTCAAATAATGAAGCAAACCTACCTATGATCACAATCTCAATAGACTAACTCAAAACCATATTAGACATAGTAAATTCTACTAATTTAGGCCCATTTTTTTTTCCTACAAATAGAAACATATGCATCATCAACCAGGGGTTCCCATGTGAGCTATTGTTGCAGTAAAATTCATGCAACAACAAAAGGAACATAGTTTATTCCTAGCATAAGTAACTTTACACATGTTAAGGCTTTATTCAATATAAGCCATAATTGTTATTAGGAAAAAAAATTGTGAGTTGAAAAACGAAAAAAATTTAACATGAATGTGCATGGTAGCTACAAATAAAGAGAAATGAACACCAGGATCCCTGAACTATTCACTTACATTTATGTATTGCTCTTGAAATAGGCCTTGCATATTATTATGTGGGTTGATCCTCTGCATTTGAAATCGTAGACTTCTAATGGTCTACATGACAGGATCACCTTGGAGTTCAAAATGTTGTATCATATGCCCATCCACAACTTTCTAAGGCTTACTAAGGGCAAGACCTCTATTAAACATTGTTTGTTGATTGGGGGGCTGCATACTGGGAACCTTGGTGGTTGGTTGTCAATTTCCATCCTATGATAAAATGAAGGCTGTAGAAAATTGTGATTATTCAGAGAGAGCGAGAGGATGTGTTTCCTTTAATTTCGAGATTAATGTAAAAAAACAAGATAAACAACAAGGAAAATGATAGGATCACAAAACCACATCAAAACCTAGCCAAAACCACTTATGGATCAAGTAGGGAGGACATTAAGATGCTAAGTCTCGGCTAAATCATTGGAGAACGAAGGAAGTACATTTAAATTTAAGGAAATTTTTTGGTGCAATATAGCTATAGAGAATAAAAGACAATTAAGATATTATAAGAAAGTCAAAAGTATCACTATGTGTTTGAATAATGTAAGAAGCAAGTGAACATTGGTATAATAAGAACAAATTGTAATGAGCTCTATGGTGAAATAAAGCATATGATGATTTCTAAAATGTTTTTATGTTATCTTTGTCAGGCTTTCTCAATTTTAAAATATTTATCACAATACCAACTTTTATAACCTTCTAACTCATCAAAACTATGGGGATCTTGGAACAATTCTCTTAAATATTTTACAGCTCAAAAATGTAGTTATAAAGAAAACCAAGTAATCTCTTATTTTTTGTAATATCTACCAAATCTAGTTTTAGTGAATATTAACCACGAGCATTATCATTATACAAAAAAATCTACAAATTCATTAAATACTAACAATTATTTCATGATCAATCTATTGTTAATTTAAATCACAAAAAATAAATTCAACATTAACTTATGTAAAATCTATTGAATAAAGATTAATGCTCTTGATCCTTATTTATTCACTAGGCTACTTATAATGTTTCTAGATTAAATACAACCAACAATTGTCAGAAGGGGAAGTTTGGGAGAGGCAAAAGGTCCCCTCTACATCAAACTCTCAAAAATCTAAATCATGATGTGATAGACTATTTGATTGTCAATTTCTTTTTATATCTCACCCATTTATTCAATTGGTAGCCATTACACAGTTAATAATTACTTCTTTAACCTCTTATTATAATCTAGGCTTCATGGTTTGAAAAATGAGCATGTTTTGTGTAAGACTTAAGCTCCATATTTTTTTATGAAATTTATTGAGAAAATAGAGATGTTGTAATGTTGAAATTTTAAGTTGAGAAAATAAAATAAATTAAAATAAAATTATAATTTTTTTGGTTTCATGGTTTTTTGTCATGGTATTCTTAACTAGTGGTTTTTCTTTAGGATATTCTTCTCAAATGTGCTCTATTTAAAGGCAAATAATTAAACCAACTTAAATTCATTTCAATTATTGGTGTACCAAAAACCTCAAATCTCTCTTGACACTTGATAAATCTAGACATAAAATAAATCTAAAATTTTGTAAAAAGATAAAAAATTATGTAATATATAACACATCCAAATTTCAAACCTGGACTCCAGGAATTGAACCGTGAAGGTGCATTGTTCAAAATAATAAGCCTATTTGACTCGACATATTCATATATAGATGCACTGATGCGTTTTTTTATGTTGTAAATTTGCCTTCAAAATCGTAAGTGTGCAAAATTAATCCATATAATTGGTTGGCCCCATTGAAGTTAGCATATGCCTTTCCTTTTACAGTGTTACAGGCCTGGACTTTATATTTACGAAGGCATCTCGTCGAAGAGGACAGGCATATTCACTTGGCAAGATGAAATACTAGTGGCGATAAATCAATTTTGATGTTTGATTTATATAGTTATTATTATTATTATGGTGGATTACGGAGAGTGTTTAATGTATTTTTCTGTAAGAAATATTCATCCAAAAAAACTACAAACAATTTACTCACAATGTTTTGCACATTAATAGCAAATAATGTAAATTTTGCAAAGCTTGAAATTGGGCATTGAGGGAAATACAAATGTGGATGCATACGGTTAAAAAAAATATGAAAGTCGAAGTTATTGTTTTCCATCTCCACTTGGAAACACACTGCTGCTTAAACACAGGAACAAAAATTCTTTATTTCTCATAGTTCACAGACAGAAGAAGTTGTCAGTGCTATTGCTACCGTTACCGCTGGATGATTGGGGAACACTAAAATGCCAAATCCTCCCCGAAGATCCAACCACATTCTTGTTGGATAGGAACTCCCGGCCATACATTTTATCAACTCTCCTATCAACAACGTGAAGGAAAATATTTGTGAATCCTTCCTTTTTCCTGTTTGTAGCCATCATGGCCGCAGTAAAAATGGCGGACATTCGGCACGAAGAAACCGCGGAGGGCGTCAATCATGATGACATCCCACAGGAAAATTGGGGAGAGATAGCTCGCATTTGGAGGACGTCAAAGGAGCTTCATAATGTTTATCGGCATAAATATTTCAATATGAGATATATGTGTTTAAAAAAAATACTATGTATTTAATATATAAAACAATGGAAAAAAAAAATCTTATTTTAAAAAAATTCAAGTATTTTTATTATTCTAAATTTTTTTTTGTCAATTTTGTTTGAAATCTAGTAATGATTGGTTGGAATCACAAGTTTAAGCTAAGTTTTGTACATAATTAAAGTGACCAAAGATATTTTCAAGGTGTTGAATAAATATATTTCAATTAGTTTCACTACTACATACAAGGGGGTTTTACGATAGTATTTAAGACCATTTCTAAGTAAATTTTCTTAATTTGAGACAACAAAAATTGGAAATTGTCTTTAAGTGGGTGTCTCAAGTTATTGTCCTAAGAAATTTCCTCTATAGAAATAATATAGAACACAAGTATTATTATCTCTTAAGAGACAATGCATTTTTGTTTCTCAAGAGAAAATAATACTTGTGTTCTATATTGTCTTTACAGAGACAATTTTTTACGACGATAATTTGAGACACCTGCTTAAAGACAATTTTTAAGACAATTTCCAATTCTTTTTTTATCTCTAGTTAAGACAATTTACTTTCAAGATACAATAGTTGTGATTAAATATATATTGTCTCTATAGAGACAATATGTCTTAAATCCCAATTATTGTCTTTATAGATACAATATGTCTTTAATCCCAATTATTGTCTCTCTAGAGACAATAAAAAAATCTCTTTCGAAAAAAAATATAGAATATGCATCTTTTTGTTTCTATAGTGATTAATTCATGTTAGGGCATGATGGAATTGAACCACCAACCTCCTCCTTGCAAATTAGTTAGTTGCTCTTCATTGAGCTAGCACCCTTTAAAGAAATGTGTTCAATGAATTCAACTCAAAAAAAATCATTTGAGTTGAATAAATCCATCTTCAAATGCAAGATTAAAACTACATCCCACACCTTTTTTAGAGTTAAATATTAACAAAGCCGGTGGAAAAATATGAAATGAAAATGCCACAAAGGTGATTACTCTTCTTCTAAGTGGTCAAGATCACGCCTTCAAAACTTAATGGTCTATTGCTCACATTTGATAGTCAAATGGATGGTAGATAGATACCAGGTCTCAAATTTAGCTCAAATCAGTGACCTGATTTTTGGAGGTTAGTCTTTTAACAATGTCAAATCTTATCCAAATTTTATGCACTAACATGGATCTTCAATATCTAAGCTTGACCATCCACATGTCAGTATTAGATTTTGTTCTAAATGTTTGAAAATTCATGTTCCAATACCTATACATATTTCAGAAATTTTATGTCTTTGTCCTTACACATGGTTTAGTTTTATGTAATTCCTCTATTCAAAGGCATGCATTCACCCCTACCCAGAGACATGAATGTACAAATTACTCATTATTATCATGAACTCGGTTCTATGCGCATTCATTATCAGTTCATACTGGTCTACAACAAATCTTTAAGTAGGGCCCTCAATGCAGGTTCTAGTGGAGATTCAAATTTTAACAAACATGTTAGGTAAATTGACTCGGGATTAGAGTCAAGTTTGTCTGAGTTAAACAATCACTGTTTTGGGGTACATGGTAGTGTGCACTCATGGTTTTCAGCGTATGGTATTGCATGTAATGGAGCCTATCAAAGGCTCAGAGGACTTCATTGTAAGGTAGGACTAGAAGTGAGCGGTGAAGACTCACTTGGCTGGATTGGCCAGGGTTTTGGCCAAAGCTAATAAAATTTAATTAGGATGGGTTTTCCCCTGAGTTTGGGGTTTTTCCCGGTTAAACATTTGTGTTTATTGTTTATGATTTGTTACTGATTATGTTTAATTATTCTTCTGAGTAATTAGTTATTATTCTCCAGTAAATGTTTCTTTATTTGGTATCGAAGCTAAATGTTGACTTCAGAGAGACGCTTCTGTTGCCAAGGGTTTTATTTGCCTGTGAATGGAGATATGATTTTTTGCACCGATGCAGATCTAGATCTATAATGTAAGGGTTTATAAGGCCTGATGAAAGCATTGCAAGTTGTTTGCGGATCTGATATGGAAGCGGGTGAAAGATTGCGTTTTGCCCAGGTTGAGACTTTTGAGAACCGAGTACGTGGACTTTGAAGCATGAGAGAGTTCACAGCTTTGGTGATAGTATTGGCCTTGGATGAATGTATTGGCATATGGAGTTCTTTGGATGCTTGAAGGACACAGATTTTGTGTGAGAGGGAACTTGTTTCTCATGCCAGACAACAACTCGGCCTCAAAGAACGAATTGATCATGGTAGAACGAGAAGGAGCTCGTGAAAGAAATGGATGGTCACATGATTAGCAGGAGTGTTTGATGTGTCTTGGCATGGGGAAGAGCGGCTATGTCGAGATGCTCATGGCCTCAGGTGCGAGTTGGAGTCCATCAAACGAGCAGAGCCAAAAAGCGGAAAGTTTTAATGAAAAGAAATCCCCGCACTTTATGCGTGGGGAAATTTCGGTATCTGATGGAAAAATCGTGTTGGATTTAAGATGCACCGAAAATATCCAAGTCATTTATTTCTCCGGCGTAGATGACAGAGTTGTGCAAACAAGTTTTGGCATGGAATCCTTGATGGTGAAGGAGTATAAATTTTAGATACTTTAGATGGCTACGAGCAGTGCGTTTATTGTGGAGGACATGGTAGCACCAGTGGTGGGGCTTGTGTTCATGGAGGCCACGATGGCATCTTTGCCTTGTTAGGAGCTGGATGAGTTTGCACTGTGGTCGAGAGTATGTTACTGATGGTGTTTCTGGTCAACAACGACAAATCAGAATGAATAAAGAGAGTTGTTGTAGCAGAAAAAGAGCAGTTATGGATAGAAAACGCGTTGGCTTGGATGCAAGTTGTGCAAGAGAAAATGCAGTGAGCTCGAGAGGTGCATGCCTTTTTTAAAGGGACCGAGAACTCTGTTAGAGATCATATTAGACAGAAAATTCTATGTTGTAGATCCATGAGGAGATAAATACCTTCGGAGAAAATATTTCGACAAGAGTTAGATTTTTTCCTATGGGCATGGACGTGCTAGTGAAATGGAGGGTATTGTGTGTTTTGAAAGACTCCAGAATTCGCCTTATTTTTAACCAAGGGATATTGGATTCAAGCAATGGTTATAGGCCATTGAAGTCAAAGAAATGTGTGAGAGTTGATGTGTTAAAATAGCAACTATATATATATATTATAATGGAGTTAATTTTTTACATTTAAATGGGCATATTGTTGTAAAACCTGGTATGGCATGCGTATCCCTAGGTAATCACTGGTAAAGTCTGGGTTATACCTAGGTGATAGGGAGGATGTCAAGTTAACAATTACCTTGAGTAAAAATTTGAGGAGGGAGGTTGTCTCATTTAGCATCAGAAAAACCCAAGTCAAGTTTAAGGGGGGAATGTTAGGTAAATTGACTTGGGATTAAAGTCAAGTTTGACCGAGTTAAACAGTGATAGTTTTGGGGCACATGGTATTGTGCACCCATGGTTTTCAGCTCATGTTATTGCATGTAATGGAGCCTATATAAAGCTCAGAGGACTTCATTGTAAGGTAGGCTTGGATGTGAGCGGTGAAGGCTAACTTGGCTGGGCTGGCCAGGGTTTTGGCCAAGGCTAATGAAATTTCATTAGGATGAGTTTTTCCCTGAGTTTGGGGTTTTTCCCGGCTAAACATCTGTGTTTATTGTTTATGATTTGTTGTTAGTTATGTTTAATTATTCCTCTCAGTAATTAGTTAATATTCTCTGGTAAATGTTTCTTTCAAAATATAAGGCTTATGTTTGAAGCTTTAATCACCCAAATATTTAACATGCTCGCCAAATATAAATAATATAATATTTAATCACTTATTCTCTCTTATAACTAAGCACTCATTATCTCTCAACTTACATTATTTTAAGTTGTTCAACCATAAGTTTATTTTAAGGGCATACCCTTCATAAATTTCACACTGTACCACACATCACCAATTAATGTCTCACGTTTCAAAAAGGGCTACTGAAATATCACATTTGAAATTGACATAAATTGTGAATGACGATGCACTAGTCATTTCTCATGGTCTCAACCACTCGATAAATAAACAGTGGCATACCCAACGCACTACAATTTCTTGGAGCCATGCTCTCAACGACTACATAATTTATTTTTTAATATATAAATGGTGACATACACAGCGCACTAAATGCTAAGAATTTCACCAAAAACATGATCCTACATGCTTTTGTGGATTTCAGCTTTTCTCATACAGGGTGAACTTACTTTTAATTATAAAACTTTATAAAAGCTTTACATGTAAATTACACATGCACAAATGCTTCTCTACTTTTTGATCATTCAGTTTATACTCTATACTCAATTCAATAATTTAGAATTGGTTTGCATAAATCAATGAAAAGTCACATAACTCTCAACACAGGCTAAGATCTTCAATGAATCTTGTCCCTCGTGATTTTCATTCAACTTATAATACAAATCACCATCAACTATGAGATATTGAATCTCAATCTCCACCATTAATTACACAAGCATGTCATTATCATTTCCCTCTTGATTAAACATATATTAAATATGTATTCATAAAAAAATACAATCCAATGAATATTGCAACTAGATTCTAACCACATTCATGTGCTTATATCTCTTCGCACGCGGTCATATAGATATCATGCTCTCTCTCATTCTACAAATTCATTCATATGGAAGTTGACAACACATAAAAAAAACCCACAAACAATGTTTCACCTAGAATTAGAACTTGAAATGTAAAAAATTGTGTTTTATATAAGAAAATATTCCAATAAAACAATCAAATTTCAAAGTATACCAAGATGATTTCCAAAATTATCACATAATATCTCAACTTAAGAACATATCTAGAAAATATAAGCATCCAACAGTACCAATTCACCAATATAATACTCCATTGATGTAGGGCATCCCTGGATTTGAGCAAATGGCATCACCCAAGAATATTTGTTTTCCCATTGGTTTAAATGTCTGAGTTAGTTTTTTTGACATATTGAAATGAGGAGGTGAGTGTTTATGTTGTTGCATAAGATTAAATGTCATAGCTACCAAAATATGCGGCTCAAAACAAGTTACTGTGTTGTGGAATCCTGCTGAAATCCTTGGAATCAAGAATTATTGTTATGGAAGCAAGATGTGGGTGTTGGAACCTTGTGCTAAGGATTAGGTGGAATCATTTCTTTTCTTGGTTATGGAATTCCAAGACAAGGTTGCAGAACTGGAAGTGGGAAATGAAAAATAGCTAAGAGGAAAATAACCCATGTACTGCAAAAGGGGAATTGTTGAGGAAGGGTGATTGATCTTCAAGTTTGAGTACAAACATGAGAGAATTTTATAATAGATTCAACTTGTCAGAAATAGAGTTCAACTCCTGATAATTTCATAAATATGGGTTATGCGATCCGTTTCCAGTTTGACATCAAGGAGTTTAGGAAAAAATTGCATCCAAATATATCATGGATTTCATTGTACATGTGTGCGAGAGACTAAGACCTCTAGACCAAGTTGTAACAGGCAGATTCAACCTTGTTGTTTGGATGAAGATTTATTTTTTTTCATTCTCCTATATTGTTTTTTGTTTTCCTACAATTCTTTAATGGTTTTGACAACCATATGTTCCACAACTTTCACTAACTTTGTGTGTAGGTGCAGCTTCTATAGATGTATCACTCTCACACCGCAAGCTTGATTATGCAACAATTTTTTTTTTACTCTACCTTGCCTAGACTTGCACAATCCATCTAAATAATAAATTATGATCTCAATTATAAAAGAAATATAACTCTAAGTCTTTATAAAAGGTTCATTCACTAGATTTCCTTGTTTGAGTTGGAATAGGAATTCAATTAGATCCAATTTTTAGCTTCATTTAACATGGTTTTCAGTTTTTCATTGTCCTCCATTATTTATTAATAATCCTTGGGGAAGTAAAAACTTTGGAAATTACTAATACTTATGAGATCTTTGAAAAGCGTCTCCTCTTCGTAGATACTATTTAGCTTTGAAATTTGTCAACCTGCTCCACTTTCTATTTGTTTTTAGTAGTCTGAAAAGTTTTATTGTCTCTTATTAGGCTCATAGATATAACACATTTTTGAGACATCCTCATCATATTAGCTTTGAATTACGTGTGACTATCATTACTCCTAGAGAAGCAAATATCTAGGCCAGGAAGGAAAACCTAGACACCATGATACATAATGGATGCTACTTGATTTACAAAATGGATTCAGTATAGATTTGATTTAGATTTAGTGTCAAAAGGAACACAAAAGAGTAAATTATTCTGATATAAATAGCCTCATGTGGCTGATTTATCATCCTTTGAATCCCAAGTGATGAGTGGCCAACCCAGGTAACAACACCAACAACTTTCAGGTCACTATCTACATGGATTGGCTTTTTCAACACCATCTTTTCAATCGATGATGTCACTAGTAATAATGGTCTTGTTTTGTTGTTCTCATTGGCACAAGGTTGCAAGAGAGGAAACCATTAGAAATATAATGTAAAATTTTCCACTTTCAACCAAAAAATTTATTGCATAGAAATCATTGTGGGGTATGTGTTATATTCTTTGCACGATTAGTCGTCTGTGCTATTTATTTGGTCTTGTATGTGGATGATATGTTGCTTATTGGAAATGACAAAAAAATTATCTAAGATTTGAAGACCCAATTGTTCTCCAAATTCGACATGAAGGATATTGGTGCCGCAAACTATATTTTGGGCATGGAAATTAAGAGAGACTGGGCAAAGAGGAAGCCCTAGTTAAACAAGAATAAGTATGTCAAGACTATATTGCATAGGTTCAATATGCAAGATAGAAAACTAGTGAAGGTTCTTGTTCCTATTGGTGTAAATATGTTTGTTGAACAGTGTCCTAAGACACAAGAAGAAGAGGAGGATATGTCTCGTGTTCCATATGCAAGTGTAGCAGGTAGCTTGATGTATGCAATGGTCTATCCTAGACTAGAAATTACACGAGTAGTGGGAGTATTGAGTAGGTTTATGTCAAAACCAGGGAAGGAGCATTAGACAACAATGAAGTTGGTTTTAAGATATTTGCGTGGCACTAGTGATTATGGTTTGTGCTACTAGGGAAGAACAACATTGGACAGATTTTTGGGCATCCGTGCTTTCTTTTATGCAGACTGGGTTGGAGATCTGGACCAAAGAAGATCTACAAGTGGGTATGTGTTTAGCCTATTTGGAGGTGCAGTCAGTTGGATGAGTGAAAGACAGTCTGTAGTGGCTCTTTCAACTACAAAGGCAGAATACATAGCAGCCACTCATGCAAGCAAGGAAGCAGTTTGGTTGCAGAGATTATGTTCAAGAAGGGGGTTAGTGCAGCGGGCTATAAGGATAGGCTGTGATAGCCAAAGTGCAATTTTCTTAGCTAAGAACCCTTCTTATCATTCAAAGACAAAGTAAATTGATGTTCAATATCACTTTTTGAGAGGTATGGTTGAGGATAAAAGGGTGTTGCCGGTAAAGGTGGACACTTTGAAAAATTTTGCAGATGCATTGACGAATTTTGTGAGCACTCAGAAATTTTCTTGGTGTAGAGAAAAAATGGGTGTTACAGAGTTGGACTAATGACTAAGCTCTCATGTGCCCCCCCCGGCACCCCGCGGAAAGAAAACAATAAGTGGGAGAGTGTTGGGTATGTGTTATATTCTTTCCACTTGTAGTCGCACACGCAAGGGGGGGGGGGGGGGGGGGGGTGCATGATAGAAACCATTGTGCATTGCGTTGGGCGTAGTAGGGGGGTCACAGGGGTGGCGGTAGCTTTCGATGGGCGGACCTGCCCATGGTTTTGTGCAGGGGTTTACACATGGTTTTGGGGCATGATGCTTTTCGTCCCCTGGTATTTTGTAGATCCGGTCAAGGGAACTATGGTTATATTTTATTCCAGGGTTAATGGATTGGGGTTTATGAATTCTTCAACATGCATATATATGTGTTGTAACACTAAATGGAATATAATGAGAAATCAAGCTAGTAGTCTTGATTTGGGATCTAGGGGAAAATCTCTGTGTATATTTGTTTTATGTTTTGTGCTCTTGCTATTGTTTATTTTCTATTTTTAAGATTTGTTTGCAGATAATTTTTGCATAGGGTTAAAATTTACATTTGGTATCAGAGTTGGTTTGGCTTCAAGGGGACGCCTTTGCTGCTGAGGATTTTTTTCTCGGGCCTGTGGTAGAGCCTATTCAGTGGGAGATCTACGGGATCAATTCTTGCGCTGAAAGAATATGGTGAGCAGTGAAAGATAGAGATAGAGAAATTTAATGATCAGAGTTTTAAGTGTGGAAGCTCAAGATGGAGGATATGCTAGTGGATAAAGATCAGTGGATGGCGGTAGATCCAGGTACTAAACAAAGACAATGTCAGATGAAGACAGGAAGAATTTGGATCAGAAGGCAAATAGCACAATACGGTTGTGTATCTCAGATTCAGTATTGTTGAATGTATCTAGGGAAGATACGACGAAGACTTTGTGGCACAAGCTAGGGAATTTTTACCAATATAAGTCTTTGTTGAATAAATTGTTCCTGCGGAAAAATTTGTATACCTTGAGGATGAAGGATGGAGACTCGATGACAGAGCATCTAAATTTCCACAACCTGCCTATAATAACCAGGAACTACATCATTTTTTCCAGAAGATGTATGTTGTAACACCAAATGGAATATAATGAAAAATCAAGTTGGTAGTCCCAATTTGGGATCGATGGGAAAATTTCTATGTATATCTATTTTATGTTTTATTCTCTTTCTCTTATTTATTTTCAGTTTTTAAGATTCGTTTGGAGGTAATTTATGTATATGGTTAAAAGCTACATTTGGTATGAGAGTTGTTTCGGCTTCAAGGGGACGCCTTTACTAATGAGGGGTTTTTTGCTTGGGCTTGTGGTAGAACCTATTCAGTGGGAGGTCTACGGGATCAATTCTTGCGGTGAAAGAATATGGAGAGTAGTGGAAATATAGAGATCGAGAAATTTAATGGTTAGATTTTGAGTTGTGGAAGCTCAAGATGGAGGATGTGCTTGTGGATAAAGATCAGTGGATCGCGGTAGATCTGGGTATTAAACCAACAAAAATGTTAGATGAAGACTGAAAGAAGTTGGATTAGAAGGCAAAGAGCACAATATGGTTGTGTATCTTAGATTCAGTATTGTTAAATGTATCTGGGGAAGCTACGGCGAAGACTTTGTGGGACAAGCAAGGGACTTTGTACCAATCTAAGTCTCTAGTCAATAAATTGATCCTACGGAAAAATATGTAAACCCCGAGGATGAAGGATGGAGTCTCATTGTCAGAGTATCTAAATGCCTTCAATATTGTGGAAAGTCAGTTGTCATATGTTGATATTAAAATCTCAGATGAAGATAATTGCATCAAGTTGTTGTTTTCTCTACCATATTCGTGGGATAGTCTCGTTATTGCAATAGGTAGCAATACAACTACCTTGAATTTTGATGAAATTGTCTCAGCCTTGCTTTTGGAGGAAATGAGACGAATAAATATGGAGGGCTAGAATGGAGATTCCTCATCTATACGAGGAAGGTCCTAAAACAGAAACAAAAATAAGTTTTCGAGTTGGAGATCTAAATCTCCAGGAAAGTTTTTAAAGGTGTGCTAGAAATGTGGAAAGGAAAGGCACTAGAAAAACGAATGCGGATCTAAATCTCCTGAGAAAGGAAAGGGATTTAATGATGATCATTCTACAAAGGCAAAAACCACCTCAGATGAAGGTGGGGATGTTCATTTGGCTTCTTCTTCAAACACATGTGTAGATCATGAGGCATGGTTGATTGACTCAGGTGCATCCTTTCACTTCACTCCCCATAGGGAGTGGTTATGCAAGTATGAGAAGTATGATGGTATTGATGTCTTCTTAGGGATGATAGGAAGGTCAAAATCGTCGGACGTGGAAAAGTTAAGTTGAAGCTGTAAACTGGAAGGATTAGAACACTTCCTGGTGTTCTTTATATTCTTGCATTGGCTAGAAATCATATTTCTGTAAGTAAGATGGATGATTCAGGTGTAAAAACAGTGTTTGAGAAAGATACCTGCAAGATGGTTCGGGGAGCACCAGTATTAATGTGGGGATTTCATATTGGAAATTTGTACAAGTTTCAAGGTAGCATTATTATTGATCGGTGCAATAGTTCTGTGGTTCCTAAAAGTGGATCGGAAAGCCTAGTGGTCTATGGAGAAAAGACCATGCTATGGCATTAAAGGCTTGGTCATATTGGAGAGAAGGCCTTCAGATATTTCATGGAAATGGTATGGTATAAAGTAGGTCTAATTTCTCTTTTGATTTCGATTTCTGTGAACATTGTGTATATGGGAAGCAGAATCAGTGAGTTTTCCTTCTGGTGCTAAGAGGGTGAACACGATATTAGAGCTTCTGGACAGTGATATGTTTGGACCTGTGTCAGTTCCATCACTAGGTAAGTCTTTGTACTATGTTTCATTCATAAATTACTTATAAAGGAATACATGGATATATTTCTTGAGGAAGAAATATGAATTTTTTGATAGATTTAAAGAATTTAATGCTATTGTGGAAAACCAAATAGAGAAGAATATAAAGGTTTTGAGGACAGATAATGGTGGAGATTTATTCAAGAAGGAATTTGAAGAGTTCTGTAAGAAGTGTGGTATAGCACGACAGAATACTACTCCATACACACCTTAGAAAAACAGAGTTTCAAAAAGAATGAATAGAACACTAATGGAAAAGGCAAGAAACATGCTCAGTGGTACTGAGTTAGGACAGGAATTCTAGGTAGAGGCAGTGGAGACTGCATGTTACTTGGTTAATAGATCACCTTCATCAGTGTTGGAAGATAAGACTCCACATGAGGTATGGACTTGTAAGAAACCCTCCCTTTCACATCTGAGGATATTTGGATGTGATGCATATGTACATTTTCCAAAGGAGAAAAGGACCAAGTTGGATAATAAATTTGAAAGGTTCATCTTTATTGGGTATAATGATGGTTTCAAAGGTTACAAGCTTTGGAACCCAGAAACAAGGAAGGTTGTGTACAACTGAGATGTGGTGTTTAGAGAGGTGAAAGATGTTGTTAAACATGAAGTCCTATTAGAGGAACTTGAGAAGATAGAGTTTGAGCTAAAGGAAGATGAATTAGGCTTTACAACAGAAACAAAAAAAATAAAAAAATTGGACCTTATTTTTCGGTGGGAGAACCCGCCCATGGTTTTGTGCATGGGTTTGCACATGGTTTTCGGCCCCAGGTATCTTACATATCTATTCAAGGGAACTATGGTTATGTTCTAATCCAGGGTTAAGGATTGGGGTTTATGAATGCTTCGGCATGTATATATATGTGTGTT
This sequence comes from Pinus albicaulis, assembly GCA_034641835.2. Lineage (NCBI taxonomy): Eukaryota > Viridiplantae > Streptophyta > Pinopsida > Pinales > Pinaceae > Pinus > Pinus albicaulis. The sequence goes on from CM076579.1 coordinate 742,612,507, forward strand.
GTAACACTAAATGGAATATTATGAAAATCAAGCTGGTAGTCCCGATTTGGGATCCAGGGGAAAACCTTTGTGTATATTTATTTTATGTTTTATGCTATCACTATTGTTTATTTTATTTTTTTTAAGATTCATTTGTAGATAAATTTTGTACAAGGTTAATACCTACATTTTGTATTAGAGTTGTTTCAGCTTCAAGGAGACACCTTTGCTGTTGAGGGTTTTTTTTCTCGGGCCTGTGGTAGACCCTGTTAGTGGGAGATCTGTAGGATTGATTCTTGCAGTGAAAAAATATGGTGAGCAGTGGAAATATAGAGTTCGAGAAATTTAATGGTGAGAGTTTTGAGTTGTGGAAGCTCAAGATGGAGGATCTGCTGATGGATAAAGATCAGTGGATCGCGGTAGATCAGGGTACTAAACCAACGGCAATGTGAGATGAAGACTGGAAGAAGTTGGATCGAAAGGAAAAGAGCATAATATAGTTGTGTTTCTTAGATTCAATATTTTTGAAGGTATCTAGGGAAGCTATGATGAATAATTTGTGGGACAAGCTAGGGACTTTGTACCAATCTAAGTCTCAGGTGAATAAAGTTTTACCGTGGAAAAATATTTATACCTTGAGGATGAAGGATGGAGTCTCGGTGACAGAGAATCTAAATGTCTTCAATGATGTGGTAAGTCAATTGTCATTTGTTGATATTAAAATCTTAGATGAATATAAGGGCATCATTGTGTTCTCTACCAGATTCGTGGGACAGTCTGATTATTGCAATAGGTAGAAGTAAAAATACCTTGAATTTTGATGAAATTGTCTCATACTTGTCGTCGGAGGAAATGAGATGGAGAAATACAGAGGTATAGAATGGATATGCCTTATCTATACGAGGAAGGTCCTAAAACAAAAACAAGAATAATTTTTCGAGTGGGGGATCTAAATCTAGAGGGAGATCTAAATCTCTAGGAAATTTTGTAAAGGTTTGCTGGAAATGCGGAAAGAAAGGGCACTACAAAAAGGAATGCAGATCTAAAGCTCCTAGCAAAGGAAAGGGATCTGATGATGCTACTTCTGCACAGGAAAAAATCACTTCATATGAAAGTGGGGATGTGTATTTGGCTTCTTCAAATACACATGTATATCATGAGGCATTGTGGATTGACTCAGGTGCATCCTTTCACTTCACTCCCCATAGGGAGTGTTTTTGCGAGTATGAGAAGTATATTGGTGGTGATGTCTTATTAGGGGATGATAAGAAGACCAAAATTATCGGATGTTGAAAATTCAAGTTGAATTTGCAAGGTGGAAGGATTAGAAGACTTCCTGGTGTTTTGCATATTCCTGCATTGGCCAAAAATATGATTTTTGTAAGCAAGATGAATGATGCAGATGTAAAAATAGTGTTTGAGAAAGATACCTGCAAAATGGTTCGAGGAGCACTCGTATTAATGCAGGGAGTTTAGATTAGAACTATGTACAAGCTTCAGAAAAGCTTTGTTATTGATGAGTGCAACAGTTCTGTGGTTCCTGAAAGTGGAGTCAAAAGCCTAGCGGTCTCTTGAAAAAAGACCATTCTATGGAATAAAAGGCTTGGACATATTGGAGAGGGGCCTTCAGATATTGCATGTAAATGTTATCGTATAAGGTATGTCTAATTTCTCTCTGGATTTCAATTTCTGTGAACATTGTGTACATGAGAAGCAGAATCGGGTGAGTTTTCCTTATGGTGCTAAGAGGGCGAACAAGATATTAGAACTTGTGCAGAGTGATGTGTTTTGACCTGTGTCAGTTCCATCACTGGGAAAGTCTGTGTACTATGTTTCATTCATAGATGACTTCTCAAGGAATACATGGATATATTTTTTGAGAAAGAAATCTAAAGTCTTTGACATATTTAAAGAATTTAAGGCTCTAATGGAAAACCAGAGAGAGAAGAAGATAAAGGTGCTGAGGACATATAATGGTAGAGAGTTCTGCAAGAAGAAATTTGAAGAGTTATGTAAGGAGTGTGGTATATCATGAAAAAAGATTACTCCATACACACCTTAGCAAAACAGAGTTGCAGAAAGGATGAACATAATTTTGATGGAAAAGGAAAGAAGCATGCTCAGTGGTATCGGGTTAGGACAGGGATTCTGGGCAGAGGTAGTGGAGACTGCATGTTACCTGATTAACAGATCACCTTCATCATGTTTGGAAGATAAGACTCCACATGAGGTATGGACTGGTAAGAAAACCTCTCTTTCACATTTGAGGATATTTGGATGTGATGCATATGTACATGTTCCAAAGGAGAAAAGGACCAAGTTTGATAATAAATTTGAAAGGTGCAGATTTATTGGGTATAAGGATGGTTTAAAAGGTTACAAGTTTTGGAACCCAGAAACAAGGAAGGTTTTGTAAAACCAAGATGTGGTGTTTAGAGAGGTGAAAGATGTTGTTAAACATGAAGTCCTACCAGAGGAACCGGAGAAGATAGAGTTTGAACTAAATGAAGATGAATCAGACTCTACAATAGAAACAGAAATATATATATATATATATATATATATATATATATATATATATATATAATAAAATAAAATAAAAAATTGGACCCTATTTTTCGGTGGGCGAACCCGCTCATGGTTTTGTGCATGGGTTTGCACATGGTTTTGGGGTATGATGGTTTTCGGCCCTTGGTATTTTGTAGATCCGATCAAGGGAACTATGGTTATGTTCTAATCCAAGGTTAATGGATTGGTGTTTATGAATGCTTCAACATGTATATATATGTGTTGTAACACTAATTGGAATATAATGAAAAATCAAGCTGGTAGTCCTGATTTGGGATCCAGGGGAAAATCTTTGTGTATATCTCTTCTATGTTTCATTCTCTTGCTATTGTTTATTTTTTGTTTTTAAGATTCTTTTGCAGATAATTTATGTACAGGGTTAAAACCTACAATCATTACATCTGGAACTTTCCCAATAACATTTTTGATCAATTTAAACAAGAGTAAAAAATACAAATTCACATTCCTATAATAGATGGAACATTTTAGGGTTCTTGCAAATTTTATTTTCTTCCCAAAATATGATTTTCAAGTGTCCATTTTTTAACAATAATTATTCACCAAGTCTCTCTAGGATAAATTTATATTACTTAAATAATTGCCAAAATGTTATATAAACTATATATAAAATACTTAGATACTTGAATATTTTGGCATAACATTTTCAAATATTTTAGAGTTGGAATTTTAAGCATCAATAAGATTCACCAAAGTTGTTACACTTCAGGATAAGTATGAATCTATAAAATTTTCCCTAGATGACAAATTCATTCTTGATTGAATAGATATACTTGAAATTTAGGCTACTGAAACAATATAGGCAAAACTAGCCAAAAAAAACACACTACTGAAGTGCAATTACATTACATTATGTAGGTTCTATTTGTCAGTCTCTCTGATTTGAAATATTTTCAGGTTTTGAGGCAAGATATCAGTGTACTTAAATATTTGTTTATTTCCTAATTGCTTTCTGAAATTTGCAATGATTTTATTTTGTCAAATGAATTAGTTCTGAAAAGGGTAAATTAATAAGTTGAAAATATTTACAGTCAACAAAAAGAACAAAGGAACTCGGGGAAGGGATGCCTTGGTGGGTTCATGTGAGTCCAGGAAAATTTTGGTTGAATAAGGCACGTTGTAGACCAACATTCATCTAAGGTTGTGTCGCATACTTCACATTCCCAAAATATTAAGCATAACATGGCTATCAGATCAAAAAACCTTTAAACACGAGTTTTACAAATAAAAAATTTGTAAAATCCAAACATAAAAGAAAATTATATTAAAAATTGAGATATTCCCTCCAAGGACCAGCCAAATAGATACCACACAATGTTAAAACAAACATCTATTCCCTGTGAGAAGGTTGTTTCTTGGTAGCGAAGGCCATGGGGCTTCATGAGAGGTATTCCGAAGAGTCATAAGAGTTTTAATACCTTGGTGACTAGTATTTGACACTCTGTAGGGTCATGTTAAAATATTTTATTTCCAATAGGTGAGGCAAAATTGTTTCCTACATGGAGTGAGAACCATCATAACCATGAAAGAGTCACCACAAAAAACTCCAAATGTTACATGATAGAAAAGCATGGTATTTTTATTAGCTTGCTACCTTGCAGCAAAGAAGCAAAATCAAGGAGAGTTGAGAGTCAAAACAACCAAAGTTCTAGTAGCACGATGGCTTCATACCCAATTTCTCTGTCAGCAATTGCTTCACTATTTTCTCTTTAAGTCTTAACAATATATAACAGTGTTGACTAAACATTGTTATGCTAGAAGGTATCAGAAAATTCTTTATGGGGCCTTCCCTCTATTTGGTCCATTTTGTAACAGTTTAACAACTTCTTAATATATGGTGGAACTATTAGGTGTGGTAAGAAAAATATGTTCCTCCATAGAGGTGAGAAAGAGGGACCTTCCCTCTATTGTGATTTTTGTAAATACCGAATGTGTGAAATTTTCTAGCATATGCAACCCATGAAATAATGAAACCAATCCTAGTATATTGTGGGGTGTAGGTGCTACTAGATTTTTTTTATTGTCACATGCTTTGAACGTAAAGTGGAAACTATGTCTTGATTTAGGAAGTTTCTAGTCATTCAAGCAAACTTGACAAAAATGTGAAGCCATTCAAATTTTTCTACTTGCAAAATAGTTGTATTGTAGGCTATTCTACAAACACCCCAATCATATATACTTGTTGGTTCATCTGTTTAATGAAATTTTCCATGTGATGCTTCCATTTTCAAACCTTAAAAATAGTTAAAGCTTTATTAATCTAAACCTCACTAAAATATATGTTAAATTATACTAAAATATTTTGAAGCTTGCAACACAATCTAACCTAATGAATGGAGTTCCAAGTGATGTGTCCATGAAAACTTAGGAAATTTATTACTCAAAACTAAAAGCATGAGCGTTTAGGATGCCTATCTAAAAGGCGTAACACTATATCCCTCAAGTCATCTCTTAGAAATGCCAATGGAATCAGAAAAAAGGATGTAATTGGAAAGGATAAAGTTGAAGATGAATATGAGAATGATTTATATATGTATTTATAATTTCAATCTTTTTACAAATCTTGTATATTTTTTTTTGGATTATTTACAAAATTTTGCTGTAATATATTGCAAGAATTTAAATTTTTAAACAATGCAACTATGTTTGCAGTTATGACACAAAAGCAGTTTATTTTGATGAGAGTGTAAGAAAAACCAAGCATCATCAGTTGGATTCCAAGTAATTGGATGTATGTTTAAGATAATTCCCTTGGTTCTTTCATGTAATTATGAAGTGCATAATGTTTGGAAAGCTTCTTATATGTTGAGAATTTTTACCCTAAATTTTGTTATTCCAATTAACATAGTGTTATTACTTACATATACTTTAGAGATATGCATCTTTGTGTGTATGCTTCTTCACCTAAATTAAATTGAAAATATTATATACTTTTGTAGATTGTTTGTCCTGCATATCAAGCAATGTTGGTACACCTCCATGCTAAATATTTAAATGTATTTAAGTTGTAGCTTGAGCAAGATCTTAAGATAGGAGAAGCATTTGCAGTGGTTTTTCATGACGGTACGGAAAATTGTTAGAAAAATCAGTAAATTTGACTAATACTCTCGAGTCAATCTTGAAACAACATAGGAAATGAATTGAGCTGACTTGTTAACAAGTAAAACTTGCCACCAACTAGTTTGAATCGCTGACAATGAGTTTGAGATGGAATTACTCACACATGTCAAACTCTGGCCTACAAGTACTCACCAATTTTTCATAGGTAAATGAATTTGATTCAAAATCCTAATGAAATTTGGTGGGTCCTTTATAAGTTTATATACCTAAAATAGGGAAAAAAGGTTGCATTATGCTTAGATTATATTGGCTAAATTTTCCCAAGATTTTTCCAAATATGAGTTGAATTCATTCTCTCCCACCTCCCTAAATTTTTTGTGGATCCAAGGTTTGTTTTATCTTGGGAAGAAGTTATGGACACATGTAAGAGTATTGTAGATAATTTCTCAGAGAGGACAAACTGACAAGAGTCAACAAATCACATTCAAACCTTGTTTCAAAACAACTACATTGAATTTTCAAGACCTGTCAAACTATTATATACAAATAAATTTGAGTTGTTCATGCTCATCTAATAAATTTATTGTAATTTAGTCATTTAACAACCAACATCAATAAGTTTCATAGCCAAGCATGTGGTTGATAGTATTGGACAATAAATACACACTCTCTATAGCTAGCCAAAGTTATGGGAAAGTCTCTAGTATGGTTGGGATGGAAGTTAGAAGACTATAACAACAAAAACATTTACAAGAACATATGAATTCTCATGCATCCTCCTATGCTAAAGAAATTTCAACCTTTTCAGAACACAATTGTACAAAAATCATACTGGAAGGGTGAGAGGCCTCGACCCGAATATTGCCACTAGAACAACATACTCATATGTAATTAATTGTATTTACTAGGTTTTGAGGATGAAGTGTTCCTTTAAGGGGTGGAAATGTAACATACATTAATAATAATAATAATAACTATACCATTATTAAATAATACATAATAAATAAGTATGCTGATGAAAATTCAAAGGGAATAACCCTTCACCTAATGACCAATAAATGCATATAAGTAAATTTTCATGAGGCCCATTGTATATCCAATCAATTCTTATTAATCAATCATTATTTAACATATTCTTGTAGATACTTTTCGAAATGGTTTTCCAATTTCAGGGAGGAAGAGACTTGTATGGACACATGATGGCAATAAAAAATATCCAGAATGTCAAAATCTATAAGCCTCTAGAACAAGGCCTCTCACAAATCCAAGTCAAATTATTTATGAACGTTTATAAAACTGTAGTAGACATTTTAACAATGGTATATTGATATAATGATAGTTAGGCTGTAGGGATGCAGTCAATGGTTCGATTCCTAGTTCATAACACAACCTATCCTCTAGCATGAAGGTGTCTCCACTCAAGCTCCTGAAATAGCTTCAAATGGAGGGTAGTATAATTTTGATAACATGTAACCAACCACGATCATTCCATAGTTTTTAGGATCAGCATTGGGACCTGATTAGCAGATCAAGTGAATAGTGTGTTTTGTTGAAATTCAACAATATGATGAGCTTAGTGAAAAGAGTCGCCTTCACTAAGTGGGCCTGCAGGCTATTTTTGGTGCAAGTCTATTTTTATACATGGTGATCATATTTCAGAAGTTGCAAGATGCTATTTGTGGATGGTTGGTCAAGTTGGAAAAATAAATGAAATTCTATTTTTAGAATATTGGGCGAAATCTATTTATAGATCGTGGATCTAAAAATATAAGTGTCGATTATTATTAGCTCTTAATAATAATCAGACAATAAACAACAACTTATTCTCTTGGAGCATTTAATTTCAGTGCACGGATTTGGAAAATCAGTGGGCTGAAGGAATTATGCAATTCCTAGGGTTTAATGGTGGTTCATGCATGGAGGACTCAGTTAGAACTGAAGTGGCAAAGTTATGACAGAGTTGGAAGACTAGTTCATGGAGTTGTATTCAGAAGTGAGTTAGACTCCGTTGAGGTAGTTGTATCTAGTCTAACTGAATGATACACTAGTGAGAGTGGAGTGAATTAATTAGTTAATTAATTAAAAAATAATAATTCATTAATCAACTGAAAAAATACAACAGTTAACTATAATTCATTTCAGTTCCAGTGGAGACCCAATGGAGAGATAGGTAAAAGGGAAAGATGGACTATCTGTTGTGACTATAGTGATGCATTGATTGCACCACACACACATTGGAGTTGCCAATGAGGATTGCGCAATAAAGGCAAGGGTAATTCGAATTCATTAAAAGCTATTCTTCAGTAGGGATTGCGCATTGGAGGCAGGCTAGCAGGTGGCAAGAAATCGGTGCATGGATTTGCAAATTTCTTCTTAATAGTGTGTGACGATTGATTGTACTGAGAGCTTGATGTACTCAAATTTGTATGAGATTTTTACATGATATCCATGATACATAATATATGATTGTTGGGGTTTTCAGCTTCAGGCTTTCCTGTTAAACAACTGTGTTATGTGAAATTGTTTTTATTTATGCTTCACATGTGTTTGTAATTAATTTTCCGCAAAAGGTTAACAGTGGAATGATTTTGTATTTTGCAAGAAGTTAAATATTGTGAGATTAGGGGAATCTGTATGTATGCATGCTTAGTGTATACTAACTTCTACATGGTATTGGAGTACTGTTAATTCTTGAAGATTGCAATTGTGAAGAATTGTTGAGTTCTGTGCTAGTGGACAATTCGAATTTGCTTCAGAAAATTCTTGGTGCAGAAGTTGAGTATACATTGAAATGTCTTTCAATGGGTTGCGATTGGAATATGCCCTTGATGGGAGCTCGAATTACATATCCTGGAAGGATAGGATGGAGGTGGTTCTGGAGGATAATGAACTGAAGGAGTTCATCGATAGCGATTCTCCTAAGCCAGGATCTAGCGATGCTGCATTACTTGACACATGGCAAAAGAAGATAGAAAAAACAAGAAGAATTATGTTGGAAGGTGTGAAGGACCATATTGTGTCCAACCTTCATAGGAAAGCCACTCCATTATTAATGTGTAAGGCTTTGACAAATTTTTTCGAAAGCAGCAGTGACCAGAGGATGTTGGCGCTAAAATACAAGCTCAGAAAAATAAAAATGGAGAAGGGCGATAGTATTCCAAAATACCTCACGAAGTTTGTCCACTGGAGGGATGAACTGGGAAGTGTGGGGATTACTGTTGATGATGAAGAATTGGTGAGCTTTTCTCTCCTTGGGCTTCCAAAGAGTTGGCATAGCTACGAAGACTCTGTCACTGGACGAGAGAAACTCCCGAGATGGGAGCGACTTTGGTCGGATCTTGTGCAGGAGGAGATAAGGCAGGGTACCAGGGATGGCTCTTCATAGAAGAATGATTATGAAGAGAATTGTACTTTGGCTGCCAAAGAAAGGAAATGGAAGGAGAAGAAATTTCCTTCAAAATCTGATGCTAAAGGAAAGAAGTAGGATTTGTCCAAAGTGAAGTGTTTTCACTATCACGAACATAGGCATTTTGCCACTAACTGCCCACAGAAGAAGAAGAACAAGAAGGTCGTTGGAGCTGATGCTGGAGAGGCCTTAGCCTCACAATTTGAACTTGATTTCTCTTTGATCGCATGCTTGGTTTCAAGCTATATGGGATCAGTGTGGTATCTTGATAGTGGTGTGTCTTTCCATATGACAGGAGACAAGGAGTTGTTTAGTGACTTGGAGGAGAAGGACCTCCAGATGCATATAGAGATGGGAAATGATGGTCGATATAGTGCAACCGGCACTGGGAAAATTATCTTTGAGAGGGATTCCGATAATCCATTCTTGTTGAACAATTTTATGCATGTTCCAACTCAAAAGAAGAATTTGGTCTCGATTGCAATGTTGGAAGACAAAGGTTATGATGTTGTTTTCAGTGAGGGAAAAGCCTTCATTTGACATAAAAAAATGGGTCAAACCAAGAAGATAGGGATTTTAGTTAAGAATCTCTACAAGTTGGAGGTAGATGGTTGTGCTGCAATGGTGGGCAATGCAGAAGAAGTGTTGATCTGGGATGAGGGAAAATTATGGCACAGGAGATTGGGGCATCTTCACCATGGTGCTTTGAAGATTTTGCTGCAGATTTCTACTGGAATTCCCAAGGGTACTCTTGCGCAGTCAGATCAGTGCAATGGATGTACTATGGGTAAGTTTTTGAAGACCATCTTTCATGAGAAGGAGAACCATGCTTCGGTGATCCTAGAGAGAATTCACACAGACGTGTGTGGACCTTTCTCGGTTTCTTCAACAAAAAAACACAGGTATTATGTTATATTTTTTGATGACTATTCTCGTAGCTACTAGATCTTCTTCATGAAGAAGAAAAGCGAAACATTCTCAAAGCTCTGTGAGTTCAAAGCATTGGTGGAGAAGGAGTCAGGGAAGCAAGTGAAAGCTCTACAGAGCGATAATGGTGGTGAATACATCTCGGGCGAATTCAAAGACTTCTGTAGCAAAGAAGGAATTTGAAGAGAACTCATAATGCCTCATAACCCACAGCAGAATGGGGTTGCTGAGAGGAAGAACAGAATGATCGTGGGTGCTACACGAGTGAAGTTGCATGACCAGGGCCTACCGATGCACTTGTGGGCGGAAGCATGCAACACTGTGGTTTATGTGCAAAACCATTGTCCTCATAGAGTACTTGGCATGAGTACACCTGAAGAATATTTTATAGGTAAGAAGCTTGATATTTATCATTTGAAGATTTTTGGCTCATATTTTTACATTCATGCGACAAAGGACGCCAGGAAGAAGTTGGAGCCAACTGCAGAAGTTGGGATATTTGTGGGGTACACAGAAACACCCCATAATTATTGTGTGTATTTTCCAGACAGTCAAATGACTATGGTGTGAAGGGATATAAAATTCAATGAGGTGAAATCCATGAAGTTTTCGCTTGAGGGGGAGCTACACTTGCATGTGGAGGAGGAACTTCTTGTTCCCAAATATGAGCCTCTAGATGTGGATCAACCATAGGAGGAGATTCATGGAGTGGAGGATTCCACTCATGTAGTACCAAAAAGCAGACAAGGTAGAAAGAATACCATAGAAGATGAGAGACTAAAGCTTGATGCGGCACATAATGTAGGAGTCCCTACATCACAACACAGACAGAGACAATGACCTGACCGATTTACTCGATACATGGCTTTTATGAGCAAGTGTATCATGACAGAGCCATCTTCTTTTGAAGAAGCAATGCAGGAGCCCACATGGGTAGATGCCATGGTGGAGGAGTGTGACTCCATTATCAGAAACAGTGCTTGGGAGGTTGTTCCAAGGCCTGTGGGAAAATCAGTTGTAGGATCAAGATGGATCTACAAGGTAAAGCAAGTTGCTGATGGGAGCATCTAGAAGTATAAGGCAATATTTGTTGCCAGGGGCTTCTCACAAATCGAGGGGATTGATTATGAAGAAACATTTGCACCTATCACACGATATTCTTCCATAAGGACCATCCTTTCTCTCTCAACGTGGATGGGTTGGCACATTCATGATATGGATATGAAGACTGCGTTCCTTAATGGGATCATTAAGGAAGAGGTTTACATTGAGTAGCCTGAGGGATTTGAGATCTTCAGTAGCGAGTCGCATGTGTGCAGGCTCAAAAGAGCGTTGTATGGGCTAAAGCAAGCACCACATGCTTGGTACACTCAGATCGACAACTATTTCACTGGACTTGGCTTCACCAAGAGTGAGGCAGATGCAAACCTGTACCAAATTGTGGTGGAGGGTAAGCTTTTAATAATTTTTATTTATGTTGATGATTTCATACTAATGGGTGATGATCATTTGATACACTCATGCAAGGAAGATCTTGCAAAGGAGTTTGAGATGAAGGATTTGGGCCTCCTTCATTATTTCCTTGGATTGGGAATATGGCAGTGGGAAGGTGAACTGTTTGTGTCTCAAGGCAAGTATGCTCGAGAAGTTTCACATGCAAGGCTGCAATCCTATCGACACTCCTCTTCCAGGAAATTGGAGGAAAGAGGATGCTACATCGGTAGAGGTAGTGGATGCCATTTTTTATCGACAGTTGGTGGGTTCGCTCATGTATTTAGTTAATACAAGACCGGACATATGCTATGTGGTGAACCATCTTTCACAAGCGATGCTTAAGCCTACCAAGCTCTTTTGGAAGGCAGGAAAGCATGTCCTGAGGTATCTCAGGGGAAAATATGAGTATTGTTTATGGTACAGATAGACGGATGAGGTGAAGTTGCATGGTTTCACAGATGCAGATTGGGCAGGCATCCCAACAGATAGAAAGAGCACATCAGGAGGTATTTTCAGTATCGGATCTACAACAGTTTCTTGGTATATAAAGAAACAAATATCCAAGGCACTCAGTTCAGCAGAAGCAGAATACATGGCAGAAAGTCAACCTACATGTGAGGCTATCTGGATGAGGAAGATCCTGGTCCGTTTTTTCAGTTCACATTTATATCCTACAGTGATACATTGTGATAATTAGAGTTTCATTAAACTCTCGATTAATCTTGTTTTTCATGATATATCTAAACATATTGATATCTGGTATCATCATATCAGAGATTGTGTGCAGCGGAAGATCATGTTGCTTCAGTACATTCCTATGGAGGATCAGGATGCAGATATTCTGATGAAGGCACTCACCAGGAGAAAATTCGAATACCATAGAGGGAGGATCGGGGTGAAAGATAATCCTTATCTTGTTGAGATGGAGTGTTGAGATTAAACAAGATGATGAGCTTATTGAAAAGAATCGCCTTCACTAAGTGGGCTCGCAGGCTATTTTTGGCACAAGTCTATTTTTAGACTATGTCTATTTTTAGACATGGTGATCATATTTCAGAAGTTGCAGGACGCTATTTGTGGATGGTTGGTCAAGTTGGAAAAATAGATGAAATTGTATTTTTAGAATATTGGGCAAAGTCTATTTTTAGATCGTCGATCTAAAAATAGAAGTGTCGATTATTATTAGCTCTTAATAATAATCAGACAATAAACAACAACCTATTCTCTTGGAGCACTTAATTTCAGTTCACAGATTTGGAAAATCAGTGGGTTGAAGGAATCACACAATTCTTAAGGTTTACTGGTGGTTCATGCATGGAGGAATCAGTTAGAACTAAAGTGGAAAAGTTATGAAAGAGTTGGAAGAGTGGTTCATGGATTTGTATTCAATTTATCTCAGTTAAAGTGAGTTAGACTCAGTTGAGCTAGTTGTATCTAGTCTAGCTGAATGATACACTAGTGAGAGTGGAGTGAATTAATTAGTTAATTAATGCAAAAATAATAACTCATTAATCAATTGAACAAATACAGCAGTTAACTACAGTGCATGTCAGTTCCAGTGGAGACCCAGTGGAGAGATAGGTGAAAGGGCAAGATGGACAATCTGCTGTGACTATAGTGATGCATTGATTGCACCACACACACATTAGAGTTGCCAATGAGGATTGCGCAGTCAAGTCAAGGGTAATTCGAATTCATTCAAAGTTATTCTTTAGTAGGGATTGCTTAGTGGAGGCAGGCTAGCAGGTGGCAAGAAATCGGTGCATGGATTTGCAGATTTCTTCTTATTAGTGTGTGACGATTGATTGTACTGAGAGCTTGATGTACTAATATTTGTATGAGATTGTTACATGATCTCCATGATACCTAATATATTATATTTGGGGTTTTCAACTTCAGGGTTTCCTGTTAAACAACTGTGTTATGTGCGATTTTATTTATTTATGCTTCACATGTGTTTGTAATTAATTTTCTGCAAAAGATTAGCAGTGGAATGATTCTGTATTTTGCAAGAAGTTAAATATTGTGACATCAGGGGAATCTGGATGTATGCATGCTTAGTGCATATTAATTTCTACACGGTATTGGAGCAATATTAATTCTTGAAGATTGCAATTTTGAAGAATTGCTGAGTTTTGTGCTAGTGGACAATTCGAATTTGCTTCAGAAAATTCTTGGTGCAGAAGTTGAGTATACATTGAAATGTCTTTCAATGGGTTGCGATTGGAGTATGCCCTTGATGGGAGCTCGAATTACATAGTCTGGAAGGATAGGATGGAGGTAGTGCTAGAGGATAATGGACTGAAGGAGTTCATTGATAGTGATGTTCCAAAGCCGGGATCTAACGATGATGCATTACTTGACGCATGGAAAAAGAAGAGAGAAAAGACAAGAATAATTCTGTTGGAAGGTGTGAAGGACCATATTGTTTCCAGACTTCACGAAAAATCCACTCCATTCTTAATGTGGAAGGATTTAACAGATTTTTTCCAAAGTAGCAGTGACCAGAGGAAGTTGGCGCTGAAAGACAAGCTCAGAAAAATAAAAATGGAGAAGGGCGACAGTATTCCAAAATATCTCACAAATTTTGTCCACTTTAGGGATGAACTGGGAAGTGTGGGGATTGCTGTTGATGATGAAGACTTGGTGATATTGGCTCTCCTTGGGCTTCCGAAGAGTTTTCATAGCTACGAAGACTCTGTAAATGGACGAGAGAAACTCCTGGGATGGGAGCGACTTTGTTCGGATCTTGTGCAGGAGGAGATAAGGCGAGGTACTAAGGATGGCTCTTCATCGAGGAGTGAAGATGAAGAGAATTTTTATTTGGCTACCAAAGCAAGGAAAGGGAAGGGGAAGAAATTTCCTTCAAAATATTATGCTAAAGGCAAGAAGCAGGATTTGTCGAAAGTGAAGTGTTTTCACTGTCACGAACATGGGCATTTCGCCACTAACTGCCCACAGAAGAAGAAGAAAAAAAAGGTTGCTAGAGCTGCAGCTAGAGAGGCCTTAGCATCGCAATTTTAACTTGATTTTTCTTTGATCACATGCTTGGTTTCAATCTATATGGGATGGGTGTGGTATCTTGATAGTGGTGCGTCTTTCCATATGACGAGAGACAAGGAGTTGTTTAGTGAATTGGAGGAGAAGGACCTCGAGATGCATATAGAGATGGGCGGAAATGGTTAATACAATGCAACCGACATTGGGACCATTACCTTTGAGAGGGATTCCGATAATCCATTCTTGTTGAAGTATGTTATGCATGTTCTAGGTCTGAAGAAGAACTTGGTCTCGGTCACAATGTTGGAAGACAAAGGTTATGATGTTGTTTTCAATGAGGGAAAAGCCTTCCTTTGACATAAAAAAATAGGCCAAACCAAGAAGATAGGGATTCGAGATAAGAATCTCTACAAGCTGGAGGCAGATGGCTGTGCTAAAATGGTGGGAAAATTAGAAGAAGTGGTGAGCCAAGATGAGGGAAAATTATGGCACAAGAGATTGGGCCATATTCACCATGGCACTTTGAAGATTTTGTAGCATATTTCTACTAGACTTCCCAAGGGTACTCTTGCGCAGTAAGACCAGTGAAAGGGATGTAATATGGGTAAGTTTGTGAATACCACCTTTCATGAGAAGGATAACCATGCTTCGGTGATCCTGGAGAGAATTCACACAGACGTGTGTGGACCTTTCTCGGTTGCTTCAACAACAAAACACAGGTATTATGTTATATTTGTTGATGACTATTCTCGTAGATGCTGGATCTTCTTCATGCAGAAGAAGAGTGAAACATTCTCAAAGTTCTGTGAGCTCAAAGCATTGGTGGATAAGTAGTCAGGGAAGTAATTGAAAGATCTACGGAGAGATAATGGTGGTGAATACATCTCGAGCGAATTCAAGGACTTTTATAGAAAAGAAGGAATTTGAAGAGAACTCATAGCGCCTCATAACCCACAGTAGAATGGGGTCACTGGGAGGAAGAACATAATGATCATGGGTGCTGCATGAGCGATGATGCATGACCACGGCCTACTAATGCACTTTTGGGTGGAAGCATGCAACACTGTGGTTTATGTGAAAAAATATTGTCCTCATAGAGTACTTGGCATTACTATACCTGAAGAAGAGTTTAATGGTAAGAAGCCTGATATTTCTCATTTGAAGATTTTTGGCTCATTTGTTTACATTCATTTGACAAAGGATGCTAGGAAGAAGCTGGAGCCGACTGCAGAAGTTGGGATATTTGTGGGGTACACAGAAACACCCCATAATTATTGTGTGTATTTTCAAGATAGTCAGATGACTGTGGTGCGACGGGATATAAAATTCAATGAGGTGAAAGCCATGAAGTTGTCGCTTGAGAGGGAGCTACACTTGCATGCAGAGGAGGAACTTCTTGTTCCCAAATATGAGCCTCTAGATGTGGATCAGCCACAGGAGGAGATTCATGGAGTGAAGGAGTCCACTCATGTAGAACGAAACATCATACAAGGCAGAAAGTGGACCACAGAAGCTGAGAGACTAAAGCTTGATGGGACAGAGAATGTAGGAGTCCCTACATCACAGCGCAGACAGAGACAGTCATGTGACCGATTTACTAGATACATGGCTCTTATGAGAAAGTGTATCGTGACAGAGCCATATTATTTTGAAGAAGCAGTGCAGGAGCCCACATTGGTAGATGCCATGGTGGAGGAGTATGACTCCATTGTCAGAAACAGTGCTTGGAAGATTGTTCAAAGGCCGGTGGGAAAATTAGTTGTAGGATCAAGATGGATCTACAAGGTAAAGCAAGCTGCTGATGGAAGTGTCGAGAAGTATCAGGCAAGATTTGTTGCTAGGGGCTTGTCACATATCGAGGGGATTTATTATGAAGAAACCTTTGTACCTGTCGCACGGTATTCTTCCATAAGGACCATCCTTGCTCAACTTGTATAATAATACACTTAGAAGAGTAAAAATATTTCTTAAAGTTGTTGATAGTACATTTATTTAAAAATTCCATGTATGATTATGTGTAGTAAGAATTATTTCGTCCTTTTAAATTTATTAAAAAAAAACATGTATACTTGTGCGTAGCTCTCATGCAGTGATTCATTGAAATTGAAAGGGAATCCCTAGGCTACATTGTTTTATTTCGATTCATTTGGATTGGGTTTAATATGTTGAGTCATGGAATAATATATTTATGAGATATTTATCTACTTTAAGTCTCTTAATTTGCATTGAATAATCATTAATAGTGAGGACCTCAAGTTTATGTCAACTCCTACATGTGAGGTGTGGAATATTTAACAATTGTGGTCATGATGAGAGAAAATAGTGTATGCCTGAAATAGGTTGATGATCGATCAATCCATTTTTTGAAATACTCACATAATTCTATAAAATATTTAAACAATTTTCTATTTAATATATGAATTATGTGTCTCTACCCTTTAACTTATTTGGTTTGAACTTGATTAAGAACAATAAACCTCTTTGGTTCCATTCCTTTCAACATCGCATGAATTCTTTGGAAAACTAACTTTAAGCATGCTCAACAGAGTAGAGTAGAAAAAATATGAGATACAGAGATGGTTCATGGTGATAGGATGGCATGATGATGGATGGATTGGCAGGTGGAATTATTCCTAGTTGAGAGGGAGTGTTAAAATTATCAAGTAGGGCCCAATTCCACTTTGGGAGACTTTTCCAATGAAGATAATAATTGCATTAACTCTTCTCGAGAGGATCAAAATCGACCTAAGTATCACCAAGTTTGGATAGGTAAAAGTACTTATTCATTCAAAAAAAATTCTATAGGCATAACCTTATCCAAGTGGGAAAATTTTGAAAATTTGAAATTTGAATTTTCCTCCAAAGTGTTAAGGTCAGTTTCACCTCCATAAGGTAAAAACATCATATCTATTTGTATATATATATTCACCCTCCATCCTCATTTGATATGATAGAAGAGTGAATCATATCTACCTCTAAATGTCATTGCACTAAGGTAGAAAGAAGAGTTTGGGGAAGGTTTGTCTAGACTTTTTGGTGTGTATCTCTTGAAGGAACATGGTTGTGACATCTAAGCTATGTATGGACCATTTGATGCTAGTTTATACTGTTATTTAGCTTATGTTATGGGCCACATATCTTGTTGTAGTGACATAAAATTTGGAGTACCTTGTTGAAGGGACAAGAGGCCTAGTGTTGGGTCATATCTCTAAACTGCATGCACAAGGAGCACACCATTCCTATAAAGAGAGTGTAACCTCTGAATCAGTGATCAGAATACTTTGAGGAGCAACTCAGTGAACTGTAGTATGGCCTAGTAGGGTGTTCATGGTATCTTGATTGAGTATTTTTCTTCCTATTGACTCAGAGAAAGGTCACAGCCTTTTGGAAGATTGATGCTTCATGATGAGCCATAGATATGACCCCATCAAATACCTTAGCATAGATCATTTAATATTATTTATTACATTGTTTAGTGTAAATGCAAGATTTCAAAGTCACTAATATAAGGTGGAATAATCCCACCAGATTATAAGAATTGATTCATTATTTGTAAATGAGGTAAGTGGATATGGTTGAACTAGGTAAAGGGGCTCCTCTTACTGGTAGTAAACAAGGCTACAAGCCTATGACCCAGCTAGAGATGCCACTTCCCACATAAAACATTTCTCCCACAAATTTGTGCATCTCTAAAGATGAGGAACAACCATCATAGTTAAGTTTCTATGTTGAATCATCTTGCCAAGAGAAATTCATTTTGTTCCAATGCGCTATCCTTGAACCCAAAGTATCATATCAAATCACTGCTCCTATAAAAGTACCCTAGACTTTCTTGAGAGAAAAAACAACCTTTCATCTCCCCTCATTTCTTCTATTGTCTGTTGCCCCTATTGATGAGTGTTGAACTATCCATGTTTGGAGCCATGAAATATATTTGATAATGGATGTGCCAAGGAGAAAGGGTTTTCACTCCTACCACGTCATCGAGAAAACTATTACATCAGGTGGTTGGGAATCGATGGTAAATAAGTAGAGAAGAAATCTGGTGAGAACGACGGTAAACAAAAGAAGTCGAGTGAGAACAATGGTAAAAAAAAGAACTCAAGCAAAGCACATTTTTTTGACATAATTAAAAATATCAAAATTATAATTTAAATTTGAGTTTAAGACAAATTGATAATTTGTGAAGAAATTATTTGTGTAAAAATATAAAAAATAAAAAATAAAAACTAATATGAGATTTCCTTTCCATGGATCGAAGAAGTATTTGCTTTAGATCTTATATACTATGTTGTATAAAAATTGTTCCCCTCTTCAGTAAATTCACACGTAGTCACGTTTATATTAGTGTGAGGAAGAAAAATAATGGGTTTGAATATTCATGAACAAACATTAGGAATCACTCAAAGAGATTGCACATCAAAATCCAGATGAAAGCATAATTCTACAATCATACCTACCCTCTTTCTTAGTATTGTCTTATTTTCCTTTGCAACATTAAAGGCCTTAAGATAGCTTGAACTAATTTCAATCCATGTTCATCACCTTTGTAAAAGGGTTTTGAATTATTTTATACCACATAGACACAACAAGGTATAATATTCAAATTATGACATCCTATTATAATCTATAAAATTGAAACTATGAGATGAAATCAAAAATTTTCAAAAATAAAAGAAAATACATGTTTGTTTCAAATTTTCCCAACAATGAAACTCCTTAATGCATTTTAGCACTAGGTAATTTTCATTCCTTACTACATATTTGCAAAATCATAGCTATATAAGTACCATACTATACAATATGGTGATGGTGAATTAACATTTTGTAGCAAGATTTTGTAATAGTTTAGTTTTGGGTGGAAATATTAATTTTGATAGCAGGTACAGAAGCTTCAATAAATCTTTGTATTAAGGAAAAATGCATTCGAAAGAACAGTTATAGAATATAAATTATATTAAAAATAAAAATAAAGGACTACAATACCATTATTAGCCTAAGTGTGCAGGTAGGCATTAATTTCCTATGAAATGACAATAAATATTTATTATAAGAAAAATTTGCTTTAAACTACATTTTTTAGTGCCTCCATTTCTTCTAAGAAGGGTTTTCTTGTATTACATGGAAATCAAATCCATTTAAATGGCATTTGAAATTTGTAATAACACTACTAATTCCTCCATTAACACCCAAACATATTCTCTGCCTACAACCATTTACATCCAAAAATACCAACCCCAAATATGGTAGCCTAAACTTTCACCTCAAATAGTAGAGCATGGATTTATTAGTTCTTTTCAATCTTTAAGAGAAATTAGCCTTTTAGATTAATATATTACCATGCAACACCATATCCTCCCTTAATTTCAATCTCATGTGCATTCATTACCATGGCTTCAAGGAGTCTAAAACCTTGCATAATTCAAGTTATTTCTACTCTATTTCTACCATATATTGGATCACAAATATAGTCCAGCAAGTAGAATAGCTCAACATTTTATGAGGCCCATACCGATATTGACTTCATCTAATCTTGAAATAGATATTCCAAAACCTCATTGCTCTAGAAATAAGAAAATGAACTTTTGAAGTCAACAACCTATGCCATTTGAAAAGTAAGGCAACTAGACAAGAAGATTCACAAGTTTTCATTTGAAAACCTGAAAACCTAGTAACAAAATTTTTTATTTATGCTCAATTCCTACGCTGGGGACAAATCAAGTCTTTGAGATGTCACATATAAGTAACTAACATGAATAAAATGCAGATTTTCAATAAATGAAATAAAATAGATAAGTTTTATGCAGCTCATGAGTCCATAGGTAATAACCCAGTCCCAAAAATAATATCAAATATAACAATCACTCCATGAAAAATATACACTATGTAGTAGGAGTCCACTCCATAGACAAATCACCCCCAAAATACACATAATATGCATAAAATAGAAACACGTAAAATAATGAAAGGACATTAACCTGGTCAAGTTAAAGTAGTACAAACAAGATGGTAATGGTTGAAATAAAAACAATTGAATTTGTGAAACCTAAATTATGACAGTCTCTGAACCTTGTTCTTCTCAATGCTAATGGATTAGAAATTAAACTTATTAGATTATCAAATAATTCATAACTATATTTAGCTATATAAAGTTACTTCATTCTCTTTCCTCAAGCATAAGAAAACATACAACCTAATACCTGCTTCACCAAATTGTATTTGCTACAAGATTATTTTCAAGAAAATTATGTTAAAACACCTTCACATGGGCTGAAATTTACAAGAAATTTACTTCTTCTCTTAACAAAAATTCTTGACATAGCATAGAAATAGCCATGAATAATCATAATAGTGTTTTAATAGTAGTTTATCCAACCTGCATTACTAAACAATAGTGACTCAAAACCTTATAATTATATCCACAGCTTTCCCCTATAAGTACTTAGGCATGGAATAATTCCTTAGTTGATCAATCAATTAGAAATAATACATAAGATCATTAATAAGGCCATCCTAATTAACCCTTGTCTAATATCATTAATAAGGCCATCCTAATTAACCCTTTTCTTTTAAGGTCAATGCTTCAAAGCACACGACTTTAACTAAGGATTGATGGATATTTTAATGACCAATAGAAATGTTTCAAATAGAATGGGTAGAGATGCAAGCCATAACTCTTGCAATAAAATGGTGTCTAGGGTGTTATTATCCTTATAATATTTCCCTTTGTACTAGCAGTCACAAGGAGGCTTCCATCAAGGGTGAGTGCAAAGTAGGTGATGCGAGAGTCATGGGAAGTTACGAATCTAGTCCTCTTGAGGCAATATTGCTTGACTCTTATCTACCCACGGTGTAAGCCTGAGCAAGCCAACAAGAATACATTGGGAGAATGAGAAACATCACACAAACCCTTAGGGTTTGTCATCGTCTCAATATGATGCACTAGCTTCAAATCCACGAAATTGTACACATAAATCTTGTGTTCCAACAAGACCATAATTCGATCCCATCTTATCTTCATTGCTTGAACCTCAGACTTGAAGGATAATTCCTTAATACATCGACTCTGATGATCATCCCAGATCATGACCTTATTGGGTGGGTATTGGGATTCAAAAACCTCCCATAAGGGCCAAAATATTACATCATAATAACATCTCCACAACACCAATACCTCCATTGTTGAAGTCCATTCTAAAGGTTTCTCTGAACGAATCACATTTGTAAACCTGGAAACCCTGCTCTATGCCATAAACAAAACAACAGAAGTCTAACCTAGAAGCCCTACTCTGTGTCACAAGAAAAACAATTGAAGTCAAACTTGGAAACCCTACTATGTGCCACACACAAAACAACTGAATTCCAACCTACAAACCCTACTATGTGCCACACACAAAACAACTGAAGTCCTAGTTGAATGATATGTAGATAAATGAGGATTATTCACTATCAGTCTCAGTATTTGGGGAAGACGGTGAATTTGGATTTGGATAGAGAAATGTGTCAAGCATAGGGGAAGTCCTATTGTTGGAATGAAAAAGTCATATTATCACCTTCCCTACAAAAGAAAAAGAAAACAACCCAACCTAAAACAAATTATTAAAATACAAACATCTTTCATTCTAAAGAAAGGTGTTATTTTTTAAAATTAATAACATTGTATAGTTGTGTTGTGCCTTGAAGGAAATCTCAAACATCCAATGTGATAATAATCAAATATCAACATCAAATGCGATAATAATCAAATATGATCATTGGGCATAAATTATGCAAGAGTCTTGCAAAGATATTTTGTCTTTGGTCTTTCTCTCAGTTTTACTTGCATGAGGGATATTTTTTGTAGCTTTTGGTCATTAAAATAGTATATTGTTATTGTTGTCTTATATGGAAGCTCAAGTGGTGAATATATATTGGATTCTTATTTTATTTCTTGTGTTTGTTATTTTTTGGAAGGAATTTTGTTAGCATTATTGATATTTAACAAAGTTATTATTTTCCATGATAGAACCAAAAATACACTATAATAAGGAAAAGTTAAAAGTTACACTAAAATAAGGAAAATTTGAAAGTTACTGACTATTTGAGCATTGTTATTTCATGTATGCAGTTTATATAGTTGTGTGTTTGATCTTGTAAATGGTGCAAAAAGAGTATGCTAGATTTTTTAAATTAGATGAATCTAGTGAGAACTAATGTTTATTGATTTGATCTTGTAAGTGGTGGTGAGATGTTGCAAAATAACTATGTGAGACTTTATTATATTATATGTATCTAGTCCCCCCTCCAAATAAAATAAAATAAAATCAATTTTCATGACATTCTAAGGAGTTTTCAAAAACCGCCACTAAATCCCTAAACAACTTTTAGAGACAATTTTGACAATACTTTTGCAAGCCTAAATGGCCCCTAAAGGTCTTTTTTGTAGTAGTGTTTTCATTGTATACCCATTACAAATAAGTTAACAAATATAAAATTTACATCAAATCGACATTCATGGGATTGATAAAGGGGAAAATAAGGGAATTTCAAATTTAGAAGGGCATAAGTTTTAGAGATATATCATGACAAAGATCAACAATCATGATAGTCACACAAATTAGGGTTTTGAAAGGTACATAAATCAGCATTGGAATAACATTTATTAATATGTAA
Organism: Pinus albicaulis; assembly: GCA_034641835.2. Taxonomy (NCBI): domain Eukaryota; kingdom Viridiplantae; phylum Streptophyta; class Pinopsida; order Pinales; family Pinaceae; genus Pinus; species Pinus albicaulis. The sequence goes on from CM076579.1 coordinate 742,635,611, forward strand.
AATATATTTGTACCCTCTGACTCCTATATAATATGGAAAATAGGGACAAACCCTCGCCTAATGAAGCAATCATAACATAAGTGGAAAAATTAGCTAAACAAGATTTCCTAGAGGACATGGAACTTGACGATATCGATTTTTCACCCATGGAAGAGGCTTGGAACATAAGAAAAGAGAACTAATGGAATGCCCATAATTTGGTTTTGTTGTAGTAGTTCGATCAGAAAGTCTCAAGAGAAAAATATATTTGGGTTAATTACCATATAGAGTTAGAATATTGAGATTGTAGAAGACTTGAACTAGTTTTTTAAAATCAAGGGAAGAAGAGTAGTTCAAAAAAGGAGCTTATAAAAGGTAGGTTAAGGAGATTGTGACATGAATAAATAATTTTGTGGTGGAAGAGGATTATGTTTCTTTTATTTCTCCAACCATGGAAATGTAAGCACCAACACTTGGAGTTGACGTAGAATGGATTGACTAGTATTGAATAACTAAGGGAATGCGGTGCCATGGAGGAATCACGTGCATTAAATAGAGGAAAATAGGATTTTAATCAAAAAGAAATAATTAAGAAGTGGTTGATGAAAAGAACGAATGGGATTCATCATAATACTATGGTAATTAAAATGAGTATTAGTGAGGATGGAAAGATAGAGGCACAAATAAAAGAGTTCAAAAGGTTTCAAAGGTGTCAAGAGAGTACCAAATTTTTTTTCAAATAGGGGATTTAATAATTAGAAAGAGATTGGAGAGAAGAATAGGTGGGTAGAATATGTCTAGAAATTTGGAAGAGCAAAAATAACTGATGGCACAAGAAGGTGAGCATGTTCAATTATATGGATCATGATTGTGTAAAAGGAAGCCTCGGTTTGTAAGGTATTGATTAGCCTATGGAGAGAGATATCATCGCAAAGAAAGAAGAGAAAGAAGCACTTAGTAATGTTTTCTAATTTTTTAAGATAGATGAAGGTCAAGTAGTAGACATGATATAGCCTAAGAAAACTGGATCCAATCCAAACCAACCACCCTATGAATTTTAAAAGCCTAGAGGTAATCCTAAATTTGTATTCTACTTTTGACTTGAAAGCACATTTTCTTAGTATTTTTGGATATAATGGTAGTGAAAACAAAATGAAGGTCACAATACAAGTAGAAGTGGCATATGTTATATTTGAATTTTAGTTCAAGTGGGGGAGTATTCCTAATTATTCAAACAGGTCCATAAGGTTTTATCTTAGTGAACAATCAAACCAACGATATGGTTATAGTAGTTCCATGTAATATTCCCAATTAGCTTTTAGCTAGTTGGAATATTATATGTTGCTTCTATTCATAGTCTAGATGAATAAGTGGGGTAAAGAGACCCTTAAATCTCTTTAGTAGGAATAAACCACCTCTTGTATGGATGTGGATCAGTTTAGATAGCCAAAATAAAGCTACCTTGGGTGTGAATGGGGGCAATGCATGTAGACAGGGTCAAAGTTGACTAAATCAACAATGTTACCAAAGGAGAGAGTGGAGCTAGTGGGGACAACACAGTTTTGGAGGAGGAGTCTTTGCATGGAAGTAGCATAATAAATGAGTGGGGACAAGGGTGAGGAAGCTCACCAAGAATATAAGGAAGAGGATGGCAGCTATGAGAGGCATTCAGAATATTGTTTATGTTTGAGTCTTATGACTTCTTGCATGCTTCAACTGTTTAAAGAGTTTACTGTACTATTTAGTACAAGGGTATTTCCAGGTGGGAATCCCACACTCTACCTTGGAGGACTTGAGAGCCCACTTAGGAAAGCTATTCTGAGCTTCATTTCCACCATCTGGCATTGGGCCAATTATCCACCTTCATCCATAGTGCAGTCTCCTTGAGGAACAACATTTTGCAATGTGCTACAGTGGAGGGTTGAGAAACCCTGTTTATGAGCTAGTTTCCTAGTGAAAGGAGCAGCCTTTCACCCATAAAGCTAGGGAGGAGGAGATACAACCATATATTTGTTTTTCAGAAATATTTCAGCAGAAGCTCCAGTGATATAGCATGATTCAGCCATAGGGTTGCAGTCTGCACTTTTTGCATCTTGTGTATTTCAAGAAACCCCTGTCGGGTTATCTTGGGATTGTGTTTGAGAGACTAGTTCTCCATTTTCAGCTCCTTTTGAGTATCATATCAGTAGATCCACTTGTCTCTATTTTCTAGTTGCAGTAACCCTCACTGGGAGTGCGCTGTCATGTATTCCGAAATTTCTATATAGCATATTTTTTTGGGATTATAGTGTATTTGGACTTTAGAGGCTTGTTTGCCTAGTTTGAGAGATGTTTTCCTCAACATATTGTATATATTTCTATTGTGATACATGATATAATGGATCTATGATTTACTCATGTGTTTTGCATTAATATTTGATGTACATTCTAGTTTTGTGTTTAGTATTACTGTATTTCCTAATTAGGAATATTACAGTGGTATCAGAGCATAATATTGGCTCAAATTGTGGGGAAATACATCTATAGAAATGGAGGAAAAAGAGATTCCAAAACTTCTTCTTTAGACCATGCAGAACATTGCTAAAGATATCGAGGAGATGAGATTAGAAATATAGAAGGAATCCCCTAAAGGGTTTCATCATGGATAAAGTTCCGGCACTTGACATTTATGGTACGAGAAACCAATAGTACAAGCTTCTTCACAATGCTCTACTATGCTCACATTCCTATCCAAGGGAAGTGAGGTGGGAGGGACATTAAGAGAAGAAAATCTTGGTGATTATTTCTTAGAACATGAGTCTCAATATCGGAGGTTCAAGGATAAATTGACTTTCCAAGAGTTCTGTCGGATCAAGGATGGGAGAAGATCCCACAATCATCATATAAGTGGAGGGTACATGCAAAACCAAGATCTACATTGTACTATGGGCGGGTTCATTTTTCCCTCTTATGATGGATCACCCAAGTGCACAACTAAGGCTTGGGTAGAGAAGTTGGATAACTATTTCCAACTAAACAAAGTTTCAGAAATTGAAGCCATCAAGATAGCAGCACTGCACCTAGAAGGTGAAGCACATGAATGGTGGTTTCATGGCCTATCTACACTTGAGTATGCTAGTGTCACATCTTATGCAAACTTCACCCTGAAGTTGGTGGATAGATTTGATCCGTAGGAATCCAGAAGCACATTTTTTTGAGCTCACCAAGGTTAAAGAAATAGGATATCTAGAGAATTTATATCTGAATTTCTAAAACTTTCAGTCATGGTGTCTGACCTTACTATGGCCAGGAGAGTGTGCATGTTCATTGATGGGTTGTTTGAACCATTGCATGAATTGGTGAAATTGACTAGACCAACTATGCTCCAAGAATCTATGGAGAAATCTAGAGATCTACAACATGATTTACCCAAGGCAAAGGCACATTGTATTTAGATATTCTCTAATGAAGAGAAGGAGACCAACGTTGTAGCAGCAAGGGAGGGTGCACCACCAGTAGGAGGTGTAGTGGGACCATTTTCTGCAATGGGAGGGACTCTTGCAGATTTGCGGGGAGTTCCCAAGTATCTAACATTGAGAGTTAGAAGCACTATTAAGGGGCAGAGAGTATTAGTATTGATAGACAGTGGGGCCACCCATAACTTTATAGATACTTAGTTGGTGCAAAGGAAGGGCATTCACATAGAATATTTTGAGGGTTTCTCGGTTTTAGTTCCAGGAGCTAGAACCATGCAGTGTGCCAAATATGTTATGACATTAACCATCACTATGGGGACCTACACATTGATAACCCACCTTTTTTCGGTTGATATTATGGACACCAATGTGATATTGGGTGTCCAGTGGTTAATCACCTTAGGGAAGGTTACCACATATTGGGAAACCTTGGAGTTGAAATGGATAGATAAGGGAAGTGGTAAACAAAATAAAATCAATGGAATACATACCTATCCACCCCAGATTGTCTTAGCACATAGGATGGAGGTTGATTTGCACAGAGGGGACATAGAGTGGGAAGTAGAACTGCGGATGTCAGAAGCAGGGGGAAAACGATGCACCAGTACACTTGGATATCCAGTTTATTTTGGACCGATATTCTACAGTATTTGGAGATATTCCACCCGGGAGAGCTCCTGACCGAGGGTTTGAGCACACTATTGAGTTGGAGCAAGGGATCCAAACAGTGATCACCACACCCTATAGGCATCCCAAAGCCTATAGGAACGAGATTTAAAAATCCATTCAAGATATTTTGGCTTTAGGACACATCCGACCTAGCACCAGTCCTTTTGCTTCTTCAGTGGTCTTTGTAAAGAAGAAGGATGGCACATTGAGGATGTGCATCGATTATAGGCGCCCTTGAACAAAAATAGAATGAAGAACAGGTACCCAATTCCCAGGATCAATGAATTAATGGATGAGATAAGAGGATCCAAATATTTTTCTAAGATTGATTTGAGATCTGGATATCATCAAATCAGAGTGAGGGATCAATACATCCCCAAGATAGCCTTCCGACACCACTATGGCCATTTTGAGTTCTTGGTGATGCCTTTTGGGCAAACCAATACTCCAAAAACATTCCAGTATTGCATGAACCACATTTTTCGTGGTCACTTGAGGAAGTTTGTATTGGTCTTCTTTGATGATATTCTTATTTACTGCCGCACATGGGAGGAGCATTTACAACATATTGACAGAATATTACACATTCTTAAGGAGCAACAATTCTATGCTAAGATCTCCAAGTGTTAGTTTGGAATCACATAGATGCTCTACTTGGGCCACATCATTGGAGTAGATGGAGTGATATTTCATGAAGAGAAGATCCGTGCTATTAGAGATTGGCCTGAACCAAAGAATGTCATGGAACTTCGGGAATTTGTGGGCATCTGCACCTACTACTGAAAGTTTGTTAAAGGGTTCTCTCAACTATCAGCACCACTCAAAGATATGAATAAGAAGGGAGCTTTTAGTTGGATAGCCAAAACAAAGAGAACTTTTGATAGGCTCAAGGAAGTGATGAGTAGTTGTCCGGTATTGGTTATACCGGATTTCACCCAACCCTTTGTGCTGGAATGTGATGCTTCAGGGAAGGGCATTGGAGCAGTATTGATGCAAGGGGGACACCCCATAGCTTTTGAGAGTTGGAATTTGCTGCCACATGAGATATTGTATCCAATATATGATAAGGAGATGTTGGATATTATGCATGCCTTAGCCAAGTTTCAGAAATATTTGGTGGGTAACAGATTTTGAGTGAAGACTGATCACAATAGTCTTCGGTTCTTCCTTGAGCAGAAGCAGCTGCAGGAGAGGCAGCAGAAATGGGTGAAAAATATCCAAGATTATGACTTTGATATTGAATATGACAAGGGAAAGAGAAATGTAGTGGCAGATGCTCTATTTCGGAGGCTAGCAGTGCTGTCCTTAATGAGGATGGATACAGATTGGAAGGCTCAGTTGCTAGTGGAGTATTCCAAAGAACGTTTTTCATGTGAGATCCTAAATGGGAAATTGACTGATGAGAGGCATAGAGTGATGGATGAGGTCATATATTACCAAGATCAGGTCTTCTTGGCTAGATATTCTAGACTCAAGAAGAATATTTTGCAAGCATCACATGATTCACCACTTTCTGGGCATCAAGGATTCACCATGACATACTAGGCTATTCGGGAGAAATTATCATGGAAGTGTCTCAAGGAGGATGTGTTCCAAAACATCAAGGAGAGTGTAGTTTTCTAGCAGAACAAAGGGGATCACAACCATCCCGCAAGATTGTTGCAACCACTCCCCATTCTGGATGGAAAGTGGGAGAGTAGTTCCATGGACTTCATCACCGGTCTACCTATGGTTCAGGGTAAGGATTGTATATTTGTAGTTGTTGATCGACTAAAAAATTATTCACATTTCTTTGCTATTTCTACATGATATACTGCATCATAGGTGGCCGAGATCTTCTTTAGAGATTTCTTTAGACTCCATGGTCTTCCAAAGACCATAGTCAGTGATCGGGATAGCCGCTTCATGGGTGGCTTTTGGCATGAGATTTTTTGATTAGTGGGTATTGAGTTGACACCAAGTACCAGATATCACCCACAAACTAATGGACAGACAGAGATAGTGAACAAGTGGCTGGAAGGCTACTTGCGAAACTTTGTTTCCAGGCAACAAAGGGCATGGCTGCGCTGGCTCCATTTGGGGGAGTATTGCTACAACACAACCATTCATATGTCCATTGGCATGACCCCATTCCGATCTCTTTATGGGTATGATGATCTATCTTTTCCTGATGTGATGTTTGGGGCAAGCAAGGCTCTTAGAGAAAAGGAATGGATTTAGGAGAGTCAAGATATACTTCGGGACCTCAAAGACAACATTGCTACAACACAAAACAACAAAGGTTATATGCAGACCGTGTAGAGAGGCAGTTTGAAGTGGATGATTTGGTCTATATTCGTCTTCAGCCATATATAAAGTCTACACTTAAATATAAGGGGGCTGAAAAGCTCAAGCTTCGGTTCTATGGGCCATACAGGGTGATCCGTCGTGTTGGGGAAGTAGCATATGAGTTGGAGCTTCCCATTGGAAGAAATATCCATAACGTTTTTCATGTCTTGTGATTCAAGAAGGCCATTGGACAACATATGGTTGCCACCATGGATCTCCCACCTATTGATGATGAGGGCCATCTAGTTTTACAACTGGAGGCTATCTTGGATACTCGGGAGAGGCAGCTAAGAAACAAGGTGATTAAAGAGTATCTAATTCGATGGAGGAATATACATGATGAGGATGGCACTTCGGAAGGAGAGAAGATTTTGTAGCATCCTTCTTTATTGTTTCTTGATCAAAAGCAACATTTTGGAGAGGAGGAATGTAATATTCCCCATTAGCTTTTAGCTAGTTGGAATATTATATGTTTCTTCTATTCATAGTCTAGATGAATAAGTGGAGTAAAGAGACCCTTAAATCTCTTTAGTAGGAATACACCACATCTAGTATGGATGTGGATCATTTTAGATAGCCAAAATAAAGCCACCTTAGGTGTGAATGGGGGCAATGCATGTAGACTGGGTCAAGTTTGACCAAATCAACAACACTGCCAAAGGAGAGACTGGAGCTAGTGGGGACAGTGCAGTTTTGGAGGAGGAGTCTTTGTATGGAAGTAGCAACATAAATGAGTGGTGACAAGGGTGAGGAAGCTCACCACGAGTATAAGGAAGTGGATGGAAGCCATGAGAGGCATTCATAATATTTTTTATGTATGAGTCTTATGACTTCTTGCATGCTTCAGTTGTTTAGCCGAGTTTGTTGTACTGCTTAGTACAAGGGTATTTCCAGGTGGGAATCCCACACTCCACCTTGGAGGACATGACAGCCCACTTAGGAGAACTATTATGAGCTTCATTTCCACCATATAGCATTGGGCCAAGCAACCACCTTTAGCCACAATGCATTTTCCTTGAGGAACTGCATTATTTTGCAATGTGTTGCAGTGGAGGGTTGAGAAACCCTGTTTATGAGCTAGTTTCCTAGTGAAAGGAGCAACCTTTCACCTAGAAAGCTAGGGAGGAGGAGATACAACCATATATTTGTTATTTCATACATATTTCAATAGAATCTCCAGTGATACAACGTGATTCAGCCATAGAGTTGCACTCTACACTTTTTGCATCTTGTGTATTTCAAGAAACCCTTGTCAGGTTAGCTTAGGATTGTGTTTGAGATACTAGTTCTCAATTTTTAGCTCCTTTTGAGTATCATATCATTAGATCCACTTGTCTCTATTTTCTAGTTGTATTAACCCTCACTAGGACTGCGATGTCATGTATTCCAACACTTTTGTATAGCATCATCTTTTGGGATTCTAGTGTATTTGGTCTTTGGAGGCTTGTTTGCCTACTTTGAGTGATTTGTTCCTTAACATATTGTATATTTTTCTACTGTGATATATATTATAATGGATCTATGATTTACTCATGTGTTTTGCATTAATATTTTCTGTACATTCTAGTTTTTTGTTCAGTATTGCTATCTTTCCTGATTTGGAATATTACATTCCAAGAACTTTATGAAGGTTGATGGTGATGAAAAATCACATTGGTTCTTATGTGGATTCATTTGGAGGGTTAAAATGATTATAGTGCTAGTTTCTAAGTCTATAAAATTCCTAACCACGTTGTGGGGGAAGCTTATCCAATGGTGAATGAAGTTCATATAGATTTATCCCTAGGGTGTAGCTAAGTCCTTGGACGAATTAAAGGTGGTATTTATAGTTATGTATAGAGTCTAAGCATTGAACAACAAAAATTCACTAAGCTTAAGTAGATTAAGAAAATGGTTAGAGAAATTTATCATGAGTATGATGAAAAATTACAAAACTTAATAAAAAAACTCTCTTATATTATCCATGAAACTCAACACAAAGAATGATCCATTCAAAGTTTTTTTCTCTTTAATAGTGTACCATTAATGCAATAGTCATGGGTGACATAGAGGGATACCTTATCTTAGGCCATGAAGATAGAACCTTGTAGGGTGAACATCCATTTTACTAAAAATTGTCATGCCTGGTAGGATCTAAGAGAGAATTATGCAGCAAGTTCCTTCTAGGTAAAGGACATTGGTATTACTATTGCTAGAGGGGGTGGCCTATGAGGATATATTGGTAGCTATTGATGCAAGAGCATTATTTCAACACTTTATTTCAAAATTTGTATTTGAACTGGAGAAGGACGTAGATATTTCTAGAAGAGGAAGTTGGTTTCCTTGTTTCCCTATAATTTTGTAGAATTTCTAATTACATATTTAGGATAGGAAATTTTAGCAGTTTTAGGTAGAAGTTAGGATGTTGTTTGATTTTTAGGGGATTTGAATTTATCTGAAGAGTTTCTTATCTGATTGTCTCCTAATGTATATATAAATCCCTTGATCATGAGAATGTAGCAATGGGAATGGTTAGAATATAAATTTGCAGTTTCATTGAATTGGCACAACACCTAGCTTATGTTCCTATAAAGTATTGTGTGATTGCATGTGAACTGAGTTTTACTATATGGTTATCTATATCTATTGATTCATACTATGGATGGATGAGACCTTTTTGATATTCTTTATTTACTAGGGTTTTCTTGTATAACTCTAGTTCTCAATCTCTTTTGGTATCATAGTCAATAATTTATGAATTTATAGTTAATAATTGATGTAAAAATTGTTAACTTCATGGTGATTGGTGATTTATTGCGAATAAGTTGGTTTTAGATATGCCTTAAACGTTGAATATGGTCAATATATATAGACAATGCATGGTGAAAACATGGGATTAGAATGTTTTGGGGTTGTAGCATTCAAATAAAAGTAAATAACATCAAGTCTGAAGAAGGTTCGATATCTCCAAATCATTGTGGAATGTAATCATCCATGAAAAGAGTTATTGATAACCTATTATGTGTTTTGGCAACACTAGAATTAAGATTCTAGTATAACGTGAAGAAAATGTGGAGCATTGGGGATCATAGCCTTCCATGTACAATCTCGTCGAAAACCAAAGATTAGATAGGGCACACATCCAACCTGAAAACAAATGATTGATTAGATAATGTTTATTTAATAGGTTTATGAATAGGTTCATCATATTCAAACTTCATTGATAGTGCCTTGTTTAAAAACTATAGTTGTTAAATTATTTTAATTGTTTTTACACAGACATCAAAATCATTGAAGAGCCTTTCATATGGAAACACATCCATGTTTTAGTTTTCATTAGCCTCATTGTCTCTTTGAGATCCCAGTTTTATCAGTCAATTATACCCACATTTAGTGAAAAAACCACTAGTATAGTTTTAAGGCCTCCTAGTCATTAGGGAAGTTGAGTCTTAGGATTAATTGTGAGATCCTATGTATTTTTCAAACCCCAATACACCAAGGCATATATATGGAGGATATTTGAGGGAAATGTGGTTATCCATAAAATGTAGATCAGGTTTAGGGACCTTGTAACTCTTTTCCTTGGACCCTACCAGAGCTTAGAGGTTGTATTTGGAGTGGTTAACAAGAAGAGAAATATGATGGTGGTGATGTCTTCTTAGGGGATGACAGGAAGTCTAGAATCATCAGACATGGAAAATTCAAGCTAAATTTGCAAGGTGGAGGGATTAGACCACCTCACATTGTTCTACATATTCCTGCATTGGCCGAAAATCTGATTTTTGTAAGCGAGATAGATTATGCAGTTGTAAAATCAATTTTCGAGAAATATAACTGCAATATGGTTCGAGGAGTGTTGGATAGAGGGGTCCTGACTGAGGTTGAGATTTTATCGTGCAGCCAAAAAACCCTCCAACTACTGGCCCTTTCGGCAATGACCTGCTTGCGCAAATCAAAGTCTCAACTGAAGCAGTATGGGGGTGTTGAAACTAGGTTTCTGCACCTAGAGGAAGAAAATAATGTAGTGGCCCTAAATGGATTAATTGAAGACTTCTACAGATCTTAATAGATATGCACAAATACATAATACTATCAGAATCGCAGATCACTTCATCGCATATATATCATAACAGAACCAAATCCAGATCTATCTAATGCGCAATTACTTAAGAAGATTCATCCACGTATTCAACCATCAATATAACTTCATGCATAAATAACAGATGTATTCGGGCAAATACAAATAAGCACGACATACTTAAAGTGATCTTAAGATATAAGAGTAAATAGGTAACTCAGATAGTTAATACAATTTTTCCGCCAAAATCAGTCCTTGTATTAATTCAGAGCAATTAAGTACATCATACTTTCCCTTACACTTTACCCTTTCGTGCACACAGCCACCAGAGTCTACATACAGTGAAGCCTAGGTCTCTGCACACACAGCTAGCAGGAGCCTTTCTACCCAACCTAGATTGAAACCCTTACAAAATTACTACCATTGCATAAACATTCAGATCATAACATCATATAAAGTTACTCTTCACTTATACTCGATCTATCTATTTATATCCAATCTAGCATGTAGATACTATGGTATAAATCCATGGATTGAGGCCCACATTTTACCCTTAAAACCCTTTTACATCAAAAGAGGGAATTTGACTTGCCCCAAAGCCCCTTAACCAATTCGTGCAACGAACATATACAAAACTTATACAAAATTATACAAAAAAATGTACCCAGGGGACCTTGCTCCAACAACCCCCCAACACAAACATGTGGCTCGTCCCGAGCCACTATGGCATATTTTCATTCATCTTAGCTTGGAGTACATTGACAGAATATTTGAGAGGGAGCACCATTTCCAGACTCTATGCAGTGGCACCCTACATTTGAAGAGCCAATTTCTCAGTGGTGGGCCCTTCAGTGGCCATCTTGATACTTCTATGTGTTTGCTGAATAGCCTTCAATGTGTTATCCAAAGTCTATGAGAGCTGGAGAGCCTCCTTGTCCCATGGTTTCATTTGTGCCTCCATAAGCTTCTTTTTGCGACGCAGGTCCTCGATCTCAGCTAGACTTATTCGACAATTCTATAGGCGAGTAAGGCGTTGTCTAAGAACAAGGGTAGGTGACGATGTCCATATCTGAAAAAAATGCTTCTCTCTTATGTGGAGCTCGTTGCGAAACTGCTATACCATAGGGTCATTTTGAATTGAAGTTTTAATGCCCATGGCCTCATCCAAAAAAATTTCATATTGTGTGACTGCAGCAACAATACTGTTAGAGGCCTACTTTAATTCAATAGCTAGCTTCGCTCTAAATTCAGGCAAGGTTTCAGACTGCAACTTCATTTCCATATTGAAAATTTGATGTTCAAACTCAGCCCAGAAAATCTGCACTTCAGCACATGAGGCTTTCAAGGTGGCATCCAGTCCTCCTAATTTCTCTTCATGGGTAGTTATGGCCAATATTGTTGGTATTTCACTACATAATTGAGGGATATTTTCTTCGAGTGTAGATTATTGAGTGTGGAGCCTAATTATCTTGTTTATTTTGTATCACAGTGTTGGACCCCTATAGCTTAATGGGGCAGCAATGTCGGCCATAATTAAATGTTTCCTCGGGGGTCCAGGGGTGGCGGCTGCACCCCCGAAGCTAAAACCAGATGTAAAATTTCCTTGTTAAAGTATAGTAATTTCTAGTCAATCTAGGTTGTTCATTAGGCGGATGATTTGACGGTAGAATTTATGTTTAATTTAGGGTTTTTTTCCCTAGAAGGCAACCCCTCGCTTGTATGAGGGTATTGTATTGCGGCTGTGTATTATATGTGTATTCTCAGAGCGAGAAATAGATAGGGAGACTATGAGAGAGAACAGAGGATATTATAGCATATCTGTTGTAGGTTGTGTCTCTTCATTTTGCTGGATAATATAAAGGAAGGACTGGTTGTTCGGGGTGGACATATCCCAAACTGGGTGAACCACCTATATCTGTGTCTCTCTAGTTTTATGTGTTTTGTGTGCTTGTGTTTTCCGCATATTTTATGTGTTGCATTGCTCTATAATATATAATTTTCTAACACAACTCGTTGGGCTTCGGCTGCGCGGGAGGCTTCCTCCACTACTTGTTCCTTCTGATGTGCTTCTGAAGAATACGTCTTTGATTCTACTGCAATTGTGTTAGTATGGGCCTCACAAAATTTAATTTCATTGGAACTCATACTGTGCACCATGTGCAACTTTCTAGCATGTAAAACAAACAAATTAACGTTAATGTCACCACTATCTCTAAAATGATCGCGTCGGCTAGGGTCTAGATTGATGGCCAGCGCAGGGATTTTCACAAGATGAATATCTCTAGTCGCTGGAAAAGCTATGTCGAGTGGCTACATGCTAGTTACATGTGCACTAATTTGTGTCTGGCTCGCTTCAACAACGATCACCTGAATCAGGCTCGCTTGCATTTTTAGCTCCTAGATACCAACCTATACTACCTTGAGCTCAGTCTTATACTGCACTTCCATATCCATCCATCGATCCTTTGTTGCAGATGTGTCTGTTTTTTCAATCTCATTTAAATCATCCTCAGTCAACATCAAGACCTCGTCTCTAGTTTCTTTAGAGCCGTTTCTCTTCTTCCTCGATCCTCCATTGGTCTAAGAACCACGTTTTTTTCCTTTAGAAGTCTGTGATTCCACTTGCTCTATTGTTCTTTGGGTGGAATGTCATTTTTCTCTAGTGCAGTTTCTTTCTCCAAGTCGATACTCACCAGTTTTTGTGAGCGTGGCGTTTATCTCTGTTGTTTTCTCATTTGTGTTCTTTGGCTGAGTACCAGTGCACCACTGAGTTATCATTTTAGGAATGGATGTTGATGCACTAGGATCTAACCACATTGGCAGCCACTATACAATGATGCAGATTAGATCATCCTTTGTGACTAAATATGGTGATTCATACGAAACGCCCTCCACTACACCTTTCGTTCGGATGTGCATGTTGTGGAAAGTTGATTTAAGGTTTGTTATCATCTTCTACTGGTCATAAAGTGTCGAATACATCATTGGCTTAGACTGCACTTCTTGATACAGGCGTCAAACAACACCCTGAAAATATTATTCTCCATGATGCACGTGGGGTCTGATGAATTCTAGAGTGTAGCATACCACACAACCTCACACATTTGTGGCTCTATCTTAGGAAACTGGGTTTCCTCAGGGGTCTTCCACCCAATTAATGTGATTAACAATAACAACCAAGAATAATTAAATTTCTTGCCCTCTTCCTGTGCTTCACGCACATTCTTCAAAAATTCCTTGCACAAATAATGTGACCAGTTGTAGATGACTCCCTTTTCACATCGTCCGGTGAGAGAAATCACTTGCATGATCAATTCCTTCATTATAAATTTGGGCATCATCTTACAGGCCAACATGAGCATTCTAAACTGAATAATGGATCATTAATATCACTCAACACAAATCACCTGCTCTTGTGCGAGACTTGGTATTTAGCTTTGATATTTTTTGCGACAACTTTCTCTTGTGCTTTTCCTCCGAAGTCAGCCATTATATCTCCTCCCTGATTAGGTAGCCCAGTGATCCTATGGATCAGTGAAGAAAAAAATATTAATGCACTCTCCCAACCATAGTGCATCATCATGCACGAGCACGAGCAATTGTCAGACACATATCATTTATTGGGCTGCACCCAAAGTGAGGGATCCGCAATAAATTCAACAGGCTGACCTTGTGTAGAGCCAACACCCATATCTTCAGCTGCAGGTGCAATATTCCCCCTTCATACTGGACATGGTCTAGGTATATATTTGGCACAAGTTTAGGAAATTTATCCACGTCTATGATGTCCCAATCCTCCATTCTGAGCTGCGGCACTTTTGTAAACATGTCACCTTCCAGTGGGATGTTTTCAGGGATGAAGGGCATATTGATGCTCGATCGCACCTTATCAATACCTTTGGGAACCCTTACTGATGGTTTTCCTTGTGTGACATAGGTCGGTAACTACACGAAGGAGGCCAGTTCAACCACATACTCCTCTTCCTCCATAATTTTCTCGGGGAGCTCCGCCATTGGTCTTTTCAGGTGGTCAGCCGCAGTGGAGTGTGACTTCAGAGTATTTTCCCTTGGGGATTTCCTTGTTCCAAATATTTTCCCCTTATTAGACTTCGTGGGCACATGTGTTTCAACAATCGTCACAACAAGAACCTGTGGCACAACAAGGTCATCTCTGGAAACCTAGCTGTCATATTGGGCATAATTTTATAACCCAAATCTCTACGATGCAACTCTTCCTCGAATCTTGGATCCAAACTAGACATACAAAAAGAGTATGCAACAGAAATCAAAAAGCTTAGGGAAAATAAATCATTCATAAAGTAAAGGGAACTATTACGACCCCATAGGTCATATTTATACTTTTGCACACCTTCAACGATTCCTTCTACATTAAAGTGTATCCATAAATGAAAAAACATTCCCAAATCTGGAATAATCCTTTCATTAAATGCAACCTAGATGCTCCCATAAATGGTAATAAAGCTGTATTTTCCAGATTTAGTGTTCCAACAGCTAGTTTTTGGCACCTCTGTGAAACAGTCAGCCTCCTCACACAGCTATCGTGCACGTGTCAGACCTTTCTACGCATCTGCCATCCCATCTATGCAGATATGATACTCCGACCATTTAGTCATTTGGTGCGCAAAGGGTCATCCCTCTATGGCTTCAATTGGCTCCTATTGACATACCCAAGAAGATATTCTCCACTTAATGTGGCCAGGTGCACTACACCTCCATAAGTGATTTACTTAACAACATATGGTTCTAGCCAATGCATATTCAACTTCCCTGGGTGGAGCACAAACTTGTTGTCATACAACAAGACCAAATCATCTTCCTTGAACAACTTTTCCTTGATATGCCTATCATGCCATGATTTTTCATGCGCTTTCCGAACTTGCTGGTGATAATTGGAAATGAAACGAACTTCTTCCAGTGCGACCAACTATGAAAATCGTTCTTCCATAGCATTTTCTTCTTCCATATTTGTGAATGCTGCAACCGCAAACTGGTAACAATGAACTCCATCATTAGTATAGTTTCCTGCCCATATACCATCCTGAAAGGTGTCCTACAAGTCAAATTATTTCATGTGCTCTGATTTTCCCAAAGAACTGCAGGTATGCACTCATCCCAATCATTACAGTTGGAATTCCACACCTTGGTAAGAGCAGTCTACAATATCTTATTGAATGATTCCACTGCACCATTCACCTAGGGATGATAGCGAGAGCTCTTTTAATGATGCATCTGGAACTCATATGTCAATGCTTCAAATGTTTCATTAAAAAAATGTGTACCCTGATCACTTATTAGAATCTTATGACATCCAAAGTGAGTCACAATATCCTCAAATATGAACTACACAGTTGTATCAATAGTAAAATCCTTCACAGTCTTAGCTTCAACCCATCTGGTTACATAGTTTGTCATAGTGATAATGTAACATGCACCACTCTTCCTACCTGGAGGATTGATAGGTCCAAAAAATTCTATAGCCCAGTTCTCAAATGCTTGCAGCGCAATCTGTGGATGCAAGGGCATCTCGTCTCTAGGAAATGGCTTTCCAGTTCTTTGGCATACATCACATGCGTGGAAATGCACATAAGCATCATTGTGCAATGAGGGCCACCATGAACTAGCTCACAAAATCTTTTGTGCGGTTTCCTTACCTACATAATGATCACCGACAACCACCCCATGAGCTTCTTCTAGGATTGAACGTATTTCATATTCCAAAACATATCTGCGTATAATTTCATTTTCACCCATATTGTACAACTATCCAACAATAATAATGAAGTCTACTGCACACGCCACAAACTATTTCTTCTGTTGAACTGTATATTATTCAGGCACATGTCCAGTAGTAAAAAACTGAATAATATTAGGGAAATTATCATCAACTAACTTCATCACAAATAATTGCGCTTCTAATAATCCATCCTCCAAGTTCATAGGTTCTTCAGCAGTCTCAATGCGCAATAGATGTTCTGGCCCCACATTCAGTCTTCCAGGTTTTACAATAATCTCAAATTCATATTTCTAGAAGAACAATGACCACTTGCAGATCTGCCCCCCCCCCAGCACAGGCTTATTGACAAGGTAATTCAAAGTGAAATGATAATTAAGAATCTTAAAATGGCCTCCTAACAGATAGTGGCTGAATTACGGCAGTGTGTACACCATTTGTAATCCTTCTCTTTCTATGGTTGAGTAATTCTATTATGCGCTTGAGAGTTTTCAGCTTGCATAGGCAATAGGGTGATCAATCTCTCCCGCTCTTGGCTCCGCTAAAATAGCTCCTAGCGCAATACAGGAGGCATCAACATGCACATGAAACACCTTTGACCAATTTGGAAAGACTAGTATGGGCGCAGTGACCATATTTTGCTTCAATAATTCAAAACTCTTATGATAGTCCTCATCCCAGCAAAATTTTGCACCATTCTTGAGCAGCTTCTCCGTTGGCGCAGTTATCAGCCCATAACCCTGAATGAACTTTCGATAATACCCAGTGTACCTCAATATTAAGTGCAATTTCTTGACATTCTCGGGTATCTCCAAATTAAATATCACTGCGATCTTCGCAGGATCTACCATTGTAATGTTCCCAATTTTAGCCTCAAGCTAAAATGGAACATTATAGTTGCACATTTTATTTTTTTGTTTAATAAAATGGGCAAGGAAACACCTTAGCCCTTCTATATGAAGAAATAATCCTCCTAATGTGAAAGGGAGGTGAATAAAGTAGATGAAATAAACACCAAGGGTGTGAATGGAACCCAGCTCACTTGATTAGTCATCTTTGACTAAAGTCAACAGCTCTGCCGAAGGAGGAAGAGGCTCCCTAGAGAAGCTGTGCAGTTTTAGAGGGAAGAGATTCACATGACAGTGGAAACCCTAATTGGTGGGACCTTGGTGGTGAAGATTTCCTTGTTTTTATAAGGAAGAGATGGCAGCCCATTTGAACAAGTTATGATTTAGAGTTTCAGACTTGGGTCTGCAAAGCTTGCATCCCCAGGCTGTTTAGTAGGGTGATGGTGCCCTCGGGCACTAGGGTGTTCCCGGTTGGGAATCCCTACCTCTTCCTCAAGGAAGGACGAGGATTGAGCTACATTTCCTCAATCTGGCATTGGCCACAGCTTCATTCATCTCCTACAGCGTTAGCTCTGTAGCAGAGAGGACGTTGTGTAGCTGGGTGCAGCTAGAGAGGAACTCATGGAGTCTCTCTTGTCTTGTTTTCTTTAGTGGAGGAGTGATCCACTCATTGGAGGAGTTTCAAGGAGGATTCTTGGGCATTATTTCAGATCAATTGGCATGAGCCAACATTCCATCATCTCCCACTGCGCAGTCCATGGAGGAAACTACGTTATTTTGGAGGAGGCAGTGAGAGAAGGGTTTCTGGAGCTTTAGAGGAGGGAGTTTCTGAGACAAAGGGATCAGCCCTTTGTATTTGAGACATTATCAAAGGAGGGCAATCAGATTTCAGATCAGCCATAGCCTCATTCTTATTTTTTATCAGTTGCAGTGACAACTTAGTTGTCACATTTTGGTTTAAACTGCATTTCTAGCAATCTTCCATAGATTGGCTATAAATCATGTATTTCAGCCCATTTATCTGTTATTGGGCTATTTATTGTATTCCTTCAGCCACTTATGTATTTTATTCAGATTCAATAGCTTATACCTTCATATACACTGCGCATTTGCAGCTACTCTAGCATTTTGTGGAGTTGCAACTACTCTTGTATTTCACTGCTTATTCATTGGAGGTTTGATCTTAAAGTTTGAGTGGCTTGTCCCTCAGCTATTTCTTGTATATTTATGCTGATATAATCATATAATAATGGCTGCATATATTTCCCTCTCATGGCATGTTCAGATTTGCAGAGTTTAGTACTTATGTTCTTATGTTGCTGTAAGCTCTCCCATTGAGCATTGTTTTCGAGACCTAGATTGAGGAGATATGAATAACCCATCTAGAGTTATTTCTTTGAGCTCATATTCTGCATAGGAGTTTTAGGATGAATTTTCTAAGGCATCCCAGTAGTTTTTTGTCTTATTTTTGTAGCAGCTTCCTTATACAGCGTCCTCAAGGACCCTGTAGCAAAAATTCCCGAGGTGGAAGATTGCATATCCATAGACAGAGTCTATGAAGGGCCAGCTAGCCTCGGGATCTCTCCCTTCTTTGGAAGGAATCATATATTGTAAATTCCCCAGCAGTCAATCTCTAAAATGGACTTGCAGTGTCTCACTGAAGAAGGAATTGGAATATCTTAAGATATTCCCGATGGAGTAGAAAATTCCAGATTTGGGATATTAAAGTGGTATCAAAGCATGATCTTGGCTCAGCCTATGCCAAAGATCTAATGTCATCATCATAGTAGCTTCTCTACAAGGAGAGGATATTGACAGAGGAGACAAGGAAATAGTAATGAAGGAAGAGGAGGCTTCCCTTCTTCTTTTCCAGACCAATGAGGAGATCATTGAAAATATTGATGAAAGGGTTAAGCGGAAGATTTTCTGAGAGGGTTTGTTGGTGAGACAAATCCTAGCTATTTTTCATGAAGGGTGTAATCATTTAGCCACACATGTAGATCCACATCACAGTCCTTTGTTAACTTGCATTGCAAAGGAGTAGAGGAAGAAATGAGGCCATGGGAGGAGCAGCGCTGCAACTCAAGGTATGGCTCATGATTGTTGGTTTGAAGGTTACATTTTTCATTGTCATGAAAATGCAGAAACATGTGATGAATTCACTAAGGGTTTGATGGGAAAACTTGGTGAAACTCATTGTGTCATAAACACAAACACTTTTCATGCATTGGAAAGAACCAGCAGCGTTGTCACTTTAGGAGGAGATCCATATTCACATGGAGGTGAAAGGGGAGCCATTGCTTCCACTAGAGGAGCCCTTATGTCTTTTCAAGGAGTTCCAAATATTTTTGCATGTGGGTACCAAGACACAATTCCAGAGCCATATCTAGCATTGGTCGGGGATTGAGATATGGATAAAGAAGAGAAGAAGGATCATCATGAAGGGATGAAGAGCATTCTCCCTTATCTATTTCAGAAATTTTCTACACCAAGGAAAGAGACTACACTACACAGAGGAGAGAGGGACAAATCCATCCACTCATACATGCAATCTATTTCAGATCTTGATGTCTCACTTTTTGGTGGCTTTCCATCTAGGAGGCCATTTGATCTAGAGATGATGAGAGGCATCATGCTATTTGGTTCACCACTCATTGGATTCCGGAGGGGTGCAGACATTAGAGGAGTCCATTACAGCACAAAGAGTTTGGGGATAAGCACAAGGAGGATGGAAACACTCTCTCATTTTCAGTCTCACCCATTCTCATCAGTTTTACTGCACAGATAGAGTTTTTGTATGGATGGAGGATAGCATATTCATGATGCCAGGTGACTGCTCCACAGATTTGATGAGAGGAAGGATACTTCCTTTGAGGAAGGACTCTTTCATGCATAGGAGTAGATGGAGGCCACTCATGCTTACATTGCCCAGGATCGGGAGATTATTTGGAGGTGATAGTCTCTCATGGGAGGCTCATTTTCAGAGAGCATCATTTCTATTTGAGCATGAGTAGCTGCATGATGGCATGGCAGCAAATTGGAGGATGAATTTTGGCATGAGGGGATGTCAAGGTAGTAGGAAGCAACGTGATGGAGCACCATATTGCAGGATACCAACGCTGTCTATGTGGAGGATTGATCCATGATGGAGGACTTGGCTTTGGTTGAGTATTCCCCAGGATCTTGGTGCATGCATGATTCTTGAATGGCCTTGATGGAGATGGCAGATACTCAGTGGATAACATGATCATCTATCATCATGGAAGACTCTTCTTGGCTAGAGTTTCTAGTCTCAAGGAGAAATTATTTGCATGCAGCATGTGAGGACTTCCTAGCTATGCATTTGGATGCATACTTCCCCTTGCTAGAGGATTTCACTTGGAGGGAATTCAGCATGATCTACATCAGCATATGGATAGATTCATAGCCCGGTTGATTTTGGAGAGGTTGGCACAACTATTCCCTACTCATTGGAGGAGAGGAAGAACATTCAGTTGAGCCATTTTAGCTCAAGAGCTATAGTGCATGATGGAGGAGGTATAATTTCATATTTGGTACTGTACTTATTTTCATTGATTGAGGAGCATGGTGTATGAAGGAGGCTTTTTCCTTCTTTCATTTTTCATGAGGATGTACTTGCAGCTACTTGTAGCCTTGATTTTGGCTAATTTTGTGATGTTTGTGGGGGTAGCCACATGCTTCTTGGTGTGCACCATTGGCACCAATTTGTATTTTTGATGATTCCATATTGTAAGGAGTTTGTGGCAGAAAAAAAGTGGCTAGTTCAGCACTTGTTACTTATGATTTTGAGGCAGGCCAAGAGGCACTGCGCAGGTTCCATGAGTGGAACTATGAATCACTCTCTGATTGTCCTATGACAACTTCTTTTTATTGCATATTTCTCCATTACATTTCTGATGTTAATACACTTATGAGGAGCATTATTTGGAGATTATTGCATGTACATCCCATTGGGAGCATGATTCTCCCCATTATATATGTCCTAATTTGCAGGAGACACCATGGGAAAACCATGATTGCTACATTGCTACTTGTACCTTCTTGTGGGAGGGACCACTTGAAGAATTTGCAGAGGCATATCATGGATTATTTTCTTGATTGGGTGGCTTGGGACATTCTTGGAGGCCATAATTTTATAGCCCAAAGAAAAATTCAGCCCCATATGTGCAGCAAATGGAGAGAGGGCCATCATGAGAAGAAAAAGCATAACTCTCCATTAAGCCCCAACACATTGCAGAAATCAAGGGTTGAGATTTTATTTGGATGATTGCATGGATGAGAGGATCATCATAGGAAGCAAAATTTTCCCATGCATATCATCACTCCTACCTTAAGGATGCCTTAGCACAGCAAGAAGGATTCCACTACACCTTCTATCTTTCTATGAGGAGAATTGTGTCAGCTTGCATACTTGGGAGAGAGCATTGGAGGACAGATTCATGGCAGCATACTTGAGCAGTGGTGGGACCATGGATGAGGAGGCCACAAGAGAAGAAGGGGGAGAAAATTTTGTTCTCTCTATGCAGTTGCTTAAGGGAAAGCAACATGTGGGAGGGGAGGACCGTAATGTTCCCAATTTTAGCCTCAAGCTAAAATGGAACATTATAGTTGCACATTTTATTTTTTTGTTTAATAAAATGGGCAAGGAGACACCTTCGCCTTTTTAGATGAAGAAATAATCCTCGTAATGTGAAAGGGAGGTGAATAAAGCAGTTGAAATAAACACCAAGGGCGTGAATGGAACCCAGCTCACTTGATTAGTCATCTTTGACTAAAGTCAATAGCGCTGCCCAAGGAGGAAGAGGCTTCCTAGAGAAGCTGCGCAGTTTTGGAGGGAAGAGATTCACATGAGGGTGGAAACCCTAATTGGTGGGACCTTGGAGGAGAAGAGTTCCTTTTTTTTATAAGGAAGAGATGGCAGCCCATTTGAACAGGTTATGATTTATAGTTTCAGACTTGGGTCTGCAAAGCTTGCATCCCCAGGCTGTTTAGTAGGGTGATGGTGCCCTGGGGCACTAGGGTGTTCCCGGTCGGGAATCCCTACCTCTTCCATAAGAAAGGATGAGGATTGAGCTACATTTCCTCAATTAAGCATTGGCCACAACTTCATTCATCTCCTACAACGTTAGCTCTGCAACAGAGAGGACATTTTGTAGCTGGGTGCAGCTAGAGAGGAACTCATGGAGTCTCTCTTGTCTTTTTTTCTTCAGTGGAGGAGTGATCCACTCATTGGAGGAGTTGCAAGGAGGATTCACGGGCATTATTTTATATTAGCTGGCATGGGCCAACATTCCATCATCTCCCACTGCGTAGTCCATGAAGGAAACTGCGTTATTTTGGAGGAGGCAGTGAGAGAGGGGTTTTTGGAGCTTCAGAGGAGGGTGTTTCTGAGACAAAGGGATCAGCCATTTGTATTTGAAACTTTATCAGAGGAGGGCTATCTGATTTCAGATCAGCCACAACCTCATTCTTATTTTGTATTAGTTGCAGTGACAACTTAGTTGTCACATTTTGGTTTCTCCGGCATTTCTAACAATCTTCCATAGATTGGCTAGAAATCATGTATTTCAGCCCATTTCTTGTATTCCTTCAACCACTTATATATTTTATTCAGATTCAGCAGCTTATACCTTCATATACACTGCACAGTTGCAGCTACTCTTGTATTTCACTGCTTATTCATTGGAGGTTTTCTCTTAAAGTTTGAGTGGCTTGTCCCTTAGCTATTTCTTATATATTTATGCTGATATAATCATATAATTATGGCTGCATAAATTTCCCTCTCATGGCATATTCAGATTTGCAGAGTTCAGTATTTATGTTCTTATGTTGATGTAAGCTCTCTCATTGAGCATTGTTTTCGAGACCTAGATTGGGGAGATCTAAGTATCCCATATAGAGTTATTTCTTTTGCATATGAGTTGTAAGATGAATTTTATAAGGCATCCCAGTAGTGGTTTGTCTTATTTTTGCAGCAGCTTCCTTATACAGTGTCCTCAAGGACCCTGTAGCAGAAATTCTCGAGGTGGAAGATTTCATATCCATAGACAGAGTCTATGAAGGGCCAGCTAGCCTCAGGATCTCTCCCTTCCTTGGAAGGAGTCATATCCTATAAATTCCCCAGCATTAAATCTCTGAAATGGACTTGCAGTGTCTCATTGAAGAAGGAATTGGAATATCTTAAGATATTCCCGATGGAGCAGAAAATTCCAGATTTGGGATATTACAACCATCAACCCTTGCTAGCAGACAATGTGTCCTAGAAGTATCCCAAATGGAACACATAATATACACTTCATCAAATTCACTGATATTTGGTATTTTCTATAGGTATCCAACATTAAGCGCAGATTTGAAACATGCTTCTTTAACAACCCAATCATAGTCCAATCATCAAAGTATACCTCTAATAACTTATGGATAAATTCTTTGAAAGAAGCTACTAATATGTGTCAGAAGATGGAAAGTGTATTCTTCAATCAAAAGGACATGACTGTATATTGGAAATATCCCCATTCAGTCGCAAAGGTGGTCTTGCTGTGATCTTCTGGTGCAATCCTCATCTGAGGACACCCTGAAAATCCATCTGTGAATGAATTAGCTTCATGGCCTCCAACATAATCCAGGATTTCATCAGAGAATGGAGTTGAGAATGGATCATGCGCACAAGAATCATTCATTTTGCGTAGATATACATAGATATTGATTTATCTTTTGGTCTTCTTATCTTGTACTACCATTGGACTTACCCGGTTAGACCCTTATGATGGTTCTATGATGCATGTAGCAACCATTTTATCCAACTCTTCTTTCACCTTTTTCTTATATCTTGGAATCAACATGTATGGGTGTTGCTTCACCGGGCGTGCATCATGTTTCAAAATGATCTTCATAACTTCAAGTTCTCCAATTATTCCTTTCAACTCTAATAAATTTGTAGGGAATAAGTCCTGATAATCTGTCAGCAATTCAATAAATTTCCCTACTGTATCATCATCCCAGTAGCAATAATATTTTCCAACTTAGGTTTCTCTTCAGATCTAATATTCACCTGTCAGAACTTTCGGGGTTTTGTCACATCTATTGAAGTGATCAAGGGTTCAGCCATTGCGCGTTGTCCCTCAGATTCCGGAATCATGATATTCCTTGGATTTTCTTCACTCTCTCCAACTGACAGATTTTTGAAATTCATAATATCCTTCATCTGCGCATCCCATGCTAGTGGAGTGCACTCGATTACAGGTTTTTTTGCAACAAATATAACTTATTGAATATTATGCAATGATTTGCCAATATTATCAAATCCACTCACAAAGCTAAATTTTAGGATAAAACTCTCTGTCAGCACAACCCATTCACTAGTACCTCGGCGTAGCTCTGCCTCAAAATACCAATCAATAGGTACCTTCCCCAATGTGTGAATAAATATGTGGAACCATTCAAATCCTGGTTCTACACCCCATACCTAATTCCATTTAGGAAAATGTTTGCGCGTGTTGTGGCCATATAATTTATAAGATTGGCAAGAATAAATGATAGAGGACAACATCAAACCGCTTTGGAATATAGGACCTAGCCTTCCTAGACTCAGAGAGGGCTCTCTCTATTTCTGATTCAATTTTTCCTTAATATTATGAATGTTGATGTTAGGCTAGTTATAGTGATGGTGGTATTGGTTGTTTTAAGTGATTTTGTTGGTTGGATGAGCAGGTCTGCAGGGACTAATCCATTGGACTATGGAGTTAAAAGGTTGGATTGGTGCATCAACTTTCAAGAGCATCACAGGGCAAGCTTACTATGATAAATAGATATTTAGAGTAATATGAATTATGAGGTGGAAGAAATAATAAGGTTCAGTAGTGACTAAAGAGAAATTAAGAATTATTTAATCATAATTTAGTAGAAAACATTCTGATTATAAATGTAGACAGAATTAAGGTGCTCCGAAAAAAAATATTAATCTAAAATTTTTGTTTTACAATCAGATGAATAGATGCACAGTAAGGAAAAAAATGGAAACATTTAAGACAAATAAATAGCACATCATGATTTAACATAGCTCAAGTATCCTGTAAACAGCATTCAATTGATGCCCAGCTCCAAAATTACAGTGCTCCAATACAACAGTTCTTACAATGCAGGGTCTAACAATGTCCAACCCCTAATAATGAAAATTCATGCAATATTTAACTGAAAACTGTGTCAGTTTCTCTATCTACTTTGGAAAAATTTTCATTAATTACAATCAAACTACAATTAAACAAGTGTGGCCATGCAAGGCCTGAACAAAAACCTTTGACAAAACATTAACTGTGGAATTAACTTGAGAAGCTCTTCAGGAATCCAAAAACTTAGGAAAATCTTCACGAATCCAAAAACTAGGCTTGAAGGTGGATCATGAGATCACGAAGAGGAAACGATGAATGGCTCTGACATCCAGCCATGCTTTTCAGAGAACTGATGTTGGGTAATTAAATTTGGTGTAGTGCTAGCAAAATTTCATTGATCAGTGACTGTGCTGATGTGTTTACTACATTTTCTGTTTATGCTGGTATATCATAACAATTCTGTATGAATTCCCTTTTCCCAACTCGAACTCTTTTTCTCTCGCTCCTTGTCGGGAATTATTCTACCCAAGTCATTCTGCCTTTTTTAGCCCATTTCTTCATAAAACAGCATAAAAACCTCATACACCCAGACTTGAAATATTTTAAGATTTTTCTTTGAACTAAATCACATCCATGTCAATATCGCACTTCGAAATTCGACGTTTTTAACATATTCCTTAGTGCTTATCCTTTTTAACTCGCGAAGTGCAATATGAGATTTTGTCCCGCACAACCGAACTTTAATTCGTTTATGTTTCATCTTTGAATTGCATCTCATCCACTTCAATATTTCCCTTCGAACTTCAGCATTTATTAACATATTTATGTAGTGCTTATCCTCCAGAATTTTCGATTTGCGATATGCGATCGACTACCACCATGTCGCACATCGCACTTCAGCATTTATAAATTATTCATTTCGCACTTATCTTCCATAACTTGTGATTTGCGATTGGGCCCAACCATGTTGCATCATGGATTTTTTGGATTCGGCAATGATGTTACGAATGGAGTTTGTGGACTTGCAATGTGAAAAGGTGATGGAAGGCAAGGCTTTAATACGCTTAAGTGCAGGGAATGATAAATACTATACCCCATAGGTAATGCATGATATAAATATGAGGTTCACTGTGGTAGGGGAAGAGCTGCAATAAAAGGGATATAGGGTAATTTTATAGGGAAATATGATATGGATATTAGTGGGTGGGCGGAGCTTCTTTTTTAACTATAAAACTTGAATTTCAATAGTTGAAAGGGGTTTTGAAAGAAATGAAGTGTTGGACTTTAGAGTTAGGAAAATTGAAAGGTAAAAGAGGGTAAATGAAATAAATGAGGGAAGAAAATGGGGTTTTCTCACGATTACACTTTTGTCAACAACACTTTCCTCTTTCAACTGAACTGAAAAGGTTGATTGATTCCCTTGAAGTTCTAACAGTCGGGATTTCCCTTCCTTTTCTGGAAATAAATGATAGCCATGGAATATTGTTTTCAAAAGATCTAAGAAATAATATGTTACCTTGTGATACTGTGAATTATAGGAGTCTTACAGCGCGGATCATACTTTCTAGAGTAGACTTCTTCCATTTGGATAGTTGGACATTCAAAACGTAACCTCATCATGTGTGCACACTCATCCCAGTTACACATGTTTTCCTTATGATTTTCCCACCATCTTACTAGAGTAGCGTGTAGTCCGAGATCCAAAGCATGGAATCTATGTCCTTTTGGTAAAATTATTTCTCCTATAAACATGTTTACATCAGTTAAACCATCATAATGCAGTAAATTTTGTACCTTATATGTTATGCATCGAAGAGATCTAGTCACTCGATTACAGCGCAACGCAAAGTATTCATGCAATCGGTTCTACCAATTTTCTAGTTCTTCATCAGAATTTGAGAGACGAGAATTGTCATTTTCCCAATTAAGATTTCCATCCGCTGTTCGGTTGATCCAATATTCCTCGCACAATGTCAACTTATAGATCTGATCAATATCGTTATCATCGTGTACATGCTTTGTGTACCTTTTTCCTTCTACAAGATCTAAAGGAATGGTGACTCTGATTCCATTGCTTTCAAACTCCATTCTTCTTTTCTTCAGGTTTACGACACACATCAAGACCCAGTCCAATCCCAACAACACAGGATAAGGATCAATATCATTTACAATTTGTATAACTTCAAATTCTGCCATCACCTTCACACCCTCAATACTAACTATGACCTATGACAACCTTCCTAATGGAATGATCGACAACTAATTTTCCATGCGCAGTTGAATAGTAGACCACTTCAGCTTGGGTTCTCCCATACGATGCAAGGTTTTATTAGGTAGGACATTTTCATCCGACCCCATATCTACAATAACTTGATTCATTTCATAAGCATTGATATGTGAGGTCATATGCATCTCTCGACCCGTCCTCTTCTTGTTCTTATAAATTTTGTTGACAACTCTCTGCTCTATCATTTGTTGTTCCTTCTTAGCATTATTATCTATTAAAGCTTGAATATTCTCTACTACCTTGTTGTTGTGCAACAACTTAATTCATGCTTGTAGAAATGGTTTGATCTCTTCATCTCCTCCTTCTTCCTTCATTGGTCTACCTGATGTTGATGTGCTTCCCTCTGCAAATTATTTATGTGCTTCAACAAAATTCTCCTTGGCATGTTTTAAATTAAATATATCTTGATTCTCAGGTGCTTTATGAATCCATAAGTCAGTATCTAGTTTCTTTCCCTTATCTTATTTTGTTGTTGCATCGCTCCTAGTGACCACATTGATGCTAGGATCTTCCTCACAACTTTCGTCTCTAACCATCTTGAGATTCAGTGTTGGAGTCTACTTATTTTTCTTTTGCATATTAGAAATAAAAATAGGGAAATATTCTATCGCATGATCAAACTGTCTACAATACCTGCATGATTTTCACACAGAATTTGGATAGTCGCATGCATAATGAACAAAATATCCACAATTGTAGCAAATTTTTGGAAATATTTTCATTGATGGTAAAGGAAAAAGAAAGAAGAACCAACAAATAGGCAAAGAAGACGGGAAAGAGGAAGCCCAGGCAACAGAAGCAGCAGATGAATTAGAGTAGTGAAGGTGAAAGGGCCATTTGAGTTTTAAGGGCCGGAGTAGTAGGTAATGCAGGTCTATACATACAACGTATATACTGAAACAGACATGCACTGACATGCAAAGTCATGCAATGCCAGTGCACTGTCATGCACAGGAATTGAATACAGCGGATCAATACAGAACAATGATTTTAGAAGCAACGGTGGCAAGGGTTATAAACAGAGTTGAATAAACCCTGTGGCAAGGGTTTCAAATGATGTTCTACACATAATTGTGTAAGACTGTTCGAAATTATGAATCGAACACCAAGTGGAAAGGAATCAAGAGTTGGTAAATCCTAGAAGTAATATTTGAGATAACTGTGAAAGTGGGACAGTAATGGCGCAGCAGTGAATTAAAATTATAACATAAATCAAATGCCATGTGTGTGGGCCATATAATATGGTGAGTTATAATGTAAAATTAATGAACGGTGAATTTATAACGTAAATAAAATATTTCTAACGTAAAATCAGAGTTAACAAATATGAAATCCAAAAGATGGAACCTTGAATAAGAAGCGAAGGTGGAACTGTGAGGAGAATAGTGAAGGCAGTTTTGAAGGGAGAAACCCCGCAGTATCACGTGCCTCCTCTATTGGTAAGTTGTTTTCACAATTCAAACGCGATGTTGGTCCTTGTTTGACACGTGGAAAAGGTGATATTGGTGAAACCGTTTTCATCATGTAACTTTTGAACATTAAACCTTGTGTTGTTTGGTCATGCGATATTATGTTTTGGTTGTTGGATCACTAAAGTCGATGCGACGATGTCTCAACCGTTAGATGTAAGGGGTAAGTTAATGCTGGGACCAATTGTCATCACGCAATTTTGAGCGGTTAAAAGGAGGGCAGTTTGATTGCGCGATTATCGTCGGATTATCCCAAAACAACGGGATAACTTCTCAACCGTCAGATGTGAGGTATGTTGTGTATTGTGGTCCCGAACATATATTCCAGTTAAGTTTTAAATGCCAAATGGAATCCAAGCTTGTCTAACTTGGTTTATTAATATTGACGCAATAAACATTATGGTAGTGGTTGTATAAACTAAGTTCTCGCCCTAATAAGTGGAATTATCTACGTGAATTATATAATGGTGGTTAATATTCAATATGAATTGGAGTGCTAGCATAGTCATTGGAGATTAACGAAAGGTGGACCCAATAGACATCAAGGCATATGCTTGTGGCCTTGGCATGGTATGCGTTGATATGTATAAAGAAAACCCTGTATAATTGAATTTATATGCTGGCATATCATATTATATGCGGAAGGTAAGTAAATACTGGGGCACGATGGTTAATTTATGTTGGCGGTGGTAAAAGGTACGTTATATAGTTACTGTGGGCCCGAATACATTGATTTTTATTACAAAGTTAAGATATTCATTGTTTCACTTGTAAAGCAAAGTTCAAATATGGTTTATTAACCATTGGTTTAAAAATTATAAAACCTGAGTTATGGGCGAATATTCGAATATTAATTCGACTCATTATAGTATGGGGTTGACTATGGTTTTAACCATAGGTTCTGAACAAAAACTTCTGATATATGAAGATTGATTCATTTATAAAGTTTTAAATCAGAAACTTAAAATATTGCGCATCCAATTCAAAGGTATATGAAAGGTTTTGCAACCAAAGTTTGGAATATTAATTTCAAACTCATAAAATGGATTTTTGACCAGAGCGCATAAAATGAAGAGCTACTTCCACATTAGAGTTGTTGGGTTGAAATTGTGTTGATTATTTTTTCATAGTGCATTAAAGCATCATTTTAAGCTACCAAATTTGAAGAAAAAGCAGGGGTACATGCTTGTAAAGCAGTCATATTTTACAGGCATGGAAAATAGAGGTATGTAGAACAGGTACATGATAGAAACTAAAAAATACACAGGACATTTTACAGGCATGAAAATGCAGGAGAATATATAGAACAATTACACTACAACAGCAGAAAAGACAAACTCACAGAGAGCCAAAAACTGAATGGATTGAACTGAAATTATTATTGTAACTGAAAAATGTAAATGTTTTAATTGTTTTCATATTGTTTGTGATGCAAAGGCAAGTCTCCGAAGGAAAAGAAATATCTCACTGGAATATTGAAATTTCTACATATTGTTATACTTTTTCCTGAATGAGTTTGACAAAGAAATGAGAAGGAATAAGTCAAAGAGTCATGGCTATTCACTCCAAATTCTCTGTAGAATACAAATAGTCAAGAGGGGAACTCTATAAATGATATCTCATAGATATGCATAGAGAGGTTAGAGAATGCAGAATTGAGGCAGAGAAGATAAGAAGAAGGAGGAGCTGAAAGAGAAGCTGTGAAGAGTCAAAGATGATATAAGACAGATAAGAAAGCTGGAGGACAGCAGTGAAGAAGGTGCATAACAGATCTGATATCCAAGTTAAATCAGCAAGTGTTTTTCTTATGAAAGAGTGAGGAAGTTGGAGCTTCCCTATCAAGTTGTAGCTTGAAAAATGCCATTTGTAGCTGACTGAGGTAGGAGCCTCCTGTAGGTTGGTGCCTGCAGAAAATTGATGGGAGTTGGATCTTCCTTGCAAGTTGTAGCTTGCAGAATTGAAGTAGGAGCCTCCTGTAGGTTGGTGCCTACAGAAAATTAGTGGTGAGAGGGAGTTGGAGCTTTCCTTTGCATCACAACAATAATAAGATGTGGTTTTCTCCCTTTATGGGTTTCCACTTACATCTGCTATCTCTGTGTTTGATATTTATGTGTTGATATGGTTTATCCAATCTGCTTAATACTTGCTGCTCTCATATTAAATTTTCTGTCACATTATCTTAATACTTGCGGCTCACATATTAAGATTGCTCATATATAAAGTTGATCTTGAAATTAAGTTGTAAATAAGTTTAGAGTTCAGTTTAAAAGTCCATGAATGTGTTAAACCGATTCACCCCCCCCCCCCTCTCATTTTAACTAAGGGTTCAACAATATGTATCAGAGAAGGTTCCTTCTGTATCAGTTGAACAACTGAAAGGAGATCTTAGGTCCCCAGGATGGCTAGTCAAGAAGGATGCTCAACCAATAAATCCTCTTTTTTCACCGGTGCAAATTATGCCTTCTGGAAAATCAGAATGAGGACATACATAATGTCTCTAGGAATAGAAGTTTGGGCTGCTGTGGAATTTGGATATGCCCCAAAGGCAACTGACTCAGAGAAAGAAGCCAAAAAATATTTTGTAGCTAATGCAAAGGCCATGAATGCAATCTTAAATGGACCGTGTGAGGAAAAATTTATTAAAGTAATGCATAGCAAGACTTCCAAAGAAATGTGGGATACACTAGAAAACATCCATGAGGGAGACAAAAAGGTGAAGATAGCCAAAATTCAAGTCTATAGAGCCCAGTTTGAAAATATAAAAATGAATGATGATGAAGACATTGCCAGCTTCTTTTTAAGGGTTGCAGAAATTGTGAATAACATGAAAGATCTAGGAGGAACCATAAAAGAAGCTATAATTGTTCAAAATATTTTGAGATCTCTTCCATCCAGCTTTAACCACAAGGTTTCTACCATAGAAGAAACAACTGATTGGGAAACCTTGACCATGAACCAATTACTTGGAAATCTAATAGTCTATGAGATGATACTGCCACAGAGGAAGTCAAATGTGAGGGAGGAAACCTTTAAGACAGAGAAGAAGAAAGAAGAAAAGGAAGATATATGCTCTTGCTCTGACAAAGAAGACTCCAAATTTGTCAGGAAATTGGATAGAGGCTCAGGTAAATATAAAGGTAAACTTCCATTTAAATGCTTTAACTATGGAATACTTGGACACTATGCTTCCAAGTGTCCTTATAAGAAAACAAAGAATTAGACTCAATAATCAGAGAAAACCATATTAATGAACTGGCAGAAAGGGAAGAGATTCAATAGAAAGTCTTTCTATGCTCAACAAGACAGCAGTGCATATGAAGACTCAGATGAACCCTCAAGTGAAGAAGGAACCTATGAATTTATATTGATGGCTATAGAAGAGCTTGAAGGATTCCTTCTAGAAGATGAGGAAGAAGGTGAAGTTGATCTTGAGGGGGAGCTAAGAAGTGCCCTAGAGGAAATTGACAGACTCAAACTGAAGTGCAGAAAATAGAAAGACATTCTCCTCAAATATGTAAGAGAAGAACAAAATTCAGAAGTCCTCATTCGGTTGAAAGTAGAGCTTGAAGAAGCCAAGAAGGTAGAAGACATTTTACTTAAGCGAATTAAGGATAAAATTCAGGATCAAGAGAAATTGGAAGAAGTAGTGTGGTTGAGGAAGAAATTCGAAAGTTCCCAAAGGAAAGTGTCAATAAATACTCCTCAAATGACAAGCTCTGATAAGTTGAATGAAATTATAGATGCTCAAAGATCTCCTCTGATAAAAACTGGGATAGGCTATGAAGGAAAATCAATCAAAGGCAAAGAAAAGGAAAACATAAATATCATTTTTGTAAAAGCAGATAAGGATAATAAAGCAGCTCAGAAGGTTCCTACAGGAGAAGAAACCTGCAATGAAGTAAACAGAAACCAGAAGGAACCTCAAATGACAAAGAATGAAATAAATAAATAGTAAACTGAAAAAGGCTCATATACTCCTGAATATGTCAAATTTGGAAGCCATCAAAGGAGAGTCTTCTCCCCTATGAAAAACACCACCTGTTATGCCTGCCACAAATTGGGACATATTGCTGCATACTATCATACAAGGAGAATCGATTCAAACTAGCAAAGGATGAAATTAGTGAAAATATTACCTCAAGCAAACAAATGGAGAAGACAACCCTTCATCAGGTATGCAAATTGTTTTTTATGGATATTTTTTTTGCTGTAAGGAGTTTGGCCATAAAATCATAGAATGCAGAACATATGGACAAAGACTGATGTTCAAAACCTCAAGGAGGTTTATGAATCATGGAGAGTTTACTCGTACTCATAATTTTGCTAAAAATATGATCAAAAGTTGTGTATGCCATAAAATTGGACATATGTCTTCCAAATGTCCTCTCAGAGAATGTGGTCCATCATCTCAGAAAAGGTACCAAACAAAAGGATGCATGCAGTGGAAAAAGAAGGTGAATAAATGTGGCCTGGCTCTAATAGCTCAAGACCTGAAAAGCCAATGGTATTTGGACAGTGGATGCTCAAAGCATATGACTAGAGATAGAAGCAAGTTTATAACCTTTGATGAAAAGAAATATGGAAATGTTACTTTTGGCAATGATAAAGCAGGGAAAATCAAAGGAAAAGGCTCAGTCAGTCTAGATAATGACAGAGGAAAGGCCCAAGATGTACTATTTGTGGATGGGCTGAAATCAAATCTGTTGAGTATCAGTCAAATGTGTGATAAAGGCTATGAAGTTATTTTTAGAGCACAATATTGTGAAGTAAGATCAAGCACCATAGGAAAGAGCCTGATCAAAGGTGTTCGAACAGAAAGTAATGTCTACATAGTGAAAGAAGAGAATGAAGCATGCCACCTTAGAAAACTTGAGGAGTCATGGTTATGGCATAGAATATTGGGACATCTAAACTTCGACCATATCATAAGTATAAGAAGAATGCAGTCAGAGATATGCCAGTCATAAAGAAGCCTTCAAATACCATATGTAAATCCTGTCAACTAGGTAAGCAGACCCGCACATCCTTCAAGACCAAAGAGAAACTATCTACAAGTAGACCTCTTCATCTTGTTCACATGGACCTGTGTGGACCCTCAAGAACTAAAACACCAAGTGGAGAATCCTATTTCATGCTGATAGTAGATAATTTTTCCAGAATGACATGGGTTGCATTTCTCAAATATAAATCTGAAGCACTTGAGAAATTCAATATATTCAAGGCATTGGCAGAAAATCAAACAGGATGCAAGCTAAAGTGCATCAAATCAGACAGAGGAGGTGAATTCACAGACTATGATTTTTCAGACCTATGTAATGAGCATGGGATAAAACAACAGTTTACAATTGCAGGTACACCTCAACAGAATGGAGTGGCAGAGAGACAAAGCAGGTCATTACAATAGATTTCCAGAGCTATGATGCAAGAAAGTAACATTCCCCAAACCTTCTGGGTAGAAGCAGTACACACAGCTGTTCGCATTCTTAAGAAATTTCATCTAAGACCAAACTGTGACAAGACTCCTTATGAACTATGGCATGGTAAACCAGCACCAATCAAGCACTTTAGAGTCTTTGGAAGCAAGTGTTTCATAAAAAAAATGATGAAAATTTGGGAAAGTTTGATGCAAGAGCAGATGAAGTAATATTTGTAGGATATGCATCCAAAAGTAAGGGTTACAGGTGCTACAACAAAACACTACATAAAATTGTGGAAAGCATTGATGTAAGATTTGATGAAGATCTACCAAAAAAAACAAGAAGTACAAGTTGATGCAAACCTCCAAAAGATCATGAAGAAGAGAACCAAGATGATGATGAAATAAGAAATACAACAGAAGATACTGAACTGAACTCAAAAGCTTCCTCAAGACACACTCAAAAGAATCATCCAAAAGATCAAATCATTGGGGACAAGAGTGTGGGAGTCCAGAGAAGAAGACAGCTAGCTGAACAAACAGAAGAAGTATACCTAGCTATGTTATCTCAAATAGAACCAAAGAAGTTTGAAGAAGCCAGCAAAGACAAATATTGGGTGAAAGCTATGAATGAAGAACTAGACCAGATTGAGAAGAATAATACATGGGAGTTAATGCCAAGACCCACAGGGAAAAATGTCATAGGCTCAAAATGGGTATTCAAGAATAAGATGAATGAACAAGGACAGGTAATCAGAAATAAAGCCAGACTTGTATGCAAGGGATATTCTCAAATTGAAGGTCTTGATTATGATGAAACCTTTGCTCCTGTAGCCAGAATGGAAGCAATCATAATGTTTTTGGCCTTTGCATGTTATCATGATTTCAAGGTATACCAAATGGAGGTGAATTTTGCCTTCCTGGATGGAGATTTAGAGGAAGAAGTCTACATGGAACAACTCGAAGGATTCTCCTTAACAGATAAACCATACTATGTGTGTAGATTAAAGAAAGCATTGTATGGGCTGAAACAAGCTCCTCGAGCATGGTATTCAAGGCTGCACAAATACTTGCAAAAACAAGGGTTCAAGAAAGGAGGAGTAGACAACAATTTGTACATAAAGGCCAAGGAAGGTGAACTCTTAATTGTAGTAGTGTATGTAGATGATATCATGTTTGGAAGCAACAAAGATGAGTTAGCAAAAGGATTTGCTGAGGAAATGAAGTCAGAATTTGAGATGTCTATGATTGGAGAGCTCACCTTCTATTTAGGACTTCAAATTCAACAAGAGAACACAAGCACATTCATCTCACAAGAAAAATACTTAAGAAAGATGCTGAAAAGGTTCAAAATGGAAGACTGCAAACCTGTGTCAACTCCCATGATCACTGGATGCAAACTTTGTGCAGATGATGGATCAACAGATGTAGATCAAAAACTTTATAGATCCATGGTTGGAAGTCTGCTATATCTAACAGCTTCTAGACCACACATTGTGTTGGCTATAGGACTTGTGGCAAGATATCAAGCAGCACCAAAACAAAATCACTTACTAGAAATCAAGAGAATATTCAGATATATACAAGGAACTGCACATCATGGGCTATGGTATCCAAAAGGAAAAAACTTCACTTTGAAAGCATATACAAATGCAGATTGGGCCAACTGTGTGGATGATAGGAAAAGCACAAGTGGAGGAGCATTCTATTTGGGAAAAATTCTGGTGGCATGGCTAAGCAAGAAGCAAACTTCCATCTCTCTATCTACAGCAGAAGCAGAATACATAACAACAACAGCTTGTTGCACACAAATAATGTGGATGAAACAAAATCTCCAAGACATGAAGGTAAGCATTGATGAATCCATTTCTATCAAATGTGACAATACAAGTGCAATAAGTATATCAAAAAATCCTGTACTTCATTCAAAAACAAAGCACATCCCAATAAAGTACCAGTTCCTCAGAGAACAAGTAGCACAGAAAGTATTAAAGTTGGAATATGTACCAACAAAGGAACAAACAGCAGGCATATTCAAAAAACCTCTTGCTAAAGAACCATTTGAATATCTAAGAGACAAACTAGGGGTAGTGTCTGCAGAGGCTACTCTTTGACATGAAAAGAAAGCATTATTCTAGGGGGAGAACAGAAAAGAAAAAATCATTCCAGGGGGAGATCAGTCAACAAGGAGTGCCACAAAAGAGCCAGAGCTAGTGAGCAGTACATGGAACAGGTCCTCAAGATTAGAGTTTTATGGACAACAGTTGAAAACCACACCAGGAAATGGGCAACCCTTTGCCATTGATGTCAAAGGGGGAGGAAAAACAAGCATCAGAAGAAAGGGTATTCTAAATGGCAAGCTGAGGAAGTGTATTGCCATCAATGCCAAAGGGTGAGACTGTTGGAAATATTGTCATTGATGGCAAAGGAGAAAGGAAGAAGAACCAACAAATAGGCAAAGAAGACAGGCAAGAGGCAGCCCAGGCAGCAGAAGCAGCAAAGGAATTAGAGTAGTGAAGGTGAAAGGGCCATTTGAGTTGTAAGGGTCGAAGTAGTAGGTAATGCAGGTCTGTACATACAACGAATATAGTGAAACAGACATGCACTGACATGCACAGTCATGCAATGCCAGTGCACTGTCATGCACAGGAATTGAATACATCAGATCAATACAGAACAATGATTTTAGAAGCAACGATGGCAAGAGTTATAAACAGAGATGAATAAACCCTATGGCAATGGTTTCAAATGATGTTCTGCACATAATTGTGTAAGACTGTTCAAAATTATGAATCGAACACCAAGTGGAAAGGAATCAAGAGTTGGTAAATCGCAGAAGTAATATTTGAGATAATTGTGAAAGTGGGACAGTAATGGCACAACAATGAATTACAGTTATAACTTAAATAAAATGTCGTGTGTGTGGGCCATATAATATGGTGAGTTATAATGTAAAATCAATGAACGGTGAAGTTATAACATAAATAAAACAGTTCTAACGTAAAATCAGAGTTAACAAATATGAAACCCGAAAAATGGAACCTTGAATAAGAAGCGAAGGTGGAACTGTGAGGAGAATAGTGAAGGCGGTTTCGAAGGGAGAAAACCGGTAGTATCACGTGCCTCCTCCAGTGGTAAGCTATTTTCACAATTTGAACACAATGTTTGTCCTCGTTCGACACGTGGAAAAGGCGGTATTGGTGAAACCGTTTTCATCGCGTAACTTTTGAACATTAAACCTCGTGTTCTTTGGTCACGCGATATTATGTTTTGGTCGTTGGATCACAGAAGTCGATGCGATGATGTCTCAACCGTTAGATGTAAGGGGTAAGCTAATGCTGGGACCCATCGTCATTGTGTGATTTTGAGCAGTTAAAAGGAGGGCAGTTTGGTTGCGCAATTATTGTCGGATTATTCCAAAACAACGCGATAACTTCTCAACCGTCAGATGTGAGGTATGTTGTGTATTGTGGGCCCGAACAGATATTCTAGTTAAGTTGTAAATGCCAAATGGAACCCGAGCTTGTCTAACTTGGTTTATTAATATTGGCGCAATAAACATTATGGTAGTGGTTGTAT
This sequence comes from Pinus albicaulis, assembly GCA_034641835.2. Lineage (NCBI taxonomy): Eukaryota > Viridiplantae > Streptophyta > Pinopsida > Pinales > Pinaceae > Pinus > Pinus albicaulis. The sequence goes on from CM076579.1 coordinate 742,673,579, forward strand.
AAACTAAGTTCTCACCCTAATAAGTGGAACTATCCACGTAAATTATATAATGGTGGTTAATATTCAATATGAATTGGAGTGCTAGCATAGTCAGTGGGGATTAACGAAAGGTGGGCCCAATAGACATCAAGGCATATTCTTGTGTCCTTGGCATGGTATGCGTTGATATGTATAAAGCGAAACATGTATAATTGAATTTATATGCTGGCCTATCATATTATATGCGGAAGGTAAGTAACTACTAGGGCCTGATGGTTAATTTATGTTGGTGGTGGTAAAAGGTATGTTATATAGTTACTGTGGGCCCGAATACATTGAGATTTATTACAAAGTGAAGATATTCATTGATGCACTTGTAAAGCGGAGTTCAAATATGGTTTATTAACCATTGGTTTTAAAATTATAAAACCTGAGTTATGGGCGAATATTCAAATATTAATTCGACTCATTATAAGATGGGGTTGACTATGGTTTTAACCATAACTTCTGAAAAAAAAAATTCTGATATATGAATATTGATTCATTTATAAAGTTTTAAATCAAAAACTTAAAATATTGCGCATCCAATTCAAAGGTATATGAAAGGTTTTGCAACCAAAGTTTGGAATATTAATTTCAAACTCATAAAAATGATTTTTGACTAGAGTGCATAAAATGAAGAGCTACTTCTGCATTAGAGTTTCTGGGTTGAAATTGTATTGATTATTTTTTCATAGTGCATTAAAGCATCATTTTAAGCTACCAGATTTGAAGAAAAAGCATGGGTACATGCTTGTAAAGCAGTCATATTTTACAGGCATGGAAAACAGAGGTATGCAGAATAGGTACATGACAGAAACTGAAAAGGACACATAACATTTTACAGCCATGAAAATGCAGGAGAATATACAGAACAGTTACACTACAGCAATAGAAAATAGAAACTCACAGAGAGCCAAAAACTAAATGGATTGAACTGAAATTATTATTGTAACTGAAAAATGTAAATGTTTTAATTGTTTTTATATTGTTTGTGATGCAAAGGCAAGTCTCTGGAGGAAAAGAAATATCTCACTGAAATATTGAAATTTGTACATATTGTTATACTTTTTCCTGAATGAGTTGGACAAAGAAATGAGAAGGTAGAAGTCAAAGAGTCATGGTTGTTCACTCCAAATTCTCTGTAGAATACAAACAGTCAAGAGGGAAACTCTATAAATGATATCTCATAGATATGCATAGAGAGGTTAGAGAATACAGAATTGAGGCAGAGAAGACAAGAAGAAGGAGGAGCTGAAAGAGAAGATATGAAGAGTGAGATATGATATAAGACAGATAAGAAAGTTGGAGGACAGCAGTGAAGAAGGTACATAACAGAGCTGATATCCAAGGTAAATCAGCAAGTGTTTTTCTTATGAAAGAGTGAGGAAGTTGGAGCTTCTCTATCAAGTTGTAGCATGATAAATGTCAGTTGTAGCTGATTGAGGTAGGAGCCTCCTGTAGGTTGGTGCCTGCAAAAAATTGATGGGAGTTGGATCTTCCTTGCAAGTTGTAGCTTGCAGAATTGAGGTAGGAGCCTCATGTAGGTTGGTGCCTATAGAAAATCAGTGGTGAGAGGGATTTGGAGCTTGCCTTTGCATCACAACAATAATAAGATGTGGTTTTCTCCCTTTATGGGTTTCCACTTATATCTGTTGTCTCTGTGTGTGATATTTATGTGTTGATATGGTTTGTCCAATCTGCTTAATACTTGCTTCTCTCATATTAAGTCTGCTGTCACATTATCTTGATACTTGTTGCTCACATATTAAGATTGCTCACATATAAATTTGATCTTGAAATTAAGTTGTAAATAATTTTAAAGCTCAATTTAAAAGTCCATGAATGTGTTAAACTGATTCACCCCCCCCTCTTAGTTTAACTAAGGGTTCAACACAAATAACTTATCCTCCTCCTTGACGAGTTGATCCACCTCCTCGTTCTCTTCCTCTACACTGAAATACACCATTCCCATAAGGGGATACTGGTCAGGTAGGTTCAGCCTGCATTCTATATATTTCATCTTTAGCTAACATCATATAAGTGCGACAATGATGCTCATCATGTCCCAATGACAAACAAAAGCTACAGGATAGCTGCTTCAACTTAGGCAGATAATTTCTGACCCTTGGGTAGAAATTTGTTTCATGTAGTCTGAAAACTTGACAGATTGTGCACCATATTGTGCTCTTCAATGGACTAAGATCGATGGCATTCATATAATTATTGAAGATAGGACATTGATCATTGTGGTGGCCATCAACTTTACATTTTATGCACCAGACCTATGCACAAACCTCCTTGTCCTTGTATTTGTGTAGGCTTTGAATCTCTAAATGCATAGCTTCCAACTGATTCTGAATTTTTTGAGTTCCAAGCGCAATAGGTGTTTGGGTCGCTTCTATTTTCATTGCAATCTCCATAGCCTCAGCCTTTGTGGAAATATTATGCTGACCCAAGGGCTGGCACAAATGCGGGAGTAGCATAGAAATGAACCATTACTTATTTTGGGTATCATTGATGTTGAATCCACCATCTCTAATAGTGCGCTTCAGCCTCTGTTCTACCTCCCACACAAATTCATTAAAATCCTGATGATTCTCTTTCATTTCTGTAACCAACTGCACGTATGACTTAGGCTTCCCAAGCAACTCTTTTAGAGAATATTTTATTTGGTCAAAGGTGGCATTAGGGTTTTCCTAAACATACTTGATATACCAATCTAATGCGTGATATTGGAAATAAGTGGCTAGTTTTTTTTTCTTAATAGCATCATTATTAACCTACTAATCATGCCATACAATAGCAGTCATAAACCAAAATTTCTCAATAACTTCATTCCCAATACCCCTGAAATAGGGTAGCTTCATTGATGTGGCCATATCTACGCTTGGGGGAGGTGGAGGTGGGGTTGGACATGGACTGCGCGATGGAGTGGGTGTTCTGTGAGATGATTTTAGAAGTGGAGTGGATGGGGTTGTAAAAGGGATCAAGGCTCTATGATCTTTCTGTTTTGATGAAACTTATTCTCCTTTAGAGCGTGTAGATTCACTAGAGCTACTAGTCTCTAGTTCACCCTCACTATCAGATCCATGCTTCAGAGGGCTATAAAATCCTTTTTTTTATCTTCAAGGTAAATTTTTCCACTGCGCGTAGTCGAGCCTCTTCGTAGCATTCAAGCAATATGTTGACACAGAGAGCGTTGTTCACATAACAACATCTTCAAAAATAACTTCAAAGAGTTCAGGAAATTACCTCTAGGTCCCTTAAAAAACCTTCTCACTACTTTAAAATATGACAAAAATTGATAAATGGTAAATTTTGTCACAAATACTCCCAAGAGTTGATCGATCCAATGATCTACTACGTGGGAGATCTTATTGTCTATCTTTTCTAATTGTTGAATCAATTTAGGAGTCCACTAAGTGACTGCGTCATCCTTCACGCACGTATTGAATTCATTCGATCGCGACAACCACTCCTGCAACTTAGTTTCAAAGGAGAAAAATAATATCTCATGAAATTATATATAGATGTATTTCTATAGCCATTTTTCGTCAAATAGCTTAGTACTTTGATTCTCTTGGAGTGCAAATTCAAGGATCATTCTATCCAGCCAACCTTGTAATTTGTTCCGCAAAGGGTGCCACAACATCAAATCTGCCTCAAAATGATCCCGGTCCCAACAACAAAACCATTTGTTGGCTTGAGGGGCCCTGACCTAGGTTCATATTTTATCGCAAAACCAATAAACCCTCCAACTACTAGTCCTTTCGCAATGACCTGCTTGCACAGATCAAAGTCTCACCTGAAGCAGTATGGGTGGTTGATGGAACCAGGTTTTTGCACCCCGAGGAAGAAAACAATGTACTAGCCTTAAACAAATTAATTGCAGACTTATACAGATCTTAACAGATATGTGCAAATAAAAAATACTTATGAGAATTGCAAATCACTTCATTGCAAATATATCATAACAAAACTAGATCTAGGTCTATATAATGTGCAATTACTTAAGCAGATTCATCCACATATTCAACCATCAATATAACTTCATACATAAATAAGTTATGTATTCACATAGATACAAATAAGGATAACAGAAGTAAAGAGATCTTAAGATAGAACAATAAACAAATAAATCAGATAGTTAAACAATTTTTCCACCAAAATCAGTCCTTGTATTAATTCAGAGCAATTCAGTGCATCAGACTTTCCCTTACACTTTACCCTTCCATGCACATAGCCAGCGGAGTTTGCACATAGCTAGGACTATGCCTCCGTACACACAGCCTGCGGGAGCCTTTCTACTCAACCAATACTGAAACCCTTACAAAAATATTACTGGCGCATAAGCATTCATATCATAACATCATATCAAGTTACTCTTCACTTAGACTCAATATATATATTTATATCCAATCTAGTGCGTAGATACTATGGTCTCAAACAATGGTTTGAGGCCCATAATTTACCCTTAAAACCCTTTTACATCAAAAGAGGGACTTTGACCCGCCCCTAAGCCCCTATACCTATTCATGCAATGCATATAAAAAACTTATAAAAAAGATACCAAAACGTGTACCTAGGGGACCCTGCTCCAACAGGGAGAACTAGTATTAATGTGGGGAGTTTGGATTATAATGTTGTACAAGCTTCTGGGTAGCACTATTATTGATGGGTGCAACGGTTCTGTGGTTCTTGAAAGTGGAGCAAAAAACTTAGTGGTCTCTCGAAAAAATACCATGTTATGGCATGAAAGGCTTCGAAATATTGGAGAGAATGGCCTTAAAATACTTCATGGTAATGGTATGGTAGAAGGTATGTCTAATTTATCTCTCGATTTCAATTTTTGTAAACATTGTGTATATGGGAAACAAAATTAGGTGAGTTTCCCCTGTGGTGCTAAGAGGGTGAAACGTTTGGACCTGTGACATTTCCATCACTGGGTAAGTCTGTGTACTATGTCTCCTTTATAGATGAATTATCAAGTAATATATGGATATATTTCCTCAGGAAGAAATATGAAGTCTTTGACAAGTGCAAATAATTTAAGGATTTGGTGGAACACCAGACAGAGAAGAAGATAAAGGTGTTACAGACAGAAAATGGTGGAGAGTTATGCAATAAGTAATTTGAAGAATTATATAAGTATGGTATAACACGACAGAAGACTACCCCATACACACCTAAGAAAAACATAGTTTTAGAAGGAATGAATAGGACTTTGATGGAAAAGTCAAGAAGCATGCTCAATGGTGTAGGGTTAAGACATGAATTTTGGGCAGAGGTGGTGGAGACTACATGTACCTCGTTAATAAACCACCTTCATCATTTTTGGAGGATAAGACTCGAAATAAGGTATTGACTAGTAAGAAACCATCTCTTTCACATCAAAGGCTATTGTGATGCATTGTACATGTTCCAAAAGAGAAAAGAACGAAGTTGGATAGAAAATATGAAAGGTGCATCTTTATTGGGTATAAGGATATCTTAAAAGGTTATAAGCTTTGGAACCTAGAAACAAGGAAGGTTTTGTACAACCAAGATGTGGTGTTTATAAAGGTGAAAGCTATTATTAAACATAAATTCCTACCAAATAAACTCAAGAAGATAGACTTTGATCGAAAGGAGGAAGAATCGGACTCTACAGTAGAACAAGAATCACAAGCGGAAGAACCAAAAAATCCATATTTGAGAATATCGGTTCGAGAGAGAAAGAAGCTAGAAAGGTATAGTCCATCTGATTTTTGTTCAAATTTATATTTATCCGTTACTGATGGTGATATTAGAACTGTTAGGGAGGAAATGGATTCAGAGGATGGTGAACTATGGGGAAAATCTGGAAGGAGGCCATGATTGATGAAATGACATCTTTTTACAAAAGTGAGGCTTGGGATCTAGTGGAGTTGTCGGCAGGAAGGAAACCCATTGGAAAAAAATTGGTATTTAAGAAGAAGATCAATGCAAAAGGCAAGTTAGAGAAATAAAAATATCAGTTGGTAGAAAAAGGTTATTCTCAGGTGTTGGGAATTGATTTTGGTGATATTTTTTCTTCTGTTGCTAAGGTAACTTCTATTAGATTACTTTTATTTGTTGTTGCTACTTCTGATTTTGAGGTAGAACAAATGGATGTGAATACAACATTTCTTCATGGGGATTTAGAAGAAGATATTTACATGACAACTTGAAGACTTTGCGATGAAGGGTGAAAATGAAATGGTATGCATATTAAAAAAATCTCTATATGGGTTAAAACCATCACCAAGGATGTGGTATTAGAAATTTGATACATATACATGGGGACTTGGCTTCAATAGAAGCAAAGTGGATCATTGTGTTATTTATTTTGTCATTAATGTGGATGATATGTTGCTGATTCAAAATGAAAAAGAAATCATCTAAGATTTGAAGACCTAATTGTCCTCCAATTTCTACATGAAGGATATTGGTGTTTTAAAACTATATTTTGGGCATGGAAATTAAACGAGATCAGGCAATGAGAAAGCTTTGGTCAAACAAAATGAATTATGTCGAGACAATATTGAAAATTTTGAATATGCAATATAGTAAACCGATGAAGGTTCCTATTCCCATAGGTGTAAAGTTATATGTTGAAAATTGTACCAAGACACAAGAAGAGGACAAGGACATGTCCCATGTTCAATATGAAAATGCAGTCGGTAGCTTGATGTATGCAATGGTATGCACTAGACCAAAAATTGCACATGTACTAGGAGTACTGAACAAGTTTATGTCAAAACCAGGGAAGGAGCATTGGAAAACAATGAAGCAAGTTTTCAGGTATTTGCATAACACTAGTGATTATGGTCTGTGCTACCAAGGAAGACTAGGATTGGATATATTTTTGGGCATTTGTGGCTTTTTTGATGCATATTGGGCTAGAGATCTGTTGGGTGTAGGAATTACACTTAAGCAAACTCCTCAACACTTAATTTGTCAACCCGGGGGATTCGTAAACTTAGAGACGAAGCAGAGGAAATGCTAGAGATGGTATGAATCTTCCTAATATAAATCCCTACTTTCTTTAAAGGAAATATTACATAAACAAATCAAAAGAGAAAAAGGAAACTTAAACCATAAAAAATAATCTAGGACTGGAACGAGGAAGTATGCATTTTTAAGAAAGAATTAAATATAAAAGGCAATCACTTCCACTAATGGTTGTTTAATCTACTGAGTATGTGTTTTCCCTTAGCAGAGACACTTTAGCAGTCTCGTTAGATGGGCCCTCAAACCTGCTTCCTTAGAGATTTCCTTCTTGCATTAATCTGTCCTGCACTAGTGCTTGCGCTAGTGCAGAATCAGAGATTTATTTAGAAGGTATAAATAGTGTCTTTACTTAAAGGCTTTTTTACTTCATGCAAGGGCTCAAAATTTTCAAGGTTCAGAGCACTCAGATATTGTGGCAAGAAACTGGTTCTTGCACCGAATCAGAGCTTCTTGCACTTAGCATTTAATCCTTAAAATGAGTGTTCAACTATTGCAAGTGCTAGTTTACTTATCGAATCAAATTTCACACGTAAAAGTGAATGTTTTTTATCTTAAAAAAATGCGGAAATAAAGAAACAATCATTTATCCTTTCATCATAATTTAAAGAAATAAAGAAAGGTTGCGGAAATTAGATTAAGAAAACCTGCTGAATCACACCAACGTACACTGGTGCAGGTTCATATCTCTTGCTTGGACCAGGTAGAAAAACCAATTAAACAGAATTGCAGGAAAGGGAAATATTACACCAACGTGCACTGGTGCAGGTTTGTTTCTCCTGCTTGTACCAGGCGGAAGAAAACCAATCGGAAATCAAGTGCAGGAAAGTAAATTGCAAGGAAAGAAAATGTAACTACTTCACACGATGGATCCGTTTTCATGCAGACAGGAATACATGTGCTAAAAGTTAAATCACACTTTGATAATATAAACACAAATTACAAGAAACAGAAAATGGGGTAAACGTGCTCGGTTGGTTGGGCCCTAGCCAACCAACGCGTTTCCTTTAAATTAAAACGTTGCTTAGTAAATTAGTCAATTCATCAGCTTAAAGACAAAAACACAATTTATGAAGCATGAGGCGGAGCTCCATTTTTATTAACTCATTGAGGCGAATACATGCGTCGATACAATGTCCAGCCCAGATTCGAGCGATAACGAAATGACCTGTTACCGCCTATCAACTTCGCTCTAAAAACTGTTGCTCAAAAATTTCTTCTTTAAGTCCTATTTACATTTTACATTGTATAGGCCCTTGGCCGAAGGCAAAAATAGGTCCTTTAACTGATTACATAACAAAATGCAGAATTTAGTTTCAGCCTTCCAAATAAGATGGTTTTGCAAAACTAGCTGTAGCTAACCATCTTTCACCCCTTCATGGATTAGTCTCGACTGCCTTTAAATCACCCACTATCGTGGCTGAAGCAGCTCAAGACAAGGTGGTGATCGAGGAGGTTCAGATCTACCACAAAGATCTGTTGTGCTGGAAATGGTGCAAGATCTGATCCTGCACTAAGATCAACGATCACGGTAATCACTCTAACTATCAAATAACCTTTGGAGATATCGATAAGATACAAAAGTGATTTCAAAGTAAGAAATCATGTAATAAATATTTAATTAATTCTAAATTGAATTAAAACATGAAGAATAAAGGTTTATACGAAATATTTCACCGTGCTTGGACTGGCGCAAGATGAGGGTGCATAAAAGGGTGAAACAGAGGTAAATGGTTATGATTTAGGAAGGGGAAAATGGTAAAAAGAGAGAAAACTAGGGGGCTAACATCCTACCATCCCTAAGTTGTTGTGTGTCCTCACACAACTCTTTACCTCTGCAAAAAAACCTTCAAAACTTTGAGCGTTCTAGCTCACTCTAGCTCCGACATACTATCATCATTCTGCAATGTTTCAGACTTCTTCTTTTTTCTGTTCTTCACTTTCTTCATCGCCTTTTTAAGTCATCTGAAGCATTGCGCAGCAAGGGTACTTCCACACCCTAACTTCTCCTTTCTTTTTTTGGATCTCCGTCGTGATTCCTTCTTTATTCTTTTCTTTTTCTTCCTGTGCTTTAGCTATGAGATATTCTAAGTTCTGCACTTGAAGCTCTAGCTCGACTATCCGAGCAGCAGGAGCTACCGAGTATTCTTCCTTTTCTATCTCAACAAGGGCTATGTTTTCTGCAGGGACCTAAGTATCCCTCAGGGTTTCCGTAAACACTTCTTCCTCTTTCAGTTCTTCTTCTTCTTCTTTCTCTTTTGTTTCTTCTTCTTCTTCTTTCTCTTCTGGTTCTTCTTCTTCTTTCACTTCTTCTGGTTCTTCTTCTTCTTCTTGCACTTCTTCTTACAGTTCTTCTGGTTCTTCTTCTTCTTCTTCTTTCTCTTCCAGTTCTTCTTATTCTTGCACTTCTTTTGGTTCTTCTTCTTCTTGCACTGGTGCAGGAGGGGATTCAACATTCTGTGGGGACTGTGGTTCCACACCAGGTTCTTCATTCTTTTTTTGGGCCTTAATAAAATCGGCCAACATAGTGTCATCTCCAACTTCCACAGATGTTGCTGCGTCCGCAAGGACTGACAAAAAATCGTCTTCTTCGGGGGTCTGTTCATGTACTAGTGGCGTCGGAGGAGTTTCTTCCACAGGTTTACTGGTCATCTTATTTTTCTTTGTAGATGGGCCCTTTTCTTCTGCTGACTTCCCGGGTCATTTCCTTTTTGCACTAGTGAAAGAAGGACTTCCCTTTAAACTCAAACCCTTGCTTGTGCTGGCGGGGGTCTCTGTTTTCTTTTCAGCAGTTTTCTTATTTCTTGCAGATGGATTGTTATCTACCTGCTTCAACAATTCCTTCCAGGTCAAGCCCTTAATTTCCAATTGTTTCTGGACCAAGATTTTGATCAGGCCGTGGTGATATAATTTCTTATGAGCCTGGTCTAGCCATGCACCCTGCACACTCTTGGCCATATTTTCCAAACTTTTAAGCAAAAAATAGGGGAAATCAATTCCCCATCGAATGTGATGGTTGGCTTTGAAGTGTTACAGCATCCTGAAATTATACACAAAGGTGAGGGAGTACCTCCCGTCACAAGTCACGAATTTCTGGAGATAAAAAGGAGGTCCCGCCACTGTCCCAGCAGGGTGCTGCGCAGAACTCCTTTCTTCCATTTTACCTTCATATTATTATCAACAACGAAATGCTGCCAGCGCTTGCTCTCGAGCTTCTGATTTTTGAAATACTGCTCACCAGTGTTTTGCAAGCCTGTCATTGTTGCTATCGATTTTTCTGTGACTTTAAATCTTAAGGGCCCAATCTTTACACAGTCACTTCTAAAACTCTTTGCAAACTGTAGGGCCACTTCACTGTTGTGCCCGTCAAATTTCCGCAAAAACTGAAGAATGCTTGAGTCTCGCAATAGTGTAAGACTATTGCGAAACTCAGCGGTCTGATCTACCTCACTGAGGGATGAAGGTTCACATAGAACAGGTGGCATCTCTGCTTAACAGTTATGAACAGTCCAAAAATTGCATGCAATACCAGAAAATTTATCTCTTTATAGATATGGATCCAACTGTCCACCATCCCTTCTGTCTTATCACCGATCCATTCCACCAAAATAGCCGTGGATGCGCGACATGTTTAGAATCATGTGGGATCTGTACTTGCGGTGGCGTTTTTAATGGCTAAATGAGGTAATAATTACAAGTGAAGGATGTTTAGGATCATGGTAGAAAGGGTAATTATATCCAAGTAACAGTTAAACATTTCTGCACTCCTTCATAATTCAAAAAAACTTTAGCATTTATTAAAAAATGATCATGATTCTTAACTAAAAACACTTTGTACTTTAAATAATTTTCTCCTATTTAATATGATAGCACAATTACTCTTTAAATAAGTGAAAAAGCTTCTTGTAAACTTTCATGATGACCACTTTCCTATGAAATATACTTATGAAAAGAACAAATTGTACTCTTCTTCTGTCAAGGTGCATTCTTGCACCGATCTGTTTACACCGCTTACTATGCTATTCTATTGGTACCATTCTACTTGTATTATTATATAGGACGATATGCTTGCACTAGTGAAAGCATATATTCTGAAAAAAGAACATAGAATTTAAGTAAAGTATAGGCTGGACTTCTAACGTGGCTTCCTCAACTGATACAGGAAATCTGCTTCGCCCTTTCTTGATGCTTTAGAGCATATTTTTGATCTTTGTGTATGAGATCCTGCATTGAATTCATAAGGGAACAAATAAGTGGGAAAGGGGAAAATTTTAAAATGGGAAGGAATTTTGTTACAGGGATTCCAGGAATAGTACCACAAGAGGGGATAAACAGAAGTGGGATAGGGAAAAAAAATTCAAGGGTAAAGTGGGATTTTTACAAAGTGGGTAGGGTAAATTAAGAAGAATGTGGGAAGGTTAATCATTCTAGGATTTAAAGAAGAAAAATGAGGGGATATTACAAAATGGGATATGAAGAAAGGCATAAAAATTTCTGGAAGGTCTGCCTGCACTAGTGAAAGAAAAATAACTGCAACGAGAATTAAGTGTTGAATAAAAATATCCATGCTAATTACCCCAATGTATAAAGGTCTGTTGAACCTGGTTTTACTCGGTGGTTGCTAGCATATATAAAGATCAAGAAACATTCTCTTTTTATTAGAAATTTTTGATCTTCCTGCCAGCAAGCTGGTTTTCAGGTTGACCCTTCTCCAATCATGTCAGCGAACTGATTTTCACAATTACAGGAAAATATTTTTTCTTTCATTTTTTTATTAAATTTTTTTATTTTTGTTTGAGAAGAATAAGAATTCATGTTTTCAAAAGGTTTGTATTACCATTTACCACTACCATCCCGAATTGCTATTGGACTTGCTGTGTAAAATCTTTCTTGGCAAGTGGTTAAAAATACTTCTTTAATCTATGTCCATTTTCCAAGAATACTGAATTTTGTCCATCAATATTTTTGACTTCTACTGCTCCATTCTCAAATACTCAGATCATTTCATAAGGTCCCATCCAACGTGTATGGAACTTCTCTTTAAAAAATTTAAATCTAGAATCATAAAGGAGTACCCAATCACCTGGTTGGAACTGCTATTTCTGAATAGACTTGTCATGCCACCTTTTTTGTTGCTGCTGAATTAGGATGTTCTATTGAACAATGTCTCTAAGAAATTCATCTAATTGATTGAATTGAAGGAGAAATTTTTGTTGTGCCTCAGAGAGATCTAGTCCTAACTGAACTGCAGTTTCGAAAGTTTTGATCTGGAATTCAATTGGTAACAGAACCTGTTTGCCATATACCAGCTCATATGGTGTATGTCCCATGCTATTTCTCCAAGTGGTTCTGTATTCCAACAAAGCTTCTGGTAATCTTTTAGCCCAGTCTTTCTGATGCATATTGACCATCTTTGTAAGAATCTACTTGATCACTTTGTTTGTAGATTCCACTTGGCCATTTGCTTGCGGGTGATACGGCGTGGTTTTCCCTGTGTCAAATCTTGTATTGATCCATCACACCTTGTACCAGATTAGAAATAAAATGTAGACCATTGTCAGAAAAAATTTCTCTAGGCACAACAAATCTAATAAATATTTCAGTAAAAATAAAATCAATAACAACTTTTTCTGTAGCAAAAGAAACAGCTTTAGCTTCTACCCATTTTGTAACAAATTTGGTACAAACCAAAATATTCATTTTACTTAAATATGTTGGATTTATTAGCCCTATAAAATCAATAGCCCAATTTTCAAATGGCTCAATCATAAATTGGGGCCAAAAAGGCATTTCATTGGTTTCATTAGGCTGGCCCATTCGTTGACAACTATCACATCGCCTCACATATTGTTTGGCATCCTTAAACAAGGAAGGCCAAAAGTAACCAGCACGTAATACTTTATATGCATTCTGCTTATCAGTGAAGTGGCCTCCATAAGGTTTATCATGAGCATATTTCAATATGTCAAACGCTTAATCCTATCTTACACATCTACGGATAATCAGATCTGGACCAGTGTAAAAGAGATCTCCTTGAATCTAGGAATATGCAACACTTCTCTAAATAATATTTCACTTTTCACAAGCGGACAAGTGAGGCGGTGTTTTTCCAGTGACCAAATAATTAGCAATGTCAGAAAACCATGGAGAATCTTTTTACATAGCAAAAAGATGTTCATCTGGAAAATCATCATTAACAGGAGTTACTTCACGAGGATTATCTAATCTAGAAATAAAATCTGCTACAACATTATATTTCCCTGGTCTATCAAAAATAGTAACATTAAACTCTTGCAACAATAGCAACCACCTAGTCACTCTACCACTTGTCAATGGTTTTTTCATCAAATATTTAATCTTGGAATGATCAGTATGTATAAATACTTCATATCCTGTAATATAGTGCCTGAACTTATTAATTGCAAAAATCACAGCTAAAAACTCTTTCTTTGTAACTATATAATTCAATTCAGCGGAAGACAAATTCTTACTAATATAATAAATAGCATAGGATTTCTTAGTTTCCTCTTGTCCTAAAGCTGCGCCAATAGCGAAATCTGAAGCATCAGAGGAAATGTGAAAAGGCAGGGACCAATTTGGACCTCACAAAACTAGTGCTTACACCAAATTTTCCTTCAATGTTTCAAAAGACTGTTGGCAAGCTTTGGACCAAGAAAATTAACTATCCTTAGCTAGAAGTCGGAAAAGAGGAGCAGCTATCTTCGAAATTTTTTCAATGAATCTTCTATAGTAACCAGAATGTCCTAAAAAACCTCTTACTTCCCTTTGAGTTTTGGGTGCAAGATGCAGAATGATTTCATTTTTTGCTGGATCAACCTGGATACCTTTATCAGAAATCAAATGGCCAAGTACCACTCCCGCTTTGTACATTAATCTAAATTTCTTTTCACTCAAAGTGAGATGGGTTTCTTGACAACGAAGAAGGACTTTCTCCAAATTCTTGAGAGCTTCCTGAAAAGAATCACCAAACACATAAAAGTCATCCATATAAATTTCTACAAATTCTAGATCAGCAAAAATGGCCAAGACTGCCCTTTGAAAGGTAGCCAGGGCATTACATAAACCAAAGGGAATTAATTTATAAGCAAATTTCCCCCATGGACATGTAAAAGTATTCTTATCCTGATCTTCAGGTGCAATCTGTATCTGGTTATAACCACTGAAGCCATCCAAAAAGGAGAAATATTTCTTTCTTCCAAGGGTATCAAGCACCTGATCAATGAAAGGGAGAGGGAAGTAATATTTAGGAGTGGCTTTATTCAATTCTCGATAATCAATACAAATACGCCATCTTCCATATTTATTAGGTACCGGAACTAATGGAGAGACCCACTGGCTGTCAGAAATAGGATAGATAAAACCATCATCTAAGAGTTTCTATACTTCTTCCTTCATAATATCTCTTAGAGCTGGATTCATTCGCCTTTGGGGTTGTTAGATAGGTCGGGTTCCTTCCTGAATATAGATATGATGTGTACAAGTTTCAAGAGGGATTCCCTTCATATATTCATAGCCCCAAGCAAAGGCACTAATATGGTTTTGCAACAAATTCACAAGTTGCTCCTGCTGAGATGAGTCCAAATATGAATTGATATGCAAGGATTTACCAGGGCTAATCTCAACAAGAGTAGTGTCGGGCTCAAGAGTAATCAAGGGAGTGGTCAAATGTAGTGGTACAGAAGAATGAGAATCATGATTTTCTTGAAAATCTAGGCTGAAAATCCAGCTCAAAGGCTCAAAGTTAGGCATAGTGTCTAGGTTGTTCAGAAAATCTTGAATCTCATCTTCTTGTGAAGAACCAGTATAATGATGGATAAGGGAAATAGACTGAGTTTCCTCATCACTTCTTTGATCCAACCATAAAGTATCTCGAAGGTCCTAAATGGATCTGGCAGGGGGGTATAAGGTAACTTTCTTCCTAGAATCTCCATGTTAAATATACATATCACCGGAATGACATCCAATATATGCATCAGCCGTACCAAGCCATGGTCGACCCAAGATCAAGGGATGTCCTCGGACTGGGTTATTTGGCTGAAGAACAATGAAATCAGTAGGATATTCCCAAGAATCTAATGAGATGATCACATCGTCCAATACTCCTTCTGGCTTAATTTTAGATCTATCTGCTAATTCAAGCACAGTGGGAGTAGGGCAAAGATGAGATAACCGAAGTTGATCCATGGATTTCTTAGTCATGACATTAATGGCTGCCCCCAGGTCTATAATAACATTAGAGACAAGGACATTACCAATATGAACTGAGACAACAGGATTTTCGAGATCAGTATATTTTTCCACAGACACATGTCCCGTCATCAACTCTGATGCCCTACCAACAAATTGAATGGTTTGGGGTTTCAATCTCTTCCTCCCGGGTTTCTTGAGACAAAGTTCCCTAATAATATTAGCACAAATGGGGATCTCTTTGATGGCTTGAATCAAGGGTATCTTAATGAAAATATTCTGAAGCTCAGATGCCAAACTAGTCTCAGAAATAGGCTCACTCCTTTCCATTACTAGCCTCTCTGGGAAGCGAGGCTGGTTGGAAGAAGATGGCAAGGATTCAGAGGGTAAGGGCTGCTTAGTGAAAGCTTTTGGAGAATGGTTAAGAGTTTCCTCTTCTCCTTTCTCTTCAACGATCACCATAGGTTGCTTCTGATTTTCTGATGTTACAGTCCTTCCTGATCTTAATTGAATATCATGAACCCCAACTGGAATAGACTGGTATTCGAATGATAAAGGTGGGTTTGCTACATAGATCATTTACACTGCTTTATTATTATTAGGATTGGGCATAGGTTGGGCAGGCAACTGAGGAGGTCGAAAGGGTAGAGGTAAAGGCAATGGTGGAGTAGACTGACTCGGAAGTTGAGGCATTGAATAAGGTGCATGTGTAGATGGATATGACTACATAGGTGGCTGGTAGGAATATGGAGAATGATTTGGCCCTCTCCAACCTTGTTGCCATGGTTGAGAAGGTTTCCCATGCTGATATTGATTCCCATACTACCACTGCTAATGAGAGTTAGGATTAGAATATGCATGTGAATTATAACCAAAATAGTGTGGAGAAAATTCAAAATCCATACCTGTACCTACCTGAGGCCAATTCCTTCTTGCTCCCATAGCATTCAAGTATTCAATTTCAGGTTTTCCCCCTATAAATACAGCTTTAAGTCCTAGTATAGAGGGACATTTTTCTGTGATATGGTCTTCTGCACAAATAGCACACTTATTATTTTCTTTCATATAGAGAGGACGCTCTTTAGGAGGATGCTTTTCTCTACATTTAGGAAATAAAATACATAATGACTCTTGTTCCTTCATGAGTTTATACTGAAATTTTAAGGAGTCTAACTGTTTGGTAACAATGTTCATTATATCAATTTTCATGTTTTCCATTTTATTTTCTCGTCCAATAATCATAGCATCAGTAGATTCATTTTTTCTATTTCTATTTCGAGTTCCTCTACCGGATCTATAATGGTTTCTTGAAAATTTCCTACATAATTCACAAATTTGGTCAAAATTTTGCTGAGAAATATCACCTTATCCTAACAGATTCAAATTATTTCTTGCATTATCAATAAGTCCTCTTAAGAACAAGGTTCTAATAGTGTTGGGATCTGTTGGAACATGGTATCCTACAAGCTATGAAACTGGTCCATTTTGAAAACTTTTGATTAAATTTAGTCTAGCGCAGGGGTTTTGGGGTGGGTCAAAGCCCCGAAAGCATTGTAATGGGTAAAAGGGTAAACCAGGGGTCTGAAAACCATGGTTTGCGGACCACAGGAAAGTCTAGGCTAGATTATTATAAATAGAGTAACATTTTGTATTGTAAGTAGAGAAATGAAGGGCTATTTATGTGAATTGTGATTTAAGCTATCTGTTTGGGTTTTGGGAAAAGGACTCCTGCTGGCTGTGTGTGCGGAGATCCAAGTCTAGCTGTGTGTGAAACCTGCTACTGTGTCCATAGGCTAGGAAGGGAATTTTAAGGAAGAATTTATGAATGAATGAATAAGAAAGGTTGATAGAGAACTGAATCTGTGAGTACCCTTTGTGTGAATCATTGGTGATTACTGCATTGTGAATTTTATGTATTTAAGCTGTAAAGATCTGTGTAAGTGTGTTTCCTGTATCTAGATTTGTTCTGTTCTTTTTATACAATACTGCACTAATGACATAAAAGCATATAATTATAGATCTATCGCACGTGGATGCGAATAGAGACCAAATTTACCCTGTGCAGAATAAGGTAATCTAGGAATCATAGGGTCTAGTGCAGCTCCGCTTGCCTTACCCATCCTTTCTTAGGGTGTAGAAACCTGGTTCTAGCACCCACCCATACTACTTCAGGTAAGACTTTGACCTGCGCAAGTAGGTCATTTCTGAAAGGGCCAGTAGTATAGGGGTTTGTTGGCAAACCTTGCACTTCGAACCTAGGTCAGGACCCCTCGAGCCAACAGGATCAAGATTAAGTTTTAATCTTTGTAAAATATACAGAAATCTTTCCAGATAATCTTAAATCATTTCATCATCATCTTGTATGATTGTAAAAATTTCATCCTACATGTCCCGAGTTTTGCAATATTCTTGATATTTAGACAAAAACACTCTCTTCATCTGATCCCAAGAGGTTATAGTGTTTCCTCCTAACCCCATAAACCAGCGTAGAGATGAGTCCTTGAGGGTAACAGGAAATAATCTTAAATTGTGAGCCTCAGTTGCATAATCATAACTTCTACATAGAATATCAAACTCAAATAGAAAAGAGTCAGGATCTTCATGAACTTTACCATGGAAGTGAGGGAGAGCTGATGATGGAATATTCTTCATTTGCGACACAGTATCAGGATCCACAATTGGAAACAAAAAATTGGATTATTCTTCACTTACCTGGTTATCACCAGTCCCTTCCAAATGATCTTCTTGGTCCACCATTGTTCTCCTTTTACTTGTACTGCTCTCCACAGGCTCATCCACACTTGAGTTGTTATCACTAGAATCCAGGTGGATTGTTCTTGCATGATGGGTTTGAATTGGATTAGGCTTCCTGCATACAGAAGGAGACCCAATATGAAAAAAAATTTCAGAAATCTTTCCGCCCTTAGTGGGCTTTGAACCCTTAGCTTTCCTAGGGATTCATTTCAAAAGGAAAGGAAAAAACAAATTCTAAAAAATGCTGTTAGAAATCAATTAACACCAGTAAAATTCCTTCAAAGAAACAACACTGCAAAAATAAATAAAAATTACCTCTATTGTATAATCAGAAAATTCTTACCAAATCAATTCGTCTCCCCAACAATGGCGCCAAAATGTTGGGTGTAGGAATTACAGTTAAGAAAACTCCTCAACACTTAATTTGTCAACCCAGGGGATTCATAAACTTAGAGACGAAGTATAGGCAATGCTAGAGATGGTATGAATCTTCCTAATATAAATCCCTACTTTCTTTAAAGGAAAGATCACAGAATCAAATCAAAAGAGAAAAAGGAAACCTGAACCATCAAAAATAATCTAGCACTGGAACGAGGAAATATGCATTTGCAAGAAAGAATTAAAGATAAAAGGCAATCACTCCCACTAATGGTTGTTTAATCTACTGAGTATGTGTTTTCCCTTAGTAGAGACACTTTAGCAGTCTCTTTAGATGGGCCCTCAAACCTTCTTCCTTAGATATTTCCTTCTTGCATTAATCTGTTCTGCACTAGTGCAGATCAGAGATTTATGCAAAAGGTATAAATAGTGTCTTTACTTAAAGGATTTTTTACTTCATGCAAGGGCTTGAACATTTCAAGGTTTAGAGCGCTCAAATCTTGTGGCAAGAAACTAGTTCTTGCACCGGATTAGAGCTTCCTGCACTTGGCATTTAATCCTTAAAATGAGTGTTCAACTATTGCAAGTGCTAGTTTACTTATCGAATCAAATTGCACACGTAAAAGTGAATGTTTCTGATCTTAACAAAATGCGGAAATAAAGAAATAATCATCTATCCTGTCATAAGCATTTAAAGAAAGAAAGAAATATTGCGGAAAGTAGATTAAGAAAACTTGTCGCATCACACCAACATGCACTGGTGCAGGTTTTTTTCTCATGCTTGTACCAGGTGGATGAAAACCAATTGGAAATCAAGTGTAGGAAAGTAAATTGCAAGGAAAGAAAATGTAACGACTTCACATGATGGATCCGTTTTCACACAGACAAGAATACATGTGCTGAAATTTAAATCACACTTTGATAATATAAACACAAATTAGAAGAAATAGAAAATGGGGTAAACGTGCTGGGTTTGCTAGGCCCTAGCCAACCAACGTGTTTCCCTTTAAATTAAAACGCTGCTCAGTAAATTAGTCGATTCATCAGCTTAAAGATAGAAACACAATTTATGAAGCATGAGGCGGAGCTCCATTTTTATTAATTCATTGAGGCGAATACATGTGTTGATACAATGTCCAGCCCAGATTTGGGCGATAATGAAATGACCTGTTACCGCCTATCAACTTCGCTCTAAAAACTCTTGCTCAATTTTTTTTTCTTTAAGTCCTATTTACATTTTACATTATATAGGCCCTTGGCTGAAGGCCAAAATAGGTCCTTTAACTGATTACGTAACAAAATGTAGAATTTAGTTTCAGCCTTCCAAATAAGAGGGTTTTGCAAAACTGGCTGTAGCTAACCAGCTTTCGCCCCTTCACGAATTAGTCTTGGCTGCCTTTAAATCACTCGCTATCGTGGCTGAAGCAGCTCAAGACAAGGCGGTGATCAAGGAGGTTCGGATCTACCACGAAGATCTGTTGTGATGGCAATGGTGCAAGATCCGATCCTGCACTAAGGTCAACAGTCACAGTAAGCACTCTAACTATCAAATAACCTTTGGAGGTATCGATAAGTAACAAAAGTGATTTAAAAGTAAGAAATCATGTAATAAATATTTAATTAATGCTAAATTGAATTAAAACATAAAGAATAAAGGTTTATAAGAAATATGTCACCATGCTTGGACTGGTGCAAGTTGAGGGTGCATAAAAGGGTGAAACAGAGGTAAATGGTTATGATTTAGGAAGGGGAAAATGGTAGAAAGAGAGAAAATTAGGGGGCTAACAAGATCTAGATCAGAGAAGATCTACAAGTGGGTATGTGTTTAACCTATTTGAAGGAGTAGTCAGTTGGATGAGAAAAAGACATTTTGTAGTGTCTCTTTCAACTATAGAGGTTGAGTACATGGCAGCCACTCATGCAAGCAAGGAAGATGTATGGGTGTAAATATTTTGTTCAAGTACGAGGTTGGTACAACAAGTTATAAGGATAGACTATGACAGCCAAAGTGAAATTTTCTTGGCAAAGAACCCTGTTTATCATTCAAAGACAAAGCACATTGATGTTCAGTATCACTTTGTGAGGGATATGGTTGAGGACAAAAAGGTGTTGTTGGTAAATTTGGGAACTTTGAAGAATGTTGCAGACGCATTGAAATTTGTTTTGATCACGGAGAAGTTTCTTTGTTGTAGAGAAACCATGGGAATTGCAGGGTTGGATGAATGACTAAGCTCTCCTGTGACCCCCTGTGTGGAAAAGAAAACAAGAAGTCGAAGAATGTTTGACATGTGCGTGTTATATTGTTTCCATGACTAGTCGCACACGGGGGTGCGATAAAACCCATTTTCTGTTGTGTTGGGCACAGTAGGGTGGTAGCCCCCCATGCACAGGGTTCTAGGCAATGACCCTGGAAATTGTTTTTGTACACTATAATAGGTGGGCGGTCCTACCTATGGTTTCGTGCATGGGTTTTGCACATGGTTTTGGGCATGATGGTTTTTTTCGCATGGTATTTTGTAGATCTGCTTAAGGGGACTATGGTTATGTTCTAATCCATGGTTAATGGATCGAGGTTTATGAATGCTTCGACATGTATATTATGTATTGTAACATTGAAAGGAATATAATGAAAAATCAATTTGGTAGTCCCAATTTTGGGATCTAGGGGAAAATATATGTGTATATTTTTTTTGTGTTCTCGCCATTGTTTATTTTTTGTTTTAAGAATTCATTTGCATGTAATTTTTTTATTGGGTTAAGACTTACAAAAATTGTACAGTGTAATTATTTACACTCTTTAAGGCTCCTCTTTCTTCCATTAAATTGTATTTTCTACTCTCTATTAGCTACAAAAACTTTATGACATATTACAATATCATATCAAAAATAAACTAATTGTCAAAAAAGATAAAATAGAGCATGCAAAAACGATGAGGTAAAATTATGGTTTCATATATTACCTTGTTAATGAGGTAACTTGATCATTCTTCCATAACTTCTACAGGTTGAGCAAGGAGGTTTAAATTGTCTTGGATTCTTATCATCCTTCGATTACCCTTTTGTATAGCTCTACTAACTTTTAGAGCTTCTTTCCCTTTCTTGCCTACATACTCAGTTTTCCCATGTTTTTTAGCCTTTTTCTCACCCTTTGAAGGCTTCAAATTCTCTTCATCATCAATTATTTCCTTTTTCTTAGGATTAAGCTTTTCCTTAAAACTCAGTATTAATTTATTTTTAGGGCAAGTATGGGGTTTCAAATAGAAAACCCTAGGATTTTTTCTATGTCTTCATCCCCTATTTCCATGCTCTACTTTCCTTTCTTACTTTTTTTCTTCTGCTTGATGCTTTACTTCCTCTTTTTCTAACATTTGTGTCTTTCGTCTCCTTGTTCTCTTTTCATAGACCTTAATATTTGGTTAATTTACAAGGTTTTTCTCAACAGGCACATGACTAGATTCAACCTCTATTTCGAGGGATAGGTTTTCAACAATATTTGTATCCTTACCCTTTCATGGTATTCTAGGTGTAGGGCTTCTCCATGTCATCTTCCTTGAAATTTGTATTTTCTTATCTAAATAATGTATATACAATATCTTAATTACGCCACGGTGACACATATCATGAGGTAATAGTTCTGGTTT
This sequence comes from Pinus albicaulis, assembly GCA_034641835.2. Taxonomy (NCBI): domain Eukaryota; kingdom Viridiplantae; phylum Streptophyta; class Pinopsida; order Pinales; family Pinaceae; genus Pinus; species Pinus albicaulis. Next base: position 742,695,589 of record CM076579.1, read on the forward strand.
GGTTCTAGCCTTGTGGACAGTTTAAACAGACTTTGATGTAATAAATAAGGTAAGCTATTCTTTCCAAAACCAACTAGATGACATAAAAACCTCATGTGGTAAATGTAGATTTGGAATACTTTCCTTCACATGTAAAAAAGAGATGCACAACCTTTAGAACGTTAGACCATTCATGCTTCAACATCTTCTGAGGGAGTCCCATGCTACAATTATGGTTATGATTTTCTCCTTTTAGGAAGAAGTTGAGATCCCCATTCTGCATTATTTGTTTATTGAACCACTTCTCACCCTCGGTAAGGAACCCCGTGGCTTCTTCTATTGAATCTTTAGTGACTGAAAATTGCATTCCTATTATCTGAGCTTTGTTGCCATCAAAAGAGTGAATAAAATCATAACAACAACTCAGATTGTAACCATCAAACCACTAGAAAATTAGCTCCCATCTTGCGTTTCTGAATAAAGGTGCAACTTCATCATAGACCTCGAACCATACTCCATCTAGTTCAAATCGTCTCACATGACCTGACTTTCCCATTTCTTAACTAAGAAAAGTTGAGCACTCTACCACATAGTGTGAAAAATGGCTAACAATTTCATTGCATATTGCCATCAAGTCACCCAGGTTTGATGGAAATGATTGATTTGCAAAGAATTATGGTTTTAACCATCCTTCTCTCCAAACCCCTTTTAACGTTTTGAAACCACCTCAAATAATCACATCAAGTCATATGATAGGTTAAATTTCATCAAAATATGTTAAAGCGTTTAAAATGACCCAAGTGATAATTATAAAACTATTTTTTTTCAAAATTTTGCAGGCACTACGAAAATATTTTGAAGCACCACTTGTTTTTAGCATCCGATTGGTGCAACACTTGGGTAAAATAAATTCCAGGACATAAAAAATATTTTTAACATGTTTTTTTAACTCTTATGCCACATTTTCACACCAAAATTTTATTTAGTCTCACATTTAAGCCCACTTTTCTTGTAATACAACTCTTAACTTATTTTCAAAACATTTTGACCCTTTTTTGAAAGTATAAACTTAGTGCTAATAGAATCTCTGGGAAAATTTCCTGAATGCAATGAAAAACAAGTTGTCTCTAATCATATCAACAAATATCGAAGAGACAAAAGAGGAATTGATGTCCGAGAAATATTGCTAGGAAAATTTGTCAAGTTCCTCAGAGTTGGCTACCCCCACACAAAGAAGAGCCCAATAAATCATTGTCTATATATAAGGTAACATGAATGGTAAGTGAAACAACAACCTCGATAGCGCGAGACATAGTAACCTCCAAGCTGGTGGACTTAGGGTGCACTGCCGGAGTCAATTTTGTAGGTGTTAGATAATATTGTTTTAAATTGATATGTTTTTTTGTTAATTGTTAAGTGTGTAAACCCATGAAGTGGGTTACACTTTTGTGAGAATCGGGGGCGAAAAAGTCATTTTCCCAACAGTTCGACCAGACATTTTTAAAACTTTAGCCAAACTTTCAACGTTATTGTTACACCATTTTTTGGTCATCTAACCTATTATCATTAGATGGACCCAAGTACACCATGTAAGACCAGTTTTACCCTAAGTAAAACTGCTTTCACTATGTTAAAACAGGAAACCCCAAAAGGAAATATTAAACAAACCCATATTTGTTTGATTTTCCTCATGGAATAATTAATTAAACCATAATTTAATTATTATTCCCGGTCATGTTTAACCCAAAATCAAAGAAATTAATTAGATAAACCTTTATTTATCTTATTATTTTCTATGAATAATTATTTAAACCTTATTTAGATGATATTCCTTGTTAAATATGACCAAATCACCCACAAATAATTAAATAAATCACTACTTATTTAATTATCTTTCAAACCACTTCCTTAAATAATTAAATAAATCATTATTTATTTGATTATCTTCTAACTGCTTCCTTAAAAAGATAAATAAATCATTTATTTATTTATTTTTCACTAATCAAGGGAGTTGACCCAAGTCAAATACCCTTTCCCTCCAACAAATATAATAAAATATTCCATAAAAGGTGGATCTAGATTTGGTTAACATTATTTTAATCATGCACCAAGATCTAGAATGACCCAATATTTTGTTATAAATAGGAGGGTTTTCCCCATCATTCCTCACCTTTTGTTGCCTATTAGATCACTCTGGATCTATACACTTGGTCTCATTTCTACCATTTTGCTCCCATTGAGCTCTATCTTCTACATTGGGTTTTCTACATCTACAAGAGAGAGAAAACTTAGATCTGAAGTGCTGAGGACTACAAAGAACCCATCCCATTGAGGAGATCTGGATACACCTTCTTGTTTCCTCCCAGGTGCCCTGTAATATAAAAATTCATTCAAAAATCGTGTTCTTGTCTTGTCTTTTGGATGCATGGAGCAAACTCTTTACTTTACTGCTTAATGGACGCCATATATAGATCTGGTATTTTGCAGCTATTTTCTTGTCTAACCAATTGCAGATCTGAAGATATTGGCAGCCACTTTTGTTGTTAGGGCTATTAGTTATGCGTAGCTAAAGTGGTCCTTTTTCGTACACTTCGACGAAGGATTCATCAGTAAGGGTCTTGGTAAGGGGGCATACCTTTTAGAGGACTTCAAAGGCAATCCTCTTCCTAATCCTCGCAATGCACTCTATCTTAAGAACTATTACCCTTAGCATTTCCCTTTTGAGATGCATGTTTTAGGTTCTTTTAGATAGCCAGCATCTTTTTTGTACCTTCATCCTTCGCCAGGAACTATTTTGTCCAAGAAGGATCACTTCACCTCTCCTTCAAATCGAACTTCCTCACTTACAACACTGGTACTTGGGGCACCATTTTGCCTCCTTACTTGTCTTTGTTCGTGTCGATTTTCGTCATGAGTTACCATCTTGTACTCATGTTTTCATGGTCCCCCATTGGGCCTTTACTGTGTGGCAGCACCATCAAGTCGCCCTTGTTTAGGGCATCCAAGTTGAGTCATCATCGCATTCATGGAGTCTATCCCGAGTCCCTTTGTACCCCGCTATAGCCCTCCACCATTCATTGCTTGGTCTCTCTCTTGTGTCGCACATTATGGCTTTCAGTCCCACTGTCCCCTATCCCTTATGATATTACGTCAGTCACTGCCAGGTCATTCATGCCCTTTATGCTCTACCAAGGGAAGTCGTCCATTCGCTACTCAGTCCCTTCCCTTTCACCATCATCATTTGTGTCAGTCTGTCCGTCGCTCTACTATTTTCTCTCGTGCCTTAGTTGAGGATCTCTCATTGCCTCATCTATGGCGGACCTCCTTCTGTCGACATCAGCACTTTCATTCCAGAAGCCAGGTCTAGAGGGCGGTGTACCTTGGTTCCAGCTTCCACTCTTGTTCAGTGCCTCGGATCAGGCCAAGGGATCTCTCATTTCCCTTTGACTTGATTGTTTCTCCAGCTCCTTTCAGCATGATTGAGATTCGTATACTTGATGGTCCAGTGATCCAGCAACAGCTCTTGATGATTCCTGGGTGTGTGTGAGATGTCTCAACCCTCATGAGGGGGTGGCCCTGCAGGTAGCCCCCCACATGCCCGGATGACCTCTTCTTTGCAGCCTTCGATGCAGCTCCAGATATTTGATGATGTTGGTCGTAGCCACTTGCAGTGCCTCTTCGACTTGCATGTATCAGTCAGATTTTGTGAGCCCTTCCCCATTTACAGGGGGCATTTGGGTTGTATTCGTATCTCATGTACTCAGATATTATTGTACAAGTCCTGGCTGTTATCCCAGGCACAACATGTATGTGGGATTCCTCATTGTATTTTTTATCTGGCTCATGATTATGCCAGTTGTACTTTATGGTTCGGTCCCTTGTTTACTGGACACACTATTCTTTTGTACTTTGTCTCGGCGGGCATAGGTATGCCTCCCCCGCCGCCTTCAACACAGGTACCCTCTCATAAAAAGAGACTTGTTGCACCTGCGAGTCTCGTCTCCTCAGGGTCTAGTCCTTCAGCACACTATCTACCTCACCTTTCTCTCTCTGACATCCCTTTTGTTGTCTAGTGATTGTGTTCTTACAACGTACTTCGGTCATACGATTTGCTCCTGACACTCGCACGCTGGGGGGCAATCTGTTACACCATTTTTTGGTCATCTAACTTATTATCATTAGATGGACCCAAGTACACCAGGTAAGACCAGTTTTACCCTAAGTAAAACTGCTTTCACTATGTTAAAACGGGAAACCCCAAAAGGAAATATTAAACAAACCCATATTTGTTTGATTTTCCTCATGGAATAATTAATTAAACCATAATTTAATTATTATTCCCAGTCATGTTTAACCCAAAATCAAAGAAATTAATTAGATAAACCTTTATTTATCTTATTATTTTTTAGGAATAATTATTTAAACCTTATTTAGATAATATTCCTTGTTAAATATGACCAAATCACCCACAAATAATTAAATAAATCACTATTTATTTAATTATCTTTCAACCACTTCCTTAAATAATTAAATAAATCATTATTTATTTGATTATCTTCTAAACGCTTCCTTAAAAAGATAAATAAATCATTTATTTATTTATTTTTGACTAATCAAGGGATTTGACCCAAGTCAAATACCTTTTCCCTCCAACAAATATAATAAAATATTCCATAAAAGGTGGATCTAGATTTGGTTAACATTATTTTAATCATGCACCAAGATCTAGAATGACCCAATATTTTGTTATAAATAGGAGGGTTCTTCCCATCATTCCTCACCTTTTGTTGCCTATTAGATCACTCTGGATCTATACACTTGGTCTCATTTCTACCATTTGCTCCCATTGAGCTCTATTTTCTGCATTGGGTTTTCTACACCTACAAGAGAGAGAAAGCTTAGATCTGAAGTGCTGAGGACTACAAAGAATCCATCCCATTGAGGAGAGCTGGATACACCTTCTTGTTTTCCTCCCAGGTGCCCTGTAATATAAAATTCTTTCAAAAAATCGTGTTCTTGTCTTGTCTGTTGGATGCATGGAGCAAACCCTTTATTTTACTGCTTAATGTCTGTCCATATATAGATCTGGTATTTTGCAGCTATTTTCTTGTCTAACCAATTGCAGATCTGAAGATATTGGCAGCCACTTTTGTTGTTAGGGCTATTAGTTATGTGTAGCTAAAGTGGTCCTTTTTCGTACACTTCGACGAAGGATTCATACTAACAGTTATTTCAGCCGAACTAATTCTGCTGTATACATTGATGACGTATTGATGACATGGGAAAACAGATTTTTGGTCAGAGATGGGAAAATCGACAACAAAAGTTCAATCGAACTTTTAAAATAGTTCAGCCGGACTTGTTCTTATAAATATATTGGCCTATAAACCTTAATAGATTTTAGGCATATTACCATTGTCTGTTTTTTGTCTCGCATCTGTGTGTAGGGGCAACGAGGTGAGGTGTTTTTTTGTTGAGCCGCGACGACGAGGTGAGGTGTTGCTCTATTTTTTGTAATTTTTTTTGTTGATTTTTTTTGTTTTATTTTAATTTTAATTTTTTTTGTTCAGAGGGAATTTGTTCTACGTCCTCCATGACATCTTCAGTGATCTCCCAGCTCGTATTCTCATTGCGGCTTCATCCTCTTATCGTTTGCGAATTTCTAGGTATGTTATCCTTCTCCTCTGTCATTGAATTTACATTTTTATGAAGGTTTTGTTTCGAGACCAAACCTCTGTAGTTACTCTATATCTCTCTGTGTCTAGTTCCTCTATATTTGTGTTAGTTTCTGGCTTCTCTATCACTGTGTATGTATCCATCTCCATATATATTTTCATTTCTTCCACTGAAAAACAGAATTTTGCAAGAAGAGAAAAAATATATTCCTGTCAAATACAAATTGAGAAATGACTATTTAGATATCTATTTTCATTTCTTCCACTGAAAAACATACTTTTTCAAGCAAAGAAAAGATATCTTCATGTCAAATACAAATTGAGAAAAGACTATTTCGAGCCATAAGTGTAATAAAAGCCAAAACCCAAATGGTTTTATTATACGAAAGTCAAGTGAAGCGAAAATTATTGTACCACCTTTTTGTCTGTGGCTTTGAATTCGTCAGCATTGGTGCAATCCATCACGTATTCATTCTCATACTCTATTGCATGAAATATTGAAATTCCCCCCTCACATGCAAATTTTATATGACTCGTTTTATGTTTTCTCTAATTTCCGCCAAGGGGACGACGCTCCAATATATGTATCTCATGCTACAAAACTTTAGTACTCATCCTGTATTTACATTTTGGTCTATGGGGATCTACTGTTGATTTGGATCTGGCATGGTTCTGGATTAGTAGATTTATGTTCGATGTGTATGGGTTTTCATTTTTTTTAGCATGAAAAACTTCTGGTTTATACTAGTACAATATTCAAAATTATAACTTAAAGATCATACATTTTCAGAAAAAACCGTCATATACAAAAAATTGTTTCCTTTGAGTCAATGTTTGGTTTTCTAAGTTCCATATAAACATTCTGATATTACTGAGTTGTTCTACCCTTCTTGTTTTTTTCCCTTTTCTTTCCTTGTCATACATCTTTTACATTTCTGCAAAAAACCTGTCGATCCTTCTTTTCTCTCTATATTTTCCATAGCCAGTTGCGCCTCCATATGGTTCCTTTTCATTGCTAGTTGAATACTTTGCCTTATATTCTATACCTGTTCTCTCCTCCACATACCATTGATCCACCTCCATTCGAGTATATTTTTCTTGAGTTAACTTATTTCAATTACAAAATACCAAAAACCTGTTCATTGGCATTTTTTTTTATTTAGAAATTTTCCATGGCCAGTTGCACCTCCATATAGTTCCTTTTCATTAGCTGTTGAATAATTTTCCTTCTAATATGTACTTATTCTCTCCTCCACATACCATCGTTCTGCCTCCATCTGAGTAGATTTTTCTTGAGTTAACTTATTTCAATTATAAAATACCAACAACCTGTTCATTGACTTTTTTTTTATTATTATTTTTTAATTTAGAAAATTTGGACCATGCTTGCGACCCTAGTACCCATTTCCTCATATGGGTTTTCATACTATACATTCATATGAAATTTGATCATCCGCTCATAGCTTTATCCTATTAAAGGATGATGGCTTTGATTTTCTTTGTTTCCTTCTTGCTATCATTTGATAGACAAGATGGATGTATTGCTCTTGTACTGATCTAATAGAATCAACTTTTTTTCTTTCTAGAAAAAACATGTTATTTCTCAATCCAGCACCCTCGTACTGATCGTTAATGGAAATTATTATTCATCCAGTAAACACACATCAGCAACAATTCAAAGATATTGTACAAACAGTAGACATAAATGTTAACTTATTTTTCATCCAGTAAACATACATCAGCAGCAATTCAAAGATCTTGTACAAATAGTAGACATAAATGTTAACCAACACTAAATTCTAGTATGCATAAATACTACGAATCGAAATATTAGTCCACTTAAAAGTTGTAGTGCATCGGAAGAGACATACTATACAACCTTCCTAAATTGAAGGTCTCACTCTTTCATCATTAGTATAACTATTTTTTGCTTTTCTAGCCTTGTATTTTTTACTAACAAATTTTTTTGTTTTGATAATAGTTATAGATTTTTGTTAGGAAACAATAATTATAATTCCTTTTGACAAATATATTAATAATGAAGATTGAACCTAGCTACATTCTTCAACATCTAAGAGACACAATTGTATTGTGATATTTTCCCTTCTTTCCATCTTAGTCCATCCTTCTAAAAAAATCCCTTTTAATGAAGAAAATATATCCATAGTGATCCACTGATATTTTTTCACCAACAACTATTCCATTTTGGAATTATATATCTCAAAAATATGCTCATTGAATTTATGCATATATATCTTTAAACTACTCAACTATTTTGTTTCACCATAGGAATCAATTCGATATATCTCCATTTTAATGGGGTCTATCACATTTCAAGAAAAACACATTATCCATAAAAGTTTCTCATTGAAACCAAAAGTATTTTGATACAAAACACAGATTCTAACCTTATATAGTTAATTGTTTCAAATAAATTCTTAATAAAATGAAAAATATTCAATGTAAAACACATGCATTAACATATAATTGTGATATTTTCCTTTCTTTCCAACTTAGTCCATCCTTCTAGAAAAATCCCTTTTAATGAAGCAGATATATCCATAGTGATCCACTAATATTTGTTCACCAACAAATATTCCATTTTGGACTTATATATCTCAAAACTATGCTCATTGAATTTATGCATCTATATCTTTAAACTACTCAATTATTTTATTGCACCATAGGAATCATTTCGATATATCTCCCATTTTAATGGGGTCTATCACATTTCGAGAAAAACACATTAGCCATAAAAGTTTCCCATTGAAACCAAAAGTAATTTGATACAAAACATAGGTTCTAACCTTATATAGTTAATTGTTTCAAATAGATTCTTAATAAAATGAAAAATATTCAATGTAAAACACATGCATTAACATATAGTTGTGATAGTTTCCCTTCTTTCCAACTTATTCCATCCTTCTAGAAAAATCCATTTTAATGAGGCCGATATATCCATAGTGATCCACTAATATTTGTTCACCAACAACTATTCCATTTCGGACTTATATATCTCAAAACTATGCTCATTGAATTTATGCATCTATATCTTTAAACTACTCAACTATTTTACACCATAGGAATCATTTTTATATATCTGCAATTTTAATGGGGTATATCACATTTCGAGAAAAACACATTAGCCATAAACGTTTCCCATTGAAACCAAAAATGATTTGATACAAAACATTGGTTTTAACCTTATATAGTTAATTGTTTCAAATAGATTCTTAATAAAATGAAAAATATTCAATGTCAAACACATGCATTAACATATAATTGTGATATTTTCCCTTCTTTCCAACTTAGTGGACATCCTTATAGAAAAATCCCTTTTAATGAAGCAGATATATCCATAGTGATCCACTGATATTTGTTCACCACCAACTATTCCATTTTGGACTTATATATCTAAAAACTATGCTCATTGAATTTATGCATCTATATCTTTAAACTGCTCAACTATTTTATTCACCATAGGAATCGATTCGATATATCTCCCATTTTAATGGGGTCTATCACATTTCGCAAAAAATACATTAGCCATAAACGTTTCCCATTGAAACCAAAATAAATTTGATACAAAACATAGGTTTTAACCTTATATAGTTAATTTTTTCAAATAGATTCTTAATAAAATGAAAAATATTCAATGTAAAACATATGCATTAACATATAATTGTGATATTTTCCTTTCTTTCCAACTTAGTCCATCCTTCTAGAAAATTCCCTTTTAATGAAGAAGATATATCCATAGTGATCCACTAATATTTGTTCAACAAAAACTATTCCATTTTGGACTTATATATCTAAAAACTATGCTCATTGAATTTATGCATCTATATTTTTAAACTAATCAACTATTTTATTTCACAATAGGAATAAATTCGATATATCTCCCATTTTAATGGGGTCTATCACATTTCGAGAAAAACACATTAGCCATAAAAGTTTCCCATTGAAACCAAAATTAATTTGATACACAACATAGGTTTTAACCTTCTATAGTTAATTGTTTTAAATATGTTCTTAATAAAATGAAAAATATTCAATGTAAAACACATGCAATAGCATATAAATGTGATATTTTTCCTTCTTTCCAACTTAGTCCATCCTTTTAGAAAATCCCTTTTAATGAAGCAGATATATCCATAGTGATCCACTGATATTTGTTCACCAACAACTATTCCATTTTGGACTTATATATCTCAAAACTATGCTCATTGAATTTATGCATCTATATCTTTAAACTAATCAACTTTTTTATTACACCATAGGAATCATTTCGATATATCTCCCATTTTAATGGGGTCTATCATTTTTCGAGAAAAACACATTGGCCATAAAAGTTTCCCATTGAAACCAAAAGTAATTTGATACAAAACATAGGTTTTAACCTTATATAGTTAATTGTTTCAAATAGATTCTTAATAAATGAAAAATATTCAATGTAAAACACATGCATTAACATATAATTTACTCAAGAAACCCAAAACGAGAAGATCATTTTGTTTATTAGTATATTAATTTTTAGACCATCATACACACACACACACACACACACACACACACATGTATGTATGTATATATGTAAATATCCCACAATAATTATAAACTACCAATCCATTACCTTGGATTAGATAAAAATTTAGTTCTTTAACTAAAATTGTAGAACCATGGGGTAAACTACCATGCACTAGAAAAATGCTAAAATAAAAAACCATGTGATGAAAACCATCATAAAGGGAGAATTTTTTTTCCCAAAAACTTTTTTTTGGTGCACTACCCCTGAACACCTGTGTGCGGGGAATTTTTCATCTATATGAAACCCTAAAGTGGGGGTCCTTTCCTCCCATTTTATTCCCACCACTATGTTTAGAAAAATATATAGTGCATGGGGGTATTCACATAAAGAATATAACACATACCAAACATCCAATAATTCTCCTTAATGTGACCATCCATGTTGCAATGGTTAGAGTTATTTCTACTACCATTGCATGGATGTGTAGTGGCTATTTTATTCTTATCCTCCTATTTCCAGTTCTTATTCCCCTCCTTCAAAGCTTCTTGGTGCTATTTTTTCTTCAAACCACTTAAGTACCCTTTATTTTGGCCTATGGTTTCTAGATAATGTGCGTATACACATGGCTCATACATTATCCTTAGCTTGGAAAGAATCACTTGTTTTTGTAGATGGTTATATAGACCCCATATATACTTAAGGAGTACATTTGGGCTCTTGGGAAAGATATCCAATAATATGACCATATTTTTTAACTTAGTACACTCTTATACACCCTTATGTCTATGTAAAGTAGTGTGAGTGATTCTAGGGGTCCTCTACACACTTCATTGGGTATAATTGGGACTGGTAGTGTTAACTTCTACAAGTTCTATAGGTAGAGTCTGTAAAGGGCCAGGTAGCCTCTAGATCTCATCTTTTATGAAAGGTGACATATCCAATAAATGCCCCTACAGTCAATCTATGGAATAGATCTAAATAGAAGTTCTTCATTTTAATATCCCTAAACCACAACCACTTTAAGGAAAATCATGTACATGTGTCATTTCTCCCATACATGTGTCATTTTTCCCATAAAATCTTAAGGCAAAATTTAAAGCATGTGTCATTGGCTTTATCCCATTAAATTTAAAGCATGTGTCATTTCTCAAGGCTTTCTCCCATTAATTCAAGGCAAACTTTGAGGCCTAAAAACTGAAAGTATCTTAACTTCCATAGGATAGGATCCCCCAAACTCAAATGGAGTAAAATGTAAAATGTTAAAAGTGGAGTGTTTTATGATGTAATGGATCTTAATAATCTATATTGACATGGCTGTATTGAACTTCCATAGGATAGTATCCCCCAAACTCAAGGTGAGTAAAATGTAAGATGTTAAAAGTGGAGTGTTTTATGATGTAATGGATCTTAATAATCTATATTGACAAGGTTGTATTTTATTAATGTACCTAAATTTACACATTCCATGTTTCTTTAATCTTTTAAAATGTTAAAAGTGGAGTGTTTTAGGATGTAATGGATATAAATAATCTAGATTGTGTTAAATATGATGTAATGGATCTTAATAATCTAGATTGACATGGCTATATTTTATTAATGTACCTAAATTTACACTCTCCATGTTGCTTTATTCTTGTAAAATGTTAAAAGTGGGGTGTATTAATGTACCTAAATTAACACCTTCCATGTTTATTTATTCTTTTAAAATGTTAAAAGTGGAGTGTTTTATGATGTAATGGATATAAATAATCTAGATTGACATGGCTACAGTGATATGATGATAGTGTAGGTTGATGTTGAAGTTGTAAAATTATTGTACATATCAAGGATGAATGATATTACAAGCCAAAAATGGCATTATTATAAATTATTAAACAATTTGATAAATGTTAAATCATAATTCTTATTAAGGACATAACTAATTTTTCATAACAGAACTCTGATATATAAGAACAATCTTCAATTCCATTGTTTTGTAGGTAAAGAACTATCTTCACATTAAAGCATTTTTTAAGGTTACTCTAAAACTAATGGCTTTCTCCCATTAAAACACTGTTACCGATGAAATAGGTAACCTGACATCAAAACGGGAACTCTAACCCAAAAAGACTCAAAAAACATGAAAATCCTCCCCAAAAACAAAAAAAGTGTATTCCAGAATGCACTTTGTTTTTTTGAAGGTCAAATTTCAACATTTTATAAAATTATGCTAAAAACAAAATTGCTTCTTGAAAAAAGGATTGAAAAAACACCCTTAAAAAAAAAACCAGTTAATGCTGGAATAAAAAAAAAAAAATTGTGTCATATTTTTGACTTTTTAAAAATAGAAATAACATTTTTTAATTTTTAAAATTCAAACATTAAAAAAAACCTAAAATTTAAGAAAAAAAATAAATTTAAAAAATAAACACATTTTAAATCTTAAAATTCAAAAATATATAGGAATAAAAAATTAAAAATAAAAACAAAATAAAAATTTTAATTCAAACATTAAAAAAAAACCTAAACTTTAAGAAAAAAAATAAAAAATAAAAAAAATTTAAGATTAAAATTTCAAAATATATAGAAATTAAAAAAATAAAAATATTAAATAAAAAAAAAAGTTAAAAAAGGAAAGAAATTATAAAAAATAAAATATAGAAATTAAATTTAAAAAAGAAAAAGAAAATGTTTATTAAATTAGAAAAAATAAAAAATTTAATTTTAAAATAAAAAAATAAAAGTAAAGTAAAAAAATGAAAAATTAATTAAAAATAAAAAATGAAAAGTAAAATACAATAAAAATATTAAATTTAAAAAAATATATATTAAAAAAACAAATAGATTTTAAAAAATAAATTAAATTTAAATTATAAAAAATAAAAAATATATATATGAACTTAAATTAAAAATATATATATTAGATTTTATTAAATTTAAAAAAAAATGTTAATATTAAAATAACAAACTAAATTTAAAAAAACAAAAATTAAACTTTAATAAATAAATTAATAAACAAATAAATTTTAAAATAAAAAATAAATTTTAAATATAAAGAAGAAAAAAAAAAAAAACACATGGTTAAAATAAAAAGTTAAAAAACTTTAAAAATCAATTAAAATTGAAAAAATATATTAAATAAAAAATAAAACAAATTACTTTGAAAATATTAAGTTATATATATATATATATATATATATATATAATTTTAAATACACAATTTTAATTGAAATAAAAAGAATATAAAAAATTTATGTAATTAAAAAAATAATCATAAAAAAAATAAAAAATAAAAAAAATATTAAATTCAAATAAATTAAAAAAAAAATACAAAATTTAATAAATTTTAAAAAGTTAAATGAAAAAACTAAACATAAAATTTAATAATAAAAAAAAAATATGAAAAAAAAATCAATTAAATAAAAAAAATACAAAATTTAATAAAATTTTTTAACAAAATTTAAAAAAAAAATTAAAAACAAAAAAAAATGAATAAAATTTAAAAAACAAATTAAAAAAAAAACAAAACAAATTAAAACAAATTAAATTTCAAATATAAAAAAAAATCAAATTAGAAAAATAAAATATTGAAAATTTAAAAAATTAAAAAAAAAAAAGAACTTTTTGATCATGGTGGCGCCGCCAATCGGCCTCCCGCCCAGGTGGCGGCGGAGGCCAGCCGTTGGGCGGGAGGCTGATTCCGAGAATCGCCCTCCCACAGCAGGAGGCCGATTCCGAGAATCGCCCTGAGGCCGATTCCGCGAATCGCCCTCCCCCGGCAGGAGGCCTATTCCGGAAATCGCCCTCTCGCGGCAGGAGGCCGATTCCGAGAATCGCCCTGAGGCCGATTCCGGGAATCGCCCTCCCCCGGCAGGAGGCCTATTCCGGAAATCGCCCTCCCGCTGCGGGAGGGCGATTCCTGGAATCGGCCTCCTGCCGCGGGAGGGTGATTCCCGGAATCGGCCTCCCGTGGTGGGAGGGCGATTCCCAGAATCGGCCTCCCGCTCCACAGCAGGGCGATTCCCAGAATCGGCCTTAGGGCGATTCCCAGAATCGGCCTCCCGCCGCGGGAGGGCGATTCCCGAAATTGGCCTCAGGGCGATTCCCAGAATCAGCCTCAGGGCGATTCCTGGAATCGGCCTCGGGGCAATTCCCAGACTCGGCCTCCCGTGCTGTGGCACGACGATTCCTGGAATCGGCCAGGGATAATTTTAAGGATGGAAAATTATCTTGAAGTTTAAAAAATTGGCAAATCTTACTAGTCCATAATATGCAAACTATAAAAATTTTATTGATGTATTTGTAAAATTACTCAAATTTATAATGATATTATATATATTTTCTATATAATGTTGGCGATTTTTAAGGTGAAAAAATTTTATATTGTAAAATTTGGGTGAATCATTTTTATAAAAAAATGGAAATTGGCGAATCTTTTTTTTGGAAAAACCATGGAAAATTAGCCCACCTGCGAATATTAGCCCCTAAAATTTTCCATGGAATCGGCCTCAGGGCGATTCCCGGAAATGGCCTCCCTTGCCGCGGGAGGGCGATTCTCGGAATCGGCCTTAGGGCGATTCCCGAAATTGGCCTCCCGCCGTGGGAGGGCGATTCCTGCAATGACCCTCCTGGTGCAGGAGGACGATTCTCGAAATCGGCCTCCTGCCCAGCGGCTGGCCTTCGCCGCCACCTGGGTGGGAGGCCGATTGGCGGCGCCACCACGATCAAAATTTTTTTATTTTTTTTATTTTTTTTAATTTTTAATATTTTTTTTTTTAATTTGATTTTTTTTAAATTCATAAAATTTAAAATTATTTGTTTTTTAATTCAAATTTTTTGTTTTAAATTTAAATTGTTTTAATTTTTTTTTTTTTTTAAATATTGTTTTAAATTTAATATTTTAGATTAATTATTTTTTAAAATTTAAAATTTATTTATTAAATTTATTAAATTTTAATTTAATTCTTTTTTTTTTCATCTTTTAGTTTATTTAGTTTTTCATTTTTAAAATTTATAAATTGTTTCATTTAAAAAAAAACAGTAAATTTATGGATATTTGTTTTTTAATTATTTGCCCGTGGTTTTTTTCATTTTTTTTTGTTTTGTTTTTTAATGATAGTTTTTTTTTATTTTAATTCTTTTATTTATTTATTTATTTTTTTTAAATTTTAAATTTTGTTTTTTTTTTTTTTTAATTTGTTTTTTTTGTTAATTTTAAAATTTGTATTTTTTTTCTTATTATTATTATTTTTTTAATTAAAATTTTTAAATTTAATTTTTTCTTTTTTGTATTTTTTTTTTTTTTTAATCTAAATTTTAATTTTGTAATTTAAATTATTTTTAAATTTTCAATTTTAATTTTTTTTTTAAAACTATATGGTTTTTTTTAATAACTTAGAAAAAAATGTTTTCGATGTTTTTTTTTAAATTTTTTTTTTGGTTAATTTTTGTTTTTTTTCTTTAAATTATGTGTTTTTTTTCAAATTTTGTCATTTCTTTTGATATAATTTTCGAATATTTTTGTTTTATTTATTTATTTTTGTTTAAATTTTTTATTTTTACGAGTTAATTTTGTTTTTTTTTACATTTTTATTGGTTTTTTTTATTGTTTTTATATATATATTTTTATCTAAGTTTTGTGTTTTATTACCAACATGAAAATCACCACTCTAAAAAAAAAAGGTTGATGCTACATCAATACGTTTCAAAATTAGCATGAAAATCACCGCTCTAAAAAAAAAACTTGATGCTACATCAATACGCTTCAAAATTAGCATGAAAATCACTAACATTTTAAAACAAATATTCATACTTCATAAATAAAAATATTAGAGTGTCGAAAATGTGCTACCAAAAAAAAGTAAGTAACCGTGCGGTTACCTATTTCATCGGTAACATTATTTTAATTAAAGGAAAACTTTAAAGCCTAAAAACTAAACCTAAAGTGACTGAACTTCCATAAGATTTTAGTCTGTCTGTTGAGTGTTAACTTCTACAAGGTTCTATAGGTAGAGTCTGTAAAGGGCCAGGTAGCCTTTGATCTCTATATCTCCTCCTCAAGGGTGACATATATCCAAAGAAATGCCCTTGCCAGCTTTGGCTCCCGGAACAGATCTAAATAGAAGTTCTTCATTTTAATATCCATAAACCACAACCACTTTAAGGCAAATTGTGTACATGTGTCATTTCTCCCATACATGTGTCATTTGTCCCATAAATTCTTAGGCAAATTTTTTATAGCATGTGCCATGTTGACTTTCTCCCATTAACTTTAAAGCATGTTTTTAGTAAGTGCATAAAATAATTTTGCAAACCACGTAAATGTCATTTCTCCTAAAAACTAAAGGCTTTCTCTCATTAATTCAAGGCAAACTTTAAGGCCTAAAAATTGAACCTAAAGTGGCCGAACTCTCATAGGATTTTGAACTTCCATAGGGTTTTAGTCTGTCTGTTGAGTGTTAACTTCTACAAGTTCTAAAGGTAGAGTCTATAAAGGGGCAGGTAGCCTCTGGATCTCATCTTTTCTCAAAGGTGACATATCTAGTAAATGCCCCTACAGTCAATCTCTGGAACATAAATAGAAGTTCTTCATTTTAATATCCATAAACCACTACCACTCTAAGGCAAAACTTGTACATGTGTCATTTCTCCCTTCTCCCATAAAATTTTAGGAACTTTAAGGCATGTGTCATTTGTATTTCATTTTTCCCACAAACTCATAAAGGTATCACTTTTGACATAATTCATCAACCACCACAACTAGTTGTTTTTTTAAGTGCATAAAATAATTTTGCAAACCATGTAAATGTCATTTCTCCCACAAACTAAAGGCTTTCTCCCATTAATTCAAGGCAAAATTTAAGGCCTAAAAACTGAACCTAAAGTGGCTGAACTCTCATAGGATAGTATCCCCAAACTCAAGGCTTTCCCCCATTAATTCAAGGCAAACTTTAAGGCCTAAAAACTGAACCTAAAGTGGCTGAACTTCCATAGGATTTTAGTTTGTTGGTTGAGTCTTAACTTCTACAAGTTCTAAACTCTCGATCTCATCCTTTCTTAAGGCATGTTATTGAACTAGATGTGATTTATGCCATAAATTTTAAGGCAAACTTTCATGCAAACCATGCATGAACCATGTATATGTGTCATAAATCTCCCTTAAACTCTAGGCAATGCAATCTTTAACGCATTTCATTTCTAGATGTGAATTCTACCAGAAACTTTAAGTCAAAATTTAAGATAAACCATGCACATGTCATTTATCTCATGCACATGTGTCATTTCTCCCATGCATTTGCAATAAACGTCAATTTAATATATTTTTATTGAATTTGTTTTTTTTCAGGGATTAAAAACCCCACTAAATATGGTTGAAAAATAGATATTATGCATAGATGTTTCTTGCTATCCCAATCCAGAGAAAGCAGATTACATATGTGTTTTCCAATATTGTGACTAGCAAAGTTGTCTAAAGAAAAATGAATATACCGGGAAGAACAACAAACAATGAGGCATATTATATTGCATTGATAGAAGGCTTGGGAACAACTATGGAGTATGGATCAAATGGAATTGTAGTTTTCACCAATTCTGAACTTGTGTGAAACCAGATGAATGGCGTGTACCAAGTTAAGAAGGAGAGGCTAAAAGAACTACATGGAGTAGCAAATAATATTGTTAGCCAATTTCAATTTTTTAGTATAAGACATTGTACAAATGTGAATAGATTCCTTTTGATATATTGCATGGGCAATGCCTATTCAAGATTCATATATCAAATATGAATTAATAGATGAATTAGAATTATATGGGGCGATGACAATGCAAGATTCATCTCTCAAATATGAATTAGTTTTGAGATGCTCTTCTTCAAAAATTCAATATTCAACTCTCAAAGATGAATTAGCTTTGAGACGCCCTTCTTCAAAAATTCAAGATTCATCTCTCAAAGATAAATTAGTGTTGAAATGCTCTCCTTCAAAATTTATTGATGGACATTGTAACATATTTTGGATATGTGTGTGTTTCGTACTTATAAATGCGTCTTTTTTAATGACCATGTGTTTTTTTCAATTATATACCAAGTGTGCTCCCACCACACCATGTAAAGAGAAACTTGGTGAGCTTCACATTTTTTAAGTAGTGAAATTCACATTTTTATAAAATTAAAATGTGAGGACTTCAACAATTTTTTGTTTAAATGGAGTTTCATGCTTTTTTTTAATGACCATGCACTTTTTCCAATTTTATACCAAGTGTGCTCCCACCATGTAAAGCGCAATTTGGTGAACTTAACATTTTTATAATTTTTTTTGCTTAAATTGAATTTCACACATCAATTAGTGCTTTGAAAGTTGTGTTCTACATCATTTGTGTACACTAAATTACATTAATTTTCTGAAATTTATTTTGAATTTATTTTAAATAGTAATTTAAAAAAATAATTGTAAATGTCCACTTATATATATATATATATATATATATATATATATATATATCATGGAGGATGAATGACGAAGATCAAAAAAATCTCATATCTCTACGAGAGAGGGGGATTAGGGATCGAGGGATGTTCATGGTATTTAAATATAATCTTAAATCTCCATACATATACATACATGTGTGTACATATGGAATTGACTTTTTATCAATTTTGTGAGTTAAATTAGTCGTTAATAAGTTTCATTTTTTATTTTTTAAGAGCCAAGAGGAGAAGGGTGTCTACTCCATCAATGGAGTATACCCATGGTTCACGCAATCGTGGTAGAGTTCATGAAATTTAATCAATTAATATGTACATGTATTTATATGTATGAATGTATTTTTGAATTGATTATAAATTCATATTTGTTTATGAAGCTTCTCTCTCGTCTCATGAGATTGGTGGTGGTTCAGATTCCCTTAAAGGGCCATCAATAAGTGTTGGCAGGTTGCATGAAGGTGGTGATATGTATTCCCCTAGAGGCCAATCAACGGATGGTCGTTTTGGTTCTCAACCAATCAGTAGTCATGTTGGTTCTCAACAGGGTCGTTCGGGTTCTCAACAGTCTCAGAGTGGGCAAGATGCTAGCCAACCACATCGAGGTGGCCATTAATTTGAATATTTTTTTCATTCAATTTGTACAAATTTGTTTACATGTGTTTTTTTAATATACAAAATTTTATATATTGATACATAGGCTGAAAATGATGCTCCAAATGTTGCTCAAAAAAGACGTAGGTCAGAACGCGTCATTCAAGAAGAAGGTTATCCACCAACCACGACTTATTCGGTGGACATTTTCGATATACCTTGGGAAACAAACATGTAGCAATGCACTTTAGAAAGGTGTCAACATCTTCATGCAAAATTGAAGAGAGATCTCATTGCTTTGACTCTATCTGTTGAGAGTTGACAAAGCTTGGAAATAGTTACACACTCCTTACGCGAACTAGTAGATGTGTACTGAAAGCTTGGGCTAACCACTGATACTTTTGTAGAAGTCGTGAGGAAAAGAAAAGAAACAGTGATGGGTCCTTATACATGGGAGGTTTTTAAATAAAGAGTTACAACAAAAATGGCCAAGACTATGTTTAATTTAAAATAATGGCCAAAATAAATATGTTGAAGGTGAAATATTTCAAGAACCCTCATATATCTCATTATTTGTATGATAGACACCTTGCGGCCTATGGAAGACTCCCATGGAATGACGAGGTTCTGTTTTATTTTGAAAAATTATTTTATGCAGAATTCCTTTTGCAAATGAAACTCAATTACAATAAACTTCCCTCTTAATTTTTTGGTCCTGGGAAAGGTTGATTGTGTCACTGTAAGGGCCCTAGGCGTGATGTTGAGTTGCCTTGCCCTGAGCCACCATTGGTTAGTCTAAATTTTCGGGTCGAAACTTTGTGGTCAGAGATGGAAGTTTCTTTTCAAATTAGTCGAGAAGCAATGGATGCCATAATTGACAATGTTCACATTGGATTGGGTGGAGTCAATGTTTGTCTAAATCGACAAAGATCACATGAAAATGCACGCGCTAATTTTGTGTATTATATGGATGAAGAGATTGACAACATGAGTGTTGAATATCTCAAAACATATGCAAAGAATTGTCACGATGGTTGGGAGGACCTAATTTTTCATGAGGAAGAGAGCATGGGAACGGTATGTGTTAATGGTTAGGGTTCAATTATTTTAACACATGTACAATTTGTAATAAATACATATATACATACATTTGTTTGTATACGTTAATCTAACAAAAATTTATCATTATATGTTAACACCATTTGCAGTTGCCACGCTTGATGAATGAAGAAAATGTTAATATCACGGTCGGAGCCTCTAGTTCAAAAAATCAAGATGGGTCTCACCATCAATCATACAATCAAGATGGTTCTCACCATCAAGATATGTTGGAAAAAGTTGGTGTTTTTTAAGTGAACATGATGATGTACAATTACTTTTTATCTATTATTATCTATATCGAAACATGATGAGATATTTTTAAAATAAATAATTGTGCACACATGTACATGTACATATATATAATAAAATGTTTTAACAGATTCCGTTTCCGTTCGATATTTTTGGGATGGCGGTACCTTCTTCTTCCTTGGGATATGTACCTTCTATTTCCTTAGGAGATCTTCCAAATCCACAATCACAAGTATGGACAATTTTTCACTTTTAAAATTTATGTTTTTAAGTTATATATTCCACCTAAAAATGTTCCATTAAAAAATGAGACATATCTATAGCTTGAGTTATTTTAAATTTTTTGAATTTTAGGTTTTTGGAGATTTTCTTTCTTAACCACTCTTAGGAGATGTGCCAAATCCACTAGCACAAGTATTCAATTTTTCACTTGAATATATATATATATATATATATATATATATATATATATATATTATAAGTTATAAATTGAAGTTTAAAAGTTTTATTATAATTGAGATCTAGAGATTTTGAGTTATTTTAAATTTTTTGAATTTAAGGTCTTTGGAGATTTTCTTTTGGAGCCTCTCTTAAGAGATCTCCCAAATCCACCAGCAGAAGTATTCAATTTTTCACTTAAATATATGTTTTTAAGTTATAATTTATAAATTGAAGTTTAAAAGTTTTATTATAAATTGAGATCTTGATCTTGAGTTATTTTATACTTTTAAATTTTCTGAATTTTAGGTTTCTATAGAGAATTTCTTTTCTCCACGGACTCTAGCAATGGAGATAGGAACATCCACACCATTTCAATCATTTGAACAAGTTGCCTAACCTTTTTTTTTAATATTATTGAAAATAAGTTTATATATGCATTTTCATTTGAAAATTATATATATATATATATAGATATTGTATAGTTTACTGTTGGAGATGTTCCTGTGGGGGCAGTTTCAGTGGACGAGCAACAAATGGAGAGAGAACCTCATGAGGTATTGCATGATTTTTTTTTACATTTTGTTTTTTACATGAATTTCTATATATTCTCACTCAATTTTAAAACATCAAATTTTAATGTTTGTACACATTGTGTACAGGTGCCCCATGCTTTGCAGGATAGCTCGAGAATTGTGACTTTGCTGGGAAAGATACTACATCCATCTGTATTTGATGAATGATGCACATGCACTATTTGATGAATGATGCACATGCACACGTGCAACATTATATTTTCAATAGATTTAGTCTTAAATTTACTTTTTTATATATATTCTTATCTAGATGCAATCATATATAACTTGATACTTGATACTTGTGACATCTACAAATTTTGGACATATTTTATGTGAACTACATTTGGTGCATGTGAATGTGATATATAATGTTTTTAAAACTTAAGTTTTGGATGGTTGAACTACATTTGGCATGTGAAGTAATGTTACAGTGTTATATATAATTTGTTTTGTTTTTAAAACTCAATTTTTGGATGGTTGAACTACATTTGGCATGTGATGTGAAGTAATGTTGTGTTAAATAATTTGTTTTGTTTTTAAAGTGTTATGGTTGAACTACATTTGGCATGTGAAGTAATGTTACTTGATACTTGATACTTGTGATCTATAATGTTTTGTTTTTAAAACTCAAGTTTTGGATGGTTGAACTACATTTGGCATGTGAAGTAATGTTGTGTTATAATTTGTTTTGTTTTTAAAACTTAAGTTTTAGATGGTTGAACTACATTTGGCATGTGAAGTAATGTTGTGATCTATATTAATGTTTTTTTTTTTTTTTTTAAACTCAAGTTTTGGATGGTTGAACTACATTTGGCATGTGAAGTAATGTTGTGTTATAATTTGTTTTATTTTTTAAACTTAAGTTTTGGATGGTTGAACTACATTTGGCATGTGAAGTAATGTTGTGTTATAATTTGTTTTGTTTTTAAAACTTAAGTTTTGGATGGTTGAACTAAATTTGGCATGTGAAGTAATGTTGTGATATAATCAAAAAGTTTTTAAAACTCAAGTTTTGGATGGTTGAACTACATTTGGAATGTGATTTTGATATTATGTTTTGTTTTTAAAATTCAAGTTATCGTTTTCCAAACAAAAAAAGATTCACATAAATATATGTACATGTAGAAATTATTTTACACATGTTTGAATATATATGTTAAAATTATTGAAGTACAATACACACACACACACACACACACACACACACACACACACACACATATATATATATATATATAAACAATCATAATATTCTAGGTCTTGTTAGATGTGTCAAAAAATCATAAAATTTTAAAATGCATTCTATAATGTATATATATCCAATACATGCAACATTTTTCATCAATGGCAATAGAATTTAGCTACTTTCTGTTAATTGCATTCTAGAACATATATATCTAGTACTTGCAACATTTTTCATCAATGCACATAGAAAAGCTACTTTCAATTAATTGCATTCTAGAACATATATATATCCAATACATGCAACATTTTTCATCAATTCATGTATAGAAAAGCCACTTTTAGTTGATACTAGTGTGCATGTACCAAAACAATGTACATGTGAAAACACTTGCACAGATAACACAACAAGGCAGCTCAATTTTTAGTTGAGTTTTGGAAGTTCTAAAACATGAATCCAAAGAGAAGAAATTGTTGGGCAGTTCAATCAAAAAAATTCCAATGGAATTCCATCTTCAGTGATCCTTTCATGATCAGATTTTGAAATTTTCCATTTCTTAATTTTTGTTTTTTTCTTTGATTGAAACTCTATCAAATTTATGTGTGTTGCACACACCGAGTGACTATATTGACAACTTATGACATCTGGTTCTTATTATTCAAAGTAAAAAAAATCCCCACTTTGATTAATTTGTCTGAAAAAATAGCCTTTCAATATAATAGATCCTGTTTCATATGGAAATCCGTGATCATTATAGTTTTCTAATAATTTCATTTTTCGTTCAGTGCAACGCATCAAATAACACTTCACATTTTCATTATTGTCAATAGGTGCAATTACAACAAAAACATCTCCTGCACAACAAAACAAACTTAACAAACTTATGTATTCAAATTTATTTCTAGATCTCTATCATTTGAAAGCAATTCAAATGTTACCTTCTCTAACAAGATCAGAAACTTGATCACCATTAGATGGTATTATAGTCTCCTTTGATTGCATTTCTTCAAACATTGCAACGGATATTTTCCCGTTTGTATTTAACAATGTATGTTTCCAATCTCTTACATACATTTTGTTTTCACAAACGTCATTGGATTTTGTGGTGTCTATGCAAACATGAAAAAAAACAAGAATATTTTCTTTTATCCAATGCAAACACATTTTTAGACAATTTTTTTTAATTGAATGCAATTTTCGAGTCCCTTTTATTGTTTCAACATCATTTCCAATTGATCTATCTACATATTCGATCCCAATATGCAAAAAATACCTATATATGGAAAATTCAAAGAAGAATGTAAATATGATATGAAAATACCATCAAAGATAATCATTGTGATAAATGTACACTGTTTAAAATTAGATATCCAATAAAAATTAAATTGAATGTACCTTCTCACTTCCCTTGATCGGTTAGTCTCATGGCTTAGAGCAGCGATGCACCATTGAACAACTTCTTTAGCATCCATAAGTCAGTTTGTAGACGGTTTCATTTGATATCTTCGAAGTGCTCATTTTATGCATGCCACTGCACCATCACGTTCTCCTTTTCCATGTCTAGTCTTAAAGAAATTCCAATAATGTTTAATGCAGGTTTTCTATGAAGACAACACACCCAAAATAATGATCGTGAAGATTTGAATTGACCTGCGCATCCATCTGACCATATCCAATGTTCATTGAATTTTATTCCACGACTTTTCAAGGAGTCATAAATCTTTCCAAAACAGTGTTGTACAAAATATGTATCATGTGTACGATATTCACTGATATAAAAGTGATATTCTTTAATAACATGTCAATTTTCACTGGTTATTTCTATATGATCGACGCTTTGTTCAGCATGTCTATATAGAATATGGATGAGCATGGAAACTTGGTTAGAATGATAGTATTCACTCTGAATTTCTTTTTTTGGAACAAATGTGTAGTTTTCTGCAAAATCAATTACTGACAAAATGGTCCCTGGAGGAAAAAATTCACGGGAATTTTTGAATTTCAAGTCTTTCCATCGATCTCTATGGGAATGCTTGATGTATTTATAAAATTCTGCCTCAAACTTTCTCAAAAAATCTATCACAAATATTTCTTCTTCTTGTAATTAAATTCTTTTAGCACTATTTGAACCTTGAATCAATGTATGGATATATTCACATCTCTTACATTTCACTTCCATGTTGGACAATGATTGATCATTTATATTAGTACGATATTTGTTTTGAAATTTAGTCAAATTTCCACAATCATCGGATTTTTTACCACCAACACATTTCTTTTCGTAAAATAATTCATCTCTTTCTCTTTCACATAAAATTTGAGATATGAAATCATGGATAGTGGAAGGAGGAGGTGAATCTTTCCAAAATGTTCTACCAAAATTAAGGAAGTATCATAATATAACTGAAATTCCACATGATAACGACAACAACAAGTGTCGCGTACGGTGATAGGTTTTACATACCATGGTTTTTGTTGAACAAAAGTATTGATTGAGACATGAATTTCACGATTCTCTTCTTTGAACTAATTGAACAACTCTATCTGAGTGGTTTCCAAGAAAAAAATTTCATGTTCTTCGTACTGATTTCGTGCTATTCTTCTTCGCATTACATCCCTTGCATTTGGAAAAACACGTTAATTTTTCTTCCAATATTCATATATTGTTTTTTTAACATTTTATCCAAGTCTATTTTTGTATCGTTGCATACAAATAGCTCTCCAACATGCGATTTCATCATTTACATCTATTTGCAACCAAAATTTCTGATGTTTGTGCAAATTTTTTCGTGAGGTTCCTAATGCTCGTGCCATAGATTTTACCAAATGATTCTCTTTATTACTTAATAAAACCACTGCCATATGTATTACTCTACGTACAACTAAATTTTTTTTGGTCTAGATCTTATAATTGAATTTATAGCACTATTTGTATTTTGTATCACATTTTCCTTCATTTTTTAATCTTTTGTTTATTTTTGAATACCCAATAAAGTCGTAGCTTCTTTTAATTTCCTTAATGATAGGAGACCTTTCAACATTTGGGCTTGAAATGTCACATTTTCCTTTATGGAGTACGTATCAAAAATGTGTTTAACATGATATCATATAACATGGTTAGCTCTTTTATCTCCATATGTGTGAGTGTCAACATTTTCTAACATCTCATCATCGACATCGATTTTATCTGTACATATTCGAATGAATAATACATAATAAGTTTACATATTCAATAAATAACTAAATTACTAAATATGTATAATTTCAATAATACATGCATGGGTTCAACATATATATATATATACCTTGTGATTCAATTTCTTCACTGGAATTTCTTTCAACATTTTCACCATCTTCAATCATTTGTTCAATATCTCTTTCACTTTTTCTTTCAATATTTTGTATCTCATAATCAATGTTTTGAGGAATATCTCTCTCTATTTACATTGCAAAATATTTTTCAAATTATTTCATCAAATAAAAATTAAGCTTCACATTTTACACTAGGAAAATTTTAAATATCAAATTCATAATATTTACATTTACATACCTGCTTCAACTTCTAGTTGAGGTTTATTTTCCCTTTCAATATTTGAGAGTTCTTCTCTCTTTATTTTGCGAGATTCTTTGGTCTGTTCTCTACGTTCCTCAGGATCTTTTTCGATCATATTTTCTCGTGCAATTCCTTTGATTTCTCATGATAATAGAGTATGAAGTTCAAAAAATTTCCTTCAAAAATTTAGACAAAAACTCATTAAAAAAAACATCACAAAAGATTTAATTTAAAAAAAAAAACTCATTTTAAAAATTTTGCAAAAAATACATACTTCAATCCCAAAAACTTACTTTAAAAAATATGAGAGAAAAATGTCTTATAAAAATGAAACGAAGCTCAAAATATTTCCTTTCAAGCCTTGCAAAAAAATTTCATTTAAAAAGTTAGACAAACACTCATTTTAAAAAATCATTATAAAAGATTTACTTCAACCCAAAACACGTACTCTAAAAAAATGTCACTTCAAAAAATACCTCCAAAAAATGTCGATTGAAAATTAATTTCAACTTCTTAAAAAATGTCACTTTAAAAAATACTTCAAAAAAGCCTCTAAAAAAAATTCACTTTAAAAAATACCTCCAAAAATGTCCTTTGAATATTAAGCCTAAAAAAAGTCCTTTTAAAATCAATCCTAAAAAGAGTCCTTTGAAAATTAAGCCCAAAACCTCTAAAAACAATGAAAATTAAGCCCAAAACTTCTAAAAACAAAATACCTTAAAACCATAATTTTTTTTTTGAAATTAAGCCCAAAACCCTCTAAAAACAAAATACATCCAAAAATATGTCCTTTGAAAATTAAGCCCAAAACTTCTAAAAACAAAATACTTTAAAAAACAACCAATGAAATTAAGCCCAAAACTTCTAAAATCAAAATAACTTAAAAAAATAAACAATGAAAATTAAGGCCAAATCCTCTAAAAACAAAATAGGCGCAAAAAAAAAATTAAGCCCAAAAAACATCCAAAAAATGTATCACATACCTCCAAGAAATGTCATTTGAATGTAATGTCCTTTTAATGTACCTCCAAGAAAAGTCCTTAAACCCAAAACAATCTTTTGCAAAAATTTCCTTTGAATGTACCTCCAAAAAAATTCCTTAAACCCAAAACAATCATTTGCAAAAATGTCTTTTGAATGTACCTCCAAGAAAAGTCCTTAAACCCAGAAAAATTCTTTGCAAAATCAGACCAAGACCTTTGCAAAATCAGACCAAATGTGCGGAATTATGCGAAAATAATGAATGCTTTTATGTCAATTTATATTGCCGCGAAATGTTTTTTTGGAAAGCTTCGTTGTATTTTTCGGCCGATGGAAAATCAGGTAAAATTTCGGTCGAACTTTTATAAAAAATTCGGCCGAACTTTTATTTTGTTAGACTTGACGGGCCATTGGCGCAAAAAATAATTCGGCCGAACTTTTTTTAAGAGTTTGGCCGAACTAACACGTCGTAAATTACATAGAGCCAAGCTCTGAATACATATCTTCAACTTTGGACTGATTAAACTCCATGAAACATTCTGAATAACTTTTATGGAATTTCATAAATATTTACTAATTTTAATTAATTTTGTAATGAAATAGGTGCAAACAATTTCTAAAGGTCATTATGATTCAATGAAATCAATATTTTGTATCTTCCAAAATACACTGTAAAAAAAATTGAAAAAATTATGGTGCATTACATTGGTCTGTCGTTTGTAATGGGTAGTTCTAGATTTTTAGTTTATAACTTATATGTTAAGAAATTTCGTGCGTCGCGAAATATATTCAAAATATGCAGTTTTTTCATATTGGAACAGTTCAAAAAATTCTAGTAATTATGATATGCATCAATTGTCTTTGTAAATATAATGAAACCGAAGTAGACTCTGTCTAGATTGTTGTAACACATTTTGTTTCTCAAAAACACAAAGTTTCAAAGAATACAACAGTGCATATTAACATGAAGTTTTATGAATCCTTTGATTGTTAAGGAACACAAACTCAAAGAAACGCGAAGTTGACATATAAAATGTGTATAAAATAATTCCATAAAATAAGAAATAGAAAGCTAATAAAATTTCTGACAACTTTTAAATTTATCGCAAAATGAAATTCTAAACAGAAAAATTGTTTTGGCTTGCAGAAAGCTGAAGAACAGAAAAAAAAAAAATGAATTTTTTTTCTCAAAAAAGGGAAAAAAGTGTAACCCAACTTCACATTTTCACCCATGACCTTAAATGAATTTCACCTTAATTGAATTGTATTAAGTGGCCATTGTCTTAAATATAAATCTTTTCCTTAAAATATTTTTGTCTTAAATATAAAGTTTTGTCTTAAAATATTTTTGTCTCAAACTTGAATATAAATATTTGTCTTAAAGTGTTTTTGTCTCAAATATAAATTTTATCTTAATATTTTTTTCTTAGACTGTTTTTGTCTTAAATACAATGTTTTGTCTTAAAATATTTTTGTCTTAAATTGTTTTCGTTTTAAATTTTATATTTAGTACAATTTAATTAATATTAAATTTTAATATAGAATAACTAAAATAAAAAATGACTAGGCTTAACACAAAATATTTCTTTTGTCTTAAAAAATATCTTTAAAATGCCCTTGTAGCAGTGTCTAATATAATTTTTTGGATTGAAAACTTTTCATCTAAATTTTATGGCATCAAATCCAATTCTTATTCAATTTGAATTTGATAGCTATGAATTGTATGGACTACCAAACTCAAATATGCAAATTTCACAAATCTCTATCAATTTTGAAACAAAATTGATTTATTAGAAAAAAACATAACATAGAAAAGTTTGATGGAAAGTCAAAGCATAAGATAGCATTGTGGAAAGGAGACAATATCTTCTTACCTGTCCAATTAAGTTGGGTAAACAATATGCATATATAAACAAAGTGGCAGTGAATTTAATGTTTTATATAATGCACTTAATATTTTATATAATGGAATATATATATATATATATATATATATATATATATATATATATATATTTAGTAGTTCCATACCATTTTCTATTTATCAATGAGAGAGAGCAAGTTGCAACATATACACATTTGGTGGCCTCAACCTACCTGGAGGAAACCAGGTCCATTGGCCACCTTAGAGCATCCATCCAAAATTGAAATTGCTTCTTTCATCTACTAACCGCTATATCTATTTTAATGTTTAAAACAAAGTCTATTTGACTACATGAATAATAAAAACTATCCATAAAAGCCATAGAATCTTATAGCATCATATGTTAACCATCTGAAGAGTCAATCGGTGTTGGGTCTTTTGCTGTTGAGCTTGGCATGTCAACTTGCTGCATCTGTTGCAGCTACCTTTCTATTTTGCCAATGCGAGCCATGGCATGATACTATGAAACCATTATATCATGAATTTCCTTTTTAATTTCCTGTAGAAGTGAGACCACTGCGGGACTACCTTCACTTTCCTGTAAGCTTTAAAGAACTTTAGCCAACACACATTTCATAGTCCAGTATGTGTGGATCGATTGATGAAAAAGAGATAGTCGCCCTCTTGTATTCCTGGGGTCAGCAAAAAAATCCATGTTTTCCTCCTAGGCCTCTATGTCTTCTTCCTTACTGTTACTTTCTCTATCCCATCCTTGGATTACATTACGAATCTGTGGAGGATTTCCTGGAGAGTAAACTTTAAAGAGATTCTCCATTATCTCTTTCTTCGTCCTTCTGCCTTGTTTTCTTGGCTCAACCATGTTTTCTGAAAGCTTTTGTTTTCCTTTCTCCTTGGGCTAACGCTTTATTGATTGCCCTTTCACCATTGTTTTCCTCTGACTGAGGAGATCTAACAACTGGTAAAATAAACCTACGAATATTGTCAGAGGACATGTAGAAGGTGGTATATTAGAAATAGAGAATGCAGGAAATTCAATGGGTCCCCCCACCACATTGGAGTAAGCCATGAATATTTGCATGCTTATCATATTACAGAGACAGGTAATTAAACCTATATGACTAAAAATTGTATTGGTTGACAAAAGAAACTGACCAGGCTTATCGTTACAACTGTAATTCTCCCTATATAACATTTCACAGATAGAATTAACCAACTTGACATGAAGGAAAACTAAAGTAAGATAATGACAGACCTAGTTTCTCAATTTACGAGTTTTGATATCCTGTCTACATCGGCCATAATGGACAGAGGTAAGATGACAGACGCCTTTCAGTTTATCATGGCGCTACATGTAGGCAGTTTCATACAATTGAGATAGGCTATCAGGGCTTTCGTGACATATCACAGAAGTATGAATAAGATTAGCCAAGAGACTCTGAAAAAGAAAATTCAAAAGCAAAAACCTACAAGGGGTTCTGAAACAGGGCTCAATGGCCTTCTGAGGGATAAAAAATTTCTGATTTTTGAGCATCCTACAAGCGAATTCATTTCCAAAGATTACATACATATGCCTGAGATCAGAATTATAATTTTTCCTACCCTTCCCGCAACTACACCGATGCATGCCTTCTACCCTTCCTATACACAGACTAGCTCCATTGTTTTTACAATGCGTAGGTAAATTGATGAGGATGAGAACTAGAACCATTACATACCACTGAACCTAAGAGCATGACCATTGCATAGTTGGCACGACATGACCTACAGCTATTCCTTCTGATCCTCCGCGAATTTTACTGCCAGGAAGAATGCTTTGCCATCGAGCCGCGTCTATCCTCCTTAACCTCCTCTGCTGCTTTTTCTGTCACTTTGACATAGTTAGTTGGCATTCCTCTACTTCCATAATGAACCGGCATGTGGAGGTACCGTCCAAATCCTTCTGCAAGTTTAATGAATTAAGGCAGGATGGGACACACTGTCACGTGCCTCCAGCTGTCGACCATCCTCCACCTATTGAGCTACGTTTTCCACTAGGAACCCCGATCAGGGGTATATGATGGAATATATATCATAATTTTTAGCCCGCAATTTTACCTACACCAGACAACCAGGCTAAGTTATAAACAGTTCATGAAATAGAACACGATCTTAAATATGTAATATTTTCAGGTTCTAAAGTTTGGGCTGCGTACTCAAGCCAATAAAAATATTGAGTAATATATAGGTAGTTGTAAATAGGAAGAGAAGTAGGCATAAATATAGATAGGTGGCCATAAATAGCACTCTCTAGTCATACCAATAATACACCATCAATACTTGTTATTGATGCTTTCGAGATGACTGTAATACATACACACAGTCTAACTCCGACACAACTACTTACAAAATATGAAAGGCGAGGAGTAGAAGAGGTTGACTAAAGAAAATACAATTATAAACTAGCACAATCACATTTACCAATGTGGTTGATATATGCCGATAGGCGTATATGAAATAAATTTACAACCTTATTTACCAATGTGGTTGATATACGCAGCTAGGCCTATATCCACCACCCACCACATTAATAACTGTAAGGTGAATTTTGTTAAAGAATTACTATTTATAATTATTAATAACTATATAAATAATAATACTCATAGTATTTTATATTTATATAATTATATTTATTATGTTAACATTATTTTTCATATTAATATATTAAGCAATTGTTACATAAAAGGTAGATAATATATTAATAGTTATATTTAAAACATTAATAAAATTCACATAAAACATAATAGTGACATTTAGTTTTTATTAATAATATGTATTGAGAGGGAAGGTCATTATAATTGGGTTTCATTCTCATTCTAGTCGGGATTGGGACTTCGCGAAATGGCTAGGGTTCACGCAAGCGCCTTTCTCCCCTTTTCCATCGTCGTCATGCTCCTTCTCGGCCATGTGGCTCATGGAGGCCAGATATCAGGCACGCCTCAGACTTGTCTGATGCCTCGTTGCAGAACAGGCGATGAAAGAAACTATGATGTTTAAAGGGAAAATATCGCAATCTTTGGGCCCATAAAATGCACCAGACTCACAATTGCAGACAGAGATGCAGCCTCTCACAATGCACAGGTCGTCGCACTCACAGTCAATGCACATGGACGCGCTGTGTCATTCAACCACAATACCCACAGACAAACCATGAGCCAACATTTTGAACCCTTCTACAAAGAAAATAGCGAGCCCCATCCTGGCAGGGCTTACGCATGCGGTTGTGCATCTCACCCCATAATGACCATCAAGCATCCTCAGTGCTCTACAGGGGCGAAGATCACTAACTCAAGGACTAGATCTAGTGCAAAGGCCCTCGACCACATTGCTAGGGGACGGATCCAGAACCGTGGTAAGGCTTTCAACTACAAATGCTGCAACATCATTTCTAAAGGAATAAGTGTAAGCATCTGCGCTACACTTCCTACTGTAGCTGACAAGCATCTACAAGGCTATATGGATATGAGCGCTTGAAGATCAAGGGAGCTCATATCTCATCTTAGACCCAGCCAAGTTCGCAATCATCATGTAGATAGCTCTGGCACACCCCATATTTTCAACACTACTTCAATCAAGGGCACAACCCCAGGGTCCAAAGGCCAAGGCAGTCTACTCTCCTTCTAGATCCAGATCTCTCTTCTCAATGGAAAAATCATGCTTTGCTAGGTTCAATCTACAGATCTGGTGCAGATCCTAGCTGGGGATCCCTTCTTCCCTTCAGTGATTTCTCTATGGGGGTAATCAGCTCGAGAACTCACTACCACTCTCATTTTACAATATTGATAAAAATGTTTCTTTGGTTTTAATTCTTCGTCTACGAGGAGGGACTTCTGGGTAGCCATCCTCTTCTCAAGCTTTCAGTTACAAGAATTTTGTCCATATGCAGAAGCCCAAGAAAGTTTCCCAATCACTTGAGCCTCCAAAGCCATTTTTAGTGGATAAAATGGAGGACATGCCAACCATTGAAATCTCCCATCCAAAACTTGATAACCAGTTTCAAGTATATGCAGAAAATGCCATTATATGTCGATTCAATGGATTATGGCCTTGCTCAACAAATCTCTACCAATCGATTCATTCCACTTAGACCAAAAACACCAAGTTTTTCTTCTACTCAAAGGGTTTCATCATATTTATGTTCTCTTTCAATGAGGACTATCATAAATCCTTAACAGGAGGACCCTGGTTTTGGGGAAAAGTAGGGCTATTCCTCACACTATGGTTCGCAGAATTCGACCCTTCTACGACCGTCATCACCAAGATTCCTATTTGGGTCAGGCTCCCCAACTTACCGACCCGTCTTTGGCACTACTCTCTCTTTCAAGGAATCGGAAATATCCTTGGATGCTTTCTATAAACAGACACCTCCAGGGGGGAATCAAGCATATACACCTTTTGTAGAATATGTGCTGAAATAGACATCAACAATGGCTTTCCTGGTCAAATAATTCTCAAGATGGGAGACTTCCATTGGACTCATACCCTTAACTATGATAACACAACCTTCCGATCTCGTCATTGTCATCAAACAAGGCACCTTCAAAAGTCCTGCTCCTCATTCCTCACCCAAAATAAGAGGAGCAACCGAAAATCAAACTCCAAAAGCTGGAAACCATGTATACCGCCCCCCATGGATGAATTCAACCCATGCAGCTCAAATGAGGAAGATATTGAAGTAGATGAGGAGGTGGGAAAGCAGGAGAAAGACATGACCTCGACAGACGCTGGAGGGCCCAACAGTCCTTCGAGTGCACAAAAACAAGCTCATGAAACCTCCTCCTCAGATTCAGATAAGGAGCCTACTCCTTTAGTCACAAATAGTCTCCAAGTGGTACTAGCCCATCCACCCCAGGATGGTTGCGTTAGAGTTTCAAAAAATAAAGGATTTAGAAATGTCGTATTGAAGATTCAACTCACTCTTGGTAGAGTCTCGTGTCTATCTTTTAGCTCCCATGTTTATTTTCTAGGCTCTCTATGCTTCTCTCTTAGCTAATTAACGGGACTGAGGTTGACTCTTCATCATTTCCGGTTCCCCTGCCATCTAGCCTCTATTGATTGCAATCCATCTTGTACCATTTTATTTTTAATAGAATTATTCTAATTTACCAAAAAAAAATATGTATTTTACCGAAATAATTATTATATATTTATGAATCAATTTATATTCATATTTACTCATAATATATTAATAATATTAACTATATATATATATATATATATATATATATATATATATATAATATTTGAAAAATAAAATATATAATAATAAAATATTATTAAATTTTTTCAATATTTTAATTGTTATAACTCAAACTATACTATAATTAAAATATAATATAATAATAGTATTTTATTATTATTTATAACAAGTATATATATCTTATTAATATCTAAAGGGATTATTAATGTTACAAACTAAAAGAACTAATAATTCCCAGGGTTTAATATTATAAACCCAAGGAATTGGTTAATCCAAAGGAAAAATATTAAAACCCTAAGAGATCAACAAGCCCAAGGAACCCATATTAAAAACACAAGAGATTAATAAAGCCTAAGAATTAATATTTTAAATACAAATGAATGATAAACTCACACGATTATTATTATTATAAATAGAAGAGATCAATCAGGGATTGTTAATATTATAAAATGAATGAATTAATAAAATAAAGGATCAATAAACCCAATGGATTGATATTAAAAACCCAAGGAAATAATAAACCCAAGGGATTAATACTAAAAACAAAGGGTTTATAATCCTAAGGGAATAATATTAAACCTAAGAGATTAATATTATAAACCCTTATGTATACAAACCCTTAGATAAATACTATAAACCTTGAAATAAACATTAATATTTTAAACTAAAAGGGTTAATAAACTCAAAGGGTTAAATGATAAACTAAAAAAATTATTAATATTAGAAAGTTAAGGAACAAATAAACCCAAGCTTTTAATATTATAAACCCAAAAAACTAGTAAACCTAAGGGAAAACTATTATAAAACCAAGGGATATAATTATTGATATTATAAACCAAGAAATTAATAAACCAAAAGAACTAATACTTTAATATTATAAACCAAAAGAACTAATAAACTAAAGGGTTTAATGTTATAAACCAAAGGATAAAAACCTAAGGGATCAACAAAGTCAAAGGATCAATATTAAAAACACAAGAGATTAATAAACCCTAAGAATTAATATTTTAAACCCAAGAGACTAATAAACCCAAAAGATTAATAATATTTTAAATAAAAAGAACCAACAAACCCAAGGGTTTAATATTATAAAACAAAGGAATTGGTGAACCCAAGGGATAAATATTAAAAACCTAAGAGATAAATAAGGCCAAGGAGTCAATATTAAAAATACAAGAGATTAATAAACCCTAAGGATTAATATTTTAAAATCAAAAACCTAATAAATTAATAAAGCCTAAGAATTAAAATTTTAAACTCAAGAGATTGATAAACCTAAGATATTATTAATATTGTAAACCAAAATAACTAATAAGCCCAAGGGTTTAATATTATAAACCAAAAAAATTATTAATATTATAAAGTTAAGGAACAAATAATCCCAAGCATTCAATATTATAAACCCAAAAAATTAGTAAATTTAAGGGGAAAATATTTTAAATTTAAGAGATAAATATTACTATTATAAACCAAGAAATTAATAAACCCTAAGAATAAATATTATAAACTCAAGATATTAATAAACACTAAGAATTAATATTTTAAACCCAAAAACCTAAGAAATTAATAAACCCTAATAATTAATATTTTAAACTCAAGTTATTAATAAACGAAAAGAATTATGAATAATATAAACCAAATGAACTAATAAACCCAAGGATTTAATATTATAAACCAAAGGAATTGGTGAACACAGGGGATAAATATTAAAAACCTAAGGGATCAATAAAGCCAAGGGATCAATATTAAAAAACACAAGAGATTAATAAACCCTATGAATTATTATTTTAAATTCAAAAACCTAACGAACTAATAAACCATAAGAATCAATATTTTAAACTCAAAATATTAATAAACCCAAGGGATTATTAATATTATAAACCAATAGAACTAATAAACTCAAGGGTTTAATATTATAAACCAAAGGAATCATTGAACCTAAGGGATGAATATTAAGAACCTAAGGGATCAAATAGCCCAAAGGATCAACATAAAAAACACAAGATATTAATAAACCCTAAGAATTAAAATTTTAAACTCAAAAACCTAAGAAATTAATTAACCTTAAGAATTAATATTTTAAACCTACAAGATTAATAAACCCAAGGGATCATTAATACTAGCACAACCACATTATATTTACTAATTTGGTTGATATACACCGATAGGCATATATAAAATAGATTTACAACCACATTCACCAATGTGGTTGATATACGTCGATAGGCCTATATCCACTACCCATCACATTATAAATATTATATATAATAAATAAATATTATATATATCATTTATTATTATAAAATATAAATATTATATACTAATAAGAATATTTATCAATATATTTAATTTGATTAAAATCAGAAAAATATTATATATATATATATATATATATATATATATATATATATATATATATAATATTGATTGATATATTAATAATATTATAATATTTATTAATATATTGATAATATTAACTATATACATAACAATATAATAATAATATTAATAATAAATAATATTTTAATATTTATGTTAGAAGCATGTTAGAAGCATAGGTTAAATACATACTTCTAATGTTTTTATACTTAGCGCTTTTTCATTCATTTTCATATTAAATTTTAACTTTATTATTTAATTCACTATATAATTCAACCCGATCCTGTATTATTTTAACTATATAAAACTCCCAATTATTACATATCCTGCCCTTTTGGTTGAAAAATAACCTTAATATTGTGTTAATTGTGATTAATTAGTTAAAACCATGAGTAATTAAGAACACTGATTCCCCTCCGCATTAAAAAAGGATTAATTAACCCTCATGGTTAATTAATAACTTACGCCACCAATCGAATTGCCCTCGATATGATTAAATCATGTTTAATTGTATTGGGCCCACCCTTGCTATTTCCCTATCATCTCACCTCCCCGCAGCCGTCCGATCAACCCCTTCACATCCAATGGCTGTCGTCGACATCACATCGCCCCCATGTCTGAACAATAACGCCCGATCGCTAAGCGGTTTTCCAAACACTGTGTCACCACGCATCACGAAGGGTATGGAATCGCTGGCTTTCACTTGAAAACAACCCGTCCCCAAAAGCGGTGCGATGTATACCGCTTACCACCCTTCACATTCAAAAAAACAGCCTTTCCTGCATACGTCATCCGCCCAAAAAATAAATACCCTGCCAACTTTAATAATAAACAATATTTTAATATTTATAAATATATTAATATCATAGATGGTTATATTATTAATAAAGCAAAAGAACTAATAATATATTAATAATATATATTATATCATAGTTGGTTATATTATTAATAATATATATGAATAATATTATAATATTATTAATAAATATTAGAATATTTATTAATAATATATATTAATATATTAATAATATTAAACCCAAAAACATAAGAAATTAATAAACTTTAAGAAATAATATATTAAACTCAAGAGAGTAATAAAGCATATGAAACAATATTTAAAAACAAAAAACCTCAGAGATTAATAAACCCTAACAATTAATATTTTAAAGTGAAGATATTAATAAACCCAAGGGATAATTAATAATAGAAACCGAATGTCATCATAAACCAAAGGTTTAAATATTATAAACCAAAGGAATTGGTGAACCCAAGGGATAAATATCATAAACATAAGGGATCAATATTAAAAACACAAGAGATTAATAAACCGTAAGAATTGATATTTAAACTAAAAAAACTAATGAATTAATAATCCATAAGAATCCGTATTTTAAACATAAGATATTAATAAACCAATGGGATTATTAACATTATAAACCAAAATAAATAATAGACCCAAAGGTTTAATATTATAAAGCAAAGGAATCAACGAACCCAAGGGATAAATATTATAAACCTAATGGCTGAATATTACAAACAATAGAGATTAATAAACCCTAAGAATTAATATTTTAAACTGAAAAATCCAAGAAATTAACAAACCCTGAGAATTAGTTTTTTAAACTCAAGAGAGTAATAAACCGAATGTGTGATTAACATTATAAACCAATAGAACTAATAAACCCAAGGCTTTAACATTATAAACCAAAGGAATCAGTGAACCCAAGGAATAAATATTAAAAACCTAAGGGATCAATAAGGCCAAGGGAAATATTAAAAATAATAGAGATTAATAAGACCCAAGAGTTTAATACTATAAACCAAAGGAATTGGTGAACCCAAGGGAAAACCATTACCAAACAAATTATAAACCAAAGGAATTGGTGAACCCAAGGGAATTGATTTAAGCATTGAGACAATTGTTGTCACAATGCGACGTTGGACCAACTATGACCAGGGTTGGCCATGGGTGATTTTCATATTGAGACAATATTTGTTAGAATGTCACATTTGATCATGGATGACATTGATCGATTATTCATATTATAAACCAAAAGAACTAATAAACCCAAGGGTTTAATATTATAAACCAAAGGAATTGGTGAACCCAAGGGACAACCATTACCCAACAAATTATAAACCTAAAGGAATTGGTGAACCCAAGGGAATTGATTTAAAAATTGAGACAATTGTTGTCACAAGGCGACATTGGACCAACTATGACCATGGTTGGCCATGGGTGATTTTCATATAGAGACAATATTTTTCAGAATGTGACATTTGATCATGGATGAAATTGATCGATTATTCGTATTATAAACCAAAAGAACTAATAAACCCAAGGGTTTAATATTATAAACCAAAGGAATTGGTGAACCCAAGGGAATTGATTTAAACATTGAGACAATTGTTGTCACAATGCCATGTTGGACCAACTATGACCATGGTTGGCCATGGGTGATTTTCATGTTGAGACAATATTTGTCAGAATGTGACATTTGAACATGGATGACATTGATTGATTATTCATATTATAAATCAAAATAACTAATAAACCCAAGGGTTTAATATTATAAACCAAAGGAATTGTTGAACCCAAGGGAATTGATTTAAACATTGAGACAATTGCTGTAACAATGCGAAGTTGGACCAACTATGACCATGGTTAGCCATGGGTGATTTTCATATTGATACAACATTTCTCAGAATGTCACATTTTATCATGGATGACATTGATCGATTATTCATATTATAAACCAAAAGAACTAATAAACCCAAGGGTTTAATATTATAAACCAAAGGAATTGGTGAACCCAAGCGACAACCATTACCCAAAAAACTATAAACCAAAAGGAATTGGTGAACCCAAGGGAATTGATTTAAACATTGAGACAATTGTTGTCACAATGCGACGTTGGACCAACTATGACCATGGTTGGCGATGGCTGATTTTCATATCGAGACAATGTTTGTCAGAATGTGTCATTTGATCATGGATGACATTGATCCATTATTCATATTATAAACCAAAAAAACCATTAAACCCAAGGGTTTAATATTATAAACCAAAGGAATTGGTGAACCCCAAGGAAAATCATTGCCCAAGAAATTATAAACCAATGGAATTGGTGAACCCAAGGGAATTGATTTAAACATTGAGACAATTATTGTCACAATGCGACATTAGACCAACTATGACCATGGTTGGCCATGGGTGATTTTCATATTGAGACAATATTTGTCAGAATGTGACATTTGATCATGGATGACATTGATCGATTATTCATATTATAAACCAAAAAAACTAATAAACCCAAGGGTTTAATATTATAAACCAAAGGAATTGGTGAACCCCAGGGAAAATCGTTACCAAAAAACTAATAAACCCAAGGGTTTAATATTATAAACCAAAGGAATTGGTGAACCCAAGGGAATTGATTTAAACATGGAGAGAATTGTTGCCAGAATGCGATGTTGGACCAACTATGACCATGGTTGGCCATGGGTGATTTTCATATTGAGACAATATTTGTCAGAATGTGACATTTGATCATGGATGACATTGATCGATTATTCATATTATAAACCAAAGGAATTGGTGAACCCCAGGGAAAATCATTACCAAAAAACTAATAAACCAAAGGAATTGGTGAACCCAAGGGAAAATCATTACCCAAAAAATTATAAACCAAAGGAATTGGTGAACCCAAGGGAATTCATTTAAACATGGAGACAATTGTTGTCACAATGTGATGTTGGACCAACTATGAGCATGGTTGGCCATGGGTGATTTTCATATCGAGACAATATTTGTCAGAATGTGACATTTTATCATGGATGAAATTGATCTATTATTCATATTATAAACCAAAAAAAACTAATAAACCCAAGGGTTTAATATTATAAACCAAAGGAATTGGTGAACCCCAGGGAAAATCATTACCAAAAAACTAATAATCCCAAGGTTTTAATATTATAAACCAAAGGAATTGGTGAACCCAAGGGAAAATCATTACCCAAAAAATTATAAACCAAAGCAATTGGTGAACCCAAGGGAATTGATTTAAACATGGAGAGAATTATTGCCACAATGCGATGTTGGACCAACTATGACCATGGTTGGCCATGGGTGATTTTCATATTGAGACAATATTTGTCAGAATGTGACATTTGATGATGGATGAAATTGATCGATTATTCATATTATAAACCAAAAAAACTAATAAACCCAAGGGTTTAATATTATAAACCAAAGGAATTGGTGAACCCCAAGGAAAATCATTACCAAAAAACTAAAAAACCCAAGGGTTTAATATTGTAAACAAAATTGGTGAACCCAAGGGAATTGATTTAAACATCGAGACAATTGTTGTCACAATGCGATGTTGGACCAACTATGACCATGGTTGGCCATGGGTGATTTTCATATTGAGACAATATTTGTCAGAATGTGACATTTTATCATGGATGACATTGATCAATTATTCATATTATAAACCAAAAAAACTTTTAAACCCAAGGGTTTAATATTATAAACCAAAGGAATTGGT
This sequence comes from Pinus albicaulis, assembly GCA_034641835.2. Taxonomy (NCBI): domain Eukaryota; kingdom Viridiplantae; phylum Streptophyta; class Pinopsida; order Pinales; family Pinaceae; genus Pinus; species Pinus albicaulis. Next base: position 742,736,956 of record CM076579.1, read on the forward strand.
GAACCCCAGGAAAAATCGTTGCAAAAAAACTAATAAACCCAAGGGCTTAATATTATAAACCAAAGGAATTGGTGAACCGAAGGGAAAATCATTACTCAAATAATTATAAACCAAAGGAATTGGTGAACCCAAGGGAATTGATTTAAACATCGAGACAATTGTTGTCACAATGCGATGTTGGACCAACTATGACCATGGTTGGCCATGGGTGATTTTCATATTGAGACAATATTTCCCGAGTCCTATTCATTTGATCGTCAGATAACTTACATTGATCGATTATTCATATTATAAACCAAGAAAACTAATAAACCCAAGGGTTTAATATTATAAACCAAATGAATTGGTGAACCCCAGGGAAAATCATTACCAAAAAACTAATAAACCCAAGGGTTTAATATTATAAACCAAACGAATTGGTGAACCCAATGGAAAATCATTACCCAAAAAATTATAAACCAAAGGAATTGGTGAACCCAAGGGAATTGATTTAAACATGGAGAGAATTGTTGTCACAATGCGATGTTGGACCAACTATGACCATGGTTGGCCATGGGTGATTTTCGTATTGAGACAATATTTGTCAGAATGTGACATTTGATCATGGATGACATTGATCGAATATTCATATTATAAACCAAAAAAAAAAGCTAATAAACCCAAGGGTTTAATATTATAAACCAAAGGAATTGGTAAACCCTAGGGAAAATCATTACCAAAAAATAATAAACCAGGGTTTAATGTTATAAACCAAAGAGATTGGTGAACCCGGGGAAAAATCATTGCAAAAAACTAATGGCCAAAGGTTTAATATTGCAAACCAAAGCAATTGGTGAAGCCAAGGGAAAATCATTACCCAAAAAATTATAAACCAAAGGAATTGATGAACCCAAGGGAATTGATTTAAACATTGAGACAATTTTTGTCACAATGCGACATTGGACCAACTCTGACCAAGGTTCGCCATGGGTGATTTTCATATTCAGACAATATTTGTCAGAATGTGACATTTGATCATGGATGACATTGATCGATTATTCATATTATAAACCAAAGGAATTGGTGAACCCCAAGGAAAATCATTACCAAAAAACTAATAAACCCAAGGGTTTAATATGATAAACCAAAGGAATTGCTGAACCCAAGGGAAAATAATTACCCAACAAATTATAAACCAAAGGAATTAGTGAACCCAAGGGAATTGATTTAAACATGGAGACAATTGTTGTCACAATGTGATGTTGGACCAACTATGACCATGGTTGGCCATGGGTGATTTTCATATGGAGACAATATTTGTCAGAATGTGACATTTGATCATGGATGACATTGATCGATTATTCATATTATAAACCAAAAAAACTAATAAACCCAAGGGTTTAATATTATAAACCAAAGGAATTCTTCAACCCCAGGGAAAATCGTTACCCAACAAATTATAAACCAAAGGAATTGGTGAACCCAAGGGAATTGATTTAAACATTGAGACAATTGTTGTCGCAATGCGACGTTGGACCAACTATGACCATGGTTGGCCATGTGTGATTTTCATATTGAGACAATGTTTTAGAATTTGACATATGATCATGGATGATATTGATCGATTATTCATATTATAAACCAAAAAAACTAATAAACCCAAGGGTTTAATATTATAAACCAAAGGAATTGGTGAACCCCAGGGAAAATCATTACCAAAAAACTAATAAACCCAAGGGTTTAATATTATAAACCAAAGGAATTGACGAACCCAAGGGAAAATCATTACCCAAAAAATTATAAACCAAAGGAATTGGTGAACCCAAGGGAATTGACTTAAACATTGAGACAATTGTTGTTACAATGCGATGTTGGACCAACTATGACCATGGTTGGCCATGGATGATTTTCATATGGAGACAATATTTTTCAGAATGTGACATTTGATCATGGATGACATTGATCGATTATTCATATTATAAACCAAAGGAATTCGTCAACCCTAGGGAAAATCATTACCCAACAAATTATAAACCAAAAGAATTGGTGAACCCAATGGAATTGATTTAAACATTGAGACAATTGTTGTCACAATGCAACGTTGGACCAACTATGACCATGGTTGGCCATGTGTGATTTTCATATTGAGACAATGTTTCGGAATTTGACATTTGATGATGGATGACATTGATCGATTATTCATATTATAAACCAAAAAAACTAATAAACCCAAGGGTTTAATATTATAAACCAAAGGAATTGGTGAACCCAAGGGAAAATCATTACCCAAAAAATTATAAAACAAAGGAATTGGTGAACCCAAGGGAATTGATTCAAACATTGTGACAATTGTTGTCACAATGCGATGTTGGGCCAACTATGACCATGGTGGGCCATGGGTGATTTTCATATTGAGACAATATTTGTCAGAATGTGACATTTTATCATGCATGACATTGATCAATTATTCATATTATAAAGATAAAGAACTAATAAACCCAAGGGTTTAATATTATAAACCAAAGGAATTAGTGAACCCAAGGGAATTGATTTAAACATTGAGACAATTGTTGTCACAATGCGACGTTGGACCAACTATGACCATGTTTGGCCATGGGTGATTTTCACATAGAGACAATAATTTTCAAAATGTGACATTTGACCATGGATGAAATTGATCGATTATTCATATTATAAACCAAAAGAACTAATAAAACCAAGGGTTTAATATTATAAACCAAAGGAATTGGTGAACCCAAGGGAATTGATTTAAACGTCGAGACAATTGTTGTCACAATGCGATGTTGGACCAACTATGACCATGGTTGGCCATGGGTGATTTTCATATTGAGACAATATTTGTCATAATGTGACATTTGATCATGGATGACATTGATCGATTATTCATATTATAAACCAAAAAAACTAATAAACCCAAGGGTTTAATATTATAAACCAAAGGAATTGGTGAACCCCAGGCAAAATCATTACCAAAAAACTAATAAGACCAGGGGTTTAATATTATAAACCAAAGGAATTGGGGAACCCAAGGGAAAATCATTACCCAAAAAATTATAAAGCAAAGGAATTGGTGAACCCAAGGGATTTGATTTAAACATTGAGACAATTGTTGTCACAATGCGATGTTGGAACAACTATGACCATGGTTGGCGATGGGTGATTTTCATATTGAGACAAGATTTGTCAGAATGTGACATTTTATCATGGATGACATTGATCGATTGTTCATATTATAAACCAAAATAACCAATAAACCCAAGGGTTTAATATTATAAACCAAAGGAATTGTTGAACCCAAGGGAATTGATTTAAACATTGAGACAAATGTTGTCACAATCCGACGTTGGACCAACTATGACCATGGCTGGCTAAGGGTCATTTTCATACTGAGACAATATTTGTCAGAATGTGACATTTGATCATGGATGAGATTGAACGATTATTCATATTATAAACCAAAAGAACTAATAAACCCAAGGGTTTAATATTATAAACCAAAGGAATTGGTGAATCCAAGGGACAATTATTAAAAACATAAGTTATCAATAAGGCCAAGGGAGGGACCAGACCCTCGGCCCAATAATTGAAAAGACTAAGTACTTATAACCATTCATAAGTCATTCATTCACTTCTAAAAAATCTTTTCCTAAGTAAAATCCTATTTTACTTAGGGAAATTGCACAATATGTCATAAAAACCCTTTCATTCAAGCATAAGTTAAATACATACTTCGAATGTTTTTTTACTTAGCGCTTTTTCATTCATTTTCATATTAACTTTTAACTTTATTATTTAATTGAGTATATAATTCAACCCATTCCCGTATTAATTTAACTATATACAACTCCCAATTATCACATATCCTGCCCCTTTGGTTCAAAAATAACCTCAATATTGCGTTAATTGTGATTAATTAGTTAAAACCGCGACTAATTAAGAACCCTGATTCCCCGCCACGTTAAAAAAGGATTAATTAACCCTCATGGTTAATTAATAACTTACCCCATCAATCGAATTTCCCTCGATATGATTAAATCATGTTTAACTGTATTGGCCCCACCCTTGCTATTTCCCTATCATCTCACCTCCCCGACACCCATCCGATCATCCCCTTCACATCCAATGGCTGTCGTCTATATCGTGTCACCCCCACGTCCGAACAATAACGCGTGATCGCTAAGCGGTTTTCCAAATAGTGTCTCGCCACGCGTCGCGAAGGGTATGGAATCGCTGGATTTCACTTGAAAACAGCCTGTCCCCAAAAGCGGTGCGATGTATATCGCTTACCACCCTTCACATTAAAAAAAACAGCCTTTCCTGCATACGTCATCCGCCCGAAAAATAAAACCCCACCAACTTTCGACTTTGCGAATAAAAAAAATAAACGTCCATCATTTTTATTATCCCGTGCAATGACTAGTGTTCCCATGTAGAAAACTGCAAAGCCATCTGTTGAAGATTGTTAACCGCCGCCTTGCTAAGAAAATTGCAGACGAACAATCCAGAACCCATCAGCAGTTGCCTACACCTGTTTTCATCACTATCCACTTCCCAGAAACAGGTATTTACCCAGTTCCCATCGAACCCTGCAAGTCTTGGTTTTTTATTTAATTCCACAGGAAAAGGCTAAAACATAGTACAATTCGGTCTTTATTTCACTCCTAAGTTCCCAAACCTATAATTGTGCCCATTTTTCCATCAAAAGCTCAAATTCCTTTCTGAATCCACAAGAACCACAAATGGAAACCCCTGTGGCTTTAAATGTTGCGCCTCTGAATGCCCCCCATAAATATTTAGACTATCTGCCTCTAGCAGATAGGGATTTCCAGATAAAATACCTCATTCTTAGTGAAAATCCTCTCAGAAGCTTTTTCTAATGCAGAGATAATTTCCTGAACGGCTCTGATATTTTGGGACTGTGGGAATCCAATCTTCCAATGTATTTTTTACCTTCAGTCCATGTTTTCCCCGAAATAATTTATCACTGCCATGCCAATTACGATCCTAATCAATGAGCAGTCTTGTCATCAATTCAAACTATTCTTTTCCCAATAACTGCTCAATCCATAAATGAAATGTTACAGTTCCATCCCGGTCAACCCTGACTCCCATTTCCATGGGAGATTTACTCAAAAAATCCACAAATTTATCCCAAGAAGAGCTGAATCGCCTCTGTCAGACTTTCATGCTACCATAACATCAACCCAAAGGCCCAGCTCCTTATGGAAATACCTTTTTCACAGATATGGGCAGACTCATATTGAATACGATATCTTTTGTAATGGGTTTTAGCACTAGTGAATACGTTGATAACTTAACCCTAGTGTTATTGTCAATTTTTACTCTTGGACAACCCCCTGCTGTCAAATATGATTTTGCTTCCTTTATTGCTGATAAAATTCATGACCAGTTCATGAGATTGGAAAATGAAAAAGTTTTCAAATATTCCACTTTTATATACCATCTCATGCTCTATTATCAATCAGAGAGTTTCCCCTTCCATGTCATGCAACTTGATGCCAAAGGAAATCCAAGGTCTGTAATTTTTTGGTCTCCAATCTTCCATAATTCCTCTGAGTATCCTTATTCTTACAATGAGTTCATTCATCTATTTGTACACCCTGCAACTACCTTATTAACGGGAGTTTCCCCTCCTAGGGTCAATAATGATATGAAGAAAATTATCCAACTCTCAAAGCAATACAGAATAGGTGATTGGTACCTATACATGAAACACACATAAATTAGAATATATGGGTGTGAGTTGTGTGCTTTCAAGCTACCAAAATATGTTCCAATGAGGCTTTTTGCCCTAGAATATTTCAGACAAATGATAAATTTAGACATAGTCCATTTTTTCAATGCAAAGAAAAAGGGTCAGCTCAGAATTAAGAGTCAATTAGGTCCTTTTGTCTGTAATTCTAGGGATGCAGGAAAAGAAGCTGAAAGAATTCTAGAAGACTATCTCAAATTGCAAAAAAGTTTCTCGTGGGTACCTTATGACCCAAACATATTTATATGTGATAGGAGAATGAAAAACAAATTGTCACGATACCTTCACCATAGAATTCCAAAGATTGAACAATTTGCAAATATGGATGAATGGATGGAAGGAACCTTAGTAGAACAAGATAGTGAATAGGTCAGTGTTGAAAATGTTGTGAAGGATCTTGAGAAAATACTTGACCTGGATTCTTTTGGGTAGGTACAAAGAACAGGAATTGGTCCTTCCTCTGCTGGAACTTCTCAGCAAAATTTGCAGGAAGTCAATGCACTAGCCACAGTAGCATCCAAAGGGAAGAAAAAGGAGACCGATACACAAGTCACAGAGAAATTCACAATGTCAGAGAAGCCTGAAAATTCCAAGGAACAAGCCCAAATACAAACTTTTCCTACTCAGATCGATGTGGTAGAAATTTCAATTTTGCAAACTCCTCTCAATGAAGAAAAAGGTAAAAAGAGAGATGCAGAAACAGCTACCCCTATCAGTGGATCTTCAGAACAACCTGGTACCAAAAGACAAAGATTAAATCCACTCTCAGAAGTAGAATTTTTTCAAGAAACCACTAATAGTTAGAGGAGAGAAGAGTTAGATAGTCAGCAAAAATTCACAATCGGTGGGACATCCACCGACTCACAGAAAAAAGAGCCACAAACACTAGTACAAAATGGCTAATTTGTTACTAAAAAAACGACTAAAATTCGCATATAAACGACTATTTTTCGATCGGTGACCAATAGTAGCTAATTTACAGTATCTTATAACGCGACCAACTTTTGGTCGTTTTTAGCTTAGTCATTAATTGGTTATCTCAATTTTGTCGTCTAGTTGTATATTTGGTCATTGATTTAGTCATTGATTTAGTCATTGATTTGGTCATTGATTTAGTCATTCATTTGGTCTTTCATTTTGTCACTGATTTAGTCATTCATTTAGTCATTCATTTGGTCTTTCATTTTGTCATTGATTTAGTCATTCATTTAGTCATTTATTTGGTCACTGATTTAGTCATTGATTTGATCTTTGATTTGGTCATTAAATGTCACAATTAATGACCAAATACACAACAAAATATATTACTATATGATCACCCAAGAAATCCAATTAATGACCAAAGAACTATGACCAACATGTTGGTCGTGTTATAAGATACTGCAAATTAGCTACTAATAGTCATATATATGCAAATTTTAGTCATTGTTTGAAACCAATTAATGACCGAAGAAATGTGACTAAATTTTAGTCGTGTTATAAGATACTGTAAATTAGCTACTAATAGTCGTATATATGCAAAATTTAGTCATCATTTGTATTCACAAATTTATCATTTGCAATAGCCATTTATTCATTATATAAACGACTAATTTAGTAGTTTATATGCATTTCATTAATAATCATTCTAAAAACACAAAGTCGCATATTTTAATTACAATACTAAACAACATCAAGTGCAACTATAAATAATTTCAACCACACAAATTATATTATATGAAATGTTAAAATATTACAATATGAGTTTCCAACTTTATATTAGTTGGACTACAATTTACACATGAAATGATGTTACATCACTTCAAAACATTATCGTTGTGTTGTCAAGGCATTACAGGTGAATTCACCAACTCTGAAGACTTGATCATCAGTCTTTATATGTGTGTCTTATGCAAGATATTGGTTCTAAGGGTATCACCAAACCAGTTCTCCTCTCTCTTTTTGCATTTGTCGCTCCAATGTTATTGCTCTTCTCTTTTTTCAATTCATGCTTCTTACCATCAATACCGATTTCATTTTCTGAAAACAAAAGAAAATACAATGCACTGTAAGAAATGAAAAACAATGAACACTAGAATATAATATAAATTAGACTATAAATAGTTTATACAACATATACCTTAACATCAACAATGTCAAAGCAATTTTCCTTTAACATCAATTTCTACAAAATAAATCTCACGTTATTATTTCCCATTTCTCAACATGCTACATACGATAAATTGAAAATCACATAAAACCAAGAGCAAACCCTTTTCTAATCAAAATAAACAAACAAACAATGCCTCTAATAAACTTCCTTATAATATTAGCAAATGAAAAAAGAGCTAGTGGACCATTTGTGTTGTTTGACTTTGCCTATTTTTGTTATAAAGTGCTCAGGAACCAACAAATGTGAGCACGAGCTAAAAACTAACCAACCGTTCACTAGTCAACATGAGAGATCCAAATAAACCACAAAATTGATCAGGCATTAAAATTGTGAGCAGACTACCTTGAAATTTTCTTCTTGAGAAATACCTCAAAATCCCCTCGTTTCTAATAAGCTTCATGGCCATGTACATCCATCCTTGATTTCCCTTGTTATATCTTGAATAAAGAATATCCCTTCAACAACCAATTTTGCGAGAATCCTACCAAGTAACTCAAAAGCCTTGTGCGCATCAATAGTAGCATCCTCCAATGAAAATAGTACAATCTCCAACCTAGAAACATCAAAATTATATATAGTTATAATGTTGAAGAGTGTAACTAGGTAGGTCTTCCTTGTAATGACTATGTAACTAGAATTTGCACCGAGAGGTGCAAAGTAATGCCGGGGAGTGGGGAAAACAATAATTAAGTGAAATATATGGAAATTTTAGTTCATATATATCTTTCAAAGAATGTAATAGGAAGTTAAAATTTAAAAGAAAGTTACACTAACATAAAGGAACACTAATATATTGTCCCAGAATAATGGTATAGTAATGATGGTATCAAAGATCCTTCAATAGTCTCTCCAAGGAGATTGCTCTAGCTCTTCAAATGATTCAAATAATTGTCGAAACTAAATATTCAAACCTGCTCTAAATCCATCATCAAAAGGTTTTCAATGTGCTAGAAAGGGGTATTTAAAGGTTTTTTTAAAAAAACTTTAAATTGCTGCTACAAGATTGTTTTAAAGCTGGTCCAAAACTGCCTTCTAACAACTTTAAAAGATGTCATACAAACACCTTCAATAAACTGCTATACAAAAACACTCTATGAAGTAATCCATATAGAGAACACACCAATAGCCCAGAAGAGGGGAAATGAAAAGTTTATCTGCAGTTACATTTTACTCTAAAAAATATTCATATCAAAATCTATTAACGTCAAACCAAAATTTTGTAATTTTCAAGATCCTAAGTTCAGCACCAACTACCCAACAGCCTAGCAAACCTGACAAGAAGACCCTGACTGTTCTTGTACACTATAAGACAAGATGGTCAACAATGTCATGAGTTATATCAAGCACCTACAATTGTTTCAGCATGTCTTATCTTTTTAACTGATCCATCATCTTGAATTTGGCTAGCATTCTCTCAATCCTCAAAATCAACATTGTCAAGCTTTAAAAATATAGCATTCACTCAAATCTAGAAACAAAAATATGCATTCACAACTCAACTTACCCAGTATTCTGCTAGCCTCATTCTTAAGTTGTAATTAAGTTGATGCCATACTCATGCAGTAAGCTCTCGCGTCATGGACCACCATTCCTGCCCACTGAAAGAGGATGGCCACTCAAAGTTAAGCCACTAGTGTATGCCTTCAAAGAAGCATCACAAAATAATTCTAGAAACAATTCAATATCATATTGGAAAATCAATTCCTTCTCATCATGCAAGTATATTAGGTGTGATAATTATTGTCCTGTAACTAACCACCATTTCTGGAGTTGGAAGTTCCTTGTCCTTTCCTCAATGTGCTGTGTATCAAGAAGAATATCAGTTAGAAACATCTCAAAATCTCAAAATCATTTTATGATTCATATCACAACTTTCAGACTGTGTGCCTGTCATGAGAAAGAATGGTCTATTTAGTATCTGGGAATCTCAATACCAGTAATATTTCCTATCAACAAGGAGACTACAAAAGTAGGACAAATTATCCCTTCTATATTCATTTGGAAATGATCATCGCTATGCCATGTTGCCATCAATTACAATGAAGTTCTTGTTACCATTTGTCTTGACTCCAACAACTCGACTCACAAGAACACCAGAGTTTGCAACAAGAGATCTCCCAGGCTCAACAATGAGTGTAAGATTTCCAGATAATACCAGCTCTCTTACCTGAAGAAACAACCAATGGTGCAAATATACATCTTTAAAGTGTCTATATATATTCTCAAAATAGCTGTAACAAGGCCAGCACATTAAAGCTGGTCCAAAACTGCCTTCTAACAACTTTAAAAGATGTCATACAAACACCTTCAATAAAATGCTATACAAAAACACTCTATGAAGCAATCCATACAGAGAACACACCAATAGCCCAGAAGAGGGAAATGAAAAGTTTATCTGCAGTTACATTTTACTCTAAAAAATATTCATATCAAAATATGTTAACGTCAAACCAAAATTTTGTAATTTTCAAAATCCTAAGTTCAACACCAACTACCCAACAGCCTAGAAAACTTGACAAGAAGACCCTGACTATTCCTGTACGCTATAAGACAAGATGGTCAACAATGTCATGAGTTATAGCAAGCACCTACAATTGTTTCAGCATGTCTTATCTTTTTAACTGATCCATCATCTTGAATTTGTCTAGCATTCTCTCAATCATCAAAATCAGCATTGTCAAGCTTCAAAAATATAGCATTCACTCCAATCTAGAAACAAAAATATGCATTCACAACTCAACTTACCCAATATTCTGCTGGCCTCATTCTTAAGTTGTAAGTTGATGCCATACTCATGCAGTAAGCTCCCGCGTCATGGACCACCATTCCTGCCCACTGAAAGAGGATGGCCACTCAAAGTTAAGACACAAGTGTATGCCTTCAAAGAAGCATCACAAAATAATTCTAGAAATAATTAAATATCATATTGGAAAATCAATTCCTTCTCATCATGCAAGTATATTAGGTGTGATAATTATTGTCCTGTAACTAACCACCATTTCTGGAGTTGGAAGTTCCCTGTCCTTTCCTAAAAAGTCTTCAGACTCACAGACAGGCCCAACAACATCAAAAGTTTGAATTTTTGCCTTTGGGGCAGGTGGAGAAATTAGCTCAATGTGTTGTGTATCAAGAAGAATATCAGTTAGAAACATCTCAAAATCTCAAAATCATTTTATGATTCATATCACAACTTTCAGACTGTGTGCTTGTCATGAGAAAGAATGGTCTATTTAGTATCTGGGAATCTCAATACCAGTAATATTTCCTGTCAACAAGGAGACTACAAAAGTAGGACAAATTATCCCTTCTATATTCATTTGGAAATGATCATCCCTTCAATCATGCATCATCAAAAAAGTTGGGTTTGCCCCAAGTCAAATTTATGTACTAACTTGGTAAGCTCCATAAAGGCTAGGCCTAATAAGCTCTGCCATGCTGCCATCAATTACAATGAAATTCTTGTTACCATTTATCTTGACTCCAACAACTCGACTCACAAGAACACCAGAGTTTGCAACAAGAGATCTCCCAAGCTCAACAATGAGTGTAAGATTTCCAAATAATACCAGCTCTCTTACCTGAAGAAACAGCCAATGGTGCAAATTACAGAGGATAACAGAGATCACAGTTATCCACAGAGAATGGCGGAATAGAAATCTGAGGAACAGGAAGACAAAGGAAATTGTTTGACAGCCCAAAGAGATAATATCTTTAAACTGACCAAGATTGGTCCAGCTTCTGCTGAGGAGACAAGCTGTAAAGTAACCACAGTTCCTGAAGAGCCTATGGAACATGAAGCTGTGCAGATAAACTGTAAAGTAATCAGAGTTCCTGAAAAGTTTATCGAATGTGAGGTTGCAGGGACAAACTATGACGTAACCAAAGTCCCTCAAGAGCCTAGGGAGCATGAAGCTGTGCAGAATCAATCTCTAAATACCCATATCAATGCCCTTGAGTTTAAATATGAGCCTAGAGACAGTTGTCAGGACTCGGGATCTGTACACCTAGGATCTTCCATTGCACCTACATAGGTGAACCATAGAAGCAAAGCTAGATTAGAACATTATATGTTATTGCATATATTTTCTAAGAACTTTTGAATCAATGATCAACACCTAGATATCATTAAAGGTCTATGGTCTATCGAAATAGGAAATTTTATTAAAGTTCTTACTATCCTCCTATTTAGGCATAAGCAACCTCTTCCTACCAACTATGCTACCTCGGGATGCCAAATATAGGGCCAAGTCTCGCATTACATCATGTTGAGAAAAGTACAGCTCAAAGGCACTGCCATAATTGATTGCTTGGCTCCTACTACATCCAATTACCAAGACAACACAATGTATAAGATAGAGGAAGCTATGATCAAATGATATTGAGCACACAACAGTTAGAAATGAAGGCGCTTACCTGAGATTGCTTCTTAAATTCAACAAATTTCTGCTTGCAAGCTCTAACAAGATGACAAAAGCATCGTGCCACTCCATCTTTCGCACATAAATCCAAATATCCAATAATGCATCCACTGATATCTTTCTATCCTCTGGAAATGACCCCAAGTCTAAGAAGCACTCCCGTGCTTCCTCATCCAGGGCATCAGTACTGGTCTCCAAGCATCTAAGCCCTTCTTTGTGATAATCTGATATTGATTCCCCTTTTAAGAGTTTTTTCTTGGCACCCTCCCAGGCCGGATGAGGCTGACCATACAAAGAGCTTCCGATCACCTTCAGAGCAAGTGGCAGACCTTTACATTCCGCTTGCACCTGTGATTCATACATTAGCAACACTAGTGAAAATTCTGTAGGTGGAAACCAATCAAATACCAAAAACAAAAATTTGTTGAAAGCATGAATAGTTGCCTGATAAGTATAAAGTTCACTCACAAGTTTTTGTTTGATTGTTTATGAAGATGAATATACATATGGCTAGAATCTATTTTAATGGATTACCGATACCATTGTTAAGAGCATAGTAAGTACTAATATGGAATTATGTAAAACTATAATGATATCCTGATATGATATGCCACTGTAGTAATTGCTTGTAATTAGGGACATTTAGGAGAACACTGTGTCACAATCATTAAATTGAACCAAACTTAGTACTTGGTAAAATAATATATTGCATATAAATTGCATTACCTGCTTGACTAGCTGATTGTCTGCATTACTTGGAATAGATTTCTGTCCAAAAGCCCAAAAGCAGAAAAGGGGCAGAGCATCGGCATCATCTAGCAATGGCAATTCATAAAGCCTGGTAGAGGTTGTTGTGTGGATGATAGAACGATCTCGGGTTGTCACAAGGGTCTTATAACCTTCACCTGTAAATGACAATTTTTCCAAAATTGCCATAGAACAGACATCATCCAACACCACAAGAGTTCGCTTGGCTCGCCTGAGCAGCTGCTGCTGCAGCTGTCTATGTGCATCTTCGATATTCTGAAAATCAGGTTTCTTCCTCCGAACAATCTTCTCCCACATGGTCTCTAAAATTTCCCTCAGGTTTGGGGATTGAGAAACCGTAATGAAAATCACATTGTTTTGAAAAACACCTGCCATACATCAAAATCAATTTGTTAGGATTGAAATTCCATAAATTGAACAGAAATATAAATTAAGTGCAAAAGGGAAATCCTGAAGATCCCTTAAGATTCAAGAGACCAACACTCCTATCTGTGATTAATGAAGGGAAATCCTGAAGATCCCTTAAGATTCAAGAGACCAACACTCCTATCTGTGATTTTGACTATGGTAGAAACTTTGGCACCCATAATTATGTGCATCTCCAATCAGCGTTGCCTATTAAACAGAAGAGTGGAAGGTCTGATATTTTTTCCTTTGACAGTCATCCTACATATGACATGGACTCTGATGAGGAATAAAAGAAGTCTTATCATATCATCAAGCCGTTTTGTGAACCATATGAGAGAAAGGTAGAAAGGTCCATTCCATTTGTTGAAGAAATCCTTATTGAAGATGAATAGTCTTGTCATATTGAAAGAACAAACCAATATCTAGGAAAACAAGAGGACTTCTGCAAACCCATAATTGATTAACTACACAGTGAACAAAATCATTTCCAGGTTTGCCTCTTATTGTTCATGGGTATGATAAATTATCTTCAAAGGAGTTTCTACTCCGAACTATAAATTATATTCGGGTAACTTTAATTTATCATATAAAATAGCTCCCTGTCTGCAACAATGGTGTTCATGGCCAGCATACAATTGTTCCTATGTTTGATCCATAAACGTTGGAACTTACAAACTTGAGGATAACAATGGATATGTGGCTTGAAGAAGTCAAGTATTAGCTCCCCTCAGATTTCCTTGAATAATGTCTGCCACAACATGATGCTATATTTATCAATACCCTACATGTCCAAGAGTATTCCCATCTTGAATATGGGATCCTAAAGCTTGCTAAAAAGATCCCAGCAAAATGCCCCGATCTAAGCCTAATTTATCTGAATGTTTCATTCATGAAGATGGGGTCACAGCAAAATTACTAAGAGAAAGACCTGCAACAAATTTATGGATGATTTGATTATCTATGCTACAACAAACTGTTGAGAAAAAAAAAAAGACACACTTCAGATCGCTGGTTTTGGGCATATCTCTGAAATGCCTACAAAATTGTGATTTTCAGATCTGTGTAAGCCACAAGAAGAGCCACACTAGGCCTGTGTAGGCTACAGGAAGGGATGCAGCATAAGCTTGTGTTAGGCTGCAGTTAAAGGCATGTTCATGCATGTTTGAGACAGTGTTTAAAGGACTGTTTTGAGCCTTATTTACGAACAAAAAAATTCAAATCTGTAGGAGAGCTTCAGAACTGAGTCCTGTGGAAAATAATCTAATCTATTATGACAACCTTGTTATGGCATATTTGGGCACATTTCAGGTCTAAGTTTTTTGGAGCAGGTTGCAACATTTTTGGGAGCAGTCCTTAAGCACACACAATTACATATTTTTGGGAGCCTTTGTGAAGCAGTCTTTGAGATTGGAGAATAATCATTGACCCTTATTGAAGGAGGCTTATGACAACATATTAACCTCAGAAAATATGAGAAGGAGAGGGATCCAGGGTCCCTCCTAGTGTGCTCTTTGCCTTTAGTTTGGAATCTTCTCATTGCCTGTTTTTAGATTTCCATTTCACTATGGCGGCTTGGTTAGTGGTGGTAAATGGCCTTGAGAGTCGGTTCAAGTAGTCAAATTCACTGAAGCAACTAATTTGGACATGTCATAGTCATTACATAAGGTCCTTTCATTACAAGGCTCTTTTGAAAGGGTCTAGTTTGCATTGTCTAAATTAGTATGTTGGAAATCTGGCTGGCAAAAAATCGTGCCATTTTCCAAATAGATGATGAGTGAAATGGAGATGGTGGCAATTAAAGCTAAAGCACTGCTATATAAACATCTCAATTCAAAAGGGACTAAATTCATTCGAGATTAAGATCTAGACAAGTAAGAACTTCAATTGCTAGATCAATTTAATTTTAAATATTCTTGTTCTTCTTCCCGACCTGGGGACCCAGGTAAGTATGTCCACAATCATGTTGGCAGCTTCATATAACTCCACAATTATTTCATGAGTGGAGTCAGACTCAAAAAGCCTTCATTTTTTGTTTTGATGGTGCCTTGAAACGAAACCCTGAACTGGCAAGAGTCAATGGGGTTCTCATTAGTCTAAGAGGGAAGATAGCATATCCCTATGGTGTTGCATATATCGACATTGGGATATAGGAAACTCGGTCCTCCTCAAGACAGGAGAATTACCTGTTTTATGTAATATTTCTCACAATTAATATACAGATGAATTGTATCGAAGCTAATCATCTCAATATACTTGATGCCCTTCTTATGTGTAAGGGAAATCTGATCCTAGTTGAACCTTCAATTCATTTACTAGTAATACACAATATTATTACAGCAAATTCTACAACATACCTTATCTAGAATATGGTAGACAAAATACACAAGAATGATGCATACAGCCCTTGATTACAGTATTGGTGTTTATAACGAGGCATTTCAGCTCTAAAAGCTCCTTTTCCACCCTCAACTAAACTCTTTTCACATGAATATGTCGTTACTGGCAGCCTGAGAGAAGGGAATTTTGACCAAACCAGGTTACACAGTGTTCCAGGTAATTGCCTTGCAATCAATACCATTGAAATGTCATTGGAGAGCACATATATAGAGCAATAAAATGATATCCATGGACCATACAAATAAGGCATTAATTAATATACTTTAAGCACATGCTAAGAGTCCTTCACAACATCTAAGCAAGCATTGCTGCTGTCTACAGTAAATATCTACTGGATAAACATAACATTGAATAAGAGTCCAAAAGAAATGAAAAGTAATATGCATAACTAAAACAAAAAGGCCATAACCCTAAAATAGCAAACCTTTGGAAGGTGTTACACAACATTCTACAAAAATCACTGAATGTCCTTCCTTAGGACTTGATACACATTGAGAAACAGTAGACAAAAAATGACAGTCATGTACCATAACAGGTAGTTTTAACGTATAAAATCGGGCAGAAACATAATCTGGTGAAAGGCATAGGCCTGAAGTAATATGGATGACAAAGGAAATTAACATCTTTAAAGCACGTGCTCAGATTCCTATGCAATTTCTAGGCAAGCCTCGCTGCACTCTACATCAATTATCTCCCAAATGACATGAACATGGAATAAGAGTCCCACAAGATTATGAAAAGAGATATGCATGACCAAACAAGAGTATACCATTAAAAAGCAACCCTTCAAGCAATCCACAACACTCTACAAACATTGTTAAATGTCCTACCTTGGTAATTTATATGGATTCATTAACAACCCAAATCAATGGCTTGAAATGGATAAAATGACCAAACAAAGCAACAAGTCCTAAAAGGATAGGTCTTTAGAATCTTGTTGTATAAAAACAATGTGGCACTTCCACACTAAAACACACATTTAGGAAAAGCCCAAAGAAACAACAAAAAATAGTGTGGGGTGATGAAATGAAAAAAATATTAATGGACTTGCAATTTCTCTACAAAATTTTCCAGATTTCGAATTTATGGAAGTTTTCTGCCTTCAGTGCTGAAGCAAAACAATAAAGAATATTTCACTAATCGCAGATGAGTAAATTATAACAGTATCCAACTTGCATAATTAGCTAGACCGTCTACATAATTAGCAAGACATTTTTATGAGGTAAACCATCTGGAATGCTTTAGCAACAAATGGTCATTAGCTCTGCTATAGAATGGTCAAAAGCACTTTGGTTCTGTCCCTTTTTAACAAGTAGATTGCTACAAGTAGTCCAAAACATGTAACTTTGTAAGAACATGAACTAAATAAAATTTTCCAAGTGATCTATATCCCACATCATCAGAAATTTGCACGTTTCCAGGTCATTTCCTTATTTGGATTGAAGCTTGTTTTCAATACCTAACCAGAGCAGATCTTGGTAAATTTCTACTCAGGAAGCATTTCAAAGCGTACAAATGGATAAAGACTGTCAAAAGAAAAACTTAGTATCCGCTGCAACCATTTCACGATGTTAAAGGCATGCTAGAACAAGGATAGGCCTTACAATATGACTCAACGATCTGTCTTTGACCGTGTTTAGATTCACCTTTACACTCACCGTATGATGAAGGAAATAATAACATGCTTAATGAAATAAATGAAATAAGGTTCAAATATGGAATCTTCACAATGTGCTGAACTTCTGAAAGCAAAACCCATAATTTATCCAGACATTGAAACCATCAAACTATCCAAGTCCAAAGATAAAATTTATGTCAATTCATCGACTATGTAAATGATCTAAAAAATAAATAAATAAAAACATTAACTGTAAACCACTTCTAGGGAGTAAACGAAGCAAACTTAAATGTAGCTACGAATCTACAATTCAGTAAATTGTTGGCAACACACTAGAACTGAGCGTATAGAGGGAAATATTAACACTAATAAAAGATGAAAATATATATATTAGGGTGTACAAGAGGTGGAAATCTTATAAAAAAACAGTAACATGCTTCATGAAATAGATGTAGTTTCTACTTAACAACATCTTCACTATGTGCTTTAATTCTGAAAGGAAATCCATCCAATAATGTTGGACATGTAATCTTATATATACAGTCTGTTCCTTGTATACTTCTCCTAACAAATTCTTGCCTCAACAATTTGAACATAACATGTCTTATACCTCAATATTGTTGATATGAAGAGTGCCACTTACTACCAAGTGCTGTGCCTGAAGATGCCTTTGAGAGATCTCAAGTCTTCCCTTTCCTTTGTCTGAAAAGATCATACCATAGGAAATGAAGAAAACTTGAATCACAGTCAATTCCCTTTCAGTTACTTGCATAGATCTTTAGTCCACTCAAGTTTGCTTCTTTATAGACTTCTGTCAGCCCTTTGAATAGACCCTTGATCAGACCTCAGAAAGGTTTAGATATACTTCAGATTTCCTTCTTCATGGATCTTTTTGTCACTGATTTGGAGATGTCTCCTTTCTTCCCTTTCCTTCTGTCACTGATATATCTTTGATTGCAATCTTTGATAATGTCACTGATGTCTTCAGTGTTTGAAATTTTTTATATAGCACAAGGCTCAGATTGTACTCCCCTTAAGATGATTCAAACAAGCTTCTTAAGTTAACACACTGTTATTCAATGACTGAAGTGGTTCAACAAATATCTTTTGAAAACTGACTCAAAAACCCTTAGACAAGCCCTGACCAGGGTGCTTCTTGCCCTTCAACAAAATTTTTCAGATGCCAACAAAATAAGCATCAGGAAAACAATGAAAAAGCCTCAAACGCCCTTGGATTAGGGTTCAAAATTGTAGTAAAAATTTCCTCAGAAAAATTTCTTGAAAACTTCTGACAAACCTGTGAAGAACCCTCCCCAAGACAACGTGAAAATTAACTTCAAGTTCACAGAAGTGTTACCTTGTCTGCGTGGATATATTTTTGCTTCAGTGGTCGAAATTTGATCTTAGAGCTACCTCAGGAAGAGGGCCAAACTTACCTCATTTACAGAGCAAAATAGCCTCAGATAAAAATCTGTTGAGCAGGCCGAATAGATGCTACAGGTAGCCGCAGAGATCCTTGTCAAGGGAGGCTAAAAATAATCATAGAACTGTGCCTCAGATGGTGCCCTCAGGCAGGCCACAATGGGCATCAGGAAACCAGATCCGAGCCTCAGAAAAGACCAAGGAGAAGTGCCTCAGACAAGTCAGACATAGCATTAAGAAAAGCGAAAAGTCTGCCTCAGAACGAATCAGATTTGGCCTTCTAAATGCCAATGAACAGTCACAAAAGAAGGCTTTCAACACAGACCTAAAAGGCTCCAATGTGTTTGAACTTTAATTGCTTGTAGGCTATGAATCTTGTGTGTATACAACATCTAGGTAAAGTCCTAGATCTACTGTTTCCTGTTAGTTACCCATATTTTAAGTTCTATTTGTTGTTCCTTCTAATATTTTTTTTTCTGTTTGAGGATCGGTTTAAAATGTTAGTTTGGACATCTCATGACTAAAACAATCTATAAACATAATTATATTGATGTGGGCTTCTTCTGGAATACTGTGTAGTATCATTGTGGCATCTAGTTGTTGTTCCTTCTGCTTTTTTATTTTATTTTTCTGTTTGAGTGTCGGTTTAAAATGTTAGTTTGGACATCTCCCGACTAAAACAATCTATAAACATAATTATATTGATGTGGGCTTCTTCTGGAATACTGTTTAGTATCACTGTGGTTTATTTGTAGTAACGTTAGGTTGCCTAGCCACCCTGGCCAGATCACTGATGATCCTGCATTTTTCTCTTATATTCTTCTTCATAGATACAATTTAGGGAATGGTTCATAGAGGTCTATGGGCTCTTAGTCATTTACCTAAGATGTCCAAATCTCAAAAGTTGTGCACATTAAATGTTTCTAATTTGAAAACTGAATATTAGCAGGTTTGTTATTCTTGTAGTTCTCATTGGCTAATCTTAGGGACTAGAAATGACTACGAGTCTCATTACATTGGAGGTTGGGTTTAGGATCTATGCTATCGTAAAAAACGCGATCAGAAGCCAATCGCCTTTATATCTGATTTTCTGAAACTTTATGATTGATATACCTCCTGTTACTGAATTTGAAGAACCCTAACAAGCAGTAAGGATTGTATCCCCATTTTCCTAGGCCAGCTTATAATCTATCACTGTGCTTGTCTATAGGGAGGTCATATGAGACATGAACTTGTGATCATCAGTTGAAAAACACCACTGTGTGCTGCGTGCTAACTACATGTGGGTCGATTTCATGCCCATTTGGGTAAAGAGCATGACAATCATTGTCTTACATCCATTTACCCCCTTCTGACTGTCCAGACAAAGAGACCAATCACCCTTGAATGTTTTTAGAGTAGTGATTTTTCTGTCTGTAGACCAAGAAGTTCTTGTAATTTGAGTAAATGATAACGTCACTGACTTGTTTGATTTTGATTATGCAGAAATGGCATAGTGAATACAACCAGTACCCCATCCTCATCTAGTGTAGACTCCATTGCTTCTTTTTCATTGCTAATTGGAATGGTAGCAACATTATTTCTGGTTCACCTGTTGGCACAACTCAAATGGCTATGAATCCATTCATGACCTGAAAGCTCTTTCTGGTGCATGAAATTTTCTCTCTGGTTCATGCGCTTAGCATCGATAGATTACTTCTAGACTACGGCAAACTATTTTTGCTATGTAAATTTGGTGTCTGAGAAAAGAAGTAGATGGGCAAGATCTTCAACATTGATTCTTTTTTGTAAAGGCAACGAATTGCTTGAACTTTGCCTCTATTGGGGTTGGATTTGTTACACAATTTCTAAGCCAAAAGTGAATAACTTGAGCCTCAACTTTGAAAATAAGAGAAGAATAATTTGGTCTTGTAGCAAAAGAATTTTCACCCACATTTAACATTATTTGCATTTATAATGGACTCCCAACCACACTTTATCTAATGAAACTATGCTTGTTGTAACACCATTTCTGCTATGTGAATGTGTTAGTTAAGGAAAAATATGTATGATTCATCAGCATACTGACATCTGAAAACAAACCAAAAGCAAACGAACAAGGCATATATTCCCATGTTTTCCATTGTATCATCCAAACTATCAACTTGTAAACCAATACAATCAACAAGCTATGGAAAATTTATAGTTGACATCCAAGGTGACCAAGTTCTTCCATACAATACGTGTGATCATTTAGTCGACATTTTACTTGCAATAAAATCCAAATGAGGAGTTTCAAAACTTAGTCCAAATATTAAGAAAACAAATAGTTCTGTATCCGAGTTATCAAAGAAGAGTGGTTGGATTTGAGAAGTTATATATGAACAACAACAAGACGACCATCTAGATCGATGACTTTTCCAAATACTTCTTCGGCCACCGAATGAAACTATTTTCCTTCTCCTTCAAACGAACACATCCATCTATTTTATCTTCATACGGAAGGGGGATGTTACTTGTGACATTAATGACATTTACATTTGCGTCTTCTGGACCAAGTGGCACTCCATGTATGATAGCAATTGACTGAATTCGTCCAATGCCAGCAATAGCACTGTCATATGGATCTAATATATTCACTTTGTCACCTACTTGGAGTAGGTCATCCCCTATCGGAGTTAATAAGCACTGTCAAAAATGAAAAAGTATACATAGATATTAGGAAAATAATAATTACAATTAAATTGCAAAAACATACATAGTTATTTAATTAACTGAATAATATGCACTCACTGAGTTAATATCTGAAATACCAGCAGGATTTGGCACCGATTGGGAATGTTCAGGTGCATCAATTTTGTCATATTTTAGAACTCTCGAGGTAACCATTTTTCCTTTAACATCCTATACGTGATTTCATTAGGCACAAATCAAATATTACATTAAAACAAAATAAGTTTTAACATAGCAGAAAACATTAAATATAATATTAAAACATAAAAATATTAATAACACTAAAATAGAAGCATATAGCTCTTGTAGATATCTACAAAAACATACCTTCACATGTTCATGGCCCTTTTTTGAGTCATTTAGCATTCTTGCACCACCCAAATTTACATTTTCTTCCTGTTATTGACAAGAATTGCCAATAAAAGAATGCTTCATGAGTGAAGGGAAATGGAACCAAAACATTAACATATTACAAATTCAAGTGAAGCACTGGTTGCAGGGGAATTATAATTTGCTTACCTCATCTAAATCAATCTTAAATTCCTTATTTTTCCATGCAGCAACAAGAGGTTCAATGGAGGAGGCTATGGTTGACATTGTCTTTGCCAAACCAGTTATACATTGCATTGCATGATTATAATCCTTACTATGGTTTTCAACAGTAGAAAAAGCTCCTATTTGTCTACTCTCGACGTCAATAGATGGAAAAGAACTTTCTACTGGATTTTCTGACATATAAATATGTTTGGAATTTTCCAAGTCTGCCATATAATGAGCCATTTCACTCACCACTAGTTCTCTTTTAGCTTCTTCAACCTACAAATAATTTTCAACGCACAACTAGTTGGATATTAAGAAAACTCAAAACACATAACACAATGTACAATATTCAACAAAAAAATTGTATACTTACAAATATTTGTTGTTTGGCTCGCAACCCACCTCGACCCAAAAAATATCGAGCCTTCACCTGCTCTCTTGCTTTCTTCGCTCTTATACTCTTTGACAAATACTCTTCAACACGCATACTTTCCTTCAAATCTTCCCATTGTTTGGGAGTCAAGCTACTCTCCCTATCTTTTCCATCCAAGATTAATTTTCTGCATTTATGCCTGAATTTATTCATCAAAATTCTCATTCTGCGCTTATAATATTTACTAGAAATCCTTCCACCAATAGTCTCAAACACATTTTCCATTTGTTGGATCACTTGATCAACATTTCTTGGATCTTGATCTGCAAAGTTGGATTTGGTAACATCCAAATGAGACCTTATTCTTGTGCCCAACTCTGTGGCCCACCTTGACGCATTTGGTCCAGTAGGCTCACCATCTTTTACCTCAATCAAGTAAGCCTTCTTCCCTTCTAATTTTCGTTCTTTGGCTTCCCTTTATGTGGACCTATAAAGGCTTTGACTAATTCTTTGTCTTTTCACTAAAGCCGATACATCTTCAAAACCAAGACTAGGTGATGGTAAATCACTCATACTTGTGGCTAAAGAAGGTGTGGTAGTTCCTAGCACCTTACTTGGAGAAGATGTAATTGGTGTGCTTTCTGTGGCAAAAGACTGAATTGGTTGCTCCTTGTCCACAATAGGTGTGGCACTAGGTTGCACACAAATCTCCTCAGATGTGCCTTCAAATCTTTTCTTTAACTGTAAATAAATTTCTTGCAACTCTGCTTCATCAGAATGTGCCAATTTTTCGCGAACACCTTGGACATGATCATCTGATATATCAGGAAGTTGATCATTAGAATTGTCAGCTTCATCTCCATGCATTGAATTACCATGGTGTTTGCTTCTACGAGTTGGCAGAGATATGTCTTTTCTTGCTTTTTGTTTATTCTCATTGTTTATGGGATCCAAGTTTCCCCTATATAAAAAAAAAAAAACTTATCAAATAATGGCCTACATCATCAAATATATTATATACAACTTTCATTAAATATGCATAGAAATAAAAAGTGACGAAGAGTAACTACTTACTTATTCACCAAACCAAGAGATGAGAAATATTCTTCATTTTTTGTGATGCATTCTTTACGAACACGCTCGTATTCTATCATATTTTCATCACTGCTAAGATCATTTTTACGTTTCAACCCCTTCTTCATAGTATTTATGTCCTACATTTCACATTTAAAGAAAAAATATTAGTGCATGGATAAATAACAATTATAAAATATATCTATTATATGATCATGCATTATGATCAATGAGAATGAATTATCCTTAAATTGATAGAAGGAACACTTTAATCAGTATTAGCACCTTATCTAGAATTATGGATTCTATTTTTTTAATTGCAAAAAAATTGTAATATTTGCATAAATTTATCACATAATAAAAACATAGCATATTGCAATTGGGAATGCAGATTGGTTGTCCCAACCATTGTAACATTATTGAATCTATTATATGTGTACTGGCGTCAGTACCGTACAACTTTGGTGAAGAGCTCCTGAACCATATTAAGACTTTGAGCCCTTAGTAAACAGACTCCATAGACTTACATTTAGCTTCGAGGTTTGCAAGTTGAAAATCAAATATCCCACAATAAAAAGATATGCATCCCCCAATTTAACAACTAAAATAACATTAGAAGAATCTAGATTTTCCTGAGGAAAAAAAACAACTATAGAAGTTACAAAATAAATATTAAAGTTAGCATAACTTCATGTAGACAATTTCATTTATGGATCTAGTAATCCTCTTTAAGATAAATTGAATCACTTCATGCTACAATAGAGTCACCGGAATGAAACAAAATTCACACAACGTGAAAAATGAATGATAAATTTCACACAGAGTTTAATACAACCATCTGGCTAATCCCATGGCCAAAACAATAAAATCCATTTGCATAGTGAAAATTTATGCCATAAAGTCAAGGTGATAAATCATCATCATGATCATTTGCGTGGTCATCAAGATCACAATCCTGATCACTTGTGTATACATCTGCTTGAGTTCCTTCATTGTCCTCGTACATTATATTTTCCTGGCCATGAATTATGTTTTCTAACTCAGTCTCTTCACTGGGAATCAATGCTTCATCTTCAAATACTCTATCGCCATCTTCAGATTCTTCCTCCAATGTTTCTTGTAAACTATTACATTGCCCATCAACCATTATATCAACATATTCCATGAATTTCCTTTTTGAGCGGGGCTCTATTTGAATGACATACGACCATCCTGAGCTTGTCACATCACCAATTAAAAATGCCTGGTTAATTTGAATAGGGGAAACATATGGCTCATTGGTCTTCAGCAAAATTTGGCGTGTATTTGCACGTACAAATCCATACTCATCATGTTGTATTGCAGATGTCTTGATCCATTTACATTTTAATAATATAGGACTAGTTTCACCATAATCAACTTGAATAATTTCTTGTATGAATCCAACATACAAGTTCTTTTCAGTGTTGTGATGAAATTCAACACTAACAATACAATCACAATTTGCCTTTCCTGTGTCTCTTTCTTCCACTCTTAAATGAGTACCATAGGCCCACATCCCACTGAAAGAAGAAGCCCATATACTTGGAGGTTGTGAAAGCTGAATTTCCTCCTTCGTCATATCTTGACCTTCTTGTCGTGCATCATTAATTGCATCGACAATCCAATCATCAAATTTTGGAAAAGAACGATCTCCAAGGTTCAAATCTTGAAGTGTACGCTTTCGAGATGGATGCATCCATTTTTCAATCTCTTCTTCGTATTTTCTGCATAGAATATGAAAAGTAAGAGTGATAATAATTTAGCTATTAAATGAAATTAAATAAATAAATTATGATGTAAATAATATTTTACCTACGCCACTTATCGAATGATGATGTGTTTTGAAGAACATAGGCATGTATGGCAATTCTTTCCTCATTTGATAGCTTGAAGCGACGCCCATTTCCTTCTAATACTTCACCTGCAACTCTCTGGTCGTCGTCATCATCCCATACACGCCGATTGACATTGCTAAAATCCTTCATATATTCTGTGAAAAACCCTATGGCCTCTTGCATTAAATATCCTTCACAAATGCTACCTTCTGGTTTTGCCTTATTACGAAAAAACTTTTTCAAAACTTTCATGTATCGCTCTATAGGATACATCCATCTTGTTCTTATTGGGCCACAATGCTCTAGTTCATGTTCTAGATGTATAAGAAGATGCATAGAAATATTGAATATTGTTGGTGGAAATTCTCGTTCCAATAAGCAAAGGACTTCAACAACCTCTCCCCTCAAATTATCAAAGTTTGAAGGATCTAGCACATGCAAACTCATTCTTTTTAAGATTCGGCC
The DNA here is from genome assembly GCA_034641835.2 of Pinus albicaulis. Lineage (NCBI taxonomy): Eukaryota > Viridiplantae > Streptophyta > Pinopsida > Pinales > Pinaceae > Pinus > Pinus albicaulis. Next base: position 742,762,932 of record CM076579.1, read on the forward strand.
CAACCTTATAATTGCCAATCTTGGTCCCTTTTCCAAACTTGATATGACTGCAATAGGTAAAATATCCTCAATTATGACATGATAGTCATGGGTCTTGAGGCTTCTTAAGCTATTATTTTCGGTTTGGCTTCTAATATTACCACTTACATATCCAGTAGGAAATCGAGTCCGAGACATCAACTTTAAGAATTGTGCACATTGATCCTTTGTCCACACATAAGGAGCAATAGGTTTTTTGTATTTTCCATTACCATATTTTTCAACCCAAAGATTTCGACGAATCTTTAGTTCTTTAAGGTCTAGGCGTGATGACACTGTATCATATGCACCAAAAAGAGTTTCTATAATAGCAAAAGCTATGTTTTTCTCAGTATGCATAAAGTCAACGGTATGCCTAATGGTTATATGCTTAAAGTATGGCAATTTATAGAATATGCACACTCTTTTTACACCACTATCGTAAAGTGGATCATTTTTACTACCACGAATGCCACCATTTTCAATAAATTGCATTCTTTTTTCTCCATTCTCAATAATGTAATCACTTTTTATTGCCAGTGGTGCTTCACGATTCTCTTCCTTACCATTGAAACGTGACTTTTGTCGACGATATGGATGCTCCATTTTGAGGTAAGCACGATGTCCACAATAAATACACTTGTGCAAACTACTTGAGTGCCTCACAAAACCCTTAAAGATGCAAGCTAGACATCCATGGTATCCATGAACATTGAGACCAGTCAAAGTGCCATATGCAGGAAGATCGTGGATTGTAAACAATAAATAAGCTCTTAAAGTGAATTGAATTGAATTACCATCCCCTAAAATTTGAATTGCTTCAATTCCTTTCCACAATTCCACTAGCTCATCAAATAATGGTTCTAAATAAACATCAATTGTATCTGAAGTCACACTTTTTTTCCCCGGTATGATCAATGACAACATCAAGAAAAATGGCTTCGTTGCTAACCATGGAGGCAAGTTATAATTTATTAAAAACACTGGCCAAGTTGACCATTTAGTGCTTTGATCTGAGAAAGGGTTCACCCCATCTAGAGCTAAACCCAGTCTTATATTACGAGGATCTTGGGCAAAATCAGGGGATTTATTGTCAAATTCCTTCCAAATCTTAGAATCAGCCACAAATCGTTGTTTTCCATCGGTGCTCTTGTTTTGGGCATGCCATTGCATTAGCTCAGCAATGTCTCGACATTTGTACATTCGAAGCAACCGTGGGATTAGTGGAAAGTGGCGAAGAACCCTTCTCGGAGCTAAATTTGATTTCAACCCTGGTCTATACCTCCCTTCTTTACATTTTGGACATTCAGTCTCACTTGCAAGATTTTTGCGAAATAATACACAACCATTCACACATGTGTGGATGTTTTCATACCCTAAGCCTAGCTTAGTGATTTTCACTTTACATGCTCTTCGTTTTGTTGGCAGTGTGGAGTCGGGTGGTAACAATCATTGTAAAAATGCCAATAACTCATCAACACTCTCATTTGTCCAACCATGCACCACTTGCAAGTTAAGAATTAAAAGGATTGTTGTTAAATGACTTAAATTGCAAGTACCATACACAGGTTTTAAAGCATCCTCCATCAACTTCTGCCATTCATCCTTGAAACCCTCATTCAGGATTCTATCAACTTCAATCCCTTCATCAAAGGTTCCTACCTTTTCATTTGTGTTTGTTGCCTCTTCATCTATGTCTAGTGCCTCTAAATCTCTCATGCTATGCAATTCTATCCTATCTGGATAACAATTTTGAGGGAAAGGGCTTATACCGCTATGCCCATATTTTAGCATATGTTGAAAAATCACACTTCTTTTTCTCATTTTCCCACCACGACAATCATTACATGGACATGCATATTTAAGCAAGCTCTTCTCATCAACTATTCTCTCATCATGTGCATGGTATTCATCGGTTGTCAAAATTGGGCTTTGACTCATCTTCAATTTTCTGCATTCAAAGATGAAACTAATATGTTAACTCTTTAATTTCAACTCTTTTCAGAACTTTATTTTTAAAAGAGAAGTTTCAGCTCCTATTTGAGCACAAATGTCAATTGTGCAAACTTTTTAGAAACAACATATAGGAAGAGAAGACTACACATTTTTTACTAGTGTGAACACACCCATACACAACAATCACATAGTTAAACAACAAAAGAAAGTCATATTTGAGAGAAAGCTTTTGGATCAGCACTTGTTTGAGGAGATATTTTTGTTGTATTTACACCTTTTGAACGCAGATCTATCAGCATGACAGCAAATTTTTTTGGTTTTGAACGCAGATCTATCAGCATTACAGCAAAATGTTTTGGTAAATATATTAGCATTCTTAAGGGCACAACCCTTGCGGACATTTTTAAACATTCATTACATCAACAGTGAGGAGAAGAACACGGCAATGGGAGTTGCCTTAGCAGCAAATAGGATGCATCACTCAGCTAAAGGGGAGGCACTTGGCAATGATGAAGTCACAGTTACCAGTAGTGAACTCTCTCCTTTAAAGCCTATTTCTAACATGTTCCCAGAGCTCATTCCTAGAAAACGAGGGCACTCCAATTGAGGGAGTCACTTACCTATTCATGGCAGCATGACGAGTTACAAATTATCACCTTTTTGGCACTTGAAGGGAATACATTCTGTTTTTGGCCACTTGCATGGAGGGCACATTAATGAAGGATTTACACCACATTCTCTCCTTATTCCTAGCATGCAAGAGGGTACATTATTTGGAGATTTACATTACTTTTCCAAGCTTGAAGAATTTCACCCTAGTAGAAAATATGCCTTTGGAGTCATATTTGTTATTCCTATCTTCATCTATAATTATGTGAATGATCTTTGATACTCATTCAAGACCTTCACAAGTTGTAATAATATTACCTAGGATAAAATTTCTCTTAATAAACTTCAGTTGATCAAGAAAAATGGCTCAGGCTGCCATATTCCTGATTATAAGACACATTACAAAGTGTGATAGGCCGACAATTTCTCACTATGTTTATCTTGTTGTCTATCTTGAAACTGTTAATCAAGGTTGTCATTGATGTCAATGTGGCATTGACCAAGATGTCAATATTCTTGAGATGCCTAGACGCAGTATGATGTCAAGATGACATGGTTGATGGAGGACCATTTGATGACATGAACAATGTCTAGGGACATGACATGAAGAACACTTGAGGACTTAATGACATGGATATGACTATACTTGATAACATAGATGTCATGGACAATCATGGAAAATTGTTGGAGGGCACTCTTGAAATTATAACAAAAATGATCTAATTTCAGGAATAGTCACAAGAAAAATATTTGTTGTCACCTTGGAGGCATCCTTTCGCATTGGCTCCTTCACCATGTTAAAGAGGACTCTTTCCTCTTTCCAACAAGCCCTCACTCAGCTCCTAACTCCAAATACTCTAAGAGAAATTGATTTTTGAAGTTTACATCATAGTTATTAAAACTGGAACCGGTGACCGGACCGGTGGACCTAATGAACCAGGTTTCGAACCGGAACCGGTCTAACCAGTAGCGGTCAGATCTCAATGAACCAGTTTTGAAAAAAAATACATTAAATAATTATTTTTTAATAAAAAAAACTATTCTCAAGATTTGCAACCTTGATTCCAAGCCAATAGAGACAAAATATGCAAAGTTTGCTCATTTATATACCATGCAAAGGTGAATATATCAAAATGGCACCAAGTGCAATTGGAAATCCTAGTGCTACTCAATGTGTTGAGGAGGTGCAGGTAGGAAATGCCTTGTATGCCTGTGGGATGCAAGTGTAGGTGCCAAGGAGGAGCTTTGCTGGAGTAAGCAGCTTTGGTTAAGAGTGATTCCTAGCTAGGAGTTGGTGAGTAGGGTTTTCCATGTTTTCTCTAGTTATGGTTTGAAGAGATTGACTTGTATCAGCTTATAATAAGATGTTGGTATGTAGATGTACTTCATCTCTTATATATAAATGAAGTGTTTAAGCTGTCCAAATACTTGCATCACTTTCAGCTTGTATTATCTTCTTGTTTAGGGGATTCCAGCACTATTGTTCAAGCTGATTTCACCTATGATATTGCTGAAATTGCTGTGATTTAATACATAGCATAGAACATAAAGGAGCATATTTTCTGTTGTAATAAAAATATTTCAGATCTTTTATATGCTTGACAAAGTGTGCCCTGCATGTTAGACATTGTTGGCAGTGAAGTCCACATATATGGTATTTATTCTCTTGAGCTGCCTGGTGATTTGGGTTGAAGTGAATTTAAGTATTTGCTGCTATAATTGAATATTTCTGATTGGCCCCAAGACTGAAATTTCACAGGGAATAGATCTAAGAAACATCATGTTTTAGGTGAAATTACTGAATTTGCATTATACCCCAGATTCATGAAATTCCTACCGTGACTGCTGGAATGACGTGATGTTCATCTGTTCATCGGGAATAGATCTAAGAAACATCATCTTTTAGGTGAAATCACTGAATTTGCATTATAGCCTAGATTCATGAAATTCCTACCGTGACTGCTGGAATGATGTGATGTTCATCTGTTCATTGAAGATTATTTCAGGAATGCTGAACAGCAAGACAAGAGGCCGAGGAGGAAAATTCTGATTTGAATTTGTTACAAGGTAGATTTCCTGTAGAATTCGTACTGCTGTATAGACCCCCCTTGGAGACACAATTGTGAGGGCTCGGATTACAATCCTATGGTAGTAAATTGTGGATAGTCATCTGGTTAGCAGCTCGGATTGCAGAGATTACAAACTCATGGACAACTTGGTTTAAGGTTGGAAGTCCCTCACATGCATATATACCCTCGGACCTTAACTCATTCCTCAGGCCTGTGATATTACAACCCGCAACAGGAGCTTTAGTCCTTGTGTAGTCCTGTAGCTTATTGCTATGGAAAATCACCTGTGGAAAGCATATTTGTGGAAGTATCACAGCTCGGATCTGAAGCTTGAAGGGTCAAGCTTGTAGACTGAACTTTGAACCAGTGAATTGAGGCTATCTAGCTATATGTGCTAAGGTTCGGTACTAGACTTACACCTTGAACCTGTGACTGTATTAGACTTGGACATGAGCAAGAAATAAACTCAGACGTGTTGTGAAGAGACATTTGGACTGATCTCATGTAGACTTCAGACCTGTTGCTGCTGCACCCAAATTGCAGACCTCTGTATTTTCAGACCTGTGTGAAGACTCCAAAAATCTAAATTGTGATCATCCATTCATCTCGAATCTGTGGCATACTCCTGTAAGTTAGTGTGAAAGTGGACATTCTGAGGCAGAATAAAGGGCATCTTTGTCACTTATTCTATATGGGATACAAGACCAAGAACACCATTGAAGCTTGTTGAATTGTATTACAGTGAATCCCCTTGTGTAGGTTTGGTTGGTAAAATGGAAGCATTATATTAAAGGTTGAAAGCACAATATTGAATTTGTTTTGAAAATCCAGAATTGAGAAGAAGCAGCCTCTGAAGAGTTTATGTACAACCTTCTTAATGCAGGGTTGAAGCCTTTTTAAAGGAGATCTGAGATCAGGTCTAAGATTAGGATCAGAAAACATAGGAAACTTGACTACAGTATGTAATGGTTCATATGTAATGGATCGGGCCTTTTTAATTCACATATGTAATGGTTCATATTGGTTGTGTTCATTAATTGATTACAGTATTTACGTTATATTACATCATATAGGTTAGATTCCCATTGATTTGATTAGGATGATCAGTATATCCATAAGTAAGATCATAGACACTTAAGGTTGATAGATATGCTTGTTTATACAGAGAGTGTAGTCGCTTGTCCGCATCGGGCAAGGTCATTGAATGCTGAAACTAAGGGGAATCACCGTACTCATATATCATGATAAGCTCTTAGTACTCGTATAGCTTAACTTACATGTATTACTATCATGTTGAATGTGATCCATATTATGCAGATTACACTCTATCCCAATCATAACCCTTTGCTAGGATGTCTCAATACTTCATATGGTAACAATACTCATATTACCTTACTAGCTCTTTCCATATTAGGTTAGATTGAATACTGGTCTTAGCTTATGATATGTGCATATAAGCAATGGTGATGATAATAGCCACTATGAGTGATTCAAGGGTGATACATATGCTGTATGTACTCCTACTGATTCAATTGAATACTGATCTTTGGAATGGGCTTTATGGTTCTTATTTACCTTAATCACGATAGGGTTCTAAGTCACTCTATTGATAAGATGATCAAGCTGTATTACTATGAGACCATGTTTACCCTTTGTTATGGAAGTACACACCCTTTATTAGTATAAAGTACAGGTAATAGCGTGATATCCCTAATCTTTATACCATAATAGAGCTAGTATTACTTGCATGATATTAGTAGTAGTATCTGTGTAGAAGCTAGGATATGTGTATAACTAACTAAGCTTGTCCTTGTGTAATCATTAAGCATGTCCATGCTACTTGTTCTTGTATCTTATATTGATAGTGTAATCATGGAAACATAAGCAGTGAGTACATCTTACCTTATTTACGTAACATACTAACATGTAGTGATATCCTATTAATAGGGTTCAAGCTGATCTATTACCATTGATTTCACTTACATAACTACGTATCCCCTGTAATATGGTAGCCTCCAGGTAAGTGATAGCAGGAATCGGGCCTTCTTGGAACTAGGAAAATAAGGTTCAACTAGACCTATATACTATATGAACACGTCTACATGGTTATATAATATATTAACGCATATGCACACTATGACGAGATCTTATGCAGGCCTGGTTTCACGGATCGACAGCCTGCCTCAACTAGCCCGAACTCTGGCACCACCGGTTCGACTAGGACCAGAACTATAGGTCTAGTATATAGGTCTAGTAGTACGAGCCTCAAGAACTGTAGAAGTTTTTATTTAAACTTTTCACCCCAGATCATAAACAGTACATTTCTTAGATCGAAATCAACATATACAGTGAGCGAATAAGGGCAACAGTAACTTATAAATAAGTGAAAAATATCAGTTTTGAAGGCAGAAGTGGACCACCGTTGACTCCTTCCATTACCCGGTAGTTGCTCCGCCTGCCCTTTCCACACCCCCTGTAGTTTCTTTCTCTTGGCTGGCCTAACGGCAATACAGTTTATATCCGGGTTTTCTAATCGGTAGCTCGAGAATTCACGAGGGAGGAAGGAAAGGTCAAGGCACCATTTTGACCCTTAGCGAAATTCAATTGCAGGGCAGGGGAACAGGAAATTCTAAAAACAATGATCCTTACCAAAAAAAAATCGGATGAATCGACAATATCTTAAAACAAACAGAGCAGATGCAAAGCCAGGAAATAGAAAAATATTAAATCCGACTAACCTGTGACTCTGGGGATGCAAACTTCAATTGTTTATTTGCTGCCGCCCGCCTCTTCAAAAGCCTCCAAGTTCTGTCTACTGTGTTTTTATCCATGATAAAACCCCTGATTATATAGAAATTCGCAGCCCTAAAATAACCTTCTCGCCAACAGCAAAGTCCTCCCGCCAAGAGCAAAACTTTGGCGCCAAATAACCAGCACGGCCAGTTTTCATCGAGTTCGAACCTGTTCGACATCGGCGAGTCTGCTTGTCCGTCTCCTTGAACCAGTTTTCATCGAGTTCGAACCTGTTCGACATCGGCGAGTCTGCTTGTCCGTCTCCTTGAACCAGTCGAAGAGCAAGTCTGAAATAAACCATTCGACTTGCTTTCACTTTTGTTCTGTGGAGAATCAGTGATCAAAAGCGAACTATAGTTTTAAAACCATATGAATATGCCACTACCGAATATATATTTGCCACCGAGGTTTGCTTTCACTTTTGTTCTGTGGAAAATCAGTTATCAAAAGCGAACTATAGTTTTAAAACGATATGAATATGCCACCACCGATGCCACCGAGGTTATAATGCCATCAAACTTTGATTAAATCCTTTGTAATATGGCTTTAATAAAATGCCATAACATTACGTCTGAATTCGTTGACATGATTTAATGCCACCGAGGTTATAATGCCATTAAACTTTGATTAAATCCTTTGTAATATGGCTTTAATAAAATGCCATAACATTACGTATGAATTCGTTGACATGATTTAATATGTGGAATTTAATTAATATAAAGTTTGGAATTAAAATATAATAAATATTAATATATGTAATAAATATAATATAATATATGATTAATAACCATATATATATATTTGTTTGTGTGTAATATCCAATCTTTAGTAAAAAAAGAATAATTCCAACACATGAATTCACAATATTGAGAATTTTTTACCTTCACAAATCAAAAGCGAACTTCTACATAATAGAAATTTTTCTTTTTCTTTTTATTATTTGTCTTAACTTGTCTCAAATAAAAAAATACACTCTTTCTATAAAAATAATGATATATGCCAAACATACCACCAAACTTTTTATTATTATTATAAAGTAATTATTTTTTTTACTTTCCATTATTAATATTTGTTTTGTTAAATATAAAAATTAAATATATTTATTAAACCAATAATCATAAAGCATTGATAATATCATATTTTTCATAAATATTATTATTAAAATTATATAAATAAAATAATAAACCATAGATAATAATATGAATTATAACTTCTTTAACTTTCCTATAAAATCTTTTTCTCAATTGTCTATAAAAAATATATGTATTAATATCCATATCCCTTGCAATATTCATGTAAATAGTGAAATATTTTATTGTTAGAGCAAAGACAGAATTAAATCAATTTCAATAATTTGGGGAAGAGTATTATAATTCTATGATTCTTTTATGGACATTCCTTGCAATGATCGCAAGAGGTTTGCATTGCATATCATTAAGTGTGAAAGTCAAAGAGGTTTATTTTTCGTTGAGAAAATAGTGAAAATGATTGTATAACATTTTTCTTAGATTTTAATTTGTTATCTCAATGACTTAAAAGAAAATATATATATATATGTATTTATAACTAATATGTATTTATCGATTAAAAAGATGGAGCGATTATGGTCAATATTTTTTTAATGAAATAAAGGCATTAGTTCGACTTAATTCCACTTTTGTTGTGGACACTCCTTGATTAAAGTCGTGTTGGTGAGCGCGTTCTGTGTTACGAGAGCGTTGTGTAGTGATTGGGCGAGCTGGGCAGGACAGGGTGCGGGCGGCCAATCGACAGTCGTTGGGGCGAATCAGGAACTCATGGTGGCAAGGGGAATCATGGGCATAATATTGATCGCTTTGAGGTAAATGAGGGGTAGGGTATCCAGCATTAATGTTTCTTGGAGAACTGTCATCCAGTACTTATCAAAAACCTAATGGAAAGAGTATTGGACACAACTGAGAGAATTTTAACAGTGCTGCAGATGGATTCAAAGAATCTTGTATAAGTGAAATGTAACACTTCAATATCAAAAATGCAATTTTCCATTTATGGCATGACACAATTAAAAATTATTGACATAAATGACTAATTCATATACTTGTTTTACTAGTCATATTTTTATTCTTGGACCATAATATTAGTGATTTACATTAATCATTATTAATTTAGTCATATATTTTAATCCTAGGCTAAATTAGTCATTTAAGTTAGTCGCTTTTAGTTTAGTCTGTTATTATCTAGTCATATATTTTATCCTTAGACTAAATTAGTCATTTAAGTTAGTCGTTTTTAGTTTAGTCACTTATTATCTAGTCGTATATTTTATTCCTAGACTAAATTAGTCATTTAAGTTAGTCATTTTTAGTTCGGTTACTTAAAATTGCTCAAATTTAGTAGTAATTCACTTGAAATAATAGCGGTGACTAACTTTTTTAGTCACCTGGTCATTAATTTCATCATTTTTTACTAGTGAAAGATAGCAAAGTGTAGAAGTATCTTCCTTCGAACCACCAGTGAAGGATGCTTGGGATATTAAGAAGACATTTATAAATATAAAGGCCAGAAATGATCCATTAAGACTTCAACTCTATAACCAATACTTAAAGATGGCTCCCAAAAATCAACAGAGACTGATGTCAGCCTATGACATCCAACAGGGTAAATTAGTGATGAGTCATTCCAAGCCCAAAGCACAGCAGCCTCAAACAGCTGCAGACTATGTCAGAACCAATTTTGAGGTCTTGGCAAAGGATATTCATCCTTTGGATCAGATTGAGCTGCACAAACAAAGTGGAGAGATGATATACTCAACTTTGAATGATAATTCAATGATGGCCCAAAGATTATAGAATTATTTGGAAAATACTAATGCTCAATTACATCTTGAAAAAGCCTCTTCCCAGGCTAAGGAAAAAAGAATAAATACTTTGGAAGAAATCATTATTGGATTGGGTCATAATCCCAAAGATGTTAAGGCTACAGAAGCCTTGATTAAAAAGAAATATGATGATATTGTAGCCTTAAGGAAACAACTGAAGTTTCCATCTTCAAGGAATCCACAGACTACTGATGTAATAAAGCAAAACTCTGAAGAAGAATTAATGGATTTTCTTTTGAAACTGAATGAGCAACTAAATGAGATTGAAAAAGAACTTGAAAAGGCATTAAAGGACAAGCAGCCAAGCATTCCAGCATCTACAACAGAAGTAATTACAGGTACAACAACAATAAGTCAGCCAACAGGACTATCACAGGGCAACACTTCCAATTTAAGCACTGAAGAATTAATAAAATCAATGGAGGAATTGAAACTCCAAGTGACAGAGCTCCAGAAAACAAAGGTACAATTTACCACCTTAGAACAAAAATACGATCTCTCAAATATGAGTGTTGCAAAAAAAACAAGAGAGATCAACAGATTAGAAAAATTGGTCAAAGCATTGGAAAAGGATCTCACATTGGAGAAACCTTTAAAAGAAATCAAAGAAATTCTTTAGGACAACATCACTCAGTCAATAGACTATGTTTGGCCATCAATCCAAATAATGTATGAGCAAAATTATTTAGTTAAATTGGCTTTGGAAGAAGTTGAAAAGGCAAGATAAGAATTAGGAAATATGCCTGAAGAAGCCAATAAGCTTATACAAATTTTAAATACCAAGAACATATACCAACTTCAAGAGCTAGGCATCCAAGACAGAACAGGAACAATTTTGGAGGTAAAAAGAGTTTTTACTAAAATAACTTTGATGCAGAACCTAGAAAGAAGATGCTATGATATGCATGAAGAAATCAATGCTTTTACAAAGAGATTGGATATTTTGCAGAGTAAAGGATTTCCAAGTCCTTTAGTCTCAGATGATAAACTCATGAGCCTTGAAAGCTATGTTGAGAAACTGAATAAGTATGCTGACAACTAGGCCAGTTCATCAACCATTTCGTCAGTAGCAAAAGCATTTCCTACAGGAAAAAATCTTCATGACAATCTGGAAAATTTGTTTTATCTCGAACATGAGGTAAAACACTTATTCCCAATTCAGCCTACTTTCTTCAGATATAAAAAGACTGATGAGACTCTGAGGAAGCTTCAAAGAACCAGAATACCAGAAGCACAATGGTGGGAAGAGATGCTAGATATTTTGTAAAAATTATCCTTGCATGAATTTTGATTATTTACTACAGCAAGTCATGATATAAAGGATAAACAGAGATCAAACAGGTCAAAGTGTATCGGTGCAGGTAAAGAGTATCAATAAAACAAAGCAGCTAGCACAGAGTTACTAAATAGGACAGCAACAAGCCTAATCATAGGGCCTGCCCCCAGCACATTCATAAAATAAAGGGAACAACACAACATCGGCTATCTTTTCTCTTATCTACGAGACCATCTGTCTCTATTTTCTTGTAACATATTCATGAGTCATCCTAAATTATATCTCATTTTGTCAGGAGATATTTTTTATAATTTTTTGTATAAATACTCCCTCAATTAGAGTATTGGGGGGGTGGATTCTCAGACTTTGCTGTAACATTGATTATTTTGGAATAAAGTGCTATTGGACAAATTTCGCATGGCTAGCTGGATAAGGAATTGATGCAAAGGACTTTTCACAGGATGCTTGAGTCAGAAAAAGGATCAATAAGTCATCTATCTCTTATGTTTTAGAGTTCTATACTTGTTTATTATACCATTTTTGTTTCATATCTGAATGACAAACGAAAAGGAATAATTCAGAAAGTGCTTAAGTGCAATCTGTTTTCAATCGTTGGTATTCTTAATGTTTTCTTCTGAACTAGTATAAACAGTGAATTCTTAAATGCTCCTGTTTTCTAGTCTATTCATTTTGATTATTTGATTTTTAACGGTTGGCTCATATAACTGGTTTTTTACATGTGAATGGTTCATTGTAAGAAAAATAACAAAAAATGACACTATAAAAAGAAGAAAATTAAGCAACAACAAAAACGATGTAAACAACATTCCAAAATACTACTATGAATTTGATAAATGTATACATCTCATTAATATATCAAAAGCATTATTATTATATTAATAGTTGCATATCATAGCGATATGGACTTTAATCTCTCCTCTTCTTTCTTCCTAATTGTAACATACACACTATTATTCATCTTGGCATAACGCTAATAAGAGAAAGGCGGTGCAATGCGTAAACCATCTATTGATTTCACTCTTGATATGGCTGTGAAGGTCAGGCCTTGTTGTTCTCTATTCCCGATATCAATTGATGCTCGCTCTAAAGTCAAACCTTGTGACTTGTGAAATGTAAGAGCCCATGCCATCTTTAAAGGAATTTGATTTCGATTTCCTCTTACCACTAGTGTGATAGGTACAATGTTTGGATTGCTTGCATCAAACGGAATACCAACATACTTATCAAAAATAACATTTGTGAACATTGGAAGCTCAGGTGGCTTAGAGTTATGCATATAAAATATTTCCCTCACATACCCAAGTGCACCATTCACCAAACCATCTTCAACCCACAAATTACATGTCAACATAACACGCTGGCCATGGCACAACAAAACTTCATGGTCCAGTTGATCATCATCGGCACCACTGATTTCTGAATGTCTTGAATTCACAACAATACATCCTGCAATTGGAGAATTTAATGATTTCAACATATGTTTGTTATGGAAGGAGACCAAATCATTTGTTGGAAACATGTGAACTGCTGCATTAAACAAATCCCTTTCTCTAGGATGCAACCTAATATCAGCCCGCAACATAAGAAACTCCAAATCATCAAGAACAGGTTCTTCATTTCTTATGTTATTGAGGACTCGACGAAAACAAGATTGTTTCTCATTACTCCCTTGTTGGCGAAATATTGTGTCAAGAGTGACAACAGTGTCAAATTTTTTCCATAATACTTTACCTGTTGTATTACCTGCATACAAAGGCTTATCTCTCACAGGAGGTAGCTGCCCAAGGTCACCCACAAGGATCATGGATCTACCACCAAAAGGACAATTCTTTTTATCTGAAAATGTTTCTCGTAGTCGAGCATCTATTAGCATGAACAACCTTGATCCTAAAAAGCTCATTTCATCAATCAATATATATCGAATGTGCCTCATTTCCTCTTGGAATAGTGCCAATGATTGACCCTGTAGTGGTTTCATATCTCTAATTGGGATTTTCAAAGTAGAGTGTAATGTTTTTGTATGTATATTGAAAGCAGCTATTCCTCTTGGGGCAAGAAGAAGCAAAGGACCTTTTCCATTACCTGACAGATTAGAAAGAGTCTCAGAAATATAATGGATAAGGAAAGACTTTCCAGTGCCTGTAGTGCCCTGAATAATCATAAGAAGAGCTTCACGAATCTCATATTCAGCAAAATGCCTTAAAACAATTTCAAAAGAAAGTCGTTGTTTTTCTGCTAATGAATCTGGAGAGGCAAATGTTCTATTTGAAAGGTCGCCAATATCACCGCTTAATATTGCATTCCTTATAAAATTAATAGCTTCTTCGGCCACATCATCATAAATAGTTGTACCTTGCCAGTCAAAGGATATATCAAAATCCCTTCGACCAAGGGTGTGAAGATCAGAAACATTGACACTATTTGGTGGAACCAAGCGAGAGAAAAGTTGCCACTCTTGAAAATCATCTTCAAGATTCATTTCTCGGTTAGAAAAATCACCATCTTCTCCATCTTCAATATTTTCATCAATTGATGGATTTCGATCAACATGCCAAGCTCGATATCAGAAATTCCTCCAGTTTTCCACAATAATTTCAGTTGAAAGCTAAATCTCTGCAGAAATTTCACGAAATGGATTGTACAAGAGAAATTATGTCCAGAAAAAGGGTTCAAAATCCTCTGAATCCTCACCAGGAATAGAATAAAACCATGGCCAGACCCGAAAAATTGCATGAGCATCTCTAAGCTTCCATGGATCTTTTTTGTGCTTGCTATCAAACATCCAAGATCTTGTTGTTTCTATCAAAGATAGATGTTCAAGGAAGTAAGGCCTCTTTTGATAATGTTGAACAAATGTATTTTCAGATGAACAGTGCAGGCCATCCCTTGAAATTTTCCTGAACACCTTTCTTCCAACATTTAACGAAATAAATTGTCAACTACACAAAACGAGAGGTAGCTTAAGCAACATGTGACATGTTTCTTGTGCTCCAATGTCACATTCAACAATTGTTTCTGCAAGAAACCTCTTGTAAGCACATAAGCATGATCCTCAGAGGCAATAGAATTTGAAATTCTATTTAACATATCTTGAAAGCTTTCAGACCTTCTCTCTGCTTTTGATGCATACTTAGCAATATATTTCAGGACAGCATGCCGAGAAACCACTGGTTGGCAATCAACATTTGCACGCCACATTGTTAGAAGGTCAATGTTATGTACATTCAGCCTATCATCATTTCTTTCCGGGTCATTTTTTTTCTTCCTTGATCATCTATGAACAATCTTGATTCCTCAGAAAGATCCCATGGGGCATTGTACCGACAAGCGAGTATAGTGCCCTTTTTGTGCAGACAAGAATCTACACTACACTTTGTGTGCCTTTGAACACGGTTCAACAATTCTTCATAATTATTATGAGGACTGCAAGAGAAAATCTGATCAGTATTTAGTAGGAAAGGGTCATCATCAAGACTTCTTGGAACCATTATATTGCAACGATTTATTTCACGTGGATTCCATGCAGTTACATAATTGTCAAAGAATCTCTTTGCACGTTGCAAATCACAATCATTTGACCAATCAAGTCTTTCCATGTCAGGAGCTCCTTGCAACCATAGGAAACCATGGATATGTGTTGAACCTCTATGTTGCCACTCATATCTGGAAAAAATGAACACAGAGTTACTACGATAAATATGAATGGAAAATCAATAAGAAATTGACAACGAATAGAAAACAAATTAAAGAAAACAGACCTGTACCAGAAGTCTTTATCTTTAAGATATTTTTTGATAACTTCCTCTCGAAATATATTGAATCTATGGTGCATAAATGTGGCAACAATATGAGGGTATTGGATAAAATTTTCAACTTTCATATGATGCTCATTTAAGGAACCAGAATGTGACGGTACAGGCATGAGGCTATGCAGCTATGGCCACTTTGTGTCAGCTGCACTCAAAGTAAAAAACAAAGATGGACATCCCAATTGAGTAATCATGTCAGTCAATTCAGCCCGACATTTAGTATAGTATACCCTTGTACCTCTTAGAGAAGACCCAAACCGCATAAGATGCTCAGCCAACTTATTATCTAGAAAATCAGAAAGTTGCTGACACAATTCATCAATTGTTGTCGGTGAGTTATCATGTAATTTTTTCTTCACAAAAACTAAAGCAGTTTCTTGGCTACGATGCCTCATTATCATGTTCAACAGGTAATATCGGAAGTGAGGATGGCTTCCAAACCTCTGATCATAGTATCTAAGAAGATGAAATGCATACTCATGAAGTTCAACAGTACAAATGCGTGGTTGCAACCAATCAGCAGCACCAGTGGGGAAAAATGTGGGGAATGCCATATCTAATAACCCCTCAATATTATATTCATTCATTGGAGACGTTCCAATAGTGGGCCAATCAATTTCATCAACATCTAAAGAATCGACATTATCAAGAAATGATCTAATTTCTTCCACCTCTCTTCGTTCATTGGGTAGGCGAGCAATAAAAGATGAAGGATGAGAGGGAAAATGGTTAGGAGGAAACCCTTCATTATTAGGTGCACTGAACTCAGATTCTGTAATGTCACAATCAACAAATTTAAGCCTACAGGAGAACTCTGATTATCTTTCAGGTAGATCATTCACTGAATCATAGTCAATTACAACATCTCGATAATATTGATCACGTTCAATTTTGAAATGCAATGCATCCATAACGCGGGATATTTTTACATAACATTCATAATATTTAGACTGAGCAGCATGTCTCCTCACAATTAGAAATTCAAGATCTTCAACATGGCGTGGAAGACTTTGTGCAACTGTAGAAATATCTTGGGGAAAGCTAATTGTGTGTCTGTTATACTTATATTGCCCACCTCGAGCATGTGTCACTTGCAAAATAGGATTTACACGTGCTATTAACATTTCTTCAACTTGAGTAAGAACTCTTAAAATATGAGGTTTCTCGCCAGGATCCATGTTATTATAGCCACAAAAACGATGTGAACCTCCTTCATTCTTACATCGTCTGCAAATAGGTCCTTCGGGATCTCTCAAAACGTGGATTCCAGGATATGATTCTTTGCAGATGTGGCACATTTGGACAACTGACAAGCTATCTATCTTTTCTCGAAATATTTTATGCATTGAAATCATATTTTTATCAAAATAAATATGATTTGTATTGGTTGGATAATGTGGAGAATGATGTGGAAGAGTATAATTTCTTCTAAAATTTACTTTATTTTCAGCACCACGAGACTCCCTCCCCAAATTTGAAACATGTGGAACAGATCTATGACATGGGCTTTCCAAATTTATGGTCTGCATTTCTGGAACCTGAGAATGTGCAAAGGTTTCTTTAGCATAATTTTTTTTTAAATTGAATGTCCAAATAATTAGAATTGAAAAAATGAAAAAAAAAAAATCATTCAATATTTACATTTGTTTGGCGATGTGGATGAAGTGTAGGAGATGGTTGCTCTTCACTTCTAACATCATTAGATTGAACATTTGGCAAGTTAGTTTCGATGCCTCTATTCAAATTAGTTGTTTCCTATTAAAACAAATTAAAATATTTTAGTAAACTAAATGCCGAAAAAAGATAGATTTCTAATTTTACAATTAAAAATAAATGAAAAAAGGAGGAAAATATCAAATGCATTCAACATTTACATTTTGTTGGTGATCTGGATGAACGCTATGTGATGGTTCCTCTTCACTTCTAACATCAGTAGACAGAACATCTACGAAGTTAATTTGTATGCCTCTATTGAAACGAGTTGTGTCCTGTTTGAAGAAAAACAAAATATGCACCAAAATTTCAAATAAAGAAAAATCAAATCAAACACATTGAACATTAACATTAGTTTGTCGATTTGATTCTCGAGGAGAATGCAGTGGAAGGTTATGACCTACTTCGTATTCAAATCTTAGATTAGGAGATGGAAGATGCGGGGAGAAAATTTCTAGACCTCTATTAAAATGAGGTGTATCCTACTCCAAGAGAATAAAATACCTTATCACTAAAGAAATGTAAATAGAGGAATGTAATAATACAACCACTATTGCATCAATTGTAAAGATATCATTGGACTACCTCCATTTTTCCACGCGAACTGCTATCAGGGATGACTGTTTCTGTTCGTGCGACAACATTATTTTGAGAAGGGAGATCGGAAGATACGATGTTTCCACCAGCTGGATCCAAATTATCAAACAAATGGCCAATCAAACTATCATCCAAGTCATGACATACAATGTCATCATTGCCCCCACCATGGATATTTTGCAACCTTTGGCCTTTCTCACAAGATGCAATTGCAGAGACAGAAGGGTTAGGGTGAACATTTGCATCCACGTTATGAATATGATGTTCCTCCCTATTGCCAGATGTTTCCTCAATATTATGATAATTTTCATGAGAGCGTTGAAAAACAAAATTATGGTGACGAGGAGCATATTCTGGCAACGAAATACCAAGTGGCAATGTTCTTTCCATGATATCATCCATAGTACAATACGTATGAGGAACCATAAAATCATTTTCAAAAGTTGTTTCAGTCGTTCTTCTATGATATTTAGCTCTCCTATGCTCATTTATTGTGCCCTTATTTTGTTGATACCGTAAACGACGACTTTCATTGGACTTGTCACGCGATGTCGGTGACTTATTCCTTTTTCTTGTACGCTTTCTTGCACCTTCAGATGACATGTCTACAACGAACAATAACATATTTGTTATAGAACAATAAATATGCAACAGATACAATATAGCCAATATAAATTAACAGAAAAGGATGAAAAAGGAACACATTTTTTTTCCACCCACAAAACAAATTAAAATCATTTACGTTATTTTTCCAACCAAATGGCTAAGAAGAAAATTGGATTTTTTCAAATGGCCAAAACAAAAAAGGATTAAATTTCATGTATCATATTATAACTGTAATGGGAAATCCATATAAATGGAACAAAATTCTAAATAATTATATGAATTTGAAATATATCCAAATATTTGGAACTATATACCATCAAAAAAACCTAAAGATATAACATTGTTTGAGAATCAATGAGAAAAAACTGATGGAAACACCATGTATAGAATAAGTCACAGTAATTATAATTATAGAAACAAAGAGAAATGGAAAACATCCAAACACATTCAAATGCAATTAAGAGGACTAAACGGGAGAAAAAAAATAAATATTTTCGAGCAAATTGCAATGGAATTCAATATCCAGCATCCGCTACATACATTGATAGAAGAAACCCCCTCAGAATGGAGTCATATAAATATCCATAGTCTTAGCATACATACCCAAAAGTATGCAAAGTACAAAAAAAAGGAATTATTTTCCACGACGATAGAGAGAATACAAAATGGCTAATAGCCTAAGACTCCATGTCCACATCCAATGGTGGAATCTCATCTATAGAATCCATACGCGGAGCAATTGCAAAAACATTTCCAGACTCTATCAAATCGTTGCAATCCTGCAACGTTGGAGACCAAAATCCATTCATTTGTTGATTAGTTGAATTATCAATATCTATTGGGAAGCAAAGGCTAGCGATCATGTCATATAATAGGAAAGGAACTTCACTGCATTTGCACATAAGAACCACACCTTGGACTATTCGAAAAGGAAGATAACCAGGACATTTCATATTTATATCTATAGACATTTCTTCCAACAACTTCCATATAAAGCCCCAATCATCCTCAAAGTAATTAGTTCTTCGTTCAATACATGGGTGACCAAATTGAAAATCATCTATTTCTTCAATTGACCATATAGATGTGGAGCCATCATTGGAAAGACATATCAACTGATTCTTGCACACTGCCAATGACATACACCGAATGTCAGTGATTGGAACAAATGAAAATCCCCATTCATTTTTTATTACATCGAACCAGTAGATTGTATACCCATTTCAAGGATAATATTCATACTCTGTGTCGAGATAGAGCCAAAACAATTTACTTCTATAAAACACTCCATTTTGAGGGGGTGAAATGCCACCAAATGGAAGATCAACCCTTTGCCAAACCCTATCAAGACTACTACAAACATAAAATTTAGACTGAATTCTATCATAGATATGTTTTAGAACAACCCAGTCATATTTGTTTCTGCTGGCATTCTCCAATAACGAAAAGAATCCCCAGTCTCCAATTTGTATCCGCCCAATGTTTTTTAAGGCCTTTGTAAATGGATTCATCACAAAATAGTTTCGTGAATGGGAGAATTCTATTGGTAAGGATAAAACCACCATTGGTCCAATAGTAGACTCGACCTTGTATCTTGAATCTATGAAACGCAAATGAAAACAAGATATGCGCCCATTTTCATTAAGGTATTCAGCAGCAAAATAATTGTCTTCATCATTGATGAAAGGAACCGTAAATCCAAATTCATTTGTACAGATATGCTTGGAACGCAATAAGAAACAAGGATTTTGCAAAATAGTCTTCCATTGTTGACAAACAGTGCTAAACTTTATCACAACCGACAAAGGGAGCCAAAGGAAGACAATTTCAAGAATTTCAAATGGAATACAACTCCAAATAGCTGGATCCATGATAAAACAAGGAAATCACCTAACATAAAAGAAAACAGATGTGATATCAACAAAACAACTTTCAATTAATGGTGAATAGAATAAGCAATATAGAAAAGCAATTTTCCATCTACAAATATAGTAACATGCACACATACATAATGTATAAAATGATATGACCCACAAGAACATTATTACAGTAGTTAAAAAGAACTCACAAATTTACTATTAATCTTAATAAGTATTTTTCTTATGTCTGTATTAATGTCCTTCCAGACTCGATCAAATCGTTGCAATCCTGCAACGTTGGAGACCAAAATCCATTCATTTGTTGATTAGTTGAATTATCAATATCTATTGGGAAGCAAAGGCCAGCCATCATGTCATATAATAGGAAAGGAAGTTCACTGCATTTTCACATAAGAACCACACCTTGGACTGTTCGAAAAGGAAGATAACCAGGACATTTCATATTTATATCTATAGACATTTCTTCCAACAACTTCCATCTAAAGCCCCAATCATCCTCAAAGTATATTTTGGCTATCTGCATTAATTTGACCTGGCGGAGTAAGGGACCACTATTCACAAGCCAAGGTTTACAATCTATTATACCATATCAAAGTTATCTTCGGTATTCATTTTAAAGGAACAGATACGTGAATATCAATAATGAATCTATGAAATTAAATTATGATGCCAATTAAAATAATATATGAAATTACATATATATTTATGTAAAATAAAATGAATGAGGTTTTGACTTTGTTGACATACATTTATCATATTTGCATGTGCGCAAATATTAGGTGGGCCCTAGAGGCTCTTATCATTTACAGCTTAATTATTATATGTTTTGATTTTTTCCATTTAAATTTATTATTAACTACAACATGACTAGACGATATTATTAATGATGTGTGTCTCAAATTTCATTATTATCTGTGCATATCGCAAAATAAAACCATCCACGACCAATTCTACCATCTACGTAAAAAACAACGCATGTGTATTCGAAAGCTTACCATCCAGAGCATGCGTTTTACAGCCGTGAAGCTTCTCAGAAGGATTTCTTACTTCGATACAACCAGCCACAGTCCCGGTTCTCTGCATCCAAAATGCTCGCTACATTCGAAAAGAAACCATACACAGTGAATAAACTACAGTCTGCGTGAATAAAAAATAGCGCATGTGTATTCGAAAGCTTACCATCCAGAGCGTGCGTTCTATAGCCGTGAAGCTTCTCAAAAGGATTTATTACTTCGATCCAACCAGCCACAGTCCCGATTCTCTGCGTCCAAATGCGTCGGCTACTCTAAACCAGGTGGCCTGATGCTCTGAAATAAATTGAGCGTTACGATGTCAACCATCACAGCAGATAGGTGGATCAACTCCGTGGAACCACTCTGTTGAAACGTTTGGGCGACACTCTGGTTCACCTTCCCGTAATGGTTCCCGCTTGAGCGATAGCTCTGCAGATTTCGTTGCGCGTGGCACCGGATGAAGATAATGGCCATTAAAGAATTCGTTGCATGTGGCACGCTGCTCCCGCTGGAAGATGGATGGACATCAATATTTCTTGTTGTTTGCAGAGATGGCTGCCTCCATACAAATCCCATGATTAAACTTGAAACATTAAGCTAACCACATGCCATTCGGCTTCGATGATAGAACTTTCTCGCCCGAAACGTGTCCTTATTTCGCTCTAATCCCTCATACTCTCATACTTGGAACTAAATAAGAGGAACAGTAAATTTTTAATGATCATTTGGTAAAAAAATAATTTAAATAGGGTTTAAACACTTGATTTAGACATGTAAGGAGGTTATCTCTTTTGATTTCATTCATTGATTAAGTGGCGATGATGAGAATATACCAGCATCTTTCAATCTAGACCACCGGATGAAAAATATTAATTATCATAATCAGTAATGAAGCGATTTCCGACAGGGGGATACGCTTATCGGCATAATTATAAACCAAAAGAATTGGTGAACCCTAGGGATAAAGGGATTAATATTAAAAACACAAGAGATTAATAAACCCCAAGAATTAAGAGTAGAAGCTACAATAAGTAATAGTGAATTTGGAAATTCCCTTTTCATTTTCAATTTCACTCAAGCACATGGAAAGTTTAGGAAAAGAAAGGATAGCTTTTAATCACTTTTTAATAATCACATTAATAGGTGTGTTTATATTTTAATAGAGCTTTCATGATTTTAATTTAATTATCAATAATAATAATAATTATCTAACTTTAAGGTCACAGCCAAGCTAGACACCAAATGTGCATGTGAGACCCCTTTATTTGTGGGACAATGGACCCACCTCCCCGCCAAAGTCTACGAAGGCATACATACTCTAAATGACCTTTTAGGAGGAAACACATGCTCTTAACTATTAGGGATTTAACCTTTAATATATTCTTAATAGTATTCACAAATGAAAGATTAATATTTATATCCAAAGTATTTATGCTCTTTTTTCTCTTTTAATTAAATTGATTAATTAAAAAAATGTCACATGAAAAAGTGTCTTATAAAATGAGTTATAGTGTTTTGAGCATGTAGCATTGATAAACCATGCCAGTGCCATTGCAGCTAAGTGTATTTATAGATTAAAAAACATCCATAATCAAATGGGGTGAATCTCGATAGTTAAGAACCTTATTACATGCTTTTATTTAGAATATAATATGTTTAACTTATATATTACAGTTTTAATATATAATAATAATAACAATAATAAAGTTATAATCTAGTTAATTTTTATGGTTTTTTAAATTTTAATAACTTAAAATGTCTCATGAAGTAAATATTTTGATGCTTATTATTGATAAATATTTAAAAAAACTAATCTTAAAAAATATATTAAAAATTATTTTTAAATTACAATATTGATAGAACTTTATTAAAATAGATTAACGTGAAATATACATAAGAAACTACTAATAATCTAAAGCTACAAATGAAAATGTTAAACACCTGTAGTTAAAAAAAATATATCCTTAAAGATACATACAAAACAACTAGTAATCTAAAGTTGCAAATAAAAATGTTAAACACATATAGTTTAAAAAAAAAAATCTCAAAATTAAAATGTTAAACAGATGTAGTTAAAAACATCTCAAAATTAAAATATTGGATGGAGTAACAATGTGAAAATTAATTAATATAAATCAGAAAATAAATTAATTATTATAATTATTATTTGGTTAAGGATTTATAAAATACAGAACTTTAAAAAAATATATTTAAAAATTTTAGACTCAAATTCAAAAAATTTTAATAAAATTCAAAACTTAAAAAAAAATATATTACAAATTTCAAAATGAACTTACAATGTTTATAAATAGCACAATAAATTTCAAAAATATAGCCGTAGTTTAATTAGACTATTTTTTTGCCTTAAAAATCATGGAAATTCCGATAAGATTTTTAAAAAAATCTGGCAAGGATTTTTGTAAATCCAGGTTATAGCTATCAAATTTCAATATTTTGGGTGCTCTACAGGTTTTCGATGGTGTTGAATCCATTTCCACCATCAAAAACATGATTCAAACAATATTGGTGCAATATTTCACAATTTTTTTTGCTCAGATTCCGGTAAATTTTGGCCGTCCAGACAATTCCTCGGCCTTCGTAAACAACTCTAAAAATATATATTACAAATTTCAAAATCAAATTACAAAATTTAAAAATATCACAATGTTTATAAAAATAATATAATAAATTCCAATGTCATGAAAACCAAAAGCCTCGAATAAAAATGATAAAAAACCTATTATATATAACACTAATGCATTGTATGATAATTTGTTGATATTGTTAATGTTATTTATGATAAATACCGTTATACTTTATGAGTAGTGTGAAAAAGTTGGCAACAATTCTATAAAGAATAATAATATTGCTTATAGTTCAGAAATATCATATCTCTAATAACAAATTTAATAGCTAATTTTCATTTATTTCCATGGATAAAAAGAAACACATTAATTCTTTCTCAAACAACCTATTTTGTATAACACTAATGCATTGTATGATAATCCGTTGATGACGTTAATGCTATTTGTGATAAATATGGTCACGGCACTTTATAGGTAGGAAAGTGTTGGTAGCAATACTCCAAAGAATAATATTGCTTCGGTCAGAAATATTAGATCTATAATTACAAAATTGATGTGAACGACTTAATTTCATAAGAGAAAATTTTCATTTATTTCCATTGATAAAAACACACTAATTCTTTCTGCAACAACTCTACAATCTATATAAAAAAGCAACGTATGTGTAATCCCTTTGATAACATTAAACACACAACACATTAGTGTGAAAGGAAACTAATGAGCAACAAAGTCTTGAAGTGCAACGGATGAGATGTTTGGTGAAAAAACACAAAGTCCCAAATTAAACTCTCGTACTCCCAAACCAATCCCTCCCTTCAGAGTGATTGGCAAAAAAGGGAAAAATTTATGGCAATACAATCATTTGGCACGAAACCAAACAATTCTCTGCCCCAAAGTGAACACACCTTATTAATAATAACATAAGAAACCCATCCCATGATGCCCAATCTCGATCTGCAACTCACCTTATGCAGCTACTTCACTTAATCTACTAAGGCCTTCGATCTGTACATATCTGTGTCACCTCCAAAACTAGTAAGGACCCATCTACACAACAGTATTAAAACATGCATTGCTTGCATACTATTACTATCTATACTTCAGCCCTACATATCCTCACAAATTTACTCATGTATCTCCAAGTTCCTAATGTGATTGATAAGATTTTTTTTTTCTTTAAGTCTCCTCCATGAGTATATAGAAGCATGACGACACAATGATGTATTATATATAATCGAGCCCTCTGTTCTCTGGCCACAACAACACAACACTTACTAAAGCCTGTGTGTCATCCCACTTCCTTTGATGAACAGGATGGTGAATAAATGATGTGACCCATCTCAAATATTTAATATAATTGCTTCTAGGAATCAAAACATTCCATAGCTTTCCTTGCCTATTTTTGATCCAGGTGGATATCGGTGGCGACCCACCTATTCCATTTGGACCCACACCATCAATTCTTGCAGCTTTTCACATTTAGCACAACTTACTATTTTTAGCAGGTTTTCGGGTTATGCGCTTCCGGAGCCATTTTGGGGCCTTAATGATCTAGGTGGATATTGGTGGCCACCCACCTATTCCATTTGAATCCCCACCATCAGTTCGTTCAGTTTTTAAGTTGCAGCACAACTTACTATTTTTAGCAGTTTTTTGAGTCGTGAACTTTCGAAGCCATTTTGAGGCCCTAAACGGCCTTTTTGGGAAAACCGGGAGCATCATGGGTCCATGGACTGATGTTGCTCACATTGAAAGTTTTTGTTGTGTAACCAACTCCAAAAATAGAAGAAAAGAGATATCAACGCCTTAGAAATAAGCCACTTCGAGGGGGCAACCTCCAATACATTACATGAATGAACAATTCTTGGATGATACAATTTACAAAACCTCCTTTCTATATATAGGAGTCCATGGGGCCATAGTGTAATCCTAGTGGGCCACAATGTAATCCTAGCTGACCTAACAATAATAATTTAAGGGCACAATAATAACAAAATGGGGGTTACAAGGGTACAATAATAACAATAAGGGGTTTACACTAACAATAATAAGGGGCTATACTAGTGATATAGGGACCTAACATACCCCTCTCCTTCAAAAAAGTGTTGTCCTCAACACTTGAGTAGCTCCGGGTGCTTCTGTATAAAATTCTCATCCTCCCATGTAGAATCTTCAGTGGGTAAGTTCTTCCACTTGATGAGATACTCTCAAATTGATCGATTCCGTAGTTGTCGAGTTCTTGTTTCCATGACCGCTTCTGGTTCCAATATGATTTTTCCTTCCTCATCAAGTTCTGGCAATATTGTTTGAACTGGAAGATTTTCTCCTATAACCTTCTTTAAGCATGAAACATGGAAAAGTGGATGTACTCGCGAAGAAGCAGGAAGCTCCAATTTGTATGCCATAGTACCAATCTTTTGCAACACCTTGTAAGGACCATAGTACTTTGGCGATAATTTATTATCCTTCTTTGCTTGCTTGAGGGACATTTGTTTGTATGGTTGTAGCCGTAAAAATACCCAATCTCCTACATCAAAACTTCTCTCGCTACTATGTTGATCTGCCTGTTGTTTCATTCGATTTTGTGCCAAATTCAGGTTATCCTTTAAGAGTTGGAGAACTTCTTGCTGATGCTCGATGTGATCTTCCACTGCTTGAACCTTCGAATTTTCCCTTAAAGATGATGTTATGGATGGTGGATGATATCCATAAAGTGCCATAAATGGGGTCATTTTTGCTGCAGTATGGAAGGAAGTGTTATACCACCATTCAGCGAGAGGTAACCACTTGACCCATTGTGTTTGTTTATCAGATACAAAACAACGAAGATATCCTTCCAAACATTTATTTACTATCTCGGTTTGACCATCGGATTGAGGATGATAAGATGAGCTATGAGCTAATTGAGTACCCAAACAAGAAAATAACTCCGTCCAAAAATTTCCAGTAAAAATGGGATCTCTGTCGCTCACAACAACCCTTGGGCTTCCATGTAGCTTTTGAATTCTGTCCATAAATGTAGTAGCAACTGTACTTGCTTTAAATGGATGAGATAATGCACAAAAGTGTGCATACTTGATAAGTCTATCAACTACCACCATGATGACATTCTTTCCTTCGGACTTAGGTAAACCTGTGATAAAATCCATTGAAATCTCCTCCCAACGTTGACTTGGAATGGATAAAGGTTGTAGAAGTCCCGGGGTCTTAATTGTCTCCACTTTATTCTGCTGGCAAACCAAACATTCCACCACAAACTTTTGAATATCAGATTTAAGGCCATCCCCAAAAAAATCTTTCTTCACCCTGTGGTAAGTTTTTAAAAATCCTGAGTGTCCTCCTAAAGGAGAAGTGTGCAATTCCAGAAGAATCTTTTGTTTTAGTTGGGAATTCTTACAAAGATATAAGCGATCTTTGTACCATAAGGAATCATTTTTCCAACTAAATGTATCAGATGTACTAGGATCTTGTGCAACTTTTGAATGAGTGTCGACACTTCTTCGTCCTTCTTCCATTCATCTCTTTATTCGGTTATCCAATCTGGTTGGATAATAGAAATGGCACAAAGCAAAACTTCCACCTCTTCATTCTTTCTTGAGAGTGCATCTGCAACAACATTTAGCTTCCCTTTTTTGTAGATTATTTCAAAGTCATAACCCAACATCTTTGTGACCCATTTTTGCTGCTCTTCTGAAGATAGTCTTTGTTCCAAAAGTGTTTAAGACTATCATGATCAGTTTTTACCTTGAAGTTTCTTCCCATTAGGTAAGTTCGCCATTTCTTTAGTGCATGCAGTATTGCTAACATTTCCTTCTCATAAATAGGTTTCTGTAAATACTTTCCTTTGATTGGACGAATTTCAAAAGCAATGGGTCTTCCTTCCTGCATCAAAACTGCACCAATTCCATTTTCTGAGGCATCACATTCCACAATAAAGGTTTTTGTGAAGTCTGGCGTAGCTAAGACCGGTGCATGGCACATTGCCTCCTTAAGACGTTCAAAGGCCTTAGTTGCTTCAGGGGTCCATGAAAATGCATCTTTCTTCAATAATGTTGTTAGAGGTGCTGCTATTCTCCCATAATTCTTAACAAACTTGCGATAATACCCTGTTAACCCGAGAAATCCTCGCAACTTCTTTATGGTTGTGGGGACTTTCCATTCCTTAATGGCTTCAATTTTGTTAGGGTCTACTTTAACACCCTCGTGAGATACAATATGACCCAAATATACCACCTCTTGTACTCCAAGAAACATTTGGATTTTTTTGCATATAATTGTTTCTCCTGCAATAGTTTGAGAACCCTGTCAACATGTTCAACATGATCCTTCCAAGACCTGCTGTAGATTAGTATATCATCAAAAAATACTAGCACAAATTTTCTAAGGAAGGGTTTGAAAATGGAATTGATCAACCCTTGAAATGTAGAAGGTGCATTGGTAAGGCCAAAAGGCATGACCAAAAATTCATAATGACCCTCATGAGTTTGAAATGTTGTTTTTGGAATATCTTTAGGCTTCATTCTAATTTGATGATATCCTGAACGAAGATCCAACTTGGTAAAATAAATTGCTCCATGTAATTCATCCAATAATTCATCAATCACGGGAATGGGAAATTTGTCTTTAATGGTGAGCTTATTGAGCTCCCTATAATCCGGACACATTCGCCATGATCCATCCTTCTTGTGTACCAATACTACGGGAGCAGAGAAAGAACTTTGACTAGGTTGAATTATACCTGCCTCTAACATTTCTGCAATCATACGTTCAATTTCGCTCTTTTGGAAGTAAGGATATCTATAAGGCCTGATGTTTGGAGGAACACTTCTGGGAATCAAATGAATAGCATGATCATGATCACGAATAGGTGGGAGTCCTTTGGGAGTTTCAAACACCTTGGAATGATTGTCCAAGACTTGTTGGAGATCTGCAGAAATAGATGATTTTGATGTTGGAACTTCTAGTGAGCATAATTGTGCAATTACGCCTCGTTGTTCTTTCTTTAGAAGCTTTTTCATGACATCAGAGCTTATTATCCTTCCTGGCTTCCCTTCAATACCCCGTAATTCGACTTCCTTTCCTTCTGAAAAAAATTTCAAGAAAAGTTCTTGAAAATTAAAAGCTACAATCCCCAAAGATTGTAACCATTGTACTCCTAGTACAACATCAGCACCTCCCATAGGAATGGAAAGCATTGGACTAGTCAATACATATTCCCCCATGGTTAGCTTGATATTATGGCATTTTCCCGAGCAATTTATAGTTCCTCCATTTGCAACCATCACTTGACATTCTGGTGCTGGGTATAGGAAACAATTTAATTCCTTGGCTACCTTATAATGAATAAAATTATGGGTGCTACCTGAATCAATCAACACTATTAACCTTTTCTTCTTTATATGTCCTTTTATCTTGAGAGTTTGAGGAGTGGTAATTCCTGCCAGTGCATTACACGATATGGTCGGATTCATTTCTTCCTCTTCTAGGGGTGGTTTCTGGTGTATATCCTCTTCTTGTTCATTTTCTTCTTCTTCTTCACAATCTATGTAAAATAATTTCTTCTCAGCACACTTATGACCTTTAGTGTATTTGCTATCACAACTGTAGCAAAGCCCTTTTTCTCTTTTTTCTTCCAATTGTTGTGGTGTCAACCTTGTGGGTTGTGGAAATCTAGGAGTAGCAACACTTCCATATTTATAGAAGTGAGTGGTAGGCTTCCTTGTCGCCATAATTTTACATTCAATTTTTCTTGCCAACCTGAATGCCTTCTCCAATGAATCAGGTTCCAAATCATGAACTTCATGTTGGATGTTATCCTTTAAAGTACCTATGAAGAGATCAATCATGTGTTCCTCTGGAATATCAGTTACCCTTATATTCAATTTTTGGAAGTCCTCAATGTGCTCCCCCATTAAACCCTTTGGTTTGAGATTTATCAATTGGCTAAAGAAGGTGTTGCTCTTTGTATCCTCATAATGTGCTATCATTTCCTCCGTAAAAATTGACCAAGTGACAATTTTTTTACGGGAGCAAAGCCATCGATACCATACAAATGTATTTTGTTCTAAATGTAAAGTTGCAATGCGTACCTTTTGTGTGTTTTGCACGTTATGGAGATCAAAATATTACTCCATCTGTAGTATCCATGTTACAGGATCCTTTCCATCAAACTTCCTCATATCCATTTTTGGAATATGGTGGTTCTTCCCGCCAACATTCGAGTTTATGAAATCACGATTAACATTTATTTTGTTCTCATCATGAGGTTCTTCTCCTATATTTCCGCCATTAGGAATCATTTATGGTTTTAAGCTTGTCATCAAGCCTTCCATGTATGCTTTTAGATCACTCTTCATGTTTTCCATGTTGTCTTTCATGTCATCCATCTTAGCTTCCATGCCTTTCTTCAAACCGTCCATCTTCACTTCCATGCCTTTCTTCAAAACTTCCATTTCATTTTTTGTTGCTCTTTGCGAGAGTGAAAACTATTGCATTTGCTCTTGTAATTTTGATAGATCATGTTGCAATTCTTCATCTTCATGAGTCATAGTAGACCTTTCTGAAGGCTTAATGGGTGTTGAATTCTTTTTAGGGGCCATTTTAAAATCCAATATTGATATCTATTCTACAAGTTGCCTTTGGAATGAATTCAACTTGATTCTTCAAACAAGACTTATGTAATTCGGAAAAAAAAATACACACCTTTTACTAGCTTTTAGGAGCTCGATATTGAAATTGAATTATCTCTGTAATTGAAAATCTTCGATATCTCAAATTCAGCCTTGTAGTAGCCCTCTGAAACTTCTTTCAAATTCCATAGGTCTGACCTGATTTGGATTCTCCAAGACAAATTTGTGTCCAATCTCCCACAATGACCTAATTTTGGACAGGTTCAGTAGAGCGAACTTGTACGACTTGCCACGTGTCACTGTTTTGTTCTTTGTCTCTGAAATTGATATCCAAGAAACTACAGGCCGTGTACTTGCGACCACTTTTGACGGCACTCCAATCCAATCTCTAGAGAGAGATTTATTGAACTTTTCCCACTATCACCTCTTTGCGATGAAATTCAGGAGTTTGAAAAAGCACTACCTTCCACAGATCATATCTCCAAAAATATTGCGAACCAAGCTCTGAAATTTTTTGAAGAATTTCCTCAGGAGTTCAGCTTCGCACCATACGAATTTTAGATTCTGAACCTTCGTAGAAAATTTTTTATAGCGACAATGCCACGATGACCTGTTTAGGAGCTTGAAAAACGGCTTAACTTCCACAGATGATATCTCCGAAAATATTGTGAACCAAGCTCTGAAATTTTTAGAAAATCTTCCTCAGGATTTCAGCTTCGCACCCTAAAAATTTCAGCTTCTCAAACTTCGTAGAAAAAAAGTTATAGCAAAAATTCCACGATGACCTGTTTGGAGCAGCGAAACCCTAGAATCCCAAGCCTCTGATACCAAATGTTGTGTAACCAACTCCAAAAAGAGAAGAAAAGAGATATCAACGGCTTAGAAATAAGCCACTTCGAGGGGGAAACCTCCAATACATTACATGAATGAACAATTCTTGGATGATACAATTCACAAAACCTCCTTTCTATATATAGGAGTCCATGGGGCCATAATGTAATCCTAGTGGCCCACAATGTAATCCTAGCCGACCTAACAATAATAATTTAAGGGCACAATAATAACAAAATGGGGGTTACAAGGGTACAACAATAACAATAAGGGGTTTACACTAACAATAATAAGGGGCTATACTAGTGATATAGGGACCTAACAGTTTTACTCCTCGGATAGATATTTCTAAAGAGGTATGATACGCATCAAACAAAGATCGTATGCCAAAGTTACATCCCGAGAAGTTGAAACACCAATGTACCCAAACAGAACCCATAGTTTTGGTGCTTCATCTCCTAGGTTTAGGTTTTTGGACGTTTAGAGTTTTTCATTGTTTCTCAATAATAAATGGGCCCTCGAGCCTCATTGTAACACAGTCCAGAGGTCTATAGCTGCCACATATCTTCTCAGAGATACGCTACCAGCACCCTAGCTATTTTTATTTCCATTATGTCTTTAAGCATATTTAAGTCATTTGATTTAAATAAAATGAAGTATTGTTTCTGTTGCATCTCTGTCTTTATGTCTATTTCTGTATTTTATTTCTTTCCTGCATAAATCCAGATTAGTGGTATCGGAGTGGTCTGCTCTTTCTTTATTTTTCTTTGCATGTCCCCAATGCGGTCAGGGTATAAGGAGTTGGGACTCGATCTGGTTGAGCCCTTGCAAGATCAGTATCACAAACCCCAATGACCTCCCATGGCGGAAGAAAAGAAAGACGAGGGAGCAGGAGATCCTATCAAAATATTCCTTGAGGAGGCCCTCGAGAAACAAAGGAATGCGATGAAGGATAACTTTGCTCAGATCATTCAACGACTTCCCACCTATTGCACATCTGCATCTAATAGCCACTCTGGAGGTGCCACTCCCTTCAAGGTATAGGTAAATTTTGAATTTCTTGTTTTTGAAGGCCAGATAGATGCAAACGTCATAGATAGATGGTTAAATTTTCTGGAAGGGTATTTCTCAGTCCATGATTTCTTCGACCGAGAAAATATTATTTTTTCACTCCTCAAAGCTGCCCCCTATGTCAAAGACTGGTGGGAAACCTTCTTTGAGCAAGAGGACGAAGGGGAACCCTCTTTGTTCTCGGCCACACCTACTTGGAATTCATTCCGAGACGGCATCAAGGAACAATATTACCTAGTGGGGAGCTATGAGGACAAATACATCCAATGGACCACGTTGTGGCAGCAAGGGGATCAAGATGTGCACGAACTGACAAATTTGTTCCATACCTTGGGCACAAAGTTGGGTATTAAAGATTCAGAGAGACATTTGGTGCTCAAGTACCATGGTTGTCTACACAAACACATTCAGGAGGAAATGGAATTCCTCGACATTACATCGCTTCGCACGGAATATCGCTATGCCGCCAAGATCAAGAAGAAATTTAAGCAGAAGAAGTGAGACTTCGGATCTGCAAATCCGAAGCCAGGGAAAGGTGCCCCCGAACCATAGAACAAGGGAAAAGGCCAAAGCAGGGCGA
The DNA here is from genome assembly GCA_034641835.2 of Pinus albicaulis. Classification (NCBI taxonomy): domain Eukaryota; kingdom Viridiplantae; phylum Streptophyta; class Pinopsida; order Pinales; family Pinaceae; genus Pinus; species Pinus albicaulis. Next base: position 742,795,845 of record CM076579.1, read on the forward strand.
CTCAGAACAACACCACAAATCCAAATAAGGACATGGGGAAGTGGTGTGAATTTCATAACAGCCCCACTCATAGCACAAACGAGTGTCAGGCCAAACAGTCGTTGGTGGCCAAACTAAAGGCACCTAAAGTAGATGCATTTTCTGAACCTGAGTCAGAACCAGACAAAGGCAATGACAAAAGAAAGAAAATCATTGATGCAGATCCCAGTGCCATTGTTTCCACCACCAAGATCCAGAAGGAGGATCCCAAGGATCCAGAGGAGGGGGAGCGCCTCTTCCATTCACAGATGTGGGTGAAGGGTTCTCCACTGCAATTCTTTGTCAATAGCGGAAGCCAAAAGAAGCTCATTTCAGCAGAGATCGTGAAGAGGCTTGGCCTACCAACCATAACACACCCACAACCATATACCATCGGTTGGCTTCACCCAGGGAGAGATATCTGCATCCACCAACAGTGCCACCATCTGTACAGCATCAAGTCATTCACGGATGAGGTATTATGTGATGTTGCTCCTCTTGATGTAGCTGATGTATTATTGGGCCAACCATACTTGTGGAGGTGACATGATGTGTATGAGTCTAGGCCTCATGCTGTTATTATTACTTTTGGAAATAACTTGTACAGGATACTGGAGGTAGTACTGCCTCCTGTCATCTCTTTGACTACTGCAAAAAAACGCAGTAAGATTGTTTCCCAAACTAGGAAAATTATTTTCCTTACAACTTGCTCACAAGGAAATAAAATTATTATGGCCACAACCTCGAAACATGGCTCCCCCGCACGGCTGCAGTAGATGGAAAAAGTCATGGAGGAATACGAGGACACTTTCTCCTCACTCACAGAGGTTTCTCTACACTGTCAAGACAAGCACTCCATTGATCTAACCCCCGATGCACTGCCGCATGATGTTGTCATATCTCCCGCAACTACACATAAAGAATCCACACATGTACTATTTGAGGCTGATAAAGAAATCAAAATTACTAAATGCATCCAGCATGTCCGCCCGTAGGTCCATGACATCTTCGAAAAATCTAATACCTAGTGCAATAGGATGTGCCTCATCTCATGGAGGATCTCAACACAATGGGGACCATTGATTCCTAAAGAGGGAGGAATTATTTAGGTGGATATCGGTGGCCACCCACCTATTCCATTTGGACCCACACCATCAATTCTTGCAGCTTTTCACATTTAGCACAACTTACTATTTTTAGCAGGATTTTAGGTTCTGCACTCCCGAAGCCATTTTGGGGCCTTAATGATCCAAGTGGATATTGGTGGCCACCCACCTATTCCATTTTAACCCCTACCATCAGTTACTTAATTTTTTAAGTTGCAACACAACTTACTATTTTTAGCAGTTTTTTGGGTCGTGAACTTCTAGAGCCGTTTTGAGGCCCTAAACGACATTTTTTGGGAAAACTGGGAGAAAAATGGGTCCATGGATTGCTATTTATCACATTTAAATTAATACTCCTTAGATAGATCTTTCTGACGAGGTATGATACGCGTCAAACGGAGATCGTATGCCGAAGTTACGTCCTCGGAAAGTTGAAACACCAATTTACCCAAACGGGGCCCATAGTTTTGGCGCTTCATCTCCTAGGGTTAGGTTTTTGGAAGTTTAGAATTCTCCATTATTTCTCAATAATAAATAGGCCATCGAGCCTCATTATAACACAATTCAGAGGTATGTAGCCATCACATCTCTTCTCATAGATATGCTACCAGCACCCTACCTATTTTTATTTCCATTATGTCTATAAGCATATTTAGTCATTTGATTTAAATAAAATGAAGTATTGTTTCCATTGCATCTCTGTCTTTATGTCTATTTCTGTATTTTATTGCATTCCTACATATATTCGGATCAATTTTCCTCTCTGCAACAATATTAATGCAGAATAGAAGGAAAATATACTCTAATTGATTACTGTAAAGAAAAAGATAAAGGTAGCCCCTTAAGGCTTTGGTGGAAAACCAAACAAAGAAGAAGATAAAGGTGTTGAGGACAGATAATTATGGAGAGTTCTGCAAGAATTAATTTGAATAATTTTGTAAGAAGTGTGGTATATCATGGCAAAAGACTACTCCATACACACCTAATCAAAATAGAGTTGCAAAAAGAATGAACAGGACATTGATGTAAAAGGTAGGGAGCATGTTCAATGGTGTCGGGTTAAGACAAGAATTCTGGGTAGAGACGGTGTAGATTGTATGTTACCTAGTTAATAGACCACCTTCATCAGCATTGGAGGATAAGACTCCACATGAGGTATGGACTGGTAAGAAACCCTCTCTTTCACATTTGAGGGTGTTGTGATGCATATGTACATGTTCCAAAGCAAAAAAGAACCAAGTAGGATAGTAAATATGAAATGTGGATATATATTGGGTATAAGGATGTCTTAAAATGTTATCAGCTTTGGAACCCAAAAACAAGGAAGGTTGTGTACAACGAATTGTGGTGTTTACAGAGGTGAAAGATGTTATTAAGCATGAATTCCTACCAAAGGATCTTAAGAAGATAGAGTTTAAGCTAAAGGAGGAAGAATAAAACTCTACTGTATAACAAGAATCAAAAGAGGAAGAGCCACAAACTCCAACTTTGAGAAGATCAGTTCAAGAGAGAAGGTGGCCATAAAGCTATAGTCCATCTGCTTTTGTTTAAAATTTTCTTTATCCATTATTGATGATGATCCCATAACTGTTAGGGAGGTAGTGGATTCATAGGATGGAAAATTGAGGGCAAACTCTGGAAGGAGGCCATGGTTGATGAAATGACATCTTTGAACACAAATGAGGCTTGGGATCTAGTGAATTTTTCAGCTGGAAGGAAACCCATTGGAAGAAAATGGGTATTTAAGAAGAATATCAATGCGAAAGGCAAGGTGGAGAAATAGAAAGCTTGATTGGTAGAAAAAAGTTATTCCCAGGTGTTGGTAATTGATTTTGGTGATATTTTTTCTCTTTTTGCTAAGGCAACTTCTATTAGATTACTTTTATCTATTGTTGCTAATTTTGATTTTGAGGTAGAACAGATCGATGTGAAGACAACATTTCTTCATCGGGATCTGAAAGAAGAGATTTACATGAAGAAATCTGAATTTTTTTTAGTGAAGGGTAAGAAAGAATTGGTATGTAGATTAAAAAAGTATCCATATGGTTTAAAACAGTCACCAAGGATGTGGTATTAGAAATTTGATACATATATACGGGGACTTCGCTTCACCAAAATAAAAGTGTATCACTGTGTTATTTATTTGGTATCGTATGTCAATGATACGTTCCTAGATGGAAATGACAAAGAAATCATCTAGAATTTGAAGACCCAATTGTCGTCCAAATTCAACATGAAGGACCCTAGTTTTGCACACTATTTGGGAATGGAAATTAAACGATATTGGGAAAATAGGAAGCTCTAGTTAAACCAAAGGAATTATGTTGAGACAATAATTCAAGGTTTGAATATGCAGGATAGTAAACCGGTGAAGGTTCCTATTCCTGTAGGTGTAAATTAATCTATTGAACAATGTCCTAGGACACAAGAAGAGGAAAAGGACGTGTCTTCTATTCCATATGCAAGTGCAGTCGGTAACCTGATGTATGAAATGATCTGTACTAGACCAGCCATTGCACATGCAGTAGGAGTATCAAATAGGTTTATGTCAAAACTAGGGAAGGAGCATTGTATAACAACAAAGCGGGTTTTCAAGTATTTGCATGGAACTAGTGATTATGGTCTGTGCTGCCAAGGAAGACTAGGATTGGGTAGAGTTTTGGACATTCAAGGCTTTGTTGATGCAAATTGGGTTGGATATCTAGATCAGAGAAGATCTACAGGTGGGTATGTGTTTAACCTATTTGGAGGAGCAGTCAGTTGGATGATAAAAAGACTATCTGTAGTGGATCTTTCAACTACAGAGGTTGAATACATGGCAGTGAATCATACAAGCAAGGAAAAAGTTTGGTTGAATATATTGTGTTCAAGTATGGGGTTGGCACAACAAGTTATAAGGATAGACTATGACATCCAAGTGCAATTTTCCTGGCAAAGAACGTAGTTATGATTCAAAGACAAAGTACATTGATGTTCAGCATCACTTTGTGAGGGATATGGTTGAGGAAAAAAAGGTGTTGCTGGTAAATGTGGACACTTTGAAGAATGTTGCAAATTCATTAACAATGTTTGTGAGCACTGAGGAGTTTTATTTGCATAGAGAAACAACAGGCGTTGTAGGGTTGGACCAATGAATAAGCTCTCTTGTGACCCCATGTGTGGAAAAGAAAACAACAAGTGGGAGAATGTTGGACGTGTGTTATATTCTTCCCACGACTAGTTGCACACGGGGAGGGGGGGTGATAGATCCCCTTGTTTGTTGCATCGGCTGCAATAGGGTGGTAGACCCCCTGCACAAGGTTTGAGGCAGTGACCCGGGAATTTTATTTTGGACGTTATAATAGGCGGGTGGACCTAGATATGGTTTTGCACATGGTTTTGGGCATGATGGTTTTTTTCCCGTGGTATTTTTTAGATCCAGTCAAGGGAACTATAGTTATGTTCTAATCCAGGGTTAATGGATTAAGGTTTATGATTGCTTTGACATGCATATATATGTATTCTAACATTGAAAGGAATATAATGAAAAATCAATCTGGTAGTCCCAGTTTTGGGATCCAGGGAAAAATATATGTGCATACTTGTTTTTTGTTCTTTCCATTGTTTATTTTCTATTTTAAGAATTCATTTTCACGTAATTTCTGTACCGAGTTAAAAATTAAAACAATTGTATTGTGTAATTGTTTACATTCTTTAAGGCTCTTCTTTCTTGCGTTGACTTGTATTTTCTACTCTCTGTTAGCTACAAAATCTTTATGAAATTTACCATAACATATCGAAAATAATCTAAGTGTCAAAAAAGATAAAATGGAGCATGCCAAAACATTGAGATAAAATTAGGGTTTTTTCAACAAAATTAGGGTTTTATATATTACCTTGTCAATGAGGTAACTTTATCATTCTTCCATAACTTCGACAACATCAGCAAGGAGGTTTAAATTGTCTTGGATTATTATCATCCTTCTATTACCCTTTTGTATAGTTCTTCTAGCTTTTAGAGCTCCTTTCCCTTTCCTTCATGCATACTCATTTTTCCCATGTTTTGTAGCCTTTTTCTTGCCCTTTGAAGACTGAATCACATCCTCTTCTTCATCAATTATCAATGGTTCCTTTAGCTTAGGATTAAGATTTTCCTTAAAACTTAGTCTTGATTTATTTGTAGGACGAGTATGGGGTTTCATATGGAAAACCCTAGGCTTTTTTTTTAGTCTTCATCCCCTGTTTCCATACTCTGCTTTCCTTTCTCACTTTTTTTCTGCTTGATGCTTTACTTCCTCTTTTTCTAACATTTTCGTCCTTTTTCTTCTTGTTATCTTTTCATAGACTTTAATCTTTGGTTACTTTACAAGGTTTTTCTCAACAAGCACATGACTAGATTCAACCTCTATTTCGAGGGCTAGGATTTCAATAATAGTTTTAGCCTTGTCGTTTCTTGGTCTTCTGGGTTCAGGGTTTCTCCATGTCCCTCTTCCTCGGGGTTTGTATTTTCTTATCTAACTCATGTATATACAACAACTTAATCAGGCCATGGTGACATATATCATGAGGTAATAGTTCTGGTTTGGTTCTCACCTTATGCACATATCAAAAAAACTTTGATGTAAGAAATAAGGTAATCTCTTCTTTCCAAAACCAACTAAATGACATAAAAACCTCATGTGGTGAATGTAGATTTTTGAATACTTTCCTTCACATGTAAAAACGAGATGCACAATCTTTAGAACATTATACCATTCAGGCTTCAACATCTTTTAAGTGATTCCCATGCTCCAATTAGGGTTATGATGTTTTCCTTTTAGGAAGAAGTTGAGATCCACATTCTGCATTATTCGTTTATTAAACCACTTCTCACCCTCGATAAGGAACCTCTGGTTTCTACTATTGAATCTTTAGTGACTGCAAAATCCATTCCTCTTATCTAAGCTCTGTTTCCATCAAAAGAGTGAATAAAATCATAACACCAACTCAGATTATAGCCATCAAACCACTAGAATACCAACTCCCATCCTGCATTTCTAAATAAAGATGCAACTTCATCATAGACCTCGAACCATACCCCATTTTTAAATCATCTCACCTGACCTGACTTTCCCATTTCTTAACTGAGAAAAACTGAAACCTCTCACATGCATTGTCAAAAACTACTAACAATTTCATTGTGTGCTTCCATCAAGTCACCTAGGTTTGATGGAAATGGTTGATTTGCGCACAATTATGGTTTTAACTGTCCTTCTCTCTAAACCCCTTTTAACATTTTGAAACCACCTCAAATCATCACATCAAGTCATATCATAGGTTAAATTTCATCAAAAATTGTTAAGCGTTTAAATTACTAAAGTGATAGTTATAAACCTTTTTTTTTTTCAAAATTTTTCTTACGAAAATATTTCATAGTGCTACTTGTTTTTAGCATTTGATTGGTGCAAGACTTAGGTAAACGAAAAATTGCATGAAATAAAAAACTTTCTTAACATGCTTTTTAAACTCTTATGCCACATTTTCACACCAAAATTTTACCTAGTCTTACACTTAAGCCGACTTTTCTTGTAATAAATCTCTTAACTTATTTTCAAAACATTTTGATGCTTTTTTGAAAGTATAAACTTATCTCTATGCAAAATTTCCGAATGCAATGAAAAACAAGTTGTCTCTAATCATGTCAATAGAGATTGAAGGGACAAAAAAGGAATTGATGTCTTGCCAGGAAAAGTTGTCGCATTCTTCAAAGTTGGCTACCCCCACAAAAAGAAGAGCCCATTAAAATCATTGTCTCTATATAAGATAACATGAATGGTAAGTGAAATAGCAACCTCGATATAGGCACGAGACGTAGTAGCGTGTAAGTTGGTGGACTTAGGGTGTATTGTCAGAGTCAATTTGCAGGTGTTAGATAATATTGCCTTAAATTGATATGGTTTTTCCTTAATTGTTAAGTGTCTTAAATGAGTTTCATCTTAATTGCATTGTGTTAAATATAAAGTTGACTTAAAATATTTTTGTCTCAAACTGTTTTTGTCTTAAATATAAATTTGTCTTAAAATATTTTTGTTTCAAACTGTTTTTGTATTAAATATAAAGATTTGTCTTAAAATATTTTTGTCTTTAAATGTTTTTGTCTCAAATATAAAGTTGTCATAAAATATTTTTTTCAAACTGTTTTTTGTCTCAATATAAAGTTTTGTCTTAAAATATTTTTGTCTCAAATTGTTTTTGTCTTAAATATAATATATTACCTTGAAAGATTTTTGTCTCACACTATTTTTGTCTTAAATTTGATATTGAGACAATTTAATTCATATTAAATTTTAATGTAAAATAACTAAAATAAAAAGTGATACTACCAAAGCCAATTCAATCATTTCATTTCTTATTCAATTTGAATTTAATAGCTATAAATAGTACAAACTACCAAACTCAAATATGCAAATTTCAAATTGATTATTTAAAAAAAAAAAAAAAAAAAAACCTATCATAGAAAAGTTGGATGGAAAGTCAGACCAGAGAAGAGACAATATGTCTTTAAGATGTCCAATTAGGTTGGGTAGACTATATGCATATATATCACGATTCGGAAGTGAATTTAAAGTTTTATATAATGCACTTGATATTTACGCCGGAGGCGTTTTCCATTGCAGGCTTGGGGTGAGCAAACTACCGCGCATGGAACCAATCAAAATTTTACATTTGGATAGTTATCTGTCCAATGAAATCTTGACGCATTGGCATAGACTCTGGTCGTTATGTCACGGGGCTTTCCAAGGAAGTTCTTCTCACTCGCCTTCACTCGCCTTCAGATGCTGCGGGAGCACCCTGAGGCCACCATCGAACAGTCGGCCCTCTGCTATCTCTAGAGGTGTTGGCGATGGTTTACAAAGCGAGCAGGCTGGCAATGGAGGCTTCCAAAGCTCAGCAGCCGAGCGGCACTGCCATGGCCACAGCGAAAAAGATGGCAGCAATGGCCGGAAAAAGTCCTGCAAAGGCCACGAAGGTGTTAGGGCTTAATATCCCTCTGCCGGTTTCTCCAGAAATGAAGCAGTTCCTGGGCGTTTTCGAGGTTCCCCGCTCAGAAGCAGTGAAAAAGGTCTGGGAATACGTCAAAGCTAACAGTCTCCAGGTTGAGTTGGCCCGAGGCGGCGCAATTTTGTATGAAGCGGACTGATGTGTTGACAAGCTGAACATAAAACCTAGGTCGGCTGATAGGTCTCATTCATTCCTTTGTGGTTTTGGTTTATTGGGCGAGATTTAGTTTTGTTTCGGCAATTTTGTTGAATTTTAGATCTGGCTGAATGATCATAATCGAACCTGGTTGAAGTCAGGGGATTGGTGGGTTTTTGGCAGTGCAGGGTATTGGTAGGGTTTTAGATTTGTGGGTTTTTGACACCGGAAGGCATTGGTAGACTTTTAGAGTGGAGGGGGTTTTATCAGTGAAGGAGATTGGTTGGTTTTTTCCAGTAGTCTCAGAGCAAAGCAGACAGAGGAGAAAGAGGCCATTTGAAGAAGAAACTGTAGATAGATACCTAGATACCTATCCATGGGTGCTCCTAAGTTGAAATGGACCTCTGAAGAGGAGAGTGCTCTGCAAGCAGGTGTGGTAAAGTATGGGACTAGTAAGTGGAGGACCATTCTCAAGGACCCAGAGTTTGCAGCCTGTCTTACGGCTCTTTCCAATGTCGATTTGAAGGACAAATGGCACAACCTTATGAGTAGTTTGACTCCTGGTGGGCAGGGTTCCAAAACCCCTAGACAAAAGCCTCTTGCACCTATTCCTATTTCTTCAGCTGCCCCTCAGTCTTCTGCAACAAGGTGTCTCATATTCTTCTTGCATGAAGGTGCGCGGACTGGCACACCAATATGGGCATTTACAAGTGCATGTCTCAGCCTTTAGTTTTCCAAAAGGATTGTTTGGTCCCAAACTATTTTAACAGGGAATCTGAAATGAGTTCTGAGTGCACCATGGTTACTGGTTTAGTGTCCAGCACCATTGTGCTTAGTCCTTTAGGTGGCATTGAACAATGTCTTGCAGGCTGTGTTTGCTGAATCTTCAACAGGCATTTTAATGGACAGCAGTTAATTGTTATGATTATTTACACAAGAAAGTGCAGTTGCTGGCAGCAGTTATCGATTACTTTAGTATGAAAATTCTGGCGCAAGACATCTTGGCTGAGTGGTTAGGTAGATTTTAGTGACAGGGAGTTGGTGCATACATCATGATTGTGTGCAGGGAATTTAGCAAGCGTGTACTATGAACAAGGCCAAATGGATTTGGCGATAATGCATTACAAACAAGCTATAATGCTGGATTCGACATTTGTGGAGGCTTACAACAATTTGGTGAGTTCTATATAGGCTAATTTCATTCTGCCTTAGATGCTTGACTTGTAAATTGAATATTAATAGGGGGCCTATGTAAAAACTAATTGGAGTTGGAGACATGATTATGTGCTGCATTGCATTAAACGTAGACAATTTCTTTACCACATGTAGGGAAATTCTTTGAAAGATGCTGGACGAGTGGATGAAGCAATTGCCTGTTACCAGGTTGCGAATATCATTTGGTTTCTTGAATTTTGTATAAGTATATTTCATATTCTTCGTAAGATGTTTCAAGATGTGGTTTTGCATATGGTACATTGGTTGCTTTAATTTATAGGGATTATGTTGTATTGGATTGACTATTTACGGTTTTGATTTTATGCTTGGCTTGTAATTGCAGTCTTGTCTTCAGCTTCAAGCAAATCATCCACAAGCTCTAACCAATCTTGAAAACATTTACATGGAATGGTAAGCTTTTCCATAAATGTTGTCATTGTCATTTCTTTACTAGTGTGTTCTTATACCTTATAAAAGGCCATGTAATGGGGAGGTACTTGTAATTCTGTCAGTATTCAATGCTTTTCGATGCATTTAAACTTCTTTCACTATTTATAAATGCATATGGTTTTTTCACATTAACATAATATAATTCTGGTAATTCTCTTAATGCAGGAATATGATCAGTGCTGCTGCCAATTTTTATAACGCAACCCTAGCTGTAACAACAGGCTTGTCTGCCCCGTACAGTAATTTAGCAATAATCTACAAACAGTAGGTGAGAAATTTAGCATGGTGTGTTTATGCTGAAGCATTATAGTTTATCCCTCTGTTAATGATGTCTTCTTCTGAAGACAAGCTGGAAGTTAAAGGTGCATCTAAGATCTGTTTTATAACTTAACAAATTGATATTGGCAGGGGCATTATGCAGAAGCTATTGCTTGGTATAATGAAGTTCTTCGGATAGAGCCAATGGCAGCTGATGGTCTTGTAAACAGAGGAAACACTCTCAAAGAGATTGGCCATGTTAGCGAAGCAATTCAGGATTATATACGAGCTGTTACAGTTAGACCTACCATGGCCGAAGGCCATGCAAACCTTGCCTCGGCTTACAAAGACAGGTATATGTCTATATTTTTTATACCATGAGGTGATCTATTATTTGTGAATGAAGCTGTAGCCATACATACGTTTTGCTCAAATTGTATTACTTTCTTGTAGTGGTCATGTGAGCAAAGCTTGTAGATTGGTGTCCTTGATATATTCAATGGTAACACTAGAACCCACTGGCCTAACTGGCTGTGTGATTATAACACCTTTCTTGATTGTGCTTGAGCTTTTTTCAATGCTGGTTATTGCATCATCTACTGATCTTTTCATAAATTTGCATCCATTGTTTCATAAATTCATGTTTGAATGTCTTTACAATTGGAGGACAGGTAAAACCCCACAGGGTACCATTGGATTTAACCATGCCCGGATATGGTGACTTGCAACCAAAACAGGCAAGAAGTATGGGATTAAAGACATGGGAATGCTGTACATTGGAACTAGAAGCCTTAGCCATCTTCTTATACGCTGGAGTAGACCACAAAACACCCTGAGAGCCACTCTCCAACAGTAGCATAACAAGATCAGGGGAGCCTGAATACATCAGATACCAAACCAAGAGATTGACACTTTGCACACCAGTTGCAGGCTTCGGGCTCAAGTCACCGTTGTCGATTTGGCAGTGTCCTTCTTCTTTCTGACCCAAATCTCTGCTTCTAAATCTGGTTAAGATGCTGGCTGTCAAGCACACAAAAACAAAAACGGCGCGTCAGATCAAATCATGGAACTTGGGGTTAAGCACACCACTTTTGAATAAAATCCATGGCCTACTCAGGCAGTACTGCAATGTGGGTTGCATGCAATCACGCGGTGAAGACCCACAACTTTGTATTGTTTTATTTATTTTTAGATTTTTTAATTATATAATATAGAAATCTCGGGCAAACGGCCAGGTGTAACGAGAAGGTTTGACAAGCAAAGATTAGTCAGAGGCTCAAGTTTTCATTAGATGGCTGCTCCTCTCCATGCGCTTCTATTTAACTGTTAAATTGTGTGTTACTTGTTTGGATTCGTTTTAAAAATCTATTTTAAAAATTTTAATGCTTGGATGCTACAATGGTGCATATATAATTTAATGTTAAGGTAATCTTAGTGCTTTGAATTCAAATCTTAGCTATGATGAATTGTTTCATGCACTGAATGTGTTCTGAATCATATTATCTCAGACCCAATTCAAGACTATAGAATTTCTTCCTGATCCAGTTGAATAGAGTGAATTTTACCTTTTGTGATGTTCTAGTGGTGAATTTCGTTTTATGGGTTTTACCATTATCCCTGATTTATGGTTAATTTTACTCAGACCAATCTACGATTTTTATCCCAAGTGCGGGTTTATAGAGTTGATTGTATGAGTCTAGGAGTTTTGCAGGTCGGCTCTGCTCTGTGCCTCTCGAGAGCCATTGACAACACTGCAGATCCTCAGTTTTCAGGGCTTCTTCCGAGGCTCCTGCTGAGGATTGCGAAGCTTCTGGGGGATCAGAATTTCATGGGAAAACCGACATTGTTTTCTGTTGTTGGCAGCATAGTGGAGGCGGGAGGGGCGTCGACACAACAAGCACTGAGTGGTCTCATTCCGTCGGTGCAAGAGGCGTTGCAGAGCAACGGTTGCGCCACAAGAAAGGCTGCCTCCGAGGCTTTTTGTCGCACGGTGTCGAATATTGGGGCTCCACTACGTATGCCTTTCAAGTCGTCCTGCATTGCTTCTCTCGAATCCTGTCGATTTGATAAGGTTAGTATTTATTTAGTTCATCTTTCAGTGCTCTGTTTCTGTTTTAATTATTTTTTGTATGAACTGCTCAATCTCAATTTTGTTGAAATTGTCACTGATATGCTCCCCTTTCTTACTGGTTTGAGCTGATGCATCTTTTAAATTGTGATTTATTTTAATTCGTTGATTTAATTTTGGTTTTTTTGTGATTCCGTTGTCAATATTCATTGAATTTAATTGATTCTTGATTTGGGGATATTTTGAAATTAGATCAATAGGAGTGAACTTTTTTGCCATTTTTTTTTTGTCACTCTTATTAATGCAATTTCAAAATATTCCTGAAATTGATAATGGAATTAAAGAAAAAACAAAACTGCTCTGCTGAACATTTCCTCATTCCTCATTCCTTGAATAATTGAAAGATTGGTGGAAATGAATTGTTCGCTTTGTCTCTTCAGTTGGATTTTCCCCATTTTAGGCTCCATGAACTTTTTCTTGTGGGCTTAAATCAAACTAAGTATTGCAACGCACTTCAGTATTCGATTTCTGTCCTCACTAGTTCACTCTCCCTTCAAATTGTTAATTGCCAATTGCCTCGTGTTTGTCTCTTACTTCACTGCTGTTGTCTTTACAGTACATGCAAAGATATCCCAGTTTTATAAATGATATATTGGTTTCTCTTCCCTATGGCTATTTGATGGCAAGCCATTCACCAACAATGAGATCAATTTGCACACATGGACATCTCATTACTGACTGGCAAGTCATTAGCACCTCGCTACTGGAATTTTATCAATACTCTATTCATATATTCTTAAAATAAAACATTAATTTCAGAATATATATTTGTTAATTAAATTCAATTTAGATATTTGAAAATTATTAATTAAAAATATATATAATGGAGCAAAATAATATTATTCTTTATCTATTGTTGAGCAAATGATTGTTGAAGTTGAACACACAACATATTTAATTTTCATCATGTTCCCTAACATGTACCACAAAATGATTCATGTCTCTTCCTTCCGGCGTTCCCTTGCACCCCCGATGCAATTGCTAGTTTATAATATATATATATCATAACTTGTAGCCCGGAATTTTACCTACACCATAAGGCCAACTTCACTTAAACAGTTCATGAAATAGAACGTGATCTTAACTACGGAGTATTTCGGGGCTCTAAAGTCTGGGCCGCGTCCTCAAACCAATCAGAATATTGAGAAATATATAGGATGGGAAGAGAAGTAGGCGTAAATGGGAAGAGAAGTAGGCGTAACTATAGATAGGTGGCCATAAATACCACTTTGTAGTCATACCAATAATACACCATCGATACTTTCGAGATGACTGTAATGCATACAGTCACACACTCTAACTGCGACACAACTTCTTCTAAGATCTGAAAGGCTAGAAGTTGACTAAAGAGTATACAATTATAAAATAATTGTGCTTTTACTTAGAAAAAAACATAATTTCATTATTTTATTCTTGCTTGAATCGAGGGGTGGGGGGATATGAAATTCCCCGACTCGATTCGCAAACCGAATAGTTACATGAAGTTCGTCATCTTTCAGTTTAAATGGTTAAGCTAGTGAATCAGATTATTGAAAATCTACGGTTTGTAGTTTATCCTGATTTGTTCGTTTGTGGACCTAGATTGCTAAGCGCAGCATTAATAGATATGTTTGATTGCATGTGGCTAAACGAAAAGGAAATGGAAAATAAGTAACAGTGAATTTGGAAATTTCCTATTCAATTTCACTCGCATCTTGAAGCACATGGAAAGTTTAGGAAAAGAAAGGATTTGTAATAAATTGGTGACCAATTTTCTGAATGTGTTTTTATGGAGAAAGATTTTAGATATTTTTCTGATATATAGTAATATATGGAGCGTTTTTTTTTCTTCTGAAAAAAATTTTTTTTTTAGATAAATCAGTTTTGAAAACCAATTTTTTATATATGAATTTATTTAATAAGTTTTAAAACTAAAAAGAATTTTATATTTAAGTTTCCAAGTAAAGAAAACCCAAAGAATGTGTTATTAATAAATTGTATCTCTAAAACTTTTATATTATTTATAATTATTAAGATTATTCAATTATTTATAATTCTTTAAATTTCAATTTGAAAAACATTATATATATATATATATATATATATATATATATATATATATATATATATATAAATTCAAATTTAGTAATTATAGTTAAAACCATATAATAAAGAAAAAACAATTTTATCTCAGTGCATTTGCACAATGTAAAAAACTAATTAATGTCTCGTAGTGTTGCTATTAGTTTTTTAAGCACTTTTTAAATAATGACAGATGTATTTATTTTTTAATAAAGTTTCTTTAATTTTAATTTAATCATCAATAATTATTAAGTGGATAGTAGAGATTTAACCTTTAATAAATATTCTTAATAGTATTCACAAAGTAAAAATTAAGATTTATATCTAGTTATGCTCTTTTTTTCTCTTTTAATTAAATTGATTATTTAAAAGAAAATGTCATATGAACAAGTGTCTTATAAAGAGAGTTATAGTTTTTTGGACATGTGGTATTGATAAACCATGGCGTTGGTCCATGTCATTGTAACTAAGTGTATTTATAGATTAAGAATATCCATACTAAATTGGAATGAATCTTGATAGTTAAGAACTCCTTGTTGCATGTTTTTTTTTTTTAATATAAATATGTTTAACTTATATATTACATTTTTTATATACATAATAATAATAATAAAGTTATAATGTAGTTAATTTTTATGATTTTTTAAATTTTAGTAACTTAAAATGTATCATGAAGTAAATATTTTGATGCTTATTATGGATAAATATCTATAAAATCTAATCTTAAAAAATAGATGAAAAATTATTTTCAAATTATAATGTTCATAAAGTTTATAAAAATAAATAAGTATGAAACATACATAAAAAATTAATGATAATATAAAGCTACAAATAAAAATATTAAATATATAAAATTAAAAAAATTCTCAGAAAATATGAAAATTGATTAATATAAATTAAAATTTTGATTAATTATTATAATTTTATTTGGTTAAATATTTATAAATAAAAAAATTTAAAAAACTATACTTAAAAATTTTAGATTCAAATAATACCATTTATAAATTTCAAAAATCTTTAACAAAATTCAAAATTTTCAAAAATATATATTACAAATTTCAAAATCAAATTATAATGTTGCAAAATATCACAATATATTTAGTCAAACTAGCCGTTATTTTACAACGACTAGTTGGAACTTTTCTTATCTATTTAATTGGGTTTCCTGATCAGATTTTTCATCTTGTCATGATGATGAACCACACTGGCTTGTTTGAAATGCGTCGACCAAATTTATTTGGATGTGATTTTTACTGAAAGATTTTTCTCACAATATCACAATATTTTATAAAATGAATACAATAAATTCCAAATCCCATAAAACCAAAAGCCTCAAATAAAAATAATAAACGACCATAAGCATAAGTAATTTTTGTTAGTGGTTTAGTATTATTATATATTTCTGTATTTGATTTCATTATATTTTATAAAAAAATATATAACAAATTTTGAATCACATAAAAACCAAGTCCATGTTAATATGAAGTTTCCAATAAAAATGATAAATAACTACAACCATAAGTAATTATTGTTAATTGATTAGTATTAATGTATATTTTTTTATTTGATTGAATGATTGTTAATTCGAAGTTTCAAATAAAAATGATAAATAACTACAATCATAAATCATTATTATTTATTGATTAGTGTTAATAATTAATTGTAATATTAATGTATGTTTGTTCATTTGATTGAATGATGATTGAAAATAAAAATGGAAAAAATGTTAGAACCATAACATTATGTTCAAAATTACAATGGCATTATCAAAATAGATTTAATATTATATATAAATTTAAATTATTATAAAAAATTAATTAAAATATATTCATAAATTTAAAAATAAAATTAATATTAATTATATCATAAATGTTATATTTATATGTTTAAAACAAAATTCACAATAATTAATTGAGAGATATTATGTATAATACTAATGCATTGTATGATAATTAGTTGATGCTATTAATGTTATTTATGATAGATATGGTCATGACACTTTTATAGTTTTATAAGTAGTGAAAGTATTGGCAGCAATTCTCTAAAGAATAAAATTGTGTAGATCTTTAATTACAAATTTATACTCGGTATATAAGAGAAATTTTATTTATTTCCATTTATAAAAACACATTAATTCCTTCTAAAGCAACAATATTATATATAACACTAATGCTTTATATGATAATTAGTTGATGATGTTAATGCTATTTGTGATAAATATGGTTCTGACACTCTATAGCTATTATATAACACTAATGCATTGTATGATAATTAGTTGATGATGTTAAGGCTATTTGTAATAAATATGGTCATGACACTTTATAGAAAATGAAAGTGTTGGAGAATAAGCCAATGAAAGTGTTGGTAGCTATTCTCTACAGAATAATAGTGTATTGCTTTGATCACAAAAATTAAATCTTAGATCTCTAATTACAAAAGTAATCTAAACAACTTAATTAACAACTTAATTCCATAAGAGCAAGTTTCATTTATTTCCATTGATAAAAACACATTGACTCCTCCTGAAACAACTCTACAATCTATATAAAAAAGGCAAGTACCTGCATTCCCTTTGTTAACAAACAACAAATTAATGTGATAACAAACAACACATAAATGTGCCAAAAAGGAAGCTGATGAACAACAAAGTCTTGAAGCGCAAGGGCTAAGATGTTTGGTGAAAAAAAACACAAACTCCCAAACCAAACACTCGTACTGCCAAACCAATCAATCCCTTAGGAGTGATTGGCAAAAAAGGGAAAAAAATCCATGGCAATACAATCACTCGGCTCGAAACCAAACAATTCTCTGCCCTAGAGTGAACACACTTTATTACATAAGAAACCCATGATGCCCTATCTCGATCTGCAACTGACCCTCTGCAGCTACTTCACTTAATCTGCAAAGGCCTTCGATCTGTACATATCTAGTGTGTCACCTCCAAAACTAGTAAGAACCCGGACTGAAACATGCATTGTTTGCACACTATTACTATCTATACTTCGACCCTACCTATCCTAACAGCTTTACTTATCTATCTCCAAGTTCCTGATCTGATTGATAAGATTCTTCTTCTTTGTTTCAATCTCCTCCATGAATACAGAGAAGCATGATGACACAGCGGCGTATTATATATAATCGAGCCCTCTGTTCTCTGGCCGCAGCAACACAGCGCTTGCTGAAACCTGCGTGCCGTCCCACTTCCTTTGATGAACAGGATGCCGAATAACTGATCTGACCCATCTCAAATATTTAATATAATCGCTTCTGGGAATAAAAACATTCCACAGCTTGCCTTGCCCGTTTGCCTCTCTCTGCAACACTATTAATGCAGAAGAGAAGGCAAATATACTCTAATTGATTACTGTAAAGAAAAAGAGAAAGGCAGCCCCTTAATGGGCCTGAGAGGCGCCGAACGCAATGCAGAGCGATAAGGCACCTGCGTCGCCTCGTTGGACTATAAAAACACAAGGTGAAGTGCCTTGGAAACAAACGGTGCACTCGGAATCCGGGCTTTGCCCTAAAAAACAAATTGCAGGCCAGGCTGGATTCCGCATCCAACGGCTCCCTTGGACGAGTGTGCAGCCATGGTTGGTATTATATTAGTGTTTACTTCAGCGGTCAGGAGTTCTTGCTGTCTGTTGCGACTTGCTTTCTCATACATTTCGAGGGAGATGAAAGATAAGTTCGAGGAATTCCGCCTATGGCAACACGCCACCGCGGTTACTTGAAGCAGAAGAAAGTTGGAGTTGGGTTGGTAATGGTGACAAATTGCTTGATTTCATCGGTTTTATCGCGAACTGTCTGTGTAAATGCATGTACATGGATCGCATCAGTCTCGAGCCTCTCGTCACACCACCACAGGTTTCCTCCTCTCCATGGGCATTGACAGCGCATCACTGAAGAAAGCTCGAGTCTTCCTCCAGTTGGGATTTAGCGAAGTGAGGGTAGGGTTCATTCATTCATTAATTAATTAATTGCCAGAAAGATAATCTCAAATGCCTGGTCCAGTGAGCTACAATTTCGCTAGGACTGAAAAAAAAATATTAATATGATTGCTGAGTGTTTGAATATTTTTTTTTATGATTAAAAAGGTTAAAAACATGGGATGTATTCAAAATTCAGCCTTTCATAATTTTAACCCAAACTTCCGAAAATTTCAACCCATTTTATTTAAATCTTCCCTAAATAATCATTCTATGTTACCTGGTCTACTCTGATAATCAAATGCAATTGGAAAAGTTTTCACGTCGCTAATGAGTGTAAGATGATACAAATTGTTACATGGTCTACTCTGATAATCAAATGCAATTGGAAAAGTTTTCACGTCGCTAATGAGTGTAAGATGATACAAATTGTTACATGGTCTACTCTGATAATCAAATGCAATTGGAAAAGTTTTCACGTCGCTAATGAGTGTATGATGATACAAATTGTTACATGGTCTACTCTGATAATCAAATGCAATTGGAAAAGTTTTCACATGGCTAATGAGTGTACGATGATTATTTATCAGGTGCATATCAAAATTCCAACCTGAGATATCGCAACACTGTTAATGCTTTTAATTAATTTTAATATATATATATATATATATATATATATATATATATATATATATATATATATATATATATATTAAATTCGAATATTATTTAATATTGTTTATTGAATTAAATTAAATAATAATATATAATAATGATGATTAATGTCTACGAAAATCAATGCAGTTTATTAGACTTCAAAAAAAATCAACATAAGATTTTTTAACATTTTGCTTTTTTTATGATCAAAGAGAAAAGAAAGAAGTGCTCCGAGATGAAAAAGATTGGAAGTATGGCACATGTCATTTATAATCAATTGAAAAATATATATTATTTTAGGTATAGTCTCATTTATAAACTAAATGACTCTTTTTAGAGCATTTTTGTGGCTGTCGCTATCTCTGAAAGTAATCTGTAATTATGTCTGTTTCTCTTAAAATAAAAATAAATATTTTCTAAATAGAAAAGTAATGTTAATTATAATAAGAAAGAAATAAAAAAACATGTTATGCATATTTAATTAGTTGGCCATATAACCTAATAATGAGTTGTCCATATGACCTAATAATTAGTTGTCCATATGACCTAATATAATTTCAACTAATTAGTTGGCCATATGGCCTAATAATTAGTTGTCCATTTTTTGCACTTCCAATCTGGAGGAAAGAAGTGCTCCAAGATCACTATAGATGGGTTGGCTAAATAAATCAAGAAGATTGGAAGTGTGGCAGATGTCATTTATAATCAATTGAAAAATATATATTATTTTAGGTATAGTCTCATTTATAAACTGAATGACTTTTTTTTAAACATTTTTGTGGTTGTAGCCTCTGTGAAAGTAATCAGTTTCTCTTAAAATAAAAATAAAATATTCTCTAAATAGAAAAGTAATGTTAGTTATAATAAGAAAGAAAAAAAAACATGTTATGCATATTTAACTAGTTGGCCATATGAACCTAATAATTAGTTGTCCATATGACCTAATATAATGTCAACTAAAGTAAATAGAAGTAAAAAAATATTTGTGAGTAAAATGTTTAAACTTTGTGCTTTTCAAAAATATTTTAATACATGATATTAACTTCAAATATATCTAATAAAAAATGTTAAAAGAAAATACTTGTATGAATAAAATATTTTAATATGAATTAATATCACTTATACTTACAAATATATTAATAACAAAATAACTGGTAAAATTGCTCAATACACATGTTATGTAATCTTTATAAGATTTAAACAAAAAAAATATTACACGTTATTTTTTTCACTTTAAAATAAGTTTACACCCAAAGAAATTTGATCTCTCTAAGTTCATGTTAGATTCGTGGTTAAGATGGATCTATGCTAGTTAATTTTAATCAAAATCCACATAAATTTTTAAAAATTGACTTTAAGTTGTTTAATTTATAGAATTTGAGTGACCCATAAACTTTTTAGAGTACTAAATACATTATGTATTCAAAAATATATTTTAAAAAACTACAAATCATAATTTTATTTGAGGATTCCACTTTAAAAATTAATTTTATCTATAAATTAGATTAAACCATTATTTTATATAATATTAAATTTTATATTTATTTATAATCCATATAAATTTATTTTTTAAATATCTATAACAATATGTGAAATAATAATTTCATCGGCTAGGCCATTATTTTAAATAATATTAAATTTTACATTTATTCATAATGAATAGAATGTAATTTTAAAATATCCATGACGATATTGAACTTTCGAATTAATTATGGTTTCAATGAGTGTAATATATCATTTAAAATATCGAGAGAAAAATTAGTATTTAATATACGGTGGTTCCAAACCAAAGTAATTAAGGGGAAACAATTAGTAATAAAAGATGCTATAATTCTTATCCATTATTTAAAGCAAACTTAATTTTATATATATATATATATATATATATATATATATATAATTCATATTTATTTTATATATATTTATATAGGTTAAAAGATAAACTTAATTATATTAATACCAAAAATTATAAAAAATAATAATATATATGTAATTGATATTTATTTTACATAGTTTGTAGAGTGCAAAATAAGTGGTGATGGGTGCATTGTTAATTTTATTAATTGAAAATTCAACAAGTAAAAATCTAACTATATTAATAATTAATGTAATGAAAATTTAAACAATTTGATAAATAAAAAATTATTTATCTATTTTATTTTTTATAAATCTAAAATATTAAAAAAAAAAATCTCAAAAAATGATATTTCTATATATAATTAAATTAATAAATTAAAAAAAAAAATTAAAAACTTTCAGTGAAATAAAAAAAACAATCATAATACAGTATACCACCTTTTACCTGATTTCCAATACTTGGGAAAAGATTTTCCCCCAAAATGTTCAATGCTATTTGACGTCATATTTTGATTTTATCTCAATAATGAGAAATTTGGCCAAGTATATAAAGGCAATTAATAGATTGAGGTGTAAGTGTTTTTATCTAACCTTAATTATTTTAACAAATTTATTTATTTATTTACATACTGGTGTAGGTTGGTTTACATAAATTTTACGATTAGTGATTTAGCCTATTCAATATTGAAAAAATATTTTAAAAGGCTTTAATATATATATATATATATATATATATATATATATATATATATATATATTATAAAATTGATTATTTTAAATTATAATTATTTAATATTTTGGTATGTATAATTTTAAGATAGAAACCTATTTTATTGTTGATAAACGACTTATTTATCAAATAAAATATACAATTTACTAAAACAAAATGCACAATTTATTAGAATTTTTTAACAATAATATTTTAATATTTTAATATTATATTAAAAAATAATATTATTTATTTATTATTTAAAATTAATATAATTATATATTTTTAAAAAAAGGAATTTGTGAAATTACGAGGGTGAGATTTCTTTAACATAAATTACTATTCTCGAAACCATGTTTCCAATTTATCTTTTCTAAATTTTATGTGCCACTCAAACATGTTAAAACAAATGATCAACATAAAGTTCTTATATTAAAAAATAATATTATTTATTTATTATTTAAAATTAATATAATTATATATTTTTAAAAAGGAATTTGTGAAGTTACGAGGGTGAGATTTCTTTAACATAAATTACTATTCTCGAAACCATGTTTCCAATTTATCTTTTCTAAATTTTATGTGCCACTCAAACATGTTAAAACAAATGATCAACATAAAGTTCTTATGAGAGGTCTTCACTTTAAAGTGAAATTTGTTTTCCAAAAGAAAATGGGGATGGGATTAAAAATAAAATTGTAAAGGTATAATAAACTATTTTGATGTTGGTATAATGAGTAAAATTCAGATACAAAAGGAGACGTATATAAGAATAGATATATGAAAAGAGATGTTTGTTTCACATACACATCGGTAACATTTTTATAAACGTGAAAATATTTAAAATGCATCCCATGTATGAAATATCGTAGGAAAAGGATTTAGGATGGTTACACTAAATATGTGATGGAAGAATTATATATGTATATATAGAAAATTAACTTTTTTCATTATAATGTTGTATAGATTTTTAAGAATTAGGTTGGGAATATAAAAACTAAGATTCATTTGTTATGGGTATGATTATTTCTAGTCATGTTTAAGGTTTTTAGGAGATTTTCTATCATATTTGTTATTTTCTATATTTGTTGTTTCTACTTGTTTTTAGTAGTTATTTAATTGATATTTACATTTTTTTGTATTTAAATTTTTTATGACAATATTTAATGATGGATTTGTTAGGATAATGAAATTGAGAGAAGTGATGGTTTCTAAAGACATTTTTGTTGGGATTCCAATGGTCATTATGAAAAATTTAACTTGAGTTTTTCTGCCTTTAAATAGGCTATATTAGAGATGATTACCTTGGGAAATACCATGGGTTCTCATCAACCTGGAGCTTGGAAATCGTCGATAACTTTATCGAGTCAAATTTATCTTAACAACCTTAACAATCCCCCCCTTAAACTTGACTCAAGGAGATTAAATTGGTCCCAATCACTCTATTGAAGTCCATGTGAAAAGGTTACCATCTACCAAAGTACATGGGTAACTAGCCAATGTATCTGCCAATTATTTAGGACACATTTTCGCGTACATGGTTCATCAACAATCTCACATTCCCACATTGCCTCCCATAGGCTAGGGTACTAGCACACCAGCCACACTAGTACTTATCCAAGTGGTCCATTCCACCACTTGATAACTCTATGTGCCATTACACTACATGTATGCCTAGCCAAAATCTTAAGGTTTTATAACAACCAACATCAAGTTAGTGTACAAGTACGCATGCCACCCTCATATCTATCCAAGTGGTTCATTCCACAACTTGAGTCATCACATGCTCCTGTGTAACATGTATGCTTGAACAATAGGTCTTACAACTTCTTGGGGGAATACACCTGCCCGTGGCACGATTTCACAACTTAGACCAAAAACCCTTCGGGTGTTCACACATTGTTGTGGCTCTCATCACACACTAACTCCTTCACTAAATTTTAAACCATTGACTCCATCTACATTTTCAAGTCCATACAACCATTCTCTTGCTACATCTCTAGCTTTGTTGATCCATATCTTGACTTGGACTTTCTCGCTACTTGATTTCTCTCTCCTTTTATCTCCAACCCATGTTATTCATTTGCATCCTCTAAAACACCTTATCCAATAATTTCACTTTCCTTGTCATCATCATATTTATATAGCACTTGTTCCTCATCTTCTTCATCCAGGGGAGGAATGCACCCTCAAGAATGAGTTTCAATTGGTTTCCCACAACTCAAAAACTAGTTTGCATTCCATCCCAATATATAACAAATTGAACGAATACAATCCCGATGTGAAACCTTATTCTTGTTCTTCAAAATATTCATAGCATGTTGGATCAATCTCTCAAAAAATCCAAAACCCTCTTCCCAATAATTTCACTAAAGATGATGCAAACTAGGCACTCGAACACCTCACAAGTGCAATTTTGTTCATAGAATTGCCTCGAATCTTGGCCCTCCCCATATAGCTTCTAGAAAAACTTTTAGGCATCGAATTAATTCCTTACAAAAACACAACTTGGCATAAAGGTTTCATCAATAGTCATACCTTCATCATATTATTCTTCAACTTCTTCTTCTTCGTCGCCGTCATCCTCTTCCAAAGACTTGTCCTCACAATCCCTAGTCAAAAACTCTTTAAAATCCCTAACAACCTTATATTTCAGATTGATAATTGTGAGAGGCAACTTCTCCCCTTCAGTTAAGATCTTGACCATTTTTTTGTTCGACGAATCTTCCCCGACAATCCGATACAAAGTCCAATTTATATAATCATTTTCAAGCTCCTTAGAATTTTCGGGCTCCTAAGGT
Organism: Pinus albicaulis; assembly: GCA_034641835.2. Lineage (NCBI taxonomy): Eukaryota > Viridiplantae > Streptophyta > Pinopsida > Pinales > Pinaceae > Pinus > Pinus albicaulis. The sequence goes on from CM076579.1 coordinate 742,820,186, forward strand.
TTCTTCTTCAAAGTGTTTCTAGAGTTACTTATTCTCCTTCCTTTCTCATTTTTTTCTCCTTTTGATTTCTTCTTTCTCTTCTTCTTCTCACTCATAGGTTCAATCTTCACCCACTTTCTATCGTTTCCTTCCTCAGAAGGAGTGACATATTCAACGTGATTTCTTCTCATAGGGGGACCTTGCCACCATAAGGAGTGTATATACAAAACCTCTTCAACTAACCCCTACTCAAAATCATTCGTACCTCCTCTATAATTTGTAAAGATATGAGAAGATGCATAGCAAGAAGAAGATTGCATTATGGTGAATTCAAATTGTACTAAATTTTCCAACCCTTAAATATCTATATGTGTTACTCGACCCCTCTATGTATCTCAGTTTCCCTATCGGCATGGGAACTTTTCTTCTTCGTGTATTCTATATATTTATCATAGAATTCTAGCCATTCACAACCATTCTTTGATCAACGCACAAAAAATTTGATCACAACTTTTATCAATTTGCATGCACATTATACCAGGTCATCCGTACTAAACTCTAGCTCTGATATTCACCCAATCTCTAATACCAATTGTTAGGATCACAAAACCTAGAGAAGTGGTGGTGTTTAAAGACACTATTGTTGGGATCCCAATGGTCAGAAGGAAAAATTTACATTGTGTCTTTCTAACTTTAAATAGGGTACATGAGAGATGAATACCATGGGAAAAACATGGTTTATCATAATTATAGAGCCCAAAAATTGTCGGTTACTTCAACGAGTCAAGTTTACTAGAATTACCCTAACAGGATCAACCCTAGGTCAATTGCCGTAAGGCCAAAGTGAGTCATATAATCATGCATATATTGAATTCATTGAATTTCCCTTAGAAATGTCCCTCTATTAAAGCATGAAGAAACATTTTATATGAAAGTTAATATCAAAATTCTTCCATGAGGTGATAAGATTTCCTATAGTGAAAATTTCTATTGAATTTTTTGTTAGTGAATATATATATATATATATATATATATATATATATATATATATATTGTAGGTAAGACCCACATGGGATTTGAACTGGTGACCTATCGCAAGGAGTGCCTTAACAATGCACACATTCACCGTCAATCCAAAGGCCCATGGGTGTTAGTGAATATGATATTTTGTGTGAATGGTTTAGGCATTGTAACAAATTTTGTTACTTTGTGGGTAGAATTCCATAAAAAAAAATTATTAGGGCTTTGGTTAAGGAAACCTATGAATCATATGGGTAAGTCTACATGACTACTCAAATCCTAAGAAAGTTTTAACTCACTTTCAAAGAGGATAAGCATGATTTTGATGTGGTTACATAGGGTCCACTCATGTTGTGATATACCATTTTCATATTCCTTAAATGGTATAAGGAATTATCTTCCATTGAGTCTACTTAGATACATTGTTACTTATAGATTGAATTCTTGGGCCCTCTAAAGAAATTTAAGGATTTTCTTGAATGAAACTCAACCCCCCTTAGGTAATTAATATTCCATAACCATCAATATATCTTAATCTAATGTTTTTGTAAATTTATTTGCATATAAATTAACCTATCCCAAGATTAAAAGGAAACAAATAATACTACATTAAGCATTTAGTATCATATATTTTTGTCATTAATGGAAATGATTCATTTTTCCTATTGTTTAATGATGCAGGAACATTTAGGTAGAGCCAGCAATGTGACAGGCTGGTCACATGTTATGGATTGGGAAGAGGACTAGCAGTCCAAAGAATTTGAAGACTTTATTTTTTAAAATTATTTTGTTAAGTTAATTTGGGCTAACACAGCCATTGTAATTTGCAGATTAAAAGAATAGTTGAATTAGGATTAGTTAAGTATTTATTTGAATAAACTGTTCTAAAACTGAATGAAAACCATATGGGGATTCTGGAAAGACATAAAGCGAGACCAAATCCACCATTGAGGGGTTTTTCCATCCATAGAGAGAAGGAGAGAACGAGAGGGAAATAGGTGTGAGAGAGGGTTGAACAGAGAGTAGGAATAAATGTAAAAACCAATCATCCCAGGGCTTGGTTCTCTGTATTTTCATTTATAATTTAATTCTAAGTGTTTTGGAAATTGATCGGGCTCTCTTTTCTCACCCGTTAGTTTTATTTCCCTGTCAAATTCAAGAAAGGTACTTTGTTTGTATCCATGTTATTATATATGCATATTGTTTTCTGTTAATGAATAGAAATATTGAGAGACGAAGAAGAAGCTCAAGAGAGATCCGTGCGTTTACAGACTGGACAAATCTCAAGAGAGAGCATTGAAATAATTCCAAAGAATCTCAAGAGGAGTAGCGTGGAGGAAGCAGTATTTCAAAGTGGTGACAGTTGACAGAGAAGCAATCGACTAAAGAAAGAAAATACTTAGAAGAATTCCAAGTGAGGAATCGATGGCAAGGATCGAAGCGCAAAACCAAAGGTTTAAGATTTGATGGCAGAGATCAGTGTGAGCAGAAGAGGCAAAGCAGAGCTGCGAGAAGGCGAATGACGATCATGATTAAATCGCAGATCTGAGGGAATATGATGAATGGTTGTGATGAATCCACAAGTTAACTAGTATAATGAGAGAGGAGGAGACAAACGTGAGGACCATTGGATCTATAAGCAAATCAACGACGAAAGACATTTCGCGATTTCACAAATCGCAGATGTTAGCAAATGCCGCTAAGATTTCGCAAGGTAAATTAGTTGCGATGCGATAAGAAGGAGGGAGAAGATGTGGACCGTTGGATCGTGCAATAGATCTATGATGGAGGGGTGAGTTGCATTTTCGCATTTCACAAAAGTTAGAGGTTACCATTTATGAGTTTGCACGGTATGTTAAATGGGTTGCGACTTGATGCGAGAAGGGTGAAGGATGCCATATGACAAGGAGCAGCCATGTGTCGGCTTAGCGCAAATGCACACTTCGCAAGTTTTATGGGTTAACGTATTTTGTAAAGAGTTGAAAGTTGTGGGTAGGCGATTGTGATGTGTTGTGTTTGTTCGGGAGTGTGTGGGACCTCTGGTAAGAAGGTTCCACATGTATGAATGTGTTTTGGGTTATGTGCATTATATTATAAAGAACGCTTTTGTTCGTTTCGTGTATGTATGTATTTAACTCTGATACTTTCCCCCGTTGCGTATAAAGGAAGTTATGTGGATCCTAACCCACAGGTCCAAGAGTCTATGTTAAATTCAAGTTACAACTGCATCAATTGGTATCAGAGCAACAAGATCTGAGAGGTGGTGTGAAGGAATTTGAACTAGAAAAGTTGAGAAAGATTGCTCATTGATTCTAATCGAGTGAACTTTAAGAGGTAATACTGTGGACTGAAGGCTTATGAAAAATCATAATAGCTATAGTAGCATGGATAAAGTAGTAGCACAAAAAATAAGTAGAATCAGGAGTGAAAACATCTCAACAAGAAGATTACAACCTTTAAGGGCAGTGATGAAGGAAGCTAGCAAGGGTTTCTAGGAGGAAAAAGAAGTGTGGCCATAACCTAATATTTTAGTTGAGGTTGAAATATAAAAGGACAATAATGTTCTCAAGTGAAAATGAGTTATGAGGGTGAGCCTAGAAGGTGAATAGAGGAGTTCTCAAGGAGGGTTCTATATTGAGGACCCGTACTTGCCAAAAGACCAAGTACATAGGAAGTTTGATGAGGTAAGTTGTAGCAGGAGGAACTGTTACTGCAGGGGCTAGTGCATCTCATAGAGTGTGAAAGAACTCAAGAAAATGACTATTGAAAGTCATAGCAGAGGTTTAGGAGGTAACCGCAAAGTGAAGAAGGAAGATTCCAAGACAAACAACATATGGAAGTAGATGGCTGATGAAAAATATAAGAGAGAAATAGATGAGATGAGAACCCATATTGATCTATTGATGGATTTTCTATGGAGGAGTGATGAGGACTAGAGGTGTGGATGGATTATGAGGAATAAATTAAAATAGCATGAGCTACAGATGAATTGGGAGCATAGGTTGAATGCTCAAGAAGAAGAAGCATTACTCAGAGCAGCAGAGTATGAAAAGAAAGTTCTTGCATATGAACTGAAACATGGATCATTTTTTCAAGAAAACGATAATAATACTAACAGGAGGTCTATTGAAGAAATTGCAGGTATGGAGGATGAAGGACAACCATTAGGAATTGTCATGGAAGATGGAGGGAAGCATGAATATGCAGTAATCATAAAATGTGATGAATAAATGGAGTTCCTAGAAGAGATGACCGTTGATAGATGGTAGCTTGGTGTGGTATTTGCAGACAGGTTGGTGGAGGTAGCTTGTATAGATGGATTGTTTGTAGTCCACGATGAACAAAGAGGAGTTCATAAAGGAAAGAATACTATGACTACTGATGGTCATATTAAAGGTTCCAAGGGAGATTATGAAAGATCAAGTAAGAATAAACTTGATCTTAAAAGTACAGCTAGAAGTGTTGAGAGAATTCATACAAGGGATTACGGAACACCAAAGGTATGATTGGGTTCTGCGAAAGAAAATATTCAAGTGGAGTTAGTTACAGAGATGGCTGAGATCTAACACAAGAATTCATCTAGAAGAAGAACTCAGAGGAGCTGAGTTACAGCATAGGATGTGTGCTAAGGAAGAGGTTTACTTATGTGAACCTGAGTAAGGGTCTATTCTTAGTGATAATATTAATGAGGATGAAGACATGAGACCGGCTGATGGTTTCATGGATCCTTGGAAGGATGAGAACCAACGGAAAGAGATGATGTTTGAGACACCAAGAGAGGCTATGGATTCTTATGGTTTTGAAACAAATGATTATTGTATGTTTGCAGGTGAAATCGACAAAGAAAGAGAATTTTCTAATGTTGTAATAAAGGATGAAGGGGGAGGACATAATTTGAATTCTGTTTAAGAATAAAATGAGACAGTTGATTCTCATATACATGCACATGCATAAATCAGTGAAGGCAATGATTTCCAACCTACTATGAAAGCTAAAAGCAAGGAGGAATTGGCTTATGATGATGGCCAAGAATAGAAAGAAGAAAAATATGATATCAATCATTCATATGTTATGCTTGAGAAAGCTGAAAAGAAGACTATTGAATACTTTCTGGGTCCTGAAAGAGACTTAGAACATCAAGAGAAATATTTGGTGATTGATTCATCAAATAAGACGACTGGCTATTGTGAGTTTAATGCTGACAATTTGAATGTGTTTGTAGGTTGTGTAGAAGATAGTCCATCTCTTAGAATTGTCTCAAGTAAAGCTGAAGTTTATCTAGCAAAGTATAATGAGGAAGAAAATTGTCAATCAAGGTATTATGAATAGTACATTTCTGATGAAGATCAAGTTGAGTTGTTGCAGTAGAAGGAATTCATAAGTTCCTTATTTAATGAAGGGAGTAAATTTAATGGAGATGAAGTAGTAATGCCTCATGAGATGAAACTTGTTCTTGATGAGGACAAAGAGAAATTGGCTTGCTTAAATAGCCAAAGGAATATTGTTGGATAGACATCTAGGACTGTCATAGAAATAGAGAATCGGAATTTTATTCTGGTTAAAGATGAAGAAACAGTGTAACAAAGAGGTTTGCTTAGTAACAAGGAAGAATAAATCCATAAAGATGAAATTGAGGCAGTTATGTCTCAAGCTAAAGGAATGTCAGCCTTAGAAGTGGAAAAGATTGAATTGACTATTAAGACTAGTCAAGAAGCAGAAGGAAAACAATGGAGTGTTTTCAAGGAAGAAGAAGAGAGTTATGTTGAAACTATAATACAACATACTGAAGAGGTACTTGAAGGGAATCAAGTAATTAGTGAATGGTTGAGTTTCCTTTTGAAAGCATTTGAGCAAGAGAAAGAGATTGTAGACAATAAGATGGGACTGTTTCAAATTGTAGTTGAAACAGAGATAGATACTAGTTTCCAAAAATTAATTATGTGAACTAGTATATAGGAAAGAGTGAATAAATATATTACTGCAGTCAGAGAATTAGAAGGCAATTTACCTTTTGACATTAAATTTTCAAACAAGGAAAAGAAGAGGGACGTTGCAGAGGGAGATATCTTCATAGATATTCATGAAGTTTGGGTAGTAGAAATGTCTGAAGTAATATTTGCAGCAATATGTGGGACAGAGTGTAGTAGAATGTGTTGGCAGAGGACTGGAAATAAGATTATATTACAGTAGAAGATTGAATTGAAAGAAACCATAGATGAACTATGGGAGTTAATGAAAATACCTAAGAAGAGTTACAACAAAATGGAGAAAGCAGTCCACTGTGGAATTGTTTGGAAAGTGAAGAAAAATTAATATAGAGGCAGTGGAGCACTACAATACAAAGTATGGAAGCTTGGAAGATTGCAACTAAATAATGGTGAAGACAATGCAACTTATGGACAACAAAAAAACAGAGTTTGGAATCCTGGAAGATTCAAGCCTTGAAGGCACATGACTAGGGGGTCATGAATTCTTTTACCTCAGGAGTATGATGCTGGAGAATTAAGGTAGAGCTAGAAATGTGACAAATTGGTAACATTTTATGGTTTGGGAAGAGGACTAGCAGTCTAAAGAATTTGAAGACTTTATTTTTTTAAAGTATTTTGTTAAGTTAATTTGGGCTAACACAGCCATTTTAATTTGCAGATTAAAATAATATTTAAATTAGGATTAGTTAAGTATTTAGTTTAATAAACTGTTTTGAAACTAAATGACAATTTCTCAACCATATGGCGATTCTAGAAATACATAAAGCCAGACCAAATCCACCATTGAGGGGTTCTGCCATCCATAGAGAGAAGGAGAGAATGAGAGGAAAATAGGTGTGAGAGAGGGTTGAACAAAGAGTAGGAATAAATGTAAAAACTAGCCATCCCAAGGCTTGGTTCTGTGTACTTTCATTTAAAAATTAATTCCAAGTGTTTTGGAAATTGATCAGGCTTTCTATTCTAACCCGTTAGTTTTATTTCTCTGTCGAATTCAAGTATGGTACTTTTTTTGTATCTGTGTTATTATATATGCATATTTTTTTATGTTAATGAATATACATGTTGAGAGATGAAGAAGAAGCTTAGGAGAGATCTCTGCATTTACAGACTGGACAAAGCTCAAGATAGATAGCGTTGAAAGAATTCTGAAGAAGCTCAGGAGGAGTAGCGTGGAGGAAGCATTAATACAGAGCGGCAATAGCTGAAAGAGGAGCAATCAACTAAAGACATAAAATACTTAGAAGAATTCCAAGTGAGGAATCAACGACAAGGATCGAAGCCTAGAACCAAAGGTTTAAGGTTTTATCGCAGATATTAATGTTGGTAGAAGAGGTGAAGCAGAGCCATGAGAATGTGAATAGATGGTCATGATTAAGTCACAGATACAAGGGTGAAATATGAATGGTTGCGATGACTCCGCAAATCAACCAATCTAATGAGAGACTAGTTGGCGGAGATAGATGTGAGGACCATTGGATCTATAAGCAGATCAACAATGGAAGACATTTTGCGATTTTGCAAGTCGCAGATGTTAGCAGATTCCGCTAAGAGTGCGCAAGGTAAATTGGTTGTGATGCGATAAGGAGGGATAATATGTGGATTGTTGGATCATGCAGCAGATCTACCACAGATGATGAGTCGCATTTTCGCATTTCACAAAAGTTATAGGTTACTGTTTATGATTTCACACGGTATGTTAAATGGGTTGCGACACGATGCGAGAAGGGTGAAGCATGTGATGCGACAAGGAGTAGCCACGTGTCAGCTTGGCGCAAATGCACACTTCACAAGTTTTATGGGTTAGCGTATTTTGTAAAGAGTTGAAAGTTGCGGGCAGGCGATTGCGATGTGCTGCAATTGGTTGGGAGTGTGTGGGACCCTCCGGTAATAAGGTTCCGCATGTATGAATGTGCTTTGGGTTATGTGCATTATATTATAAAAAACGTTGTTGATTTTTTTGCATATGTATGTATTTAACTCTGATATTTTCTCCCACTGTGTATAAATGAAGTTATATGGGTCCTAACCCACATGTCAATGAGTATATGTTAAATTGCAGTTACGACTAAATCATTTAAGGTGATGTAACATTTTTCAATGCATCATATTTAAGTTTTTTTGCAAATATTTCGTGGCGTAGAATGGTGTTAAATGAAATTACTTTAATAAATTTGTGTTGTATGCATACCTCATTACTTCACAATTATGTCTTATTTGAATTATTTACATCACAATTATGATGTGTAATCCAATGTAGTAAATGATTTTGATTCATTTTAACCTAATATAACACTAAATAAGATTTATCCACCATATTTCATTTTAATTACATCTTTTTCATTATAGTCGTGTCATTTTTACATTGTATGTGTCATTAAAAAAAGAACAATGTATCGTATTTTCCCCATAGTGGGTGTCCCAACACAAGTATGATGGATTTAATGGTTTGAAAACAATGGATAAGGTGGGAGGGAATGACGCCCTCCCCTTGGCACATGACTAGTGAACTTGATTCCAAAGGGGATACTACCACACCCTGCCATACCATCCTACGAATTCGAGGCATTTGCAATGAGAGAGAAAGTATGATTATTCATTGGATAATTGATAATTCAATATAGTATTTGAGGTACTAATGTATAATGGAGGACACAAGATAGATCATAGGAAGGATATAGGCATTAGCATTAGGAAAATAGGTCTAGATACCACGAAACATTTTGAAGGTCAAAGAATCGGCCAAGAGGACGAGTCAATGTCTTTCCACTTGCCATTAAACTAGGTATTTCCATTCTACCCTTGGTTATTTCATGTCTTTTCTTTCTCCAATTTTAATAATTTCTTAGTTATGTGTATTTCTATTTGGCAGCGGACTATCCTATAGCCACATGCATTGCATGTTGTGGTAAGTTTTCAAATAAAGGTGGGTCCCCTTTATATTACCTAGCATTGGACATTTTGGAGTGTATGAAATCTGCTACTCTCAACTCTTTCTGGTCATGATTTCCTAGAGGTTATTTTTTCTCACTACATATGTGGATAAACTCTAGTCCACCTCACTACCCTTTCCTCTTATTTTAATTTGTTGGCTTCAATTTTTCCTGCTCCTAGTCTTGTTCTCTATCTTGATTTGAACTATCCTCAAGTAAGAAATCAGGAAGCCAACTCCCACTTCAAGACTCCCAACAATTTAGAGGTCAGTGGTCATGATTAAAACCTCTTACATATATCCTCTCTGGGATGTCTTCATAGGGGTTCCACTCCAATTATCTCCCTAATTCCCTGTCTTGGTCATTTTGTCTATAAGCTGGTGGGGTCTTTATATCAGTTTTCTCAGCTCTCCCTGGGTTTGATTTCATCTCCATGTTACCTCAGTATTATTATGGTGAGAGGTAAGGGAGAAATAAGTTAGAGGGGGTGATAAGAGGGTTTTGGGCCCTCTATTTCCTAGGAACAAAAATATATAGAAATATTATCCCATATATATCATAGTACCACTCCTTGTCTATCCAACAAGAGATGGAGAAGGTATAGTAGGAGGCTTTGATTGAACAAAATTTTACGACTAATGAGGAAGCACTAATGCTAATGGGGAAATAGATTCCTAACACCAAAACAATGATTTCTCGTAAATACATATGATATTGACATATAATGGCAGGTCAAAATGATAATGGGGTGAGTTATGGTGGAGCGATTAGATGGCAACAGGAAATAATTCTATACCTAGATGAGACCCAAAAATAGATGAGGAAAATGGACATCAAGGTGATGAAGATGGCATGGGCACTAGCTAATCTAGAGTTTATGGACTCCAATAATGACACCATCCCACATGTTATTATATAGGTGGATTCAACCTTGGAATTGTTGGAAAATGTAAAGTGGCGGCTTATTAATTCTTATTTTCCTTAAACTTAATATTTTCTTGTGAAATTAATTAATATTATTGTTCTTTATTTAGGTCTTTTCATAAAAAAAAATCAAGAACAAAACAGTAACAATAGAGGACACAAAAATTAGGCTCCAAGCTAGGGAAAAACCCCTCCAATGGGAAAACCCAAAAATATTCTTCTTAGAATCTGCTTCAATTGAGACACAAATGATCCAGGTGGATATTGGTGGCCACCCACCTATTTCTTTTGGACCCACACCATCAATTCTTTCAGTTTTTTCACTTTCAGCACAACTTACTATTTTTAGCAGGTTTTCAGGTCCTGAACATTGGGAGCCGTTTGGAGGCCCCAATGATCCAGGTGTATATTGGTGGCTACCCACCTATTCCATTTGAATCCCCACCATCGTTTCTTTCATTTTTTCAGTTTTGAAACAACTTACTATTTTTGGGCGGTTTTTCGGGTCCCGAACTTCTGGAGCCATTTTGAGGCCCTAAACAACATCTTTTGGAAAAACAGGGAGAAACATGGGTCCATGGAACAATGTTTCTCACTTCAAAAGTTGTATTCCTCGGATATATATTTCTAATGAGGTATGGTGCACGTCAAACGAAGATCGTATGCCAAAGTTACGTCCCCGGGAAGTTGAACCACCAATTTACCCAAATGGGGCCCATTTGGCATTTCATCTCCTAGGGTTAGGTTTTTGGATTTTTAGGGCTTTCTAATGTTTCTACATAATAAACAGACCTTCGAGCCTCATTTTAATAGATTTCATAGGCTTGTAGCTGCCACATCTCTTCTCAGAGATAAGCTATCAGCGCCCTAGCTAGTTTATTTCATTTATGTCTGTAAGCATATTTCTGTTATTTGATATTAATGAAATTAATTATTATTTCTGTTGAATCTCTATGTTTATGTCTATTTATGTATTTTATTATGTTCCTGCATAAATCCGGATCAACAAAGACCCAAACCCTACACTAATTTCTTCTCCAAGTACCAATTCATCCCTCCAAAAAGTCTTTCATCGATTCTGCAACAACTAGCTTCAATACTGCAAATTCAACCTATAACTTGTGTCTTTCACAAAAAACCTAAACCACCTTCCTCTTGAGACCTTCCTAGAGCAAGATAGCTCCCCAAGGTCAGCAAGGTCAAGGCAGAGATTTCTTCCTTCAAACTACAATATTTTTCATTCCGTCCTATTGCGACTTCAACCACCTTCTACAACACTAGAAACCCAATAAATTTTCACGTGTGAGAGAGGTAGAGCCACAAAACAAGATATTTCATCCTTCTTTCTTCTCCTAGGCCTTCACTCTTCTTCCTCCTACTTCCCAACTTCATATCAAACTCTTTATTTATATATCAAACTTGTGAAGTGAGTGAGTGCTAAATGAGGTTGAAATGATTCTTTATATAGCCTTCTCAAGTGATCAATTCCCTCTTTTAGGCCGACTTGTACTTTTGGAGTTTCTAGGGCTTTCTAGACTCAAAATATTTTTTTTTACAGTTACATTTCACCTAGAAGGGTCTTATAAACATGATTTTGACTCATGACAAAAAATTCTAAGACCTAACAAACCGTAGAAGCATGAAGAACATGATTTTACATAGAAGATCATCAATAATGAGCATGAAACCCATTCTTTAATTGTATTTTCTTCTTTTGTTTGTCACATAGGATACATATTTAAATGAGTACAACAACAATTATGAAGACTGAAACTAGTTAAATTTTTAATAGGAATGATCATCTATGTTATGTAATTCTATCAATCAGTCTAGTTCTTCTTTATGTTTTTTAGCTATAAATGATAGGGATAGAATTGGAAATGCAAGTTATTTCAGTATTAGCATGCAATTTTGTTTTAATTTCTATTTCAGTTTTTGACGTTTCACATGGAAAAATTCAATTTTGAAGTGTGATTGGTTTGGTTTCCCTAGTGGAAGGCTAGTCACATGCAAACATAAGTGTGTATTATCAAAGTTGATGTCATCCTTGCGCAGGGGCTATGCTAATCTTCTCTGTATCGTTCCAATTATATCGAATGTCTCCAATTTGATATAATATAAATTTTATCGTAATTATATAAATTTGATATACTATGTTGTATTTGTATCATTTTATGATTAAAAAAATCACAATAAATAATAATTTGTTATTATTGTTGCATAATAGTTTTGTCAATTTTGCATCTTGTTTCCATCAAAATTGTATCCTATTTGAATTGATTTCCACAATAATAGAAATTATATTAATAATTACTGATTATTATCTTTTACTATTATTATATTGTGTTCAATGAAAAATATCATATTTAATAATAATAATAAATAATTTTTTTTTAATAAATCATCAGTATTCAATTTTAATAACTTAAAAATAATGTATTTCTAATTATTTGATTTATTTTTAAATTAATAGAAAGTATTATATTATATTAGTAACAATTTATAATAGAAAAAAATGTTAAACACTATGAATTATGAGATCTTTAAATATTATTTTGAAAAATTATTATATTTATAATTAACACTAATTATTATAATTAATATTATTATCTTTTAATATTATTATATTATGTTCAATGAAAAAAATTCATATTTAATAATAATAATAAATTAAAACATTTTAATAAATTATCAGTGTTCAATTTTAATAACTTCAAAATAATTTGTTTCTAATAATTTGATTTATTTTTTAATTAATGGAAAGTATTATATTGTATTAGTAATAATTTATTATAGAAAAAATGTTAAATATTATAAATTATGAATTATGAGATCTTTAAATATTATTTTGAAAAATTATTATATTTATAATTAATATTAATTATTATAATTAATAATGATTATAATTGATTAACAAATCTAATAAATAATTGTTATAATTGATTAACAATTATATTAAATTGTGAATTTCAAAATACTTAATCAAAACATAATAACAACAAATAATTACAAAATGAAACCATCAAATACATTATCAAAAGAACAAGAACAAAACTACAATTAATATTTAACATCACAACATTCCTAATTCTACATCATATTTTTCTCAACTTGCTACAACCATTACAACAATCATATTTTCAAAATCTTACAACATATTTTCAAAATCTTACACCAACCATTACAATAGTCATATTTTGAAAATCTTCCAAATCCACTAGTCCCCTAGATGTACAAGGAATGACAATGCACCACTTTTATGCAAAACACAAAAATGGAAGAAAACATAATGCACTACTTTTATGCAAAACAAAAAAAATGGAAGAAAACATGTTCACAACGTTCGTAAAGCTCATATGGTTCAGCTTGAGATGCTAAAATTTCTCTATGTATGTTGACAAAACACAATCCACTACATATACAAAACAAAATCCACTAATTACACGATGTGTAATCAATATCCTTCTATTAAAAAAATGAAACCTTTTATATTTAAAAATAAAACATATAAATAACTTAAAATCCAACTCACTTATCTCCTCAATAATAGTCCAACTCAATTATCTTCTCAATAGCTATTGTTATTCTTATAAAAATACATTAATGCATTAAATTTAAATGTATATCGTTATTTTCACATTTCACAGCATATTATACTTTCACAACCAATTCCTATGTTCAATTTATCTAGTTCACTTTCCTGGTTGGTTAGTCTTAATTTATAAATATGTTCTTTGCCCATATGTTTGAACATGTAATTGGTCTTTCATTATAATTCTTCATGTTTCACATTTTAAATTATGACATGTCTTTTTATTTTTCTTACAAATTATACATTGCCACCTATTTCTTGATATCCTCCATATTTAAAAAAATAAATTTAAAACTTTTATCATGTGTATCATTATTTACAATGCCAACAAGAATTTAATATAATTTATATTTTTTAGAACAATAATTATACATAAAAATAACAGGAGCGGATGTTTCTCCCCACGTTGATATGAGTCCATCTCACACGAAAGGGGGTTGTGGCTTCCACTATACTTGGTGCATTGGATGCGCTTCTATCAATTCCTCTATCATGGCCCAAATCTCACATCAAGTTAAATTTCATTTGATTATTGTAGGTGGCATAGGGAGCTGCAAGAGGACTCAAGAGGAGAATTCTAATAGACTAGAAGAGCTGGATGAAAAAATCGACAATATAGAATGCAAGCTAAACGTTTTATCCTAGAGAACAACCAACATCTCCTTCTCATATGAGGGTAGTGACCAGCCAGTGTGGATGCATGAAGAATCTACCCAATAGTGGTTATGAATCATTGGTTTCTTGCTTGCAATACTAGTAGTCTTTTTTGTCATCTCATGTCAATGTATGTCAAGGTCTGGCACATCCAACCTATTTTTATAAGTTTCTATTTACAATATACTCTGATTAGACGAGGACTTAGCAACCTTAAGACTCTAAACTTATGTTACTAGTTTGGTTTCCCTTCAAGCAGACCAATAACAACAAAATTTTGGTCTATGTTTAATCCTCATTTAACATAATGCAAAGTCCCTAAATAATAATAATAATAATAACAACAACAACAACAACAACAACAACCATATATATCTCAAATAAGTTACCTATCAAAACCCATGTTATTTCATTTATTTCAAGCTTATCCCTTTCTAATTACTCTTCTTCACGATCATTCCACATGATTGAAGCATCTATATGCATTTATTTCAAGCAATTATACACAAAAATGAGCATTCTTTAACAATGTACCCTTCGTCCATGCACCCATCAAGATGTGATTAGATTTATGTAAACCCCTTAAATATTTCCATGTGCCTCTATAGAAAAAAAAACATCCATTCACATCTCACCAGATTTTTCTAACTCAATATCTTTAGCCAAATATACCAAAAGTTGGATTTACGTATCCATAGGACATTATGAAACTCTTTTAAAAAACGTTAACAAATACTAATATTTTAGTTTCCATATAGGGATGCTCATGACATATATTTATTTGGGTATGATCCACCTAAATTCAAGATGGCCCTAGTTATTATTACATAATATCATCTAAGTCACAAACTTATTATTGTGATGTATAATGAATGGTCCAGATAAAAACTAAATAAATAATCTTACAAATGTGAATAATCATCTAATGGCATGATGCAAATAGTGTGTGAGACTAGTGCATCTATATAAAATAATTGAATAGATATGTTGAACATATGCATTTAGAAAAAAAATAGAATAGTCATAGTATTACAAGGTTTGATTTAATTAAGGTCTCTAGACTAATTTATATCACAAGGACATTAGAATTATAAAGATTGTGTGCCTTGAGACCTATCAATTGATCATCAATACCAACGTGTTTAATAAAAAAAGAAACATATCATGTTAGCATTCTAATTCTACAAATCACCTTTTTCATCAAATCTAAGTCATCCTTAAACAATATCCATCGTGGTGCAACAAGAATTTTTTTTGTACATCTACATTATATTTCTTGTAAATATTTATTTTCCTTTGACACAACTAAATATCTTCTATATTCATTTGTTTCATATTAAAAGTAAGATGTTTTCAAGAAAATCTCACACACTCTTGAGCACATGAATTGGATCCAATAAATGTGATAGTTTAAGTTATTTATAGTATGAAAGACTATAAAGTTTGGAAGCATCGTTCATGTTATTTGGCATGCAATCTGGAGGAATTTGAAGTGATCTAAATCATTAATAACACTTATTTATCCATTTAACATATCCTCCTAGACCAATTAAATGCAATATTTGATCATCTTTGGCCAATATGTTGGTATCGTGTTATCATGGGGGTTTGGTAGGGGTGGGTCGCGGGAAGGGGTTTTATCTTTACTTGTTCTTTAAAAAAATTCTTCATTTAATGAGAATAAGAGTTTAGCTACAAAATAAAATGTATCTTTCATACACACACTCATGAGAATTGATAGAATGCCTTGAAGAAATTCCCTCACCTACAATGGATAGGTGAATAATCCTTTTATCATTAGTAATCAACCAAAAAAATAATAAAAATAGACACGATACATAAAATATTATTGACGAACCCCAATTACTAATTAGTAAGAGGATTTAAATTATTAGAAAACAAAAGGTATACCTAAGTTTACTTTAAGCCCTTAAAAGTAAATTTTACATCATAAATAACCTTTCAAGCACATGTCATGAAATATCATGTACATTTGAATGCCATTTTGTGGAAGTAAAATCTCATAGATGAATAGTTTCAAAAATTCATCCATGTCTCTGACTTAAAGGTTAGGCTAGGCACGATTAAAGAAAACCCCAAATTATCTTTTCGCATAACCATCCAAGAATAAGGTTATAATTTATTAAATGAATGTGTCAAACTCTATAATTATTTATGACAGAAAAATAATTTATTCACCTCATCCATTGCCAAGCTAAGTCTTAGAGTTTGTTTCTCATGTACAATTTTCCAAATCCATGTACATTGTATGTTCTTTATTGCCTTACAATTTTTAGGAATTCATTATGCATATTGTCCACTCTTAATCTTTGCATGCTAATCCTTATATTTGACTAAAAGTTTACAATGAAATGTGCATTGAGGTATTCAAATTATGGGCAAGGTGCATAATATTTTTTATAGACATTTTTCGCTTAATCACATCATAGTGAGAGAAACTTTCTTTGCGATTTCCACATACACACTTAAATTTATGCTATCATTGGTACTATTATCACTAAGTTGGTAAAGATGGACTGCTCCACCAAACAACCTAGAGTAACTCTTTCAAACCAGCTTCTGACTGAAAATTAGCCTTTTCAGCATGAGAGAACTCTCTCAAAAAGTAGCTATGATCTGTTAAATTGTGATTCAATCAGATGGATGAATCTATAATAGTGTTTTGAATGTGTTTTTATGCAAGTGAAAAATGTATAGGGTTTACTACCATTGGGCTTATGGAGTAAGTATTAGGAAATTCAGTGACATGGTTCTCTTTGTGGAAGTTGAGGCATGTAGATGTTTCAATGAAAGGACAACACACATAGATATAAAATATCTCAATGTTCAAAGTAAGTCAGAGCATGATGTACATGAATTCTGAGTAATTAAACATCAAGTTACTGAAAGTAAAATAATAAGATACATAGGATAAATGCTCATGAAACACCAAACAAATCTCAGGTGACGAAGAAAGACACAATCATTGTATTTTACTGATCATAAAAACTTTACAATAGCAGCAATGTTGAATACCATCCTCCAACCATGTATTCTTCAAATTTCTGCCTATTAAAAGGCTTTAGTCACCTTACATTGGATCTGCCCACATGACTAGATCATCAAATTACTTGTGTTGACACCTATCCTAACAAGAAACTAGATATCTGGGAATGAAAAAGACACCTAATGTTTATGAATTATAGACCTATTATGACTCTGCGTCTTATTTATTACATATTATAATTGAAAAGATAACCTATTTACATCGAAGATGGTTATGTTCTTAAGTGGCACTAACCATGGTTAAGACCTTACTACCTCCACTAAACTAGGAAAACGGTCATCCTATTTTAAAGAAATGGTGTCATGATATTTGTTGACTGTCTTTATGTTGAGCTGGTGAAATATAACAATTTGTCGAAGGCCAAACCTCTGTTGGAATGTTCCACTGATACTCTTTAAACTTTCCAAATGGCTGGATAACCTCCAATGAACCTTCAAAACACAAAATTGCTACTAAATGTTGCTCGCTGCAGAAACAGGGGAAAACAAGGCAATTTCGTAGCGTGATTTTGTAGCAATTCCACTTCACCTATTTATGCCAATTGTTAGCCTTATTTTCTGATTTGGAGATGTTTTTTGGAAAAAATAGGCTAAATACAAACTTTCTCGCTTTTTTATTTCAACCAAAACTGTGATTTTCAACAAAAAGTCACCTACAGGGATTTCTTGGCGAAATCTAGGCTTCAAGCCTGGGATTCGCTACAAAATTGCATAATTGGCAGAGAACTCAAAATTTTCTTTTTTCTTCAAATTTTTACTTTTAGATCTGGAAATTATGATTCCTAAGTGCTGCAAAATTTTCAAAAATGTGTTAGGTCTACTCTTCAAGCTTTGGGAACTTCATCTTTAGTAGTAGGAGGCTAAATCTCTTCAAGTTCATTTATAACTATGATTTTAAGGCCTCTTTTCTTCAATTATGACTGTATCATCTCCATTTGATCCTCTTACTCTTTGACCTGGATTTTGAGCTTCTTCCTTTTAGATTGTAACCATAAGTTTCTGTTTCTGGTGTGCTTCATTACCCTTCTTAAAGGAAGTGTCATTTCTAGCAGCTTCTTGGCATTGGTTAATGATTCATCATATTGGTTTAGCTCGTCATTCAATTATTATTTGAAATATTCCATCAGCTTTCTATCTACCTTGGCTTACTGTAATTCTAATTTGATCTCAATGAACTCTTCTCTGGCCTCTCTTAACTGCTCTTTTAGTACCTTCACTTCATTTTTTCCACCATATTCTCTTTACCTTTCCTTTTCACAATGACCACCTCTGTTGCTAGATACAAATCAATAATATATTTTGTGATAGGTTGCTTGCATTTGTGAGAATCTCCTTCCTTCTTATTTGCCTTGATACCCTTTTAAATTTGTAGCCTAGTGAGTGGTTTCCTTGGCTGAAAGATGAAACCTGCATCTTCTCCTGCAAATTAAGCTTTTTAGCAGTCTTACCTTTCTTTTTCTTCTTATCACCTTCAATATCCTCAGCTCTAACCACTGGATTTTCCTGAATATATATAGCTTGAAGGATGTCTTCAAGGTTTCCCTTTCCACTTGTTTGACTTCTTGTTATCCTTCTGTGGCCTTTCTTACTGATCTTTTGTTTGTTTCTTATAAGTGAAGGCCGTGGAATTTCTGCCTCTTGTACAGGTTCTATTTCAACATCCATTTGCTCTATAATGGGCTCTAAATCTTCTTCATGTCCACCTTCTATCTCAACTGCAGATTTATAATTTTTATTTGATGGAGTAGTTTTTGACTTTGGGGTTTTCTTAGGTGTCACTGAATCAACCACATAACCACTGAGGAAAAGAAAAGTAGCACAATCTCTGTTTAATTTCTTCAACTCCTCCAACACCAGGAGTTTAATCAAACCATGGTGGAAAATTGATATCTAACTACTTTTTTCCATGGCTTGAACCTTGTCATAAATTTTCCCTAATCTCCTAAACAATAAAAAAGGAAGATCAAGAGAATGCTTACTAGTGAAGTGAAATAAAAGCCTGAAATGGTACAAGTAAAAAATAGGAAATTTCCCCTCACAAGTAAAGTACTTTTGAATTACAAACAACAATTTGGAATAATTCTCCTTCATGTAACTCTTTGGAATCCCAGATGCCATGTTAGCTCCAATGTGTTCTGGTTTTACAAATTCATCACAACTCCGCATCTTGAACTTAGTGATTTTGAACCACTTTTCACCCTCTCTTGGTATCTATGTGGTTTGAGAAATGTTCTCAGGTGACACTGTAAAATTTATAACCACACCTTCGAAGTTGTTATCACCAAATTGTGTCCCATTAGGCTGCTTCAATGGTCAACTTGGAGTAACTATTTCAAACCAACTTGTAACTGAAATTAGCCTTTCCAGTCTGAGAGGGCTCTCTCAAATGGATAAATGATATTCAATGAATAACTTGAAAGAAGATGACTAACTCTTAATTGGATTGAATGTTGTTGTTTTAGTGTAGGTGAAAGATGTAGAGGGTTTACTACCATTGGGCTTATGGAGTCAAATAGAAAACTAAGTCACAAGTCAACTTATCTCATGGAAGCTGAGGCAATTTCATTCTTATTAAGCCACACATGAAGGAAAAAACAACAAGCTATATTCATATAGGAAGTTGGAGCATGTCAACATGAATTCCAAGTGATTATACATAAGAAAACTAATAAAACATTACAAAACAACAGACTAGGTGTATAAAGGAAGTTGGAGCATGTAATCATGGATTCCAAATAATTATACAACTAGAACACTGGAGAGAAAATACAATACTGATAGAAGAAACATACATAAGAATACAGAGAAGAATCTCAGGTATGAAATATGCTACTGCAACTGTATATTACTGATAGACATATATTACAATCGTGGTAGTGTCAAGTGACCATCTCTCAACCTGGTCTCATTTGATCTTCTGGCTATAAATAGACCTTTGTTGAATACATAGGATCTACCTAGTTGGATATATCATCGAACTATGACCTTGACACCTATCATAACTGTAAACCACTTTCCTGGAATCGAAAAAGACAACTAGTCTCTAAAATACTTATACTTCTAATAGGAATTTGTTTTATTTATTACAAATACTAACTAAAGGAGTGCACAATTACATCAAAAGTAGTTCGGTGCTCGAATGGTACTATCCACCATCAAAGAATAAATTACCCCAATGAACTACAAAAAATCATCCTATTTTTTAGGAAATTATGACATGGTTTTTGTTGACTATTGAGCTGAATCGACCCTTTTTTCCTATGTTGTGCTGCTACTCATATGCTAATGTAGTGGGGCAGTTTAGGGCATGGACCGCATTTGGTAGATATGCTGACAGCTGAGCTTAGAATTTTTCTAGTAGATCTGTTGTGGAAACGGAGTGTTGAACACCTTTGCTGCCTTGACTCAACCTTTTTTCTATTTTATTACCAAAATCCTTTTTCCATTGTTAAAACCCCTTTATAAACAAAATAATGCGAAAACCAATATACCCGGACTTAAATTATTTTAAACTTTAACTCTGAACCAGCATTGCATCTATAACATAATCACATATCACAACCTTTACATTTTGGTTTATAAAGAATATGATCGACAGTGCGATGCAAAGATGAGGTGACATGGAGAACAAGTGATGTGGCAAGAGTGAGACCCGACTGAAACGCAGATCGCAAATCGGAAGGTTTAGTTTATAAGTGACGGAGGTTAAATGCTAAAAGACGCGAAGTGCGACATGCGGGGAGAAATGGTACTGACTGCATCACATGTTAAAATACATACATTGTGGGCATTTCTAGTAAGTTATAAAATTTGCAAAATTCGATGGATATTGAAAATCGGTAATCACAGATTTTAAACTTTAGTTGCGATACGAAATGTTATTTATTGTGATATGCGATGGAAGGCAGGGAAAGGTGACGTGTTAGGGAGATTTGGCCCCAATTAATCGCAATCGGGAATGAGAAAGAAATGAAATGGTAAAGGGGGAAGAATAAAGCAGGAAGGTCAGAAAAAGGTAAGGTTTTAATGTTTTTCAAAGGAAAATGTAATGGAAAAAGGAAGTGTGGCAGGGAATCGGTCCCACATCATATCGCATCGATGATTTTATAATTTTAGCGTGAAGAACATCGCAGTTAATTGTTAATATTTTCGATGTCGATATGCGATGAAGGTACAATGAGTCCTACTAATGGTTTAAAGTGGCGGGTTATTATATATATGATATGTAATATATATAATGGTAAGCAATATATAACACGACTGTCGATGGGTGGTAGGGATTATAACATAAAGTCCTATACTTTATAATAAATGGGTTTATAAAGTAATAAGCCCCGAAAGGTTATATGCGAGGGATTCTGGGGTTTGAATGAGATTTTGAATGTATGGGATTATTCTCAAAAATTTCATGAAAATGACTTATGAGACAGCATGAACCCTATCAATGGAATTTTTTTAAACTAAAGAGTGATAACAATGGCTCCACTAGGGATGGTGTGCCCCTGTGGTACAACAAATAACTTGTAGTTCCAGTTCCATCCTTCTAAAAAATAAAACTTCTAAGATTCAGCAAGCTTTCTTCAAACTCTTATGGCCTTCTCCTCAGGCTCAAGCTTGATGATAACTGTTGAAAAACCAAATCTGTACATGCTGAAAATATGTTCAGACTACTTGAGTTTATTCACACACACACCTACCTACCCTAACAGCTTCAATATTCATGTTTGATTCAAGCGACATGATTCAATGATGCATTTTCATGGACTCCTGAAGCAACTAAGGCCTTTGAACATATTAAAGAGGCAATGTGCCTAGCACCAGTCTTAGCTATGCTAGACTTCACAAAAAAATATATTGTGGAATGTGATGCCTCAGGAAATGGAATTGGTGTTTTTTTAATGCAAGAAGGAAGACCCATTTCTTTTGAAAGTCGTCCAATCAAAGGAAAGTATTTACAGAAAGCTATTTATGAGAAGGAAATGTTAGTAATACTACATGCACTAAAGAAATGGTGACCTTACCTAATGGGAAGACACTTCAAGGTAAAAATTGATCATGATAGTCTCAAACACTTTTTGGAACAAAGACTGTCTTCAGAAGAGCATCAAAAATGGGTCACACAGATGTTGGGTTATGACTTTGAAATAATCTACAAAAAACGGAAACTAAATGTTGTTGCAGATGCACTCTCAAGAAATAATGAAGAGGTGGAAGCATTTCTTTGTGCCATTTCTATTATGCAACCAGATTGGATAACCAAATCAAGGGATGAATGGAAGAAGGACGAAGAAGTATGGACACTCATTCAAAATTCGTAGCAAGATCCTAGTACATCTGATACATTTCTTTGGAAAAATGATTCCTTATGGTACAAATATCTCTTCAATATTTTTAAGAATTCCCAACAAAATAAAATATTCTTTTGGAATTGCACACTTCTCCTTTAGGAGGACACTCGAGATTTTTAAAAACTTACCCCAGGGTGAAGAAAGAATTTTTCTGGGACAACCTTAAATCTGATATTCAAAATTTTGTGGTGGAATTTTTGGTTTGCCAGCAAAATAAAGTTGAGACAATTAAGACCCCGGGTCTTCTACAACCTTTATCCATTCCAAGTCAACGTTGGGAGGAGATTTCAATGGATTTTATCATTGGTTTACCTAAGTCTGAAGGAAAGAGTGTCATCATGGTGGTAGTTGATAGACTTACCAAGTATGCACACTTTTGTGCATTATCTCATCCATTTAAAGCAAGTACAGTTGCTACTACATTTATGGACAGAATTCAAAAGCTACATGGAAGCCCAAGGGTTATTGTGAGCGACAGAGATCCCATTTTTACTGGAAATTTTTGGACGGAGTTATTTTCTTGTTTGGGTACTCAATTAGCTCATAGCTCATCTTATCATCCTCAATCCGATGGTCCAACTAAGATAGTGAATAAATGTTTGGAAGGATATCTTCGTTGTTTTGTATCTGATAAACAAACACAATGGTTCAATTGGTTACCTCTCACTGAATGGTGGTATAACACTTCCTTCCATACTGCAGCAAAAATGACCCTAGTTATGGAACTTTATGGATATCATCCACTGTCCATCACATCATATTTAAGAGAAAATTATAAGGTTCAAGCAATGGAATATCACATTGAGCATCAACAAGAAGTTCTCCAACTCTTAAA
Organism: Pinus albicaulis; assembly: GCA_034641835.2. Classification (NCBI taxonomy): domain Eukaryota; kingdom Viridiplantae; phylum Streptophyta; class Pinopsida; order Pinales; family Pinaceae; genus Pinus; species Pinus albicaulis. The sequence continues at coordinate 742,843,522 of CM076579.1, forward strand.
GGATAACCTAAATTTGGCACAAAATCGAATGAAACAACAGGCAGATCAACATCACAACGAGAGAAGTTTTGATGTAGGAGACTGGGTATTTCTACAGCTACAACCATACAAACAAATGTCCCTCAAGCAAGCTAATAAGGATAATAAATTATCACCAAAGTACTATTGTCCTTACAAGGTTTTGTAAAATATTGGTACTATGGCATACAAATTGGAGCTTCCTGCTTCTTCACGAGTGTATCCACTTTTCCATGTTTCATGCTAAAATAATGTTATAGGTGAAAATTTTCTAGTTCAAACAATAATTCCAGAACTTGATGAGGAAGGAAAAATTTATTGGAACCTGAAGCGGTCATGGAAATGAGAACTCGATAGCTATGAAATCGATCAATTTCATAGTATTTCACCAAGTGGAAGAACTTACCCACTGAAGATTCTACATGGGAGGATGAGAATTTTATAGCGAAGCACCTAGAGCTACACAAGCATTGAGGACAACATTGTTTTGAAGGAGAGGGGCATGTTAGGTCCCTATATTACTAGTTTAGTCCCTTATTTTTATTAGTGTAGCCCCCTTATTGTTATTGTTGTACCCCTGTAACCCCAATATTGTTATTATTGTGCCCTTACATTGCTATTGTTAGGTCAGCTATGATTATATTTTGGGCCCATGGACTCCTATATATAGAAGGAGGTTTTGGTCATTTGTATCATCCAATAATTGTTCATTTATGTAATGTATTGGAGGTTTCCCCCTCGAAGTGGCTAATTTCTAAGGCGTTGATCTCTCTTTTCTTCTATTTTTGGAGCTGGTTTCATAACATACTTTAACTTGTTTTTGTGTTTGCATGTATATCTCTTTAGAAGGAAGTCAATATATCTAGTTTCCCTTGTGGAAAATTGAGACTACCTTTGGTGAACTCATAAAACACATGGACAACTAGCTGATGTATTTTGATGTTTTAATATTTTGAGGTAATACAAACTTAAATTCACAAAAAAAATTATATATATATATATATATATATATATATATATATATTTCATTATAAAATATTGTTTATATTTATTTTTAATTAATTATTTATATATAATATATAATTTGATATTTAATATTATAAAACTAATTTTGTTAACATGATTGGATTTAATGGTAGCTACTTAAAGGATTCACCCATGTTAAGTATTGGCGTGGCCAAGCTAGGTGTGATTCTGAGTGATGTGAGAGCTTAAATTGCAATGGATCATAGTTACTTAAATCATAGGCTAGTGGTGATTTGAGAGCTTAGATTCACTAGGTTACAAAGTTTTAAACCATATACTAATTTCACAAAATCACATACATGTGAGAATATGTGTGTGTGTGTGTGTGGAAGAAAAGATAACAAAGTTCACATTTTGATGATCAAGAATAAGAAATTTAATATCTATTAAAACTATATTTGGTTTAATGGATGTTGAGAAAGTTAAGGAATTTTTTTTTTGGTAAATGAGGCTAATCTGTATTAATTCAAAAATAGAAACAATACATATACTACAGGCTGGGTTGGTAAGCTACGCTTAACCAATCCCAAACTTTGTTGCACGGATAAGGGGCTGCCTCTGTGGAGGAAACCAGCCCAGAAAATACTTGAAACAAGAAATTACAAAATGTGTTGAGCGCTAGTGTAATTAGAAATTACAGAATGTTCAGAAGCATAGGTATAACTAGAGATTCTGTGGTGATAGTAAGCATGAAAAAAAACAAGGAAGAACTCATTCGGTTCACAGTCCTTAGTCTTTGGCTTCATCATCGTTTTCTGGCTCTTCCTCGACTATGGGGAAAACATACACCTGTGCAACAACCTCCTCTGTATCAGTTGGTGGATGCGAAGGCTTGGGGACCAATTTGCAGAGGATGGGAGCCACTGGGCATTCTGTTCTAGGGACGCACGTCCAAGTACCTTCAGAATCCATATTCCAAACATTTTTATCATCACCCTCATCTTCCTGAGTCGGAAGAGGCTCAGTCTTGCGAGGCGGGAGGTGTGTCTGGTGTGCAATGGTGGACTTTCGATGTCCACTTCTACCTCTCTATGAAGCCTGCATGGGGCCTCCTCCTCTTGATCAGGTTTGGGGCTCTATCTAGCGTAACTGCTTGAAGAGGAATCTTCCAGAGAATACAGATGATTATGCATCCCTCAGTGGTAATGACCGGGGAGCACCCATATCTGACCTCCATGGATGGTTCTTTGGCGCATCCTAGGTGTCATGGTCAGCTGAAGCAGAGGAGTGACATAGCTATGGGAATGCTCAGTAGGGAGCGAGGTGCGAAGCAAGGGAGGAGCGCAAGAGGACAAGGGGGAACACTAAGGGGTAAAGCACGTCAAGGGGTGTGGGGTAATGGGTGTGCGAAAACTTATGAGACTAGCAGGATAGATGGAGCTGGGGTAAGATGCGCAAGCAGGAGGAATCACAACCCAGGGTTCTCTGCACAACGCAACTCTAGGAGGAGGGATGTGCAGCAAATTGGATGCGTAGGAGGGCGAGAACTGTAACAACAAATAAACTTGAAGGAGTTGGATATGCGTCTCTTTGTGTTGAAGGGGCTTCCTTTTAAAAGGCTCGTGACACATGCGAAGGGGTAGAACATTATTGTAACTCGTATGCAACTACATTTCATAATTGTTTTCATGAGTGGGATCGAGTGAAGAGTTATGGCCGATCGGTGTGTCAATCCCGGTAATCATTTAGAAAAATTGTTGTAGGGAGGTACCCTAGAGGGGGTGATGTTTTCCAGGTGTGTCTTCATCATACCTTATCTTGTTCATCTCGTGGGGATGATTACTAGCTTGAGGTGCCACATCGGGTGAGGACCTATGTTGTAAATATTCATCCTCATAGGCATGGGAGAGGCGATTGTCATTCGTACTCCTGCTGTTACCCACATCCAGGGAGAGATCCTTTTGAATGAGGGTATGTAATTCTCTTCTTATATAATCATCCTTGGCCTGGGTGAGGTTGGAGTGATAGAGCTCTCTGTGACTTTCCACCCCCTTGTTCGCAAGGAGGTCCACAACTAAGTTTGCTTTCCTACGCACATGGTGAAAAGTAATAGTTCTGTGATTGTGTATCAGTTATTCTAGAAGTTTGAGCCTATGAGATAGCCTCCAACTAGTAGATACCTTTCTAGAAGTCGCACCATGGAGAATTCGTTTGGCCGCCATAGTGATAATTTGCGATTCTCCCTCCATTTCCAAGGGAAAATAGTGAAACTAAATTGCTATGTACATACCCTGGATGAGCCCCTCAAGCTCCGCAAAATTTTTTCTATCCCACCCCATATTGTGATAGTAGATCTGAAGTGGCTCACCCTAAGAGTTCCTAAAAATACCTCTGAATCTTTCGTTTCTGGGGTTGCCTTTGGAAGCGCCATTTAAATTACATTTGAAGAAGACATTTGGGGGAGGCTTCCATTTTTCAGGAGTAAGGCTTCTTCCGGCGCTCCTTGGGTTGATGTCCAGGGGGGTATTTATGCTCATATGCCATTTTTTCCTTATGTTATGCTCAACAGTAGATGTGGGGAGATCCTCCTGGCTCTAGGCATTTAGGGCTATCATTTTAGTGGTGTTGTCGTGTATCCTTGCCCAGAGCTGCTTTAAGGTGGATACTTTGTCTTTAAAGATTTGACTATTCCTTTCTTTCCATATGTTCTAAATAAGTATGCCTAGAATTATCTGCCAGAGTCTGTTCAGAAGGTTGTTGGAGTAAGGATTGTCCATCCATAAACTGATGGTGTTGATGATGTTATCCCTTTCTCTGTTGGTACATCTACATAGTACTACTATTATGTCCCACGGGTCATTAGAGGTAGGGCATTGGCCCAATAGGTGGTCGATGGTTTCCAAGTTTTCTTGGAATAGAGGGCATCTGGAGGGTCCTACAAAACCTCTCTTCAAAATATTCTCCCATGTGAGGATGCATCGTTTACTGAAAAACCATAAAAAGGTGGCTACTTTGGGCCAAAGTTTGGCCGACTATATCATTTTCCAAATGAGATTGGTTGGATCTGGGTTCTGCTAATGTAGGAGGTTATAGGATTCCTTGGTGGAGTAGTTTCCACTTGGCAGGTGACCCCAACGAAGGATATCAGGTCCTGGCTGGGCTCTGATTTTTCTTTTAGTGCTTATTTCCTCCCAGATGTCTGTGTGATTTTCATTGTTCCAATCATCTTTCCATCTATCCGTATGTAGCGAGCTCCTGTATTCTTGAGTTGTGTCATCGGTCCAAAAATCATGTACACTCTTCCTTTCCATTGCCTGTAAAGCTGCAGTCCACAATGGTCTGGGGAAGATGGGGGAGAGTCTTGGAAATTGCTGCCAGGAGTCCTCCCAGAATCTAGCTTGAGTGTCACTGCGCAGCTCCCAAAAGTTGTGGGTCTGTATCATTTTCTTCTGGCTACATGTTTCTTTCCATATTTTTGATCCTCCTCGCTCTATTTTGAATCTAATAAGGTCCTCCTTGGGCCAAGAACGGGTGTATTTGGCTACCCATAGGTTAGCCCACAGGGTGTGGGGTTGGAGACCCATTTCCACCAGATACTAGCTCCCATGATGTTGTTGTTGTGCTTAGGATCATGTAGCCCTAGCCCCCCATGAATTTTTGGTGTACATACTTCTTTCGAGTTGACTAAAGCCCATTTTTATTTCTCTTTGGTTCCACATCACAGGAAATTTGTTTGTATTTTGTGCATGGCGTTGAGGATCCATTTGCCTACAAAAAGAGGTAAATGGGGAGAGACTGAAGAACTGCTTTGATGAGAACCAAACGACCTACTATATTGAGAGTGCGATGGGTCCAATTGGATAGCTTGGTTTCCATTTTGTCCAGAAATGCTCGCCAAGAGGAGTGATTAATGGATGTGTCAGTGAGAGGGGATCCAAGGTATTTTGAGGGTATGGATGCAATGGAGAAGCCTAGGATGTGGGAAATCTTGCGTTGAGATAGAGGGGGGTGTGGAAGAAAAATATTTTCAATTTTTTATGGTTGAACTCAGTACTAGAGGCTTTAGAGAAGGAATCTAGAAGATATTTGAGGGTACAGGCTTCCTGGACCGAGGGATAACCCATGATCATGTTGTCATCCACAAATTGTTGATGGAAGGAGGGGGGAAGTTTGTAGAGGGGTATACCCTACAAAGCACCTGAGTGGATGGAGATTTTGACGAGGCGGCCTAATCCTTCAGCCATAATGATGAAAATGAAGGGTGAGATGGGGTCCCCTTGTCTAATTCCTCTTCAGGGGTTGAAAGTTGAAAAAGGTATACCATTGACCAAGATGGAAAGAAACAGAGAGGTTATGAGGCTCATGATCCAGCGTACCTAGGTGTGGTTGAAGTCGAAGGATAGAAGGACATATTTGATATAGTCCCAGCTGAGTTTGTCAAAAGCCTTGGATAGATCAATTTTGAGGAGCATACCTAGTTTATTGGAAGATTTGAGAGAATTTATGACCTCGTGGGTTAAAATGATGCCATCAAGGATTTTTCGACCCTCAACATAGCCCGTTTGCTATGGGGATATAATCAGGGGGAGGAGATGTTTTAGCCTGTTAGAAATAACTTTTGAGATTATCTTATAAATGACATTGTAGACTGATATGAGCCTGTACTTACTTGGCGTGGCTGCATTTTCTTCTTTTGGAACAAGAGTGATGAATGTAGAGTTAAGCGTCAGAATAAACCAGTGAGTGGTACGAGATTCCTCCACTACACCCTAGACCTCGTCTTTTATGCTTTCCTAGAAGAAGGGAAGAATTTGGTGGTGAATCCATCTGAGCCTAGAGCTTTTCCAGCATTCAGTTGGAAGACTGCTTGTTCCACCTTAGAAAGAGTGGTGGCTTTGAGCAGCATCCAGTTGTGTTCTTCTGTAACCAGCTTAGGAATGTGCTGGGTGATTTTTCCTATAGCTTCATGCCTCTGATGATTAGGTTCTTGCAGAATGTTTTTGAAGTGGTTACGCGACTCCTCCAGAATGTCCTCTTTCTTTTCTAGACGCTCTCCATTTTGGTTTTTGAGGACAGTGATTCTATTATGCATCCTATGCTGAATGGTGGAGCGATGGAAAAATTTTGTGTTTCGTTCTCCCTCTTTGAGCCAGCAGATCCTCGATTTTTGTCTCCATAGGATTTATTATTGCCTCCCTCTTTGTTCCATATGAGTTGATAATATCTTCTCTTAGTTCTCTGAATCGACTAAGCATCCTTCCTTGATGATCATTTGTTGAAGCTTCTTCATTTTCTCTTCCAGCTCTCTTTGATCTTTGAAGATATTTCCGAAGATGGATTTGTTCCATACCTTTAATTTACCTTTAAGAATTTTCAACTTTTCCTAAAACTGGGGCATTTTTGTTCCTTGTGGTGGTAATAGGGAGGACCACCAATCAGAGACCATTTCCTTGAACCCTGGATGTCTGAGCCAGCAGTGTTTAAAGCGGAATTGTTTGGGAGCGTGCATACTTGGTATTAACCATTGAAGTTTTATTGGACAGTGATTAGAACCTGTGGTCGGGATGATGGTGGCTACTAGATCACCCCCCAGACAGATGAAGTCTTTTGTGATGAGGAACCGGTCTAGTTTGGAAGCTATTTGGTGGGTGCCTCCTCTTCTATTATTCCATGTAGAAATTTGAATAATTGATATATTATTCACCGAGATTCTCCTGATCACACACTATTTGACTTCATGCACAATACATAATCTCTTCTACGATTGATCATCACATGCAGAAATAAAATCAATTGCATCCACACATTAAAGCCATAAAAATTCACACATATGAACACAATATGTAATGGGAAAGCTTAAAGCTGAAAACCCCCAACTATCTGTATATTATATATGTCATAGAGATCATGTAACAATCATTATACAAAGCTCCTCACAAGCTCTCAGTACAATCTCCAATTGCTACACACTAATCAAGCTAGATCTAGCAAAACACATGCTCCAATATCTACCACTTGATAGCCTGCCTCTACTACGCAATCCCTGCTGAAGAATGCCTCTTGATGAGTTTGAATTACCCCAGCCTTGCTCACCCAGTCTTTATAGGCATCTCTACTGAGTGTTGGATGCAAACCATGCATTACTTATAGTCACAACTGATAGTCATACTTGCCCTTTCACCTATCTCTGCACTGGTCTCCACTGAAACTGTCCGTAAACTGAAGTTAACTGATGTATTATTTAGTTGATTAATGAGTTTATAATTAGTGAATTAATTAATAATTAATTCACACCACTCTCACTAATTGTATCAATCAGTTAAATTAGATACAAATAGCTCAACTATGTTTAGATTAGTTAAAATGAACACAACTCCATTAACTTCCTCAATCAACTCCACCAAACTCTGTCACATGAGTTCTAACTAAAGTATCCATGCAATAGCTCCACTTAACCCTCAGGAATAGCGTAATTCCTTCTGTCAACTCCTGTGTCATATCTATGCACTTAACTAAAGTGCTCCAAGAGAATAAGATAATGTTTATAGTCCAAATATTATTAAGAGCTAATAATATTCGACATATCTATTTTTAGACTAGCAATCTAAAAATAGATTTCGCCCAATATGTCTAAAAATAGAAATCCATATATTTTTCCAACTTGACCAATCATCCAAAAATAGCATCCTACAACTTATAGAATATGATCGACATGTCTAAAAATAGACATAGTCTAAAAATAGACTTTGCGACAAAAATCACCTGTGTGGCCCCCACCTAGTTTTGGTGATCACTTTCCAACTAGGATCAGGAATGATGTTTCACGATGCCTCCTTCACTGTTTCTTGTTGCAATCTTCAACACTTTCTCTCAACAGGAAAGGACTGTCTTTGCATGCGACATGCAACTCCATGCATTCGCCCTGCAACCTTCACAAGCGCCATGCAACTCCATGCATCTGCTCTGCAACTCCTCTGAAACTGAATAGGCTCCAAACAACTCAATCAATCTGATGCATCTATCATCAAAGTCTTCGAATTCTGCTGGTACCAACTGCACATGTCATCAGGAACCACTGCGCTGTTGAACTCTTGCACCCATGCACTCTGCACTTGCTGTCAAATCTGATTCGCGCTCCAGTATCCGACACTGTCACTTTGATCTGCCTGCATCAATCCAACTGATCATGCTACTGCTGCGCTGTGGGCACCTCGTAGCCAGGTTCAATTCATGAGATCCACACCATCTCATGAATCCTGCCTAGAAATCTCCTCTTGGGATTAATCATGCATGTCGCCCCACCTCTCACCTGGTGGTATAGCTGCATGCACTCCCTCTGCCCATCTGGCATGAAATTTATCTGCATGAGTGGTTTCTTCCACTCCATGATCCTCATCTTGTGGCTGCTCCACATCCCGAGGTTCACTTTTACCTGCATGCAAAACTTGCTCCCTCTCAAGCATCAATTGCATGTCTTTCTTGCACTTCCCAACAGTAGGAAGCTCCGTAGACATCCCATCTACTTCAAGTCTGTAGAGATTCTTGGCTCGAATCCCAACCTTCTTGACTTGTCCTGTTGCCTTGTGCCGAAGGAAAAATTTTCCTTCACTAAAGACAACATCATACCCTTTATCCTCTAACATTGCGACTGAGATTAAATTCTTCTTTAAACCTGGAACATGCACTACATCTTGTAAAAGAATGATTTTACCTAACTCCCTCTGAAAGGTTATGGTACCAATGCTGGTCGCATTGTATCGTCCATTGTCACCCAAATCAAAATGCAACTAGAGATCTTTCTCCACCAAGTCACTAAAAAGATTCGCATCTCCCATCATGTGAAAGGAAGTGCCACTATCAAAATACCACCCCGATCCCAATGCACTAGACACCATGCATGCGATCAATGAGAAGTCCAGCTCAAATTGCGAGGCAAGAGCCTCACCAGCTGCAGCTGCAGCATCCTGCTTGTTCTTCTTCTTAAGTGGACAATGTGTGGTGAAATTCCCATGATCGTGACAGTGAAAACACTTCACTTTGGACATGTCATGCTCTTTACCATCTGCACCAGATTGAGAAGCATTTTTCTTACCCTTCCCCTTCCTTGCTTTGGTAGCCAAATCGCAATCCTCTTCATCATCATTCTTTGATGAAGATCCATCCCTGGTATCCTGCCTTATCTCCTCCTACACAAGATCTGACCAAAGTCGCTCCCATCCTGGCAGTTTCTCTCGACCATTGACAGAGTCCTGATAGGAGTGCCAACTCTTTGGAAGCCCAAGGAGAGCCAAGCTCACCAATTCCTCATCATACACACTAACTCCTACACTCCCAAGCTCATCCCTACAGTGGAAAAACTTTGTCAAGTATACTGGAATAGTGTCATTCTTCTCCATTTTTATTTTCCTGAGTTTATCCTTGAGCGCCAACTTCCTCTGGTCACTCTTGCTTTGGAACAAATCTGTCAAAGCTTTCCACATCAAGAATGGAGAAGCTTTACCATGAAGGCTGGACACTATGTAATCCTTCACACCTTCCAACAGAATCCTTCGACACCTTGCTACGTTCTTTTTCCATGCGTCAAGTGCGGCAGCATTGCTAGAACCCAGTTTAGGAATTTCTGCATCTATGAACTCCTTCAACCCATTGTCATACAACACCGCCTCCATTCTTTCCTTCCATGCAATATAATTCGAGCTTCCCTCAAGGGCATACTCCAATCGTAATCCGTTGAAATACAACTCAACTTTGACACCAAGAAAACACTGTAGCAATTTCGAATTCCACCAGCACAAAACTCAACTACTTTAATGCTTTGCAACTGCTCCAATGATCAATATCACTCTGATACCATGTAGAAATTTGAATAACTAATATATTATTCACGGATATTCTCCTGATCACACACTATTTTACTTCATGCACAATAAATAATTTCTTCTACCATTGATCATCACATGCAGAAATAAAATCAATTGCATGCACACATTATAGCCATAAAAATTCACACATATGAACACAGTATGCAATGGGAAAGCTTAAAGCTAAAAACCCCCAACTATCTGTATATTATATATGTCATAGAGATCATGTAACAATCATTATACAAAGCTCCTCACAAGCTCTCAGTACAATCTCCAATCGCTACACACTAATCAAGCTAGATCTAGCAAAACACATGCTCCAATCTCTGCCACTTGATTGCCTGCCTCTACTGCACAATCCCTGCTGAAGAATGCCTCTTGATGAGTTTGAATTACCCCAGCCTTGCTCACGCAGTCTTTATAGGCATCTCTACTGAGTGTTTGATGCAAACCATGCATCACTTATAGTCACAACTGATAGTCATACTTTCCCTTTCACCTATCTCTGCACTGGTCTCCACTGAAACTGTCCATGCACTGAAGTTAACTGATGTATTCATTAGTTGATTAATGAGTTTATAATTAGTGAATTAATTAATAATTAATTCACACCACTCTCACTAATTGTATCAATCAGTTAAACTAGATACAAATAGCTCAACCATGTTTAGATTAGTTAAACTGAACACAACTCCATTAACTTCCTCAATCAACTCCACCAAACTCTGTCACATGAGTTCTAACTAAAGTATCCATGCAATAGCTCCACTTAACCCTCAGGAATAGCGTAATTCCTTTTGTCAGCTCCTGTGTCACATTTGTGCACTTAACTAAAGTGCTCCAAGAGAATAAGATAATGTTTATAGTCCAAATATTATTAAGAACTAATAATATTTGACATATCTATTTTTGGACTGGCAATCTAAAAATAGATTCTGCCCAATATGTCTAAAAATAGAAATCCATCTATTTTTCCAACTTGACCAACCATCCACAAATAGCATCCTGCAACTTATAGAATATGATCGACATGTCTAAAAATAGACATAGTCTAAAAATAGACTTTGCGACAAAAATCACATGTGTGGCCCCCACCTAGTTTTGGTGATCACTTTCCAACTAGGATCAGGAATGATGTTTCAGGATGCCTCCTTCACTGTTTCTTGTTGCAATCTTCAACATTCCAGGTGGAGATGCCATTGGAAGTTTGGAGATCAATGAGATGGTTTTCTTGGATGAAGTTGTTGAATCCACTGCTGTCCAGGTCAAGATGCATCCTTCTTCCCTTTTTTTCCTGTAGATTTGTTATCATATTGAAATCTCCTCCCAACAGCTAGAGTGGTAGAGATATTTTTTTATTGAGTTTAGCTATTTTTTCCAGAAGCTCTGTTTTCTAGTGAAGATTATGGGGAAAGTAGACATTCGTAGCAAGCCATGGATGTCCGTTCCAATTAGGTAAAAGTTGGCTTGGGTGAAATGCCTATTGGCATGATAGTTCTCTAGAGAGACGATTTAGGGGTTCCAGATGATTGTCAGTCCTCCAGAAGATCCATTGGAATCTATCGCTATTGTATTGCATCCTTTCCATATTTTTTTTAAGATTGCTTCCAGAGTGGAGCTCAAACATTTCGTTTCTTGCATGTAGAAAATTTCAGGGCGTTCCTCAGTGATTCTTTTCTTTATTATCATGTGCTTGGTGGGGCTATTGAGCACTATTATATTCCATGAGATGATCTTCATTGGGGGGGGGGGGGTTAGTAGTGTAGGATTAGAATTGTGTTAACTTGGGGAATCTCCTAGAATCCACCATTTCCTTGCCCATTTCTACTATTATTTTCAACATTGTTATCCTTCCTATTTTGTGGGACTCTTTCATGAAGTATTTTGTATTTATGAGCATACCCCCTGGATGCCTAGAGAGGGGAGCTATTGTGCTCTGGTTAGGATTTCTTCCAATTTTTGGACCTACTGCTCATATATTAATGGAAATTCCTTCTTATTGCATGCATCCTCTAACCTTATGAGGTCCATGCCCTCAAGGTCAATGCTCTCTGGCTCTTCCTCCATGAATTCTAGAATCACATCCAACACCTGTTCTTTACCCTTTGACGTTGAGTTGTCCCCTACGAAGCTAGGGGTTTGGGGTTTCAGAAAGGTATCTAGTTGGATCTTGTTCAATTGTGCCTTGGAGGTCTCGGGCTGCTCCTGCGAGGTGCGTCCGGCTTTGTTGGCTGGTTGATTCTCATTCTCATTCAGTTGATTTAGGGCTATGAAGCTATTGCTAGTTGCAATTCCTTTTTTATTCTGGTGAGAATTAGTTCTCTTGTTATGTATTTTCTTGCTTGCTACCTTCGTGAATCCTTCTGTTGCTCGGTCGTTTTATTCATTTTCAGCTGCTACCTTTTTGTTTAGAGGACAATCTCTAAATAGATGCCCATGTTGGTGACACCTTCGACATCGAAAAGGAACATGCTCATAATCTACAGTTTTTATCCATTCAAAGTCTTCGTGCAACAAACTTACCTCGCCTGGTAGTGACTCTACTATGTTCATGTAGACGCAGATTCGATCATATGTTGCGTAGCGGTTGATATTTGTTTCCTCTGTTGTCTTGACGAATTACCCTAGGGTGTTGCAGATATCCCTGAGGGTCAACTCATCCCAGTAATCCTAGGGGAGGGAGTAGAACTGAATCCAGAACGGGGCCCATGTAAGATCTTGTTTGTCGAGGTTGAACCACTTCGTTTAGTGTCAGAGGTATAAGCTTGTGGAGTTAAAGAAATAGGGTCCTCCATCCATGATCCTATTTTTGTCTTCAATGCAAGTAGAGATCACATTGAATAAGCCTTTAACACACAACTGAAGATCAATATGGCCCTTGGATTTCCATTTGGAAGCTATCCATCCTCAGAGGGCTTTTTTAGTGGGCCAGAAACCTATGAACTTGCCTATAAGCGCATGATCCTTGATGAACTGGATTTTTTCATTGATGTGATGTGTAGGGAGCTCGATCATTGTTATTTTGGGGTTCTTCGGAATGCATGTTGCTGACTTGATGTTCACTTCTTTTGTTGTTGATGTGGTTTTATGTTGCGTTGTGGGAGTCACCCTTGAAGTGTCATGAGACGGGCTAGAGTTTCGCTGATTGTCGATGTTAGCCCCTGTTGCCACCCTTGTGGGAGGCTAGCCTATGATGGGGGGAGCAGAAGTCCCCCACTGGTTTCTGTCATAGGTGAGCCTCAAGGCTGACCAAGAGAGCGATCACATCCTAATGATCAGGGGGGGAGGTTTGCCTAGGGCAGCCTGCGTGGAAACCTCCAAACCCTAGTTCATGGCTGTCGACATGGTGCAGAACTCCGCTAGGTCAAATTTCCATCCAAGAAAGTTAAGGAATTATTTAGCACATTGAAATTTATTTTTTACTCTACAAATTTTTTTAGATAAATTATAGTTAACCACCATAGTATTGATGAGTGAAAAGGTTAGAAAGGTAGTCTTAGGTTAGTAAATTGATAGGTTGAGAGCATTGTTTGTTATTCCCTCCACCTAGATTCAATTCCAAGGGACATATTTGGCCTCTTGTGATAAGGCTTGAATAGTAGGCCACCCTTTGGATAGATCTCATTATGGTGGGGTCAAGACATCTCATCTCTTTTTGGTATACCTTCCTTGTAGGATGTTGATACTCTTGGTGTTATAGTGGCAGTAATTCATCTAACCTTGTTGGTATACCTAACTTGGGGTTTGTTGGATATGCTCTTGGTGTTATAGTGGCAACAAAACCTTGTTGGTATACCTAACTTGGGGGTTGTTGGATATGCTCTTGGTATTATAGTGGCAACAATTCACCTAACAAATATTTTGAGCAATTCACCTAACAAATATTTTGAGCAATGCACCTAACAAATATTTTTAGATTTGTTGGTATACCTAACTTGGGGGTTGTTGGATATGTTGTTGGTGTTATAGTGGTAGCAATTCACCTAACAAATATTTTAAGAAATTCACCTAACACATATTTTGAGATTGTTATTTAATGTAGATGTGCACTGAAAAATACTTTTGGTTTTCAACCTTTTTAACATCACATAAACTAACTTGTAGCATTTCAAGGATCATTTAATAATTTATTAGTATACCAAAGAATTATTTAATAAGTTATTGGTATACCTTTGTTTCATATACTCTATCACAGTGGCAACAATTCACCTAATAAATATTTTGAAATTTTTATTTAATGTAGATGTGTACTAGAAAATATTCTTAGTTTTCAACATTTTTAGCATCAAATAAATCAACATATAACATATATATATATATATATATATATATATATATATATATATATATATATATATATGGTCTAACTAATAGAAGAAATTGTTTTTTTTTTTTGTCAAAATGTAGCAATATAATTTCAAGCAAGATTGTGATTTCTTGTTGTTTAAAATGCACTTCTGAAAGCATAAAAGAATTCAACACTTTTAAAAAACTCTGAGCAAGATTGTGATTTCTTATTATTTAAAATACACTTTTGAAAACATAAATGGATTCAACAACTTTAAAAAACCTTCATATACTCTAATTTTATATATTAAACAACTTAAACTTATAATTCTTAAATATATTTACTAAATTATAAGAAAAATTCATCAGAAAAAATACCAAAGAAAAAATCATTTCATTTATTAATTAAGCTACTTTTATATATATATAATTTTTGAAATTAAAAATTATCATCATATATGCTTTTTATTTTTTTTAGTCAACTACTATCCTTTTATACTATTTATACTATTTATATAATACTTAGGGTACATAACCATATACACATTTATTTACAAATAGCATCCAACTCATTGATTTTATGAGTTATTTCATCATATGAGGTAAAAAACACTTTTATTTTTATGTATTAATAATGTATTGAATTATTTTAAATTTTGAAGTTTTTGGTAGAAATGTGATGAACAACAATATGCACATTTATATATGAATAGCATTAAACTTTGATATTTTAAATTGGATGCTATTTTAAATTATTTTAGTATATGGTATAAAAGGGAAAATATATATTAGTAATGGTATTGAATTATTTCAAGTTTTAGAGTTTTTGTCAAAAATTGATGAAATAATTTTTAGTTAAATTATGTTTTTTTATTGTTTAAAAATTGTTTTTTTTTAAATAAAAAATAGCTTTTTGTTTCTTAGAGGGAGATTTGAAGTTTTTTGATATTGTTGCTAGTTGTTGTTGATCACGGATTTGACTCTCCTTGACTCCCTTAGGAAATTAGGCCCCATAATCAGGGTTGATGATTTACATGGTTTACCATCCATGAAATATGGGGAATTATTTAGATTTCCTATGCTTTCATTCTAAGTTATAAAAAAAAAAAAAAAAAAAAAAAAAAAAAAAAATTAAGAAAAATAGTGCCTTGAAAATTTCTTGGTGAACTTATATTATACAAAGTTCACATATCAAAATTGTAATTCCAATTAATTTTTGTCGAATTTTGAAGAAGATTGACTAAAAAATATGTTCAAAAAACCTCCAAAACATAAAACAATTGGATTACAACATTAATAATCTCTATGAACATGTGAATGTATGCCATATTTTTTATATATTAATAGATAAATTAAAATATTATAAGATAAAATAATGGTGAAATTTTTACTAATGCACTTTGAAAAAAAAATAATACTAAACTAACCTAAGTCAATTTTAACTTTGGATCTATCAAGCGCCCATAGAGATAAAATCTCTCAAGGTTGAAACCCTTCCTCAAGTTTTGCACTCAAAAAAGAGGTTTTCACCTTAAGAGATTTGAAACCTCTCGGTACTTGATAAATCTAGAGTTAAGATGGATTTAGAATGGTTTATTTATTACTTTTTTTGTGTGATTCAATGTACCAAAGATTGATACTAGCGACATCCGTGGAAAACTCACTCGTGTCTATGTGAGCCAGATATCTTACATGTAGAAATGGATTTATAATGGTTTAATTATTACTTTTTTTCTGTGATTCAACGTACTAGAGATTGAGACTATCTACATCCACAGAAAACCCACTTCCATATAAGTGAGCCAGATATCTAGCTACATCCACGGGAAATCCACTCCTGTCTAAGTGAGCCAGATATCTATCACACAATGTACCAAAGAGCGATAGTCTAAGTGTGCCATATATCTATCACACGTCTAAGTGAGTGAGATATCTATCACACAATGTACCCAAGATCGATAGTCTAAGTGAGCCAGATATCTTTCACACAATGTACGAGAGATCGATACTAGCTACATCCACCCATTCATGTCTAAGTGAGCCAGATATCTATCACACAATGTACCAGAGATCGATACTAGCTACATCCACTGAAAATCCACTCTTGTCTAAGTGATCCAGATATCTTTTATTTAGAAATGACTCCCATGGAGCAAGCCTGTCAATCACAATAGGACTAGAACCCAAGTGGTGATGATAATAACAACTCCTTCTTACCACTTAAGCTATACCCACTTGAAAAACTAGTTTAATTATTAATAATCATAATTATTATTTTTTTATTTTATTTTAATTTTTATATAAATTTTTTTTAAAAGAGAACGAGTTATATTTGTATTAATTCGATACAAAATTAAGGTTATAGATCCATTATTGCAAAGAAGAACGAAGAACGATAGCTCAAGTGGAAGAATTCCCACAAGAGTGTTGATTGCTACAAAGAGACCATTTATGGAGGAGTAAGACATATTCGCACCTAATTGATAACTACATGGATGTTTTGTGAGTTGTTGATGCTTTTAGGTCGTGACAATTTGTTTATCATTTTTATGCCTTGTTGATTGATTGTTCTTCTGCCAGGAGTTGAGCGTTGTCTTAGTGGTTTGAGTTTGAATTCTCTACATATTTTACTTTCAACCGCTAGACCCAGTACTCCAAATTACCAATACGGTCGTGGTGTGGATCAATGACTTCACCCGGAGCAGATATTGCCTTATCAATTTGGGAGCAACGCTGATTTTCCGAGTTGAGCGCCTCTCTGATTGATTGAGGCAATTTAAACTTGCAAATATTCAATCTCATTTTGAAATACTTGTTGGAATTCTTTGTTACATCGCTTTCATATTTACTATGTTTGAGCCAATTCCGTTTTGAGGCTATCATAGTGTTTGCTTGAGGAGATAGAGGTTCCTGATGGATCCATTACATATAGCCGAGCGACGGAGGATAAATGAGAGGAGAGGATTGGAAGGTTGAGGAGATAGTGGTTGTGAGCGTTGAGAAATACGAGGAGTGCAAGCGCTGAGGATTTTCTAATACGGGGCGAGAGGCTCAAGAGATAGGAATCTCTGAGCAAGATCAAAGGAAATGATATTAAAGACAAATTCGCTTGATTGGATCATCCTTATCGGCTAATCAAATCAATTGAGGGGGCGGGGGGGATTTCACCCCTAAGAGTCCTTTCGGTGTTGTAGATTCTGAGATTGTCATCTTTGGAGATTAATGTTGACTTGGGCTCTAAGGGGGATGGAACAAGAGCCAAGAATGCACTGTGTTGATGGACATGGTCAAGGGATATAGATGGTTCGGAGTGCAGAGTTAACTCTTACCTCGACTTGGCGTCATAGAGATGCTCTTTATTCCTGCTGGTCTGCAGCAATATCATTTCCTCTTAAGATATGGTGGAAGGAGATGTCCCCCACGTGCACAAGATGATTTCGAATGTGAGCTAATATTTGGTAGAGCTCAATATTTTTGGGGTTGGAGACTTTTACAAATTGGTGAATGAGAAAAGTATAGTACCCCAAAATAATAGTATTGCTAATACGTAGTTCATGGGAAATGGAAATGCCCAAGAGTAGGTCACATGCTTCTTCCTTCTCATTTGATTCTTGTCCAAGACCCCATTCGTATGATGCTCTGTCTTCTCCTCTTGGAGTTGTGATAACTTTCTTTGCTCATGCTCTTCTAGAATTGTTTTTAAAGCCCCATTAAAGAAGAGACAAACCTTACTCTTCTCTTTTAACCAGGCCATGAAGTCACATTCCTTTAGTCTTATTTTCAAGTTTTAAAGAAGAGGGGGACTTTTGGTAGGATTGTGACAATTTGAGGATTTTTTACTAGAATGAATTGAAACCATTGAATATATACCTTCTATAATATTTGAGGGTCCAGTTTAGTGTTTCCTTTAGAAAAGATTTCTTTAGTTGTGAGGCCCCATACTTTAGCTAATATATTTATTCCCTCTGGATTTTTGTAATCAAAGATGCCCTTATTTCTTGCTACCTAGATTTTCCAGTAGAGTAATGTTGGGAGGCTAAGCCAAAAGCTTTTGATCAAATTTTTATTTTTATGGGAGAAAGGGTAACTTGTATTCCAATGACAAAATAAGTTTTCCAGATTCAAGTCAAAGTTTTGATGGACACGGAGGGGTTGGAGCATTGACTTCCAACACATTTTGGAGAAAGGGTAGCAAAGAAATAGATGGTAAATTGTCTCTCTGAGTTCTTGTAGAGAGGAAATCTTGTAAGGCCTTTTATGTTGCATTTTTTGAGATTTCTAATAGTGATGATCTTCCCCTTAATGATATTCCATGTAAAGAGTTTAATATTAGGTAGGATTTCTAATTTCCAGACTGTCTTCTAGTGTGGTCAAATGGGATGTCGATTTTTCTCTTCTTGAAGATCAATGTAGCCACTCTTGATTGTATATTAATTCCCTGTTAAATTCCACTTAAATCCATCCTTGTGGGTGATTTGGATTGGGGTACCACCCTTTAAGTTCTTTACAAGTGAGTTCCATTGACGAGAGAGCCCAACTAGAAAAGGTGGAGGTTTATATGCCTTCCAAACTAATCCTTTTTGATCCAAGGATGAGATTTGTGCCAACTTTGTAATGCCTCTTTTTACACACCAATTTTTGAGTTGTTGGAGGCCTGGAATGGTGGATAGACTTGGTCTACTTAGAATTTTTTCTTCCCATGGATCTATCTCATGTCCACCCCCAGGTATTCTGGAAATGTGAGATTTGATGAGAGGTAAGGATTTTTTTCGTAGTTTCCAAATTGAAGAGAAAGATTTGAGAGGAATTTGGTATTTTAGGAGATGTTGATGAGGGGTATTCAAATATTTTCCTTCTATGATATTTTTCCACCAATTTGATCCTTTTGTGATTAATCTCCATAGGATCTTCGCTCATAGGGTTGTATTCATAAGTTCAGGTTGCTTTATGTAAACCCCCGCACCCCGCCCCTCTTTCATAAGGGGTTAATACCTTCTTCCAGCTGAGAAGAATAATTTTTTTGTGTTTGTCTTGCCTTCCTGGCACATGAATTTTCTTAAGAGAAGTTCTATCTGATTTTGGATGTTGGTTGGGACCTGTAGGATCTCATATTGATATATGGGGAGGGAAGATAAGATAGGCTTAATAAGGATGACATGACCTTCCAATTTTAACCAGAGTGTCCACTAGTATTGTAAATTTGTCTTCATATTTTATATGATCTTTGCCCAAACCTCAACCTTTGTGTTTTTATTCAATATAAGAATTCCTAAATATTTAAAGTGAGTCAATTCAAATTTGTAAGGGACTTCAAAGATTTGAGAGATTCACCTAAGAGTTCTATGGGGGGTGTTCCATCCATATCTATTACTCTTAAGCTTGTTGAGTAATCCTCTTGAAGCTTCAAGAAACAGATCCAAATTGTTTTCATTCTTTTATCCACTGTAGGAGATGCTTCACCTAATATTGTGTCATTGAAAAACTCGAAGTTTAAGCTTTTTAATCCTCTGTTGTAGTGGATGTCAATGATCATCCCTTTTTTTTATCATGATCAATATTTCTGTTGAGAGCTTCAGCCATAAGGAAATATAGGAAGGTTGAAAGGGGACACCCTTACATTATTCCTCTTATGTTCTGGAAGAATCACCCTATTCTTCCATTTACTGGGGCTTCTGTCCATGGATTATGAATGCAATATCTGATAAGTTCTACAAATTCATTATCAAAGCCAATTTTTTCTAGAACAATAAAGAGAAAGGAATGCCTTACCTTGTTGAAAGTGTTGTCGATGTCAAGCTTGAGAATGAATCCTTGATCAGGCTTGAGTGAATTTCCTCCCCGACTATGAGAATGTTGTCCATGATATATATTTTCTAAATGAAACCACCCTGGTTTTCAGAGATTAGATGAGGAAGAAGGTTCTTGAGACAATTCGCAAAAAAATTGGTTAGGATTTTGTAAGAAGAATTGCATAAGTAAATGGGTCAGAATTGATTGAAGGTAGATGGTCTAGTTTCTTTAGGGAGTAACGGGAGAAAGGTTGAATTGGTGTTGCCTCCAATTTTGTGTTTTTAATAAGCCCAATGGATTATCTTGAGAAGGTATTTTTTGATAAGTTCCATGTAATATCGATAGAAGGTGATGGTAAATCCACTTGGACAATGCGCTTTATAAAGGTGCAAGCTATATATTTCCCATTGTAATTCTTATTTCTCCATGGAATTTTTTAAGGAAGTGTTGGATTATTCTATTACCATTTTTGGTATTAACCTCAAAATCTCCTCAAAATCAGTTGGTTCAGGATGTTTTGTTAGAAATATGTTGAAGTATCAATGTGCTTCATCTTTGACCATTTTTTTCCCTTCAATGAGTTCATTCCCTTCTCCATATATTGAGTCAAATCAATTTGTGTTCCTTCTATCCTTTGCTTAATTGTGAATAAGGAAATGTTCATGTTGCCTACTTGAATCCGCAAGCTTCTAGATTTTATTCTTTGGTCCTCTTCTTCTTTTGTGTTGATTTGATATGACTTCCAATATAATTCCTTCTCTTTTTATTGGAGCTCTATCTCCTCTTCATTTTCCAGTATTTTTTACACCTCTACCAATTCCTTTTAAAGATCAATATTTTCCTGAGTTGGCTTTATATAGATTTTTTTTCCCTAGATTTAAAGAGATGCTTTAACCATAGCTTTAACAATCTTTAATTTTGTTTTCCAAACATAGCTAGGGGAGCCATCTATTCTAGTATGCCAGGATTGTTCAATCAGTTTCTTGAAATATTTATTTATGGACCAGAGGGGATTATATTGGAATGGTAGAGGGCCTAAATTGGTGCTTTCACCAAATATTAGATTTATGGGCTTATAATTGGATGTTGTTGTCGAGAGGATTATAGAAGATGTCGTGCTAGTTCCTAAAATGAGGTTAGTATGAACTATGATCAATCCAACATTTCCTTAATGTTATGTGAAATTTTTATCTTATTACTCCATGTGTATTTTCCATTCTCAGGTTTGATTTCCATTAGGTTGTGCTCAACCATAATAGCTTCTAGCTTATTTTTACTTGGATTTTCAAGAAATAGGCCACCTCTTTTTTCTTCAACGCTCATAACAAGGTTGAAGTCACCCCCTAATATAATGAACTAATCACCAGCAATTTCAATCTTGGTTGCTAGAGAATTCTAGCATTGTTCTTCATCCCTATAATTCACAAGGGTGTAAATGTTATATACTATGAAAATTTTCCCATTTACTTCGTTCTGAAGATAATTTTTTATCCAATGTTATTCTCCGTGAAATCTTTGAAATGTTCAAGATTATTTGGTTCCATATTTTGAATATTCCTCTTGATGCACCCCTTGCACTAATTGTTGTCTCTTTAAATTTATTGATGAATTTCTTGATTGGGGATGACCATTCCTCCTCACTTAATTTGCTCTCTTAGATTAAAAGGACTACAGGGTTTTCTGATCTTATCAAATCATTTATTACATTTGTTTTTGAGACACACCCAAGGCATCTACAGTTCCAGAAGACCAAATTCATTATTTTCCTTATGAAGGGATGGTAGACCCCTTGCCTCTCCATTCCTAGGTGTGTATTTCCATCAATGTTGGCCCTTTACATAGAAATGTATCTATTGGTTGTTCAATTCCCATAGCCATATCTTTTTGTTTTTATTCATCGCGAAATTATTTGTTTATCTTCCTTCCAGTTTTCCTTTGAAGTGTTTTTATTTTTGTTGAAGCCTCTTTAGCTTTAGTTATTGTTAGGATTCCTACAAATGAGGGGGGTTGAAGGGTTCAAGGAAGCAAAGGGAATCGTAAAGAGTGGAGATGGCTTCAACAAGGGAAATATTGGGATCAACAAGTGGATATGATAATGGGGAGGTGATAATAGGGTTGATATGATCTAGATAAACAAATTGGAGGATAATGTGAGGGTGAGATGATGAAGGTGGATCATCAGAATCATTCACCTCTTCAGGCTCAAGGTTAGAAGTTGAAAGGTAATTTGTATGAGAAGGGATATTAGCTAAGGATCCAAAGGAATTGAGAAAATTAGAAAAGAGGTATCATATTGAGGCAAGGGGTTAACATTGGAGGAAGAGGGGACAAAAGAAGACGGTTAATAATAAGGGTGCTAAAGTTGTTTAGTGGATCTACTGGGGTTATTGTTTTTGCGTTTAATTGTTTCCCATTGTTCATCGCAAAACTTTTGAGATTCATCCAATTAATTTGGATATCTATTAGTGAAATTACCATATTCATGATATACCTTGCATTTGAAGGGAGGATGTTTATAGTGAAGTTGTTGAATATGCATCAAACTATCTACTTTGGTATTCGCGCTTCAGGGGGTCCTCTGGCTAGATAAAATTCAATGTATATCCTTGTGCATTCATGCATATTCTGCTTTGTTTTGCTTCAATCAATTTATTTTCCATTTGCATTGCCTATGGTTCTTACTAATGTTTCTCCTCAATAATGGAGAGGAAGTTGAGGGAGACGAACCTAGACCAAAATTTCACTAGGGATATTGAGCTCAAGTTCAAAACATGGTGTCCATGTGTTTAAACAGAGGAACCTCGAACCCATGAAGTAAAATATGCTCCTAAATATTAAATCTTTATATTCCTTGATTCGAAATAGAAGGTGTAGTATCATATTCTGAAAAAGTGAGCCAAAATTTGCACTTGGATTTTTGGAGACCAGTTTCATTCTATCCTTTTTTTCACAAATTTTGGTGTGGGCTAGAGTCTAGTGAATTTTCCAACCATTCTTCTCTCAATAAGGGATAGAGTTTCTTTGCAGGGAATGGTAGGTGGTAGCCTCCTCTCTCACGGATATATTCCATGCGCATGATAAATTTGGAAATTGAAGGGAATTCACATGGTATACCAAGGGAAGATCTAAGGGATAAGAAAGTATGGGCAATTGGTTCAGGTAGAGGAGGAGGGGGTTCCCCCCTAGAGAGGTCTTCGAAGAGGTTATTGGAACCAGTCAGAACCAAGAACTGAGATCAGGTTCAACGCAACAACTGTTAACCCACAATTTTATGTAATTTCACCAAATCAAAATGTTTTAATTAATAATTATAACTATTAATTTTTTTATATATCATTTCATCAAGTCAAAACATTAGTAGAGAGATATTTAGGCTAGAGAGATATTTAACCTTCCATGTAAACTTAATTACCAAAAAAAATATTCTAAAAGAAATTCAATACTACAACATTGTATGATGTTTTGACTTGATAATGATAATTACCTCAAAAAAATTCCCAAAGGAAATTCAATGATGATGATGATGGTTAACATCCACTGAGACCAAATTTTGGTCTAGCGGACCTATAATTTTCTTAGTTCTTAATTTTCTGGCTTCTCGTCTTTCTTGGCGAGATTGGTGTTGTAGCTTTTTTTTTCTTCTCTACGGTCTTCCAACTTCCTTTATCTTGCACCTCCTTCATCTCTTCTAATTCTTGGGACACTGGTGTCTTATCTTCGGGATCTGGGAGATCCGCTTTGCTACAAAATGAAGATTTCTTTTGCGCGGTATTCAAATCCTCATAATTGTTGATGATTGAGGGGCTGTCGAGTTCATTTTTTTGTTGTTGGGCAGGGCTTTCCCCCTGGTTGTCTTGAGGGTTGTTTCTTTCTTGCATAATTTCTTGCAATTCAGAGTTTTATGGAGAGGATTCTTCCTTGATGACAGTGTAATGTTCCTTTTGTGTTTCTTCCCACCATGTAGATCTATGGTGATTCTTTCTAGAAGAATTTTTCTGGGAGAATTTTGGGAAATTTTTGACTAGACGGCTTGTCTCAAAGAAAGATCGACATCTGAAGAGGACACTTTCATAGTCAAGTTTCTGGTTCCATACATAGTCTTTGCTTGTTAGGATTATTTCAACTGGGAATCAGGCACTAAAGTCCATTTCTACACAGATGCGTGCATAGGTTGTTTTGACATGTTCCTCTGTTTCTAGGCACCTGCAATAAAATTTCCCAATCGCACTTCCAATGGATTTTAGCGAAGAGAGATTCTAGAGATGAAAAGGTAGGTTTGGAAATCTGACCCAAACTGGTGATGAGGTTATGACTGTTGTTGAGGGGTCGAATGATGGGTTCCATGGCTTCATGAATAGGCCCGATTTTTCCCAAAACCAAGGGTCGGAATCTAAAATGCATTGTCTGCTTTCAGAGTTTTCAAAATATACTATAAATAAACCCTTAGCATAGGGGTAGATATTAATTTAATCAGAAATAAGAGGCTTCCATACCTCCGAGATCCAACTGTGGAGATCTCTCAGCTGCGGCCAAAATCCATTAAACCGGTAGATTAAGGCACTTTCAGAAAAATTCAAGGCCTCATCTAGTGAGTCCTTGACCACCTGCACAATGGGAGCTGGGGTTTCACTGACAATATGGGCAGGAGCTTGACTCCCAGAGGAGGATTGAACTGGGCCAACAATTATCTTTGCGAAGCTGGGAGCCATATTGATACCGTAGACTCGAAATGTATCACGGGAGATTTCACACAGCAGACCTGACAGTTTTTTTAAATGCTTCACACCATAGGCAAGGCTTCACTGATAAAGGATAAATAAAAGCTAAAGGCTTCACCGCCCACGTTGCCCACACTACAAAGCTGGAAAGCACAACTAATTGTCCTTCCCCTTTCGAATCCCTGAAAGATCCAGATTTGATCTTAAGCAGATCATGTGAAAGATGCAGACCGATCTGTGGAAGAGACTGAACATGTGGAAGAAAATTCAAAGACCAATCTACGGAAGAGACCAAACTGCAGAAGAAGATGCGAAGATTGATATAATTTACAACGACTGATCTGTGGAAGACACCGAATGAATCCACCGCAGAGGGAAATCCAGCTGGGAAGAATTGTATCCGAATTCGAGATCAATTCTAAAAGTCGGCTGGGAAGAGATGCATCCACATCTGAAACCGAATCTGAAAGCCCCAGGGAGAGAGACAACGATGCAACAGAACCGAAACGCAGCAACATTATGTGATATTTTGACTTTATAATGACAAGAAATTTGGTGATGCACATGAAACAAATGATTATGAGGAAATAAATTTTGATGTACTATTCATTATTGAAAGGGGGGAAAGGTTGAGAATGTACATTCTAATAGTTTATTATAATTTTAATAAGCGTAGTCTAAAAAACCCACAAATTAGCTTGACAATTACGGAAATTTCGACAAGATTATGACAAAATCTGCTAGAATTTGTTTTAAATCTCGGTTACAGCTGTCAAACTTCAAGATTTTGGGTTCCCTAGGGGTACTTGATAGTGTTGAATCCATTTCCACCATAAAAATAAAATGATTCAAACACTCCAACATTCTGATTTTTGAAATTATTTTTACTGAATTCTGGCAAGAAAACTTTCGTCCGTGCGAATTTTTGGCTTCGGTAGACAATGCCATTTTAATATTTTAAATAAATATTTTTATAAAATTAAATTTAAAATAATAAAATTAATAATTTTAATAATTTATAAATAAACTATAAGATAAAAAAATTTAATGTAATTTTAAATATTTAATTAATTTTTTTTACTTTTTCAAGTAAAGAAAATATTTTGTCTGTGGGGTCTTGGTTAAACGGTGATGAGGTGGGTTGTTATAGCACTCATCACAGGTTCAATTCCCTTCCCCGATCGGGGTGATGTATCTAGACATGTTATGAAGATGGAGTAAAAAGTGAAAAAAAAAGTGAAAAAAGGAGAAAATGAAAGGCACTACCAAACTTACAAAAAAAAAAAAGTAAAGAAAATATTTTAGAATATGTAAGTTGTTTATACAAAAGCCAAGTGGGGTTATTTTGGGTGATTGTGCATAATGGTGGTTACCTTCTTCACCCATATTCAAATTCCCAATATTGACAAGATGAGGTATAATGTCTTGATAGTTATTAATTGTATTGGCTTTAATCTTAGTGAACTATTAAGTGAGTATTCTTGTGGGTTGTTCACACTATTAAACCCTCAAAGAGGGAGGTTGATGAGGTTGATTTCTTTCCTTGGGAAAAAAAAATTGTTTATAGAAAAAAATGCTTTATAGTAATATATTATTTATAGTAAATAAATTGTGTATAAATAATTTTGTGTTAAAATTATATATGAGTATATATTTTTAATTAATAATAATCATGATGACATATCTTATTAATAATATTATTTCGGTTAGTTTCTTTGGACATGTGAGATTAGTTTTTGGTTAAGAATTGCGATCTAGTGGTATCCAAGCTCTCAAAAATACTCGACAATTTGTATTTTGCAAAGAAATTGTGATCTAGGGGCATCTAAGTTGTCAAAATCACCTAGGGATTAGTTTTTGGCCAGAAAATTGTGATCTATGGGCATATAATTTGTCAAGATCACTTAGGGATGAACCTAAACTAGGCCACATCAAGCCTTAACATGCTTTATTTTTTGTATCAGGGAAGTTTGGAACTGACAACCTTCACATATAGAGTGTCTTAATATAAAACCATATTTTTAATTATTCTATATCTTATTTATTATTATTTTTTATTTAGATTACAATTTATTTTCACTTAAAATTAAGGTAAGTGTGTGTATATATATAGGCTTACTCTTCTTATAACCTCCCCTTTTTTTACACCCCTCAAACGTATTAAAATAAATGAAGAAAATTCACAAAATAAAATTATATAAAGGCATTTCAGGTGAATCATAATGCCATTGGTCCCCTCGAGAAATATTTTTGTTCCTAAACCCCTAGATGGTGTGAGATGGGTGGTGCACCATCCTGCAGTTGTTGTAGCCATCATCACCTCACCCAATAAATGGGCTTGAGGTGCCACCTTATCAAACATCATGTGGAGATGTGGAGATCATGGAAAGGTACAAGGGGGTGACGGGTAGTTATGATTTTTCGATTATTTGTATGATGGATTTAATACTCGCCTGAGTTCTTAGCTAGATGGAAGTGAACTAGACCCTCTTCCCATCATCACCGGAGAAATATAATGCAATGGAACTCAATGCTAGAAGCCTCAACCTCCTCCAGGATTTAGGTATGTGGATTTTGTTGCAGTTATTATTTCTTTTCCCTACACTTTGGTTGCTTCAAATCTTGCTTTTCTTTACTTTATATTGATATTTTCAGTGATTGGGGTTTCTCTTTGCACATGCCTTGACACAGGTTGTATACCTGAGCCTACAAACCCTTTTGTCAAATTTTATATTGGTCTTCCTCCCCTTGCTGGCAAGGATGGTTACATGAAGAGCTCAAATTATGAGAGGTCGTGGAAGTTGTGGTTCCTAAGGTTGCTTCAGGGCATGCAGGCCACACCTATGGAAGGAAGAACCAGTATTTTTTGACTATCAGTCTATACTTGAGAGTGAAGGCATTGTTGGGTTGGGTTTTCATGAACCGAAACAATTTTAAGGAAGAAATTATGTTATTGTTGGACGATGTGGTGCTTCAATAGAAGAAAATGGATGTTTTCCACTAGTGGATTAAAGCCAACATTTCTCCTAGTGTGAGTCTGAGTGATTGTAGCCCTGGGACATCAACCTCATTGAGGTGGATGTATCCACTTCTTCCTAGTCTTTCTCATGATTACTGTTTATTTGTTTGTTGGGTTGTTTGGTTCTTATAATCCTTATATATATGGTCTACAATTCGTAGTATTTATTCTCTCAATTATTACTTATCATCAAAAGTCCTTATATTACTCTATCAGTCTAGGAACTCCTCTGTTTTCTGATCCAATTTTTGGGATATTGACTTATTTTTGAAATGAAGCTTTGATGTTTTTTCAATGACCTAGTTTCCCAAATGGTAAGCCACTAACAATCAAGAATTTTGGTTTGATGTAATATTTGACAATTTATAAAAATTTAACTTGCAAACAAAAAGATTTGTGTTCCTAAAGTAAATGGGGTTTGGGGATTAGAAAGAAAGACGTCTTTAAACTGTATTGCATAGAACACTTTACATTGGTATAATAGGTTAAATTCATTATGGAATATAAATGAAAGGAGAAATATGTCCCACATACTCCTCAGACTTTAGAATTTTTCAAATGGATGTTATATATGGAATATTGTAAGAAAAGAACTAGATATCATTAAACCAAATAATCAAATATGAGATGGTAAAATGTTTCTTTTAAATTTCTTTCTTAAACTAATGACCATATAATGATGTTGCATATACCCTAAATAATTGTACCACTATGTGGTAATTGAAAAAACTATGCTTCATTAGTTTTAGGAATAATCATTGAATATTCATATGGAGGAGTTTTGGTTAAGGTTTCCATGTTTGTGGGTCTTTTATGATATTTTTTTTTTAAATGTTTTGATTTTAGCTACTTTTACTAGTCATCTAATTGATATTTACACCTCTCATTTAAATGTGTTGTTTTAACCACTTTTATTAGCAATATAATTGGCATGTACACTTCTCGTTAAAACCTCTATTGTCATTTAGTGTTTAATGAGCCCTTAGAGGTGAATTATTATAAGGCTAAAGGGGGAACATGGCTTCACATGTACCCTATTTCTCTTGGAAATTTCCCTCTCTTAATGTTTCTAGTAGAAAGATCTATTGTATCATTGAAGTTCTACAAAATTTTATATAGAAGGAATTCCATGAAATAATAAGTTTATTTTTTGATGAAATTACTATTGAAATTAATGTTGGTGTGTATGTTATTGTGTACAATGGGTTGAGGAGATGCACCAAGTTAGGTTAGTTTGTGTTCAAATATCCCTTGAATTTTTTTATTAAGGCATGGGATAAGGAAACTTATGAGCCATATGGGTAGGTTTGCACAACTACCAGAAACTCGAAAAGAATTAATTTTTTTAATTCACTTTTAAAGAAGATAAGCATGATCTTGATTTTATTATGCAAGGTCCATACATATGTTGTAATTTTCCAAATGGTATAAGGATATATCCTCCATTCAGTCTTACTTGGTTTCATTGTCTCAACTAGATGGAATTCCTAAACCTTGTGAAAAGGTTATAAGACTTCCTTGAATTCATGTAGGTTCCTTTAATAAATTTACATCCTGCTATTGGAACACATGGATTCATTTTATATTAATCCATTTTAATATTTGAATGACAAACACTACTACTGTAACACGTGTATTCAACGTTGCAAATTTGTGTCACTAACTATGAATGATTCGTTGTTCTTAATATATGGCATGATGTTACATTTTGTAATGCATTTCATTTGTGTTGTTATTGCATCAAGTTTAAATTGCAAAATTATGCTAAATTAAATTATTTTCATAACTTTATGAGCTAGGTATGTCCAATTACAACATAATGAAGTAGACTTTAAGTGTGAATTTTTGGAGTTTTCGACATATTTCTGGCCAGAATTCGATGAAGAAAATTGTGTCCAAATCTTTCTTTGGGTTGTTTAAACTAGTTTTTGGCAGCATATATGGATTCAACACTCTCAAAACCCCATGGGGAACTTCTATTGTGAAGATTCCACATGTCAAACTTGTGATTTCAGTGAATCCATGTCGGATTCTAGATAAATTAGATCAGAAAATAAATAAATAAAATTCCAAAAAAGTCGCACTTAAAGACTACTCGCATCATAATTACATTATATTTGTATTATTGGTTCATAGTTACGATGCAAAATCCAAAAATAAATAAATAATTTGAGTCACTTTTACATATTAATTCCAATGTAGTATGAAATTTTCATCATATTGTATCTTAATATGTCATATTTACATCATTTTTATGTCTATGTGTCACTTTTACAACATGTAAGACAACTTATTAATTAATGTGATAACATATTACATCATTTTGGAAGCTTGTTTTCATCATGGGTACATCATATTTGTGTTGGAGTTTCTATAATAATAGAAATTTCTATATTAATAAATTTTCATAATTATTATTCATTTTAATTAATAATTTTATTTTTATTCCAGCAGAAAAAATATCAATTTTCATTAATAATGAAAAATTACATTATGTTTATACACCAAGTGCATTATATTATTAGTTGATAGTCATCCAAATAAAAACTAGTATTCAGGCCTACATAAACAATTTATAAGTGTCCTCATACATAAATAGACAGACATATATCTGTTGTTATAAATAAAAACATTCTCAAAATATCATAGAGATATATGTCAAAAAGTCGATATGTAAAGTGTTGATCAACCAGCCAATTTTTTGATCCAGCTACATGCCCTCAATAAAAGGTGTGTGGTAGTATTATATGCAACCTTCACATGTTTGTTAAAATATTTTCCATAATCCCAAAACTTGCTCAGTGCTTGCCTTGAATAATGTGTGTACAATGGTGTTACGCTCCCTATATAGTATGATGACAACAAATTTGATCAAAATCATTTTTATATGTAAAGTTTTTTTAAGAATAGGGAGTATTGTGTGCACGTGACATCTCTGAGTCTCTTTAAACCAATTAATAACTATCATAGAATCTCCAATCCTACAAAGAGCGAAAGTATTTTTCAATAGTAAATAGAAGAAGAATCTTGAGACTTAGCAACTCTGCATAATTGTTTGTACCTATTCCAACCTAATATCTAGCTTGTAAATTTGATTTTCTTGCAAATATGGAATTAATCCTCGCCATAAAAATTTATCGTTATTTAAAAATTAATAAAAACTAATGTAATATTTTAAAAATAAATTATTAATTATTATTATTATTATTATTAATAAATAAAATTATTGCATTCCATTAATAATATTTTATAATATTAAATGTAAATGGATGTAACCAAAATAACTTTTATTGACTTTAAATTGAATACAATAAGTTTTAGAAAAAGACCAAGAAAAAATACCAAGTTAACAATGAAGAGAGTGGGGTGATTTACCCTAAATCCATATTTAACACCAAGGAAGAGATCTTAGATATTTGCATGGGAACAAAAGCATACAATGAGGAATGGTAGCTCTTGACCATGCCATAGGGTACTTACATAAGTACCCTATCAAGACAAATATACATTTGTGAATGAGGCATATAAAAATAAGATGCTTTTTGTAGTGAAAGGACTATGATATCACGTAAGTGATCATGGATTTAAGTCATAAGTCCATAAAACATGTAACACCAAGTTAGAACCTTCTTCTTTTGAGCTCTAACTAAACACGATCATAGATTCAAATATTAGGCTAGATGCCCATATAACTACTTTGATTAATGGAGAAGGGTGGAGAGTTTTCTCTACAAAATTTGAAACCAAGTTTCAAAACCCAGTTGTATTTTTGGAGATAATACACGGTATTAGTGTAGCACAGTACCATAGGAGAGGGAGTACTATTTGATGTAAGAATAGGGGTTAAAAATCATGTAAAATTTGTGGGAAAGAGATGGATGGGATGGTGGGTAACGGTAAGAAAAAAAGGTACATGAAGTTAAGAAAAAAGAGAATTGAAATAGTTTTGGTTGAATATGTAGGTATGGAGGAGATTTTTAAAAAAATTGATGGAAAGAGTTCTTATAGATTGATTTATGGATAAGCTAGTCAAAGGTAATTTTTTGTAAATATGGATGGAAGAAAATCAGTTTAAATTCATTTCATTTTATATTTTGATACAATTTTTTCTCTTCTCCAAGTTCAAATATGAGAAGAAATAATAGTGTATTCCACATAATTGGTGGTTTTGGGGTCTATTCATGCTTTATTTAAAACAATGGATACCTAATTTTGATCATTGAAGCGAACTGCTCTATGTTTAACTAGTATGGATGTTGATGTCAAGGCTCCCTATAGATCTATGGAGAAGAGACATTTTGGAAAGGATTAGCAATAGGCTAGGGAAATTTATTGACATAAGCAAATTTCAAAAATATTGTGGATGATAAAGTTACAAGAATTATACTATAATTGGATCTCCATGAAGGCCTATTGGAGGAATTTATATCAAATGGGAAAAAAGGAATTATAACTAATGTTTACACTAAATCTAGACTAAAAAACACAAAATCTAGACTAAAAAACTATGAATTTCAATTTTGAAAGCATTAATATTAGATTTTTGAAATGAAAATTTGCAAGTTTTAATCCTATACAATTAATTGTTTCAAACAAATTCTTAATAAAATAGAAAATGTGAAATGGAAAACACATACATTGACACATATTTTAACTTGGAAACTAAAACCGAGAAACGAACAACATTTTTCAATATATTCTCCTTTATAGTATTACTTCCTATATATATATATATATATATATATAGGCACCCAATCCATTTACCATGGATGAGAATAAAATCATAGTTCCTTATACAAAACTGCAAAACTATAGGAAAAGCCACCATGTACTGGAAAATTTCTAAAGACAAAATCATTGTGCCAAAAATTTCCAAACACAAGTGTAAAAAACTAACCAAAGAAATTATTGGTGATGCTCCTAAGCCCCTGTGCAAACCCATGTGCAAGGGGGATCTTGCCCCTGTATGTACCCCCGCTACACCTGACATATCATACTATGTGTGGGGATAATCATGTAAAGAATATAATACGTACCCAAAAAAAATTAGGTTTGAAAGTGGCAATATTGGTTTTCAAAAGTATAATTTTTTATTAAATATGAAAATTTTGAATAATTTCATACCCATAAAGTGATATTTTATTACAAAACTACCATTTTGATTCCAAATGCATGATTTTTTAGTTTTAAAATGTGAATTTTGAAATATATGTGTGTGTGTGTGTGTGCGCGCGCGCTAAATTAGATTTAAAATGTGTCATATTTTTTTATTCCAAATGTGTCAATTTCTGATTTCTATAATGGGTATTTAGATTTCAATATTTGAATTTTTGTGTTCGTATAATATTGAAATCCAAGATTAGTGTAAATTTGTGAAAATATTATTTTTTTCATGTGAATGCATAATATCATAATATGATACTCAATGGTAAATATATCATTATTGAAGAGATGCAATAAAATAAACAATAAACAATAAAAATTATTGTATTCTAGAGTTGTACTTTTTAATAAATATTTAGGGCAACATCACTTCAATAAAAGATCATTCATCAACATCACTCCTACTTTAAACATTATGTTCCATATATTTTTATTGTGCCTTATTCTTATAATGATCCATATTGGATCATTATATTGATTGGCATACATCTCGATGCTTTCAAAGTGGAAAAAGTGGAGGAATCAGCTCACGGGAACATTTTTACTAGTGAGACCCAATTTGGAAAATCGGGATCTGAAACCTTTTGAGAGCATTTTGAGGCATCAAAAAACATTTTTTCATATTCTACACACTAACACCTTTCTAAAAATGTAAGAATCATGTTAGTCGAAGTCTATATGAAAAAATTATGCCACCCATAATTTGACCTTTCTATTTTCATGACCATAATTCGAGAGGATGCCATGTCAACCCTCATTATTCATGAAAATGGGTTAGGCACATGATTATGATGAAGAAGACTCTATATATTCCATATTGTAGTTGTGGATAAGAGTTTTGGTAATCAAACCTAACCACTAGTAGGCTATCAAGTTATGTTATAATCGAGCCACTAGGAGGAAAAGGGGTTCCATTATTTTGATTGCATTTGTTCCATAGATGAGAAAAAATAGCCGAGAAGGATAGGAGATATAGACCAAAGAGATTTTTTTGTATTGTATTATCCCACAGGCCACGAGCCATATGTATTTATATTGGTTGTCACTTTATATTTAGAGAAAGAAAGCATGCAGACCTCACCTTCGAGTTGGGTTTTCTCCCAAAAGGTTTTCCCAAGTCATATCTTATGTCAAATTGTGTTTTGTGATTTGTTATTTCACTCTCCACTATTTTATGGATAATTTTAATTTTCATGCATATGAAATTAATAGTAATCTACAGACCCAGAAATCTAAAATGAAATAAAACCGCGATATTGTAGATATTGTATTTTTAAATATAGTTTTACTAGATCTATTGTGATGAACTGTCTAGTGGAATATACACGAAAATTTATAGATCATATATTCTATCCATAATTACCATTATGACCATGCCTATATGGTGCTATTAACATCAATGAACATATTTTCTTCTTAACCAACAACCAATTGTGTTTTTTTATTTTCTTTTTGGAAAAAACAAATTGTATGATTCTTTGTTAACTTTCAATGTTCCAATTGTATTCCACAATTGAAATTCTACTTTATAAGAGTTGTTGAAGTTCCAATAAAAGAGCCTTGGACAAACTCTCTTAAGTAGAGAAAAAGAGAAAAACCTTGTAGGAAAAAACTCCTCTCCAAAAGAGAGAAATATGGTTATGCTCAGATATGAATGGAGTTGAAATTGTAGATTCCAAAATGATCTAATGAATGGAAAGAAGAAAGGGTCACTCCAATCAAGAAGTACGAAAATATGAAGTACCGAAACTCTGAATATGATAGTTGTGAAACCACAATGAGGTTGGTTGATCTCTGATGTAAATATTTTTCTGAGGCACAAGGGTCGCAAACTCTATCAATATATTCAATCAATTTTTTGTTGGCCACTACCCCTACAACTATTTGTTGGCCTCCACCAGCTAGGAACCCTCAACTCCATATCACATGTTTATTGGCCACTACAAGAAAGGTGTCATTGCTACTATCTTGGAAATCCACCACTTGTCCGAGGCCCCAACCTCAAACTCTTGTGGAACTCATTTTACAATGTTTCATATTTAGCCCACATACAACTCTAAGCTGAATAATAATACGTAAACTATTTTTTGACTTAAACCCTCTACAACACAACTCTACCATAATTAAATCTACTCTCACTTGTACATTTACCATAATTAAATTTACTCTCACTTGTACATCAGTACATCAGTCGCATGACAAAAATCCAACAACATCTCAATAATATTTCTATCACATAAACTCTACACAACCATCACAATATTATCACAACCATATGATCATGTCTATATAACTCAACCAACACAATATTATCACTATAATTAAGCCTGAGGCCCTAAGTCATAATATGTCTTGTAGTATCAAATGATGGTATTTTCTACATCCCATAATAATCATACCCACACCCATGGCACTCCTGCCATGCAGCACTATATACCCTCAAGGAGATCTTAAACCTATGAAGTGGGTACTTTTTGGGTTAACCCTTCAAGGTTCATCTATACTAATTTAAGAATCCTCTTTACCTCATCATTGGCTTCTCCTTACCTCTACTACGATGCAAGCAATGTGGAAAGCCCTTCAACGTGAATAGTCCAATATATACATGATAAAGTATATTTGTTATAAAAAAAATTCACATCAAAGAATTTAGATTCTTCTTTAGTAATTTAATAATAAAAAACATCTAAAAGTCATATAAATTCAAAATTGAAATTTTCATAACTATGTCACCCCATGTGGCACAAGGCGAAAGGGAGAACTCTAAATATCCTTGGAAATCCAACCATACATATGGTTAGTCATCAATGGAAATGATAGGTTGCTCCCACCAATAGAAAAACTCATCATCAAAGGTAGATAATGTAACTCACCCTCCATTAATTCTACCCATACAATCTACCCATATTTCCATCTAGGGATCATTTTGTGCAATATGGAGAGGTTGACCCATGGTAAAAGTGTTGGTATGTTCTCAAAGAAAAAGGATCACAAGATGCTCCCGTAACCAAAATTATTGATTTTCACAATCAACAATGTGCCAATTGTGTCTTCATGTTGGTTATAGAAGTGGTACACAAATAAAAAACTATATGGTGTATGCACTCTATTGCAACAAACATATATGGTATATAGGTTTGATGTAGTGAGGCCAAACCCACCATTCATGCTATGGAGAAAAATATGGTTTTGAATCCCAACCTCCATATTTTTTAAATCGATATTTGTGTTTCCTAAGTACAGTAAACATATATATAGTCCTTGATGGTTAATCATGTAACCACTCTCCTCCCACATTTACCCAAGATACCTAGTCAATTGTGGTAAAAATGTGACGAGAGGCTACTATAATGTGATTTAACTTCCCATGCATAGTTAAGGAAGTGGAACCGACAAAATAAAATCATTCTGACCTTCCTAGGGAGCTACAAACCCTTGAGGAGGCAACCAACCCTTGCAAGTGCTTAACCCCTGAGACAACTTATCATTTTACTAATTTGAACCCTCAGTCGTTCCCATGAAAATCGATGCATGCACCTGAGGCCTTCCAGTCTCTCCCACGGTAAGGCATGCTAGTGACTGTGGACTTTTTAAGGTAGTTTTGAGCTAGCGACCCCAAATTTTGAGCCACTATTTTAGGGTTAGGTATTAGGTCACTGCCTAGAACTTCATGAATCTTTTAGAAATGATAAAAAACAATGGAATAAGGTTAAAAATTCAATCATTGGTACAAGTACTTGATCTAACCCCTACTAGCCATGGCAGTCATTTCATCAAACATGTCACAAATATGTAATCTACAGGTCATAACAACATATATGAGAATATGGGTCTCATACTTATCTGAGAGACGTAAAGAAGTAGTGATGCCTTATCAAAATAGCTGAATTATCATTTGTTAGGTCATATATTAATTTTTCATTCATTTTCTATTCAAAACATGGTAAGAGCCATACATCAAGTTTGTCACAAAACATCCTCATAACCATTATATAACCGACAAAAATATAAAGGATATAACAGCCATAAAAACCACATATGAACAAGTACATTTACACATTAAATACCAAAGTAGAAGGAGCTCTTATTAATGAATTAATAAGCCAACCAAGCCTGGTATTTCCATGAACCACCTGACCATATATTGGGTTAAACCAAATATTTCTTTTAGCCAATCACCCCCTTGCCATATTCCAAGAATGAATGTGGGATCTCATGAAACAAATCAAATGAAACCAAACCAGAGCTTCCATAGGAAAAACCACCTTAACACTCAATCAATGATTCCTCCTCATGGTCTAACATCACTAACCGTCACTAGATCGATCTCTACCCAATTTTTCCAGGGCTCTAGAGGGTTTGTTCCAACCAAGGCTTCCAGGACTAGTAACTCAACCCACAGTTGTTGTCGGGATTCCAGATTGTTTGTCCAACCAGGGCTTCCAGGACTAGTAACTCAACCCACTAAGGGCTTCTAGAGTTTTTGTATAACCAAGGCTTCCAGGACTAGTAACTCAACCCAAGCTGTTACAAGGCTTCCAAAGCAATTTTCCAACCAACGCTCCAGAAACTAGTAACTCAACCCGCATCCATAAGGAACATGAGAACCAAACAAAAAAAAGGAAAGAAACCCACAACACCATGGCTATCCAGGAAATGGAAAGGCTAGGAAAAACCATTTTCAATCCAGGAAATCCTCCATGCCAATGAAATATCATAACCAAGAAACCACATGCATGCCAAAACTAGCAAGGAAATCATACATGCAACTCGGTACCTACAAGAAAAATACATTGTAGATGTTAACCCTGGTGTCCTCTTGTGCGCTCCTGCTCTTCCTTTTCCTTCTTTCTCCAAATCCAAAGTATGCCACACTCCTCCAAAAGTTCTCCAAGAAAAATGTGTGTCCAAGAGTATGAGAGAGAGAGTAGAAAGTGAGAGCTCCAAGCTAAAATGGACTAAAGGTTGAAATGAAAAAAAACCATGAATTGATCCTCGTAAGTATTTTTATTAATGAGGCCTCTATTTTCTTCATTTTACAATATTTTCCTTCAATTTCCTCCTCACATGCAACTTGTGACCTTTCACCTTCCTTTTCTCCTAATTTCCATTACTTTCATAAATAAAATGTCAATAAATGCCTCATGCCTTTCCAAATCCTTTGATATTTCCTTTATCAATTTCCATAGCCATTAATTAATCATAAGTGATCCCCATCACAATGTTTTTTCCCAACATTTAACTTGGAATACATGTCCCATGACCTTGGTTATTATTTTTCCTTTATTAACTTTATTGCATGGATTTTTTACCAGGGTTGTTACAGAACCCTCTCCCTTGGGGGAACACCTTCCTCAGTGTTCAATGACACCTAAAACCAACAATATTGTTGAAAGAAAAATAATTTCCCATAGATATTTATAACTTAGCTCGATGCATAACTTATAATGATCAACCTGCTGCAAGTAAATCAACACCACCAACATGACAACATAATGACATGACAACCATACACCTTATTAGAGCTTTATAACACATCTCATGGTGGTATTTACATCCATATACATATATAAATATACCAAAATACCACACCAAATCATATACCAAAAGGCATTCACTCAACCAACAAATAGAGAAGTATACATAGCCTGCATTTGATGAAACATCTCCCATGTTTCTTCATTGAGCCCAAAGTGCTTCCATTTCACTTTAAATTTATCGATAGCTCGATTCTGGAGCATGAGAGTATTTTGCTGAAAAATGAATTTAGGTCCTAGCTGGAATTCTCCTTCTGGATCCACCTACAATACATACCACTCGATTACATCATCAGCATATTTGACATACTTCTTAAGAAACAACACATGGAAAACAGCATGGACATTCACTGCCAGAGCCATTGCAAGTAAATAGGATACTAGTCCAATCCTTTCCAGAATCTTGAAAGGTCCATAATATCAAGGTGCCATCTTGGAACATGATCCAATCCTCAAAGATCTCTTCTTGGGCTTGATGCGTAAGTACACCTATTCCCCAACCTAAAAATCCTTAAACATCGTGTTATGATCTGCATAACTTTTTTGTATGTCCTATGTTTCCTTCAGATTCTTCTTGATTACCTTCATTTCATGTTCCATTTTTGCTAACATGTATGGTCCTATCAACACCATATTAACTGGATCATTCCAACTAGTGGGAGTATTACAACTTCTCCCATAAAGTGGCTCAAACAAACTTGTCCTTAGTGATTTTTTATACCCATTTTTGTAATCAAGCTCTAATAGTGGAAGATACTCTTCCTACCTCCGTTGTTGATGCATCAAAAACATACTCAACATGTATTCTAATATCTTGTTGACCCTCTCTATCTTTCCATATGTATGTGGATGATAGATTGCACTGAAGGCCAACTCTGTTCCCAAACTTGCAAACAACTCTTTCAAGAACCTAGAGGTGAACTTAGCATATTTTTCTGACACAATATTCTTCAGAACACCATGTAATCTTGCTACATATCTGATGAATACCTATGCTATATCATTAGCTAAATAAGTAGACTTCAATGGAATGAAATGCACTACCTTTTTCAACCTGTCCACCACAACCATGATAGAATCATGTTGTCTAGATGTCCTCAACAAACTTGTAATGAAATCCATGGAAATTACCTCCCATTTCCACTTTGGAATTGGAATAGGCTAAAGCAATCCACCTTGATTATTGCACTCTGATTTCACCTGCTGACAGTCAAAACATCTAGCCACAAACGTTACCACTTCCCTCTTGAAATTTGGATAATAGTAAAACTTATTCATTGTTGTCAATGTCTTCTCATATCCTGGGTGACCTGAATATGGCTTAGCATGAAATTACCTCAAGACAAGATTCTTGAGCTCAGTGTTGTTTGGCACATAGATGACGTCCCTTAACCTGACCAAGTCATCTGTTGTGAGACGATAGTCCATATTCTAATCACTTGTACCCTACTATAACTTGTGCCTAAGATCTCTATACATGTCATCCTATTGTCCTACATATAATATCTAATCCTGTAAATCTATCCCATAGGATCTCATAGCCGCTATATGATTCACATGTATCCTCTTGCTAACATCATATACAACCATGTTCTATTTACCTTTAATGTACATGATCTCAAAGTCAAACTCCCTGATCGTGGCTAACCATCTAGCTTTTCTGGAATTTAGATTCGGTTGGTCAAATAGATACCTCAATCCACTATGATCACTCATCAATATGAACCTCCTTCCAATAATATAATGCCTCCACATCTTCAATGCATGGATGATCTCTACCAACTCAAGATCATGTGTCGGATAACTCTGCATGTGCTCATTTAGTTTCCTTGACTCATAGCATACCACATGTTTTTCCTACATAAGGACTCCACCTAGCACTCTCTTGCAAACATATATGCATACCACAAGCTCTTTATCTGGATCAATCTTTGGAGATAGAGCATTTTTCAACAACTTCTTCAACTTCTCAAAACTGGATGCACATTCCTCTGTCTATTCAAATTTATTATGTTTCCTTTGCAATGATTTAATAGGATAAGTGATCTATGATAAGTTCCTAGAAAACCTCCTATAATAATCTATTAACTCCATTAATGACCTTACCTCATCCACATTCCTAGGAGCTGCCCATTCCATGATATCTTTTATATTTTCCGAGTCAACTCATATTCCTTCCTTGGAGACAAAATGCCCCAAGTAATGTACCTATGTCTGAAAAAAACTACATTTACTAAGCTTAGCATACAATTGATGCTCTCTTAGAAATCCCAGTGTTGTTGCTAAATGTTTGACATGTTCTTCCTCATTCTTAGAGTATACCAATATATCATTAATGAATATAATAATAAAATTGTCCAAATAAGGACGTAATACATTATTCATCAAGCACATAAAAGTATCTGGAGCATTATTCAAACCAAAAGGAACTACAACAAACTTGTAATTCCCATACTTGGTCCTTGAATCAGTCTTGCACAAGTCCTCTTCCTTAATGGATACCTAATGGTATCCTAATCTCAAATCAATCTTTGAGAACATTGTTTCTCCCTTACCCCAATCAAACAAGTTGTCAATCATCAACAACGGATACCTGTTCCTGATGGCCACCTTATTTAACTGCCTGTAATCGATGCAAAACTTGAGAGTACCATCCTTCTTCTTTATAAACAACATTGGTGCACCCCAAGGTGATAAAATTTTCCCGATGTATCCTTTTTCAAGAATTTCCTTCAACTACAACTTAATTTCCACTAACTTCGGTGTGCTCATATTGTATGGTTCCTTTGATGTTGCCATTGTTCCTATTATTGACTCAATAGAAATTCCACTTCCATATGAGGCAAAAAATCTAAAATATCTGTCAAGAACACATCCTGAAACTGTTGTAGAACTGGGTACCTTCTCAAAACATATGCGTCCTCAACTTCATTACCTTTGTCACTAGAAATATGTACTTCAAATAAAACACACCCTTTTCTACAACTACGCTTCACTTGCATAGATTTCATCATTCTAACTGATGTTTCCTTCTTCTTACCGTCCAATATTTTTTGTTCCCCATCGTCATCCAGACACTCAAAAGCTTTGTCATATAAATCCACCTTAGTCATATGAAGATACAACTATTCTATACCGAAAATCATATTATATGATCCCAATGGAAGTACATTCAAATGTGCCAACATAAACATACCATTTAGTTCAAATGTACAAGCTCTTATCCAGTGATGAACTCTCTTCTTTGTACCTATAGCCAACTACACTAACCAACGCTCTGCATGCACTTCCTTACTCAAACCACACTTATTCACCAAGTAAGGATTAACATAACTATAATTAGATCTAGGGTCAATCAAAATAAAAACAACTTGATCACTAAGCTTACCATCCATCTCAATGATAGACGTCTAGTGACATGCCTGCCTATTATCCAGCACTACATAAATATGAGGAAAACTTTTTCCAACATCCCCCAATGTCTGTGCCTCATGAGCACTATAGATATAGGGTTTACCATCTTGATTTTTTGGAAAGCCTCTCCTGTTATGCTCTCCTCCATAAGTCCAACACTGCAAAGGCTTCCTGCCATCACTTTTGTTTTTCTCCTCAGATATAAATCTTTGTCATGTATCATATGCATTAAAATTATTAGGTGTTGTGGCATTCTATTTGTTACCTGTGTCCTAAGGCCTTTCTTGCTTCTTGTCCCATTTTCCTTTTTTTTTAAATTACCTTTCCAACCCTTATTAGTCTCATATTTGTTATTTTATTTCTCATAACAATGATTTAGCTTCCTAATGGCTTCCTCCAATGATCTTGGCTCATCAAAATCAATATTTTCTTTGAATTCTACTGGAAACCCACTGATGGATCTTTGAACCTTG
Organism: Pinus albicaulis; assembly: GCA_034641835.2. NCBI lineage: Eukaryota > Viridiplantae > Streptophyta > Pinopsida > Pinales > Pinaceae > Pinus > Pinus albicaulis. The sequence goes on from CM076579.1 coordinate 742,885,771, forward strand.
GCCTTCTACTCCCTGAGGTAAGGCACATATCTCAATAACTCCAAAAATATTCTGGTGCACTCCTCATCAGTCATAGATCCCATCTTCAGCTCATAGAATTATTTTTCCCTATCATCGTAGTATCTCTCTGATAGATACTTCTTCCTAAGTAGTCTCTCAAACTCACTCCAAGTCAACTCCACTTCATGAATACCTCTGAAATTATTTACATATTCCAAAAATATATATTCTTTACCTTTAAGACTGAATGTAGTTATTATTTCCTTCATGTTATCTTAGTAATCATGCAATCTGAAGAACTTATTCATCCCAAGAAACCATTTTTCGGCATCCTATGAATTATTCATTTCCTGTCAAATGTAGGCATATTTTATTTCTTGAACTCATATGGAAAATATCCCTTGCCACTCCTCCTATAAGGATGTTAGTGATAATGACCATGATAATTTTCTGAACCAAAACTAGAGTAAAGCCCATGTCCACTCCCTAGTTTATCAGGTGTATCGAATAATATTTCATATCTAACAGTGTCATCTCTATCCAACCCATGTCCACCATGTGACCTACTACCATATTCCCCATTTTTCCTATCCTTTTTTCCATTACTGATCCTAAGCAGTCCCTGCCTTTGCAAGTGTGACAATCTCTGAAGAATAACTACACTAACTTCTACTTGTTTCTCTTGTGCGCTAGTAAGTCTTGCTTGTTATTGAATGATTCAGTCATTATCATATTTGCAAATCCTTATTTCTTCCTTTAATATTCTCAAATTTTCTACTATGCGAGGGGAGTACTCATCACCATGCTGCTCATCTGATCTATAGGGAGAATCTCGTGAACTGTAGTCTACTATCTTGCTAGTAATTTTTTCTCTTATCTTTCTACAAGGCATATTATGTCAACTAAAAAAAATCATAAACAAACCAATGTACCTCAGTATAGTTCGGGGAGGATATGTCGTCTGCAAGGCAAATCAGATTAGAAAAATATATGTATAATCATAATCATCATAGTATAGAGATCATCTCAATCATTATCCCTTTTTCCTTGCATGATGCCACAACTAAAACACCAACTAGACAAAATGCATGCATAATAAAATTTGTACGACACACATGCATACCCAATGCATACAAAAACTAACACGCATTCATGACAAATGCATTCTTACAACATCACCATTAACTTATGTATGAAATCACAATGGCAACCATGACCACCACGATGCATACACAACAAGCACATAGACCAAAAAAATAGGGACACATATGCAATCAACATGTACATATGACAATACATTCATCCAAGGAGAGTGGAAACCAAACATCACCCAAGGAGAACGAAATCATGTTCTGATACCACTTTGTAACCCTCCTCCTCCCAAATTTAACAAATCTATTAGGTCCATTAGGGTAAACATGTGACGAGAGGCTACTGTGATGTGATTCAACTTCCCATGTACAGTTTAGGAAGTGGAACCGACAAAATAAAACCATTTTGACCTTCCTCAGGAGCTATAGACCCTTCAGGAGGCAACCAACCCTTCTAGATGCTTAACCCCTGATACAACTTATTATTTTACTAATTTTAACCCTCAGTCACTCCCATCACAATCCATGCATGTGACTAAGGCCTTCCACTCACTCCCTCAATAAGGCATGTCATCGACTATGGAATTTTTCAGGCAGTTTTGAACTAGTGACCCCAGATTCTGAGCCACACTTTTAGGGCTAGGTCTCAGGCCACTTCCCAGAACTTCATGAAACTTTTAGAAATGTTAAACACCAATGGAATAAGGCTAATAATCCAATAATTTGTAAAATTACTCGATCTAACCCTACTAGCCATGGTAGGAATTTAGTCAAACACGTCACAAATATGTAATCTACAAGTCATAACAACGTAAATGAGCATGGGCGTCTCATACGTATATGAGATTTGTAAAGAAGCAGTGATGCCATATCAAATTAGCTACATTATCATATATTAGGTCATATATTCATTTTTCATTCATTTTTTAATCGAAACATGGTAATATCCGTACATCAAGTTTGTCATAAAACATCCTCGTAACTAGCATATAAACAATAAAACTATCAAGGATATACTAGCCATGAAAACCACATATGAAGAAGTACATTTACACATGAAATACCAAAGGAGAAGGAGCTCTTATTAATGAATTAATAATCCAACCAAGTGAAGGACTTCCATGAGCCACCCAACCATATATGGGGATGAACCAAATATTTCTTTCAGCCAATCACCCCCATGCCATATTCCAATCATGAATGTGGGATATCATGAAAAAAATCAAGCAAAACCAAACCAGGGCTTCCAGAGGAAAAACCAACTCAACCGTTAATCAGTGATTCCACCTCACATTCATACATCACTAACCATCACCATAGTGGTCTCTACCCAAGTTTTCTAGGGCTCTAGAGTGTTTGTTCCAACCAAGGCTTCCAGGACTAGTAACTCAGCCCACAGCTATTGTCAGGATTCCAAAGCGTTTTTCCAAATAGGGTTTCAAAGACTAGTAACTCAACCCACGAAGGTCTTCCATAGAATTTTTCCAACCAAGGCTTCCAGGACTAGTAACTCAAGCTAATTTGTTACATGGCTTCCAAAGCATTTATCCAACCAAGGCTCCATGAACTAGTAACTCAACCCACAACCATAAGGAATATGAGAACCAACCAAAAAACAAAGGAAAGAAACCCACAACACCATGGCTATCCGGGAAATGCCAAGGCTAGGAAAAACCATTGTAAATCCATGAAATCCTCCATCCCAATGAAATATCATAACCAAGAAACCACATTCATGTGTCATGCATGTCAAAAATATCAAGGAAATCATACATGCAACTCGGTGCCTGCAATAAAAAACAGTTGTAGTTGCTGACCCCGATGTCTTATTACACCTTCCTGCTCTTCCTTTGCCTTCTTGTTCCAAATCCCAAGTATGCCACACTCCTCCAAGAGTGATCTAAGAAAACTTTAAGTTTCCAAGAGTATGAGAGAGAGAGAGTAGAAAGTGAGATCTCCAAGGTAAATCTAACAAAAGGTTGAACTGAAAAAATCCATCAACTGATTCTCAGAAGCCTTTTTATTAATGAGGTCTATACTTTCTTCATTTTCCATTATTTTCCTTCAATTTCCTCCTCACATGCAACTTGTGACCTTTTACCTCCCTTTTCTCATAATTTACACTATTTCATAAATATAATGTTAATAAATGCCTCATGCCTTTCCAAATCCTTTTCCATTTCCTTTTCCAATTTCCATAGCCATTAATTAATCACAAGTCATCCCCATCACTATATTTTTTCCCAAAATTGATCTTGGAATACATGTCCCATGAACTTGGTTATTTTTTCCTTTATTAAATTTATTACATGAATTTTTGACCAAGGTTGTTACAAATCCACCATTAGTTTTGATCTTCAAGTTCACCACCGCTTATCATCAAGAAAGGCATGTAATAAAGTAGATGTTCTCTATCTTTATCCTACATGGCATCACATCCAACATGAAGAATCCATGACTTAGGATCCAGTAATTGATAAGGGTTTGTAGCAAATACCTTTTGGAATGAATGTTTTCCATTGTAAAAAAATTAATAAGTCCCTAAAATTTGTAGTGAATACATTGCCTATTCATCCTCAAAAGAAATATTACCCACTTCATAATGCTCTCTTTCTTTCCAAATGATAGCCATCCTAATTTCAAATAATAAAAAAATAGTTAGAATTTGTTTCTTCTCTAGATAGTTGCATATATACATGACTATCCTTTAAGTAACTTGGATATAGGGCTAGCCACAATATACCTATATTAATAAGACCCACATATGTGCAAGCCCTGTTTTAAATATAAATTAAAATCTAATTGATTTAAATCAATAAAAGAGAAATATTTTAAGAATTACTTGGTCCTAATGAAATTCATGTTGGTGACTAGGATCTATTGAATTCAACACTAGAAGTTGGAGAATATTTTACACCAAATTGCACTCCAAATGGTAAAAAGTGAAAATGAGTGGTAAAATGTCATTTTAAACCATTATATTAAAATTTCAAACACAATTTCTTATATGTTTTTACTGTTATTTCATATATTTACCTGATGGACTAACTTTTAACCTATATTTTCAATATTGTGCACATTTTTTTAGAGAATTTTGTGAATTTGCATTGTTTTTCAGCACTCACATCCACAATAGATTTATTGTGGAAGGTAATGTTTCTAATATCCTTAATATATGGTATGATTTTCCCACATTGAATTATGCATTATGAACTTTTTTGCAATACTTTTCCACAATATCAACACCACTCCTTTGTGACACCACCCCCATTTGTCATTTTAAGTGTCGTAACTTAGTGGTAGAGCCTATCTTTACATGAGCACCCTATTCAGTACCTTGCTAGCTATTTGTCACCCATGCTACTTTATAATTTTAGGCTCTGTATCCCTATATAGTCTAGCCATAACTCTTAATGGAGCGCCATACTTTATTTTAATTCATATTTTGGCCATTACCTAAGGGGCTCAAAAAATTTGAGTTTTAGTAATGCATTGCATATAACCGCATGTGATTTTCAACCTATTCTTATCTCTATCTTTTTCTCTTATAATTTGGCTGCCTATGAATTCTCTCAAGTGTTATCCTTGCATCTATTTCATTTGTCACTTGACCATCAATGGAGGGAACATTCCTTGAGTGTCCATATCCTACATGATTTCCCTGCATTGAATGTAGGAGTGTTTCAAGCACTAGAACTAGTTTGTTTGTTCATAACACCCACTCCCTCCATTGTATCAAAGAAATTTTCTATTCTTTTTATAATTTTTATAGTATTAAATTACAAGAAGATCATATATTTAAATAAAAATATGGAGTTCATAAGAATATATTTCTTCATTTATATGCAAACAATGATGAGTTATATCACCCTTGAAAAAAGCACCAAGAAATGAGTCTAGTCCTCATTAAGTTGGTATTTAGTATGACCTTAAGAACCCAAACCCTATTTTTGAGTTTTTATTCCTCTTATTATTTAATATTCCATCATATGGAAACTGCATTGATGCCTCTTGTATTGCAAACTTATATCAGTGTTAATTTGTTAATCTTTGTAGACCAAATCATAATTATGCCATGTTTATTTTCAAGGGAAGTTAGTTCTTTGTCAGCCATTCTACAGTTGAATCTTGACTCATTTTGTCATTTGTTCATTTTTTTCAAGTTTCTTTCACTATCAAAATATCTTCATCATATACTTGTGTCAGTATAGAAGGTACCCATTGACTTCTTGCGAATGGATCTACTCTTATCAACTACAAAAAATTGATCTGAGAGTAGACCTAGAGTACCACCCTCACTCTATTTCCATCATTGATAAGTGAATTTGTTCTCAATAGTGACTTTCATCATTGGAAATTGAATTATTGATTTCCCTTATGTTTTATTTCAACTTATGTTATCAAACATTGGTATTCTTGCACTAACTTAGGTTCCATTTACCTCATTGATGTAATTTCTCGCTTCTATCACTATATTTCATCATCTGTTGTTATTCAGTGGGTATTCTCCCTATTCTATTCCATCTAGTGCCATTGCAAGAGGTGTAATTTTCTATGGTCAAATTAATACTTTGTTTCATTCCATCTAAATCATTGGTTACACTTGTGCTGGTTGATGGGAGATGCCCCAATTTCGTCCTTCTATCAAATATTGTCTCATTGACTTCAACCCATTTGCTATGGGAATAAGGTATAGAGTTTCATTTAGTACCTTTGAGTTTGAAATAATAAATGTTATATTCCCTCACTATTGACAGTGGGAATACATAAATTCCCCTTAATTGATAGATTCTATCATACTTTTGCACATGTATTCACACTCATTAGAAAATACTAGGTATCATGATGCCCATTATCATTATCAGTGGGTTTCCTCACATTTGTTAACTATATACATCAATGAATAGTAATTAAATGATTTCTCCCTTGATTGAATTCAACTCATTTATTCATGTGGTATATATTTTTACCTTCGATGGTTGGTTTGAAGACCTCGGGTTGTGTCAACATATTTTGGAAGCCTTTTTAGTTCTTATCATTACATCCTCTTTGTGATGCTACTTCTCACCAATATCATGTTTTATGTTGGAACCCTAGTTTTTGGACAATACCACTAATTTTCACATGAATTTGGTACTTCATAGGGGTATCATTCATTCCCTTCATTTCTTTATATATCCTCCAATTTTATACACTCAAACATAGCTCCTCTATGTATTACTCGTGTCTATAATATATTTGACATGTATCTACTATGTATTCACTTTGTGTACATTATTATCATTTTTTATGCATACACGTTCATGAATAAAAAATTTACTTTATATGGTGGCCATTATTTCCTATCTCTGAGCATGTGTATGCCCTCCTTAGGATATAATTTGTCTTACCTTGGTTTCTCTAATATGTATTGCTCATTTCATTTTCTAGTGAAATATTTTGAAGCAAACTTGATAGTGTCCTCTTGATTATATATAATGTATTTTATCCATTAGATATCCTTCTGACCTAATATTAGAGGATATTTTTCCACAATTGATTAAGAAAAGTTACTTTTTCTTGACATCATATCACTTTTCCCATTGTAGACTTATTTTCCATAAATGAATCTCTAAAAAACAAATTTTTAGTTTGTGTATGTTACCCTTATTCTACAATAATGTTTCTTTATATGACTATCACAAAAGAAAAATTCATATGTATATGAGTCTCTAAAAAAGAAACTCACCTTTGCCTTCAAAATGCACCAAAAAAATTTGAATATGTGAATAATAATATGTTTTGGTTTGAGGTTTACAATTTGACCAAAAATCACCTTCTATTGGCCATACCCCAATGACCCTAACCACTTATTTGGTTTGACCAAAAGCCACTAAATATTTCTTGTAGCCCCATTCATGACAAGGGTGGAAGAGGAGTACATTCATGCCTTAATCTAGAAACCTTATGTTGGTAAAATTCCTCTTAAATAGTCTAAATTTTCCTAGTGCTTTTGAGTACTCTCAAAACTAAGAAACCTATGTTTCCTCATCTTTTGGATGATCTTGATTTGATCCCCTTATCTTTCCCATTGACTGGAATCCTATTGGTGGGTACCTATAGTGGCCTAGGGTGGAGGGACTTAGAGGAAAATTGTGTATCATTCCTATAGCGAGTTACTTGTATATTCCATCCTTTTATATTATTGTTTATATAATAATGAGAAACTTATATTTTAAATATTCAATTTGATGTGTATTTAATATAGTATATGATTATGCATGAACATTTACATAAGAGAACATTTGTTTCTGGTTCTGAAATGGAAGGATGGACGATGGGAGCGCTAGGGTTTCTCTCCGCATGGCGGATCTCTGAACCACTGTAGGCAGGGGCCGACCCAGGCCACGCGGGCGATGGGATGTGACAGGGGTCCCTTACCTGTCAGGGTCTTGCTCCCATCTGGATCTTTCCGAGTCAGCCTGAACAGTGCTATCCCCGAGGTGGAATAACCGTTCGGTTTAAACCCTGACTTGACTGGAGGTAGCGGTTTTCCTTGTTTTTACTCTTTGCGATAGAGTTTTTACCTTGGATCCACAACAGCTTTCCTTTTCCAGAGGCGGCGGGCTAGGGTTTGAGTAAAACCGCTGTGATGGGGCTTGATCGTGACCATGTTGATGTTGAACCGGCGCCGGAAGATTTGCTCACCGTTTGGGGACATGAAGTCTCTGTCCAGAATATCGAACGCTTCTTCCCAAAATCAACAGTGAAACCCGCCCCTCCTCCATCAGAAGATGGCGCAGTCTCTTTCCCTCTCAGATCCACATCTCAGGACTTAATTGGTGCTTCGAAGGCCGACAAAGGCTCTCCCTCCAGCAGAGGTGGACTCTCACGGAGCGATGGCCTCGACAGCGACCGACTCAGGGCTCAAGGGTTTTCCTCCCTCTCCGAGGGACCAAATCCCTTAGTCTTCCCTCCTCTCACTGGTGGGTTAGAGGACATGGTGGCGAGTTGCGGTTTTCATGTGCATAAAGGGCTTCCAACCGCAAAAGATATAGCATGGAGAAGGTTCACCATCGGAGCAGAGGCCCCTTGGGCGACAGACTGTGGAATTAGGGCCTCGATTCAGAGCACCAAACCGGCCCCTTCTCCTAGTTGCTTGGCCGTTGTCTCTGCTCAAGCAAGCGAGGCTCAGCCCCAAAAGGGCCCTCAGGACGAAGGCACTGGTCTCGAACCGGATCTTGAAAGCCATCCGAAGCTTCTCGAGGTCGGAACTAACGCGAGCCACTTGGAGGGTTTAGAACCTGAGGTTGACACAGAACTTGAGAAGGGTCAGGCTGTGAAGGCGCTCTTGGATGAGGGGGCGACGAATTGTGTCATCCACGCTAATCATGAGCCGGATGAGAGGAGTCAGGAGCGGCCGGGAGAGAAGGAAGCAAAGGGTCGGCCTTGCAAAGAGCTGGGGGTGGATGAAGTGCAGGCGAAGTTAGTGGGAGGGAAGCGCAAAAAATCGACTTCTATCAGAACGAAGGAGCCTCTCCCTTGCTGCGCCCTTGGAGTGGACATCCTCATTGAAGAAGCCATGGCAGCCTCAGAGTCCAGACTTGTAGGCAGAGTGCGTGGAAGAAAATACACTGCCGCATACATTCAGGATTGGGTCGACTCAGAATGGGCACATGCGCCAAGTAAACCAGTTGAATGCAAAGTTCTGGAGAGAGGGTGGTTTACGATGTGTTTCGCCCAAAAGGACCATGCAAATTGGGCTCTTGAAAGGAACTGGTGCTTCGGCAAGCGCCCAGTCCTTATCCGCAGATGGACTCCTATGTTTGATGCCCAGACCGAAAAGATGAACGAGTCGCCTGTTTGGGTAAAACTGCCAGGGCTCCCTCTCCAATTTTGGGTTGATTCGGTCTTCACCTCCATCGGGAACACTCTGGGTAAGTTTCTGGAAGTTGACAGGTCTTTTTTACAAAAAAATGACCTCAGTGTGGCCCGGATCCTTGTAAGTCTCAACCCTAGGGAAGGGCTCGCTGAAGCAATGACCCTAAAATACAGAGAGATGGAATTTCTACAACAGTTGGACTATGAGAACTTGCCCTTCCGCTGCCACAGATGTCACAAAGTTAGTCATCTGGCTAAAGAATGCCCCCTGGGCCACCGTCGCAGAAGGAATCCTCTCAAGACTTTCAGGAAGCCATCGGCTTTTCTAGCTCCCGACCCAAGCTTGGTTGCTCCGAAGGAACCCACCGACGAGGAGATAGAAGCTGATGTGGAGATTGTGACCTCCAGCGCACCTCGACAGCAGGCAGCACCTGACCCCCCTGAGACAGCTCCTGTTCAGACCGCCTCTCAGTCTCCTCCATATCCTGGAACAACAGAGGCTTCACAGGCGGGTATGCCCCTCTCTCTCCCCTCCTCTCTTAGTTTTTTCGATTCAGCTTCTGGTTTTTTTTTATCTCTGAGTCTGGTCCTTCCTGCCAGCTCTAGATGGAGCTTTCCTCCTTAAACTTGAACTCCTCCCCTGTTGACAGTATGATTGTTTCGGTACCTCCGCCCTTCGACCCCCCGCCTCCTCCCTTGGTCAACCCTCCGGCCACTTTTTTCCCCTTGGAGCCCGCTCCCCCCTCCGCCGCTCCTCCCTACAACTTGAGATCGATGACAACCCGTCTCGGGATGGGCTCAGCCCCCTGTGGTCTTGAGCAGGATCTGGTGCCAACAGGGCCCAGAAAATCGAGAGGTAGAAAATCGAACCTCTCTAAGGCACAAAAAAAGGCAAAGATCGACATTGTCGATGGGAAACAAAAATCCTTAACCGGGGTGCTTAGAGCAGCACAGCCACCCCTTGACTCTTTGAAATGATCCTCCTCTCCTTCAACTGCAGAGGGTTAGCTAGTCAACCCAAAAAACTAGCCTTGAGGGATTTAATCAAGTCCTACAATCCTGACATTCTTATGCTTCAAGAAACCCTTGGAAAAGGGGAGGATATCATTGCTCTTCTCTCCAAATTTCTCCCTGGCTGGCGCTTCCAAGCCATTGATGCAAACGGCCGCTCAGGTGGGGTGGTCACCGGTTACAAAGCAAGCAATCTCAGAGAAATCTTTGCTTGGGGGCTTGAAAACTCTCTGGCGCTGGAACTATATTCCAGGGAGCTCTGTCTACCTCTCCTTCTCCTCAATGTCTATGGGCCCTGCCAGGAGAGGGAGTTTTTCTGGACCTCTTTCTTTCGAAAGTCCTTCCTCGCCCACCCGAACCTGATCATCGGTGGCGACCTCAACTTCTCTCTGGGGGTCTCGGAATCATGGGGAGCCAATGCTCAAGCTGACCCTCTTTCTGATTTCCTCCTCTCCAAGATTGCCTCTTCACACCTGGTGGATCTCACACTTCTTAATCTAGACCTACCTGACGCAATAAAAGAGTAGGCGATGACTGGGTGGGCAAGAAGTTGGACCGCTTTCTTCTGGGTGAGGATTGTTCTGAAAAACTCTCAACCTTCAGGCATTGGGTGGGCGAAGGGGGCCTATCTGATCATTTTCCAATCCTCTTGGAGACAAAAGGTGCTAAAAAAAAAACAGGGTCTCCCTTTAAATTCAACTCCTCTTGGCTGGCAGATGATTCTTTCATTGATCTATTTCACTCCACTTGGAGAAGGACCGGGCCAGGAGAGGGAGAGAGGTTGGGCCACTACAAGGATTTTATGAATAATTTAACCCGCCTCAAAGCAGCCACCAAGATCTGGGTTATCCAAAAGACTCAAAAGGAAGATGAGGAGTTGAGATCCATTAATGCAGAACTTGACCTCCTCGAAGACCCTGAAGGGGGTGGTTATGCCACCCTGGCCTCTCGAGATAGAATTCGGAAGCTCGAAGCAGACCGAAGGAGAATTCTTCAAGTGAAAGAGGAAAGCTGGCGCTTAAAGAGCAGGGCTATCTGGCTATAGGCAGGGGACGAAAATACAAAATTCTTTCAGCAATATGCCAAAGGAAGGAAAAACCTAAACACCATTTGGGAAATGCCAAAAGCAAATGGGGAAAAGGCTCAGTCTTTTGAAGAGCTTGCCTCTTTAGGGGTTGCCCACTTCAAAGATATTTTCAAAGCCCCAGAAGAAGCCTCCATAGCTGAAGTTATAAGGGTTGCTCAATACTTCCCCAGATTTATTGATGAAGAAGGCAATGACAGCTTGATGGCTCCGGTCTCCAAAAACGAAGTGGAGGACACCCTTAAGTCAATGCAAAGAGAGAAAAGCCTAGGTCCGGACGGCTGGACAGTGGAATTCTTCCTCCATTTCTTTGACTCCCTTGGTGACGATCTGGCTGCGGTGGTGGAAGAATCTAGGATCTCTAGTTTGATTTATCAGCCTCTCAATGCTACTTTCTTGACCCTCATTCCCAAGACTGAACATCCCTCTTCCTTCAATGACTTTCGACCCATCTCCTTGTGCACCTGCCTTTACAAAGTCATTGCAAAAGTCATTACCTCCAGGCTGAAACCCTTTCTCTCTAAAAACATCTCTGCAGAACAGTTTGGCTTTTTAGATGGTCGTCAAATACATGAGGCTGTTGGGGTCGCGCAGGAAACTCTCCACGCCCTGAAAAAGAGCAGGAAAAAAGGGGCCATAATCAAGATTGATCTGTCAAAGGCCTTTGATAGAATCAGCTGGATGTTCCTAAGGCTCCTCCTAACGCACCTAGGCTTCAGGCACGATTTTGTAAGGTGAATTATGGGATGTGTTTCCTCGACTTCTATTGCTGTCTTGATTAATGGTGTTGCTTCAGATTTCTTCAACCCACAAAGGGCCTGCGTCAGGGATGCCCCATTTCGCCCCTGATATTCCTGTTTGCTGCTGAATGAATCAGCCTAATGATCAAAGAGGCCAAAAGACAGGGCGAACTGAAAGGAATTGAAGTCGGGCTAAATCTCTGGGTAACCCATCTCCTGTTTGTTGACGATATTCTCTTGTTCTGCGATGGGAGCTGGGATGACTGCCGCTACCTGAAAAGGATCCTTGAACTCTTCTTAAAAGCCACAGGATTGGCTATAAATGAGCAGAAATCCTCCATCACCTCCGCAGGGCTCTCGCCCTCAGAAGTAATCAGAGCTAAAGAGTTTCTCCCCTTCGAAGCAAAATCCCTTCAGGATCTGTTCAAATACCTCGGCTTCTCTCTCAAGCCCGACTCCTACAGAGCTCAAGATTGGACCTGGCTCCTGGGTAAAATTGAGCACATATTGAAACTTTGGAGTCTTAAATGGCTGTCAAGGGCAGGCCGCCTTGTCCTTATCAAATCGGTGATCTTGGCCATCCCAGTTTATTGGGCCAGTCTCATTTGGGTACCAAAGTGTATTCTCCTGAAAATCAATAAAATTTGTAGCAGATTCCTATGGGCTGGCCAGAAGAAGGATCCCATCACGCCATGGGTGGCATGTGATAAAATTTTCAGACCAAAACAGTGGGGAGGGTGGGGGATAAAGGACCTGTATCCTTTTTCTAAATCTCTAGCAGCCAAACTAACCTGGAGACTGGTGTTCTCGGATAATCTCTGGACAGCTGTAACCAGAAGGAAGTAAATTGACCCTCTCACTCCTTTGGAATGGATCAGAATGCCCAACAAATCCTCAAAAAACTCTTATGTGGTATGGAAAGCTCTGGTAGTTGCTGCTCAGGTCATTGAAAAAGGCTTGGTATGGAACGTGGGAGATGGCATATCAGTAAGGCTTGGGAGAGACCCCTGGGTGGGCTGTCTGGAATCTTTTGCCCTCTCTCGAGATTTGATTGATGATCTTAACAGCAAAGGGCTATCTTCCCTCAACCAAATTGCAGACCATGCAAATTCTTCCATCTGGCGACAGGAGTGGCTTACCGGGGAAACCCTCGGCCTAGATGACAGGTGGCTGCAGGAATGGCGGGCCTATTGTACAGGACTGCTGACCTCCCACATTCGCATTTCAGAAAAGCCAGATGAGCTGAGATGGGTTCATTCTCAGACCGGCCTTTACACACCAAAAGCAGGATATGACTGGCTAATGACACAAAAGGGATGGGAGGAACCTAGCTGGTGGGCCAAGCCACTGTGGAAATTGAAAGGGCCAGCCAAGACCAGACTTTTCTTCTGGTGTGTACTCCAAAAGAGAGTCCCCACCTGGGATTATCTTCAAAAAAGGGGGAAAATTGGACCAGGGCGGTGCCCCTTGTGCAAGGAGAGCGAGGAAACAACTCAGCACATCTTCCTCTCCTGCTCTTTCTCCAAAAGCTTATGGAACGAAATGTTGAGTCTGACCAACACCCCCTTCGTTTGGGAGGGGGAGGAAATATCTGAAGCCTGGAACTCTTGGTGGCAGCAGGCACCAAACGAAAAAGTCAGAGCGCTGCCTCTTCTGGTGGTTTGGGGAATCTAGCTCGCCAGAAACCACTTGATCTTCAACGACTCAGCCTTTCCAATTGCCAGATTAGCAGCAGAGGGGGTGGAAATCTATGAAAACATCCCAACCCCCTCCATCTTGCAGCATAGCAGGCCTGTTCAGCAGGAAGAAATTAAAGGATCCATCCCCTGGGCTTACTTCGACGGGGCCTCTGATATCAACAAGAACTGTGGAGCTGGCCTGGTCATTCATTTTCCTTCCGGAAAACTTCTCAAAGCATCAATAGGGCTTGGTACCAGAACAAACAACTTTGCCGAGCTTAAAGCACTGCACCTTCTTCTTGGATGGCTCGTTGTGTGCAATGAGCGCGAGGCCCAGATTTTCGGAGACTCTTTGAACACAATCAAGTGGGCCAACGGTTCACATCACTGCAGGAAATTTTTGTTATCTCCTTTTCTTAATGAGATCTTAAATATTAAATGCTGGTTTTCTGGGCTCACTATCTGTCATATTTTCAGGGAAAGAAATTCAGAAGCAGACAGCCTTTCTAAAAAAGGCATTGAGCAGGTTTTGGGCGCATGGATAGTTGAAGAGGTGGCTGATGGGGTGGCAAGGCGACTCGCTCCCCCAGCTTTTGCATAACTTTCATTTTATTTCTGATTCTATTTCGATGTATATACTGCTACTCTTTTTTTGTTTATGTATAAACTTTTTCAGGACTCAGAGCTGTTTTCCTGTCATAGGAGGCCTGAGTTCCTGTATACGACTGAACCTTATTTTTCCTTTTTTTTTTTTCCAGTACAGTGCCTACTATCTGGTTTAAACTCTGACATTATGGCTTCCCCATCACTCTGTTTCGGCTGTTTTCATTTTAGGAAGCCGGGAGTTGGGGAATCTACAGGTTTCTAGCTGTCCAAAAGATCAGTTTTGTGACTTGGCTGCTTGGTGGTTATTTCTGGATATATCCACAAACAGCGTTTTTGGCTTTCTTTGCAAACAAGGGAAAGGAAATGCTCAGCATATGCTATGTAACCCCTATATATTAATAGATGGTTCGATTTTTTTCTGTGGAAAAAAAAAGTATATGATTATGCATATAATTTTTTATCATTCACTTTAGGTATTCAAGTTTTCTTTATACATGTGGTTTCCCATATTTTATTGGTTATATGTGTGCAATTTTTAAAAGTGAGGATCAATAAATAAAGATCGAGTGAGGGGATCTACATCGATCATTATTTCTCATAGTAAGTGCACAAACCCAGATAGTATTTTATTTGATTTCCTTGATAGTTTTGTCTTTGCAACTGAGTTTCTTGTTACCACTCTATCATGGCTCTAACCCTACCCATGGGGAATTATTTCCCACTAACACTAAAGAAATTAATTTTCATCCAATCAAGATAAACTATCCTCATGAGGTTTGGAAGAGGTTAAGATCATTGGAAGAAGTTAATATCATCAGAAGAAGTTAATATCATTGTTCAACAAATTTCATGAAAGTTAGGTCATGCAGTAAGAGAAATTTTTTATCTCTCTTTGTTCCCATTCTTTTGAAAATATTGAGGACTACCTAGGTTGTTATAAACAACTACAGTTGAATTTGGGTGAACATGAGGATAAATTTCCAAAAGAAAGATGGATAACTCATTGAATTGGTCTTGATGAAACTAAGAACACCTTATGATGTGTGTTTTTCCTCATTTTCACCAATTGTATGATGCAAGGAAGAAGGTAAGGATAACACATACAATAGCTTCTATGATTTATTGGAAAAGGACCAAAAAAGGTTTCTTGATGAAGGGAACCTTGGTAGTAAACATCAGGCTCACTTTCTCAAAAAATAATTTAAGATGATGTAGAAGAAGAATGGAAATTGGGAGGAGTGTCTATTGTACAGACAATCCCTTCTATAGATAGAAGCGATATCTTTAGTCCTAATGAGAGGATCTAGAAACAAATGAGACAAATATTTGTAAACTTACCTAGCTTATATCACAAATTACAAAATAAGATAGATGGCCTACCTTGCTTTGATGCTAACTCTTGTTGGTGTTGTTTCCCGATCTTCTTGCCTCCAAGTCCAATCCTATTTACGTCCTTGCGGATGAATACCTGCAAGGAAGATAAAAAAAAGATGAGAAAATCATACCTAGAATAATTCATTCTAACATAAAATATATGAAATATCAAACAATATCACACTTAATGAGTAATTATTTACACACTTATCGGAAGCAAACACATAATGTATTATTGATAGAAAGTAAGGGAAGCATACAACCACTTAATTTTTGATGTTGGAAGCCTCCTTTGGATGAGTTTCCAAGTCCTAGCCAAGACCTTCAAGCACTCCTTTCTCCTTCAGGAAATGGTAGAATTTAGGCACAAATGAGCAAAAGGATGGAAACCAGCATTGATCAACCATTTGAGGAATGTAGGGAATTAATTTATAGGGAAGGAGAGGGATTTAGGGATCCAAAAAAAGTGGAAGAAGGTCCATATATTAAGGGTAAAAATCCTAATAGTAGGATCAAATTCTTGAAATGATAGCCCTCAACCCAATCCTCATTCAACTGTTACCAGCTCTTCGTTCTCAAGGATTCTAGTAGGAGAAGCTTCTCCTCGATTTTTGGAGAAACTTCCAGAAGAGCAGCAATGCACCTTTTCACTTAAATTCCCATGCTGGTAGTGCTAGACCCATATAATAGTGAAGGTGACAAGCACAAGGCATACCACATGAGAACCACATTGAGCCTGCAAATAGGATTTTTTGGCAAGCTCTTCTAGAATTTCTTCAAGGCATTTCTCTTTTGTTCTTCAGGGATGCTATGGCCATGTTCTCATGGTGAACACATTAATAGCCTTTGTCACTTTGCGACATTTAGGAAAAATTTCAACAGATCAGGGCATGAGATAGGGAGTGCAAAAAAATATTGTATAACATATGCCCCCTAAATCATGAAGGCAAAATGGGAAGTGATCATTGAAATGCTTTACAAGTCAAGGCTAGGACTTAGGAAACCACTGTCAAGAGACCTGCAAATCAAAACATAGCACAATTTATATGGCATCTCTAATGTAAGCATTCTAAATAATACATCTATGAATATAAATCTAATAATAGATGAACCCACGGCATGGACAAACCATCCAACTAGAAAGGATCATATAGTATGTATCCACGGCATGGACGCAACCATCCGTATAGTAGGGATCATTTTTACAATCATGAATAACTCCACACAACCTAGATTTATCAATTGAAATGTACAGTCTTCATCTCTGTCCTGACCCATCCAAATTACGAATCTAATCATGTGAATAAATGTATCGAATTGGAACATGGTAGAAACCAATTTATTACCATTCAATGATGTAAATTATTAATAAACATGAGAGAAACCACCAATGATGGTAGTGGCTCTCAAGGTGCAGCAGCACAATCTACAATTGTGAACAATGAAGCTGAAGTCGAACACTCATAGAATTATTCGATCGAAGACCAATGATGTGAACTTGCCATCGAATGTGAAGAACCTGCCATTAAAGCATGCAAGCTCTAAGGTACTGAAAGGGAGTTTCTAGATCATCTTCCTGGATAATGAGTTGGAGTCAATGACAAGTGATCCGTCGAAGGAGTACCATAATGTTTCCCACATCATCAACCTGAAACAAAGGATTTTGGAAAATTTGGTTAGAGTGTTTCAATATTGACACATATAAGGTCAAATGAGGCACAAGAGGTTTGAATTTGTAGATAGTATTTCTCTTGAACATATCAGCAACACGACTCTAGAGTTTGGAAACATTTGACTCAAAATGGGATCAATGGTCATGGTGACGATAGGATATGACCGAATGAGATACAAAAAGATTTTTCAAACCCATGAAGGAAAGTGATGAAGTGAGGATATCCCAAACTTGACATGAGATGCAGATGAGTGTCATGTTCAAGAGCTACATGTTGCCTTCAGTATATAATACAAGACATGTTTGCTTCGATTTTCCCCCACTATTTCTAGCGAGTACCTCTTTATTTTTTTTCACAAGGTTGAGGAGGATACCATATGCTTGTCTTATGCTTGTCTTATAAGTTCACCCTTCGGATGAATCCACCCTGGTAAGTTTAACAAGCCCTAGGAAGGAGTATCTCAGTCTCGCCATGGTGACAAGTCCTACATCGTTTAAGTTTTATGAGTCAGAAGGAAGTTTACTTGACATATATTTCATGTTTAGGGAGTTTGAAAAATAGGTAGAAAAGAAAACTCCAAAGGTCCAGTTTCATAAATACTCCCTTGAATCTGAAAAGGTTGAAAACGATATCTTAGATAACCTCTTATTCATGTTTGACTAAGTATTCCTTTTTTCGTAATTATTCTATCTCAGACCAGAAAAGGAGTAAACTTATACTGAGTAGACGTCAATTAATTTACTTTAACGAGCTCGAAATGAAAAGTGCTTGGCAATATTTTCATTTTTTGAGAGTCAGAAAAGAGCTGAAAGATGACTCTAGGGGGGTTTCCTTTTTCGTTTATCTTCACGAGTCCGAAAAAGTGATAAAACAAAAATCATCATTCACCAATTACCATCGCCAATTCGTAATTAATTGTTGTTGCACGTGTGAGAAAATGTCACTCTAATCGAGAAAAATATATAATTATAAGTAAAAATGCATTTTAAAATGGCAAAAATAATTTTAACAAATTTATGTAAAATCAAAAGTAAAAAAATAAAATTTACTTTTTACCATTGCAAATTGGAAATCATTTACCCAAATTTACCTCGAACTTTAGGCACGGAGTGTGACCAATCTGGAAAACCATTCAACAAGTTGTTTGTTGCAAGTAAGAATCTTATCTTTCCTATGGATTTTGGTTGTATTTTTAAGTGATTTGAGCCATAGATTAGCTTTCTAGGGGAATATTAAAAAATTAGGGCTCGTGGGTGACTAACATGGGATTCACCCATCAGTACCACGTTGTTCGCCCTGTGCCCAACAAGACTAGCACGATGACAGTGCAGAAAAAATCCGATACAGTCTTGTTGGCGGTGAGAGTTAAATTTTTTAGCCAAAGCTCAATATTTACTAGATATTTTTCCAAATCTTATCCATGGAAGTTAATTAATATTGGTTTAATGATTGTTTGCAGGTGAAAAATGGCCATTGAATGGAAAGAAAGGGGCCATGAGGCGGAATATCAACAAACTGCACAAGACGCCCATTACATAAGGGCACTTCATGACTATGGACTGCTGAAGTTTTTTTGAACCTATGGGATAAGAGCCCAGGTAGATCTATTGCAATATTTGGTAAGGTGGAATTAGAGGAAATTTCAGCCTAAAAGTGGCTTCCTAAAGAAAATTAATAAAATAATAGGAAAATAATAAAATAAGAGTTATGAATTTTGGAGGGAAAAGAATAAGAATATATTTTTTAACTATATTTTTAGCTTATCTCCTTATAGTTTTACTCAAATTTTTAAGTGTAGACACTCGTTGGATGTGAAATTAATTCCACATCCAACGAGTACCCATTATGCATACTTTTAAGAAGACTCACAATGATAAAAGTTGAAGATACATTAAAAAAA
The DNA here is from genome assembly GCA_034641835.2 of Pinus albicaulis. Taxonomy (NCBI): domain Eukaryota; kingdom Viridiplantae; phylum Streptophyta; class Pinopsida; order Pinales; family Pinaceae; genus Pinus; species Pinus albicaulis. Next base: position 742,904,789 of record CM076579.1, read on the forward strand.
CGTGTTGAACACACTTTTTAAATGTATATTCACTTTTTATCAATGTGGGTCTTCTCAAAAGTATGAATAATGGGTACTCATTAGATGTAGAATTTAATTTCGTGTTGAAAAAGTATATTCACTTGAAATTTGAGTAAACCCATTAGGAGATAAGCCAAAAATACAATTAAAAAAAAGTAGTTTTTTTCCCCTCCAATATATTTACATGCACCTCTTTTTCAATTTAAAGGATTTTGATCAGTTTACATATTATGTCCATTAAAATTTCATGGGAACTTTTGATTGAAATTTCCTCTAATGTTGAATGTAGACTGCCAAGTGTTCGTGATAGGATATCAGGAATTGGACATAGTGGTGTCCGATATCTATTTCATCACTGATTTGTTCAGGAGAGGACAACTAATTCAGTTGTCTAGTTCTCGCCCAAGAGGAGACATTACATATATTTTCATAGCGAGACATTGTAGTCATTGATACCATAAAAAAAGAGTGGGAAGATCGACATAAATACTGTCATACAACCTCAATTGAGAATTTTCCTATTCACTATAGCTCGGGTAGAGGGGGTTAAAGCCTTTCATGAAGCAAGCAAGTCTCATTTCCAGTATGCCATAGACTGTCTCAGTCCAACCGTATTTACTTGGAGTGAAGGGATACTAATCAACATGAAGGACCAGCTTACTAAATGTAATATGGGAAAACTTAAGCAGTTCAGCTATGGGTTGATTTTTGTGACACTTTTCCTGGATCAAGTTCCATTGTTTTGGTACTAGTGGATAAAGGTAGGACTTCCTACATTAAGATATCCATGATTGCTGAGGTGGAGTGAGGTGATGCATCTCCATGGTGGCAGGTAGCAGATGACTTTCCCGGTTGCATTCTTTGTATGGTTGCGACAACAACTTATCATGGTCGATGACTGGGCGTACACAGGGAAAATTTTTAGAGGAGATCTAGAAATTCCTTTACCACCAAGAGGATGATTGAAATACCTAGGTAAAAGATTGTTTTTGAAATTTTTTATTTTTATTTATTTTATTTATTTATTGTGAACTGAGATTTGTACTAATGATATATGCATATGTTTGACCAGAGAGACCTCCATGGGTTTCTCCAATAGCACTGAGATTGGTTCTCCAACTTGGGGATGCTCCCTATGTCGAGGGGGTTAACCCTATGGTGGATATAGAGCGAAACCTGGATGCCTTGACTAGAGGCATTCTGGATTACACGAACATCAACAATGTACCTCTCTGATATCATAGGCACATGGTGGGGGTGTCATCTAGATTACATCGACAGTTATTCCAAGTTATTAGAACTATTTTATGCTATCACAAGAACCATGTCGGTAGATAGACATGTCTTTGATCTTTCATTTTGCGTTTATGTAGGCTCGATGAGGCATATATCCTAGAACACAGATTTTTTGTTTTTGATGTAACACATATTTTACAAACTATATATATATATATATATATATATATATATATATATATATATATATATATATATATATATACATGTTTTCCTTAATTATATTTAATGTTCTCATTATGTCATGGCTTCATTTTTACATGTGATGCAGATGTCTATCTAGAACATAATTTTCCAGTGTATCTGTTACTGTATTTAGATTTCTTGGAATATCTTGGTAAGTAATGTAATAAAAAATTCTTTCCAAGAGACGAACATGTAGATACCTCCTTAAAATATGAGGGTTTCTAACAGAATAATGCATGTTCAAACGCCATCATTGAAATCACCATAAGGAAGAGGGTTTTTTGACATCTTCAAACCAAGGGGAACATGGTAAGTAGGGGAAAACATGTTTGAAAAAATAAAAAAAATCACACCAAAAATTTCACACTAATGAAACATAAACTAATGTACAATTTATCCATGCAAAATCAAGAATAATACTTATTTAGGTAGATCCCATTGCGGAGCTTAACCAACTGATTCCCTTCATGGTCTACTAATTCACAGGCACCCTTTTGTAATACTTGTTTAACAATATAGGGTTCGTGCCACATAGGTTGGAATTTCCCAGCTCCTAGTTTATCATTAGTTTGATTATATAATAGGACCAAGTCACCTTCAACATATACATGAGGGGTCTCGGATTTGTCATATTGAGCTTTAACTCATATTTTCTGAGTCTAAGTGACCAAAGAGGAAATTTGACGTCGCTCATCAAGACATTGAAGATAAATCAATTGTTCCTCCTCAAGTGAAGTACTAGGGAGTAATTCGACATCTAGTTTTAATGAAGGAATATCACACTATATTGGAAGAGTGGCTTCCTTGGCAAAAGTTTGGTATGGCAATAAATCTGAAAAGAGTATAAGATGTTAGTTTCTATTGTGTATTCCAATGGTTCGTTGAAGCATGGTGACTAAAACTTTTCTGACTACTTCAACTTGGCCATTTTCCTGTGGGTAATAAGGAGTTGAGCTATCATGATGTAGTCCAAACTGAGCAGTAAGTTTTTTCATTATATAGTTCTGAAAATGGGAGCCATTATCAGTGAATATGGCTTGAGGAACACCAAGCCGAGCGATAACATGATTGAAAAGGAACTGAGCCCCAGTTTCACCATCAGCATTGTGTGTAGGCATCGCCTCGACCCATTTAGTGAAATAATCCACAACAACGATGATAAACCCATGCCCCCTAGTCAAGTGAGGGTTAGATGTCATGAAATAAATGCCGCATTTGGAGAATGGTCCAACGATGATAGTTGGGTGTAAGGGAGAGGGTGGGGATTGTTTTTTCCAATTATAAATATCGAAAGCATACATTTTTGTACTACAAGAATGCAATCTTTGATGATTGAAGGCCAGAAGTAACTAGTGTAAATTATCTTTTGAGATGTAGCATATCCTGACATATGACCACCACAGGTTCCATAATGGTAGTCATTCAAGGCTTTCTCAGATTCCTCATGACTTAAGATTTGTCAAAGGATGGAATCCACACCAAAGCGATATAAAGTATCTCCAAAAATGCAATAGGGTTGGGATTGGTATCGGACTCATCATTTTTCACACTGAGATAGCTCTGGTTGAAATGTTTGAGTCTAGATATAGATGATAATATCTCCATACCATGGATCATGGGTTATAATAAGGAAGATATATTTGTTTGGAATCATCTCATCAAATGCAGCAGTTGTGTGTGCAGCGGGAAGGTAGCAGATCAATTTGAAAAAAAAAAATCATTTCTTTGACTTAGCCATAGTAAATTATATGTCAAAATCCTACATAATAAATATCCATTTGAAATACTATCCCCCAAGCAACTGATGAGACAAAATATAATTCATGGATTTTCACTCATATATAACTATCATTTTGTGTACAAGGATATAATTACGAAAGCATTGGAAAACGTGGAATGTTGCCAAAACCAACTTCTCTACATGATCATATCGAGTCTCAATGGAAAAGATATTTCGACTCAGGTAGTATATCACATTTTCATCACCATTATCGTCGTCCTGAACCAGCACCATGCCAATGGTATTGTCAACAATGGACAAGTAAAGGAAATAACCACGATAATAGTTCAAGGGATGCAATAAATGTGTGCTGATGAGGGAAATATTCAATGCATTTAAGGCATTTTGGGGGACATCATCCCAAATGAATGGTTTCCCTTGCTTCAAAAGGTGATTAAAACCCTTGGCAAGATCTGCATAGTTAGGAATGAATCAGTGGAGAAATTTTTCCTTCCCTTGAAAACTTTGGAGTTGATGTAAAGAAGGTGGAGGTGGTAAATTGACAATGGCCTCCACCTTGAGAGATAAATTCGGATGCCTTGCTTGGATACTATGGACCCTAAGATATGTCCAGATTCAATGAAAAATACACATTTATGGGGATTTAATAGAATATTATAGTGTCGTCATCGTAGAAAAATTGCCCAAAGATGAGTTGGGTGATCATGACGCTTAGAAGAGTGCGCGGGATAATCATCAAGATAGGGTTGAACGATATGTTTTATATCATGGAAAGAATAAGACATAGCCTATTGGAAGGTAGCGCCAGCATTCTTGAGGCGAAATGGAAGCTTTTTGTAGATGAAGATCCCCCGAGAACAGATAAAGGAAGTTTTGTGTTGATCGATAGGAAGGATATTAATATGGTTATATCTAGAAAACCCGTCCATAAAGGAAAAGATCTCAATCCCAACACATTCATCTATGATTTGGTCAATAATGGGATTTGGATAGTTATCTTTAGGACATGGTCGATTAATATCTCTATAATAGACATAAAAACATATAGTTCCTCGATTTTTAGTTACTGGAACGATATTGGAAACCCAATATGTCAATGGTATGGGGTAAATAAAGTCATCTTTGAGAATTTTTTCAACTTCTCCTTTTATGGCAGATGCCTTCCATGGGTGCACCGGACAAAGATGTTAGCGAATAGGCTTCACATCCAGATAGGTAGGGATATCATGCTTCATAATTCTTGGATCAATGCCAGGAATTTATTCATATGACCAAGCAAAGACATCATGAATTTATTTTTAAATAGTTGTATAAATCTCGATCTCATCAACATAACAAGAGGCCTTGATGTGAATGTTTTTGACTATCCCTGACTTCACAGAGATATTGATGGGCATAGTTTCTGGGATATTTCCCATATTTCCTTAAGACAACACATCGTGGACTTGAATGTGAGTCTGAAGGGGAGAAATAATTTTAATGGAATTGGAATAATAGTAACAGGTAGAAATCGCCTCGAGGCTAGGAAGAATGGAGGAATGATGATGGATATCATTCCATGAAGTTTCTTCCAGAGACATGACTTCAGCGATGTTTCCATTAGTTGGAAACATCTCGTTCAAAGGATTATCAAAATCCAAAGAACCAAGCCAAAAGTATTTCGAATACAAGTCTATAACCATACTCAATCGATCATCGGTTGCAGATGCAGCCACGAAATCCAAGAGGACAGTTTGATATGTTTTTTCAATAGGTATGAGTGGCATAGCGTCGCCAAAATGATCAATTTGATCAAGGTTGGGAATGATCCAAGGGTCATGATGAGACGTGATGATATTAACTTAAGTGACATTAGTGGGAGGGGGAAGGGAAAAATTTACCATCTAATAGGCGTCTTTGAAAAGACCCACTCCAACACTCTCATAAGGTACAGTATATTTCCCAACATAGGGCACATTACCAGTGAAAGGGTCAACAGAAAATAAGGCTAGCTATTTTACTGTAACAATCTTCCCTTGACGGGGGAAACGAAGTGCGCGAAAGAGAGTAGAAAACACACAAACCATTGTGTGAGTCTAGGTACGACCAAGTAGAAGTTTATAATTGAGATTTTTGTCAAAAAATTCTACCTCCATATTGAAATTTTTTACCTTCCAACTGGATAGGTAAGGCATTGAGATTACCATATGAGCGGAAACCTCTGCCATCGAAAGCTTATAAGGTATTCAAGGAAAGGTTCAGAGTAGGAGAGTAAATGGCTTTCCAACATGAGATGGACATGATGCATGTGGAGGCTCCTTCATCGAAGAGAGTCCTATGAATAGTCTTGCCCATACTGACAACTTGTATGAGAAAATAAAGTTGAGATGGTAGGCGAGAAACATGGTTTTCAAGATAAAAATTGATCAAATTGGAATCTTTGGGATCAATTCCTCCAAGAGTCTCCATTGTGTTTTACTGACAATCCATTCTACGAATAGAAGCAATCTCTCTAGTCCTAATGAGAGGATCTAACAAAAAACTAGAAAAATATGTGTAAGATTCCCTAGCTTATATCAGAAAGTACAAAGTAATATAGATAGCCTATCTCACTCTGATGCTAATGCTTGTCAATTTCATCTCCCAATCTTCTCGCTTCCAAGCCCAATCCTCTTTACGTCATTGTGGATGAATACCTGCAAGGAAGATCGAATAGAGACGAGAAAATCATAATTTGAATAATTCATTCTAACATAAACTATATGACATATTAGAGAGTATCACACTAAATGAGTAGTGATTTACACACTTATGGGAAGAAAACACATAATGTATTATTGATAGAAAGTAAGGGAAGCATACAACCACTTAAGCTCTAATGTTGGAAGAATCCTTTGGATGAGTTTCCAAGTCCTAGCCAATACCTTCAAGAACTCCTTTCTCCTTCATAAAATGGTAGCATTTAGGCACAATTGAGCACAATGATGGCAACCAACATTGATCAATCATTTGAGGAAAGTAGGATTTTCATTTATAGGGAAGGAAAGGGAGTTAGGGATCCAGAATAGAGGGAATAAGGTCCACATATTAAGGGAAAGATCCCTAATAGTAGGATCAAAGGCCTGAAATTAGAGTCCTCGACCCAATCCTCATTCAAATGTTACCAAATCTTCATTTTCAAGGCTTCTAGTATGATCAAGTGCTCAAAATTATGCTCAAAAATCAAAGTTCTCATAATGACTCAAAACCTGAATGAACGTGTAATGTTCGTCTTTATGAATCCGACGCAACTCGTTTCACATTAAATGGACTATGTATGGCTTCATAAATGAGTTTTTTTCGCTTTTCTAAATGAGAAAAAAGATGCAAACAGGGAGCCGAGGCTGTATTCCATACTATTAACGTGGTGTGTTAACTGGGCAGGTCAATTTTTGGTCAACTATCTTCTGATGAATGAAGAGATGTCAAGTGGTAGAGTTTGATTGGTGCTCGTCATTATGTTTTGGAAATTTATTATTTCATTTTGAAGGGAAAATGAGGAGGGGGCACATGGCTCAGCCTGGGGTCGCCACGTGCCCTCTTCACAATACAGTAAAATTATTTGTAAAGAACCAGAAGGAATGGCAGGGGTCGAACACAAGACCTCCACCCCATCAACAACACACGCCACCATCTCCTCTACCACATGTTTCTTACCATATATGATTTCCACATTAATTTAAAGTTTATTAAAGTTGTTGACAAGGGGAGAGGGGGCCAGCCCCCAATACATGTGTCCAAGTCTCGGAGACCATGGCGGAAGAGAGAAGGGAATTTAACTTAAGCACAGTGATTTAACACTAATCCACCATTATTAACCTCTAAGCTCATTTAATAAAAAACTAATCCATATTACCACAAAGCACGGATTTAAGAACTAATCTCACTTAATTAGATTAATGTGGTTTTATGTCTGATAATTTCGGTGGAAAGGCTATTTTTGGTGCCAACTAGCCCGGATAGTGGGAGTTAGCTAAATTTACGGAGTAAATTGTGGAACAAATTGAAAAGGTTATAACTCAGTCATTTTTCTACCAAATTAGGAGAAGAAAGATCCTAAGGTACCATTTTTTGGCATCCTGAACTCATTGGGGTAGGTTCTAGGAGCATAAAAGTATTTTAAACACATCATTTTGTAAATTTGAGCATAATATAGAGGCCCAAGCCATGGAAGCTGGACCAAGGATATGTAGCCCAAAAGGGGTGAACTCCCTCATCAAATCCCTATGTTGATGTATTATGCTTATATTTGATGCTATTTAGTCTTTATTTTATGTTAAATTACTCATAAAAATAACATAAAAATCACTCATGAGACTCAATAAATTACAAGAGAACTTGAACCCTTAAGAAAATGTAAAACATTGGTTTCAAAATATAAAAGAGGAATTAGCATAAAAATACTAACATACCCCATTCAGATCATTTTGGTATTAGAGCTTTAGGTTTTTTATGCAAGAAGGAATCTAATTGTTTGCAAGTTTGTGTCATGCTTACAAGGTTAAAACTCAAAAGAGGAGAAGGGAAGCTGGTTGAAAGCCCTGCAGTTGGGTCAAGAGGAAGAAAGGCAAGGTTGCCAAAATATTAAAAACCATCACATCCTCAAGTTGAAGTTGAGTATTTAGTGACCATGTCTCATGAAGGATAACCTACCATGATAGAAGATGAGAGAGCATTCAGAAAGGAATTTTTTGATATGACTAAGATGGTAAATGTCCTCTATGAGGAGAGGAATTTAAGGATGCAAGGAGAAAATTCTAGGCCTCCAAGAGGAGAGGGTTCTCCGAGAGGAGGAGGCCATGGAGATGGTAGTAACCACCATACACTCCACCATCATCCTCACCACCATCTATACCTTCCTCTTCATCATCTTCCACTACCACAACCCTGCAATCTGTTCATCCACATACCTCAAAAGGAACTGGTAAATCACCCTTACTTAAACTTGATGTTAAATTTGAGCTACCAATGTATAATGGTGAAGTGAATGCAGAGAGGCTGGATAATTCGATTCGTTAGTTGGAGGTTTATTGCGAAATTCAGAACCTTCAAGAGGATTACATAAAGATTCAATTGGATTCCTTGAGAATGGAGGGTGCAACACTTGTATGGTGGGAAGCAAGGACACAAGATGAGATTAAAAACCACCATAATATCTCAATGTCTTGGTCTAATTTTATTGCTGCCATTAAAATGAAATTTTACCCTCTAGGTTACATGAAAAAATCCATTATGGATTGGAATAATTTTAGACAACTAAAGGGACAAAGTGTTCAAAATTATACACAAGAGTTTAAGAGAAGAGTGCTAGTTTTGGGTGTCAATTTATCTTCTCAAGAAACTTTGTTAAAGTATATTTGGGGTTTGCACACCTATCTTAGAAATAATATTCTCATGTTTAATTCCACAAAGCTAGATGAGGTTTGTTTTCAAGCCACACATCTAGAAGCAAGAGGGAAAAATAGTGTAGATGAGAAAATTGATAGTTTACTTGAGTATGAAGGTAAAGGAAAGGGTAAGTTTAATGGAAGAGGAAATAAAAATGGTTCTTTTAAAATATAGAAATAAAAAATTAAATGTAAACATTTTTAGAAAAATGGCCATAATGAAGACCATTTTTGGCAACTCCATCCAGAGTTGAAGCCAAACAAACTTAAAACCAAAGAGAAGGAGAAAACAACTGCAATCATTGAACATGACTTAGGTTCAGATTCAGGAGATGAAATAAAGATTAAATCAATGGGTTTGAAAGGTAAGAACATAGAAAGCACTAGTTCTTCAAGTTATTATAATGTAACTCAAGGTGATGATACAAGAATTGGCCTCTTTCATATTAGAGTTGTTTCAAAGCATACCAAAATAGACACATTATTTTATAGTGGTTCTCAAGATAACTTGATTTCTCAAGACTTAGTTAAAAATTTAAATATATAAATTGTTACACATCCAAGACCATATCCTTTAGGTTGGATATGCAAGAATGAAAACTTGCAGGTAACAAGGAAGTGCACCCTAAGTTTTGTAATCAATTAAAACTTTCTTGATGAAGTTGAACTTGATGCAGTTCCGTTTGAGATTTCAGGTATTGTTTTCGGAAGTCCTTATCTCTATGATAGAAGGGCGGTATTTAATTTCCATGAGAATAAGTACCACTTGTTCAAGAATGGAATTGAGTACATATTTATATAGCACAAGAATAAGAGGAGTTTATCTCTTATACATGCAGGAGAAATGAAGAGAATAGTGAATGCAAGTCAAAATTTGGCTTTGTTAATGTTCAAGCATAGTGATGTTTTGAATGAGACCTTTCAGAAAGATGCATAAAATGAACAAGATTATTTCTTTGAAGTTGCTAATGTTTGTAATAATATGTTTTAGGGCTCTAACATGTTTCCTTTGAAAAGAGGTAAACAATGTCAAACAGTGATGGAAACAAGATGTCGGTGCAAGAGAGTGCAAAGGTCAAAGAGAAAGTGCCAAAACAATTTAACAAAGAGGGCATTGGGTTAGAAAGTTATTATAGTGTTTTTCACAAAGAATTTTCTTTGAAATGGGATCTTGCATGGTGATAGTGGTCACATTGATCAAGAGTCGAGCCAAGCATAAGGTGAGGCATGCTAAACATCCTAATGTCGACAATGTTCAAGGTGAGAAGAAATTGAAGTTGTTCAAGTTTCCTCTGATTGAAGACCGAGGTGGAAACAAGTTTGTTTCTACAGGAAAGCTTGTTTTTCTACAAATTCTTGGAAATTTCAGCATGACGGTGTCTACAAAAGCAAGACAAGGTCTCTAGAATCAAGGAAAAATATTATTTTTTATGAAAAGCTAAAATTGTTGAAAATAGGAAAATTCCAGTGGATTGAGAGTGGAAGGGTGAAACTGTACCCTCATCCACATGTTTAGTAATGAAAGAGATTTTGGGATCCAAAATTTTGTAGTGGGGAGGAATGATCAGGTGCTCATAATTATGCACAAAAATCGAAGTTCTCAGAATGACTCAAAACATGAACGTATGTGTAGTGTCAGTTGTTATAAATTCAATGCAACTCGTTTCACGTGAAATGAAATCTATATGGCTTCAGAAATGAGCTATATTCACTTTTCTAAATAAGAAAAAAAATGCAGACAGGGAACCCAATCAGCAGTCAATACTTCTGACATGGCATGCTGACTGGGCAGGACAATTTTTCATTAACTATCCTCTAGTGAATGAAGAGTTTCCAAGTGGCAGAGTTTGATTGGTGCCCGTCGTTGTGTGCTGGAAATTTATTATTGGGTTTTGAAGGGCTTGAGAGGAGGGGACGTGTGGCTCAACTTGGGGCCACCACGTGACCTCCTCATAGTGCAGTAATTGTTTTTGTAAAGAACAGGAAGGATCGGCAAGGGTCAAACATAAGACCTCCGGCCCACCAATAACACACGCCACCATCTCCTCTACCACATGTTTCTTACCATATATGCTTTCCACATTAATTTAAGGTTTATTAAAGTTGTCAATGGGAGGAGAGGGGGCCAACCCTGTGGAGCCAAACCCCAATACATGTGACCAAGTCTCGGAGACCACTGCAGAAGAGTGGAGGGTGTTTAACTTAAGTGTGGTGGTTTAACACTAATCTTCCATTATTAACCTCTACGCTCATTTAATTAGCAGCTAATCCAAATTACCACAAAGCACAGATTTAAGCACTAATATCGCTTAATTATCTTAATGTGGTTTTATTAAGTTAATACGGATTAGCTTAAAGGCTATTTTTGGTGACAACTAGCCCAAATAGTGGTAGTTAGCTAAATTTAGGGAAGAAATTGTGGAACAAACTAAAAAGGTCATAACTCAATTAGTTTTCAACCAAATCAGGAACAAAGAGATCCTAAGGTACCATTTTTGGGAATTCTTAACTCATTGGTGCAGTTTTTAGGAGTAGGAAAGTATTTTAAACACATTATTTTATAAATTTGAGCATAATATAGAGGCCCAAGCCATGGAAGCTGGACCAAGGAGATGTAGCCCAGGAGTGGTGAACTCCTTCATCAAATCCCTGTGTTGATGTGTTGTTTTGCGATGTACTGTACTTTTATTTTTTGCTTTTTATTCTTTCTTTTATGTTAAATTTCTCATAAAAATAACATAAAAATCACTTATGAGACTCAATAACTTGCAAGAGAACTTGAACCCTTAAGCACATGCAAAAAATTGGTTTCAAAATCTGAAAGAGAAATTAACATAGAAATACTAACATACCTCATTCAGATCATAGTAGGAGAAAATTCTCCTCCATTTTTGGTTAAACTTCTATAAGAGGAGCAACGCGCTTTTTCACTTAAATTCTTGCGCTAGCAATGCTAGACCCATATAACAGTGAAGGTGACAAGTGCGAGGCATAACACATGATAATCACGTTGGGCTTGCAAATAATGTTTTTTGGTAAGCTCTTCAAGAATTACTTCAAGGAATTTCTATTTTGTTCTTTAGGGATTCTCTGGTCATGTTTTCTTGGTGAACACATTAACAACTTGTATTGCTTTGTGACATTTGGGGAAAAGTTCGACAGTCCAGAGAAGGAGACAGGGAGTGCGAAAAAATACTTTATAACAGTCTCTCAAATATAAAAATCAAGGAAAGTATGATGGATATTAATCAATAAATAATAATCAAAACATGAATATATGTTACTATTGTGGGAAGACAAGATGTGGGGAATTCAGTTGGAAGAAAAGTATTGATTTGGAGCAAAAGGTTAAGATGCTTGAAAAAAACATATCAGTTGAAATATCAACTAGTAGGTTAGGCAACAATTAACTTTCTCCATCGGAACTCAAGAATTGCATTCTCACACCATGCAAAATGAATGGGTATTTGATTATGGTTGCATTCATCATATGGAAAAGGGTGCTTCTTTGTTTTCCATCCTAAATAATGTTGTTGAGTAAAATATTTGTACTTAGTAGATGATTTTTTCTCAACACTATTGGTCACAATGATGTACCTTATCAACATAGAAAAATCCTAAATGTTTATCATGTGCCTATGCCTATTCTAAGTGTGAATATGTTGTCAGTTTCTCAAATAACATAATTTGGTTAAATTTTTGAGTTTTGGCTAAATTGGCATTGCAATTAGATTTGTCATTGATGAAAACAAGATGTCATTGATGTCAAAGGGGATGTATGAGATAGTAGCAACAATACCATCTTTCATGACCAAAGAAGTAGTAGGACTCTTTATATAGTGATATGCCAGTTTTCAGATCTTTCACAAGGTCTCATCACATGAAGCTATGGTTTCTTAATGTTATTTGAGTCTTTTATAAAGTTATGGTTCTCAAAAGATCCTAAAAATAGCATGGTTTTGAAAACCTCGTCGATACCTTTCCAACTATATATCCTACTTAGAAAAAATCCTCCCGAATGAGAATTTAAGGTGAATTAAATTTTCAGTATTAATTAAGTGAATAAATTGTAGGGCAAAAATCCAAAAAAATTAATGTGTTGAACAACAAGCAAGTTCAGGGTGGATCCACTATTGGACAGAAAAATAAATGACCATAAGCATGTAAAGTTGTGCACTAGTTAATTCCATTAGATGGTGCACATGTCTCAGGTAAATAAATATCACTCTTAATATGTCCACAGTCAAATGAATGTGAATATGCATGATGTTTAATTAGCCCCATTAGACCAACTAGATAATGCCACGTGGAAGTATCTAGTTTTATCATTATGTGAACCTATCAATGAACAATGTGTGGCACTATTGGATAGTTAGCATGAAACCTTAGCCAGCTGAAATCAATGTGATGATTTGGTGCCACAAGAGGGTACCACATGGTATGGTGATTTGGCACACTTTGGTCAGTGAAAAGTATGAAACATGGTGGTATGTGGCATCCCTCACAGGTTTCCATTTGGATTGATGATTCCATGATGATGCCATCAAGGAAATGACTAGTGAACCTTGGGTAACGATCATATGAGCACGGTCACATGGTGATAGAATTGATATTCAATGATCTTGGTCATATGGCATGGCCACATGGAACCATGGCACAAAATTTAACAAGGATTGGGCCACAATCCATTATTTTTCTAATTACAAATATAGGTTTCATGAGCACACAAGTTCAGCCCCATAAGGCCTAGGACTTCCAACCATCTATATATATATATATATATATATATATATATATATATATATATATATATATATATATATATATATATATATATATATATATATATATATATATATATATATATATATATATATATATATATATATATATATATATATATATATATATATATATATATATATATATATATATATATATATATATATATATATATAATCGAGCCTTTCAAAACCACTCAAATAACAAGAGTGGATATCCAACCAAGTTTGTGGATAGAATTTGAATGGTTGTGACGTACGAAGGATTTGTATTTCTTCTAGTATTAAATGATTTTTTTTCTATGAATTATTTTTTCACAACAAGGTTTATGATTCTTGTTTCTTAGTGGAAGTCTAGTTGTCTCATTTGGTGGCCTATTTTGGTTTCAACATTGACAAAAAAAATTATTGACATGGCATAATTGATGTCTGCATTTGAAACCCTGGCAGTGGCCAAGTTTAATGCTAGAGTTGGTAGAAGTATTACAGTGATATCGTTTGGCTATATCTTTCCATATGATATGATTTGTTAGAGTTGCATGGCCACTATAGTGGCTCATTGATATGAGTTAACATGATGTGATTATTGATGCATTGAAATGCCACGAGGATATTCCATGGGGTGGTCCGCTTCCTTTAATCTATTGGACATATCTTACTCAAAGTAAAGAAATGTGGGTGGATGGATTAATAAGCCACATCATATACAAGTTGGTAAGTGACGAGAAAATCCGAGGTTGTGGGTTTGATATCCTCTAATTGATAGGTTCGATTATTTTTTTTATTTTAGATTTACTATTTTTTTTTCACTTCTTCAACAATTACTTTTGGTCGGTGCCAAAATCTAGTGAACTATTGAAAGGCACCTGGAAAAAGGGCTTTATGTAGAACATTTAAGTTAATATAAAATTTTATGTGGTTATTTTGAATTTCTAGGGTAAATATTGGTCCAAATTCGATTCTAGAAGAATTTAGGCGATCAAGGATAACATATGAATAAAGCCAGAGTGGTATGGTATTCTCTTGACACTTGTTTGATGAAAAGAATCTCTTATGTTTTTTTTATGGTCTATCAACATGTTCCAGTTGTATTGGATACATGATGAAAACAAGATCCAAGAAATGGTTTGAGTAACCAAATTAATGAATTGGTTGAGGCAGAGTTTGGGAAGAAATTTGATATCTAATAACATTGATTGATATGACTTTGGTGGTATTATAATGGTTTCATATTTTTTTTAGTGATAGTGAAATTGTTTGTTGGTTGCAGTGACAGTGATTACGACAGTGACAATGTTTTCATTTTACAGTGACAGTGATGGTGGCAGTGATATTTTATGAAAGTTATGATGATGGTACAGGTTGTGATAATGATAGAAAATTGCAGACTTTTATATTCCTTATAACTCATTGATATATGATGATTGTGGATCTAATTTGAGAATGAGATGAAATCAAGGTCCACAAAGAAGTTAAAAATGGATTTGGGTGCCCCAACTAAGGTTGGAGCCTAAAGCAGGTTGGAGCCTACTCATTCTCAAGGTTGAAGCCTCGATCAAGTTTTAGCCTATAGTGATAAGATTCTTTTATCTTTCGAGGTTGATGCCTCAATGAGGTGGGAGCCTCAATCAATATGTAGCCTATAGTGAGCAGCTTCTTGCATCTTTTAACATTTGTGCCTCAATTCGGTGGTAGCCTACCACAAGTGGAAACTTTCTTTCTTAGGGGTAGTTTCCTTCAGTAGTTTGAAGCCTACAAATTGATGTAATGGATTAAAGATAAATAAGAAAAATATTGGTTTTTTTCTTTTTAGTTTCCACCTAAAACCTTGTATATATTTGTGATGTGATGGCTTCTCATGTTGTTGATATCTTCTTGATATGTTATTGATATGATGATTCATTGTTATAATTTATTATTTAATGCTTATGGTTCATAACTTTATGTTGTATGCTTAATAAATTTTTTGAAATTGTAAAAACGAATTCACAATGATTCACCCTTCAAACTTTGGGCCATCAAGTGGTACTAGAGAATTTCATCTTCAAGAACAGTTAACTACTGGTAGATTGATCAAAGCAATATGGAATTAGATTTAATGTCAATTATGTTTCTGGAATTTGAGCTGGAGGAGACTAAGAGAAAGAGTTAAATCATGATAAAGAAGCTTGATGAGGTCAAGTAATAGTTGGGAGAAATAGAAAAAAAATCTAGAGGATAAAAATGACCTAATTACCAATATCAAGAAAGAGATAGATGTAGCAAATCAGTCAGACAAGTAAATTCAATAATATTCTTAAACAAAAACAAAAATTAAGAGGCAAACACTGGGTACCATACATTCTTTTATGGTTACTATTCTCTATGTTATTCATTTGGTCATAAGGTAGTTACTTGTAGTCATCTTCCATACCATTATTGCAAAGAAAAGTTCCCACATAAGATAGAGAAGGAATATAATTGTGGTCTTATATTATATGCTGAGAAGTGAAAGGATACGTGGTTTTTCAATAGTGGTTTTTCAAGACACATGAAAGGGGGTCAAGGTAAGTTCATTAACATCAAAATTTGGATGAATGTAAAGTAAATTTTGGAAACAATGTGTCCACAAAAATCAATTGAAAAGGCATGGTTACCATGAATGATGGAAGAACTAAAGCATAATATTTATTATACATATAAATTAAGCATAATATCTTGAGTTTTAGTCAAATATCCCATCAATATTTTGATGTCATATTCAAATCCAAATGGTGTGAAATTCGAAAGTAAAACACAGTAAAATTAGTATCTAAAGCTATCAAGACTAATAATAATATATGCATAGCAGATGAATCAAGGACCATGAGAAGTTGTGATGAATAGATAAAATAAGATAAGTTTGTCTCTCATTATCTTCAAATAGACTCTAATTATGATGGAAAATAAGCCAAGGTTGTTCGAAAACTCAAAATACGAACAGGAAATTTCAAAGATAAGCTCCCTTTCAAATGTTTTGAATGTGGAAGAATTGGTTGTTATGCATATAAATGTCCTTATTCCAAAATGAATGATAGTGATGATGAATCAAGATTCAAACCTACGTATCAAAATAATAAGCATGTAGGTAAGAAACAAAATGTTTACTCAAAGGAATAAAGTGACAGTGAAAGCAATGAAAGTGTGACTGATGAAGAAAGGAGTGAAATATTGTTCACTGTTGAGGTTAAATAACCGGAAGCAGAAGTTGATTATGAGGGAGAACTTAAAATTACATTGAAGGAAATAAGGAGCCTCATAAAGAAAAAATCTCAATTGATGCAACATCTTCAAGATCAAAGTCTAAATGAAGACACCATTCTTGCTCTGAAATTTGAACAAGAAAAAGAAAAAATGCTAAAGGATTTGTTTTCTAAATACCTAACTGAGAAAGAAAAAATATGTGCAACACTAGAAGAGGAATTTTTCCTATTAAGAGAAGAATTGGAGTAACTTAATTCGAAGTTCAACAAAGGGACTGAATCAGTAGATCATATTCTCATCATGTTGATGTCCTTGCTTATTAAGATAGGTCTTGGATATCATGAATGTGATACATCCAAGATTAAGGGTCCCCAAATTTCATCAAATGAATGTTATTCTAAGAATATTGATCAAACCTTGATAACATATAGTAGCAGCTCACTTGAAAATGTAAAGAAAATGGTACACCAAGCCAAGCATGGCATTTAAGGAAATTAGGGAAAGGGATAAAATACAAGGAACCTTAATGAAAACAAAGGATCGTGTTTCCAATGTTGGATGCCAAAAAATTTTAGGGGGTCTCCCTGATATGAAAACCAATTAAACCTCACATTGTTTGGAGTAGGAACCCCATCTGGGAAATGGGCTTGAATGCTATATCATTAATTATATTCCTTGGTTGTAGTAATAAACAAAAGATAGAGGACGTATACTTTCAAGATAAAAAAGTAAGTTATCCTTGTTATGTATTCAATTACAAAGTGTATCAAGGTTATTTCATGAAAGGGAAGAAGAAGCAAGTCTTTAAGAGAAAACTAATAGTATTGTCCTAATAAAGGCACACGCATATCTGAAAGAATCATAATTTATATTGTGAAAAATTTCACAGGCGAACAATGATCATGAAAGAAAGACACAATTCAAAGGTGCATAATAAATCCAATGAAATAGTTAATTTTCATTAGTATGTAGATAGAAAAATATACACTACGAAAAATGAAAAATAGTCTTATAAACATTCATGACATATGCATGAAAGCACGTCATCTCAAAGAGAGCTTAAAATTATAAATTGAAAATCCAAAGATTCACCATTACAATGATACAACACTAGTTCCAATAGTGGAACGTTAAGCCACTACTTGCTTCTCAAAAGACTAATCTTCTCTCCTATGCCTAGCTTAAGAATCCAACATGAAAATTCCTTTTTCTTAAGCTATGAGAGTGTATATATAACAAATGAGGTGACTCTCCACCTCCCTTATGACTCTTGACCTTCCCTCATGACCTTTAAGCTGCCATGTGACTTTTCAAATCCCTATGATACCTTTGAGCTTCTACATGACTCTTCACATTTTATGTGTGACCTTTGGTCTTCCACATTTTTTAGATTTTATCATTTTCGAAAAATACAATATTAAATTTCCACAAATTTGTGGAAAAATACAATGACAACACATGAATTCGATGGTGACACTTTTATAAGCCATGACCTGCCAATGGTGACATGGAACTTCATTGTAGAGTATCAATGCCAACATTTATTCATGCTGCTATCTTCACATATTCATGATAGGTACTGTGTGTACTTCTTATCCATCCTCCAAGGGGATGACTATTTTATGGAATCTCTCATGTGATCTTGATCATCATTCTTCTATTGTGACATGCAATCCCTTTATCTTTTTGCTTGATGATATATTTATGTCTTCAGTTTCATAAGTGTTTTTTTGCATCATCTCCCTGATATCATCCTTGAGCATTATCCCGCCATATCAAGATAATAACACCCAAAAATAGAGTTCACTCATGAAAATATGACATAATTCCCAAAATATCCTAATCTATCTTGTTTCTCATGCAACATGTTCACTGAGCTAGGAAAATGTGCAAGATTGAGAAGATAGGCCTTCTTGAGTGACATGTGCAAGAGCGGGAAGTAAGGCGTGAGGGACTAGGAACTATGATTGCGTAGTGTGCAGTGGTTGAGAGAGAAGAAAGTAAGGAATTGTGCATTATGCAAGTCCATGAGGGAGGGATGCATGGTTGGGCACTGTAATTGTAGTGTGCAATGATATAAGGATAGGCTTGAGGGATTACACAATTGAGGAATAGAAGATTCCAGAAGAGACTCTTCTCTCCATTATGATTGTGTAGTGCGTAGGAAAAGGAAACATTAATCAGGACTATGCATTGGAATAGTGCAACTAGCATATCTTGAGTGACTTAGCACTAGGATTACAGAGTGCACAGTTGATGGAGGTAGTTCTCTATGACTCAGTAGTGTTAAATCCTAGGAGGTATAGGGTGCTTCACTAAGGCTTTTGACTATGCAATGTGTAGTTCAAGGAGGCATAAAGGTTTATGCTTTATTAGGCATGCTATGGAGATAGAGAAAACTGAAAAATTGACTATGTGTTGGATTAGTAAGGAAAAAATATGAGACTAAAAACATGTAACAAGACTTGAACATGATCACAGATTCATAGATGAAAAACTACATGAAATTAAGACACTAAGTACCTAAAATCAACATGCATCCATTGAAATGTCAACAGGACGACACTTTCCTCCAAGTGCAACACTTAAGATATACCTTTCCATGCAAGTGTGGACTACAACAAGAAAGTGTGCAATACTTTTAGGATGAGTCCAATGCATGTATCCATGATAGATAGAACCAATTAATGCAATAGAATGCACCGAATATTCCTCGTAAATATGTGCCAAAACTGCCTTTCACAAAGAACGAAACTTCCCTCAACAAAATACGACACTTTGAATTTCTATAAAATGGGACTTGAAAACATAGAGAAAAAGTATAGGATGACTCTAAAAAATAGAAATGATAGCTCGCGTGATGAAAATGAGGCTCCAAATTTTGAATATCGGCCTAAATTTTGAGGGTGTTATAGCAGCGATAACACTTGGAGATTTACTAAAATAACCCGATTTTCTTTCTTCAGGTCTAGCTTTATGTACAAGGTCTAGTCTTTTAGGAAGTATTGATTAATTATGAGGATTACCTCAGCTTCCCCAATAATCTTGGTTATAAGTGTAGTCACTTCCATCCCTTTCTCAGCTTAAACATATTTACAAAGCTTACCATATCACAATTTTTTCGATTCAGGAGAATGATAGTTTATATTCACAAGTTTAAAAGGATCATACTTTTATTTCCATCTATGGTTTTTCTCCGCTACTAGTAGGCTTGTTAATTACCCTGACAGAGTCAATTTTATGAAACACAAGCATTTCTTCGCTTCCAACAACCCTGTTCAATACCTCGGTGAATTTTCTTGTGTCACCTCTCTGCATAGGAAGCATTTCAACTCTTTCACACCTTATTTTATTTTTAATATGCTCATTGGAATTTTAGCAATGTTTATATCACCTGAGTGGAAGAGGGATCGCGACTTACTGAAAGCAAGAGAGGTTATTCTTATTGCAGGTACTCTTATATACCTCTGAAATTAATATGCTTGCTTTTAGTTTTCTCCGTTCCCTTCTCTAATTGATTGGATCGTCATGCAAAACACGATTCAATTACATTACTGAGTGAAGGAATGAATATCCTAAAATAGATACATGTATCATGGTTCTACTTAAATATTATATGTTCAAATGGATCATATTTTCCATTCAGAAATCATTAACCTTAAAGATATCATACCCAGGAAAAGAATAAGGAATAAATGTAAACCAAGTGTTTTTGGATGTCACAAATCCCTATAAAAAAATTTCCACGTCTGTTAGAACAAAACAAAAAACTTTCACACAAGCCTTTATTTATATAGAGTGACAAAAAAAAATGGACAAAACATGACATGAACAAAACAAAACAAACAAAACGAAAAAGTAAATAAATATGTACATAGGTAGAAGCACATCCTTAGGCTACTATTGAAAATAATTTTTGAGATCTCAGCCATTAACAAGAAGGGATTCCATCTTCCCATCTAAGGATTGGAGATCATAAGTATGGTGGCCAAGCTTATAATTAAAAACAAAGGGTTTGATCCACATGAATTGAAATTTGGTGTGTTTACCTTTCTCTTCATGGACGTTATCACATTTCAATAATAGGACTTCCATTCCAAACTCCTTGTTCCCTAAACATTTCTTGTCAAACCAACACTTGATATGGTTCTAATTCATAGCGAAATTTTATTTTATTTTATCTTTATTCCTCTCACTTAAGAGTGTTTATCCTACTCTGAATAATAAGACATGGTTTACCTTAGGATTCTTGAGAAATTTCAAGGGTCGGAAGGTATAAGTTTAGAGGAAGGATAACTTATTTTCCATACATGAGGAAGTAAGGTGAGGTATTCAAAGATGGTTTTGGTGTGACACGCTCAACCCACAAAACATTCACCAATGCATATTCCAATTCCTTTGCTCATAGTAAATGGTTTTCTTGATGATAAGAATTAAATTATTGTTAGTAGACTCAGCTAAATTTTTTCATTAAGGGTAATAATTAGATGAGTGCTTTAAAACAATACCATTCTCCAATGAAAAATCATAAAGTTTTAACGATGAAAATTAATTTTCATTATCGAAAAAAAGTGATGTGGGAATGCCAAACATAGTAATAATATTATGCTTGAGGAAGTGAATGGCTTCCAACACATTCACTTGTTGCAATGAACCTTCATCAGCCCACCGAGTAAAGTAATATATGGGAGTTAGGATATACCAATTTTTCTTTGATGAATGAGGAAAATTTTCACCAATAGCATCCAATCCCTATTGTTGAAAAGTATCTTCAACGATAATGGGATGAAATGGGGAGACTGACTTATTATCTTGACAAGCACATCTTTGATATACATGACACTTACAGGCATAGCCGTGTGCATCCTTAAATAGTGTGGGCCAATAGTAATTGGCTCGTGTTAGCACTCCACCGGTTCTTCGAAGGCTGAGAAGGAGACTAGCAAAGGTAACCACATACCACTTTGACCTAGTAGCTGGCCCTACTAGGCTGAGAGGGATATCTCAATGATATTCATAGAAAATTTGAATAGATCATGAAATATATTAAGCTAGGTATGTAGATTAGGATTTTTAAAGTTTGTGTTGGATGGTGAATTAGGTCTAGGAAAAACTAGGACAGGGCTCTGAAAATCAGATTTGCAGAGATGTAATGGGGCAAGGTAGGCACTTAGTTTATCACTTTAGAGGTTCTTGGTGAATATGGTATATTTTTAGGGTTTCAAAATGAGCATTAATATCATGAATTCGCTTATATTAGAAGAAAATGAACATATATGTGAAATCTTCTCCAAAACAGAGCATTGAATCAATGAATTATGCTTATCAAACTTAGAAATAAATCACATAGGACATGAAAATGGAAATGGAAGGTAAAATACATTAAAAAATATGATCACAGAAGAATAAACACTACTAAAACACATACCACATTAATCTCACCACAATAGCTACAAATTTTGTCTATTAGTTCCTACCAAAATCACAAAATACACTAGTGTTCCAAATTAAATTCCACACCATCCAAGCTTTGAAACTGATTACAATCGGCCTCATCTATACATTGAGGTCGAAATAATCCCTTAGAGGTATAATTTTCTAGCAATAAAATCAAATACATGCATCTATCTGAAGTTTTCTACACACTAGGGAGGTTACACAACAAATTTCTCCTTTATCTAACCATCAAGAGACATATCCTCAAAGAAAGAAATGGAGGATAAGAAACCTATTCAACTCCATTTTTACCATTTACATTTACATTTTTAATTTTACATTCATCCACATTCACCTTTTGACTTTCACAAAAGTCAAACTAGGAATTGTCAAAAATTACACAGTGAAAATTTTAATTAAAATCTCAGAAAATTGGAGAAGCACAACACCATCTTGGAGGCCATTTTTAGGAACCTTCCTAAAGTAAAAAATGAAATCTGAAAGAATGGTAAAATATCCTTGTATGTATAGTTTCCAGAACATATTGATTTTTTTTTAAATACCCATGGGAAGGCCTTCAAAAACTCATTCTCCCAAGGTGTCTCTAGAAATGCAACGACAGTAAAAAAAGAGGGGCAAAATGTTGATTTTTGACCCCTTTTTCTCATTTTTCTCAAAATCTAAGCCCTAAATAAAAAATCTGAGGAAATGGGTTTTGAGAGGAGGGCAAGAGATTTCTATAAATTCTAATTTTATTCCATTTGGAGCCCTGAGAAAAAATCATAGCGCCAAGGTGGTGCACTTCTAAACTGAGTGAAATTTATGAATTTTGCAAATTTACACCAAATTTCACCAAAAAACAAAAAGAGCTCCAAATATTCCAAACATTGGTCCAGAAGTGGAAAATGAGCTATTTTATGCTATGATAGAGGCATAAATAAGAATATCTAACATACCCTTCTCATTTTGGCCTATTAGGGTCTCCTTGAGCTTATCTTGCAATTGCTTGACCTTGACATTGAAAATTTTGTTTCTTGTGTGGTAATGGTCAGCCATGTGCCTCAACATCTGATTGTCCCTATTAGCCTTGTCAAGGAGCTTCTCCAAGTGGATGTTGACCTTCTCAAGCCAAAACTTTGTGTTCTCATTGATCTCATTTTCAATCCTCTCTTAACAATTGAGTTATTCATCTGTAGAGTCTTGTTCTCTTTCTTTCTGCAATGCCTTTTTGAGACCCATGGTTCTTGGCCTCTTCCTCTCCACCTTTTTTTCATGCTCATTGTGTTAATCATGCTCAACCACTTATTTTCCTTTCAATCCTTGCCCCTTAGCTTTAAATTTCTCTACCTCCATAATCACCTATTTTGTTTTCAGTTGAATGTTCTCCTGCTCAAGGAATGAGATGATGAATTTGGACCTTTCCAAATTGTCCTAAAGTTCTTTGATTTGAGAATCTTTGTCTTTGATGATACTTTCTAGGTTTTCATTCTCTTCATGGGCCTCCAAGTCAAATAGGTCAAATTCATGTTCCTCCTCATCATGCATCGATGTCTCATGTTGTGCTTATGGTGATCCCTATTCTAGTGAAGTAGGCTTGGCCCCTTCTTCAATTTGAAGAGAAAACACAAGCCTCGTACTTCTCTTATAGTAGTTGATTTACCTTCAGCTGATGGTTTTATTACTCTAAGAATGAAATTATGAAGTTGTACCTCGCCAATTTTTCTTAGAGATCTTTGATATGAGCATCATTGTCTTTGATTACCCCTTCTAGGTTCTCATGCTCATCAGTATCTTCCAATTCTACTAGGTCAAAATCATGTTCTTCCTCATGCATGGATGTGTCATGTTGCACTGATGGTGATCCCTATTTTGGTGAAGTAGGCTTGGCCCATTCCTCAATTTTAGGAGTAAACAAAAGCCTCCTGTCTCTTTGATAGGTGTGAGTAATCACATGCATAGGCATATTTGAAACTTCAGCAAGTTTGATTGATGATCCCACCTCCATAGGTTGTGCTGACATGGTAGCTGATATGCTTTTCTACTGAGGTGGTGTATTGGTTGTGTGCATTTTCAAGGTTGCCTCAATGAAGGTATCCCATGTCATTTTATTCTCTACCAACTAATGGAGAACTATGAACTTCACAAAAACATGGTGAAAGAGGCTAGGGCAATGTTTTGTGTTTTTTACTTGCACCTTTTCAGACATCTTGATCACACTTCTATATAATAAATTGCATAAATTGAGAGACTTCATTGCTGTGAAGCACATGAGCAGTCTAATGTGATATTGGTACAATCTAGAAAATCTTCCCTCACATGTGAAAATTTTCATTGCAACCTTCATCAATGGTGCATACCTCTCCAGCAAGTATCTGAATGGGAAAATATGTGTATGAGCCTCTTTCTACTATAAATTTATGTAGGTTTTTTACTTCTCAATGTCTAGGTTCATTCCTTTGAACCAATATTCACCATGATTTGGTATTCTTGTAGCAAGAGAGATAGAATCTATTGAAACTATGAAATCAATCCTTGCAATGGTTTTCCTTTCTCCCTTCAAATTGGTGGCAAACAAATCTGTAAGCTGCTCATGGAAACCTACCTCCTCCACTCTTTGAAAAAACCCTAGGCAGTTGACATCTTCAAAGAAATTTCTAATGAAAGGTAAGGAAGTGATTTCACTACAATTTGAGGGCTCATACCTCAATATCTTCCCCCCTTTGTGGTGTGTAATTCTCTCTGATGGTGAAGAATCCACTTCCATGATTGAAACCCTAGATGATAGGAGGGAAAAAAAAGGGAAAAGGAGTAAAGGGATGAAATGAGGGAGTTATGGAATGGAGACAGGAGTAGGAAAAATTAGGGAGATGTGCAAGGGTCTTAGGGATATTTAGGGAGTGAAATTAAGAGAAATGAGTGAGAAAAATGGGCTAGGAAATTTAAGCGCAACGGTAGCTTAGGGAAATTGCCCAAATTGGTATAATAGGGCTAGGGTTTGTAGGGAAGATAATAAAAATGATGGGATATGGCTTTGTGATTGATGGAGGTGATGTATAGGTTGCAAACAGAGTTGTAGGGACAAGGAATCTAGGGTTTATAGAATCAATCCATCTTTTTGAAGACCAACACCATGAAATTATAGTAAACCCTAGAATACTAATCTCTTGATCAATTTATTGGTATGAAAAGAAAGAGAGGGCATACATATGAGTAAAATTACTTGTTATGGAGCTTAGAGGTGAAAAAATCCTAAGTGGAAACTTGCAAAACTGATTTTAGTGGTCAATTTGAAAATTTGGGAAACTATGCCCCGTGCGCAGTGCAAGCCACCTATGTGTAGTGTAGTATTCCTACGCACAATTCCTTCCTCCAAAAGCACAGTGCAGTTTCTATATGCGCAGTGGCAGCTAATTTTCCCGAATTTGAGGTAAAAAACCGTGTTTTCTTGCCAAATGAAAAATTACCTCGATGATGAGAAGTAATAAGAGTGAAAATGAAACAAGCTTGTGTCTTTTTGGCTCTTTTATAAACTTGAAATGACTTTATTTTGAGGGATAATAGGCCCCACATGTCTTTTTCTAGCATATCTTTCATGTTTTTAACTTTGTAACCTTGGACATTGTGAATTTTTGGACTATTAAGGCTTCTTTGGAACATTGAATCTTTTGGGACCTTGAACTTTGTCAAAACTTTGAACCGCAAATTCTAAGAGCACGAAGTAGTTATTACATATAGAAACATAAAAATAAATTTTTGAAATCAAACTTTATTGAAGAAACTTGCTTTGTTATAACTCCAATTGCCAGATTTTATGAATGAAATGACAATTTTGATGATCTTGAAACCATAATTACCTAATGGAGACACTCAAATGAATGAAATCATGATGGAGATGAATAAAATGATAATGATTATCTCTAAATGATGATACACTCATCCAAGTGATGACATGGACCAGCATATAAAATTTTTGTAAGGGGTGGAAAGTGGTCCTAGACCTAATGCTCAGTGACCAAATTTTTTCTTGAAGACCTAGTGAAATGAAAAAAAATTGACTATGGGACCCTAACAGGACATGATAAGAGCCCATTGATCACTGGTGATAGCCTCTATAGACATACACTAACAGTGGTTCCAGCTAGGGGTGATAGCTCCTTGGAGGTATCAAGAACATCATAGACCAAGTAGGCTTACCATTGAGCATGGATTCAAAAGTTAAAAACCAAACTGAATACTAAAAACTTGACATGATAAACTGACTCAATCTGAATGAAATAAAAACTTACAAAAATTATTGATGGCAACATATCAGCAAGACTTGAGGGCTTCAAATCCTAATGACAACCTCCTACCTGTTGAAGACATATGTACAATCATGTGAAGAGATCCTTCAAGTGTAACCAATCTACCAGATGGCTACTTACTTGAATTCTTCTCTCAATTTCCTTAAGAAGGTGGCACAAACGAAAAAACTATGTCACTCCTAGTGTCCACTAAACATGTGCTTCTGGTCCATGAAAATAGGAAAATGCATCTTCCCTAACAACTATAGAAAATCAGTAAAAGGATCTTCAAAAATCTAAAATTTTACCTTGTCTTGAGATCCAGCAAAAACACAAGCACACCCTTCATTCTGATCTAAAAGAACACTTGGTTGTTGATACATAAGAAGGAATAGGGAAGTGTGCCCTTCCTCTACTTGAGTTTTGGCTGTAAATTCCTGAAGCGCGTGAAACTCTGACTCTATCTCTTTCACACTATCTATGTTAGCCTCATACTCCTCAAATTCATAGTCTAAATCATCCTTGAACATAAAACATTCTTCAAGGTTGTCAAACATGATAGCCTTATCCTCTTGATGAAAGAAAATAGTCCTTGTTAGCTGACCTCTTTGCAGGAAATCATCATCACAAATTGGTTACTCAGAATAAATTTTTGTATAGTTTCATCAGTCTCATGATTGTCATCATTTAAACTCATATTTTCATTTTCAATAATGGAAGAAGTTTCACTAACACACTCTTGACTATGTGACTAATGAAAACCTGCATTAGCTTGGGCTGTAACATGTATGTTCAAGAGATGATCTATCTCATCTTCAAACAGAGGAGAAAACTGAGTTTTATAGCATTAATTATTGGCTTGATGATTTTAATTTGCATTTCTACCATTTTCTTTCTCACCAGAACAATATTTGACATCCAATTAGAAAATATAATGGGAACAATCATACCAGCTTTAAAAATTTTGTTTACCTCTTTCTTTATCGATGACAACAACCTTGTGTTGATCCTTCTCAACTTTTGTCTAAAGGGATTTTGGTCAGGATTGACCATAATTGTATGTTGAGTGATATTCTTGTCATATAATTTTAGATCTGCATAGTCCCAAGCAAATACATCAGAAAATTCTGACAATGATGCTATGTATTTGTCTTTTACCTTTGGATATAAGGACTTGGATAACTTGACTATCTTGGGCTTGTTTACTATTCCAATATTCACATCTTCGACACCTTTCTCGGTAGGAACCATGGTCGGCTTTATAGCAACATCATCTTGATCAAACAATTCTTCAAAGGTACAAGACCCCTTGGAATGTTGTTATATTTCAGCTGTAATACATCAACCTGAGTAGCCTCGATCACTTAATTATCTTTACCATATACCTCATCAAGAAAGAAACTTTTAAATTCACCTTCCATCTGCAGAAAATTATTCACCTGTTTTTCATCCCAGAACACTTGCCAATACCTCAAGTTGTCAAGGACAGTTGGTCGGTGTTTGACATGAATTTCAAACTTCCTATTAGAAAATATGGGAATCTTAAAGCTACTTGTTTTTGTAGCAAGCGAATTTGCCATAAATTATGACTTCTTGGTACTACTAACAATGTGTATTCAGGAAATATTTTGAGGATATTAAGTAAAACATTTCTATATACTCTCATTCGTGGATTCTTAGCTTGGTATTCCCCTTTTACCTATTTGATTACAAGCTCAAATTCACCATAAACATAAATTATTTTTTCGCCCAAATTTTTTAGAATTTTGAGGTAGGTGATCAATGCCTCGTACTCAACTTCATTATTAGAACAATCGAAAGCCAACTTGTATGAACACAATCTCACATTCTTTGGTATTTTACTTGATTGATGAATTGGACTACGGATCCAAATTCTGATTCTTGCTCCATCTTTCCCTAAGGAACCATTAAAATCAAAAGTTAAAAGACCATCCTCATCATCCAGAAGTTGGAATTCTACAGTTTGATTTGTCTCTTCTTTTTAGACCACTTCTTCAATATTTTCTGAACCTTTTTCTGGCTACTCTGATAATTGCTCTAAAGAACTAGGATGATTTCTTATTTTTCATCCAAAACTGCTCTGACAATATTTGAAATTTCTGGAATTTCCTCAACTTCTATAAGTTGACTATCTAAATCACTAAAACCACTATCATTAGAACAAATAAATTACTTAAGATCAGTATGTACAACACTGATAGGATAATTGTTTGGTTTCTCTTTACTGGTGATCATATACTTCATTTTTGTCTCCCAATACAACTTCCTCAGTCGTCCAAAAACAAGGATGGTGGCATAAGAGAATTCTAATGGCAAAGTACCTCTCTCCCTAAGACCTTGATATTAGCATGCCAAACCGAGGAGGTATATCATCTACTACCACATCCATTAATACATTTTTAGTAGGGATTTGCTCAAGTGAAACTACCAAGTCTTTTATAATACCAAGACAACGTACTCTACCAGAATCAAAGGAGTAAAGATCATGGTAAGGAAGGCTTATGTCCAAGCCCAATTTTTCCATTACGGCATTTGGCATTAGGTTATGAGAAGCTTTGGATTCAATCATGGCATTGTGAAAGATACATTGATGAATTCTCAAACTCAGATAAAATGGGGGAACTTCACTATCTTCTAGTTGACCATCTATGGTTGGATGAAAAATGAGCTCAGGTTGATCATCTTCAACATTAACCATATCAAACATAGGATATAATTTCAGCATTTTAGCCACATCATATTTGTATTGATTGTTTTTTACAAGCTCAGTCAAGGGGATAAAGACTTTTAACTTGGAGATTTCATTTTCTAAGATAAAAATATTGGATTGATTATCTACCTCTTTTACAACAGTGTCCCTCTTGTCAGGCTGGTCCTTCATTGAAGCTTCCTTATTTTGGATTTATTTTTTTATTCTTGGTGTGCTTGTAGATTCTTTATTGATCTTGATTTGATTTACAGCTGCAGGCTCGTTTCCCTTGTTCTGACTATCTTGGGGTTTTTTCTTGGGTTGAGTATCTTTTTGTTGGGATGTCCTCTTATGTATAGGAGTGACAGGGACATCTCTATTTCTCAATGAATATTTCCTCTGCTATGAGCTAAGTGCATTAAGATAATCCCGATGATAATCATCGAATTGAACCTCTATTTCATCATCATTTTCAAGTATGTAATCTTCATATTTCGGCAAATCTGTTTTCTTAATGTATTCCTCATCCTATGTCAAGAATATAAGTTGTCCATCTACTGTGAAGAAATTATTTTCTTCCACAATATCATCTTATTCTTCAACCCCTTGAGCATAACTCCATTGCAAAGGATTTTGAATCTGCTGTTGTGTTGGCTGCTTTGGTGCTCTTTATTCCCTCTGTTTAATCCTAAACTGAGGTTGTTGCTGCTGGCCTCAGAAATCAGGATTATGAACCTGTGCTTCTAGTTGTATTTCAATGATAGACATTCTATCAACCATTCTTTCCATATTCCTGATCAGAGTATCCAATTTGACCTCAGACGATGTGGATGGTTCTTCCTTGTTTGTTACCTTTCTCTCACCTTTGGTCTTTGACTTTTTAATTGAAAAATTTTCTTCGACGCTGACTGTGTTTCTTTGCATATCTTCTAGTGTTGCAGAACTTCTCTCTCGGAGCTGGTATGCCATATACAGATCAAAAGCATCTAGATAGTGCAAGAGTGCCAGACCTAGAGGAGGTTTGATCTCATTTGGGATTGAGTTATACGCTGGGTTGAAACGAGCAATGAAATCTTGAACTGACTCATTTGGATTTATCTTTAAGTTGTCATAATCAGAAATAATCTGAAGTGGATTATTTTTTACTTCTCATCTAGCTATGAATGCATCAGTTAGATACTCCGGATTTCCTATGGAAATGGCAGTCAAATAACAAAACCAAGTTTTTACATCTCTGGAGAAGATTTGGGCAATGATCCTCATTTGTGCATCATCGACATCAGTCTCTTCTAAGTCAATGAAATCAATGAATTTGACTAAGAGTTGTCTGGTGTTAGCGCTTTGTAATTCCAAAGGCCTAAGACAGAATCCCGAAGGGCCAACATCAAAACCACTTTGAGCCTAGGATCTAGCCCTCCTAGACTCAGAGAGGGATCTCTCTGCTAGATATAGCTTTGTTGATTTGGCATTTTAGGATATTTATTAAGTCAAAGGGGTTTGTTTGAAAATTTGTGGTTGAGACTGCAGAAGAGGGCCATTGGGCTAATGGAATCAATCAGGTATAAGCAGGTTTGAGTGAATGAATTAATGAGACCAAGTGTAACCAGATGAGATAGTCATGTCAATGGATATTAAAAATTTATGAGTGGAAAAGAAGAGATATTTAGGATTCCATCTAAATGCAGAGCAGACATTATCCGAATTCTACATTTAAATTTCAGAGGAAAACACATATATTGTTTAAAAGCCTGAGCAGGGTGTCCTGTTTGACAAATCGTGAACCAAAATTTCTGATAAACAATAAAGAGATAAAGTAATGGCAGAATAAATGAAATCATAAAGAATGAAGAAATACATCACCATCAAAATATAACACAAGAATCTGGAAACATCAAGGTCCTTTCATTCATCCAAAAAACGTGCTTAAAACCAGATGAGCATTGTTACAATAGTTTTCTCCTTACAAGTCTAACAACCCTTTTTTTACTTACCAAGCTTGCTTAAATACAAATTCATACCTAAAATACTACAAGCTTCTCAGAATAAAATTAACTTCTAAGAAATTTAAAACTAATTAATATCTATAAAAAAATCATATTGCAATCGAGTTGTGAACGTTTTCTAGTCAAATATCTTTAGATATGGAATCCCTAAGGCTTCCATTTGTCATATACCGCCACTTGATGTTGGCTTTAATTATGGAAATCACCGACAATTGTTTATCTAAAAATTTGGAATCTGATTTTCCAACTCTGTATTATCTCCCTGAAAATCTGCAATTTGATTTTTCCTTAATGAATTTGTGCTTGGCATTTAGATCTTCTGGTTGGAAGATTACTGCAAAAAATATTTCTAATTTTCCATTTTTTCCTTTTATACTTCTAATGCTGCTGCTTGATACCCTGTAGCTATTAATTTGGTGCCCGAAGCTCTGCCCCCTATGCCTTTGAATTCTCGAATGCTGCAACTTGGCTCCTCTTCTTGGAATTAAAAATATATTACCAGGATATGTTCTATTATTCTATTACAAAAATATATATAAATAAAAAATACAATCATTAGGCTTAGGAGATCAAATTCAATCATCCTGGCCAAAAATAGCAAGTAAATCCCTAAAAAAATATGAACTGAAATCTAGGCCGAATCTGCTAAGAATAGGGGTACACTCAGACATTTGTTTCTCCCTAACGGTGACACCTATGCAAAATGGGAGAGGATTTATTTTTACTTGCCTCATGTTGGTCAAAAATCTCTCTCATATTTTCAAATTTCATCTCCAGCTCTCCAAAGTCGCTACTGCAAAATCATGCCTTAAATAGGGAAACTGAAATCTTGAAAAAAGTCCCTTAGACATGTCTTCGATTCTCCCTGCTCCTAATACATGTGTAAAATTGGAGAGATTTTATTGTTCATTGCCTCGTGCTAGTCAAAAACCTCTGTCATATTTTCAAATTTCATCTCCAGCTCTCCAAAACTGTTGCCACAAAATCATGCCTTAAATAGGAAAAGTGTAGAGAGCACAACAATATATTCTTGCACGATGAGCCATAAATTAGCACCACAACATCACAAGATAATCCTTTCCTGATATTTTTAAACCCTTGATCCATTTGATCAGTGTACCACTACTCCATCATTCCTCCCTCTTCCACGAAGAAATTGAAGTGGAATCCAATTGAATTTCAATATTGAAAATAAAATTCACGAGTGTTGCGTTTGTCCTGCAAAATCTGAGACCAGATTTCGAAGGGGGGCATATCTGGTTAGCGGTATTGTGAGGGTTCGAATTAACCTCTGATTGCCACGTGGGTGGAGGAATGGTGACAAAAACCATTCATTTCAAACCCCCCAACATAGAATTTCAAACGGTGGGGGGTGGGGGGGGGGGCGTGGGGAGGGAAATAATATTGGCTATTAGATGCAAAGTGGGGGGTTTAATATGGGCGAGGAAATGAAGGTGCTTCCTATGATGCGATGAGAGGATGAATGGAAGGAACAAGGATTATATCATAAACATATGGCAGACGGTAATATAAGTTTTTAAGAGCTTATATTAGGGTTTTGAAGGCTTAATGAAATGGGTAAGCACTGAATAATCTATTTAGGCTTATCTTGGCCTATATGGCGAATGAAGCAGTTAGCCATGTTTTAGAACTAGGATAAGTTCTAAAGTATTTTTCAAACTATTTCTTCCACACACCTATAAATGGATTTACAAACCTAAGAGAAGCCATTCTTTGTCTTTTTGAACAACAATACCTACTAGGAAATAAATGACAGTCATGGAACATTATTTTCAATATAAAATATCTGAAGAAAAATAATCAGTCACCTTGAGATCCTGTAGATTATAGGATGGCAACTCTGGAGGAGGTTTCAAGAATCCCAGATGTCTGGTTTCGTAACCCAGTGCCTTATCCATTGGGCTAATCCCACAAACCGCTTCTCAATATTATTTCTGCCATTTAGTAACTGCAACCACCTAGTCTTATTTCAAGTTATTTGCATCTTATAAATATGAACTAAAAATACACTGCTTCATCTTGAAAAAATGAATTTAAGAATAGAATCTGAAAAATAAAGGATGTTTTTCCTGTAATGTTATTAGCATCATTGCTACTCTAATCTGATCAAATATTACCACATTAAGTAATAATCAGACTTCCAATGTAACTAGTTCCAATGTAACTAGTCAAGAAAATGAGTGCTTAATTGAAACTGACCTTCCATTTCTTTAGGTAGAAAAATGGATTCAAAACATGGCAACTAAACTCTTCCACTGAATTCAATAACTCTATTGATCAACCTGGTAGATTCTTCCTTTACTGATAACTGTAATAAACTGCTCCAAGGATCTAGGTAGACATTTAACATGAGATCTTTCAGATTCTTGGTGACATACAAACATACCTCATCCCAGATTGCTCTTTTTCTTCTGTGTTGGCACTGATTGTCTTCACATGGAAAATAAGACACTTTTTTTTCTTCTTTGTCCATGATAATAAACTGTTCTATTTTCTCTTCATCATTCCCTTTATCATTCAAAAACTTGTAGGGAAATCGCAAATTCTCAATCGTCTCAGGCAAAGGATCATTAACTATAACATCAATATTTTGTGCAACTTTGTCAACATCCCAAGAAGAAAATAATGATGGAGAATTTTTGTGACCTTCTTCAAGGTCTTCACACTTAGAAAGAGGATTTGAGTGCTCTTCAATAAAAAAACCTTATTGGTCTTATTTTGGAAAACTTTCTTGGCTTTCATTAGGAGAACTTGATTGGTGTTCAATCTCTAAATAAAACACTGCTAGTTGAAGATGCTCTTGTGAATCTGTGCTATTAAATTCTGTTGCCTTTTCTTCTAGATCACTAGAATATTGTAGGTTTTCAATGTTGTCCTCTACTGGATCTAGTTCAAGAGGCTGAAGTTCTTCTTTAATCATCTGATGATCAACTTGTTCTTGTGCCACTAGGAATATTTTCTGTGGTGAACCTTCATGAACTTCTAGACGACATATATCTTTTTTTTCTTCATGATGAGAAGACATTTCAAAAAATATTTCTACTTCCTGAAAATGTCTTTCTTCTAAAGCTTCTAATATTTCATCATTCATAAACTGATCATCATCATAGTAATCCTTCAGATATTCAATAAAACTTTGAAAGTTGTCACAATAGTCTCGAACTAATGACAAAGAGGGATAATCTTCTTTATACTTATCACAAGACACAATATGAAAACACTTCAAAGAACTTATACTTGTAGCTAGTAGATCTTCATACCAAGACCTAGATTTCTCTTCTAAATTGGCCACAAACATTTTCATAATACAATATTATGGAAATTGGATTTTAAATCTACGAATGTGCATATGAAATATTAACAAATGTATAGTAGCATCATCTCCTTTTTTATCTTTAAACACCGGAATATATTTTAACCAATCAATTTTTGGCATGGGATTCGGAAAACCTGGGATCTTATATCTGTCCAAATTAGGAGCATACCTGCGTTGTATTCTTGAGTTCATCTTGACAATCAGTTAACCAAAGAATAGTGTCACCATAAGTTCACAACACTTCCAGATTATTTTTCCAGTGGCGCCTTTAGGTCAACTGAAAATTGGTAAGCTTCCAGGTGGATGATTTCAACCTCCTTGTGTCTAGTTGCATGTCCACCATCATCAACCAGATCTAAACTTGACAATTGCTACTAAGGGACCTGAAACTATGTTCGAGTTCCCCAGTATGGCCGCCACTATGTTAGTGCTCTGTAATTCTGAAGGTTGAAGACAGAATCCTGGAGGGCCACATCAAAATCGCTTCGAGCCTAGGATCTATCCCTCCTAGACTCAGAGAGGGATCTCTCTGTTAGATATAGATTTTTTGATTTGACGTTTTAGGTTAGTTTTTAAGGCAAAGGGGTTTGTTTGAAAATTTGTGGTTGAGACTTCATAAGAGGGCCATTGGGCTAATGGAGTCAATCAGGTATAAGAAGGTTTGAGTGAATGAATTAATGAGACCAAGTGTAACTAGGCGAGATAGTCATTTCAATGGATCTTAACAATTTATGAGTGGAAAAGAAGAGATAGTTAGGATTCCATATAAATACAGAGAAGACATTTTCCGAATTATACATTTAAATTTCATAGAAAAACACAGATATTGTTTAAAAGCCTGAGTAGGGTGTCATGTTTGACAAATCCTGAACCACAATTTATGATAAACAATAAAGAGATAAAGTAACAACGGAATAAAGGAAAGAAGATAGCATGAAGAAATACATCACCATCAAAATATAACACAAGAATCTAGAAACATCGGGGTCCTTTCATTCATCAAAAAAAGGTGCTTAAAAATAGATGACCATTGTTACAATATTTTTCTCCTTACAGGTATAACAACCCTTTTTTTGACTTACCAAGCTTGCTTAAATACAAATTCATGCCTTAACTGCTACTAGCTTCTTGGAATAAAATTAACTTCTAAGAAATTTAAAACTAATTGATATCTAAAAACAAATCATATTGTAAAATTTCTTGAGCTATGAAGGTTTGCTGGTCAAATCTCTTTAGATATGGAATCCCTAAGGCTGTCATTTGTCATATGCTGCCACCTAATTTTGGCTTTAATTCTAGAAATCATCGGCAACTGTTTATCTAAAAATTTGGAATCTGATTTGCCAACTTTGTATTATCTCCCTGAAAAATCTTCAATTTGATTTTTCGTTAATGAATTTGTGCTTGGGATTTGGATTTGCCAGCTGGAAGATTACTACAAAAAAGATTTCAAATTTTCCATTTGTCCCTCTTACACTTCTAATACTATTTCTTGATACCTTGTAGCTGCTGATTTGGTGCCTGAAACTCTGCCACCTATGGCTTTGAATTCTCGAATGTTGCAACTTGGCTCCTCTTGCTGGAATTAAAAATCCATTTCCAGGATCCATTCCCTTATTCTATTACAAAAATAGATATAAATAAAAAATAAAATCCTTAGGCTCATGAGATCAAACTCAATCATCCTCGCTGAAAATTGAAAGTAAATCCCTAAAAAAAATCTGAACTGAAATCTAGGTCGAATCTGCTGACAATAGGGGTACATTCAAACATTTTTTTCTCATGAATGCTGAAACCTATGAAAAATTAGAGAGATTTTATTGTTCTTTTCCCTGTGCTGGTAAAAAACCTCTCTCATATTTTCAAATTTCATTTCCATGTGTCCATAACTGCTGCCGCAAAATCATGGCTTAAATAGGGAAACTGAAATCTTGAAACATGGCCCTCAGAAATGCCTTCGATTCTCCTTGCTCCTGACACTTGTGTAAAATTGGAGACAGGTTATGGTTAATTTCCCTGATTTGGTCAAAAAAATCTCTCATATTTTCAAATTTCATCTCCATCTCTCCAAAACCGCTATCGCAAAATCATGCCTTAAATAGGGAAAGTTCATAGAGCACAACAATATATTCTTTCACGTTGAGCCATAAATTAACATCGCAGCATCACAAGATAATAATTTCTTGAGATTTTTAAACCCTTGATCCATTTGATGAGTGTGCCACTCCTCCATCGTTCCTCCCTTTGCCAAAAATAAATTGAAGTGGAATCCAACTCAATTTCAATCTTGAAAATAAAATTCACTAGTTTTGCGTTTGTCCTGCAAAAACCTGAGACCAGATTTCGGAGGGGGGCATATCTGGTTAGCAGTATTGTGAGGGGATGGGGATACTAATTAACCTCTTATTTCCAAGTGGGTGGAGGAATGGTGACCAAAACCATTCATTTCAAACCCCCCAACTGCAAATTTCAAACGGGGGGCGGGGGCCGAAAAAAGATATTGGTTATTGGATGCAAAGTGGGGGGTTCAATATGGTCAAGGAAATGGCAGTGCTTCATATGATGCGATGAGATGATGAATGCAAGGAACAAGGATTATATCATAAAAATATGGCAAATGGTTATATAAAGTCTGAAAAGATTATATTAGGGTTTTGAAGGCTTAATGAGATGGGTAAGCGTTGAATAATCTATTTATGCTTAGCTTGGATTATATGGAGAATGAAGTTGTTAGGATCCTATGATTTGGAATATTGGGATACCAAATGACAAGGTAACATGAAGCCATTCTTTAGAGTCCTAGGACCTAGCCTTCCTAGACTGGGAGAGGGATCTCTCAAGTTGTTTGCAAAAGATATGTGCTTGTTTGCTTTTAAGGGTTGATTTTAGGCTAGTTATTAAGTATGAGGTTTTGTTGTTTTTTTTGGTTGGGTATGATGATCAAAGAGCATACATAGAATGAGGAAATATCTAAGTCATTGGGAAATGGAGTCAAATTAAATTCATGAGAAGTTCATCAAAGGATCGGGGAGTATCATAGGGAAAATGTAACTTGGCTAGTGGATGTTCAAAGTTTTTAGGATAATGAGGTGAACATTAACGATAAGAATGAAAAGTAGGGTAAAGGGCAATTAATAATCCTTTATCATGTACTTTAAACAAGAGACATATTTCAAGGTAATTGTTTGAAGAAAACCAAAGGATAGGGCAAACCATAGACTTCTTTGGACAAACCTTAAATAATCAAACCTTTCAGACAACAATACAGCAATAAAAGGACTAATTTTAGATAAAGAAAACATATAAAATAACAGTGAGAGGAGCCTAATATCAAACAGAAATAATCTATTCTAATTTTGACTAACTCTCTAGGGATCTTTTAAAGCAACCTTTAAAGGCAGACCAGAGGACAGGGCATACCATAGACTTCCCTGGTTTATACTCTACTAAGTCTACTTTAAAAAAGTTTTAGAAGCAATATCTCAAACTGTACTAAAGGAGCATGGACTTACCACTAATTTCCCTGGTTGCACTCTATTGACATCATTCCTTAAAACAACATCTCAAGCCATACCAATGAATGTGGACTTACCAAAAATTCTTGGTTATACTCTGTTGAATCATTTCTAAAATAACAAGCTAGATGGAACTAGAGGGCAGTTACGAATCCTCCAATCAGACCTTGCAGAAGAAAAAATTAAGACAATGAAGAGAAAATAGAACTAAGGTGCTTTCAAAAGACATTTCTTAGCCTAAAAAATTTTCTCTATTGTAACAAAGAAAGATGGAAACATAATGAAAATAGGAAATAACAATAACAGTTTAGAAGCACTTCACCAACAGCCAAGCTTAGGGATCCACTGATCTAGCCTCCTCCATCAACAAACAAATCAGGGCATCCACAAGATCCAAGACATCAATTTTCCTTCAACTTCCAAGAGACTATGTATTACTTCAAAGAGTGATCAATCGCCAAAAATATAATGAGTTCGGATGCAATATTTATGCTGCAAATGAGGAGGTGAATATCAAGGTAGGGTTTGAGTATCATTTATTACAGAGTAAGTGCATTCCTAACCTTGAAGACCATGCAAGGCTCAAGACAGGAATATCATAAGCTACTTCTCTGTTTTAATAACTCCTATCTTATCTTCTAAGGAATAATAGGTGAAATGTTTTGACTTTAAAGGCTTTGTAATAACTATTGAGCTGCTTCAAAATATCTCTGACTGTGTAATAAATTCCCAATACCTTTTTTGAAAGATATCATGTTGTAGGTGGCAAGTTTGTCTTTGGAGAAGTAATTGCTTCTTTTTTGAGTTATTCGAAGTTGTCTTTGGGTAAAACTGTCTTTGTTTAATCATGAAACTATGTATTAGGCCGTTAAAAATTGATTTAACCTTTATAATTTGTCTCACTGCCTTTACTCTTTAATCTTCCTTTATGGATGTTTGTTTATTTATTCTTTATTTTTAAACCTTTGAATTTCATCCTTTAATCAATGTCTTCATGGATAATCCTTTGTGTTTATGGCTTCGAATTTAGGATTAGCTCCTTAATCCTTCCAATCTTTATTTCCTTCACTGTTTCACTGTTTTTTTGCTTTGTCTGTGTGTAGGGATGCAGTCTTCTTCATGGCTGAAAGGTTGAATGCTCATCGATGATCATCAGGCATCATCGATTAACCCAGATAGGACCACTTATCTCCCTTTTTAAACTCATATGCAAATCCCTAGATCGTCACTCAGGGTTTCATCCATCATTTTGAACTGTGGGAGAGCTTGATAGACCCTTTCCACCATTAAAACTTGCACCAAACACAAACCAGTTAGTTAAAAACCTGCGGGAGGGCTTACGGCATTTTTTCGAGGTTTTCGGGTGTTCAGGAGGCATTTGCAGAGGATAAATGGAGTAGAGGTTAAGGTTCTGTATGTGGAACCAGGCGAAGATTCAAATTATGGCGTGAAAAGGAAAATTGGTTTTCGAAAAACATAAGTGGTTTATCGCGCACGTTGAGGGCAGTTTGTGGTTTTGAGTGGGGGCTGCGCGATACCATGAGGCGATTTTCATGTGGTAGGGAAAAACCACCCATTTCGCGCGGGTTGGGGGTTGTTAAAGCCAGCACAAGTTTCTGCGCGATATACAATTCGGGTCGTTGGATATCAAGGAGCGAGATCAACGGTGCGGAATGAGTCCGAGAACAAGGTGTAGGTTTGGGGAGTGGAGCCCGTGGACAGGTGTCAGGCTACGGTTGGGCAGTAGGGCTTTAGTGGAAGGCAAGCCCGGCTTGATGACGTGGGTAGATTTGTCACATTGTGCGGGGTTATTTCAACACGGTATGAGGGACAGGGATTTGACCACCGTCGGATTAGGGCCCAGGGCTCCAGATCAACGATGGAGATGACCTGGTGGAGAGGTAAAGCGAGGTAGAGGTTTATACGGGGAAGGGGCTGAGAAATAAGTAGAGGGCATGGTTCTGTGGGGGTAAAGGAGACTGGGGGCTGAAACAAGAAGGGGCTTAAAGACTATTTATATAAAAAGGCGGGGTTAGAATAAAAATAGGGTCTGTATAAGGTTTTAAGAAGGAGCGATAGGCTTAAAAAATTAGATTTAAACAGTTTAAAAAGGGATTTTTACATTGTTTAAGGTTTTTTTAGAGGAAAAAACGATGAATAAGGGGTGTTTATGAGGGTTTTTAGGGGAAAGAAAAATGGGTTTTTAGAGGGGAAAAAGGGGGATGAAATGAGGGTGTAGGTGAGGTGATAAGATGAGGCAAATGGGCCCAGAAAATGAAGTCTTCTTAGAGAAGCAAGGTAAAATTGTTAGAAGGAAAAAGATGAAGTTTTTAATGAATTAGTTAAGCTTAGGATAATGAAGGTAGTGAGGTTTCTATAACTCACAATATTTCTCAAATCTTTTTTCTAGAACTCTATGATTATAACTTAGTCATCTTTTGATATCAACAAAAATTACTGATGACTAACAGAAGTAGTTAGCCATGTTTTAGAACTAGGATAAGTTATAAAGTATTTCTTCCACGGGCCTGTAAAGGGATTTCCAAACCTAAGAGAAGCCATTATTTGTCTTTTTGAACAACAATACCTACTAGGAAATAAATGACAATCATGGAACATTATTTTCAATATGAAAAATCTGAAGAAAAATAATCAATCGCCTTGAGATATTGTAGATTATAGGATACTAACATTTGGCACTAATCTTAGAATTCTCATCAAAGAGAGGGAGTCTCTAACCATAGTCTTGTGGTAAGGGTGCATGTTGACCAGGTAAAATCAGAGGTAAAAATCTCGCCATGAATCCTGTTGAGTGTGGTTCAGGAGTAAAATTGGGAGCGGTAGACTGAGAAGGTAATGAAGTAGAAGGGATGGAAGAGGAGGCATCAAGTGATTGATATCGTGTCAAAATGAATAAATAATCTTGTTGGTACTATATGATCTATTTTTCAGATATATATTGGAGTTGATTAGCTAATTTTTCAAGTCTATCAAACTAACTCCAAAATTTCCTATCAAAATATGATTCAGATTTGGATTTTTCGGATAGTAAGCTATCTTCAAGTTACAGGGAATCAAATACTACTTCAGAAAATGATTTAACTTGAGATAACCTCAATGGATCAAACAATATCTCAGAAAATGAAGTTTCTAACTTTGATCTAAACAGAGACAATTCAAACTTTAAATTGAATGGAATATCTTCAAGGGATAATACTTTTACAGGTAATGATGAAGATCCTACCAATGAAGATGGATTTGACTGAAACTCTGAGTGCTAGGATCTCTGCTTTTGGATCATTTTCTTTGGATCTTCAACTAGAGAAGCTGGATGAGGATCAGGATTTGATCTTGTGTATCTTCTCGAAGCCAGAATGTTCTTTGTTTCCGCAACTCGATTCTCTACAAATTTTTAATCAACCTTCATGAAGACTAGAGGCTATCACCCAAAACCCTAGAATTCGATGAAAAATATAGTACACCTAGGGAATATTCATCACTTCATTCCTTGGTAATGGCGCCAAGATGTTAGCACTCCACTGGTTCTCTGAAGGCTAAG
This sequence comes from Pinus albicaulis, assembly GCA_034641835.2. Taxonomy (NCBI): domain Eukaryota; kingdom Viridiplantae; phylum Streptophyta; class Pinopsida; order Pinales; family Pinaceae; genus Pinus; species Pinus albicaulis. The sequence goes on from CM076579.1 coordinate 742,946,284, forward strand.
AAGGACACTAGCAAAGGTAACCACATAACACTTTCACCTAGTAGCTAGCCCTACTAGGCTGAGAGGGCTCTCTCAATGAAATTCACAACCAATTTTACTGGATCATGAAAGATATTAGGCTAGGTATATATATTAGGGTTTTGATTTTATTTTGAAATTTTGTGATGGATTGTGAATTAGGTCTAAGAAAAGCTAGGTCAGGGCTCTAAAAATCAAATTTGCAGAGATGTAATGGGACAAGGTAGGCACACACTTTAGCACTTTAGAGGTTCTTGGTGAATATAGTATATTGATATGGTTTCAAAATGATCATTAATATCATGAATTCATTTATATCAGAAGAAAATGAACATAAATGTGAAAGCTTATCCAAAACAAAGCATTGAATCAATGAAATTTGCTTATCAAACTTAGAAATCAATCACATAAGACATGAAAATGGAAATGGAAGGTACACTATATTCAAACATATGATCTCAGAAGAAGAAACACCGCTAAAACACATACCACATGAATCCCACCACAATAGTGGCAAATTTCGTGTATTAGTTCTTGCCAAACAAAATACACTAGTGATATAAACTAAATTCCACAGTATCCAACCCTTGAAACTGATTACAATGGGCCTCATATAGCCATTGAGGTAAAAACCTCCCTTGGAGGTGCAATTTTCCAACAAGAAATTCAAATATATGCATCTATCTGAAGTCTGCTACACACTAGGTAGGTTACACAACAAATTCCTCCTTTATCTAACCATCAAGAGACATATCCTCAAAGAAATAAATGGAGGATAAGACACCTATTCAACACCATTTTTACCATTTAAATTTACATTTTTAATTTTATATTCATCCACAATCACCTTTTGACTTTTACAAAATTCAAACTAGTAATTGTCAAAAATTACACAGTGAAAATTTTAATTAAAATCTCAGAAAATTGTAGAAGCGCAATGCTATATTGGAGGCCATTTTTAGGCAACTTCATGAAGTAAAAATTGAAATATGAAAGAATGGTAAAATAGCCATGTCTGTATAGTTTCCATAACATCTTGATTTTTTGAAACTGACCCATGTTAAGGGCTTCAAAAACTCATTCTCCCAAGTTGTCTCTAGAAACGCAACGCTGATCAAAAAGAGGGGCACAATGTTGATTTTTGACCCCTTTTTCTCATTTTTCTCAAAATTTGAGCCCTGAATAAAAAATCTGAGGAAATGGATTTTGAGAGGAGGCCAAGATATTTCTACAAATGTTGTGTTTATTCCATTTGGATCCCTGAGGAAAAATCACAGTGCCAAGGCGTTGTGCTTCTGGACCTAGTGAAATTTCTGAATTTTGCAAATTTACACCAAATTTCACCAAAAAACAAAAAATGCTCCAAATATTCCCAAAATTGGTCCAAAAGTGGAAAATGAGGTACGTTATGCTATCATATAGGCATAAAAAATAATATCTAACTTTCCCCTCTCATTTTGGTTTATTAGGGTTTCCTTGAGCTTATCTTGCAATTGCTTGACCTTGGCATTGCAATTTTTGTTTCTTGTGTGGTAATGGTCAGCCATGTGCCTCAAAATCTGATTGTCCCTATTGGCCTTGTCAAGGAGCTTCACTAAGTGGATTTTTACCTTCTCAAGCCAAAACTCCCTGTCGTCATTGTTCTCATTTGCAATCCTCTCTTCAAAACTGAGTTCTTCATCTGTAGAGTATTGTTCTCTTTCTTTCTGTAATGCCGTTTGGAGACCCATGGTTCCTGGCCTCTTCATCTTCACATGTGGTTCATGCTCATCCTATTCATCATGCTCAACCACTACTTTTCCTTTCAATTCTTTCCTGATAGCTTTAAATTTCTCTACCTCCATAATCAGCTGCTTTGTTTTGAGTTGATTGTTCTCCTGCTTAAGGAATGAGATGATGAATTTGGACCTTGACAAATTGTTCTGAAGTTCTTTGATTTGAGTGTATTTTTCCTTTATGATCCTTTCTAGTTTTTCATTCTCTTCATGGGCCTCCAATTCAAATATTTCAAAGTCATGTTCCCCCTCATTGTGCATGTATTTCTCATGTTGTGCTGATGGCGACCCCTATTCTGGTGAAGTAGGTTTGGCCCCTTCATCAATTTGAGGAGAAAACACATGCCTCATGCCTCTCCGATAGTAGATGATTTACCTTCAGCTGATGGTTTTCCTACTCTAATAATGTAATGATGAAGTTGGCCCTTGCCAAGTTGTCTTCGAGCTCTTTGATCTGAGAATCCTTGTCTTTGATTACCCCTTCTAGGTTCTCATGCTCATCAATAGCTTCCAAGTCTACTAGGTCAAAATCATGTTCTTCCTCATTAATGTATGTGTCATGCTACACTGATGGTGATCCCTATTATAGTGAAGTAGGCTTGCTCCCTTCCTCAATTTTAGGAGTAAAAAAAAGCCTCCTCCCTCTATGATAGGTGTGAGTAACCTAAGGCCTAGGCCTCTTTGAAACTTCAGCAAGTTGTATTGATGATCCCACCTCCATAGGTTGTGCTGACATGGTAAGTGGTATGTTTTGTTGTTGAGTTGGTGTAGTGGTTATGTGAATTTGCAAGGCTGCCTCAATGAAGGTATCCCATGTCATGTTCTTCTCTTCCAACTGATGAAGAACTATGACCTTCACCAAAATGTGGTGAAAGAGGCTAGGGTAATGTTTTGTGTTTTTGAATTGTACCTTTTCAGACATCTTGATCACACTTCTATAAAATAAATTGCATAAATTGAGAGACTTCACTGTTGTGAAGTACATGAGAAGTTTAATGTAATATTGGTACAATCTGGAAAACCTTCCCTCACATGTGAAAAAATTCATTACAACCTTCATCAATGGTACATACCTCTCTAGCAAGTATCTGAATGGGAATATATGTGTATGGGCCTCTTTATACTGTGATTTTATGTAGGGTTTGTACTGCTCAAGGTATAGGTTCATGCATGTGAACCAATATTCACAATGATTTGGTATTATTGTAGCAAGAGACATAACATCTACTAAAAATGTGAAATAAATCCCTGCAATGGTGGCATTTTGTCCCTTCAAATTGGTGGCAAAAAAATCTGTAAGTTTCTCTGGAAACCTACCTCCTCCACTCTTTGACAAAACCCTAGGCAGTTAACATCTTCAAAGCATTTTCTAATGAATGGTGAGGAAGTGATTTCACTGCAATTTAAGGGCTCATACCTCAATATCTTCCCCCCTTTGTGGTGTTTTATTTTCTCTTATGGTGAATAATCTGCTTCCATGATTGAAACCCTAGATGATAGGAGGGAAAAAACAGGGAAAATGAGTAAAGGGATGAAATGAGGGAGTTAGGGAAGGGATATGGGAGTAGGAAAATTTAGCAAGATGGGCAGGGGTCTTAGGGATCTTTAGGGAGTGAAATGAAGGGAAATGAGTGAGGGAAATGGGCTAGGAAATGTAAACACAGTCCTAGCTTAGGGAAATTTCCCAAATTGGTAAAATGGGTCTAGGTTTTATAGAGAAGATAAGAAAAATGATGGGATATGACTCTTTTATGGATGGAGGTGATGTATAAGTTGCAAACATAGGTGTAGAGACAAGGAAGCTAGGGTTTATAGAATCAATCCATCTTTTTGAAGACCAACACGATCAAATTATGGTAAACCCTAGAATACTAAGCTCTTGATGAATTTATTAGTATGAAAAGCAAGAGAGGCGTAAATATGAGTGAAATTACTTGTTATGGAGCTTAGAGGTGAAAAAATCCTGAGTGGAAACTTGAAAAACTGATTTTAGTGATCAATTTGAAAATTTGGGCAACTCAGCCCCATTAACAGTTTAAGCCACCTGTGCATAGTGCCTTCCTCCAGAAGTGCAACACAGTGTCTGTATGCGTAGTGCCAGCCAATTTTTCCCTTTTTGAGGTAAAAAAAACCCGTGTTTTCTTGCCAAATGAAGGATGACCTTGATGATGAGAAGTAATAAGAGTGCAAATCAAATGAGCTCGTGTATTTTTTTCTCTTTTTTAAACTTGAAATGACTTCATTTTGAGGGATAATGGGCCCCACGTGTCTTTTTCTAGCATTTCTTTCATGTTTTGAACTTTGTAACCTTGGACATTGTGATTTTTTGGACTGTTATGGCTTCTTTGGAACATTGAATCTTTTGGAACCTTGAACTTTTTCAAAACTTTAAAATTTAGCTTTTAAGAGCATGTAGTACTTATTACATATAGAAACATAAAATTACATTTTTGAAATCAAACTTTATTTGTTACCACTCCTCCAATTGTCATATTTTATGAATGAAGTGACAATTTTTATGATCTTGAAACCCTAATGACCTAATGGATACACTGAACTGAATGAAATCATGATGGAGATGACTGAAACGCTGATGATAATCTTTGAATGATGATACACTCAGTTGAGTGGTGACATGGACCAGCATATAAAAATTTTCGAAGGAATGGAAAATAGTCCTAAACCTAATCCTCAGTGAACACATTTTTGCTTGAAGACCTAGTGAAATGACAAAAAATTGACTATGGGACCCTAACAAGACATGATAAGGGCCCATTGATCACTCATGATAGGCTATATAGACTGGCACTAATAGCCAGCATGACCTTATGAGGATTAATATCGTCTGTGTAATGTCCACAAGTTGGCTCATCATGAAGTTATTTCAATACCCTTTCTAATTTTTGTGCTACCAAGCATCTGAGAATGACACCATTGTGGTTATTCCGAAATAGCACATGATGTACAAGTTGATATGATAAAACTTTGAGTCGAATTTCCCTCTTTGTTTTCACTAATAAGTGCAAGGGAAAGTTTCCTTTCTCTATATACTAACATACATTTGTGTATCAAGACATGGTTGTGTTTGTAGGGGTAGCTTTCTCAATGTTATACATTTTGATTGCTTGTTCCCATCCAGAAGAATCCTCTTCCGATGAATTGATTTCTTCTATTGCAAGCCGACAGAGAATGTGCTCTTTTATTGTATGAACTGGCTTGAATTCTAGATCATATTTTTGGAGGCTTGTAATCCATTTCTCCCTCCACTCACCAAACTATTTTTTCACAACGAGTGATCTAACTGCTAAGTGAGGCATAAAAATGATAATGTGGCTTTTCATGAGCTAACACCTAATGTGCTTCAACACCTTGTATAATACATAGTTTTTCTTATCAATGGTGGGATAATTTAATTCAGATTCTTATATTCCATCACCCATGAATGATATTAGCCACTACCTTCCTTGATTATCCTTTTGAGTAAGAATGGTTGCAAGAGATGTGTTGGAAGAAAAAAGTATACAACAAGAAATAGTTGTTAAAATATGGACTATATAACGTTGGGACATCATTAATTGCTTGTTTAATCCATGCGGAGGTATATTTATCCCTTTGGTCCCACTTGTAAACTGCATAATTCTTGATCATCTCTTGTAATGGCTTAACAATATGTGCATAATCTGAGATGAAATTTCAAAGAAAATTAATTTTCCCCAAGAAGGATTACATGGCTTTCTTATTCATGAAAAAGTGAATGGAAGAAATAGTTTTTACCCGCTCAGGGTCCACTAAAATCCCACTCCTATATATAATGTGTCTCAAGAGGTTTCCCTTGAACAATCTGAATATGTTGTTCTTTGTATTTAAATATATACCATATTTTCAGCATTGCTCAAAGATTTTCCTTAGATGAGGAAAGTGATCATATATTTTCTTTGAAAACACTATAACATCATCCAAGTATACAACCACACTTTTTCCAATCAAACCATGGACTGTGATGTCCATAACCTGTTGAAATGTACCACCAGCATTTATAAGTCCAAATAGAATTTTCCAAAATGCGAATGTACCACATTTAGTCCTCAATGTAGTTTTTAGTTTGTCCAGTTATGCTACTAGAACTTGGTTGTATCCAGAAAATCCATATAATAGAGAGAACATTTCTGACCCAGATGTTGTTTGGAGTATCCACTCCTAGATGGAAAGGGATAATTACATTTATCTGAAGCTCAATTCAAGTTGCAGAAATCAACACATAAGCATATCTCTCTAGATTTCTTTCTAACAGGAACCAAAATAGAGACCATATAGAATGACAAAATTTGAATATGATTTGAGCATCTAGTAGTTTTCTTAGTTCTTTCTAAATGAGGGGTTCAAGTGTAGGATGAAATTTTCTTAACTTTTGCTAAAATGGCTTTACCCATTCCTTAATGGGTATCACATGTTGGATAACTCACGTATCATAGGCTTTTAGATCATCATATGTCCATGCGAACACATCTCAATATTGTTTGAAAATATGGAAAAAGGTTTGTCACTCTTGGGGTGAACAACAGAAACCGAGATTCACATATTTTAGATCTTCCTTAGTACCCAAGTTGACTTGTTCGTGTGACAATGTGGAATTTTGGGTCTTTGCATTGATTAGTCCTTTAAATTGGTTCACAGGTCATAAAGCTTCTCTAAATATACCACACCCTTAGCCATGGGGTTCCCCTTATGTGCTTGACTTGATTCTTGCAAAGCCCTTCATGCTCATCTTCATCTATTGCTGCATCTTTAAACACGTCAACATTGGCGATAAAATATAGTATCTGTCGGTCATCATTGAAAACATAAAAATTAGTGACATTATCAAGAATAGATGGCTTATAAATAATATCAATGGAAAATTAATCTCAAAGTGGTGATAACCTAGCAGTAGAATTAACTAATGTGTTAGTGGTTGCATTTTGAATTCTAAGAACATAATTAATATTAAAAACTTGAAATAAAGAAATAAGACGTCATACCTCTTGCTGATAGTTTTTAAGATTAAGTGAAACACAATGAATAGTATACAGTACATGTCAAGTGAAAATCTCTGAGTCAAATTTTACCTTTAACACCTCCACATTGAGGTGTATGGCTTTCTTTAGTCCCAGAATGAGTGCTTCATATTCAACAATTTTTTTCATGCACTCAAACTCCAATCGTCATAAGATCAAATACTTGTTATTTTATGGGTCAATCAAAACAAAACTAGCTCCATAACCCTCTTATGTTTTCAAACCATCAAATTATAAATTCAAAATGTTAGAAGCAACAATGTTAGTTTCTACACTAGTATTATTTACATCTATGTGACAAAATTCATTAGCACTAGTTGGATTGCAAGGAAGAAGTTACAATTGTGTATCTGGTGGTACAGGGGATGGTTTCACAAGATAACATCCATGATCGATTTCTAAAAACCAATTTCCAAAAATTTCTTGTGCATAACTAATTGGCTCATTAGGGGATTCAAGCACTGTGACTGTATGTTTCATGAAAGGTTCATTCTCTACTCGGATCTGATTACTCTTTCCCTTATATGGAAGCCACAAATTTGACCACTCTGTGGAGAAATTATCCTTGCAACTTACTAGACCAGTCTCTACTTAAAATTAATCCATAGGATTCAGGAATGTCCACAATGACAATATCAATACATTGATGAAATCTATGGTTTGCTGATAAATGAATTATAATGTTGTTAAGCTCACCAATTGCTTGTACTAAATTTCTATCTAATTGCATGATAATGGTTTCATTATTTTCCATTTTAGCATTGATTTTATTTACAACACAAAAAAGCATGACATTTGCAGATGCACCAGAATCAACTAGGAAATTATGGACATTATAATTAAAAATTTAAAAATTTAAAATAAAATAGGGGAAAGTAGATATAAAATTTACATTAGTTTTGTTAACTACCAATTCGAGAATTATGGAAGACTTATCGGACAAGGCTTGAGGAGCGGAAATTTTTCTGCCTGACGGAGGCTGAGATGCAAATGCCTGGATGATCAACTCATGTTGCCCTTCTATTTTTGCTATTTCATAGATAGAAATATCAGCATGATCTTTCTTCATATTCTCAAGAACATTATAATCAATATATTCATCTCTTGTAATGTGTGATGAAGTAGTAGGTGGTGAAACTTTGTTCGATATCTCAAGAGTGACAAACTTGTTATTATTAGTTCCAGAAGCATTTTTTTGGGTTTGAGTACTCCTGGACTTGTTATGAGTGCTTTGAGAAATATTACTATAGGGTAATATTTCTCTCAAAATTTTCTTCCTAAGATATTTCTCGAGCATTGGTCCTTTAATTTACTCCTCAAGTTGTATTTCTTAGTTGGTTGTTGATGAGGAGCTTCACTTGTCGGGGACTGACTAGCACATTGCTAGTAAATATTCAAGATAAGATCAAATATGAAAATTGAATCAATAACATTTAAGTTTTCCTTTGTCGAGGTAGGTTCATCAATATCTTGATTATGATATGGCTGCTCTTCGGTTGATAAAATTTCTATGGAATTAGCAACCACAATGTTCATGTTGTGTTCCCATTGAGGGCATGTTTTCTCTAAATGTTCTTCTTGATTAAAAGTACATTGATTATCCATGCCCAAGTTCTAAGTGTTAAATACAACATTAGAGCTTGGTTATAAATTAGTCAGTTGATTGATGTTCTTCTTAATAAACTTCTTAAAATACATATTGATAGAAGAAGCCTCACTTTAATTTCTCTTGAGTTTAGATACCTCATTAGTTAAAAACTTCAAGTATTTATTCAAGTTTTCCATGTCAAAAATATATTTCTCTTTAATCTTAGTGGAAGAGACCTGGGACTCTTTACAATTGTCTTTGGAGTCCTTTGAATATTCCTTATTGGTACTGAACCCAATAGACCTTAACTCCTTTTCAACATCTATTTCTTTTTCAAAATTAAGAGCCAACGTATTCTTCACAACTCGCTTAACAAAAATGGAAATGTTAGTGGGAAAGGTAGCTATATGTAATCTTTAGTAATACGTGTTGAATTGTTTCAAAATGCATGTAAAACTATGATTAAAATCCTTAAAATTTTCTTTATCCCCTGTCTAAATGTTTCTGAGTTATTTAAGTAGCATGTCTAGAGTTTTATCATCCACAATTTTTTCTAAGAACAACTGTTTAAAATCCCTCTAATTATGGATTGAATTTGATGGAAAGATATGATACCAAATTGATGCTCTACCTTCTAGAGTGTACGGATATATTATACAAGAAACATCATCAAAACATACCTCTAACATTTGTAGATGCAGGTAGAATTCATCAATATGATCTTTTGCCTTTGATTTCTTATCAAGATCATACTTGGTAAGAAAATTTTCCAGGTTCTTTGGCAAGTGATATAGACTTCCCGAGAGAGCAAGAGATCCTTGGGCCATCCAATCCAATTGCTCATCGGCCAAGTCTTTGTTTTCCTCCTCCCCTTTTCTCTTTTATTTTGAAGATTCTTCTCCTTCACCAATCAAATTTTCATTATAATTTGGTTATTTGTAATCTCTCGCTTCTTCTTCATCAAAAAAATGAAAGTCCTCCTTATCACCTTCTAGATTTTCCCCAATAGGTGGTGGAATATCCCCTTGACAATAAGTTCCTTCAAGAGAGTCAACTAAAACTTCAAGGTTTTCGGTAATTAATTCTTCCACTAAGGAAACTAATAAACCATGGTGAGTGTTATCTTTGTATGTTTGCTTATGAGGAAGAAAAACTGTGACAGGAAGTCATCTGAGTATTATAGCAAACTGACGAGTAATGGGCTAAATTTCCCAGAGTTGCTTGTAAGTGACTTTGTAGGCATGGTCCAGAACTTGGTGAGATGACTCTTCTTTCTTAGATATATGAGTTGTATTTGAACTTAGAAAATTTCTACCTTTGCAACAACTGTTATTTATGTGAATGCGGTGAATTATCATCCATTAGACCTCACACTATTTGGAGCTGGAACCCCATCTAGGAAATGGGCCTGACTTCCATATCCTTAATGATTTTTCTTGGTTACAATAATCAACACAAGGGAGAGCACATATACTTTCAATATAAACAAATAATTTAGCTTTGTGATGTATTCAATTCAAGTGTATCAAGGTTATTTCATGAAAGGGAATAAGAAGTGAGGCTTTCAAAAAAAAGTAATAATATTATCCTAATTAATACACACACATATCAGAAATAATCATTAGTTATATTGTGAAATAGTTCAAAAAGAAACAATGATCATGAAAGAAAGAGATGCACAATTCAAATATGCATATTAAAGCCAATGAAATAGCTCATTTTCATTAGTATGTAGACACATAAACATACACTACAAACAATGAAAGAATAGTCTTACAATCATTCACAACATATGCATGAAAGTGCGCCAACTCCAAGAGAGCTTCAAATTATAAAGTGAAAGTCCCAAGATACACCATTACAATGATACAACATTAGTCCCAATAGTGGAACATTGAGCCACTACTTGCTTCTCAAAATACTAATCTTCTCCCCTATACCTAGATTAAGAATCCAAGGTGAATATTTGTTTTTCTTGAGCTATGAAGGTGTATATATAACAAATGGTATGACTCTCCACCTCCCTTGTGACTCTTGAGCTTCCCTCATGACTCTTGAGCTCCCATGTGAATTTTCAAATTCCTATGAGACCTTTGAGCTTCTACATGACTCTTCACATTCTATGTGTGAACTTTGGGCTTCCACACATTTTACTTTTTCTCATTTTTGAAAAATAGAATATTACATTTCCACAAATTTGTGGCGAAATACAATGACAACACATGAGTCTGATGGTGACACTTTGAGAAGGCATGACTTGGTGATGGTGACATTGAACTTCATTGTAGAGTATCAATGCTAAGAATTTTCCTTGCCGCTATCTTCACATATTCATGATAGGTATTTCTTGTACTTTATATCCATCCTCCAAGGAGTTGATTATGATATGGAATATTGATCTTCATTCTTCTGTCATGAAGTAGTGTCCCTTAATCTCTTTGCTTGATTATATCTTTATTTATTCAATTTTACAAGTGTATTTATGCATCATCTCCTTGACATCCTCCTTGAGAATAATCTTTCCATTTCAAGATAATAACACCTGCAAACATAGTTCACTCATGACAAGACGACATTATGCCCAAAATCTCCTAGTCTATATTGTTTCTCATGCAACATGTTGATTGAGTTGGGACAATTCACAAGATTAAAAAGACATGCCTTCTTGAGTGTAGTGTGCATGAGTAGGAGGCATGGGGTGAGGGACTAGGCACTATGAATGTGTAGTATACAATGAATAAGAGACAGGGAAGTCAAGGATTGCACAGTGGACATGTCTAGGAGGCAGAGATGCATGATTGGGCATTGTAATTGTTTAGTTCACAGTGGCAGAAGGAGAGGCTTAAGGGATTGTGTAGTTGAGTACTATAAGAATCCAAAAGAGGATATTTTGTATACTATTATTGTGTAGTGTTCAAGGCAAGACAAGGGTAATCAGGACTACGTATTGGGAAATTGAAACTAGAAAACCTTGAGTGACAGAGAACTAGGATTGTGTAGTGCATAGTTGATGGAGACAGTTCGATATTACTATGTAGTGCATAGTCCCAAGAGGTAGAGGGTGCTTCACTGAGGATTGTGAATGTGTAGTTCACAGTTCAAGGAGTAAAAAATTTTGATGCTTTATAGGGAAAGTTGTGGAGACAGAGAAAGCTACAAAATTGACTAAGTGTGGTATTAGTAAGGCAGAAATATGAGACTAAAGACATATAACAAGACTTGAAAATAGTCACACACTCATACATGGAAAACCACATGAGAATAACACACTCAATACCCAAAATTAACATGCATCCGTTGAAACGACAACAAGACGACACTTTCCTCCAAGTGCGACACTTAAGATATACCTTTTGACACAAGTGTGGACTACAACAAGAAAGTGTGAAATACTTTGAGGATGAGTCCAATGCATGTATTCATGATAGATAGAACCCATTAATGCAAGAGAATGAAGTGGATTTTCCTCTTAAATATGTGCCATAACTTCCTTTCATAAAGAATGACACTTCCCCTAACAAAAGACAACGTTTTGAATTTCTATAGAAGGGGACTTGAAAAATTAGAGGAAAAGTGTAGGATGACTCTAAAAACTAGAAATTAGAGCTTAAATGATCAAAAGGAGGCTCTAAATTTTGAATATGGTCCAAAATTTGGAGGGTGTTGTAGCATCAACAATAGATCCACAAGCAAAAATAATGCAGGGTAGACTATGAATATGGCTCATCAGATTGCATCGAAAAGAAACATTGGAACAAGTATTGGTAATCAACAAATGAGTAAGGCTCATGTAGGGGTGGAATATAAAGGACACATATATTATCTAAGAATTAATTTCATAAGATCGAGATATACTTCTATTCCCAGGTATCAAAATAAATTTGTTGGTTATTGTTTCTTGTGTATACATTTTGGATGCAAAGCATAGTATTTTTAGAACCTGTGATGTGGTCAGGTAAAGAGAATATTATTAGGTACCTAGAAGGATACATATGGACCAAATCAGAAGGATTACACAAGTGTTGAAGCCCGATGTGCAATGCCCCATATTTCACAATGAAGGACACGTAACAGAATATTGTATACTCAGCTTTGGATGGAAAAAAAAAAGAAATAATTCCTATCAATACTAGTAGATGGGGAAGAGTTCAAATAAGATATCGATTAGGTCTAATCCCTCAAATATAATTCTTTGGATAAATTTTATTCAAGATAATTATTTTTCAAATAAAAACTTGAAGAAGTAACTACATGTATGAGAGTAGTATGTGAACTATGTTTTGACGATGATATCTCAAATGTAAAATTACATCAAGCATATGACATGTACCTATAGATGAATGAAAAATCATGATATCAAGAGGAATACATGTATAGCATGAAAAAATAATGGATGAATGGTCTGAAAGGGAGACAATATATCAGCGAGAAGGAATTATGGTTCGGTCAAGTCTATTTTATCATCTAGGAGCATGTACTTATGCAAGATCATCAAATTGACATTTTTCAATAGACACATATGGCCATTTTCCATTGATGTAAAAAGGAAAGAGACTGTAGATATTGATGTGGACATTAAAATTGATATAGGAAGGCAGTTGAACAAGGAGAGAGTGTATAAATTGTACTTGCAGAGTGAGATTGCATAGGAATATTTTTTTATTTGTTTGACAACAAATGACCATCAATGTCTAATGGTGTTGCCATCAATGAAAAAGGGGGATATTATTTCACTTATTGTTGTAACTAATGAAAACAAGATGTCATATGTGTTAAAGGGGATGTATGAGACAACAACAACAATACCATCTTTGATGACCTAAGAAGCAACAAGATTCATTATAAAGTGATATGATAGCTAGATATTTCACAAGGTCTCGTCACATGAATATATGGATGATTGAATTTAATTGAGTTTTTGATAAAGTTGTGATGCTCAAAAAAATCCTAAAAATAGTATGGTTATATAAAATTCATTAATACATTTCTAACAGTATATCCTGTTCAGAAAAACTCCTATATGAGAAGTTATGGCCAATTGATGTTTTAGTATTAATTGATGAAATAAAATGTAGGGATAAAACCCAAAATTTAATGAGTTAAAAAATAGGCAAGTTTGGGGCAGATCATCCTTTAGACATAACAATTAGTGACCATGGGCACGTGAAGTTGCACAATATTTAACATAATTAAATGGTGTGCATGTATCGGTTCAATCAACAATGCTCCTAATAGGTCAATGATCGAATGAATGTGAAGATGCATGATGTCTAATTGGTTTCGTCGGACCAACCAGATGATGACACATGGTATTATATTATTTGATGATGATGTGGACCTATCGATGAATGATGGATGGCACTCTCACATAGTCAGCATGATACATCGTCCAGTTGACGCCAGAGTGATGGCATGACACCACCAAAGGATCCCATGTGGCATGGTGATTTACCACACTTTGGTTGGTGAAAAGTATGAAACAGGGTGACACATGGCACCCCTCAGAGGTTGAGAGAAGGCTTGATGATGTCATTATGACATCATTAAGGAAAAAACTAGTGACCCTAGGGTCACGGTAATATGGGCATAGTCACATGGTCATGGAATTTCAAATATTCATCGACCTATATCATATGGAATAGCCATATGAAACCATGGCAAAAATTTTAATAAGACATGGACCACAGTCCATTGGTCGGTCAGTTAAAAATACAAGTTTAATGGGTGCTTAGGGTAGGCGCCATAAGGCCTAGGATCACCAAGAAAATGTATATATATGTGAACCACACTCAAATCTAAATACAATAATTCTAACAGCAAGTGCACATATCTCACTAAGTTTGTGGATATAATTTTAATAGTTTTAAGGTGTAAAGGATTTGTTTTGGTTCTCACTCCAAATGAAGTTTTTTCTATTAAGTATTTGTTCACTCTAAGGTTCATCATTATGGTTTCTTGGCGTATGTCTATTTTTCTCATTATGGTGGCATGATCTAGTTTCAATATTAACATCATAACTTGTTGTTATGATATAATGGGTGCATGTGTTAAAAACCATTTGGTAGCGGTCGAGTCTAAAGCTATAGTTGGTGGAAAAAATTATGTTGATCTCATTGCGATAGAGTTAGTCATATGATACAATATTTTGAATTTACATGGCCATAGTAGTGGCTTGTTGGTATGAGTTAATGGAATACAATTAGTGACGTGTTATATTGGAACAAGGATAGCCCATTGGGGGTAGTCCACGTCCTCGACTCCGTTGGAGCTATAGTACTTGAAGTAAAAGGAAGGAAAGTCAATGGCTTAACAAGCCACATCATATAGAAAATTTGGTAAGTCATAGGGATTTTAAAATTGAGGCCAGAGGTTCGATCTCCTCCAATTGGCAGATTCGATTATTTTTTTATTTTATATTAACTATCATTTTGTTACTTTCATATTTCAAACTTCTGCGGTTAATATTTTTTTGTGGTGTATCTTCCGGATCCATCGCATCAAGTGGTTTTGTTAGTTCTTTAAAAATTACTAGTGGTTGGTGCCAAAATCTAACAAAATTTTGAAAGGCTCCCAGAAAAGGGATTTCTGTAGAACATTTAAGTTAATATAAATATATATTTTGTTATTTTGAATTTCTAGGGTCAATATTGGTCAAAATTTGATTATGAAAGAAGTTGGGTGATCAAGGATTAGAGATGAATGTAACCAGATGGATATGTTGTCTTTTTTACTCTTGTTTGATGGATAAATTCTCTTATGTGTGTTTTGAGGGTCTATGGGCATGTTTTAGTTTTTTTCTATACATGATGAAAATAAGATCCAAGAAAGGGTTTGAGTCACCATATTAATGAACTGGTTGAAGAAGAGCATGGGAAACAATTTGACATCTAGAAAAAATTATTGATATGACATTTGTGGTTGTATAATGGTTTAAGGTTTTGTTTGTGATGATAATGATTGTGGCAGTGACAATTTGTGCAGGTTGAGATGATGGTATAGGTTGTGATAATGATAGTAGGTTGTATATTTTTATATTCATTATAACTCAATGATATATGATGATAGTGGATCCAGTTTGAAAATGAGATTATATAGAGGTCCACAAGGGAGTTGAAGAAGGATGTGGGTGCCTCCACTGAGGTTGGATCCTTAATCGGGTTAGAGCCTAGAGTGGGTTGAAGCCTATTCAATCTCAACATTGGAGTCTCAATCAAGTTGTAGCCTCTAGTGAGTAGTTTCTCATATATTTTGAGGTTGGTGCCTCAATCGGGTTGTAGCCTACCACAAGTGGAAAAATTCATTTTCTTGAGGGTAGTTACATCTATCAGGTTGGAGCCTACAAATTGATGTAAATAATTAAAGATAAAGAAGAAGAGGATTGGTGGTTTTCTCCCATATGGGTTTCCACCTAAAAAATTGTGTCCCTTTGTGATGTGTTGGCTTCTTATGTTATTGAAATTTTCTTGATATGTTACTGATATGATGATGCATTTTTATAACTTATGATTAAATGATTATGGTTCATATATTTATGGTTGTATGATTAAGAAATTTTGTGAAATTTTGAAAATGACCTTGTTGGAAAATCAAGGTATTTATAGATTATAGTTGACTTTCCTTACTTGATAATTACTTTTGATATTAGTTGTTCTCTTATTACATTTATTTCTTCTTCATCAAGCAATTATCAAAACATGAATATCGCAAAGACACAAAGAACACAAGATATAGGCTCGAAGCCAGGGAAAACCCCCTCCAAGGGGAAAACCCAGAAAGAATACTTCTCTTCTTATAGAATCAAATAAAAGAGAGACCTTTAAGGCCCAAAGACCAAATTCAATATTCCTCCCATGCACAGAGTCAAACCTCCAATAGAATCTCTTCCAGAAAAGTCAAAGTCTACCAAATTCAATGAAGGTCAAACTCTTCAAAATTTGTTTCAGTCAAAGTTTTGATCATGCAACTTCAGGTCTGCAATTCATACCTGCAATTCTCAGCCCTGCAACTCACGCATAAACCCTAGTATTCTAACATGTATGGATAGAAAAAATATATTTT
The DNA here is from genome assembly GCA_034641835.2 of Pinus albicaulis. Lineage (NCBI taxonomy): Eukaryota > Viridiplantae > Streptophyta > Pinopsida > Pinales > Pinaceae > Pinus > Pinus albicaulis. The sequence goes on from CM076579.1 coordinate 742,962,777, forward strand.
TCAAGTCTTATTCCATCACTTTGAATTTTCCTTTATTCCTTGACATCTCTCTCTAGATTTCCTTCTTATATTGTTGCAGATCAAAATTGTGAAGTGTCACCAAATGAGTCAAAATCTCATGTTATATATACACTCTTTAGGAGGTTGAATAGGCCTCTTCTAGGACGAATTATCCTTGGCAGGTTTGACTTGGTCTTGGAGGACAAAATTACATTCTAGACTCAAAATGAATTTATTTGGTTACAAGAATCCAAATGAAAAAAATTTAGGTTTTATCATAGATAACAATGCTAGGTCTAGATGACTAGATGTGCCTAGGATTTTTCTTATAATTTTCACCCATATTTCTTTTTAACCAAGAATATAACTCTCGAGATGGTGTTTTTGTACATGCTTTAATGAATTCCTTTTATATAAAGATTATTCTCTTTATTCCTCTAATTCTTTATGTTCCTCTTGTTCTTGATGCTCTTTGAACTCATCATATGATGACTTATAGGTTATTGGTTCATCATGGTGTGGTTGTCTTCTAGTGTGAAAGGGTCTTTCATTAATCCAAACCATGGGAATTCTTCTTGATTGTATAAACAAACCTTTTAACTCTTTTATCCATATAACCAAATACTGAATACAGGGGATATTCTTGGCATTCCTTTAGTTTTGGATGTCAAGCCCTTAGATCCTCACGACTTGTGGCTGGTAACATGTCCTTAATCCTTTGTAGAATATATGGGGCTCTAGGGATCTAGGATAAACATAAGTGGTTGAATATGTTCTCTACTGGATGGTCAGATAGATGGTTAACACCTTCGTGCTAAGTCCCAGATTTAGAAGTTCCAACATCTGAAGCTTCTCCCCTTCATACTTGACTACACCATTGAATGATTAGATGGAGGATGACATTTTAAACCTCACTAAGTATAGGATCTGGAATATCTAGTATATGTGTCATTGTTAAGTGGTCACACAATATGAAAGGCCCAACCCTTGAATGACTGGATGGTCTTCTTTCCTTCGAAGTTTGAAAATATGAAAAATGCTAAAATATTTTAACATGGTGAAGATTTGAAAAACAACCTCTTAGCATGAATCTTGAGGCATGCCACATTAATTTTCATGTCACTAGCACATCATATCTTTGACACCTATCATGCCACATCATTGTGATGTCACCACTGCGTGTCACTCATAAATGGTTCACTTGGCCACCAAAAAATTCCAAATATACCTCATTAACATTCCAAAAATGACCTCATCAGCAATTGGGTATACCACCCAATAAAAACTCCAACTAAACCCTTATCCATTAGATTTGGTAGTTCTGACTAGTTCTATTAGGTCCAGTTACCCCCTCACTCTCTCATTGAATTATGATGTTTCTAATTTACAACCAACAAGAATAGGTAATCAAACCTACTTTCTTGATGTACATACAAGAAATAAGTCGTTGGGATGATTTAATGGTCTGGTCATGCCACACTTAAGGTTGCTCCTATGTAAGGAGACTTATAAAATTTTTGTTTAAATGAATATGCAAATTAATGTAGAATGCAAGAAGAAAATAAAATAAAATCTATCTTATCTCGATTAGGACAAGATATATATCTTACCCAAATCAAGAGAAAAGTGACTAAAGGAATGGGGATTTAAATGTTCTTTTATAAGGAATATAAAACTGCTGAAAATTTTCTAAAAACTAACATTGTAAGTGTCGTGTGTGTTTTGTTTTAGAGATTATAATAGTGAAAAATAAGTCATCAAAAAGTAGAAATAGTTCATATAGTTCAATGAAAGTTAAATCGATTTAATATGAAAAATTTCTGAGTAAATAGTTACTCAAAAAATTGATTAAGCACAAGAGAGAATAGGAAAATAATAACATATATATGAGACCAATAGATGAGATAGCTGATCTAAAAGACAATCATTCTCATATCAACAAAATTGTTAAATATGAGACAATTAGTACAAATTTTTCATTAAAGGAATGAAATTTGCATTAACAAATAAAATTGTTTGCATAAAAATGAATAATCCTGGTCTCCTTTCTCTGTTTCTCAATAGATCTCCAACAATATTTCCAAACTCATAAGCTCTACCACTGGAGAAAAGAGTTGCAATAGTGCAAGCTTTGCCGTAAATACCAAGACTGAATTTTGAAAAAAAAACCCAAAATAACTCAAATATGAGTTTTCCTCTTCACCTACAGTTGAAATTCCCTTTAGGAAAGTGCTCAGAGTATTCTATTGCTTAAAAGGGGAATCGTTTCTTCATTCTTCAAACTCCTATTTATAATTTACAAAAATATCCCAAAAAGGGAGAGTTGTCGGAGGATAGATTTGATATCTTATTTTGGAGTTGAAAATCCTCCTTTTCCTTATCTATTGGTGCAATCCTATTGCTCCAAATCTTTGGCTTCATCTCCTTGCAATAGTTGTCTGCCAAAAATGCATATCAAAATGACAATTCAAACCAATCAAAATCAAGAAAAACTAAGATTTCTAAATTGTGAAAACAAATTAACGAATACAAAACTAATTTTATAAACTAATAAAATCATATTCTAGCCTCTCATTGCTTCATTGTGGAGATATTCTCTAGCCAAAATGTATAATCAAAACGAATTTGCAATAGAAAGCCATTTTGGGCAAACTAAAAACTCTCCAAAAGAAATTCTCAAATTCATTTTTAGTCGCATATTCATAGTTTCAACTTTTGCTAATTTTTTGCATATTAAATGTTCATATTTACATAATTTAATGTCTCCAAATTGTTCTCCATGATTTTAGCTTTCCAACGAGTCATCTTGAGCCTTATTTTGTTGAGTAAAACTCAAGATAAAGCTTTTCAAAATTTGAATTCCAAAATTATTAGTGCTGAAAAATGCACAATTTAGAACCAAAATAAAAAAATAGACAATTTCATTAATTAATATATATATATATATATATATATATAATTAAAATTGACTTTTTTAATTTTTAATAAAATATTAAAATATTAAAACAAAATCTAAAATATAACATATTTTTTTTTAATTAAAATTGACTTTTTTATATTCTAATAAAATATTAAAACAAAATCTAAAATATAACATAATATTAAATATTAAATTAAATCATATATATCGAGTAAATAAAAGAGTTTTAAATAAATAAAATTTAATTTAATAAATATACATAAAGCAACTTTGAATTCAAACAAATATTCGTGAAAGAATTAATTGGGAGGCAATAAGTTATGGAGAATGAAGTGTATTTGGATGAGGGGAGCCCATGTGGAGAGTGGGTCCCTCCCACCTTATAATATAATGAGTTATTCTTAAATTAAAGCAAAGGCCATTAAGGCCCCTTTTCTTACATTAAGTTAGCCTAAGAGCCCTAAAAAATGCACAAGTTTGAACCTTTGGGTAAGGAAAAGAGTTGGGAGTGGGATGATGCTATAATTAATATATTTTTATTTACAATATAAATATTATATTATTTAATTTTAATATATATAAAAGTTTTAGGCTGCGGTGGTTTTGTATAATGGTTAACTAAAAATTAAATTATTATTAATTAATTAATTAAAAATAATTAAATAATTATTAATTAATTAAAAATAACTAAATAATTAAAAATTAATATTTACAAATTAATTAATTATTTATTAAATTAATTAAATTTACTAATAAAAGTATTTTTTTTTCATAATTAAGTTTAGGTGGTGAAAATCAATCAAGCTTTGAACAAGTGTCATTTTCAAACCATAAATCAAAATTCAATGAAATTTGAGTCATTGGAATGCTAGTGAGAAACCACACACAATGAAATTATCAAAGCAAAAAACTGAGAAAAGTAAAAATCTCGTAAAATTAACAAAATCAAAGTGTGAAAGAAGTGATATGACCAAAATTTACATAGAGGGTTCCCTTATATTTTGTAAAAATTTATGGGGGGGTTGTGGCCACAACACCTTACCATGGGTATAGATCCATGGTTTTACCCATGGGAATTCTTCTTGACTGTATCAACAAACCTTTTTTCTTTTTTTACCATATAACCAAATATTTAATCTAAGGGCTCGTCTTGTCATTCCTTTAGTTTTGGATGTCAAGCCCTTATCTCCTCACGACCTGTGGATGGGACCATGTCCTTAACCCTTTGTAGCATATATGGGGCTCTAAGGATCTAAGATAAACATAAACAACTAATTATGTTCTCCACCAGATGGTTGGATAGATGGATAACACCTCCGTGGTGAGTCCCATATTCAAGAGTTCCAGCATCTGAAGCTTCTCCCCTTCACACTTGACTACACCATTGAATGATCATATGGAGGATGACATTTTAAATCTTGCTAAGTCCATGATCTAGAATATTTGGTATTCAGGCAATTTTTAAGTGATCAAAAAACATGAAAGGCCCAACCCATGAATGATTGGATGCCCTTTTTTCCTCTAGACTCTGAAAATATGAAAAATGCTAAAATAATTTAACACAGTGAAGACTTGAAAAATAACCTCCTAGCATGATCCTTGAGGCCTACAACATCATTTTCCATGTTACTACCACATAATCTCTTTGACACCTATCATGCCACATCACTTCCATGTCACCACCATGTGTTACTCACAAAGGGGTCACTTGGCCACCAAAAAATTCCAAATCTACCTATCGTGTGCCATGACCACATAGTGCCACATCATTATTCATGCCACATAACTCCTGCTTGGCGTCATCTGAATTCCACCTACACTACCCTATGGATGCCACATGCATTTTCCTCTTATTTCCATGTCATCTACTTGCTTTCCACATCACTTCCCCCTGTATGTCATGTCATCTTACCATGTCATCACAGTGCCACATGCCCTCCCCTCAAAGTTCTATGTAATTATCCGATGCAGGAGCATCGGAATTAGCCAGCAATGTGAAAAATTTGTTCACATGTTGTGGCTTGACAGAATGAATCTCATTTAATGTTGGTCAATTTTAGTTTACTGTGGAAGTCGATTTATCAAATAATTAGTTTGTTATTGTAATCAGTGTGATATTTCCTTAATTTAGATTAGAGATAAGATTTGTTATATAGGTGTGCGTGAGAGCTGTTAAGATAGGAGATTTGCTGTTAGGATCTTTCGGGAAAATAGGAAATCCCGTTAACTATTGTTAGAAAATAAGCTCATCATAATAGTGTGAAAAGCGAGAGTTTAGAGTAGTGTGAAAAAAAAAAAGGATAGAGTGTGAAATGAAATAGAGTGTGGCTTTGGGTGGAGCGAAAGCTCAAATTGTGAAAGAGGGTTGTATTCTTTGTAACAGAGGTTTTCTCTTTGTGAAACTAACTCAGAGTGAACTCTGTTTTGATTAACAGTATGAATAAAATTCGTGTGTTTTTTTGTGTGTTGCGCATGGGTTTTGAATTGTGATTTATGTGAATTGGGTTGAATTCATAATAGTCTGGGCATGATTTCGATTTACATCATAAGAATATCAGTGATCGATTGAAGTTGGGCGTGTTAAAGTAGCGCTGAGGGTAGAGGTTTTTAACACAGAAACATAGTAAAAAAGATTCGAAAATTCTCTGTGAGCAGAATTGAATTATATTGTATTCCAGTTGTGAAGTGAAATCGGGTCCGAGTCATCGCATCACTTGTGGAAAAGAGTTAAGGTTCACCTTTATAAAACAGCGATTTGTGATTTCCGATCATCGCATCGGAACTTTGTTAACCATTATATATATATGTTGTTACAATCACAGCGATTTCCGATTACAACCGGTCGCATTGGAGGAATAGTTAAGTGGATTATTATTATATTATCACCTTTGTTTAATTCTGATTCCGATAGACTAAATCTTAAAAGCATCGGAACATTGAAATAAATAACAAAAATCGTTAAAGCGCTTATATAAAGGAGTTTGATATTATAAGTTTATAAAGGGATCTGGTTTCGATAGAAAAATTAATAGAGATATTTTGGCTTTAATTAATCCTTTGTGGGTTTCATATAAGAAGGAAAAGTCCAGCACTATTGCTGCGTGCGTCAATTTTTGGTATCAGAGCCAAAGTTACAGGTGTTGCAGCAAAGATGCCGCCAAGGAGAGGAGTTGGTCGTGGAATTGGTCAAGGGAGACCAGAACCAAATGCAGTCCTGATAGAAGAAGTGTGAAGACTGCGTGAACGAATGGAAACAATGGAAACAGCCCAGAGAAGAGCACCTGATGAGGGCGCTGAAAGTTCTTCAGAAGAATCTGAGGAAGATGTGGAAGCAGAAGAAGAGAATGAAAATGTTAAATTCATGAAGATGCTGGCGAAGGTTGGAAGCAAACCCAAAATGGAGATTCCTATGTATGAAGGGAGTCTGAATGTCGAGGAGCTCATGGATTGGATCAGATCCATAGATCAGTACTTCGATTATGAAGAGATTGAAGAAAATAAAAGGGTAAAATTTGCAGTCACTAGATTGAAAGGTCACACAGCCATCTGGTGGGACGAGTTACAGACATCAAGAACGAGAAAGGGGAAATCTAAGATCAAGCAGTGGGATAAAATGGTAAGCAAACTGAAAGCCAAGTTTTTGCCTAAAGACTATCATTTGAATATTTTTAAGAAGATGCAAAATATGAAGCAGAAAGGAGTGTCTGTTAAAGAATATACTGAATAATTTTACAGGTTAAGCATCAGAACAGGGCATGTAGAAGATGATTTGGAGAAAGTAGCCAGATATGTTAATGGGCTAAGGTATGAGATCCAAGATGAGATTAGCCTGTTAAGTTTGAAAACTGTTGAGGATGCCTATCAAGCAAGTTTGAAAGAAGAGGAGAAAATACTGCGGAAACAGAGTCAAAGAAACAGAGGAAAGAGCTCAGCAAGAGGTAGAGGATCAGCCAGATCCAGAGGAACACAGCATCAGTTTGAAGCAGGAAGTTCAAGCAGCAGATCACCACAGATGGGTGAATCTAGTAGAGGGAGATTCGCGCCCAGAGGAAGAGGGCGAGGAAGAGATGTTAGGTGTTATACTTGTGGAGAATGGGGACATATGTCACGGGACTGTCCTCATAACAAATCAACAAGCCAGAGGGGTGCAAATGTGGCTGAGGCAGAGCCGGAACCACCTCGACTTGTAGAGAAGGAAGAACCACCGGAAGAAGGTGAATCATTGCTGCTCAGAAGAACTTTGCTGAGATCAGAAAAAGAGATTGGAGAACCTGCGCAAAGGAAGAACTTGTTCAAGACTACATGCAAATCAAAGGGTAAGTGCTGTAAGGTTATAATTGATAGCGGGAGTACTGACAATCTTGTGTCTACAGAGATGGTGGAAAAGCTTGGGTTAACAAGGAAAGCACATCCTGCACCTTACAAAGTATCTTGGCTTCAGAAAGGTCATCAAGTCATCGTGACAGAATAGTGTAATGTGGAAATGCAGATTGGTACATACAGAGATGTGATTTTATGTGACATAATGCCCATGGATGTATGTCACGTGTTATTGGGAAGACCATGGCAATTTGACCGAAAGGCGATTCATGATGGAAGAAGAAATACATACACCATAGAAAAGGATGGAGTTAAACATACGTTGCTGCCAGTAAAGAATGATGCTGAAAAAGAGCTACCTGAAAATAATATTATGCTGATAAGTGGCAAAGAATTGCTACAAGAGGTGGATAAAAGCGAAGAGGTGCATTTCGCTATCGTAGGAAGGCCAAAGGTAATTTTAACCTCCACAAATCTAAATGATTTGCCTGAAGAAATTCAATCTGTGTTAAATAGTTACATGGATATCATTGTGGATGAACTACCGAATGAATTACCACCGATTAGAAGTATAAGTCACCATATCGACTTAATACCAGGAGCAAGTCTACCTAATAAAGCTGCATATAGATTAACTCCTCAGGAAAACGTAGAAGTTGCAAGACAGGTTCAAGAGCTGATGGACAAGGGACTGATTCGAGAAAGTTTGAGCCCGTGTGCTGTGCCAACAGTGCTTAGTCCGAAGAAGGGAGGAGAGTGGCGCATGTGCACCGATTCCAGAGCTATCAACAAGATAACAGTGAGGTACAGATTTCCTTTGCCCAGGATGGATGATTTAATGGACTGTTTAAGTGGATCCAGGTATTTTACAAAGATAGATTTAAAAAGCGGATATCATCAGATCAGAATTCAGGAAGGCGATGAATGGAAGACAGCGTTCAAAACAAATAATGGACTCTATGAGTGGTTAGTGATGCCTTTTGGGCTCACTAATGCGCCCAGCACATTCATGAGATTAATGAACGAGCTCCCTTATATGGTGGCGGATGTAGAAATTGACAACTTCAATGCGCCCTAGCCTCCTAACTGGAAGATCACTTCAAAAATAGTGTGAAGGGTGTCAAAGGAACCAGCACATAAAAATTCACCCCCTTTTTCATCCTCAAGGATAGCAGAGGTGCGACCAAGAGTACCAAAAAAGACATGGTCGTGGCCATGCAAAAGGACACGCAGCTGAAGCAGAACTTTGAGAAAGATGTCAAGGCAGAGACTCAGGTATATTCACGGCCAGACCTAGGGAAAAAAGGATGGGATGTAGGAGGACCTGCCTCCCCCTGCTACATGAAGCGAACAAGCGAACCTGTCAAAATGCCCCGCAAGAAGCAGCGCTCCCAACGAACGACATGTGACGAGACAGTTACATTGACCGATGGAGACCTTGAACAAATCACTTTTGTAGCCATTATAGCCATGGAGGATATATGGGTAGCCTTAGAAGAGTAGTAGAAAGCTGGGGTCAACACAATCCAGTCTGAGCTTCGGGTGATACTTACTGCAGCAGTTTCTAGATTTGCAACTTGTTTCTCAGATCTACTCTTATTCATGCATGCTCTTGTCAAAATTCCAAGTGGATCTTGTAGAGAAAACTATAGAGTTTCAAAACCTGATATAGATCTGATATTTTATCAGTCAATGTGTTCAAATTTTTGGAAATGTGTTGATATTGAATAAAATCAAAATGTCTTTCCAAAAGTCAAACTCTTAGGAACAATCTATGTAATGTTGGATTTCTAACAATATAAACACTAGTAAGTTGTAATACCACAAGTTGTGAGTCCAACCTTATGGTGATACGGTTAATACCAAATGAAATGGCATCAGAGAGAAGTTTGATCAACGCGCTATACTCAGTGATATTGTTTGTCGATCTACCAATACAAATCCCTTGAAAACTCACTAACTTGTCGTTCAGAGCGAAAATGGCCCACGCTGAAGGAGTATACAGGTAAATTTGTTGTTGTTTACCTGGATGACATTCTGGTTTTCAGTAAAAGTAAAGAAGAGCATTTGGAACACTTGAAGTTAGTTTTTAAAACTCTGCAGAAAGAGAAACTACTAATCAATATGAAGAAATGTAGTTTCATGAAAGAGGAGCTGGTATATTTGGGATTTGTGATTTCCAGAGAAGGATTAAAAATGGATCCAGAGAAGGTACAAGCAATCAGAAACTGGCCTACTCCCAGGAGTGTATTCGAGGTAAGAAGTTTCCATGGACTTGCTAGTTTCTATTGAAAATTTATAAAGGGATTTAGTCAAGTTTGTGCACCAATCCTTGAGACAATCAAGGAGGTCAATCAGCCATTTCGATGGACAGAAGCAGCTGATAGGAATTTTAATTTGCTGAAAAGGAAGATAACAGAAAAGCCTATTCTAGCATTACCAAATTTCGAGAAAGTCTTTCAAGTGGAAACCGATGCAAGTGGAGAAGCAGTTGGTGCGGTGCTAAGCCAAGAGCAAAGGCCGATAGCATATTTCAGCGAGAAGTTAAATGATGCAAAGAAAAAATATTCTTCTTATGATAAAGAATTTTACGCTATTGTGCAGGCATTGAAAAAATGGAGGCATTACTTGCTGCCGAAGGAGTTCATCTTATATTCAGACAACCACGCTTTGCAGTTTATTAATAATCAGCCAAAGCTAAGTCAGAAGCACGCCAAGTGGGTGGAATTTCTGTAAAGTTTCACTTTTGTAATAAAGCATAAAAGTGGTAAGTCTAATAAAGTGGCGGATGCATTAAGCAGGGTAAGTTTTCTTTTGCAAGAATTTAAAGTGGGTGTTGTAGGTTTTGATGAAATGATAGAAATGTATAAGGATGATGAGGATTTTAAAGACATCTACACAACAGTGCAAAATCCGGTGAGCCATAACAGAAGTCAATGGATGGATTACTTTATTCAAGGAGGCCTGTTATTTAAAAGCAACAAATTATGTATTCCTAAATGTTCCATGAGAGAGAACATCATTAAAGAGAAGCACAGTGGAGGATTGTCTGGTCATTTTGGACAAGATAAAACTTTCGCTCAGGTGAATGCTTTTTATTATTGGCCTAAAATGCAAACTAATATTAAAAAGTTTTTTGAGAAATGTAGGGTATGTCAGTATGCCAAAGGAAGGAGTCAGAATACTGGTCTATATCAGCCATTTCCCATACCAGATCGACCATGGGATGCAGTAAGTATGGACTTTGTTCTGGGTTTACCAAAAACTCAGAGAGGAAACGATTCTATTTATGTTGTTGTAGACAGATTTTCTAAAATGGCTCATTTTGTTGCTTGTAAGAAGACTAATGATGCCACACACATAGAAAATTTATTCTTTTCAGAGATTGTAAGATTGCATGGTTTGCCTGTAAGTATTGTATCAGATCGAGACACTAAATTTGTAGGGCATTTTTGGAGGACACTTTGGAAGAAACTGGGAACTAAACTCAGTTTTAGTTCAGCTTACCATCCTCAGACGGATGGACAAACTGAAGTTGTAAACAGAAGCTTGGGGAATATATTAAGAAGTTTGGTACATCAGAATCCCAAACAGTGGGATTTGGCATTAGCTCAAGCTGAATTTGCTTACAATGACACACCAAACCGAAGCACTGGAATGAGTCCATTTCAGATTGTCTTTGGAAATCATCCAAGAGGAGTATATGAGCTAAGAGACTTGGGAAAACAAGAAGCTAGAAGTGCAAGTGCTGAAGATTTTGTTGAACAAATGCAGAAGTTACAGGAAGAGGTTAAAGATAAACTACAGGAAAGCAGCAAGAAATACAAGCAGAAGGCGGATCTGAAAAGAAGAGAAAAAGAATTTCAAGTGGGAGATTTAGTCATGGCATATTTGAGGAAAGAGAGATTTCCTACAAAGACGTATAATAAGCTGAAACTGAAGAAGATAGGACCCTGTAAAATCAAAAGGAAATTTTCAGCCAATGCATATGAAATTGAGTTGCCTGAAGGGATCGGAATATCCCCCATTTTTAATATTGCAGACTTGTATCCATTCAAAGAGACAGAAACAGAGTTGCAGACTGAAGCTACAGATGATGAAGTTCAAACTGTGGATTGGAAAGAACAGGTACCAAAAACATCCAAGAAAGAAGTTGAAGCTATTTTAGATCAAAGGATATCCAAGAAAACTCGAGGACAGACATATTTTCAGTATCTTGTCAAGTGGAAAGAGCAGCCAATGGAAGATTCCAGTTGGTTGACAGCAACTGAATTGCAGAAATACAGCATAAATCCTGAAAGTTTAAAGAACAAATCTTTTCTTCCCCGGGAGTCTGATGCAGGAGCATCGGAATTAGCCAGCAATGTGAAAAATCTGTTCACATGTTGTGGCTTGACAGAATGAATCTCATTTAATGTTGGTCAATTTTAGTTTACTGTGGAAGTCGATTTATCAAATAATTAGTTTGTTATTGTAATCAGTGTGATATTTCCTTAATTTATATTAGAGATAGGATTTGTTATATAGGTGTGTGTGAGAGCTGTTAAGATATGAGATTTGCTGTTAGGATCTTTCGGGAAAATAGGAAATCCCGTTAACTATTGTTAGAAAATAAGCTCATCATAATAGTGTGAAAAGCGAGAGTTTAGAGTAGTGTGAAAAAAGAAGAAGAAGGATAGAGTGTGAAATGAAATAGAGTGTGGCTTTGGGTGGAGCGAAAGCTCAAATTGTGAAAGAGGGTTGTATTCTTTGTAACATAGGTTTTCTCTTTGTGAAACTAACTCAGAGTGAACTCTGTTTTGATTAACAATATGAATAAAATTCATGTGTTTTTTTGTGTGTTGCGCATGGGTTTTGAATTGTGATTTATGTGAATTGGGTTGAATTCATAATAGTCTGGGCATGATTTCGATTTACATCATAAGAATATCAGTGATCGATTGAAGTTGGGCGTGTTAAAGTAGCGCTGAGGGTAGAGGTTTTTAACACAGAAAAATAGTCAAAAAGATTCGAAAATTCTCTGTGAGCAGAATTGAATTATATTGTATTCCAGTTGTGAAGTGAAATCGGGTCCGAGTCATCGCATCGCTTGTGGAAAAGAGTTAAGGTTCACCTTTATAAAACAACTATTTGAGATTTCCGATCATCGCATCGGAACTTTGTTAACCATTGTATATATATGTTGTTACAATCGCAGCGATTTCCGATTGCAACCGGTCGCATCGGAGGAATAGTTAAGTGGATTATTATTATATTATCACCTTTGTTTGATTCCGATTCTGATAGACTAAATCTTAAAAGCATCGGAACATTGAAATAAATAACAAAAAGCGTTAAAGCGCTTATATAAAGGAGTTTGATATTATAAGTTTATAAAGGGATCTGGTTTCGATAGAAAAATTAATAGAGATATTTTGGGTTTAATTAATCCTTTGTGGGTTTCATATAAGAAGGAAAAGTCCAGCACTATTGCTGCGTGCGTCATTATCTTGCTACCTATCTATGCCACATCATAATGGGGTCCACCTTCTATTTATTGTTGGGAAATCTTGGATCTAATAGCTTTCATTATGCATTGCATGTTGAACTTCCACCAACCTAGATGTCCAGATAGCCTTGAAAATCCTAGATCAATTTTTCATCTACCCATCCAACCTTCCATTTCAGTAGGAACACCTTGCATGTCTTGAACCCCATATGTCTGGATGCATTGAAGTCATCCCCACTTTTTAATACTTCCTTCACTTCAAAAAAAAATTTCATGGCATTCCTTATGAATTTAAATAAGTGTCATATATCATTAGAAACAGTTTAGAAAGAGCTATCTAACCAAACAGATTGCATGTTATTTTTATCAAGATAAATATAGGAAAAATGTATACCAAGCTAGGATAACCAATTGGTATGCACTCATGACTTCAAACCAAAAAATCTACAACATATATTCATCAATTAATGACACTAGAAACTTAAAAAATAATGTCTTTACTAGCATCATGAATACTCAACAAGCTCCCCCCCCCCCCCCCTCCCTCAAGCTTAACATCACTTGACATCAATGACAACCTCAAAATATCAACATTTATAGTCCCTTTCAAGGTCATGCGATGGATGGAGAATGATAACCATAAAGTCCCATAAATGGTGATTTTTTTATGAAGTATGAAGGATGTATTGTACCATGATTATACTAAGGGAAACCATTTGACCCATTGTGTCAATTTATCATATGCAAAGCAATGTAGATATCCTTCTAGACATTTATTTGTGATCTCAATTTTCCCATCAAATCAAAGATGGTAAGATGAGTTGTGAGCCAATTGAGTACCCAAACAAGAGAATAATTTAGTCCAACAAATTTTAGTGAAAATTGAAACTCTGACATTTACAATAATCTTTAATATTCCATGTAAATTTTGGATTATTTTTGTGAATCATTCTACTATTTTGATTGCTTTAAAATAATGAGAAAGAGATAAAAAATGGGCATACTTTGTCATTCGATCTACCACTGCCATAATAATACACTTTCATTTTAGGTAAAACTATCATAAAATCCATTGGAACTTCTTCCCAATGTTGGCTTAGTATGGTTAATGGTTGAAGGAGACCTAGGTTCTTGATTGTTTCTTTCTTGCTTATTTGGCATAACACACAATCAACCACAAAAATTTGTATATTTTCTTTAAGACCTTAAAAAAATTGTTTCTTGATCCTATAGTATTTCTTCAAGAGCCCTAAATTTCATCCTACAGGAGTATTGTGTAATATGATAAAAGGACCTTCTATTTGAGTTGAGAATTCTTACATCTAAAGTATAAGCAATATTGATATCACAAAAAATCTTTCTTCCACATGAATTTTTATATTGCATTGGGGTCCTCATATGGTTGTTGAATGATATTTCACACCTTCTCATATTGGTTCCATTCTTTCTTTGTTTCTTCCACCCAATCAAATTGTGGAATGGAAATATTGCATGGTAAGCCCTTTCTGTATTCCTCTTTCCTTGGGAGTGCATTTTCCATAATATTTTATTTTCCCTTTTTTTACATAATTTCAAAGGCATAAACCAACATCTTTGTAACCCATTTTTGTTGTTCTTCCCACGATAGCATGTGTTCCAAGAAATAATTCAAAATATCATGATCTGTTTTTACTTTGAAGTGTCTTCACATCAAGTATAGATGCCATTTCTTAACTACACGTACTATGGAAAAAATGTATTTTTCATAAATGGGTTTGATTAAGACCTTCCTTATTGTATTGAAATTGTACCAATGCCATGGATTAAGGCATCACACTCCATAATGAAGGCTATTGTGAAGTCAGGTGTAACGAATATGGGATTTGTACATATCCTATTTAAGCTTTTCAAAAGATTTAGTTTCTTCTTTAGTCCAAGAAAATGCTTCCTTCTTCAATAATTTTGTTAGAGGTGCTTCTGTTTGACCATAATTATTGACAAACTTGTGGTAATATCCTATCAATGTTGAGAATCCTTTTATTTTCTTCAAGTTCTTGGGGATTCTCCATTCCCTCATAGATTTGATTTTTTTATGATTCACTTTAACACCCTCATGGGATACAATATGACCCAAATATTCCACTTATTAAACCCAAAAGGCACACTTGGAAGGATTTTCATATATTTTTTCTTCCAATAGTGTTAATACCCTATCAACATTTGTCTTATCAATATTTGTTGTAGATTAGTACGTCATCAAAAAAATATTGAAAAAAAATTTTAAATGAAGAGTTTGAAAATAGAATTCACCAAGCTTTGAAATTTTGAAGATTCATTTCTAAGTCCAAATGGCATGACCAAAAATATTAATGATATTCATATGTTCTAAAGGTTTCTTTGTGAATTTATTCTTTAATCATTCTAATTTGATGATATCTAGAATGGAGATCCAACTTAGTAAAGAAAATTTCTCCATGCAATTCATCTAAAAACTCATCAATGATAGGAATATGAAACTTATCTTTGATTGTCATTTTTTTGAGTTGTTTTTAGTCTCGACACATAAGCCATGAACCATGAATCTTCCTTTTTTACAACCATCACAATTTTTTAATAGAAAGCACTTTGGATAGGTTGAATGGTACCAACTTTAAAAATTTCTTGAACCATACACTCAATATCACTCTTACATGTATATGGATATTGTAATAACTAATATTAGGTGGTACAATTTCAAGTTTCAAATGAATAGAATGGTCATGATCTTGAGCAAGTGGAATTCCCTTAGGCATGTCTCCAAATAATTAGGAATGATTGTTGAAAACTTTTTGGAGATGAACTAGATAAAATGATATAGATGTTTGAACATCTAATGAACACAATTGTGAAATTACACGTTGGTGTCCCTTATTTGGTAATTTTGGCATGATATTAGAGTTTATCACTTTACAATATTTTCGTTGGATACCTTTACGCTCAATTTCCTTTCCTTTTGAGGAAAATATTATGAAGAGATGTTCACAATTAAGGGACATTGTTCGCAATGATTGTAACCATTGGACCCCTAATATGACATCAACACCACCATTTTGATTGCAATCATGGGACTATCCAACAAAACTCCCCCATATTTAGCTTAACATTATGGCACTTCCCTAAATAATTTATGGTACCTCCATATGAAATCATTACTTGAAACTTCAATGGTAGATATACAAAGAAATTAAGAAGTTTTGAAAATTTTCAATTGATGAAGTTATGGGTACTACTTCAATCAATCAATATTTGTACATTTTTATTTTTGATATATCATTCTATCTTGACGTTTTTTGTATCATTGATGCTAACCAAATCATGACAAGATATTGTCGAAGTAGTCTCTTCTAGCTATATATCTTGTGACACTTCCACTCATTGATATTCTTCGTATTGAAAATCTATGTAGAATAATTTATTCTCAATGCATTTATGCCCCTAATTGTACTTGTTGTCATAGTTGAAATATACTCCCCTCACTCTTCTCTAATACATTCGTTGAGGTGTCAACGTTGTTAGTTTTGGAAAGTGAGCATGATTTTATCTATAGTTATTAGAGACCAATTTTATAGTGACCATATTTTTACTTTAAAGTTTCCTTGATAAATTGAAAGCATGCTCTAGAGGTTCAGGTTCGAAGAGATGCACCTCATGTTGGATATTTTCCTTTAAAGTTCCCATAAATAGGTCTAACAAATTACATTTTGAAATGTTCTTTACCCTGAGACTCAATTTTTAGAATTGTTGAATGTGCTTTGTAACTAAAATATTTTGTCAAATATTTATTGATTGAGTAAATAATGTATTTCTCTTAATATCCCCATAATGCGTTATCAATTATTCTATAAAAGTGGACCAAGATATAACATAATAATTTTTCCTTACACAAATTCATTGATACCATACATGTTTATCTTGTTATAAAAACATGATTTCAATATTTAACTTTTGTAAGGCTACTGCTTGGTGTAGATCAAAGTATTGCTCCATTTGGATTATCCATGTTATAGGATCATTACATCAAACACCCTCATATTAATATTTGAAATGTAGTAGTTCCTTGGTGTTGATTTCAGACCATAATGATGAGGATGTTGGAGTCAATATCATGCTTATGGTTCTATGATTCATTTTTTTACTCTCCAATTGTGATAACATACACTCCATAGGTGATTGAGTTTCAACACAATTTTTCTCCTTATTTCCATGATTTCCTTGCAACTCAATATCCCTTTTAGGAAGCCTCTCCAAGAGAAGTTTTTTCATAATATTCATGGATTTTTTTATTTCATACAGTGCATATTCCATCACACCATAGCTAGCACTATTACCAACAACTATTCATCTTGAATCTTTGTGTCAGATGATGTACTCGACATCCTTCCTCACATTCCATTGTCAAGTGAGCCATCATTCCTCTCCTGTTGGTCAAGAATATTTCCTTCCTGGACCGATGTGGGACAAGCCATCTTTCATCTCCCAATGGTTGAGAAATACTTTCCTCGTTTTATTCTCTTTTTATGAAGTATCTTTACCTAGAAGGTTTGACCTTGAAATGGGGATTTCCCCATTTCAAGAATCTCTCTATTTCCTTCCAAGGATGGGGACCTCAAGAGAACATCTGCTGAAGGGGAAGTATCATATATTTATGAAGGATTGGAACCTTTGAACTAAGGTTTTTGATGAGGAGAGCCCCCCCCCCGCAAGATATATTAGCATGCATGTATGCATAAGGTGTTGAAGGGGAATGTTAAGTACAATAGGTAAAGTCTAGACTTATGTGATATGATAGATTGTGGTGTGTTTATGGCATGTAGTATGGTTATAAACTTATTCCTTAGTGAATCATATTCTAAAGGAAAGTAGCAATGACCTCTTCACGACCTAATCTCCCTCTCTGAGTTCCCTTATAGAGAATGACCTATCTATAGCATAATATCCATCTCTAAGTGCCCTTATAGAGTACGTCCCCTATTAGAGTAAGGCACCTATTATATTACGTGAGTGGTAGGGAGGTTAAGAATTTTGATCTCATTTTGATGGTAGCTCATAGGTATATGTTGGCGAAAAAGGAGGTCTCTGGGAAAGACCCAGGTTCAAGACAGAGGCCAACAAGGTTTTCGCATTATTCTAGCACAACTTCAGCATTTTCACCCAACTCCAAAGAGCACAGTGTCTCACCTAAGGCATACCATGACCTTAGTAATATTAGGAGACAGATTAGGTATAAGAAAAATACAACCATGAAGAACATTCAAGGAAACTTGGAAGCAACAAACATATCTAGTTGCTTTGTATGACCTATCATCCATCAAAGCATGATCATAATGTTGAATTAAAATTTAAACTGGGCATACATTCATAGTAAGAAAATCCCTATCAGTAAACTCATAACATTACACAGAGCAACAACTATATTTCATTATCAATATCATAACAACGTACATCTACTCCACAGATTCTATTACAGTTTGGTTCAATACAACAAAGTTCTCACAGAGCTCTCCTATAGCTCTTCTCTCTCTCTCTATTGACCTTCTGCCACACTAAATAAATAACTCCTCTATGTTGGCTAACTACCTATTTTTTCTTCTTCCAGCATGATTGTCAGTCTTTCCTCTTTTCCTGCTCCGCTGCTTGCTGCTTCTTCTTGATTACTAGGAGTTTTGTTGATTGTCCTTGTCTCCCATATCTGCCATCTTCACTGTTCTTTGCAACTGTCCTGCCACCTATCCTCCAACTTTTTGCAACCATGACAGCTCCCTATCTACCTTTATTGTGCTCCGCCACATGTTCTCCGTAATTCAAAACTGTTTATTTTTCAAAACAAAGGCCCCAACAAGCCCCAACCACACTCTATTAACTCGTCCCAAGTCAATATTTTCTTTTTGTTGAGGCTTCCATTGGTCTGTTGGCTTCAGAGGCTGACTTTGTCTTTTATTATTCTTCTCTCTATCCAAACAAAGGTCCCAACTCTGGAACCTTACTCAATGCTGAAGACATGAGTTCTGCGAACTCAGTGATTTCCTGTTGCCACTCTTTAATAAACTGTTTGGTCTGGGTGTTGACTCTTTCAGCCTCGGTTTCACTTACTACTGGCGGTAGCTTGCTGAATACTTCCTGTATCTTCGGCTCGGCTTTGGTCACCATCTATTGTATCGCCTCTGATTTTTTCTTGACCGGTTGCCTTAGTTCTCTGAAGACCTAATTTGTGGCAGCGGAGTGTTCTTCTATTTTCTGTATTTTGGTTTTCGGCACCTCTTCTTGGTTATATAGCTGGGTTATGCTGAATAGATCAGCGGCCTCTTTAATCTCTTCAGAATTTTTCTGAAGTTGTGTTGATATTGGGTGGGCTTTCATTGCTAACGAGTTAGAGAATTCATGTAAATGCTTCAGTAGGTTGTAGGCCTCTTTCACTGCTGTCTCCAGGGTTTCCTTCATACCAGTTACCTACCTTTGTTTCTCGGTAACCTTCTCAACATATACCGTGGCAGGGTATGGTAATGTTGGTTTGGAAGCTAGCGCTTCTTTGAGCTCTTGATTCTCTCTGCTGAGATTTGCTGATTCCATTTTCACTCGGATAGACCTTTCGACCATTGAGCAGGTCGTTATGTCCTTCGGTGTTTTGTTATCCTAGGAAATTACTGTTGGCCATAGATCTTTGAAGATTTATATTACCTCTTCCAGCTGCTCCTGTAAATTTTCCTTTTCACATTTTAGCTGATTGCGCTCTTCAGTAAGCACGATGACCTGCTATTGTTGATGCTCGAACCTCTGTTGGAGGTCATTGTGCAACCCTTCTACTTGTTTTGATGCTTGCTGAATGAACTTGTATAACTGGCCAACCCCCCAGCTCTACATGTTCTCAATGCCTGATATGTCCTGGGTTGGTTGTCTTTCTTTGAGGGGTTTCCTATTGGCGATTGATCTCTCTGAGTGCTCCTATGGGGATGTTTGTTGGTTCTGTTGCAGCAGCTAAGGTTCTAGGTTATTCATACTAATGGTTGGTAGAATCTGCTGCAGTATTAGGTTGGCTTGATGAAATGGGTTCAGCTCTGTTGGCGAGGGAATAATGTTTGCAGTAAAATATCGTCCTTGAACTAATAGTTCCAGGAAAGTGCCCTGTCCAACTGAAGGTTGGTTAACCTTGGGTACTCTAGCCATACCCGAGTTAAATTCTACCTCGGTATCTCCATTTTTCTTGTTGGCTAGCTTTTCTGGGTTTGAGATAGTCACTGAGGTGGACGGAGTGTGGGTGGACTGGTCTTTGGAAGTAAATGAAGTATGAGGTGATGAGTTGTGAGTATGAGGTGATGAATTGTGAGTATGAGGTGGTAATTTCTGAATGTTTAGAACCGAGGACAGATCAAACACAACGAGCGCAGAGGTTACTTGGGCAGTAACATGTGGCTCTTCTCAAACTAGTACTCCTATATCCATATGTTGGGTCTGATCTTCCTCGGTGAGATAAATTATTTGCTTAGGAACCACAATTCTTTCTTTCTTCGGCTTGGGTGCAGCTACCAGGGGTTTAGGTACCTTGCTCTTGTAGATTGGGGTGATTGTGATTGCTGGGGGTGAGTTGAACATGGTGGAAGGTAGGGAAATGATGATAGGGGTTACCCTGAACCATATTTGTGAAGAATATCTGTCCAACATGTCCCTCAGAACCCTTTGCTGTCTCACTACCACATCTACCATCTGCCTATACCAGAATGAGAAAGCCTCCTCATTGACCTCCTTGGTGTTTGGATCTCCCGATATTCTCCAGGGTGTAAATCTTAAAGCCATTGGAAGGTTGTTTGTGATTTATGCAAGCTGCCTTATCCCCGGATGAGTCCATTTCCACATCAAAAATTCCATAATGAGATAGCTATAAATGAATCATGTGGCTCACCTATTATTATCCTCACAAGCCTCAAACACTTCGTTCATTAGGAAGGTACACCAGTTTAGTTGGGCTCCCTGGATGCATTGTTCCACGACTAATATGGTGTCAAGGGTGCATTCTCATTTGGTTTAATGCCTCATTGTTTTGCCCACTATTAGATAACAGGAAAATTTCACTATTGGATTGTTAATGAGGTCTATCTTCGCCCCCTTCCCTCCTCTTCTGGTCCCATATTTCTTATAATAATCACAGTCCCTTGACTTCTTGGCTCTCTTGGACACATTCTGGAATTCCGTTGAGACATCCTTCCCCTCTGCTGATAATCCGGTAAGTCTACTGATGTCCTTTGCATGTATAGGCATTTCTCTCCCCAACCACAATGATCTATTCTAGACTCTATTCAGCAAGAATTTCATACACTGCATTGTCACTCACATTGTTCCAAACACTAATAGGTTCCTGAGGTTCAGTGTTTTTGATCTTTGGATACCTCTGAACTCCAGATTCATCCTTGCTGCTTCCCCTCCTCCCTCTGTGGCATAATTTTCTTTGTATACTTTTCGCTTCATAGTTGGGAATTGATAGGATTCCATTATATCTGTATCAATTAATGAAGCATTGTCATACTTTCTAGTCAGTGATTCCATCCTCTAAATTCTCTCATTGAGCTTGGGCTCGACGATTGTTGTTGCTATCTTCGTCACCTTTGTTCTTCTTCTGTATACCTGGAGTGATTTTCCAGATCTATTGTTGTGAATTCCTGTTATTGGTTTGTTTCTTTGAATTTCCTCTGATGAAATTTCTCTTCTTATTGTATCTATTTATGTTTATTCTAACTCGAAATTTTCCGTCATTTTGGTGCTTTTCTTCTTTCATGTGAGTTAAGTAATGTAACCTGCACGAATGAGGTTGATATGACCCCATAAATAATTATTTTTTTCCTGTCTCTCCCGCGGCTATAATCATGTGATCAGTTACCAAAGTGAGGTGTATTATGACATTGTTGATTGTGGCTTCGGGATTTGGGTAGACGTGATGGGTAATCATTATGGCTTAATATGGAAAATTTATTATGGTATGGTTGTTACTAATTATGGAAGTTAATTTTCAAATTCGGGTGATCCTACGGACTGACAATGGTATGATGCATTATTATGATGAAATGATATTTGACACGCTTGGCTTTCTGACACAGATGACACGTTAGATGCTACCCCTGACACGTTAGACGCTCCCCGCCCCCCCACCCGACCACAATTGGCTATGATGTGGTCTTTGCATGGCAGCAGGTGGAATTACTTTCTGCATTATTATGATGTCTTTTTATTGGGATTCCTATTCTATGTCTCATCTCAGGTGCGAGAGAGTTATTGACTCTATCTATTTCTATTCTACCCTACTGACTGCTCTCGGTTGTGAGAGTTATTTGAAAAAATAAATAATGGAAATTACTCATGATAGGGCTTTAGGCGTGCTCCATTCACCCATCCTTGAAATATTTGGCCATCTAGTTGCGCTAATCGAACCACGCGTGAATCTTTAATTTCTATGACATGGTATGGTCTCATCCAGTGCATTCTGAGTTTTCCCAGGAACTTTTGAAATTTGATGTCGTACACAAAACTTTCCCTTCGATAGTGAATGTCTTATGCTTGATGTGACAATCATGCCAAGCCTTTTGTATTTCCTTTTGCATTGTTTGATGGAATTCCGCCAGGAATATCCCTTCTTCAATATCTTGTAGCTCATGGATGCATTCAGTGATTGAGTCTTCACTTTTCATATGTACTATTGAAGTGATTAATAGACTCGGTATGATAAATTCAGCAGGTACCACTGCCTCTCTCCTGTACACTAGCTGGAATGGAGTTTGATTGTTCAACATTTTTACAGTTTTCTTGTATGCCCATAATTTCGTGGGTATCCTCTCATCGCATTCATCCTAGTTGGCATTGAAAATATTGGTTAGTCCTTTTTCTAAGAAATTGTTGAATGCTTCAACGGTTCCATTCGCTTGAGGGTGGTGCAGGTTGCTTTTCTGATTTTGTACCATAAAATTATCTAACAGAGACTTGATTGTTATATTATTGAAGTGTGTACTTTTATCACTGGTTAGGCTTCTGGGGCAGCCGAATATGCTAATAATATTCTTGAAAACGAACATGGTTGCTGTGTATTTTGTGCAGTCTTTTACTGGTGCTGCCTCTGCCCATCTTGTGAGATAATCTGTTGTGGTTATTATGTACCTTTCCTGTGAATGTATTTCCATTGGTGCAATTGGCCGTACGAAATCAACGACCAATTTTTCTAATGGATGCAGTGCTCTTATAGGTTGTAGTGGTAACTCATCCTAATGTGACGAACGTCATGTTATTTGACAGATATCACATTTCTTTGGGCCACCATAACCCTTTTTGTAGTGTTTTCCTTGCGGTGGGTTTCGCGCCGACATGGCCTCCCGCTACTACGCTATGACACTCCCACAAGATATCCTCTCTTTCATGGTCCATGACACATCTCCGCAAGACATGATCCAATCCCATCTTATATAATTTACCTGCTATCAATTGATATTCAACTTCTTTCACGACCAAATGTATTCTTTGAGTTTTCATGTATTTTGTTGAGCACTGTACTATGGCTAGATACACTGCTATTTTCTCTAAATAATCTAGGATGGCTTCTACTCTGAAGAGATCAGAATCCAGAAACTGATCATCAAAGGATACCCCGTTCTCCCCATTCTCCAACCTTGATAAATGGTCAGAACCCAATTTAACCTCCCTGGTTTCACTATCACTTTGAAGGTGAACTCCTGGAATAGTAGGAGCCATCTACAGATTCTCCCCTTAAGCAATGCTTTGCTTACCAACTATTTCAATGCTGAGTGATCTATGAATAACTTGAATGTACCTCCTAGTAGGTAATGACGAAACTTCTGAAGAGAGTACACCATTTCAAGAGCTTCTTGTTCTGTTGTTGTGTAATTCCTTTCAGTTTTAGACAAGTTCCTACTTGCAAAGTATACTAGATGATCAACAAAAGTCTCTCTTGGCTGAGCGAACACCGCTCCTAATGAAATGTTGGAGGCATCAATATGGAAATGGAACTGTTTGTCCCAGTCAAGATGAACCAAGATGGGTGCACTTGCTAACTTTTCTTTCAATGTATTGAGGGCGTTAGTGCATTCGTCACTCCACATGAATTGCTCTAACTTTCGCAACAAATTTTCCAATGGTGTTGTAATCTTTTCATAGTTGCGGATGAATATTCTATAGTTCCAAGTATGCCCAAGTAGTGATCTCAATTGTTTCACTGTTTTTTATTCTTCTGTATTAACAATGAATGCTACTTTTGCTAGATCTACTTAAACACCTGCTTACAAACAACATGTCCCAGAAGTGTCCCAAAAGGTACTGCAAAGATGCATTTCTTGATGTTGAGGGAGATTTGGAGTTGTCTGCATATGTCAAAAATTATTCCGAGTAAAGTTGCATGATTCTTCAGTAAACTGTAAACTGTCCAATCATTCATGTAAACCTCTAGGAACTTATGGATATAGTCCCTAAATGCTACAATCACTATTCGTGAAAAAATCACTGGCACATTATTTAGTCCAAAGGGCATGACATGGTATGCAAATGATCCCCATTCAGTTGTGAAAGTGGTATTTCTCTTGTCTTCTTCTGCTATTCTCACTTGATGATATCCTGAGAATCCATCTGTGAATGAATAGGCTTCATTTCCTGCCACATTGTCGAGGACCTCATATCTAAACGGAGTGGGAAATGGATCATGAATTCATGCATTGTTGAGACTTCTGTAATACACACATACTCTAATCTCATATTTCTCCTTTTTTCTTTGTATTACAATGGGACTGACCCACTCTTCTTCCTCCACTAGAAAAATCAGCCCTGATTTCAACATTTTATCTATTTCTGCTTTGAATTTTTCCTTTACTCTTGGATTTAGGCGGTAAGGCCTATGTTTTACTAGTCTTGCATCTGGCTTTAAGGCTATGCACATTTCCCTCGTGTCCCATTTTATTCCCTTTAGCTCTGCTACTGAATATGGAAATAAATCTTCATATTCCTGTAGTATATCAAAGATTTCCTTGGTTGTCTCTGTATCCTAGTAATCTCTGATAGACACAATTTTGGGTTTCTTCGTGCTTCAAATGTTCAGATTCTTAGACTTCAAGGGTAACAGGTGTAGTCCTTGTGGTTGGTTCCTCCTGTATATCTCGCTTCCCTTCTTTTTCTTCAAAGTATAAGTTTCAGAGATTCTCTAAATCGTCATCATCCATCTCATGATCTATCTGTTTGCATGCTACTGATTATTTGATAATATGTTATGAGAGCGATAGCTCTTCATCTTCTTGAATCTCTAGAAAAAATAGTACTCTTCTGATGGATTGTAGTGCATATGTAAATGGCTTTGTTTCTCCCTTAAAAGAAAAACATTGCGTACAATTTTCTGCAACCAATTGCCAGGTGCCAATTCCTCTCTTCTTTTCTTTCGTTAAGTACTAAGCTTATGGAATTTTGTCCAGTGAATGTACAAAATTGTGTATCCATAGAGATTCTTGATATTCTACTTCCTTCCATTTATACTCACAATTCTTTAAATGTTCTATGGGGTCAGATTCCCCTCGGTACTTTTCAATGAATTGAGGTCCTGAAGTTTCTTGTAATCTAGCTCTTAATGCTATTGCAACATCTTCCCATTGCGGAAGAGAGTTGCGGTGGTTAATCCACCATATTGCTGACATGGATTGTAGTGCTACATCCATAAGAGGGACTCTACGTTCTATTGGTACCTTTTCCTCTACCTTTACAATAAATGTATTTACAACATGCATATTTGATAGAGTCAGATATCCTCTTACCTCGGTTCCAATCCAGTTGACTCTCTGAATATTAGCACATTTTCTAGTGTTGGTCTCGTATCCTCCCTGTTTCTAATCATCCCAAGCTATTTCTGAGCCCAAATCTAAACTCTGAACACTTCTCTAGCTTACGGTCCCTCCCGCTGTTGAATTGATATAGTATTCTCTCTTCCTTGTTGTCATTTGGTAAATATAATAGAGAATTTGAGCATCCTCTCCTTTGTCAACAGTTTCTGTATATCGGGTCCTTGATATGGATCAAGTGGCTGAGTTACCTTGACTTCCCCGTCTTCAAATATCATCAATTCATTTTTCAAGTCAATCACTGGATAATTCTCGAAGGCCCAATCTATCTCCAGTAAAGAAAGATAGGGATCCTTGTCCCCTATGATATCTATCACCTAAAAATATGTATATGTTTTCACTCCTACGACATCAAACTTGACCTCTTATAACCTCCCTATGGGGAGGCCAAATTTTACCTCTTATAGCCTCCCTATGGGTACAATATAGTACTGATTTGCCATGCGAAGCTGTATTGGTGAGTATGTCAACTTTGGCCTCCCCAGTGCTTCCCATGTCTTCCTAGGTAGAATGTTGACATCTGATCCTAGATCGAGCATTGTATCTTTGATTTGAAATCCTATGACTTGAGTGTTCACATGGAATTCCTTTTCGGTCCTTCTCTTGTTTCTCTTTATCCTTATTATATATTTTTCTGTCGAATTTCTTGACTCTCCAGGTTCTACATTTTCCTGCACCACCAACTCTAGGTTTTTCTTTAGTTGTTCCAGCATTGGTGCATTGGTTACAATTTTCAGGAACAGTCGTAACCATTCCTTAATCAATGTACTTGTATGAGTCCCCTTCTCTTTTTCGACGGTAGGTTTTGGAAGCTCAATGCCTCTACTTCCCCCTATCTGGGAAATTTTTTCCACTACCTCCTTAAAATATCGCTTCTGTTTATCCAATCTGAAAATGTTCTTTGGAGATGCGGGCTTGATCAGCTTTACCGGGTCCATATTCTATGCATTCTCCCTTGTTTTCTTTCCTCCCAGGGTTATTATGGCTATGCTTTGCATGGGCTAAGCTTCTACTATTCTTGGTTCTGAGTTCACCAGATTCAATCCTCTTTTTCTGTCTCTTTCCTCCCATCTCTTAATTAATTCTGGATAGTCATCAGTTGCGTGTGTATTGAATTTTCATTGGGAGCACCATGGTTTTCTTGGTAGCGGACATCCCCTTACTACATTCCCTTCTTGATCACAATTGTAGTACGTTACTAGTCCTCTTCCTCTGGTTTTTCCACCTCTCATTCCTCCTCCTCGGCCCCTTGGAGTTTCATTCACTCTATAAGATGGTCTGTCTAGTCGTTCCACCAGTGCATCGAGGGTTATACACTGCTATGTATTATGTGTTGTAGAAGCGAAAAAATCACAATATGTATTGTTTGGAACATTGGAATATTTCTGCAAAATTGGACATAGTCGTGGAGGGTGACCAATGCCTTTGTATATTTCATAGTAGTCAGTTGCGGTCTGATTTTTTTGAGTGGGGAACCCTGGGAAGTGGGGTTGCGGTTGGTATAATCCGTGAGTATTTATCTGTTAAACTCCCCCAACTGGTGGAGCCCCCTGTGTCCATTTTGCTGAAGTTCCTGCATTTTCACCCCGCAACCTCAAGCATTCTATGGCCACGTGTCTGTTATAAAATTATATATTACAAAGCAATGCAACACATAAAATATGCGGAAAATACAAGCACACAAAACACATAAAACCATAGAGACATAGATATATGTGGTTCACCGAGTTTGGGCTATGTCCACTTCAAACAAACAATCCTTCCTTTATATTATCCTATAAAATGAAGAGACACAACCTACAATAGATCCATTGTAATATCCTCTGTTCTCTCTCACAATCTCCCTATCTGTTTCTCCCTCTGAGAATACACATACAATACACAAACGCAATACAATACCCTCATACAAGTGAGGGGTTGCCTTCTAGGGAAAAAAATCCTAAACTAAACATAACTTCTACCGTCAGATCATCCGCCTAATGAATGGTCTAGATTGACTAGAAATTACTATACTTTTACAAGGCAATTTTACATCTGTTTTTAGCTTCGAGGGCACTACCCCCGAAACCCCCTGCCAAGGGGGGCTCCATAAAGTCGTAGCCACCCCCCCTGGACCCCCTAGGTAGCATTTAATTGTGGTACAGGGGTCCAATGCTGTGATACAAAATAAACAAGATAATCAGGCTCCAGACCCAACAGTGTCCCTCCATCAGGCAATGGGTACACCACACATTGGGCCTTGCAGGTCGTATTGGCTGAATGTCTTTTAAATTATCTGTTAGACTAGCTATCTGATGTTGTAGCCCTAATATGGATGGTTCTTGTACTGCTAATCCTCCTCTGAACTCTTGTGAATACCCCACCATAGCTTCTATCTTCATGGCTTGCTCTAGGGCATCTTGTAGGGTATCAATCTTCTGTTGCATCAGTGGAGTTCTTGTCAATGGGAGGAGTGATTTAATAAACCAATGTCGTTGGTGGTTTGGGTCTATTACGTAACTCAACTTCCCAATCGTATCCTTGAACCTTCTCATCAAGTCCAAGCCATTTCTCCTTCCTGCTATTTGATTTCCCATAACTCAGACAACCCTTGCTGATCTGTCTCAGGTAATTTAAATTATTTGACAAATTATTTCTTCACATCGTCTATCGCTGGGTTTGGATGGGCTTCTGACCATTTAATGAACCAGCGAAGAGCTCTCTCTCTTAGAGTAGTCTAGAAATCAGTCAACTTAACTGCCTCTGGTGTCTACCGAGCCTTCCATATCGTTTCGCAGAGATACCAGTGTTGTTCCACATCATCGTTACCCCTCCCGGAGAATTCTGGGTATTAGGTGAATGATCCCTCCATATTTCCTTGTATGGGTGGTACTAAAATAAAACCTCTACTTCCTGGATAAGAGATTGTATTACTAGCATATTAGCTAGTAGATATATGTAATGTAGACTTAACGTTATTCAACTTGCTAAATTCCTGTAACTTAACAAAAATTTTATCAGGTGGCTAATAGAGTATTAGGGGAAGGTTGGGACTAGAGCTAATTGAACTTTGGGGAATAGGATTACCTTTTTTTACGGGTGCCGACCTCTCTCGAAATAGTTTCTCCATCGCAACATGCAGCTCCACATCGGATGTCTCCTTGGGGCGCGCGTCCTCCAAATTGGAATTTCATATTTTCTCTTCGGGCTAGGCTCCTATACACTTGCCTAAATTCCTTGATGGTCCCTCCTATTCCTTGGGATCCCATCTGACTTTCCCTTTCCTTTGTCATCTGCGACACCTTTTCCTTGTCTTATCAACTACTCTCCTGCTTATCAAACTCTTTCGTCACCCTTTCTCGCCACTTCTTAGCGATATGTGCCATCTGATGTGCTCATTGCTCTCTAAATATACTAGAGGTTCCAACTTCTTGCATCCATATCCCTATTCCCCCTTCTTACTTACTTGTAGCATCTTTCCCTCAACTCCTTCCCCCAGTACTGGAGGTTTAATTCTCCATCTCAGAGCTTTGAAATGCCATCAAACCCTCATCCACCATTAAAGATTTGATCCACAATGGGATTTTCTTCAACATTTATCCCTATAATATGGATCTGAATATATCTTTAGGTTTTGTAAAGGATTGGTAACACTCAGCTGCAAATTCCAAAATGTATCCTTCCAAGGTAGATTGTACCCAAAAATCTACTGCTCGGGTCAAATTGGTATCTAACCGATGGAGTGCTACTAGATTCATGTGCATCCACTTGCGACAGAATCTACGCGATCCTCCTGGGAGTGACTTGATTTGTAGTCTTTGCAACCAATTATAAATTTCTTCAGGAAACTTTCCCCAAAAAATTTCATACAGGTCACTTGCAGATTCAAAAAATAGGACCCGATCTTTAACAGTGTTTTCCCTCTATTTTCGCAGCTCCGCTTGTTTCGATATGAACTGGTCTAAGTGCTTATACCACTAGCTTTGTATTTCCCTTTCAGAGATCCAAAATACCATGATCTAACTCCTAAATGAATTTTCAGGTCCCGACAACAGAACCATTTGTTGGCAAAAAAGGAGGTCTCTGGGCAAGGCCCAGGTTCAGGACAGAGGCCAACAAGGTTTCCGTAGTAGTCTAGCACAAAACTGACATTTTCACCCTACTCCAGAGAGCAGAGCGTCTCTTAGAGGTGTGTCATGACCTTAGTAATATTAGGACAAACATCCGGTATAATAAAAATACAACCATGAAGAACAATCAAGGAAACTTGGAAGCAACAAACATTTTTAGCCACTCGGTATGAAATATCATCCATCAAAGCATGATCATAATGCTGAATTAAAATGTAAACTGGGCATACATTCATAGTAAGAAAATGACTAACAATCAACTCATAACATTACACACAATAACGGCTAGATTTCATTATCAATATCAAAAAATGTACATCTACTCCACAGAGTCTATTACATTTTGGTTCAGTACAAAAAAGTTCTCACAGAGCTCTCCTACGACTCTTCTCTCTCTCCGTCGGCCTTCTGACGCACTGAATAACTAACTCCTCTACACTGGCTGACTACCTATTTGTTCTTTCGCCAGCGTGATTGTCATTCTTTCCTCTTTTCCTGCTCCGCTTCTTGTCGCTTCTTCTTGATTACTGGGAGTTCTGTTGATTGTCCTTGTCTCCCATATCTACCATCTGCACTATTCTCCGCAACTTCCACGCCACCTATCTTCCATCTTTCCACAACCGTGACAACTCCTTGTCTACCTTGATTGTGCTCTACCACCTGTTCTCTGCAACTCAAAACTATTTCTTTTTCAAAACAAAGGCCCCAACAGTATAAGCCTAATGTAGTGGGTGGGATTCAATAATGAGGAATAAAAATTGTGGTGATCTAATTATGTTAATTTTTGTTAGGATTGCCTCCTGAGTCTAATGAATAAAGATAAACATCTCCATTTGTTATGTTTGATATGTAAAAATTCTAGTGGGTAGGGTTATATATAGATTCATCCTCTGGGTATCTAAGGGAAGAAAATATTGACTTAGAACCCCCTTGTGAAAATTACTTGGTTTTCTACACTTCATACACTTGAATATAACTAATGGATTCCTCTTGTGATTGGGAATAGAAAGAATGAAGTAATGTAGGAAAGCAGTAGAAAACCCAATATAAGAAGTGCATCTGAGCTAACGCTCTCCTAGAGTACTATAGTCTAAATAGAATAGTACAATACATATATATGATTCCCATTAATAGAAATAATTATCAATCTCAATATATATATATATATATATATATGATGCACAAAGTATAGGTTTTATACTACCTTATCGATAGAAAAAAAAAACTAGAATTATCCCTAGATAAAAAGAGAATCAAGTTGGCGAAGGATGGAAAACCATGTTTCTCACTCTCATCATGTGCTTCCAGGGGTTTTCAGTTCAATGAGCTATTATTTATGGCAGGAGAACATAAAGGGATAAAATGAAAGCATGCTTAGTAGGTAGTCTCCTCATTCAAGAATGAATCCCTCCATCCCTCATTAATTAGTTCTCTAATCATCCCTTACCTTAGGTTGATCTTTATGCTCTATAGGGTTGAGCTCCAAAATGAAACAGATCCTTCATATGGGATTTTAGGGCCTAGTAGCTCCTCTAAGCACCATGTTTCCTCCATTTTTAATTAAGTATGGGTCCCTTCCAAACTTTTGAACATCTAGTCAAGTCCCTCCCTCTATTCAAGGTCATCAACACTCCATATGTTGTTGAGTGAAGGAAGTAAGTAAATGATGACAGGTGGATAGCATGCACTTAAGTAAGGGTAAGGTTGGAGCATCTTGTCTATCCTGATAAGAGAAGGGTTAATAACAATACCTACAAATGGAATAATAAAGTTCATAGTATAGGTACAAGAGTTCTAGGTCTTTAGGTGGGTGGGTATGAAGGGTGTATGGACTCAAATGGTAAAGGTGTATGAGGTGTATTCCTAGGGAAGTATTTTCTAATTTCTATCTAGTCTTCCTTTAGATGGTACAATATTCATAGTGGTACTTCCCCCCCTTAATTCATCAAGTGGTTGTGAAGGGCATACTCCCATCCACTAATTAAGTAGAGTTATGTAGTGTGGTTGGTAAATAGAAAAGTAAATGTAAAGTGTTCCTAGTATGTTCTACCTCCTAAGATACAGAAATCAAGTGTGATAAAAGCATATCCTACAAATCCTTGTTGTCTTCATGAATCAATCATATTCTGGCTAGAATTCGGATGAAATCCCCTTGAAAATATCAATAGTGCTAGCTACTACTAAGCATTCCTAGCTAATGCAATAGGTGATAAGTAATTAGGGTAAGAAGGTATTCTATAGGTGGGTGGGTAGTTGGTAGTAGAAACTAAAAGTAAAGACTATTAAGATTAGGACTCTTACTAGGGATGTGGTTGTTACTAATTCCTAAATTGTATCCTAGGAAATTCTTGGTCGGTACAATACTCATAGTGGTATCTACAATTAATGAGGAAAGTGTTTAGGTAAAAGTAAGTAAGTAAGTTGATTAGTTATAATAAAGTGGTAAGTAGGAAGAAGGTATCAATATTCATGGTAGTCTCCAAGTAAGATTCATTAATAAAGCTATGTTGAATGCCTCAATGGTTTAAGTTCAAGTAATGGATCTATTTTATCTATTCTCTAAAGGCTCATTGATACACCCACCCACCCATGTTAATAGCATGATATACATGAAGTAAAGGCAAAAGTTGGTATCTAAAGGTTCATATGACTGGTCCTAAGTGGCCACCCCTTCGATCTAATCTAATAAGTTTTGGGAGTAGTTATTCCTAATTCGAGTAGTTTCAAGGATCCAACCTGTAATGGTGTGGTTCCTGTGGCACTTCAATTAATAAAGTAGGTTTACCATACTGAAAACTCCATTTAATGATTCCCCAAGTCAGTAGGTAAGATTTAATAAGTCTGGAATTAATCAAAATTTTTGATGATGCAACTATAGGTGGTTCCTTACCTATGTCACCCAGCTAACCCATCACCCACTAAAATTTTATTCATCAAGTAGGGATCATCTAATCATAAGAATGTTCTAAGGATCCCCAATCAATATCATGAGAAGTCCTCACTTGGTGAATTGACCATCCAACCATCCATTTTATTTTAGAAGTAATTTTCTCATGGTTGTACATGACTATTGCGACTAGTATCATAGTATTAATGACCCTTGATAGAAGAAGGTATTCCTTGAGGTTATGTTTATCATTTTCCCTCTTATTCTTAAGGTAAAGAGATTGGATTTCCTAAAGAGATAGATAAGATGGCCTTTCCACCCAGATTGGTATTGGATAATATTAGTTACTAATTAATAGGGATCTCACTGAGTGAATATGTCCCCTATATATTAAAATTATCTATATCATAAAATAGAGACTCGATATAGAGATAGAGAGATTGGCCTTCCTATAGAAGAGAGGTAAAGAGATTACAGTAACCCTCTATCCATCTATAATGAAGGGCTAACCATCCATCAAACCATTATCTAGTGTAATTGATTAATTGACTTTCGAGTGCTTACCTACACTTTCTTACAGAAGAAAGTTTGAGTGCTTGCCTTACGACTTGATTTTTTGAGTGTTTACCTACAGTAGAGATTGAAATTTCATGTCCCTGTGCAAATTTGTTGAAGTGGTAGTGAGGATATCGATTTTCTACTAATAAGATTGATTTGATAAGGAAGTGATGGTATAGGCTCAATCAAGGTCGCGCATCTAGGCTCAAATGTAGTACCATGAAAAGTTGTGTATCTCAAACTTAAATCAACATTTTAATTCATATCAACTACTATTATCTTTTAATATGTATCCTTAACTAAGGTGTTATCCTTCGTATATGAATTTGTTGCATAATTTGATGTAATCTTATCTTCATTATCTATGATTTAGTTTCACATTATCTATCTTTAGGTGGGATAATACCCCTCCCTAACTTAATATTTACCACTAAGATAATGAAATGTTATGTTCTCTATGACCTTACTTTTGTTCTCCTTCCCTAGCGTACATACGTTTAGGAAGGATAAGGCACTCTTCAAGGTTTCATTCCTTCCTTATGATGAGAAGTAAGGATATTTTTTTTGGTCCAAAAAAGGTACAGTAAGGATATTATCTTGACTATAACCTTGAACCATGACTCGCAGTATATTATTTGGGTTGGAGACCAATCCATTCCTTGGTTGTGGAGGAACCTTTCCTAGTGAATACACTTCGAGATAAGGATTGAAACTAGACCGTGAAACTGTGAGTGAGTTTTCTTCCTTTCGTTCATGGATATAATAATATATTTTTTATGGCTTATCCCCTATATGTCTCCCTTCTCTTTAGGAAAAGGAATTCATGAAAAAATCACCTTAAATTTTACTTCATGAAGGATAGATATTAAGGTATTCCCGTGAAAGGTAAATAGATGCCATAAATATTGAGAAATACTTATACTATTTGCTGCTATCCATTAATATCCACTTTCATTATATAAATAGGCCTCACCATGTCATATCCCTAATATTCTATCTTCCATCCATATCAATATCCATCATTTTAGCTACTATTTATTCTGGATTTCCACATAATTACTACTACTCATGGTATTATAGTATCTTAGCTCATACTACTTCTTATTATCTCATAATACATGCTCATAATGCCTTTGGATTAAAATCATATACCTGATACCCATAACTACTACCTTTTATATGAGCTTAGAACTATAGGAAGGGAAAATATCATATATCCATTTGATTTAATTCGTTAGGTTAGACTAGCTAGTTATGTCCTTCCTCACTAGTTCCAAGTGAGGGGACCACAAAATCCTTCCTAAAATACATTGATTAGAAAAATGGGGGAGATCGTGTATCATTTTCTCTAGACCAGAAATGGCACAGGTGAAGGATCACACTCCTACATTTACACCTTTCCTATGGGTAAGGGCTAACTCTCTAGATCTGGATAGGGTAGGGACTACCACTTCTCACCTTCTTACTCCCCCTACTTGCGTTATACTCCCTCTCTCTATACACTGCTCCCATTCTCTGGGGATTACTACAACTACTACTACCTTGACTTTCACACACTCCTTAATACTATGTGTGTGTGTGTGTGTGTGTGTGTGTGTGTGTGTGTGTGTGTGTCTGTGTGTGTGTATGTATGTATGTATGTATGTATATCGGAGAAGGTCACATGATTTTCCAACGCAGATATTGAATCCTTGTTTTCATTGATCTTATTTTCCATTTCTTCCACCATTTTTCTTTTAATATTTTCTTAAAATCTTGAGAAATCCACCTTTTTTAAAAAACTATCATCGATTTCATTAATTTCTTCTCTACTTGAGAGATTCTAAATTCTAAGTCTTCACTTTCTTCATAATTCCTAGATGAACCTTCAGGAGGTTTAATGGGTGTAATATCTATGTTTAGTGGCATATAGGAAAATAATAATAGTTCTCCTCTTTATCACAACTTTTAGTGACCAAAAAATAATAATAATATGGATGTTTTAATTGAAAGTTATGTCATTTGTAGGTTAAGCACTTAAAACCTTGCTTTGGAGAATATCTAAATGGTTGAAAATTTTCTTGATATATCTTTGGGAATTGAACCCTTCTAAATCTGAAATTTTAGTCTATAATATAGTGTTATGTCTTCTCTACAATTCCATAAGTCTAACCATAATTTGATGTACCAAGTGAAAGCTATGGTAACTTTCCCAAAACTTGTTAATTCTTGGCCTATTCCCAAAAGCAAACTTATATATCATGTCACATGTCCAATTCTTAAAATAAAATTTTTCACTTTTTACTTAAAGTAATTTGTTATGTCATCTCAATTCTCTAAAGGTTTCATAGGCTATGATATCACAAAAAAATAGCAAAAATGTCACCCTCACTTTTTTAAAATTTATTTTACGACCTTTATCAAACCATAACCTATTAAGGCTATATCTTTTAAATTATAATGAACAATAATTTGGAATTTTTACTAGATGTACCTTGTTATTTCTTCTCAATTTTCTCCAAAACTCATTGTTTGAAATGGCTTGGAAAAGAAATTATAATGAAAATTCTAAGGCGACTCATCTGAAATATATTTCAAAACTAATCACAAACCCTAAATTCCATAGACTATATTAGAAAGTATAGCATATTAAACTCTAAAATTTTAACCAATTATCTTTGGGATCTCTCCTCAATATTCTCAAAGTTTCACCATCTAGAATATACCAGGAAAAAAGTAATAGTAAAAAATCCATGATTTCCTATTTGAAGCAACAAAACTTTAGGATTGTGTGCTCTCATACCAAATGTTATGAACCTTGCACCTTAAAAATGATAAGAAACCAATAATTATAATCTACTTCGATGGAGAAACCTCATTTTACAATTAATACTATGTATAAGAAAATATTTGATTATTTGAATACTGAGTGTCCTATATGTGTGTTTGTGTTAACATGGAGTTTATATAGGACATAACACTCAATAACATAAGTGCACCAGTGCCCATATGAAATATGCACTTGCAATAAAAAAATTGGAAATTCTATTATCTAAAAACTAAAATAAGTGATCTAGTGCTTGCATATTACTAGTGCATGTATATAGGATGCATCAATAGTCATGATTCATGATACAAAAATTCCAAATTTCATTTAAAACATAAAATGGACTATGTGGCGCTCCACAATGACAATACAATACCTAGTAGGCAGGAATCATCGATGAAGGAACACATTATTTGTAATAATTGGTTGTGGGGAATATGGTCAAAACATCCAACTACATCTATGGATATAAAGTAGTGGATATTAGGCCAACTCATGATATTTAAGTAACAATTCCATGTTCCTCTACCAACCATACTTGCATGTGGCCTTTTGATTTAAACTTGATGCATTCCACTAGGGTAAGGTGGGTGGCATGAACTAAGAGACTCTAAGCATGCCTGATCGGATCATTGATAAGCTTCATAAAATATGGGAAATCAAAACCAACCATGGATGGAAGGGAATGGGATGTCATTTTATTGGGGTTTGGGTTCACTCCAGCCATCGTGGATAACTAAGATGTAGAGGACGCATCATATCAGTGTAATAATTTATGATGCAAGATCATCGGACCACCCTTAATTAAAATTGAAAATCAAAGCTGCGGAAGGAGAAACGTGGATAACCATTTGAAAAGGGGGCTAATTTCCATGAAATTTGGTTAAAATGATAAATTTTTTATCTCAAAGGTGGAATTGATGCATCTAGAAGATATGACTTGTTTTAAAAATCTACCATGTAATTAAAATAGAGTAATCTCAGGGATTAGTTAAGTGATTGTGGGAGGAAATCGTGGATCCTAGATGATCCTTTCTTTGTAATCTCTTTTAAATACAAAGTCTGTGTTGTATGAGAGAGGCAACACAATGTAACCTCAGGGAAAATTTGTGATTCAAGCCCATAGTGGCCTTAGCCTGTAACTCGAGCTCGAGACAATAATGGAATTCATGTGTTTTTATGTATTGAGAATAATATGGATTTTGTATTATCTTTGTGTTTATTTAATTTCAATCTTGTTAAATGATAGGTTGTGTGAATATGAATGGTGAACAAAGTTCCTGCGAACTTCGTTGTAAATCAAAGTTTATGACAAAACACGGGTTTATTAAAGACATGATTCTATCGACAGATATTAGTGTGCAGGTGGAATGAACAGTCGTGATCAAATCACAGAAATTATAGCGAGAGATGGACAGACCAGATTACATCGCATTGGCCATAAGATGGTTAGTGCACATTGCAATCAGAAATTTTTATGTTTATATGTTAATCCATCGCAAGTTAATTGTTATAAGTTGCGATGCGAAAAGATGTGGGGATTTCGATGTGATGCGATCGCATATCACTTATGATAGGGAATCTTGTTATTAATATTTGTTACTATGTGTGACACGCGATAAGTTATTTGCGGCAATTTGCGAAATCGATTAAAATCACAAACATTGTGATATGGTTAAACTTGCGATATTGCAATGGGTCAATTGCCGATGAGTTAAAATGATGATGCGCGATGAGGCTAAATTTTGCAATCTGCGATCTGTTTATAATTGCGATATTGTGATCCACCATAAGTAGTGGAAACTTTTGTGTGCGCCCATAACCCACAAAATCCACGTATTATATAAAATTCGTAGTTTTGTTGCATCAATTTTTCATCCTTTTCTCAGTGCTTCATGCTAATTTACATGCACCAACTCCATCACATAAGATGCATCAATTAACTTTAAACTAATTTCAAATTGTAAAAAACACATTTAATTTAAAAACTAAAACAAATTTATATATATATATATATATATATATATATATATATATATATATATGGTGTACAGTGAAAACCTAAAACCTAAAGGAATGAATATGTATACATTTGGCACATAGACATGCATGAAAGATGAGCTTAACAATTATATAACGTAGAATTTTATAACCTTTAATTTGATAACAATTATAAAACCTGTCGAAAACCCCAATGGCGTCTCTGGAGTACTGCCACATTCTAAGGCATTACATCTATGTACACATTGTGATGCATTTCTACTTTATTAAATAAAATCCAAGTATCACTGCATTCTAATGCATGAATTGATGTGGTGCTCTATCATCACGGTTTCAATTCACTAGTATATATGGGTCTTGTGACCAATGTACCACCCATATGAATGGTGCACCGAGAAATTTAATTTATGACTAAAAAAACCAATGAAATGGTGTGGTTCATAACTATTTGTGTACAGAATGTTAGGGAATAAAAAGCACCACTATCATGTGGTGTTTATTTATTTACTTAGTTCCTTGTAGGAAATACACATTAGGTACTATAGATGCATTGGTAATTTTTAAACAATATGTTTACAAACTAAAAGCAATTTTATTTTTTATAAATAAAAAATGGTTAGATATGTGTGTTTTTATAATTGAAATTTAGTTTTATGTTTACATGTGCCTAAGAAAATTGTATGTGAATCAGAGATGACGAAAACTTGAATAGGAGTGGGAGCATTAATGTTGGTTGAAAACGTACAACTTTGGTTGATGAGGGAGAGGAAGATGGATAATTTCCTTCACCTCATCACACTTCAGACTTATGACCTTTTGAGTAATATTTGCCTCAAGTTTTATTAGATGGCTACATTTTTTTGGGGGAAAAACTCATTTTTACAATAGTTGATCTATCTTTGGGTCATATTGGGTCATGGTGTTTTATTAGATGGCTACATCTTTTAGGGGAACTACTTATTTTTACAATAGTTGATCCATCATTAGGTCATGGTAGGAATAATTTCAAATAAGGTCCTAATTTGTGGTATTAGATCATAGAGGATGACATTTACTTCATTACATGGTTTTCTTGGGCAGAGCATTTGGCCCCAATTCCATAAGTTATTTCTCAACATTGTATAGAGATCCAATTAGTATATGTTTAGAGATAAGTCAAGCATGAAATTTTTTACCCTATAGAGCTCAAGGTTGTTTGTGGCCAATTCCATATACATTCATTTGGTGTCTAGGAGGTTAGGTGTGTTTCCATTGTTCTAAAACAACTAACACACTTTACCTATAATGGGTATCACATTAGTTTCATTTGTATGTACTATGTAGATAGTTTACTTCAGAGGCCCTTGTTGAGTAGGTGGTCATTGATATTTTTGCGACATTTTTGTTTTGTTTTAGATCATTGTCACTCAATTATTTAGCGTATATTGTTCTTCCCATTTGTGTAAAAGTTACTTAATTTGTTTCTTGATAGGCTTCTTGTGACTTAATGGATAGCGTTGCACCTCCCTCATAGGCCTATGACTTATATTTTATGTGTATGTGGGGGTAGTTGTTGCCCAACACAAGCTATTCAGATTGCTTGTGTACTCAGATTGCAAAACATATTTGCAATTCTTGGCTAGAGAGGATGATTCAATCCTCGATCTTGTAAAACATGTCTAAGAAAGAATGGATTGGACAAGATGTCATAAATTCCTATTAACTTGGGACAAGGTGCCAAATAACAGAAATACTATTATCCTTGTGTTTTGATAAAAACTAGTTACATATTTTTTTGTCTTATTAAGTGAAATGTAATTTATTGTAAATTTTTGTGTTAAAAATTTAATTATTATTGGTTATGGTTATGTAGATACTGACACGTATGTTTGGGATTATGCTCCCCAATAGGATGTGAATATGGATAAGGTACTCTAGCAACCTTTAACACACATACCTGCCATGCCACATAGGCCAGATAGTAGAATCCACATTAAGATGATGATCACATATGTGATCTATTTGTTAGGAAATGAGTGTCACATTCCCATGTCATAGATATCTTCCATGTCTTGAAGTTGACAAAATTATGGCACACACATCCTCATGACATGACATTACTAATTCAGTGCCCTCAACCTCTTCCATTAGTCGAAGGATCGTACTAAATCTATGTCATATTCTAAGAATGATGATCTAGGTCCTTCACATTATGATTATCCACCCCATGGTCCATAAATAAACCCACCAAAACTCCTCCACAAGTATCATCAGCTACAACATCCATTGATCCTCCTCCACATGTGTCACCAATGTCACCATACACTGATCCACTTCCTCCTCCTTAATATCTCCCATGTCTCACCATATGGAACATCTATTTATCCTCCTCCATATGCACACCAATAGAACCATCCATAGATCCATCTCCTCTTGACATAGGCGTCAATAGACCCTCTATCTCTAGTAGTGGAGGAATTGATTCCTCTAGCTCTAATGGGGGATCTAACTAGCAATTGTACTCTACATATATATTGGTTGATGTATATTTGACTCGATAGGTATATATGACATGTTTATTAATTATGTTGGGATTTTTATTGATTATGTTGGGATGTTTATTGATTCTCATGAGATGTATATTTGACTGTATTTTGGGTGTGCTAATATTAACATTAATGATGTTTTTTTGTATTTTTAAATTACATTTTAGATGTATCACTCATTTAGATTTAGAGATACCATGTAATTTCTAAATATAGTTTTATGAAATAATTTAATATAAGATGAGGAGGGAGTGACCAAGGTCAAAAAATTATAGTTTTTTTCCTGACACTAGGGCCGAAAACCATAAATCATAGATGCGAGCCTCAGACCCTGCAATTGCACCTCGAAGCGAGCTTGTTCTTCCTCAAACGAGCCTCGGACCTGTGTGAGCCAAAAAACAAGAGAGAAAAGTGTCTCATCATTGTGTCCAAAGGAGGTAGAGAGCACTTGTATTTATAGTCTTCCAACAGGTCCACTTGCTTTAACGCTGACCTGATCCAATATGCACATTTGTATAGGGTCGACCTAATCCAACATACATGAGGGGGTTCATAAATTCAAAAACCAACTTCTTCTTATCCAAATGAGGTGATATTTAGGTCAATTTTGGTCCTCTAGAAAAGAGGAATTCAATGCAGTCATTATCTCCATCATGTTAGTTGTCTAAAGTGGAATTTGACTACATTTTCATGTTATTAACACTCCCTCTCAACTAGTGATAATTCCACTTGCTAATATTTTTTTTGTTGATCATCACATCATCATGTCATGAACATCTCAAGTATCTCATCATCTCAAGTCATCAATTTTCATCTCCATCCATCTATTTCTTGTTCTTGATTATCTCTTGATTGTCCCTACTCATATGTTGAATATTCTCGAATCTAGAAGAAGATTTTTCCATCGGAGGGGAGAATAAGCTACCACCCTTTATTGATCCAGAATATCTTCCAGCTGGCTACTACTTGTAATATAGGTGGAGAGTCAGACCTACGACCCGCATCATTAGCGAAGATCATATCATCAAGGAGTACATCTCAACCTGGAACCACATCAGGGAACTACTACTCAACTTGGAACCACATCAGGGAACTAATACTCAACCTATAATCTCATGGGGGAGCAAATCTACGACTCAATATAGAGAAAAAGATATACAAACACACAGGGGAGCATATCTCAACCTTGGTATCACATAGGGGAGCACATTCTCAACCAAGAATTGCATAAGGTTATCTCAACCCAATCCTATTTCTTACTGATCTTCCCATCGATGACTCTAATCAATCATGTGCTATAACACTTGCATCATAATTTGGCTTGGAAAAGATACTCGACATACCAATAGATAAGGATCACAGGCCTCCAAGCCTCCTCAACCTGTTGGCCAGACAGGAAGGTACAATCCCAACAAGCCTTGCTTGTGGGTATGATGCAAACTAGGGTATATTTAGCAAGGACTAGATAGGGGAGAATTATCTCAACCCTGGGTAACAGATAGGGGTAATCCCCTATTGTCTAGAGATCCCTCAACCCCTAGAGCCCTCTATCTCAATTCCACACCCTGGAAGCTCAAACAAGGGAGGAAGAGTTGGCTCAAAGTCCTCGATAAGTGATGTTCTCATCATACTCATGTCTTCCATCAACTTGATCATCATGTAGTAATGGAAGTTGTCTCTTGTTCATATAGGACATCAAATCAAATATCATGTTAGAAAATATATAATTACAAAAGGATGCCATATTGATCCTCCTTCTCAAGGAGGTACCATCCACACAACTAAGCTTGTCTTGTACACAGGGATCCTCTTTAACTTTTTTGTTCACAAATATTTCTATTTTCTAACCCTCATATGTAGGACTAAAATCCTTAAATTAGGTGAACATTTGATTTCATGCACAAAACTTAAGTTTTGTGTCCTGTAGGCATAGTCGCATCCTTAGACCTTCCTTAATGAGATTGGGAGATTGCAGCTGCACTCTCTAGGATTTTATGTGAGCAATGGTGGCTTCCAACTGCCAAACCCTAGCTCAAAACTAACTCAGTGCCTTGGTTGCACCCTTGATATTGCATCCATGTAACTGGGAGGCTACAGTTGCACCTATAAGCCTACTTCAGTGCCACTGAGGCTTAGAGAAAGGGAAAGCTCTTTTTTCCTGAAATCTGACCTTTGTTGCAGAACATCAATGTTAGATACATGTTTATTTATGACCATAAATCATATTTCAATAGTACAAACATATATAATACAAATGATAGTAGGATAAGGGATCTTATCGATAGGTTCTCCATCTTCATGGGGATCCACTTCATACATATTCATTCTTGTCATCAACCTGTCTATATCAGTAGATCTGTTAGATCAAACATATAATCACCATGGTTATAACTTGCTCACATCAACTACTACATCAGCACATCTTGACATCACTCTACCATCAAGGGTTAGAGTCAAAGAGCTAATGAAAGTATAATTCAATATTCATGATCACATGAATTACTTCTATGACATATAACTTAATATATCAAAAGTTAGGATCATGTGATACGTGAAGCTAACAGGTGTGAAATCAAATTTCAAATATCATGAACACAATATAAAGTTTATCAAGTCAATCCATCAAGTTAGGGAATTTAGATTTACCATATTCCATAGTTACTAATCAAAACATAACCACGGTGAATGAAGGATATAGAATGTCAATATCATAGTCCTATCATGGTTACCATGCTTATCATGATCAATAGGATCAAGTCATGTCATTCAAAACTTAACCCTTTTTCGACCCTACTTTCATCATGCTCATCACAAGCATTAATAATACCATTGTATATAGAAATCTATGAGGTAACCTTCTATATGAGATCCATCATACCTTATGCATGTCAAGTGTCAAGATTATCATTTACTAGAGTCAAGGTGTTAGCCTTGTTCACAACATCGAG
Organism: Pinus albicaulis; assembly: GCA_034641835.2. Lineage (NCBI taxonomy): Eukaryota > Viridiplantae > Streptophyta > Pinopsida > Pinales > Pinaceae > Pinus > Pinus albicaulis. The sequence continues at coordinate 743,006,220 of CM076579.1, forward strand.
ATATCCAAAAAACACTATATGTTAGTTAAACATCAAGTTATACCACTATATCAAAGATCAACACTAAGGAGACTAATAGAATCAGGAAGATCATCATGATCAAAATGTTCAAAACCAAGTGCACCATTTCATTATAATAACCATCATATGCATGCATGAGCTACATGAGAAGGAGACATTCTCTTCATACCTTAAGGCTTACATTTCCATCCAATACTACAACTGAAAAATAACATTGAAACAATATACCTGCATACCTTGTAGTATTCGAATACATGTGCACCTTCTCATAGGCAGCTTGTAGTGCTTGTTAAATTTTCATCAGGTGCTTCTTTTTCGATGCTAGATCTTCTCTTTTTTCACTAGCCATGATCCTCAAGAAGGATATACTTATCACATCTCATCAAGGAGGTTAGAAATGTCCAAATACTCAAATATACATGCAATAAGTGTAAGAAATAATCAAAACAATAGTCAGATCCATAAGTCTAAACAGGAGTCAAGACATAAAGGAGCATCATAAGTCAATAAATACTTACCTTCAATGAGATTTGATCCTATCCCTCTTGAAGCAGCCTTCAAGAGCAATCACTATCCACAGTCCACATAACAAGGTTGCCTTTAATCAACTTTATCAACAACCAGGCCTACTAGAAACGATCACATCTGGGGCTTCATAAAATCTGTCATAAGTGCTTGAACATACTGACTTTGACCAAGCTAGGGTATCTATAATTCACATCTTAAATATTTCTCATAAACCAGGGTTTCTCTCAAACCATAAAAATCAAACCCTTATGCACAAATTTCCTACTAGGGTTTCCTTCACACCATAGAATTATTTTAGGTCTCCACAATCCTCTTCTTGCTTCCATCAAAAGTGTCTCCATGGGGGTGATATCCATGACTTTTCTTCATCCCAACTCTGATACCATGTTAATTTTTCATAAGGATATATTGTTCTTCGCTTTAATAATTGAATTTATTCATTAAAACATTAAGTTCACCCCATATCATCATAACATTATTCATATTTACAACATTATTCAATAGCATATACAATTATGTAGAAATAAAAATAACATCATCATCAATGAAGCAGAACATAAATGAATAACAGAAGAAAACCTTGGACACATAGAGACACCAAGATTGGTAAAAGACCAGGGAAAAATCCATTATGGGGAAAACCCTTGCAAATTGTTCATCTTAGATTGTCATCAAATGTTTCAACAAAAGAGACTACAATGATCCATATCTTCATCTATGCAACCAACCAGCAAAATTACTACAACATTCATGAAATGAATCCAACCATGTATGCACTCTGAAATTTGATTCTAGAGACTGTATTGAATTGTCAATGACTGAAATCTACTACCAGACACTATGTTCACTGAGCAGAACCTTCAGAATACTGAAACTTCATATTTTAGTCCTCAGTCGCATGGAGGAGTCAACCATACGACTATAGGGTCCTAGTCTCTCACTTAGGCTAGGCAAGTGTATGACTGGGGGTAAAAACAAAATTTCAGAAACCCTAATCCCTCGGTCGTATGGAGGACGGGATATCCATGCGATTGTGATGCTTCGGTCGCACTGAGGAAGAGTTATCTGTGATATTGGGAGTTCTGGTCGCACTGATGAGCCTAGAAGCATGTGACTAGGGTCCGATCTAACTACTGAAACCCTAAACTCTTGGTCACATGCATAGAGGGGGATCTGTGCAACTGGAAGGCTCCAATCGCACTCATGAGCTGAGGAGGGAGAGACCAGGGTCGGAAACTTCTAGTTTTGTGCCTATGACTAGGGCCCAAAACCATAAATCATAGATGTGACCCTTAGACCCTGCAATTGCACCTCAGAGCAGGCCTATTCTTCCACAGATGATCCTTATACCTGTGCAAGTCAAAAACAAAGAGAGAAGAGTGTCTCATCATTGTGTCTAGATGAGGTACAGGGTGCTTTTATTTATAGTCTTCCAATGGGTCCACTTTCTTTAGGGCCGTCCTAATCTAATATGCACATGTGTATAGGTCTAACCTAATTCAATGTATATGAGGGGGTTCATAAATTCAAAACAAACTTCTGCTTATCCAAATGAGGTGATATTTAGGTCAATTTTGTTCCTCTCAAAGATAGGAATTCAATTCAATCATTATTTCCAACATGTGAGTTGTCCAAAGTTGAATTTAACTGCAGTTTCATATTTTTAATATATTTGACTGTATTCTGGGTATGCTAATGATTAACATTAATGATGATTTTTGTATTTTTGAATTAAATTTGAGATGTATCACTCATTTAGATTTAGAGATACCATATAATTTCTAAATATAGTTTTATGAAATCATTTAATATTTTGGATTTGTAATTGCAAAAAATTATAATCATTAATGTTTACAATGTTTATCTCTTCTTCAATGTGAGTAGTTTGTCAAGTAATATAGAATATGTCGATTAACTATATTTACAAACTTGATTAAATGATTCAATGAATGATTACAAAAATTGATTAATTTTTTTCAATAGGATTTTTCCATTAAAGGATATTTCATTGATTTACTCTTAGCTTTTTATTTTATTTTTTATTATGTCGGTAAAATAAAATTGTATAATATTTAAATCTAGGAAAAAAATGATATAAAATATTAATATTGATAAACTACATAATGGTCTAGTACATAATTAAAAATTAATTCAAATTTATTTGCTTGATATGACTGAAAATCCATACTGTTAATTAAAATTCCATCAAAATAAATATATGTTTGTTTTAATTTTTCAACCAATAAAAAATTAAGATTTGATTTTTTAATATTATTATGTTTTTAAATAAAATTTTCTTTAAATAACAAATTTGTTATTCTATTATACGAATATATCATCAACTTTGTAATATATGTATAAATATACCATCAACTTTGTAATATCTCAATTAATGGTTAGAGAGTCAAAAATTCGCAAAATAAACATAGGATAATATAATACAACTCATTACATATTAAATCATCAAAATAATCATAAATCATATTTGATTAATTTTTTAAATCAATTTATTTTATTAAATATTTATGTTGAATCACAAAAAAAAATTATATGGCAAGATAACATTTTGCTTATTAAAATATTTAACATGATGAACATGAGCCATCTACAAATGTAAGAGTTTAACCTGATTCATTCCGAATGAATATGAGTTTATCATTGAATATGAGTTTGACATGGTCACAAGGTGGCATGGCCTCTTAAATTGTTTGTATTGAAATAACCAATGAGAAAGATAATGAGGAATATAGGAATGTAAAAAGCAATCACAATAATAATGTGTGTGTTGTTAAAGTATTGTCAAATTTTTGATATTGTTATATTCCTCATTGCTTATGAAGGATGTGTACAATTATGTTTCATTTATATAAAATGGTGTTTAGTAACTTAACTTATTTATAAATCTCTTTTAAAATGTGCCAATGTTAAAATATTAATGGAAATGTTAAAATTTTAAAGTTTCCATTAATTGAGATAAATTAACATTAAAATTTAAAATATATTAACATTAAAATTTAAAATATTACTTACAAAATAAAATAAAATAAACTATAAATTTTATTGTTTTATTATTTTATATTATTTATAAATATTTTAATGAATATGTTTCCCTTATTTAATTGAAAACGTATTTTTATAAAAATATTTGACTTATTTTTCATAAGGATTTTACAATATATTAAAATAATATATTTTAATGATACAAATTTATATATGATTGAGATAGATTAACATGATAATTTAAAATTTAGCATATAATTGAGATAAACTATATAGTACTATTTAATATATTATTAATATGTTGATTGTAAATGTAGATTGTTAATTATACATATTCAACATTATAAAAGGAATAATCAACATATAATTGGTTAAATATAGATATTTATAGTAAAATGACCCCTCCATAATATAAATGATGAAATAGAAAATTATATTTAACATTTTGTTGTCATAATGTTGATTATCTTCCTTGCTTGGAATTCTAATATTATTGTTCTCAAAAAGATGTTTGATCTTGGATCATGTCTTAGACAAAATCGTCAAACACAATCTAACATATTTAGGTAAAGAAAAAAATCACTTGGTTGTAGTGTTTTGGGAAAACAAAAGGCTCCTTGGTATTAGCCAACACTTTTTTGGAATTAATACATAGTAGCCTATTCTCACAATATTTCTTTAGATTAATACGGTTAAGGTGTCCCACCACTTGAAACTAAAAATAAAACTTTAAAAACATGAGAAGTCCACTTGCATGATCTCTTGTATCTATCCAATGCAACCTAACTTCCCTCTACTAGGTTTTGACATGATGGCCAACACAATTAGATTGGTTGAACTTGACCCCCACTCCACAATATTACGATACTATTTCATCATCAACATCCTCGATGTAAAAATTCCATCCATATGCCCACATATAGGGGAACAATTCACCTATTAAAAATGTGAATAAAGGAGAATGTCATACATCTAATAACCCAAGCATTATTAAAACATAATACATGTTACAATTTATATATTTATTATAAACTGAAGGTGGTACTCATAGAGAGCATTAATAGCTATTTCACCTAATCCCTATGTTTTATACAATCTTCATGTAACACGCCCAAGCCTCTGTTAAGTCATATTTAAGGAGGTGGGAATATATATGTATGTATGTATGTATGTATAACCAGTTTCTTTTACTCTCCTTGAAACTTATTTCTAATATCATCACCATCCTTTACTTTCCAAGATCTTTCAAATGATATAAATTTCTTAAAATACAGAGCTCTCGACACAAAGTTATGCCTAGTTATAGATTTCACCCTCAAAGTGCCACATTAGAAACTGTATCATTGACACATGGAAAATATTTTACCCCCATTTCTCCCCATAGAATGCCAGATCAACTAACACGTAGCATCCATGCCTATGTGTCACCATCACATAATTCCATGTCATAAACTAACACATCATCCATTCTTCACATCTGACATGGAGCTTTCTTTAAGTCTCCCTTATAATCATTTTTGGATATCAAAACTTCTAGATATAGCTGGGAACTTCCAAGATATTTGAATATGGTGTCTTTCATATGCTACCATTATAATATGTTCTAGATGTTTTGATATTAGGATTCATGGATATCCTTGGTCCTTTCAGATTTAACATCACCTACCACATCAATGTGTGTATATTATCATGCCAACCCTTTTGGCCACAAATATCCATGTTACCTTGCCACGTCCGACATGACATGTTAGCATGCCACATCATCTAACTCCTTCTCTTCATGCCACATTATCATGACACATCATCATGCCACATCAACACACTTCACCATACAACATCATCCTTACTACCTATAACATATGGAATTTTCTCACATGGCTCCATGTGACTCCCACATGAGAAATTCCTTTGGAAATTGGCATCTCGTATCCAGTATTTCATTATAATTCAACATATATTTGTTATAGATACCCAAATAGTTCCCTTATATCACCTCTAAGTTCCAATTATCAAGTTCCACATTCAACATTTGACATATGAGACTTTTCCATAAGTCATGTATGCTTGTGCTCTAGATTCCTAGATACCGGAATGCATCATTCTATGAACCCTCTAGGTTCTAATGTTTCTGGTTTTTTCCATCCAAAACATTTATATAGTCCCTTTGATATGAATCCCTTGTACGAACCCCAAAATTCCTAGATAATTGGATGTCCCCCTTTATATTCCAATTAATAAAAATTGGCATCGATCTTGTTTTGCGACATGTAATGGATTTCTAACTTCGCATCTGCATCCAACTACATGGGAATGAGGTTGTTTTCAAAGATTCAAGATGCTCAGATATCTTATGCTTCAGCTCCTATTACAACTTAGTGCAAGCCCATATAACCAAGGGCAGGGTATAATCCCCCAATTCCAAAATATTTAAATCAACATGAGAATAAGGAAATACATCCCAAAACTTTAAACTCCAACTATGCTTATAGTTTGTTCAAAAGGTTAAAACTAATTCTTAATAGGGAAGTTACCTTTCTAGAATACTTTCGAGAATTTAAAAGGTCTTCACCAACTGAAATCCTTGAAAGAATTATTCTTACACCTATAATTTTCACAAGAAAAACACATATCCAAATCCACTACTTCTTCTAGCTATGGTGATTTTTTCTCACTCATGTGGACTGAAGCCTAAAAATTCTACCTCCACAACTTATAAACAAAATATCCAGTATTATAGCTTAAAAAAATGGTAACAAGGTCCCCATAACCCCTCAATGATAATATCTACAACCTCCACACATGTTTATGACAATGTGCCTTAACCAAACTTATCTAAGGTATCCAATCAAGGGAAGACCTCCTAGTGTTCTTATCACCATACTAGAATACAACATACCTTTTCACTTCCATAAATCAACTAATTAAGGTAATTCACATAACATAAATACTTAGAGTCTTGAAACTAAATCCAATATATAAATTCCAGTTCACAACATTTCGTATTTATCAAAAGAGACATATTTCAAGGAAATTAGTTGGTATTCAGAAGTCATAGATAAAAAAATCATAGCTAGTAAACTTACACAATCACACATTTATCGATCTAATCATTATAACATATCCAATATCCAACACAACAATATATATGAGACATTTATATTTTCATTATCAGATATTATGATTAAAATTATATCTTTACTCAATTTTGTTGGAAACTGAATAAGGGAGAGACACTCTCCACCCAAACATAGGTTCAGATACACTTCAAGATTTCTTATAGTTGGCCATTCCATAGCCAAATATGATGCCTTGAGGAGAAAACTCAAGAAGGTAATGTTGGGGATTCATCAAGGTGAATAACATGAAGAATATTCTCCTCCATACATAGGAATTCATTACGTTTCCCTCCAGCCACCAAGCCACATGTCCTATTAGCATTCATAATGGGAGCACACTTTGTATACACAACATAAAGAGAGTCCTTTGAGCCATTAGTCCCTCGATAATTCCTCTTTATTAAATATTATCATGCATGATTTCAATAATTATTTCTCAATAATATCCTTCAAACCATCAAGCTCTAACTAACATCTACAACACTAACTTCCCAAACAATTGAGAAACCACAAGTCCACATGGGACACTACATATTAGAAGGATTTTCTCTCACCTTCTATTTAGAGCCACAGTCTTAGGATCTACATGCAGTATTTTGGTTCATCCCAAATGTCATTTTTGTTCTAGGTTAATCTCTGACATTCATTCTGCTTGTTTCACACAATACTACTACTCTCTCTCTACTCTATAGCCATGCGCATGAACCCTGATGCAGGAGCATTAGCTCCGAAAAACACCTTGTAATTTACCTAAGATAGGGGGTTTCATGTTTTGAAGAAATATTAAATTTTGAGTGATTAATTATATTTTAATTGATTATTTGTGAGAATTTGTAAATATGAGAGAAATTAGTTTCTAGATTATTTAGAATTAATGAGGGAGCCTAAGTTGGAATTAGTTTCTAAGTTTTAGGGATAAGAATCTATCTTTTAGGGATGTTGAGATATTTTAGTGATGTTGAGATATTAAGGGGATTGAGCATTTAATTAGATCATTTTTAAAAATTGTATAAATAGGAGGAGGTTTTGAGAGGAAAATATATTGAGATAGTTGGAAAGAGTGAGAGTGTGGTAGAGAGCTGGTTTTGAACAGCCAAGGTTGTAAGCCTCTGGCAATTTGTAAGGGCCAAGAACGTTGAATATTTGGCCAAGAAGATCAGTTTGTAAGTATGTTAATTTTTATGAAAGTGTGATTTTGAGTTATGCGCCTTAATGGACTGGTTTATGTATGGTTAAATTCTGCATAAGTGAGCTTTCGAATGTTGGTTATGGGTTAAGAGTGTTAAATTTGTGATTAAGAGTTAAATCATGCGCCTTACCTGAGTCTTTATGAATTATTGAAATCTAGAATAAAGAAGTGAAATGATGAATCTGTGGTAAAAGATTTGCTGACATCGATTTGTGGAAATCGATAATCATTTGTGTTGAAACGATGTTCACTTTGATTTATATGAAAAGCGTTAATGAAACATAACTCAATTGCAGAATGGAATAGTTTGTAATAGCAGATTGCAAACTGGTGAATTGATTATATGGAAGGCGCCATTGTTTTAAGAGTGTATCGATTTGATTGAATGTAATGAGATTTAAATGTTTTGAATTCCATTTGCTATTTCAAGAATTGGTGGACGCTGGAAGCATTAATAACTGGTGCAAAAGAGTTCTGGTTGCATTTGATAAGGAAACACTAAGCGGAATCAGATGTTTGGTCAACGTTAAGTGTTGAGTGAATTACAATAATCTATGCTGGAGTGACAAGTTTTAATAAGTAAATTTCTACTGTGAGCATTACGTAGTGAATTAACAATTGAAACTGCAGAGGAGAAACATAAGCCAACGAATCTGGAAAAGTCGTTGAGCTGAAAGGCGCTGAAGAAAGACAATCCGGAAAATTCGAAATTGAAGCGTTGGGGCAATTGCATGAAATCGTTGTATGAAGAGGCGCAGAGCTCTGGTTTAAACTCTGTCTAATTAATCGATTGTAATTGCAGGAAGGGTTGGTTGCCCTATCAATTGGGAAAACGAACCGTGAACGATCCAACGTTTGAAGTGAAAATGGAAAATTCGGTGTTTCCCTGCTATTCACCTGAAGGAGACCAATAAAAATAAGTTAAACATTGGATAAGAATGTCAAATCACAGCCTCCCAGTAGCACAGATTATTTAAATGCAGAATGGGTAAGAACAGAACGGTAATTGCCTTGTATATCATGTGAAAGTTGATTGATTGTGTTTGCAGAATAATGAATTCAATGTTAACTGGATTTGTATGTGAATGAGACGTTGTGAGAAGCGCAGCCTGGAAACATCAGTAGAAAAACTCTGTAGGGAAAATCGATATGGTTTTAATAATGTTGACTTCCTGAAGACTGCAGACGGCACACAGTTGGGATGTAATGCCTACAGCGAGTGCAATAAGTTTAATTGGAAATTCTAAGTATCGATCCTGAAAGGTAAGAAGGTTTTTAAGTCACAAAGAAAGCATTAAACACGTTGATTCCATCGTAGAGGAGCGTGAGCCATTGAGGCCGATCCGTGGTAATGTAAACACAGTACATTGTAATTGTCAGTTCAGTTCAAAGTATGAAGCCGAAGAAATGAATGTGTGATGCGTTGATATAGTTTTCCTAAACCATAGAATTTGTGAAATGAATTTGAGCTCTAGTTTGGTTCGTGCAGGCCCTGCAAAGTCCACGGATAAATAGTTAATGGAATGGATATGGCGAAAGACTGTTTCCCTTGCATTTTATTAAGAAGTGAATAAGTCCCTGTTTAAATGTTGGTGATTATTACTTATGACAAAATAAATCAATTTCCAGTCCGTCCAATCCAATTCTAAGCATATGGGTGATATGCAGGAGGAAGAATGATTTGCATACATCCCAACGATATAAGACAGGTTAAAATAGGTTGGACCTAGAGTTTTTTGTCGTGTAAAGTTTATGAGGCATTGGTATGGTTTAATGAAGGATTCGAACATATGATTGATTTAGGATTTGATATGAGGTGCATTTTTATATGCAAAAAGAGAAGATCCTGGGTATTGCAGGTTCTGCGTGCGTCATTTTTGGTATCAGAGCATGGCTCTGTTGAAATGAAAAATTTTTGTTTCTGAATGAAGACATAAGGTTTTGTTGAAGAACTGAAATGTATTTTTTGAATGTGTGATGAATGACTGAAAGGAAGATCAGATTTTAAATCTGATATGCAGCATACACAAGGGCAGTGAACAGGATTGCAGCAGCAAATGGAGGACAAGATCATGCAAGATCTTAAAGGTGAGATGATTTCCTGATTTGAAATTTGTGATTGAAGTTTATGGTTGCAGATAAGATGATGGCGGTGAACCTGACATTCAGCTAAAGGCTGAATAGAGAGGACAATTGCAGTGTCCTGAAGAAGAAGGTGAGTTGAAGAGATAACCCAGAGAAAGAGCAGAGGAGAATGCTCAAGAGGTTCTAGAGGAAGTGAACCAAGTACTTACCAAAAGACTGAGTGAGGAGAGCTTGGTGAGGTAAGTGGCAGCAGAAGAGATTGTTGTCGTAGAGGCTAGAACAACTCATGATGAGTGAGAAACTCATGGAGAAGATGATCATAGATGATCATAGAAGAGGTTCAGAGGAATGCCACAGAGATGAGATGACTGCAGAAGTTCGAGAAAGAGAAATTGCAGTAATGAAGGTACAATTGCAGGTACTAGAAGAATGGCTGCAAGAGAAGGAAGATCAGAATAGAAAATGGATCTTTCCACTGAAGGGAAAGAGAATGATTTGGCGACAATTGTAGAGGAGGTTGAGGCAAATTGTGATTGCCTTGTTGAAAAAGGAACTTAGAGTTCTTGAGCCAGAGTTGGAATTTGAAGATTCCACACGCAGATCCATTCAGAGAAAAGTGTTGGAGGAAGCAGTCAAGACTGAAAAGTCTTGCAGTTTTAAAACTGACGAGAATTTGTCACGAAAGATTTCTTATAGTTGGCCATTCCATAGCCAAATATGATGCCTTGAGGAGAAAACTCAAGAAGGTAATGTTGGGGATTCATCAAGGTGAATAACATGAAGAATATTCTCCTCCATACATAGGAATTCATTACGTTTCCCTCCAGCCACCAAGTCGCATGTCCTATTATCATTCATAATGGGAGCACACTTTGTATACACAACATAAAGAGAGTCCTTTGATCCATTAGTCCCTCGATAATTCCTCTTTATTAAATATTATCATGCATGATTTCAATAATTATTTCTCAATAATATCCTTCAAACCATCAAGCTCTAACTAAAATCTACAACACTAACTTCCCAAACAATTGAGAAACCACAAGTCCACATGGGACACTACATATTAGAAGGATTTTCTCTCACCTTCTATTTAGAGCCACAGTCTTAGGATCTACATGCAGTATTTTGGTTCATCCCAAATGTCATTTTTGTTCTAGGTTAATCTCTGACATTCATTCTGCTTGTTTCACACAATACTACTACTCTCTCTCTACTCTATAGCCATGCGCATGAACCCTCCCACACTATCTAAATTGAGAAAATTGTGTCCTTCTAGGATTTCGTGGTCAATCCCAGAAATCTCCATATATTACATTTACCATTCCTTTAGGTTTTCCTATACCACTATGCATAATTTTTGCATAACTACTGGAATTTGGTGGTTTAACTACCAAATCTATAGTTTTAGGAGAAAGGGTAAAAAACTAGGACAAAAATTCAGTTTAACAAAAGATTTCCCAAATCCCCATCATATATTTCCTTTCTCAATCATCAAGATTTGTACTCGCTGTTATCTTCTCCAATTTAGAAATATATTAAATAAAATGCATATTACATAAATAAAGTGTGTAAATAATTTCTTGTTGGACACTCCATCGTTATAAGCTGAAATGAAAATTACAAAATTTGGAGGTTTAAAACTGGGTGTTTCAATCCCCTCCCCCTTAAAAGGAACATCACCCCCAATGTTATACTGCAAAGAAAAATGAAATTTCCATTTTCATGGCATCCTGCAATTCCTAAGTGGCCTCATATGTTCCAAAGTGTTCCACTACTCCTTGAGCTACATAACGGCTCGATTTTAAATTAGGGTCTCCTTTCTCTTGAGTGTGCACTAATCCGAATGAAACTCTCCTTTGGGATCCACCTAAATGACAAATCAATCATTAATATGATTAGCATCAAGCACATATTTCTCTAACGAGGATACATGGAATATATTATGTATTTTAATGGTAGGAGGTAGGACAAACTTGTACGTTACAAGCCCCACACTCCCTAGGATTTCAAAAGGTCCACAATAATGTGGTGCCAACTTGGCACATGACCCTATTTCAAGGATGTTTATTGGGTTTGATCCTGAGATACACATACTTTCCTACTTGAAACTCCTTATGGGTTATGTTTTGATATGCATAAATTTTTTGTCTATCTTGTGTTTCCATTAGGTTCTACTTTATGTATGCCACTTCATGTCACTCCATCGCTTTCAACATATATGGTCCAACTATAATCTGAACCGCCAAATTATCCTAAGTAACTATAATATTAAATTTTCCACCATACAATACTTCAAAGAGACTCAACATTAGTGATTCCTAGTAGTCATTATTATAAGAAAACTCTATCAAAGGTAGGTATTATTCCTAATTTTTAGGTTGAGGCATAACGTACATCCTCAACATATCCTGTATAACTTTGTTCACCCTTTCTATTCTCCATTTGTTTGAGGATGATAGGATGTAATAAATTCCATTTGTGTCAAATATTTCCAAAATTTAAAGGTAAGCTTAACAACTCTATCATAAATGATTTTCATGGGCATGCCATGAAATCTAAAGATATATTTCATAAAAATATTAACAATATCAATTTATTTATAGATAGATTTCACTCAAATAAAGTGTTGAGAAATCAATGTGATAATATATTAGATTTGATTCCTCTTACTTGATAATTACTTGTGAATGTTTATTGGATTTTATTTCTTTTATTATGTCTTCTTCATCAAGCAATTAAAAAAATATAGAGTACATGAATATTATAGGATGAAAAATAACACAAAGATGCAGGCTCCAATTCAGGGCAATGTTGGCATTGATGTTGTGATGAGCTGATGGTTGGCATTGATGTCAACCTGGGCCAGTGTTGTAGATGATATGCATATGCATGATTTTTTGATGGTATTGGATTGTGCATGATTATTTTGGAAGATGCTTTTGTTACAGGTGATTTAATGTTTTCTTTGATGGATTTGATGATTGGTTGGGCAACTAGGTTTCCGTATATATGATGCTTAAGGAATTACTATTGATATGTCCTTGATACTCTTGATGATTTTTGGTTGGAATCCTGATGAGGTCTAGAGAATTTGTCACGATGTTTCAAGTTCCCTTCTATGTCTGAACTATATGAATGTTGTCACTTGACATAGTTTCTGCACTCATTAGTTGGTTCTTGCATTTATGAAGACTATGTCATGTATGAGCTCAAAAGGAAGTTGTCGAGTTGGTTTTGAGACTTGTAATACCTTGGACAAGCTTTAAAAATGTTGGAGATGTTGAGAAAGAAGTTGGAGGCAACTCTGAGTTTGATTTTTTGTGTTTTCCTTGATCCTCTACCCCAATCGCTCCCATGCAGGCTTGTACATGTGACAGAGAGGCTCTACTCATTGGGAAGCAGGTGTATGCATGAGTCCAGTCAAAATCAAATTGTGTTGTGCCTATGGCTAAGGCTTAAAATGAGTTTTTCTTCGCATTCCTCACGCACCTTAGGTGATTTAAATTTTTTTTATGATGTTTTCTTGTTTAGGACTTTTCATAGAAGATTCTAATTGACTAAATATACATACTAGAATGAATTTTAAGTTGTGAATTCCTCGATGGAGTGAGGAGTGGAGATAATGGATTGGTATGGTTAAATATAGGAGAAAGGGACTAGTTTGGTGTTATATGGTGCACTCAATGACATGTAGAGGCAAGATAGAAGCTACAGGTCAAGCTCATAGAAGGTGTAAATTTACAAAAGTGTATGACGGATATCATGGAGTGAGGAGACTCATTGAGAGGGAAGTGATTTTTTTTGTGAGGCTGATTTTGTTTTATGATTGTAATGGAGTTTATATAAGCCTGCAATAGAGGATATTCAGAGGGAATTTCTTCATTTTATTGTGTTAGTGTAGAAAACTTATCAGTCTAAGATAGAAGTCATGGCCTCTTATGTGTAGTAGCTAACATGTTTATGATTACACGAAATTATATTGGAGGATTGTTACATACCTTTGAAGACTATATATTCTTGTTGATTTGTGTTTATAACTTGCAGAAATATATTTTTTTGTTCATATGGTTGATTCCATGAGGGAATATTATCTCATGTATGTTTCTAATAGAGTTTTTGAGAGTTGATATGATGCTTGTAGTTGAGTTGTTGAGAGTAGATTTTTTGTTGATGTATTGGGATTTTTATTATTGAAATGATGTTTATTTATTGATATTTTATCATAGAAAGAAATTTGTTGTTGTTTTGTGTAGGGGTATAGTTTGAAACATTCTAAAATGTGGCCCTAGATGATCAATATATTGAGATAGCTTGGTGAAGAAGGGATGGGTGTTCCTTGCCGATGGTGGTCGGTAGCTTCAGTCAAGGAAGTAAAATTATCATAGTCCAATGGGTTTTGGTAGAGACTTTTTAGGGGTAGAGGCTTCCAATGAATGGGTGTTCACAAAGTCGATTTAGTGTGATAAACTTCCTTGTTAGACATAGCCAGTTATGATGTTGTAAAATGATTTGTTTGATAAATAAAATTTGAAGCAGAGCAGCAATAATAGCAAAGGGTGGTTTATGACCTAGAGGGGGTTTTACACCAGATATCACGTGTTCCTATGTGATGTGATGATTTGTGTCTCATTGTGTATGTTTACTTCATATGTTATGGCTCTCATGTGTTGATTATTTTTTAAGTTGCATGTTTAGATATATTGCATATTTTTTAAGTTATGAAATGATTAATATATTGGAGAAATAATTTTAAAGTTATGTAACCCTGGTTCTTTTAGCGCTCCTCAGTTTCCCAAGGATGAGAAAAGAGACCGAAAGAGGTAACTTCAGACAAACTTTGGACTTGGTAGATAGCCCTACTAAATCAAAGAGGGATCTCTCTACAATCTCATAGCCAACGAAGTGACCGGAGAGAAAAATATATCTTAGTCTAGATATTTAGCTCATTATGGTTTGATTTTATGGTTTTGCTAGATAAGAGCTCTAAACTAGGAACTAGGTCAAATATTTCTAAAGTTCAGCTGCAAACATAACATGGGGCAAGGTGGATGTAATCAATGGCTCAAAAAGGTTTGTTGATGTAATAATGGTGATGAAGATGTATGAGAGATTCATTAGGGGATTTTTGAGGTCTAAAACGGGCCTTCTAAGAAAAATGTACAACAAAAGTAAACTTTATAAGAACCAATAGGATTTAACGTGATGATGTCAACCATGGGGGATGATTCACCATTTTTTAAGTAAAAGGGTAAAAAGATTAAAAAATAATAAAATAATAAAACTACTTTTACAACTTGTATTTTCAACTTATCTCCCAAATTTTTTACTCAAATTTCAAGTGGGAGTACTCATTGGATGCAAAATTTAATTCCTCATCCAAGGAGTACCCATGTTGCATACTTTCGATGGACCCTGCTACATGAAAAATGATAAATACATTATAAAAAAAAACGTGATTACAATCACGTTTTTCATGTATTTCTCATTTTTTGTGTTGCAGGACCCATCGAAAGTATGCAACATGGGTACTCCTTGGATGAGGAATTAAATTTTTCATCCAACGAGTACTCCCGCTCAAACTTTGAGTAAAAACTTGGGGAGATAAGTTAAAAATATGAGTTGAAAAAGGTTTTTTTTTTTTTTCATTTTTCCCTCTAAAATTTGATGATGTCATCAAATCTTATTTTATTATTTCCACTATTATTTTATAATTTCCTTAGGAGGCCCATTTTTTACCTCAAAATTCCCCTAATGAAGTGAGCAAGATCATGAATTCACTCATGGAGGAAAAACACTTAAATGCTTATCTTGAACAAAAACAGAGCATAGATGTGATTATTTTTGTTTTAAACCTTAAAAAATAAATCATAAGAAGAATGTATATGGTAGATAGATAGATATAATTATAAAATATAAGAAATACTAGAAAAAATAACCACAAACCACAACACAATAATCCCACGAAAATCGTTGCAACTGTTTGTTGTATTCCTGCAAAATAGGTAAGTACACAAGTCTAAGTCTGGGCTACAAGTATTCAACCCTTAATTTGACTTCAATCAAGCTACATATAGTTGAAAAACTACATTCCCCCTCTCAGGGGTAGAATCCATCATCATAGGAACTATTTACATCAAAATATCTAACCATACCTAAAACTAGGGAGGTTAGAAACCAACTCCTCGTTTAGACTTAATTGACTTAGTTTGACTTTAAAAGCATTGATTACCATGAAATTTTCATGAAATTGATATTTACAATCACTATGACATTTAATTACATCATGTAAACCCTTAGGAAGACAAATTACATCAAGAGAAGTTGACTTTGACCAAGAAAAACTCGAAAAATGGCTTTCCCACAGAAGCATAATGAAATACATAGAAGTGTAATGTGGTCTAGCAAAACCGCATCATGGTCTTTGAGGAGCTTTTGGGTGGCTTTGCTTGATCTCTGAGCTGAAATGATGGTTGGTGGAGAAATTTGAGGATGTGTAGAAGGCCTCTAAAGCTTCAAACCTACAAAAAATCACCTCCAAGGTACCTAAAAATCCAATCTCCCAAGGCTACTCCAGAAGCACAGCGTGGGGTCCAAAACAGTGGCAGAAGTGTGAAAAACTGATGGTTTTTTACCGTTTCCTTGAAATTAGTGGGATCACATGAGAAACCAAGTACATATCTATGATGTAGAGATCAAAATATATCCACACATGTGTTCCATTCTTCATTTGGATACTTTGAGAAGAAGTGTAGCGTGGGCATGCTGCTCTTCTTTGCATCAAAAATTGCCAGAATTACCAAAAAATACATATTTGTCAAAATTTTACCAAAATTTGTTCAAACTTATTTCTTTGAATTTTTCAATGATGGCCTAGAAAAATAAAGATGCATGAGCAATAAAATAAATATGATATCTCTTCTTGAGCCTGATTAGGGTTTTATTAAGCTTATTTTCATGTTCCTATCCCTAATTTTGCAAATCAAGTTCCTGGTGTAATAATGTCTTTCCATGTGCCTCTGAAGGTTTGTATCTCTTTTGGCCTTATTTATAAGTTTCTATAGGTGTTCATTTATTACCCCAAGCTAAAAATCTTTATCCTTTTCAATCTATACTGCTATAGTGTAATCTAGGTTTTAGTGTACTTGAGGAGAAGATGGTTCATTTTCCCGTCTTTCCTGTCTTGTTTCTTCTCTTGTCTTTGGCCTCCTTGGATGTACCTGAACTTCTTTGTCCTCTAGTTGTTCCACATCTATGATATTCTTGCCCTTATCCTTTTATGCCACCAAATCTACCTTTCTATATGAGGGATGATCCCCTTTAGGTCTGCTTAGCAACATTTTATTCACTTTGAGCTACATGTTCTCTAGCTGTAAAAATGATACTATGAATTTTTCCTTGGAAATTTCATATCTAAGCCCTTTGATTTCTTCCTCTTTTTCCTTGATTATTACTTCAGCTGATTTTTCTTCATTGTGCCCTTCCAGGTTAACCATGTGAAAATCAGTGGGTCCCTGCTCTTCATTATGCAATGGTGCATCATCTTCACCTCATGATATCTCATGTCTCAAAGTGCTAGGATGAACTCTTTTTTCACTGATAGGGGCAAACACAAGTCTTTTACCTCTTCTATAAGTATTTTTAATATCTGCCCTAGGTGTCTTTTTCATTAATGGCCTACTTGACGAGCCAACCTCATGTGGCCTAGATGGTGCTAATGGAATGCTTTGACTGTCAGGTAAACTAGTGGCAGGCATAAGAGCAACTGATTGCATGAATGTCTCCCATGGTATATTAATCTGTGAAAGCTGATGAAGAATTTTGATTTTGGCCAAACCATGTTGAAATAAAATTTCTCGGTGATCTCTCCCTTTGCTTTTCACTTTCTCAGTCATCTTGACTAAGTTATTGAATAAATAATCAGGTAGGTTTAATGGTTTTATGGTAGTGAAATGCATCATCAACCTTATGTGATACTCATACAATCTAGAAAACCTCCCTTCACAAGTAAAATACTTCATTATCATCTTCATCAAATTATCATATCTATCTAACCATTTCCTAAAAGGAAAGATATGAGTGGGAGCATCTTTGTAGCATGGTTTCAGGAAAAATTTATAGCTTTCAACATCCAAATCCATACCCTTAAAAAAAATCACTCCTTGTTTAGGGATACCTCTAGCTAAAGCTATGACATATGATGATATTATGAAGTCCATCCCTACTATGGTGATCTTATACCTCTTGAAATTGGTGGCAAAAAGACTGGTCAAATTAGCATGGAAGCCCACCTCTTGAATCTTCTCACTATACCCTAGGAAACCCACATCTTCAAATTATTTCTTGATGAATGATGAGGCATTGATCTCCTGCAAATGAGTGGGCTCATATCTAGAGATATTCCCTCCTTTGTTATAATTTTGTGAGAATATTCAAGAGGTGGGTGTTGAGATTTTAGGGTGTTGGGGTAGCATCAGATGTGCTTTGTTGTCACTCTGTAATTTGTAAGATTGGAAAGAACAAATGACAGAGGAAAAAATCAAACCAATTTGGATTCCAGGACCTAGCCTTCCTAGACTTAGAGAGGGCTCCCTATATTTTTTATGATTTAACCTGATAATTCTAACTACTGATATTAGGCTAATTATAGAGATTATGAGGGCTTTTTATTTGATTGATTGTGTGGTTGGACAGATAGAGCTACAAGGAATAATCCATTGGGCTATGGAGTCAAAAGGCTGGGATGGCACATCAACATCAAGAGCATCACAGGGCAAGCTAACTATGCTAGATGGATATTTAAAGCAATATAAATTATGAGGTGAAAGAAATAGTAGGGTGCAGTAGTGACTAAAGAGTAGTTAAGAATTCTTTAATCAAAATTTAGAAGAAAAAATTCAGATTGTAAATGCAAACATAATTAAGGTGCTCCAAAAATAAATGTCAATCTAAATTTTCTTATTTATAATTAGATGAACAGATGCACAACGAAGGAAATAATGAAAACATTTAAACAAAGAAATCGCACATCACCATTTTCACACAGCTCAATAATCTGGTAAACGGTCTTTGATTATTGATGTCCAGATCCATAATTATAGTGCTCCAATATAGTAGTTCTTACAATGCAGGGGCTAACAATATCCAAACCTTAATAATGAAAATTCTAGCAGTATTTAACTAAAGACTAAGTTGGTTTCCCTACCTTACTCAATAACCTTTCATTGATTACAATTTGAAAGAAAATAGACAAGTGTGGCCATGCACTAGCAAGAAATGGACAAGTGTGGCCATGCAAGGCCTGATCAGAAAATAACTGACAACGACACCACCTATGGAATTAATTCTGGGTAACTCTTCATGGATCCAAACTCTTTGATGGCTCTTAGGAAGATCAAACAATAAGCTTGGAGGTGGCTGTGATGGTCACGAAGAGGCAACCAGTGGTGGCTCTGACATTTTTCCCTTCTCTTCAGATGACCGACGTTGGGTAATTAAGTCTAGCGCAATGCTGGTGACCTTTAATCGATTAGTGACTTTCATGATGTGATTTTCTGCCTTTTCTATTTTTTCCATTATAACATAACAATTCTGCATGAACGCCCTTTGCTTCCCGACTCAACATGTGGTGTTTATTTTCTACTCGAGCCCTTTCAGCCATGTTTAACCATTTTTAAAACAATAACAGCGTAAAAACTCGTGTACCCGGATTTGGAATTTTTTATATCTTAGTTTTGAAGCCGCATCACACCCGTATAGGCATCTCATTTCACATGTTTTACAGTTTAAGATATAAGAATGTAATCGACGATGCCATGCGAAGAGGGAGGTGACGTGGAGGGAAGCTGGGACATTAGGGGATTTTTGAGGTCTAAAATGGGTCTCCTAAGTAAATTATAAAATAATAGTGGAAATAATAAAATAATATTTCATGAAATCATCAAATTTTAAAGGGAAAAAAAAAACTTACCTTTTCAACTCATATTTTCAACTTATCTTCCAAACTTTTTACTCATATTTTGAGCTGGAGTACTTGTTGGATGCAACATTTAATTCCTCATCCAAGGAGTACCAATGTTTCATACTTTTTTTGGACTCTGCTACACGAAAAATGAGAAATACATCAAAAACATGATTGTGATCACATTTTTTCATGTATTTCTCATTTTTCTCGTAGTAGAGTCCATCGAAAGTATGCAACATGGGTACTCCTTGGATGGGGAATTAAATTTTTCACCCAACGAGTACTCTCGCTCGAAATTTGAGTAAACAAATTTAGGAGATAAGGTGAAAATATGAGCTGAAAAAGTAGTTTTATTATTTTATTATTTTTTAATATTTTTACCCTTTTACTTGAAAAATGGTGAATCATCCCCCATGGTTGACATCATCATCTTGAATCCTATTAGTTCTTACAAATTTTATTTTGGTTGTACATTTTTCTTAGGAGGCCTATTTTAGACCTCAAAATTCCCTTAATGTCGACAACATCGGAAATCGCATATCTTAGGTATAGCTATAAGCGGTGGAGGAAAACTCTAAACGATGTGAAATGCGAAGCATAGGGAGAAGGCAGTGACATGGAGGGAAATTGGGACCGACCGCATCAAAAATCTCAAACTTAAAGTTTTGTTATGAGCGCAGGGTTAAATGCTAAAACATGTGAAGTGCGATTTGCGCTGATTGGAGGATGATATGGCAAGATGGAGCCCACTGCATCGACAAAGTTATAAAGTGGCGAATGTTTTAAGTGGTAAGGAAACGTTTATGAGATTTCATGATATATAAATTTATTTCAATGTATTTCAAATGGCTTGAAGTGGGGGGTGGAGCTACTGTGGTGGGGCAAACTACATCGCAATTTAAACGAAATACATGTGGGTGCTTTGAACGGTAAGTTAAAAAATCTGCGATGCGATATATCACAAATCGACGATCGCAAGTGTTAAGTTTTAGTTGCGATGTGAAAATTTATCTTTTCCGATATGCGATGGATGGTGGGGGGAAAGGGTGATGTGTTAGGGAGGAATGGCCCACTTTAATCACAATCGGGGAAATCGGAATCAGAGGTAAAACAATGATATAGCAGTGAGACATGGTAAAGTAGAAATATAAAGTGACAAAGAGGAAAAGGTAAGGTTTAATGTTTTTAAAGGGGAATGAAATTAAAAGGGGTTGTGGTAGGTGACTAGGTCCCACTTCATTACATATTTCCTTTCGAAAGGTTATATCATGAACTTAAAACCCAAGGTTGCTTTTCGGAGGGGTCCCAAGGTGGTAGGCGGTATTGTGAAAGTGGGGGGAGAAATCACTATGAATTGACGCATGGGAGTAGGGCCCAGACTCAAAACTGCCCATTTCAGACCCCCCTTCATGGTTAAAGTTTGAAGGTTAAGGGGAGTGAAAAATGCATCTAAAACCATCGGATGTGGAGGTGGGGAACATAGATGGTTAACGGGGATGGGTTTGGGAAGGTAATGTGAGGTGGAGTCGGGGTATGAGAGTCGAGGGGGTAAAATGAAACTTAGGATAAGAGGAATAACCAAGGGGTAGGGCTAAAATATATGCAATGTGGTCGGGAATTAGGATAGAAACATACCATAAGGTCCCAAACTTGATTAAAATCATCCCTTTCTAGACCTTTAGAGTAAAATTTGAACTCTTAAGTTTGATTTTAGGAAACAATCAGGTAGTTTTTAGGCTGCATATTTATAGCATGAGATTTTCATTTCTCCTTTTTAAATACCCTCTTTTCTTATTCTTTTGTTTCTCTACATCTTTCTTTGGAAAAGCCTTTGAATATTGAAATCTATGTACAATATGAAAAATTTACAAAGAGAAAGTACACAGTCACCTTGTGATGTTGTAAATTAGAGGGTTCTAACAGTGGCTCTAGCTGGGGATGGAAGCTCCTTTAGGAGGTGTCAAGAACAATGTAGACTAGTGGTCTGATCCGTTGGGCTGATCCCACCACTTGTATCTTGATCTGTCAGGCAAATTATTGACTAGAAACTAGCTGATTGTTTCTCTTGACATTGACTGATAAAAATAGACCGCATGCTTGGCCAACCAGCTTGTTAGAAAACTAAAATATGAATTGAAACTAAAATTGAAATTATCCAATGAAATCCATCAAGCTGTACATACTGTTTCACCTTTAAAACTTTAATAGTGAAACCAGAACTAAGCTAAAACTAAAGTCTGAAACATACTGATCTAAAAATGAAAAGCAATCTAAAACTAAAACTGGAAAAATGATCAAAATATTAAGATTATTTTCACACCTACCTACCCTAATCTACTGAAATGGATTCCCTTCTAAACAATACAATAATTCCAGTGTAGCCAGTCAAGCAATTGTTCTAATATATTTGTTCTTTCATTGCTCTTTACCATGTTCAGAGAAAAACCTGGCAATGGTGTTTGATATAAATTCTCGGCCTGATCTTGTTTACATGGATCTTGGTACCTTTGAAAAAAAAATCACATGCCGAAAATATGTGTTGGCTTTGTAAAGAACAATTCCTCCATATAGACAGCCACTGGATCAAGATACTCTTGGTTTATTTCTGGGTATTCTGACTCAGCCAACTCAACTTCATATCCTAGTACTGCAGATGTGCTCTCCTAGTCTTCAATCAACTTGGAACATGTTTGCATGCTACCTGATGAGTGTTGTGCCACTACTTCTGTTGAATCAGACAATGAGGAAGATTTCCTGGTCATATCCATATCATAGCATCTTATGAGAACATTATGAACACAAGAAGATTGACTTTGAAAGTAGAAGCCATCCAACACATCTGCTATTGGGTCATGTGGTGCTTTAGATGGTAGTGTTGGTTCTTTTGAGACATCCTGTTTTCTCTTAGTATTATCAGCCAGAATGTGATGCCAATTCCCATTTATAATATGAAATGCATTAAATCACAAAGGTAGAGAGTCAAACTAGATCAATCTATCATCTATTTCAGACTTTGTGGTTTCATCTGCTACTTGGCATTCAAAAGAAATCAAGGGCTGAGCCACTGGATCTAAAAAAAATATTTTATCATCCCTGATTTCCTCATCTGATTGGTGAGAGAGTTATCTTCTCCAATTATTATCAGCTAGAATATGGTCCATATTCCCTTTCACAATCTGAAATGCATCAAATCATAAGGGCAAAGAATCAATCTGGATCAATTCAACATCTGTTTCAGATTCTATGATTTCAAGATGACTTAGGGAGAGAACTTCTAGATATGAAAAAGGTTCAGGATCATCCCTCTTTTCCTCAACTGACTCATTAGAGCATTCCTCCTCCTTCCTATTTGCAACCTCCTTGTAATGCTCTCTTAAGAGTGAGGCAAAAGATAGAGGAATTCAATTTGTACTTACTTGTTTTAAGATAGATGAATTCATTTTGTACTTACTTGTTTTATTTCAGCATTTTCTTTCTTACAATATTGCTCAGCATGCAGAGTTTGGTTGTCATCTTTGCATTATGACAACTGAGTTCATTCATCCCAATAAAATAGTGTTGGCTGCTTCGAATAATCAGCCTCAACCTCAACCATATAGTCTTCCTCTCGATAATCATATTCGATATGGGTACCTCTGTATGCAAGTTCATATATCATGTACATTGTTGTTGATGATTTCCCTGCCTCCTTCTAATTTTGGACTTCATATTTGGCTGTGTTGTGGATAGAGTACATGAAACAATCATTTTTTGTTTTAGGGTGTTTAGGATGGGATGCAAACTGATTGGGTACATTTATGTTCGTCTTCTCCGGAACTAATGGAGCAGGAGGTATCTGAACATCAACTTCCTCTTTCCTGCTAATCATATCATCATTTCGTTGATTGTGTTTGTCAACATATATAGCTTTATATCTGCAGATATCAACCGCTCTCTTTCTATTTTATCCTTCTCCACAACCTTTAACTTTTCTTCCCTGTTTAGCAGGTTGGCTTCCACATCAACTGCCACATTTTTCATTTCTTCCAGGGTTGCAAGGTCCCTTTCTCTTAACTGGAATGCAATCTCTGGGTCAAATGCATCTGGGTAGTGCCAGAGAGATAATCCTGCGGGTGGCCTTATCTTAGTAGGCATCGAATAGTATACCTTATTGAACCTGGCTGAAAAATGTTGTACTGTCTCCCTCGGCTATATTTTTAAATGATTATACTCTTCTATGATGAGAAAAACATTTCCCACAACCACCCATCTATCTAGGAAAACTTGAGTGAATTGATGAAAATTGCTAATGGTTGCAATTGGAAGGTCTTTAAACCAATTTTTAACTTTACCTTGCAATTATAGGGAAAACATTCTGATACGAACATCATCTTCTCCCACCTCAAACAGATAAAGGAAATCCTCAAGATTTTGAATGTGCTTTTCTGTAGTGATCTTTGCACTTTTTCCATCAAATTTGGGTAGATTATTGATAAAATTTGCAGGGAGGTCATGGAGGATAGGAGGAAAAACCAAAGGCTTGTATCTGTCTGGATATTTTACAGGTATAAGCTGCTGGGCCCAAATTAAGTATGTTCTCATCTGCAATTAATTCAAATTATGTTACAATTTTGGGGGAGTTCCTCTTCATATTAACAATAAAGAGAAAAAAGATTATGAAAACTAGAATAATTAGACTAATGATGAAAAGGATGTTTTTGTAACATAAAATTGACTTCTCTTATCTTCACATGTAGGAAGGCAGAGTGGCTGGACCAATAGGAAATGGAAGCTAACCAACGGATGCAAACATATGAGATCTCGGTAACTCCCAGCGGCCAGTAGGAGGCAGACAAATGAATTCGAGTCCAAGAACTCAAACGATAGCCACGCGCAGCGGGCCATCGTTTGGGAAATAATTTCTCATTTTTTGAAATTTCCTTTAAAATGGTGAAGGACGAACACGAAGGGGAGTCGGAGAAAGGATAGGAAATTCATTTTGCAATCGACGCATCGGAACCAACCTATCTAATTGTATTTTTGTAACATCACTAGATGTAATATAGAACTTTCAACAATAATCTTTTGAATTTTTTACTGCGCTAGAGCTTCTGGTGGTCTTGGCCCAACCCCTGTAAGTTCCTCACCAGTTTTCATACTCTATGTAGTTGCATAACCAATGCTTAAGTATCTAATGTAGTTGTAAAGTATATTTCCATTCAATAAAGTTATAGTTTCTCTTTCTTCGGGATTGTTAGCAATCGCGTTCTTGAATAAGGATAATTGCAATCGTATTTTCCGACTTACGACAATGCTTCATTATCAGTAGATAGTTTCAATTCTCTTAATACCATTGCATTCAAGTTATAGATTGTAGAATAAGCTGATTTCGATGTTCTTTGTATTTATGCATTGCATTACTCTTTTAGCACAAAAAAATGTTCAACTGTAGATCAATGTCAATTAATTAATTCGTGAAGATAATTCCATTGCAAAATTACCTAAATAATTGTTGTACAATTCAGTTAAATTGATTCAATTATACTGTTGTTCCGTTACTGCTTAGTTAGTTATACTGTTGTTCCATTACTACTCAGTTAGTTATACTGTTGTTCCATTAATGCTCAGTTAGCTAGACTGTTGATTCTATTCAATTCCATTACTGTTCAATTTAGTTAGACTGTTGTTCTATTCAATTCCATTTCTATTCAATTTATTTAGACTATCGTTTAATTCAATTCAATTGCTGCTTGATTTCTCTAGATTTTTGTTCAGTTCAGTTAGACTGTTGTTTAATTCAATTAGATAGCTGCTCAATCTTAGGTTAAAAATCAACCCAAGCCACCCCTCGTTAGGATAAATGAACTTAGGAAGTTAGAAAATTCTTCCTCATAAGTGAAAAGGAGTAACTATTAGATAGCATGACTTGCATATATTGTGCCAACACTCTTGAAATAAGAAGACTTACCTCGGGTTGATAATTAAATGAGAAATCAATAGAGTTGTCGATAATAAGCCACCTCTATGAGACCCAAAATTTTGGCGTTTTCGTTAGGGAGAGTGTTAAGAGTCATCTCCTTTATTCATATTTCTCCATTGCTGTGAAGAATTGGGTATTGAAAACGAGAGGTAAGAACCTGCGTACCGACAAGAAAAATGCTTTCCCTCTAGCCCGCTTACCAACAAGTCGTGCAAAGAAATGTAGGATAGGTGCTCTTGTTTTATGTCTAGGAATAAAAAGATAGAAACAATCCAAAATCATTCCCAACCATCCTCACAATCCAAAGTATCGGTGATCCTTGGAAGAACAACATATATAGACGAAATCATTAATAAAGTTGAATCTCGGGCATCTATAGGACCCATAACTGTTTCCATTCAAAGTCCTAATACACTCCCTCAGGCGGCAACCTCACCTTATGTAGCCTATGCTGAGATTCACTACGAGACAGAGGGGTCTGAGAAAAGCCTGCAAACTGTCGTTCATATAGGCACTGACCCTTCAAAAGAGGGAAGCTCTTGCAACCTACAAGAAGGAGGGAGAGAAACTAGTGGAGGAATTCACATAGAATTATCAGAACCTAAGTCCCTTAAAGAAGTGATCGAAACAGAAGTACTTAGGATCCCATATCAGGGAAGTGTTGTAAAACCCCCACCACATTCACATCCCAAGCCTATTAGAATCACTCCTCCAAATCAAGAAGTTCCCGAATATTTCTGACACCTCTTTGATTAGAAGGAAAATAATCAAAATCAGAATCAAAGGCAAACATCAACATTACAATACCCTATTGTCGATCATGCTGCCAATGCCCCTATGAAAGCCATTCCCTTGCACAACATTCCCACCTTTCATGGATTAACCACAGAGGATCCTGATGCATTCCTATTTGAATTTGATGTCTTATGCAGAGGATATGACTACACCATCGATCCCCAGAAACTAAAACTATTTCCCTCTACCTTAAAAGGAATTGTGCTACACTGGTTGATGGGATTAGGTGGGGGGACTATAAACAATTGGGACCAAATGAAGAATATTTTTCTTACCAAATACCAAGACTATTGCTGAACCCGAGATCTAAAAGATGAAATCTTCAGTATGTCTGCAAAAGACAATGAAAAATTAGAAGAATACGTAGAAATATTTTAATAAAATCTACAAAGATCCCCATATACCACGCTATCCAAGGACATTTTAAAAGCCACGATGCTTAAAGAGATTAAGGAAGAATGATTTGAGATGCTTAACATAATGAGGAAGGGAGATATCTACCAGGAAGAATATGACGAGATTATTCCATTATGTATTAGATGCTCCCGAGGTAGCTCACGCAATAGGCCAGTTGGGCGTGATTTTATGAAGAAAGACCTTAAGCAGACCAATGGCAATGTAACTAGAGCAGAATTTAGAAATCTATTAGAAAATTTCAAAACTGGCATCCTAGGTACTTTGACAACACAACTTGTGCTATCTGCACTAAGGATCATACCATGGACCAGTGTCCTTCACTTCCTGGGCTGGAAGCCATCTACAAGGAATAAGAGGAAGAAACAGATCCAGTCTATTTAATGAATCAGCGTCGGCAATGGCAAGCACGACCTGACATACCGCAAGACCTACCTCAATACTTTCTTTCACAGCAATTTAGCTAGCAAAACCCTGCAACAACTTGGCAGACTCAAAACTCCTTCCCAACCTAGCCAAACCAAGCATTTCCTATGCCGGACTGCCTGCACAACCTCCATCA
This sequence comes from Pinus albicaulis, assembly GCA_034641835.2. NCBI lineage: Eukaryota > Viridiplantae > Streptophyta > Pinopsida > Pinales > Pinaceae > Pinus > Pinus albicaulis. Next base: position 743,033,853 of record CM076579.1, read on the forward strand.
GGGAATAATTGGCAGAAATTTCCTTGCTTTCCCCATTATTGGCAAAATTTCCCATATAAAATCCAGTGGCCAAACCCCCCTACTCAAAACACCAATTTGAATTGGCAGCGACCCATGGGAATTTCCAATCTGCCGATAGGAGCAAGGACCCAAAATCAACCTATGTTGCCAACTCCCTACCCAGTTTAGCATAACCAGTAGCCTGCCATATGCTCTCAATTGCCTGCCCAACCCAATCCTAATCCCAATAATAGACCAGTTCAACTAATTCAGACCATAGAAAATCCAAAACCCAATGCCAAATAGAAGCAGTACAACGAACTGAGGTTAAGATCAGGACGTACCATCTTACTTATAGAAGCCACAACTCCACCTCAGTCCCGAATTGAAACCTCAACAGAACCTAGCTCAATGGATATAACAGAAACAGGTAAAGGTAAGGAAACAATTGATCAATAAAGACCTAAAGAACTTAGGGTGACTCCGCCTCCATTTCATGAAAGATTAAATCTTCCCAGGCCTATAATCACTCCAGATTTTGACATCCTGGGGGAATTAAGAAACCTTTGTGTCAAAATTCCTCTTCTCCAGGCCATCCAAGAAATTCCCATCTATGCAAAGACAATCAAAGAATTATGTGGAAAAAAACAAGTTAAGAAAACAAATGCTGCACCCACCATTCATGTGGTAGGAACGCTATCTGACTTGTTGTTAGGTAGGGAATCACCTGTGAAATATGAAGACCCGGGAAACCCCATTGTAACTGTGCAAATATCTGGCCACTCATTTCCAAACACATTGGTTGACCTGGGGGCAGCCATTAACATCCTAACTACTGGAGCTTGCGAAAAACTGGGCATATGATCTTTAGAACCTACAGCCACACTTCTGGAACTGGCTGACAGGTCTGTTATCAAACCAAAAGGAATAGTGCAAGACATCATGGTCTCTGTGGACTCATGGGAATACCCAGCTGATTTTTTAGTCATTAATCAAAAAAACAGGATGGAAGGGCGCCCATTTATTCTTGGGCGACCTTGGCTGGCCACAACAGATTCTTACATAAGCTGTCGAGCAGGTAGCATGACTATCACTAGAGGAGATTATATAAAAAATATCATTATTTATCCACCTGCCAAACCAAGCTTACCCACGATAAAAATTCACAAACATACAGATACATATTGGGAGAAAAACATCTGCCCAACTCTGACACTAGTGGAAGCTCTCGAATTCAAGGATCAAATTGAAGAATATGTAATCAATAATTTTATGAATCAGTCACCCACGCCTGAAAATCTAAAATGCCAAATGTTGAAAACAATCTTCGAACATGAAGATCAAGAGGATCCGGTGATAGACTTTGAGACTCAACATATCTCCACAACCACTATTCATAACATCATACCTATCGAGAACGAGCCAGGAAAGGTTCTGAATATCAATGGCAATTTGGATAATGACCAAAAACAGAAACTCATAAAAGTCCTCCGGAAGCACCAAGGGGAATTTGCATGGGAATACCAAGACATGAAGGTTTAGACCCACAACTATGCACACACCACATCTATACCGATAGGGAAACATGCCATTTTAGACAACCCCAGCGAATATTAAATCCACACTTAAAAGATATTGTAAAAGAGAAGCTGCAAAAACTGTTAGATGTAAATTTCATTTATGCTATTTCAGACAACAAATGGGTCTCCCCTCTGGTATTCGTCCCTAAAAATAATGGGAAGTGGAGAATCCACATAGCTTACAGAGAATTAAATAAGGCAATGCAAAAATACCATTTCCCGCTCCCCTTCATTGACCAAGTCCTTGATACATTGACTGGGAAACAGTTCTTCTCCTTTCTTGACGGATTCAGCGGCTATAATCAAATCCAAATAGCTCCCAAAGACCAAGATAAGACAACCTTTACCTGCCTGTGGGGCACTTTTTCTTACATAGTTTTATCGTTTGGATTATGTAATGCCCCAGCAACATTTCAAAGAGCCATAATTAGCATTTTTTCTGACTTAATAAATGAAGGGCTTGAAATCTACAGGGATTATTTTACACCCTATCGGGAAGACTTTGATCAAGCTCTAGAAATGCTAGAAAAAGTATTAGAACGATGTATTGGTACTAGATTATGTCTAAGCAACGAAAATTCCACATGATGATGACTGAGGGGGTAATCCTAGGTCACTACATTTTTGCAGCTAGAATACAGGTAGATCCGGCTAAGATAGAGGTAATCCTTCTGTTAGCCACACCTTGTACATAGACAGAGGTGCGCAGTTTTCTGGGACATAAAGGATATTATCGCAAATTTATAATAAAAAAATTCACAGATAGCTGCACCTCTGTATGCATTGACTGGAAATGTTGAATTCCATTGGACTGACAAACGTGACACCGCTTTTAGAGACTTGAAGAGACTGGTCTCAACAGCACCAATCCTGCGAGGTCCTAACTGGAAACTGCCCTTACACATCTCTTCTGATTCATCTGATACAACAATTGGAGCAGCCTTTGGCCAAGAAGAAGAATGAAAGCCTTATGCTATTTATTATATTAACAAAAACCTTGCTCCTACCAAATTAAATTATATCGTGACCGAAAAAGAGTTCCCGACTGCCATTTATGCTATCAATAAATTCAGGCACTATATAACTGGATATCAAGTGTTCCTGTATATTGACCACTCTGCTATTAGATATTTAGCTAATAAACCAATCACGAATGGGAGAATAATTCATTGGTTACTGTTGTTGCATGAATTTGATATAACAATCAAAGACCGTCCATGGAAGGAAAACGTGGTCGCATACTTCCTATCCAGAGTCCCCAAGACAGACGACACGCTAACAGTTGATGATCAATTCCTTGAAGAACACCTATTTTTTGGCAGTAAACACACCATGGTATGCAGATGTGGCAAATTATCTGGCAGTAGGGAAGCTACCCAGACATTTAACATTGAGAGAATGGAAACTGATTGTACAGCGTAGCGCAAGATTCTCTTGGATTGGGGGATACTTATTCCATACATGGGTTGATATGCACATACGCAGATGCATAAGGGAAGATTAAATCTATGACATCTTACGAGTCTATCACGATGAACCCTGTGGTGGCCATGTTGTAGAACGCAGGATAGGACATAAAGTGTTGCAATTAGGCTATTATTGGCCTATGATTTTCAAAGACGCAAAGAAATATGTCCAGGCCTACGATAGCTACCAAAGAATGGGCTGCCCAGGAAAAGCTAATGAAATGCCACTACAACCACAATTGGTGGTGGAACCATTCAAACGATGGGCGTTGGACTTCATTGGGCCATTCAACCCACCATCAAACCATAAAGCCCACATATTAGTTGCCACAGATTATGTAACCAAATGGGTAGAAGCAGTGGCCTTGTGAAGAGCCACAGAAGAATCAATAATTAAGTTTCTCTTTGAACTATTCGTGCGATATGACTTGCCAAGGAAAGTGATAACCGATGGGGGGGCACAATTCACAGGCAATAAAATCACGTCCACCTTAAGAAATCACCATATCATCCACAAAGTTACGTCTCCTTACCACCCGCAGTCCAATGGGCAAGTCAAAAGCACCAACAAAGTCCTGGAGGCAATCCTTACCAAGACAGTACATTGCAGAGACTGAACCACAGAATACCAGAAGCCTTATGGGCTTATCGTACAACCTGGCGAAATACAACTGGATGTTCACCATATCAACTAGTATTTGGGAGAGAATCTATCTTCCCTACTGAATTTGAAATTCAGTAGGGAAGATCCATTTCAGCTAGTATTTGGGAGAGAATCTATCTTCCCTACTGAATTCGAAATTAAAACTCTGAGAACATCTCAGGAAGTCGGATTGGACTTAACAAAAGCTCAAGCCAGGAGACTCCAACAAATAAAAAAACTAGACAAAATTCGATTGCTAGCCCTACAACGCACAATTATCATCCAACAACAACGAGCCAAGTGGCACGACAACCTTATAAAGAAGAAGGTATTTTAGAAAGGAGATTGGGCACTCCTCTATGACTCTAGATTCCAAGACTTTCCAGGAAAACTTCAAACAAGGTGGCTCGGTCCATATGAAATTTAGGAAGTACATAGAAATGGTACCCTCACCTTGACCACCATAGATGGGTCTAGTTCAAAATTTTGAGTTAACAGACATAGAGTACGCCTCTATCGCAAACCTCTCACAAAAGAATCTTTCTATCAACAGGTACGAAATGATCCCACCATCCAAGTTGTGGTGCAAGGGGGTGATAACCCCACAAACTCAAGTACATGAGAGGTTTGCCAACATCACTTGTAAATAATGTATATAATTGTCTTGTCTTGTTGTACATTCTTCACATTTGCAATTTATTTTCCTTGTAAGATTGTGTTTTTATTATTGTTCAATTCAGGGACAGCTGCTGTTTGATCTTTGAACAGTTGTTGTTCAGTCGAATTGAACATCCGTTCATTTTCGTTTTCATTTTTGTTGTTCAATTCATCGACAGCTACTGTTCAATTTTTGAACGACTGCTATTCAATTAAATTGAACAGTCCTTTGTTGTTTTTTTATTTTTAATGTCCGCTATTGTTCAATATTTAAAGGGCTGCCGTTCAACCAAAATTGAACAGTTGTTTTCGCGCTTTTAATTTTGTTGTTCAATTCATGAGCAACTGCTGTCCAATCTTTGAATGGTTGCTATTCAGTCGAATTGAACAACCATTTTTTGTGTTTTCATTTTTTTTGTTGTTCAATTTGTGGACAACTGTTGTTCAATCTCTAAATGGCTGCTGCTCATCGAATTGAATAGCCATTTGCGGTGTTTTTATTTTTTGATGTTCAATTCGTGGACAGTTGTTGTTCAGTCCTTGAATGATTGCTGATTCAACCAAATTGAACAACCATTTTCATGTTTTTTACCTTGTCATTCAATTCTTGAACAGTTGTTGTTAAATCCTTAAATGGCTACTGTTCAGTTGAACTGAACAGATGTCGTTGCTGTGTTTTTTTTATTTTTATTGTTCAATTCGAGAACAGCTACTGTTCAATCTTTGAACACCTGCGGTTCAATCAAATTGAATAGTCATTGCTATGTTTATTTTTTTATTTTTGTTGTTCAATTCGAGAACAGTTGTTGTTCAATCTCTGAATGGTTGTGGTTCAATCAAATTGAACATTCATTGCTGTGTTTTTTTATTTTTGTTGTTTGATTTGAGAACAACTGTTGTTCAATATTTGAACGGTTGTGGTTCAATCAAATTGAACAGTCATTGCTGTTTTTTTTATTTTTGTTGTTCGATTCGAGAACAGTTGTTGTTCAATCTTTGAACGGTTGCGGTTCAATCAAATTGAATAGTCATTGCTATGTTTTTATTTTTGGTGTTCAATTCAGGGACAACTACTGGTCGATCTTTGAATGGATGATGTTCATTTGAATTGAACAGCCGCTTTTTCGAGCATTTTTTTATGTCGAGCAATCTATGAATAGTTGTTTCTCAATCTTTGAACAGATGTTGTGTTGTCCTACCAACTTAACTAGCCATTCTTTTTTTGTTTTTCCCAAATTGAATAACCTTGAGTAGGGAATGGCAGTTGAAAGAGAAAGGGAAAATGGTAAAATTATAAATATGATGGCCCTTTGGCACTATAATTCTTAAACAGGGAGTTGATATTATGCAAACATGAAATGAAAGGCTAATTCACCCTCAGTTCAAATATGATATGATACAATACATGACCTTATGATGATATATCTTTCGACATTATTCGAGTAATATGTCCCTATAACATGAACAAATGGAGCAAGGGGTATTAATGGTATTGGAATTTTTTTTCCACTTCTTTCACCATCCCTCACTCTTAAGGAGTTAGTGAGCCTCCCTCTATGTATAAAAGGAAATTATTATGTGTTCATGCAAATATTTAAGAGGACAGGGGGTCTCATTACGAGCCAGCTTACCATGATCATAGGGATTTAACAAGTGACATGCCCACAATGGCTACCACACCAAGGTAATGACCTTCTCATCTACTATAAGGACAGGAGGTCTCATCATGAGCCAGCCTGATCACTCTGTTACAATTCTAGTGGATGGCATTATGACTATCTGGCTACCACACCAGCATAGTGACCTCCTTATAGATCAAGATGTTACAATTCAAAAGGAAGTAATACACTTACATGCAGATTTTAAGAGAGGATAGGGGGTCTCATCATGAGCTATCCTACCACGTTCATAAGGGTGTAGCAAGTGATATGCCCACAATGGCCACCACACCAGGGTAATGACCTTATTAACTACTTGAAGGACAGGAGGTAACATCACGAGCCGACCTGATCACTTTGCTACAACTCTAGTGAGTAGCACCATAGTTATCTAGCCACCATACTAGCATGGCGATCTCTCCATAAAATTGGCAGAATAACTATTCTTACATAAGGATCCTGGTTCATTTTTTGGGTTAAAATAGCAACCCTATCGAGGCTATGAACGCCTGCTGGCAGTAGTGGCTCTGCTTGTGGCATGAAAGTATGCTCCTTCAGTAGCCAATTGCTTTTATATACACCTTGTCTTCCATTCTCCGTCCACAAGCTATTACTCGAACTAGTAGTAATTATGAACTTCCATAAGAATAAATAACAGAGATATGCTTACATATTTGAACCTCGGGATGATGACACCAATCATTACTTGACTCAGTCTTTCTTCCATCATAACTTTTCAGTTGTACAAGGATATCATATCACAATAATGGTTATGCTATTTCCTCTCGCTTTTCGATCACTTCCGCACAAGATGAAATTATTAAAACTTATAAATCTGACCTTTGTACTGCATATGTTAGTAATTATTCAACCACCCGCTCCTTCACACGCAGATTATCATTACCAAATTCTAACATTCCCCTGTCTGCATTTATGAGCGACCAAATATCTCCTGTACTTGAGGGTGTGGACACCCTTTCTTCAAGGGAGGGGGTGTATTTGGTCTTAATTTGGCAAGCATGTGAAATACCTGCACAAATATTGTTAGACGCATCGATAAGACAAGAGGAACACTACAATTAAGGCATGAAGATTATCTGCACAAAGCCAGAACCTCTTTTTCACTTGCATACAACATCTAGTCGAAAAAACAGAGCCAAGAATAAATGCAATTAGAGGAAAAGAGCATATCAGTTATGGGCGGAAATACCCTTCGAAGCGAGCCTGCAAACTTTCAAATTTTAGAGGCAGTGAGTGCGATCCTCCAGCAAGTTGGATGGCTGACATATGTACTCTGACTACCGGGATTCGACATGGGAGTTGTAATCGAGTTTCTGCAAAATATACAGGAAGGGAAAACCAGAGTCAAAGGTAGAATGATACCAGTTACAGAGGGAATTATTGCAGAATTTTTTGGAATACTAGCACAAGGAGAAAGATGGGCAGAGAAGCAGTAAAAACATACCAGGACTCGGAGGAACCATTGGAACGAAAAAACAGAGGGATTAACCCTGCCTCTCTACACCAGCCATGGCAGGAGCTGGCAGCATTCATCCAATAGTTTATTACATTCGAAGGACATCGGGATGTGGTAAAACCTCGATAGCTCAAACTTTTAGCTGTACTTAAACAAAATATTTCAATTAATCTTTCTACCTTCTTTAATTTCGTATTGCATGATATTGCTGTTCGATTGAGGAAAGCCAAAAATCCCCAAGCAGTGGTCAGTCACCAAGGGTTAATAAAACTAATCATCATTCATGAGCTAGATAGGCAACATATAGCCTGGGATAATTTTTTTAACCTTGAGACATAGGAACCAGAAATAAACCCTCACAGAACCGAAATTGAGCCCCCCAGGGTAAATACACCAAGAAGAAAAAGAACCCGAACCTCAACTTCAGAACCAAGCAGAAAAAAACGGTCCAAGGCACTCCAAGGAACCTCGAACCTCATGGAGGAAATAGGACCATCCCATGCACCCTTGCAATATTTCAAGGAGTAAATGGCTCAAGTCCCAGGAAAAATAAGGACAGACTATGAATCGAGAAACCCATTGGGAGAAGGAGAGCAAGAGGGCGTTTTTGATAAATCCGCCACCCCCACTAGCTCTGGTCATACTAATTTCCTACCTAAACAAGAGGAACCTCGAGATGATAAGGCTATGGCCCCTATTGATAATTATGAGGTGTAGAGTGATGGGCAGACAGAGGAGAGAATGGAATCACAAGATCATTCAGGTGACACTGTCCTTGTGGAGAAAAGCACACACATAGAGACAACCCATTTGACACCAGGAGGTAGCATCGCTCCTCCTAATTAGGACCCTCACATTGAAGTAAATTATGAATATGTGATCAGAAACACCATTTTAGACACCATCCCTGAAAAGGGGAATTCCTCTCCCCTACCACTTGCTGAAATCAGGACAGGCAAAGATTCAAATGAAAGGAGAAGTGAGAAACTAAGAAGGACCTACAAGAGATTAAAGAAATTGGTAAAATATCTGAGAAAAAAACTAAAGAAAGAAAGAAGGGCCTAAAAGACAAAGAAAGAAAATTCCAATGCAGGAACTCAAACAGAACTAGTAAATACTATCAAAGGCGAAATGAAAACTGACTTAGTCGACACCGTGGAAACTAGAATACAAACCAATTTGATAACTACTACGGAAGCTGAGGTACAGACCAACTTAGCAGACACCACTGAGGCTAAAATGCAGACAGAACTGGTAAACACCATCGAAGCCTATACTCAAACTGAGCAGAAGGTTACAGAAGAAAAGGGGACCCAAACAAAGGAAGCCCCTGCCTATGCCCATCTAGTAGAGAAAGTTGCCAACCAGAAATTATGCAATGAACTAGTGAAATTGTGACATGGGCTAACATAGTGTAGGAAGGAGGTGGTGCCATTACAAGAATTTCAAGAACTGCTAAAATAATTCACTAACCTCTCCTCCACAGAAGACGAAACATTTTCCCAGCTTAAAGGAGAACAGGAAAAGGTTAAAATGGTACAAGAGAAGGTGGAGCAAGCTAAGAAGAAAATCTCTACAATTTTCTCTCTATAAAATGATGCACTATCATGTAGAGATTTGACAACCAACTATGCCTTGTTCCTAATAGAACCATATTTACTCTTGAAAGTTAAAGCTGTCAGGGCAGGAAAATCCACTGCTTTCAGGACCATAGAAGAATTTTTCCATTGTTTTAATGATCAGGATGAACATGTCCAGTGCCTTTTGTGTGAAATTTACATGCATAACTTCTTCTTAGAAGAAGACAAAAATAGCAACCCTAGCCCCTTTCTAGGGGATGTGCAGCTACAAGCCTTCCTTTCATTTTCTAAAAACCAGATAAGGTGGGCCAAAGCATACAGAATCTTCCAAAAAAGAGAGAATAGCCTAGATTTATGGGTCAACGGGGAGCCTACAAAACCCCTGCAACTGATCATCCAGCAAAAAAAATTCATGAGAAGGCGATGTGTGAGGACTAGGCTGGGGCCCATCCATAAATATATCATATAAAATGCATGAGAATACTTTGGGGACATTCTTGAAGCGGTCTTAGTAGTAGCTAAGAAAATGTGGATGGCCTCCACGAACAATGTGAAGAAGAGGGAGCCATTCAGTTACAGGAATTTCAAGGCTGCTGCCTCCAGATTCCTCTCATACAACAACTTGGTCTACAGCATGGGGCCTGCTTGGTTAGGATCTAGATATAGAATCCCTCTCCTTTGGTATCCTCCTGAGGATTATAATCACAATTACGAATTACTAGAAGGATCCATAGGCGCTACCTTTGCACTCATGAAACAAAAAAAAGGCTTCAGAGCATACAACGAAAAGGTCTACCCTGCCTATTCCTTAACACAGTTACATCTCAATCATTTGTTTGCATGAGGACATGCAATTAGGTAAGCAGGGGAGTATTTTGGGCCCAAATTAATGTATGTTCTCACGTTGTAATTACTTCAAATTATGTTACAATTTTGGGGGAATTCCTCTTCATATTAACAATAAAGAGAAAAAAGATTATGAAAAATAGAAAAATTAGACTAATGATGAAAACAATGTTTTTGTAACAGAAAATTGACTTCTCCTATCTCTGCATGCAGGAAGGAAGAGTGGCTAGACCAATAGGAAACAGAAGCTAACCAACGGACGGAAACATATGAGATATTAGTAACTCTCAGCAGCCGACAGAAGGTAGACAAATGAATTCGACTCTAAGAAGTCAAATGATAGCCACGCGCAACAGGCTGTCATTTGGGAAATACTTTCCCATTTTTTGAAATCGCCTTTAAAAGGGCGAAGGGAAAATGAGAAGGGGAGTCGGAGAAAGGATAGGAAATTCATTCTTCAATTGATGCATCAGAACCAACCTGTCTAATTGTATTTTTGTAACATCACTAGATGTAATATAGAGCTTTGAACAATAATATTTTGAATTTTTTACTGTGCTAGAGCTTCTAGTGGTATGGGCCCAACCCCTGGAAGTTCTCACCATTTTTCATACTCCGTGTAGTTTCAGAACCAATGCTTAAGTATCTGATGCAGTTGTAAAGTATATTTCCATTAAATAAAGTTACAGTTTCTCTTTCTTCAGGATTGTTAGCAATCGCATTCTTGAATTAGGATAATCGCATTCGTATTTTCCAACTTATGAAAATGCTTCATTATCAGTAGATAGTTCCAATTCTTTTAATACCATTGCATTCGAGTTATAGATCGTATAATAAGCTGATTTTGATGTTCCTTGTCTTTATGAATTACATTAATCTTTTATCACAATGAAATGTTCAACCGTACAATTCATTTAAATTTCTTCAATTATACTGTTGTTCCATTACTGCTCAGTTAGTTATACTGTTGTTCCATTACTGCGCAGTTAGTTATACTTTTGTTCCATTACTGCTTAGTTAGTTAGACTATTGATTCGATTCAATTCCATTACTGCTCAGTTTAGTTAGACTATTGTTCTATTCAATTCCATTGTTGTTCAGTTTATTTAGACTGTTGTTTAATTCAATTCAATTGTTGCTTGATTTCTCTAGATTGTTGTTCAGTTCAGTTAGACTACTGTTTAATTCAATTAGATAGCTGCTCAATCTTGCTGCTCAATCTTAGGTTAAAAATCAATCCAAGCCACCGCTAGTTAGGATAAGTGAAATTAGGAAGTTAGAAAATTCTTCCTAATAAGTGACAAGGAGTAACTATTAGACAACCTGACTCACATATATTGTGCCAAAACTCTTGAAATAATAAGACTTACCCCAGGTTGATAATTAAATGAGAAAGCACTAGAGTTTTCGATAATAAGCCACCTCTGTGAGACCCAACATAGGCAGTAAATCAGGAGGCTTATAACCGTGTGGGAAGTTAGTGGGAGCGTGGGATAAAGCTCGAGGCTCATGTTTTAGTGGGTTTTCCACAAGTGCATCTAGGATGTGTACATGTATATAAGTATGTACATGGTCTACAATTTGGGGCTTAGCTCCTTGAGGCTCACTAATTTTCCAATGATCAATGTAGACCTCAGTAGTGTACTCTTGATCAGGCTTAAAGTAGGATAGAACATAGTTACAGATAAAAACAAAAATCTCTTGAATCCAATTTTGGCTTGAACACTTTCACATTCTAGGAAGACTGGTCATGTTTAATGTTCTTCCTCTGGTGGATTATTTGAATGGAACTGATCTGAAATGGAGTCAACAGGTGGATGATTTCAACTTTCTTGTGTCTAGATTGTTTTCCACCATCAACAACCAGATACGAATCTTGGAAAATACTCAAATCATACAATGTTTTGACTAGGGTTTCTGAGTTATGATGAAATATTAATAATTTTCTATAATTCCCCAGTGGATTCACCATTATGTTGTCACTTTGTAATTTGTAATATTAGCAAGAACAAATGACATAGGACAACATCAAACCACTTTGGAGTCCAAGACCTAGACTTCCTAGACTCAGAGAGGGCTCTCTCTATTTTTATGATTTAACTTGATAATTCTAGTTGTTGATAGTAGGCTAGTTATAGAGATTATGAGGGTTGTTCACAGATAGAGCTGCAGGGACTAATCCATTGGGCTATGGAGTCAAAAGGCTTGAATGGGACATCAACATCAAGAGCATCATAGGGAAAGCTAACTGTGCTATATGGATCTTTAGAGCAGTATAAATTATGAGGTGAAAGAAATAGTAGAGTGCAGTAGTGACTAAAGAGCAGTTAAGAATTCATTAATCAGGCTTCAGTAGAAAAAATTCAGATTGTGAATGCAGACATAATTAAGTTCCTTCAAAAATAAATATTAATCTAAATTTCTAATTTACAATTAGATGAACAGATGCATAGCGAAGGAAACAATGAAAACATTTAAACAAAGAAATTGCACATCACCTTTTTCACACAACTCAAGAATCCTATAAACGGTCTTTGATTATTGATGTCCTGATCCACAATTACAGTGCTCCAATATAGTAGTTCTTACAATGCAGGGGCTAACAATATCCAACCCTTGATAATGAAAATTCTAGCAATATTTAACTAAAGATTAAGTTGGTTGCCCTACCTTACTCACCAACCTTTCATTGATTACATTTTGATAGAAAATAGACAAGTGTGGCCATGCACTAGCAAGAAATGGACAAGTGTGGCCATGCAAGGCCTGATCAGAAAATCACTGACAATGACACCACCTTTGGAATTAATTATGGGAAAATATTTTTGGATCCAAATGCTTCGATGGCTCTTCGGAAGATCAAACAATAATCTTGTAGGTGGTTGTGATGGTCACGAAAAGGCAACCAGTGGTGGCTCTGACATCTGGCCCTAATTTCAGACGACCGACATTGGGTAATTAATTCTAGTGTAGCGCTGGCTACCTTTCATCGATTAGTGACTGTGTTGATGCTCTTTGCTACCTTTTCTGTTTCTGCCATTATAACATAACAATTCTGCATGAACTCCCTTTGCTGCCCGACTCGACCTGTGGTGTTTATTTGCTACCCGAGCCCTTTCGGACATGTTTAACCCTTTTTCAAACAATAATAGCATAAAAAATCATGTACCCAAATTTGAAATTGTTTAGATTTTAGTTCTGAGGCCGCATCGCATCCGCGCGGGCAACACATTTCACATGTTTTACAGTTTAAGATATAATAATGTAATCGGAAATGTGATGCGAAGAGGGGGGTGAAGTGGAGGGAAGGTGGGACCAACTACATCGAAAATTGCAGATATTAGGTTTATTTATAAGTGGTGGAGGAAAATTCTAAAAGATGCGAAATGCGAAGCGTGGGGAGAAGGTGGTGATGTGGAGCGAAAGTGGGACCAACCACATTGCAAATTGCAAAATAAAAGTTTTTTTATGAGCGTGGGGTTAAATGCTAAAACATTTGAAATATGATTTTCATTGATTGGAGGATGATGTGGCAAGATGGAGTCCACTGCATCGACGAAGTTATAAAGCGGCGAATGTTTTATGCAGTAAGGCAAGGTTTATGAGGTTTCATGATATATCAATGTATTTCAATGTATTTCAAATGGCTTGAAGTGGGGGGCAGACCTACTGTGGTAGGTTCAACCACATCGCAAGTTAAATGAAATACATGCAGGCGCTTCAAATGGTAAGTTAAAAAATCTGAGATGCGATATATTGCAAATCGGCGATCACAAGTGTTAAGGTTTATTTGTGATGCAAAAATTTATCTTTGCTGATATGCAATGGATGGTGGGTGGAAAGGGTGACATGTCAGGGAGGAATGGCCCACTTTAATCGCAATCAGGGAAATCAGAAACGAAGGTAAAACAATGATATAGAGGTGAAGCATGTTAAAGTAGCAATCTAAAGCAACAAAGTGGAAAAGGTAAGGTTTAATTTTTTTAAAGGGAAATGAAATGAAAAGGGGGTGTGGTGGGTGAATGGGTCCCACTTCATCAGATATTGTATTTTGAAAGGTTACATCATGAACTTAAAACCCAAGGTTTGTTTTCGGAGGGGTCCTAAAGTGGTAGGCAGTATTTTGAAAGGGGGGTGCGAAATCACTGTGAATTGACGCGTGGGAGTAGGATCTGAACTCTAAACTGCCCATTTTTGACCCCCCTTCATGGTTAAAGTTCAAAGGTTAAGGTGGGTGCGAAATGCATCTAAAATCGTCAGATGTGGATGTGGGGAACATAGATGGGTTGGGGCAGGTAACGTGAGGTGGAGTCAAGGTATGAGAGTCGAGGGGGTAAAATGAAACTTAGGATAAGAGGAATAACCAAGGGGAGGGGATAAAAGATATGCAATGTGGTTGGGAAATTAGGATAGAAACATACCATAACGTCCCAAACTTGACAAAAATAATCCCTTTTCAGAACGTTAGAGAAAAATTTGAACTCTTCAGTTTGATTTCAGGAAACAATCAGGCAGTTTTTAGGCTGCATATTTATAGCATGAACTTTTCATTTCTCCTTTTTAAATACTCTCTTTTCTTCTTCTTTTGTTTCTCTTCATCTTTATTTGGAAAATCCTTCGAATATTGACATCTATGTACAATATGAAAATTTTGCAAAGATAAATTACACAGTCACCTTGTGATACTTAAATTACAGGGTTCTAACATGGTATAGCTCCCAAAATTTGTGGAGGGACTAGAGTACATAAGATCTCCAAGACCCAAAAATTGTTTGAAGAAATTCCATCGGGTTTAAGAGATATTTAATTAATTAATATTTTTAATTAAGGACCTTAAGTCTAACTTAGGAAAACTAAAAGGTTAAAGTTAATTAAATTAAACATGTGATGAGAATGAATTAAGTGACGTGGATCAAGCAACTTCTAATCTTAACCATCTATTAGATATTAGGTCACGACATTTGGATCACTAGTGAGAAAATTATAAGAGAAGGGCTTGGGTTCAGTTGGAGAACACACACACTGGAAAAGCACTGAAGTTAATATGAGATTCGAAGGCATGGTTTGCTAAGAATTTCATAAGTGTTTCAGTTGCAGCAAGGGGCAGTATTGGTGAGGGGGATGGTCTAGTCCCAGGCCAAGAGTACAATGAGGACAAAGAAGGAGCATACCAGAGCAGCGCAGAGGCAACAACTACGCAATCTAGCCAATAGCCTAGTAAGAGCAGCACAGAGGCAGCAGGAACCAAGGAAGGCTGACGTGGGCCCAGTTAGGGCAGCGCAGGGGCAGTGTAACCCCTTTTAGGGTGATGTAGGCCCTTCCTGAGCAGCGGAGAGGCTGACGCAAAGGGCTTCAGAGCAATTCTAGGATTTCTAGAGACAGGAAAGGGATCAAGTTTTGTAAATCTCGTTTGAGAGTGTGAATCAGTCATATTTTTCTATCTCCGGAATAAAGGTATTTCTACCATTTATATTTCTTTGTCGGGTTAACCAGTTTGGTGCCTAGATTTTTTGTACTTGTCTGCATAATAAGAAAAACCCTCCAGAAGCTAGCAGCACCAGTTTTCCCACATTGGGTTTTTTCTGGAGACATTTGTCCATAAAATCCTTGTGTGTCACTTTGTCTATGAGCATGTTATTCGGTATTTGATCTGTATGTGTAGGCTTTTAACTGTATTTAATTTGATGTTAATGCTGAAGTTTTCAGGTTAATAACTTGTCTAAGTAGGAGAAGTAAATGAAGATTTAACAGTATGGTTTCTTAAGTTTAAGAAATTTTCACATGGTATTAGAGAAATTGCAGATCAATCTAGATCTCTAGCAAGATGGCTTAAGAAATATGTATTGCAGAAAGAAGAATCAGCAATAGAAAAAATGAAGAGGTAAGTGCAACACCAGGAGGACACAGAGGCAACTAGAGCCACGAAGGGGCTGACACGGTCCCAGCTAGGTGACACAGAGACGACGCAGAGTCTTCCAGAGGGACACATGAGCAGCCTGCGCTGCATAGTCGCTACGCAGAGGCTACGCTGAGCCAGTATTCTCATGGAGAGGCCAGCCCAGGGGACACAATCCAGAATTGATTATTGTGCAGAGTGTCATGAACCGGAAGCTGAGTTGCAAATTTTCAGCAGTTGTCGGTTGGGTGAAGATTCTGTTGGTGGAGAATTAAGCCTAATCTAAGTTTACAAAGAGCGGGAGGAGAACAAATACTCAGCAGATTTCATTGTCAAAGAAATATGAAGATTGATCATAGGTTGATTGAAGAGAGATGATTCGTTGTGTTTAGAAAACTTTCAAGGGAGGAAGTTAGTTGTGAGAGGGAGCAGAGGGTGCATTTATCACCAAGGACCCTAGATCTAAGTCTCTAGCAAAGAGAGGAGGATCTTCTCTGAAAATTTTCTATGTAGATGGCACCACAAAGACTACGTGATTATAATAGGTTGGAGGTATGTCCAACTTCTCTATCTAGAAGGCCATAATCCTGGTATTCCTCGAGGCATACAGCTTGAGGGAGCATGCAGAGAAATTCTTGGCTACACCAACCAATTTGAAACTCTTGGTAGAGCATAATGAAGCAGCGACACATGCCAAGCACTTCATCATGGACGGGTTTAAATATCATGTGGTACCACATATATCCAAGAAGACGACAAACCATGAGATGTGGGAAGCTTTAACCACATTGTATCAAAGGAAGTCTCTCTGGAGGAAGATTCTCTTAGAGAACCAGATGAGGTTATTTATGATGACCAAGGGAGAGGAAATCGATCCTTTCCTATTTAGACTGCAGTCGATCCGAGATCAACTAACTAGCATGGGGGTCAAGGTATAGGATGATTTCATGGTGAGGACTTATCTAAATGCTTTCAAAGAGGACTAGGAAACATTTGTCCAAATTCTTTTGGGTAGAGTGGATCTTCCTAACTGGGACAATATGTGGGCTATCTTTCGACAAGACGAGATCCACCGAATGACCAAGAGGCAGTACAACACCGATTCGAGCAAGGTGAGGAAGGAGGAAGAGGAAAATATAGCCCTGGCATCAAAGAAGAAACAACGAAAAATTAAGTGTGATATTTCAAATATCAAATGTTTCCAATGCGGCGACCTTGGACACTTCTCCAAAAATTATCCTCAAAGGAAGAAGGAAAAGGAAGCTTCTAGTTCCAAAGATTTTGTAGCAGACTATGGCTCTGATGATGACGTATCCATGAGCACTCATGAACCATTGAATTGGGTCAATATTGATCTGTAGAGCAACTACAAAGTGATGGCGGGATCCTTGAGGTGCCCAACCCTTGGATCACATACGAGCTACAGAAGCCTTAAGATGGTAGCGGAACAAGTGAAGCAGTGGGTGGAGAGGATCATAGATGGAGTAGAGGAAGATTTGGATGTTGTAGAGGGAGCAACACAGTGGAGATGCAGCAAAAACGTAGAGGGCAGTAGCACAGAGGCAACACAGAGGAGGTATGCGTACACAGCGCAGAGCTGCAGCAGTGCAGTAGCCTCTGGAGGATAACGCAGTGCAACAACCTATGGAGCTTCAATGATGAGATGCAACCCAACTGAATTTTCTTTAAAATATTGGGTGATGGTCCTTCAGTTGCTTACTCTCATCAACTAAGTTGCAGTGCAACAGTTTGCAGGCTAGCACGATGCAAAAATTTGAGAGGGAGCTTCAGTACGGAAGTGGGAATGACGGTGGAAGAGTCATGGAAAGCAGTACAGAGAGTAGCAATAGTGCAATTATGAAGGGGAGCATGCCCAACATCAGTGCAGAGACACTAGATAATAGAGCAGTACTTCGGGGTGAACTGTTTTTCCAGAGCACATTCCTCGCTAAGAGGGAGTGTTGATATTTAGGATGTTGGGGTAGCATTGGATGTGCTCTAGCTCCAAAACATTTTGGATGGACTAGATTACATAAGATCTCCAAGAACTAGAAAGCGTTTGAAGATATTCCATCAGGTTTAAAAGATATTTAATTAATTAATATTTTTAATTAAGGACCCTAAGTCTAACTTAGGAAAATTAAAAGAATAAATTTAATTAAATTAAACATGTGATGAGAATGACTTAAGTGACATGGATTAAGCAACTTCTAATCTTATTCATCGATTAGAAATTATATCACGGCCATTGGATTGCCAAAGAGAAAAGCATGAGAGAAGGGCTTGGGGTCAGTTGGAGAACACACACACTAGTAGAGCTATGAAGCTAAGCTAAGATTCTAGGGCGTGGTTTGCTAAGAATTTAAGAAGTTTTTCAGCTATAGTGAGGGGAAGTATTGGCGAGGGGGATGGTCTAGTCCCATTCCAAGAGTACAACAAGGGTAGAGAAGGAGCATACAAGAGCAGGACAGAGGTATCAGCTACACAGTCCATCCAAGAGCCCAGCAGTGGCAACGCAGAGGCAGCAGGAGCCAAGGAAGATTGATGCAGGTCCAGTTAGGGTAGCACAGGGGAAATATAACCCCTTCTAGGTTGACGCAAGCCCTTCCTGAGCAGCCCATAGGCTGATGCAGGCCAGGAAGGCTGACACAGAGGGCTTCAGAGTAGCACTGGGGTTTCTAAAGACCGAAAAGGGATTGACTTCTATAATCCCATTTGAGGGTGTGAATCAATCATATATTTATGTCTCCAAAATAGAGGTATTGCTGCCATTTATATTTCTTTTTCATGTTAACGAGTTTGGTGCCCAGATTTGTTCTACCTATAATTTTCATAATAATAAAAACCCTCTAGAACCTAGTAGCAATGGTTTTCCCACATTGGGTTTTTTCCGGGGACATTTGTCTAGGAAATCCTTGTGTGTCACTTTGTAGATGAGCATGTTATTCAGTATTTGATCTGTATGTGTAGTTTGTTAACTATATTTACTTCGATGTTAATGTTGAAGTTTTTATAGTAATAGCTTATGTAAGTAGGAGAAGTAAATCAAAATTTAACAATAGGGCTTCTTAAGCTTAAGAAATTTTCATTGGCCATGGTGTTGGTTTTCTTAGCAAATACCCTAGTTAAATTGGAAGGAAGGGTAGGGTAGGATTGGGAAAATAGGGAAAAAGGGCAGGTAATTTAGGGAAGGAAATGAAGGGTAAGGAGAGTGAGATAATTTATGGGAAATTTTTGGGAGATGGGGAGAGTGTTAGGAATAGGATGATGGTGAAATTTCTCAGAATAGATGAGGAAAAATGGTTGAAAAGAACAAAAGATGATCCTTTTCCAAAATCACAGTGATTAGCTAGGGTTGAGGAATAAAAATGATAAGATGAGATAATTTGAGTATGGGGAGTGATGGGGAATGTGTATTGAGGGTATTTAGGTATGTCTACCCTTAGAAACTAGGAAATTTGTCTTTTAACTAAAGAAAACATCAAGAACACCAAAAGCGCAGTGAAAAACCCTAGGAGAGGGATTTCATAATTTGCTGAAGGAAAATCATTTTATAAGGATTGATGAGAGGCTATACTTACTTGATGAGAGTATTGGGAACTTTTACATTGTTGAATGAACCCTATTGTGGCCTCCTCTAAACTCCAAAATAAAAAATGCAACGTGTTGGCCAGAAGCACAACGTGCTAGGAAGAAACACAACATGCTTGCTGGCAATGGCTTGATGATGGAAAAATCAGAGTTCTGAAATCTAAGGTGAATCTCGATGGTGGATGAGAGCTCTAGGAAGATGAAATAAAGTGTTTGAATGCTTGGATGGTCTCTTTATAGCTCAAAAGTCAAATTTTGCTTTTGATGATGGTATGACATCACCTGTATTTTTTGAGAAATGATGTGATTATGTAGTGTATTTCAACTTTACAACTTTATTTGTAAAGGTTACATATCCTTGAAGGGTAAATGTACCTTTGGAATTTGTTTGAACACTTTTTCCCTAACTACTACCTCCCATGAAGGTGACTAGGGTGATGGCATGACTCCCTACATGACTTAGGATGACCTGACCTAATGATGACACCAAATGCATATGTGAAACCATAATTTGGAACTTTTAACCTTTGAAGTATGCATGATTATAATTTGATGAAAAAAATGATGACCAAAACACTTTTTTATGCCCTATCACAAGGAGTGATGACATGACCATGATAGCATTTTATGACCTTGAAAATTAAGGGAGAAATAATAATACCTAGACATTGACCAATGATCAAATTTTATTTGAAACTATAACAATTTGACCTAGGACCCTATCAAATCACATTGAAAGAGTACATTTTATCACTGGTGACTCATAAACACTGATAGTTCCAACAATTGGTATCAGAGCCACGGTTCCTTCTAGTGTAGCTTCACTGTTGGAAGGTAGATCATGGGTTATAAGGGAAAATTTGTAGCAGATGGAGTTCCTCTTCTATATGGACCAGATTATGTGCTTTGGAAGGCGAGATTTGAAGCATTACTTTTAACTCTTGATGTGAATATTTCACTCTCAATTGAATATGGTACATAGGATGAATTTAATGAGGAATCCAAGAAGATAATTTTAAATGGATTATTATATCATGATGTGGCTAAAGTGAGACAATGCGTGATTTCTAAAGAAATCATGGCATGTTGAATAGTTAGTATGGAAGAGAAAGGGCTCAAGATTCATAAATTTTTTAAAAACCCCATTGCATTCTTGAAGAGAAAGAGAATGATAAAATGGACTCCAAATTCATAGTAGTAGCAGATCCAACTTTCTCTCAAGAATATAGATATAGTAGCCATGAAATTAATGACATTGTTAAGAAACTAGCTCCAAAAATAGATGATCAGCGCCTTAGAAATTAGCCACTTCAAGGGGGCAACCTCCAATACATTACATAAATGAACAATTATTGGATGATACAAATGAAAAAACCTCCTTCTATATATAGGAGTCCATGGGGTCACAATATAATCCTAGCCGGCCTAACAATAATGTAAGGGCATAATAATAACAATATTGGGGTTACAGAGGTACAACAATAACAATAATAGGGTTACACTAACAAAAATAAGCGACTATACTAGTAATATAGGGACCTAACATGCCCCTCTCCTTCAAAAAAGTGTTGTCCTCAATGCTTGAGTAGCTTCAGATGCTTCTGTATAAAAATCTCATCCTCCCATGTAGAATCTTTAGTGGGTAATTTCTTTCACTTGATGAGATACTCTGAAATTGATCAATTTTGTAGTTGTCAAGTTCTTGTTTCTGTGATTGCTTCAAGTTCCAATATGATTTTTCCTTCCTCGTCAAGTTCTGGAAATATTGTTTGAACTGGAAGTTTATCACCTATAACCTTCTTTAAGCATGAAACATGGAAACTGCATGCACTTGCGAAGAAGTAGGAAGATCCAATTTGTATGACATAGTACTAATCTTTAGCAACACCTTGTAAGGACCATAGTACTTTGGTGACAGTTTATTATCTTTCTTAGCTTGCTTGAGGAACATTTTTTGGTATGGTTGTAGCCATAAAAATACCCAGTATCCTACATCAAAACTCCTCTCGCTGCAATGTTGATATGCTTGTTTTTTCATTCAATTTTGTGCCAAATTTAGGCTATTTTTTAAGAGTTGGAGAAATCCTTGTTGATGCTCAATGTGATCTTCCACTGCTTGAACCTTAGAATTTTCTCTTAAAAATGATTTGATGTACGGTGAATGATATCCATAAAGAGCCATAAATAGGGTCATTTTTGTTGTAGTATGGAAGGAAGTGTTATACCACCATTCAGCGAGAGGTAACCACTTGACCCGTTGTGTTTTCTTAGCAGATACTAATCAACGAAGATATCCTTCCAAAAATTTATTCACTATCTCAGTTTGACCATCGAATTGAGGATGAAAAGATGAGCTATGAGATAGTTGAGTACCCAAACAAGAAAATAATTCCGTCCAAAAATTTCCAATAAAAATGGGATCTCTGTCACTTACAATAATCTTTGGGTTTCCATGTAGCTTTTTAATTCTTTCCATAAATTCAGTAGCAATTGTACTTGCTTTAAATGGATGAGATAATGCACAAAAGTGTTCATACTTGGTAAGTCTATCAATTACCACCATGATGACACTCTTTCCTTCAGACGTAGGTAAACCTGTGATAAAATCCATTGAAATATCCTCCCAACATTGACTTGGAATGGATAAAGGTTGTAGAAGACAAGGGGTATTAATTGTCTCAACTTTATTTTGCTGGAAAACCAAACATTTCACCACAAACTTTTGAATATCAGATTTAAGGCCATCCAAAAAAAAATCTTTCTTCACCCTGTGGTAAGTGTTTAAAAATCCTGAGTGTCCTCCTAAAGGAGAAGTGTGAAATTTCAAAATAATCTTTTGTTTTAGTTGGGAATTATTACAAATATGTAAGCGATATTTGTACCATAAGGACTCATTTTTCCAACTAAATGTATCAGATGTACTAGGTTCTTGCTACAACTTTTGAATGAGTGTCCACACTTCTTCATCCTTCTTCCATTCATCCCTTGCTTCGATTATCCAATCTGTTTGGATAATAGAAATGGCACAAAGCAATGCTTCCACCTTTTCATCCTTTCTTGAGAGGGCATCTGCAACAACATTTAGCTTCCCTTTTTTGTAGTTGATTTCAAAGTCATAACCCAACATATTTGTGACCCATTTTGCTACACTTCTGAAGATAATATTTGTTCCAAAAAGTGTTTAAGATTATCATGATCAGTTTTTACCTTGAAGTGTCTTCCCATTAGGTAAGGTCACCATCTCTTTAGTGCATGTAGTATTTCCAACATTTCCTTCTCATAAATAGCTTTCTTTAGATACTTTCCTTTGATTTAACGACTTTCAAAAGAAATGGGTCTTCCTTCTTGCATTAAAACAACGCCAATTCCATTTCCTGAGGTATCACATTCCACAATAAAGGTTTTTGTGAAGTCTGGCGTAGCTAAGACTAGTGCTAGGCACATTTACTCTTTAATATGTTCAAAGGCCTTAGTTGCTTCTGGAGTCCATGAAAATTCATCTTTCTTCAATAATTTTGTTATAGGTGCTACTATTCTCCCATAATTCTTAACAAACTTGTGATAATACCCTGTTAACCTGAGAAATCCTTGGAAATTTTTTATTGTTGTGGGGAATTTCCATTATTTAATGGCTTTAATTTTGTTAGGGTATACCTTAACACCCTCATGAGACACAATATGACCCAGATATTCCACATCTTATACTCCAAAGAAACATTTGGATGTTTTTTCATATAATTGTTTCTCCTCCAATAGTTTGAGCACCATTTCAACATGTTGAACATGATCCTTCCAAGACCTGTTGTAGATTAGTATATCATGAAAAAATACTAGCAAAAATTTTCTAAGGAAGGGTTTGAAAATGGAATTCATCAACCCTTAAAATGCAGAAGGTGCATTGGTAAGGCCAAAAGGCATGACCAAAAATTCATAATTACCCTCATGAGTTCGAAATGTTGTTTTCGTAATATCTTCAGTCTTCATTATAATTTGATGATATCCTGAACAAAGATCCAACTTGGTAAAATAAATTGATCCATGTAATTCATCCAATAATTCATCAATCACAGGTATGGGAAATTTATCTTTAATAGTGAACTTATTAAAGATCCATCCTTCTTATGCACCAATACTACTGGAGCAAAGAAATAACTTTGGCTAGGTTGAATTATACTAGCCTCTAACATTTCTGCAATCATACGTTCAATTTCACTCTTTTGGACATAAGGATATCTGTAAGGCCTAATGTTTGGAGCAACACTTCCTGGAATAAAATGAATAGCATGATCATTATCACGAATAGATGGGAGTCCTTTTGGAGTTTCAAAAACCTTGGAATGATTGTCCAAGCCTTTTTGGAGATCTGAAGAAATAGATGATTTTGATGTTGGAACTTCTAGTGATCATAATTGTGCAATTACACGTCATTTTTCTTTCTTCAGAAGCTTTGTCATGAAATTAGAGTTTATTATCTTTCCTGAATTCCTCGTGATACCCCGTAATTTGACTTCCTTTCCTTCTGAAAAAAATTTCAAGAAAAGTTCTTGAAAATTAAAAGCTACCATCCCCAGAGATTGTAACCATTGTACTCCTAGTACAACATCAACACCTCCCATTAGAATGGAAAGCATTGGACTATTCAATATATATTCCCCCATGGTTAGCTTGATATTATGAAATTTTCCATAGCAATTTATAGTTCCTCCATTTGCAACCATCACTTGAAATTTTGGTGCTGGGTATAGGAAACAATTCAATTCCTTGGCTACCTTAAAACGAATAAAATTATGGGTACTAACCAAATCAATCAACACTATTACCTTTTTCTTATTGATATGTCCTTCTATCTTAAGATTTTGAGGAGTGGTAATTCTTGCCAATGCATTACACAATATGGTCAGGCTCATTTCTTCTTCTTCTAGAGTTGGTTCCCAGTGTATATCCTCTTCTTTTGAAGTTTATTTTTCATTTTCTTTCTCCTCTTCACAATCTATGTAAAATAATTTCTTCTCAGCACACTTATGACCTTTAGTGTATTTGCTATCACAACTGTAGCTTCTCTTTTTTCTTCCAATTTTTGTGGTGTCAATTTTATAGGTTGTGGAAGTCTAGGAGTAGCAACACTTACATCTTTATAGATGTGAGTGGTAGGCTTCCGTGTCACCATAATTTTTCTTTCAATTTTTCTTTCCAATCTGAATGCCTTCTCCAATGAATCGGGTTACCGAATGTGAACTTCATGTTCGATGTTATCCTTTAAAGTCCCTATGAAGACATCAATCATGTGTTCCTCTGGAATATCAGTTACCCTTATATTCAATTTTTGGAAGTCCTCAGTGTGTTCCACCACTAAACCCTTTTGTTTGAGATTAATCAATTGGCTAAAGAAGATGTTTCTCTTTGTATCCTCATAATGTGCTATCATTTACTCCATAAAAATTGACCAAGTGACAATTTTTTTACGGGGGCAAAGCCATCAATACCATACAAATGTATTTTGTTCAAAATGTAAAGTTGAAATGTGTACCTTTTGTGTGTTTTGCACATTATTGAGATCAAAATATTGCTCCATCTGTAGTATCCATGTTACGAGATCATTTCCATCAAACTCACTCATATCCATCTTTGGAATATAGTGGTTCTTCCATCCAACATTAGATTTTATGAAATCACAATTAACATTTATTTTTTTCTGATCATGAGTTTCCTCTACTATATTTTCACCATTAGGAAACATTTCTTGTATCAACTTTGTCAAACCGTCCATGTCTTCTTTTATATCATTCTTCATGTTTTCCATGTTGTCTTTCATTTTCTTTTCCATATCATCCATCTTAGATTCCATGCCAACTTCCATGCCCTCCAGCTTAGCTTCCATGACATCCATATTAGCTTCATTTCCTTTCTTCAAACCATCCATCTTAGTTTCCACACCTTTCTTCAAAACTTCCATTTCATTTTTTGTTGCTCTTTGTGAGAGCGAAATTTGGTGCACTTGCTCTTGTAATTTTGATATGTCAAGTTGCAATTTTTCCTCTTCATGAGTCATAGTAGAGCCTTATAAAGGTTTAATGGGTGTTTAATTCCTTTTAGGGGGTATTTTAGAACCCAATACTAATATCTATTCTATAATATTCCCTTGGAATCAATTGAAACTGATTTTTCACACAAGACTTATGCAATTCGAAAAAAAATACACACCTTTTTCTTGCTTTTGAGGAGCTCGATATTGAAATTGAATTATGTCTGTGATTTTGGATCTTCAATATCTAAAATTTGGCCCTATGGTAGCTCTCTAAAGATTCTTTCAAATGCCATAGGTCTGACCTAATTTGGATTCTTCAAGGCAAAGTTATGCCCAATCTCCCACAATGACCTAATTATGGGTTGGTTAAATAAAGAGAACTTGTACGACGTGCAACATGTTACTATTTCCTCCTTTGGCTCTGAAATTGATACATATGAAACTAAATTCCATGTACTTACGGATAATTCTTACAGAATTCTAATCCGATGCTCAGAGAGAGAGTTATGATGGTTTTCCCATGGTCACCTCTTTGAGATGAAATTCAGGATCCTGAACAAACCCTAACTTCCATAGACCATATCTTCAAAAATATTTTGAACCAAGATCTAAAATTTCTACACGATGTTCCTTAGGATTTTGGCTTCGCTCTGTAAAATTTTTGGCTTCTGAACCTTCATAGAAAAAATTTATAGCGAAAATTCCATGATGACCTGTTTAGGTTAAATTCGGGAGCCTAACAAAAACCCTAACTTCCACAGATCATATCTCTGAAAATCTTGCAAACCTAAATCTGAAATTTTTACACGACGTTCCTCAAGATTTCAGATTCGCCCTGTAAATATTTCAGCTTCTAAACCTTCGTATAAACAAAGTTATAGAGAAAATTCCACAATGACCTTTTTGGAGCAACGAAACCCTAGAATCCAAATCTCTGATACCAAATGTTAAGAAACCAGCTCTAAAAATACAAGAAAAGAGAGATCAACGCCTTAAAAATCATCTGCTTCGAGGGGGAAACCTCCAATACATTGCATAAATGAAAAATTCTTGGATGATACAAATGAAAAAACCTCCTTCTATATATAGGAGTCCATCGGGCCACAATATAATCCTATCCGACCTAACAATAATAATGTAAGGGCAAAATAATAACAATATTGGGGTTACAGGGGTACAAAAATAACAATAAGGGGGTTACACTAACAACAATAAGGGACTATACTAGTAATATAGGGACCTGACAGACATGAAAATCGTTGATCTAAATATACAACATGAGGAAGTAATCAAGGAAAAACAGAATTTGTCAAATTAGTTGCAAGACCGAGAAGCCTATTTTGCAAGACTATAAGAGGAATTAACCTCTTTGAGATGCGAGCTTGAAAAGGAAAATAATAAAATTTCCCAGTATCGAAAGTTGGAGAAAAGTGCCAAAATTTTGGATGAAATCCTCATCATTCAAAGATCTTCACTTATCAAGATTGGATTGGGCTTTGAAGAAGAATCATGCCTTACGAAGGAAAAGGATAAAGTGGAGGATATCCATGTAGAAAACCATCACATGTCTGCCACCATTGAAATATATCAAGGAACGAGGAAGAAACATCATCAAAGGATGCCAAAGAAGAAAAGAGATTATCATTAGAAGCAAAGAAAAGAATATCACAACCACAACATTCAACAATTTAGAAAATTAAGGAAACAACCAAGTATTCATGGTCAACAAATCAAAACACAAGGTATCCAATTTTATTTTATGGGTATTACTTTTCTTGCAATCATTATGGTCATCTTGGTAGAGAATGTAAATATTTTTCAAGGAAACAAATATTGTTGGATAACCATTGTTTCAAGTGTAGAAAATATGGCCACAAAGCTCTAGCTTGCAGATAAGACAAGATCAAGCCAACAAAAATAACAAGCCCACCACTAAAGAAAAAGAAGGTATGGAGGAGAAAAGATGAACCAAAAAGAACTAACTCTTCAAAGGACTTCAAGGAAGAATGTTTTGTTTTTCAAAAAGATACTATTAGAAATTCTCTCAGATTGGTCAATGACCCTATCGACCTTAAAGACATGAAAGATGTTTACTTGGTTCCTTGTTCCTATGGTACCCCCTATATTTGGGAAATAGGTCGATCCATTAGATTGATAATTCAAGAGCGCATTGTAGACATTAGGTACAATCGATCCTGTACTTCAGTTCTTGCGTAACATGCGGAAAAATCGTGTCACTATGTATGCATTGAGGATTCCAAAGTCATTGCTAGGGTTGTTCACTTCCACCATAGGAAGCTCAGGGAATCTATTTAGATTGAGAGGCATGCAAAGAACCTCAACAGGGATGATGGGTGGAAACTGAGTAAGAGCTAGACTCTAGCTCTCTCTAAGTGATTTCTGCCCCCTACGGTGGGGTTCGGGTTGCATCTGTTCTTCTTTGGTTTCTACCTTTTTTTTCATTGATTTTATTTTCCTGTAATCCTCTTCTTTAGCATTTTTCTTTGTTCGTGGTATTTCCTTTTATTTATTTATATTATATTTTTATTTTACTTTCCTAAGATTTATAATAATCAATATTTTTGTAACTTTTATTAAATAAATTAAAAACTTTTAAATATTTTAAACATTTTTAAATAAATAGTTATTATTAAATTCTTTTATTTTTATTAACATATTTATTAATAATTAACCCCTTTAGTATTCTTCTTTTTCCTTTTTATTTTATATTTTATTTGTTCCTAGGTTTGTATTAATAAATATTTTAAAACTTTTATTATATTAAATTAATAAATTTAATCTTAAATAAATATTTATTATTACCTTTATTACCCTAATATAATAAAAAAATTAATCGTTTTTTGAACATAATCAACTTCCTTTTTAATTAAAAAGTCTTAATAAATAATTAATAAACAATATTTTAGTATTATTCCATAACAACTAACTAACTAATAACAGCTAGTTTTCAAGGACTATTGCTGGGTAATGATGCATCCACAATATTTATTCATCAGGATCGATTTTATTTTTCACCTTGTCCTGAGGATGAACCACATTAGATGGTTCAAAATTTCGACAAAATCCTTATGATGTGATTAATCCGAAATGACATTTATCTTAATTATGGATCACAAAAGTATTAGATCAAACAAAGATAATCTACTCAAGGGGAGTAGATCTTTGTCTTGGGCCAAATAGGAGATGGCTTCAAAGAGAATCCAAACTTGATAGGTTCATGCTATTAAAAGGAGGATATTTAAGCTTCATGCAACGCTAAGTCAAGATCCAAGCACTCAATTGTCTAGTGTTGAGTCTTGCTCATGAGGATCTTACCTTGAAGACTACCACATTTATTTGTTGATGATGATGAAGATTGTGCTTGCTGGTGCACATATGATATAAAGAGAGCATGGATGAAGTTTTTATTGCATATTCATACCTTGTTGATTGTCATATTATGCCTATAGGTTGTGCTACATAAACATGTTTTCATGGTTACTGTTGTTGTTTTATTTGAGGATTAATTGCATTTGTAATTGTTGCATTATTGTTTTCAAATCATATTATTGAAGTTGAGCCATTGATGATATTAATACTCATGATTTATGTGTGTTTTTGGTGATGTGTAAAGAAAGGTTGTGTTGATGGCATATATATATATATATATATGATAGTTTATCGATGTTTAGAGGCTTGTTGTTGCTTTTTCTTCAACAAGAGGTTATTATGTTGATTGATCTATGTGGTTGGTTGTTAGTATTTTGTTGCTTATTGCTGCATGTTGATGGATAGTTGTTGCTATCATTGATTCTTGGAGGCCTTTGATGTTGATACTGCTAACTATTGATGTCGCAAATTGCTAGTTCAAGACATGTACTGGAAAAAATTTAAGAGAGTTGTGCACACTATTTTTGGCATGCAATTATTCATTTCTAAATATTAATCATTGGTTTCTGTTTACATTGTCACAACATTATACTTATGAGTTATAGCTTTGTACTCTCATATTGTGATTCATGGGTCATATAGTATGTGTAGTCATGAGTCAAAATTTTTTTGAGAGAGATAGATTTGAGAGTCATTTCGGCCTTGTTTTCAGCTGGTATATTCTATGTCTTGTAGCCACTTGTGGGTTTTCATATTCATTATGTAGCAATGTAATATCATGTATCACTTTTGGGTCATTGGTGGATTCATATGAGTAATGTCCATGTATAAGTGAGGAGTCATATTTCAGCCTTGAGGAAGCATTGTACAGTCATATTCTATCATTCTTGTATCCATGTAATAGGCCTATGAAGCCTTGTAATTTCATTTCAAATATTTTTGAGTCATAGTACTTGGTTCTCTTAGAGTAGCTTCCTTCTTGTCACATGGAGGAAATGATGTTTTTTTTGCTATGGTTTATGATGTGTTGTTGCTCACACTATATTGTTGATGATGGTCAGCATATGCCTTGTTGCTATGGATGTTGATGTCCATCACATGTTTCTTGATATTGGTGATGGTTATGGTATGTTGTTGCATGGGAGCATGTTGTTTTTTTTTCCCACATTATGTTATTACTGATGGATGTAGTTTAGTCATGCTTTATGATGGTGATCATATTTTATTTATTGTTGCTAATGGTGATGTTAATGGAGAGAGTGTTGCTCATGTTGATGCACATGTTGCCACTGCCTTGGTTGAGAGTGATATTGATGGGGAGTTTATTGTTGTTGTTTACTCTATATTATTGTTTTCGATAGCCATAATATATTTCCAATATTTGGGCCTTGATAAAATTGTTGATCTAGATGGAGATATTCCTTGAGATTGTTGTTGTTTCTTCAAGAGAAAGTGAGTTATTGTTGTTGCCTCTTTTCATGCAGTCATAGAGGAGTGAGAGTGTTTGTTTCTTTATCTTCTATGTAACCCTTGGTTTTTCAGGAGAGTGTTGATCACTTGGAATTTTTCCCTTTTCCATTGATTTCAAAGGGGGAGAAAATTTGGAATTTAGTTCTTCATGAGGTTGTTTGGATGGTTCATCTGAGGTTTCCATGGTTGTCAACCTGGGCCTGTGTTGTAGATGATATGCACATGATTGGTTGTTTGATGGTATTGGATTTTCATATTTTTTGTGGAAGATTCTTGTGTTGTAGGTGCTTTAATGTTTGCTTTCATTGTTTGATGGTTGGTTTTCCAACTAGGTCTCCATATATATGATGCTTGAGGTATTTCCATTGAGATGTCCTTGATGCTCTTGATGAGTTGGGGTTGAAATCTTGATGATGTCTAGAGAATTTTTCATGATGTATCAAGTTCCCTTCTATGGTTGAACTACATGAGTGTTGCCACTAGATACAGTTTCTACACTCATGAGTTGGTTCTTCCATTTATGAATACTATGTCATGTATGATCTCAAAAGGAGGTTTCCAAGTTGGTTTTGATACTTTTCATGCCTTGTATAAGATTTACATATGTTGGATATGTTGAGAAAGAAGTTAGAGGCCGTTTTGAGTTGGAGTTTTTATGTTTTCCTTTATCCTCTGCCCCAGTCACTCCCATGCAGGCTTATTTAGGCGAATGAGAGGCTCTAGTCACTGGGAAGCAGGATTTTACGTGATTCCAGTTGAAATAAGATAGTTTTGTGCCTGCAGTTGAGTTTTAAAAGAAGTTGTTCTTTGCATTCCTCATGCACCTCGAGTGATTTAAATTTTTTTATGATGTTTCTTGTTCGAGACTTTTCATAGAAGCTTCTAATTTAAGAAATCCACACACTAGAATGAATTTTAAGGTGTGAATGACTTGATGGGGTGAGAAGT
Organism: Pinus albicaulis; assembly: GCA_034641835.2. Taxonomy (NCBI): domain Eukaryota; kingdom Viridiplantae; phylum Streptophyta; class Pinopsida; order Pinales; family Pinaceae; genus Pinus; species Pinus albicaulis. The sequence continues at coordinate 743,065,080 of CM076579.1, forward strand.
GCAGATAATGGATTGGTATGGTTAAATAAAGGAGCAAGGGACCAGTTTAGCGTTAGATGGTGCACCTAGTGACATGTAGAGGAAATATAGAAGCTATAGGTCGAGCTCATAGAAGGTGTAAATTTACAGAAGCGTATGACAGAGATCATGGAGTTAGAAGACTCATTTAGAGGGAAGCTATTGAATTTGGTGAGGTAGAATTTGTTTCTTATATTATTTTGTAGTTTACAGAAGCCTACAACAAAGGATATTCAAAGGGAATTTCTTCATTTGATTTTATTGGTGCAATAAAATTAACAGTCTAATATAGAATGCATGGCCTCTTATATGTTTTAGATAACATGATTATGATTACAAGAAATTGTATTGGATGATTGTTGCATACATTTGAAGATTATATATTGTTGTCGAGTAGTGTTTGTAACTTGCAGAAAGGTATTGTTTTTTTCATATGGCTGATTCCATGAGGGATTCTTATCTCATGTATGATGCTAATAGAGTTGTTGAGAGTGGATATGATTCTTGTAATTGAGTTGTTAAGAGTAGATTTTTTGTTGATGTATTGGGATTTCTACTTTTGAATTCATGTTGATGTATTGAGAGTTTAATAGAGAAATAAATTTGTTGTTTTGTGTATGGGTCCAAGTTGAAACATTTGAAAATGTGGCCATAGATTTGACAGTAGATCAAGATATCTTGGTAAAGAAGGGATGGGTGTTCCTTGTCAATGGTGGTCGGTAGCTTCAGTTAAGGAAGTATCATTATCATAGTCCAATGGGTGTTGGGAAAGGCTTGATGGGGATAGAGGCTTCCAGTGGATGGGTGTTCACAAAGTTGATTTAGTGTGGTAAACTTCCTTGTTGTACATATCCAACTATGATGTTGTAAAAAAAATTGTTTGATTAATATAATTTGAAGCAGAGAAGCGACAATAACAAAGGGTGTTTTTTTACTCGGAGGTGGTTGTCCACTAGATATATTGTTTTCCTATGTGATGTAATGATGTGTGTCTCATTTTTCATGTTTACTTGATATTTTATGGCTCTCATGTGTTTATTGTTGTTGAAGTTACGTGTTCAAATCTATTGCCTATTTTTTAAGTTATGAAATGATTAATATATTGGAGAAAGAATTTTAAAGTTGTGTAATTGTTATCACTATTGATTCACCCCCCCCCCCCCTTCTCAATAGTGACCTTGGTTCCAATAGGAAAAACCTCACAAAGGGGAAAACCCAAAAATCATCTTCTTATAGAATCAAATCAAACTGAGATATCCAAGACCAAGACCTCCACAAATACGCAAGTCAACTGTCCTTAAAAACTTCTCCAACCAATTCAAAGTCAGCAAAATTTAATGTTGTTCAAACCTTGTGAAATATGGTCAAACATAGAAATTCAGACCTGCAACTTTGTAAAGTTTCCCTCGCACCTTCCCTTGTGTGAACAAAAATAAGCAAAAAATCGAGTTTTCTCTCTCCTTTGACTTATCTTTTCTTTCCCTTGACTTTTCTAGCTTTCATCTTCTATTTTCACATAAATCGGTGTGTGTGAGTGAGTGATCAAATGAGGTTGAATTGTCTTCTATTTATAGTTGTCTAGGAGGTCGAATAGGTGTCTCTTCTAGGTTAACTTGTCCAGGCAAGGGAAAATTGGTCTTCTGGGTGACAAATTGACTCTTTTGACCCAATTGTTTTTTTTCTTTTCTTAAAATAGTCCAAATGGGACTTTGAATCAAGTACATATGTTTGAATCGTGAAAATTTTCCTTTTGACTCAATAAACCCTAGAAGCATTAATAACATGCTTTGACTAGAAAACAATAATAATGAGTATAATAAATATTTCAATAGTACATTTGAGTTACATTATGAAGGCCGACACTACTTACATTTTCAACATAAAATGACTTGGTTTTTTCAATTTATCCACCACCACCATGATTGCATCATGTTTCTTGGAAATCCTTAATAAAATAGTAATGAAGTGCATAGGCATGACTTCCCTTTTCCATCTAAGAATTGGTATATGCTTTATCATTCCTGCTAGATTTTTAATTTCAACATTAGCTTGCTAGCATTCCAAGCACTTGGCAATGTAGTTGGCAACTTGTTTCTTCATTCCAGGAAAAAAGTAAATTTTTTTTTGGTTTTTATCATCTTTTGATAACCTTAGTGACCGAAAGAAGGTCTCCAGTGGACTTCATCCATTACAAGATTATTCAAATATGTCAACTTGGATATGTAAAACTTTCCTTTATGCAAAAATAAGCCATCTTTTGTTAGTTTGTATCCTTTAACAATCAACCTATTGGTTTCTTGCTCCATGTTCCACTTTATATTCTTGAAATGTTCATCATCTAGGAGGGAGTCTCTGACCCTTTTCTTAATATTTGAGTCACATGTACTAAATTTTTTTATAGATATTATTTACATGCCCCAGTTGAGTATGTCTACTCATTTATTCTCCTTTCCCTTGATGTGTCATATCTCAAATTCAAATTCACTAATAAGGGTCATCCACCTAGATTACCTAGAGTCTAGTCAGGGCTAATCAAATAAATAATTCAACCCGCTATAATCTATCACTAACATGTACTTTATCCCAAGTAGGTATTGCTTCCATAATTTTTACGCATGCACAATGTTTATAAACTCTAAGTGATTTGTGACATGGTGTTTTTCATGAATGTCCAATTTATTAGATTCATATCCAATCACATGTCCCTCTTGCATTAGAACCCCATTGAGTCCTTCCTTGTAGGCATCGATGCAAACTAAGAAGTCCTTGTTCGAGTCTATAATCTTTAGGATGGGTGTATTAGTTAAAAGGTTTTTTAGCTATTGGAATCTCATATCACACTTTTCTAACATACAAATATCACACATTCTTTGTAGAAGTGATTGGATGGCCAAGTCTAGAGAAACCTTGAATAAATCTCAGATAGTATCTTTCCAATATCGTAAAGGATCTTACTTATGATACATTCAATGGGTTGATCAAAGAGTTCATCAATTCTAGGCACTCATTATTTTTTCTTGATAATCATATTGTTTAGTCGTCTATGGTCAATGCAGTATAGGGTACCATGTTTCTTTTTAACAAATAAGGATGGTACACCCCATGGAGACACACTAGGCCTAATGTAATCCTTGTCCAAAATTTCATTTAATTGTATTTTTAGTTCCACAAGCTCAGGTGTGCTCATTATATAAGATGTCTTACACATGGGTACTACTCCAAATGTAAGATCTATTAAAAATTAGTATCTTCTTTAGGAGGTAGTACCAATATTTCCTTGGGAAATACATATTTGTGTTCTTGTAACATAATATGGTATTTAGTATTCATCTGTGGAGATATATCTTACTTGGGAAAGGGTTATTTAAGACACCCTTGAAGAATCCTTGAAGGGTTATCTTATTATTGATGCCTACAAATGAACCTCGAACATCAATTTTCGTAATGGTTGTTTAATCATATGAATGATAATGATCCTAGAGTCATTAATTATAATGATTGAATTCATTCTTATTCCTTTAGTGATTTTAAACCCTTTTAAAAGTGCTTATGCCTCTATTTGTTATGATTCCAATTTTATGCTCCATCAATAAAATATAAAATAATAAAGCTAATCCTTCTTCCAATTTTAAAAACTAGGAGTGTTTTTTTGAAGCTATCAATATATGCTCTATAAACTAGTTTGAGTAAATTTTCTCCTTAAATATGAAATATACCAAACCATTTCTCTTCATCTATATTGAAACATTGATGATATTTGAGTTGTTTTCCTTTGGAAATAATATTTTCATCTAAAAAATTTTGGATTTATTGCTACAAGGGGTGGGATATCTATCTCTTAATATAAAAGTGTGAAATCCATTACTAGCGAAAATTTTTGACATACAAAATAATTCATAGTTAAACACACCTTTATGAATAGTTTTGACATTATTAACAGAAAGAAAGAAGGGTAAATTTTTTGAGATTTACATGATGATTGATGATTATCTTGAAAATCCATTACTATGAGTAGTAGCATGCTTGGAGTTAGATCCATAGGTTACACTATTTTAAAATACAATATTGCACAGAAAAATTCATGACACTTGAAAATGATCATAAACAAAATTATTTTTAATTGTTTTTTGTTTATATTTGCTAAAAACCCATTTACAAATGGTAATTATGAAGGAAAAAATTGTTAAGGTCACAATCAAGATTTGAGAAATCCATTGGAAGTGCAAGAAGCTACACATAACTTAAAATTGTTATATGGAGGACCATTATCTGATCCAGGTGGATATTGGTGGCCACCCGCCTATTCCACTTGGGCCCCCACCATTGTCTCTTTTATTTTTTCAGTTTTGGCATAACTTACTATTTTTAGTAGTTTTTTGGGTCCTGAACTTCCAGAGCCGTTTTGAGGCCCTAAACGACGATTTTTGGGCATCGCGCCTGCAGCGAATATCATTCCTTTTTGGAATGATATTCGTGGTGAAATTTGTATTCCTCGGATAGAGCTTTCTAATGATGTATCATGTGCGTCAAACGAAGATAGTATGCCAAAATTACGTCCGTGGGAAGTTGAAACACCAATTTACCCAAACGAGGCCCATAGTTTTGGCGCTTCATCTCCTAGGGTTAGGTTTATGGATGTTTAGTGTTCTCCATTATTTCTCAATAATAAATAGGCCATCAAGCCTCATTTTAACTCAGTTCAGAGGCCTGTAGCCACCACATCTCTTCTCAGAGATAGCTACCAGCACCCTAGCTAGTTTTATTTCCATTCTGTCTGTAAGAAAATATCAAAGAACTGAAATTTGCTTACAGACAGAATGGAAATAAAACTAGCTAGGGCGCTGGTAGCTATCTCTAAGAAGAGATGTGGGCGACCTCTGGGCAGACTGAGATTACAATAGTGTATCCAAAAACTAACCTAGGGCGCCATAGTTGTTTAGGTAAATTGTGTTTCCAACTTCAGAGGCTCTTTATACTACTCTCATTTGTCCATGTTCCAATCGTAAAGCTATGAGGGATACAACTTTCGCCACAAATATCATTGCGAAACGAAATGATATTTATTGGAGGCGCGATGCCCAAAAAACGTCGTTTAGGGCCTCAAAATGGCTCCAGAAGTAAGTTATGCTGAAACTGAAAAACTGAAAGAGAAAATGGTGGGGGCCCAAGTGGAATAGGCGGGTGGCCACGAATATCCACTTGGATCATTATCAACATAAAACAAACCACTAATGCAAATTTGGTTATATGGTGTGGTTATATCTCAATAAAAAAGAGTTTTAAGGATGACAATGACAAGTTGTACAACACATGGAAGAGAACACTTTCTAGTTTAATACACCCATGCCCATGAGGTTGGATTATAATAATAATAGAGAAAAAATATTTAAACTATATTTGATATTTCATGATGACTGATGAGGAAACCATTATTACAAGTAATAGCATACATTATTCATGTGTTATATTTATATATTATACTATTTAGAAATACAATTATGAATAAGAAAATTCATGATACTTGAAAAGAGTCATAAAAATGTTTCCAAAAGAAATTAAATAGCAACTTCCAAGTAAAGGGAAATGGCATGTACAAAATAAGGTATAAGAATGTTTTCCATACAACATGTTGAAACTTTCAAAATATTGAGAAAACAAAATATAGATTACAAGGGGATGTGTACAATATGTAAACGATTAAAGACAAAATTTTGGGGAAATTTAACTAAATCTCGATTACAAGATGTTGAATATTCCTTTGTAGGATCTATTCCATGTTGTGAACAATATTTTCCAAGCACATGTAAAATAGAAACATGTCAAATGAACATAGAAACATTTGACATTTGACATTTGTAGGATACTTTTTTGAAGTTATCAATATGCGAGCTATAAGTTAGTTTGAATAAATTTTCTCCTTAAATTTGAAATTTACCAAACCATTTCTCTTCATCTATATTGAAACATTGATGATGGTTGAGTTGTTTTCCTCTGGAAATAATAATTTCATCTAAATTTTTTTGAATTTACTACTACAAGGGGTGGGCGGAGGGCATCGCGCCTTGGGAGGGCACCCGATGAAACAAGTTTGGGTCGGGTTGTTTCATTTGAGGGCGCTCATATCAGGTTTGCTAAGTTGTGACCGCATGGGTGCCTTGTGCACGTTCGTGCAGGTCGTTTGCCATTTTCTCCCTTGTGCATTCGTTTGGTCGGGCAGAGGGCATCGCGCCTTAGGAGGGTGCCCGATGAAATGATTTTGGGCCGAGTTGTTTCGTTAGAGGGCGCCCATATCAGGTTCTCTAAGTTGTGACTGCACAAGTGCCTTGTGCACGTTTGTGCGGGCTGTTTTTCATTTTATCTCTTGTGCGTGCGTTCAGTCGAGTGGAGGGCATCGCACCTTGGGAGGGTGCCCGATGAAACAAGTTTGGGTCAGGTTGTTTCGTTTTTGGGCACTCGTATCGGGTTTACTAAGTTGTGACCACACAGGTGCCTTGCGCACGTTTGTGCAGGCCATTTTATATTTTCTCCTTTGTGTGTTTGTTTAGTTGGGTGAAGGGAGTCATGCCTTGGGAGGGTGCCTGATGAAACGAGTTCGGGTCAGGTTGTTTCTTTTGAGGGCACCCGTATCAGATTTGCTAAGTTGTGACTGCACGGGTGCCTTGTGCATGTTCGTGCGGGCCGTTTGTCGTTTTCTCCCTTGTGCGTTCGTTTGGTTGGGCAGAGGGCATCACACATTGGGAGGGCACCCGATGAAATGAGTTTGGGTCAGGTCATTTCGTTTGAGGGTGCTCGTATCAGTTTTGCCAAGTTGTGACCGCACGGGTGCCTTGTGCACATTTTTGTGGACCATTTTCCATTTTCTCCCTTGTGCGTTCGTTTAGTCAGGTGGAGGGTTTCGCACCTTGGGAGGGTGCCCGATGAAATGATTTTGGGTCGAGTCGTTTCGTTTGAGGGTGCCCGTATCAGGTTTGCTAAGTTGTGACCGCACGAGTGCCTTGTGCACATTCGTGCGGGCCATTTTCCATTTTCTCCCTTATGCATTCGTTCGGTTGGGTGGAGGGCGTCATGCCTTGGGAGGGCGCCTATATCAGATTTGCTAAGTTATGATTGCACGGGTGCCTTGTGCATGTTTGTGTGGGCCATTTTCCGTTTTCTCCCTTGTGCGTTCATTCGGTTGGGCGGAGGGTGTTGCGCCTTGGGAGGGCGCCCGATGAAACGAGTTCTGGTCGGGTTGTTTCATTTGAGGGTGCCCGTATTAGGTTTGTTGTGTTGTGACCACACAGGTGCCTTTTTCAGGTTCGTGCGGGCCGTTTTCTATTTTCTCCCTTGTGCATTCGTTGGGTCAGGCGGAGGACGTTGTGCCTTGGGAGGGTGCCCAATGAAACGAGTTGGGGTCTGGTTGCTTCGTTTGAGGACGCCTACATCAGGTTTTCTAAGTTGTGACTGCACAGGTGCCTTATGCACGTTCGTGTGGGCCATATTCCATTTTCTCCCTTGTGCATTCATTCGGTTGGGAGGAGGGCGTCGCACCTTGGGAGGGCGCCCGATGAAACGAGTTCAGGTCGGGTCGTTTCGTTTGAGGGCACCCGTATCAGATTTGATAAGTTGTGATCGCACGGGTGCCTTGTGCATGTTCATGCGGGTCATTTTTCATTTTCTCCCTTATGCGTTCGTTCGGTCGGGCGGAGGGCATCGCGCCTTGGGAGGGCCCCTGATGAAACGGGTTCGGGTCGGGTCATTTTGTTAGAGGGCATCTGTATCAGGTTTTCTAATTTGTGACTACACAGGTGCATTGTGCACATTCGTGCGGGCCGTTTGTCGTTTTCTTCCTTGTGCTTTCGTTCAGTCGGGCGGAGGGCGTCCCACCTTGGGAGGGCGCTCGATGAAATGATTTCGGGTTGGGTTGTTTCATTTGAGGGCGCCCGTATCAAGTTTTCTAATTTGTGACCGCATGGGTGCCTTGGGCATTATTATATATATACATTTAACTAAATATTCATTCATCACCATTATATCCATGCAAAAAAAGGGGCGAGTTAAGATCAGCTAGGAGTAAACATGATGGACACATTGAATCACCATTAAACCCATTATTATATATATACATTTAACTAAATGTTCATTCATCACCATCATGTCCATGCAAAAAAAGGCGCGAGTTAAGATCATCTAGGAGTAAACATGATGGACACGTTAAATCACCATGGACACATTAAATCACCATAACTTAATTATCTAGCAAAGCACCCTAATCCAGTAGATCATAATATATTGTTCGTACCAACACACATCTAACCATACACATGTCCATTTATTTGAAAGCAATCCACAATATAGTCTTAAACTATATAAAGATGCATTGTAGCAATTATATGTTCTAACCCTAGAATCAAATTTCATTGTTCATCTTGAACAATGTGTTTCACTCATATGAAATGTGCTAGTGGAAAATTTTCCAGAATGGCATCATGATCATTCATTGATAACCTCCATTGTCGTTGTTTTTTCTACTCTTCACTTGCTTCAACTACAACCGAGTTGCTATGACCAAGTGACTATATTGGGCATAAATAACCTCTGGCTGGTAATCTTGAAAAATCATATGATCTTTACATTTCTTTACTTCTTCAAAGAAAGGTCCCATTATCACCATTGAACTGATTGGGTATGTATAATTTTATGGATCGTTATACTCTTGCAGCAACATGGATTTAGACATAGTGCATCGTAATAAATAATAATGCACTTCTTCTTGATTATTTTCCGGTGCAATGACAACAAAGACATCACCTTCTCTAATCATATCAGCAACATGATCATAATCATTGTCAATCACAACCACTTCATTGTCCATTTCCTTTTCAGTCATGTTTCCAAATGGGGGCAAATATGTCAATTCTTCATGTTTCCATGATTTAAAAAATTTCTTAATTTGGTTTTCACAGTCATCGATGGACTTTGTCTGATCAATACATGTAGAAAAAAAGCAAGAGCACTTTCGTTTCTCAATGCAATATATATTTGTCATTTTCTTACTCCTAATTGAGTGTAAACTTCTTGTTTGAGGGATTCCAAGGCAATTAAATGGAAACGATCTATCAACATCACCCATTGCAATATTCCAAAAGTACCCGCTTGAGAAAAACACACACACACATGTATGAGTCAAATTTTGGACAATATTTAATATTTTTTTGATAACAAAATACACACATATATGTATAAATAAATAAATATATATATATATATATATATATATATATATATATAGACATGTATAATAAATTGTTAGTTAAATGTGTACGCCTACATGTGCACATCAGCCATCCTTGGGTTCGATACATGACTTACATTTTCTTTGCACCAATTAACAACATCTAAAAAATTTTCAAGTCAGGAAGCTGAGTGATTCAATTGATGCCTCCTAAGTGCACATTTTACGCATGTGCCAGCACCATCGTGCTCTCCTTTTCCATGCCCTGTCTCAAAGAAATTTCATATTGCATGTTGAATGTTGGTTCTCTTATGAAGACGTGATAACCAAAAGAACAATCTTGCTGATTTAAATTGACCAGCACAACCATCTGACCATACCCAATGTTCTTTAAAAGTGACCCTTCGTTCAACAATTCATTATAAATAACATTAAAACAATGTTGAACAAAACATGTATCATGTGTTAGATCATCACTGATGTAGAAATGATACTCCTTAATCACCTCATGATTATTTTCATCACCATCAAAACCATCGATAGCAAGCTCCGCATGTCTATACAAAATATGCACAAATATAGATACTTGTTCTGAATGATAGTACTCACTTTGTATCTCCTTTTGTGGACTAAATGTGTAATTCTCAGCGAAATCAACCACTGATAATATTGTTCCTTTTGGGAACACATCACGTGATTTCTTGAACTGTAAATGCTTCCATCGTGCTATATGACAATTCTTAATATATTTGTATATTTTCACCCTGAACATCTCCATAAAAGATGTCACTAGAATCTCGTCGACAAGTAAAGTGATCTTTTTTGATGTTGTTCTTGAATCTGCAACAGGAGTGTAAGTAACATTTTCATATCGCTTCCAATTTAGACTGAGATTTGACAGTTTGGGATCATTAGGATCAATGGGATACTTTTCATCGTAGAGTGCCAAATGAGAACATTCTATGCATTTTCTTCCACCAACACATTCTTTTTTATAAAATAATTCATTATTCTCTCGTGCACATACTATCTTCGATAAAAATTCATGAACACTTGAAGGAGGGGAATCATTTGACCAATATTTTATGCCAAAATTTACAAATGTCTCATAAAATAATTGGAATTCTACATGGTATCGACAACAACATGTGTCTCGAACAGTGATAGGCCTGACATACCATGGTTTAATATTCCAAAATGTGCTAAGGGAAACCTTCACATCAGTATTAATCTCCATAAAGTTCTGGAATAATTCTACTTGATTGACCTGTGTTATATGTTTGGAATGAGATTCATAAACTCCCTTAGATATACAGCGTCACACGTAATCCTTTTCATTTGGCGACACATGAGAATTCAAATCCCAAAACTTTTTTATCCTATCCCTCACACCATCAGGAATTCTATCATGATATGGACGCCTGCAGATATTAGCCCAACATGCAAGTTCATCATTCTCATCTAATTGAATTCTAAATTTTGTATGCCTCCATAAACTTTTTTTTGATGTTTTAAACAATTTTGAAGTTGCTGACATCAACTGACTTGATGAAGTTCGTTTCGTGACTACACCTATTAAAAGTGCTCTACGAGCATTCTTTTTCAGCTTGAGATCACTTTTTGGCTAGTGTGGCAAGCGTTGACGTCACATTTTTTGATACCATTTCATTTGCTAAAATCTCTTTCTCACTTTTAATGCCCAATAATTCCACATCATTTTTGAGAGATTTGTGCTTTAAAAATCCACGTAACATCTAACCTTGTGCTATGATAGACTTACCTTCAAAAATATGTTTCAATCCAAAATTTACTTTATCTCGAACTGTCCTTTTAGCCATTGGTGGTCCTAATTCTTCAATTTTAGTTAGATCCATATTTTCTAGAAACTTGTAGTTGTATACAACATTCTTGGAACTTCCAATTAATTGCACTGAAACTCGAGGTGTGGTAGTATCTTCTTGTGGTTTAATGTGTTCCCTGCATAAAAAAAAATATTAACTTCTAATTTGAAATTGACATATACATATTTTTAATTTTAAAAATATCTTGAACTACAATGTTTTTAAAAAAAAATACAAAATTCAAATTGAAGAAACTATTGACTCACCAGTGAGATCGATATCAATATTCTCTTGGATATTTTTGTTTTCAATATTCTCGTTGACAAGTTCCTCAACATTTCTCATTTCCTCTTCATTGTCATGCACCTCTACATCTATTTCACGATGCTCTACATCCACATTTATTTCATGGCTTAATCTTTCCCTTTCCTCTCACCTTTTTTTTGTAATCTCTCATTTTTATCCGCTGAATCAGTTCTTTTTCGATCGTGCCTTGATAGGAAATTCCTTTGGTTTCCCATGTTCACAAAATTGGAAACCTAAAATCCAATTCTATTTGGACCAAATACCCAAAAAAACATAAAGACTTCAGAATAAGTACTTCATGCTTTCAATAAGAGAGAAAATTAAAAATAAATAATTAAAATCATAACGACATTTTGCAAAAATACTTCATGCCTTCATAGAGACATTTTTCCAAAATACTCCATGTCTTCAGAGAGACATTTTGAAAAAATACTTCATGCATGCATGCACCCAAAAAAACTTCAAAAAAAAAATTTGCACCTAGAAAAACTTTCAAAAAAAATTTCGCTAAAAAAATTTCGCACCCAAAAAAACTTAAGTTTTTTTTTTCCCCAAAAATAATTTTGCACATAGAAAATATTCACACCTTGACAGAAAAAGAATTCAGACCCTCACAACTTTGCAATTTTTGGACCCTCGCAACTTCGCAATTTTCGCTGGTTCAGAATGGTCTGTGGAATTAATCTTTTGAAATTTAGTACAATGAATCGAGATAATACATTGTTTGAATATAATAGAAATGTGTTGTAGGGTTCATGGAAAACTAAAGAGGATCCATTAGTTAGGCATTGCCATAGTTTTTTTGTAAATGTATAAAAAATAATTTTCCAATAAAAACCATGTTCTCATTTCTAAGTAATGTGAACTATAACAATCATGGAATCTGTTGCATCTAAGGCATCTTGGTGCTTGTCTTTTGAATGAGAGAATTATTTCTCAATCCATGAGAATGAAACACGATGATGTTGAGTTTGAATTTTCCATAATGAATTCTATCGATGAGTGGGTTGAGGAGAAACAAATTATTGGTCACACAAGTCTAGGTTCAAAAATGGGTTTATATGGTTATTTTCATAGTTGATTTCTAAATGTATACAAAATAATTTTCCATGAAATAACATGTTCTCATTTCCAAGTAACATCAACTACGAAAACCAATGAAACTATTGTTTCCAAGGCATCGTAGTGACCATCCATCAAATGGGAGCATTTCTCAGGCCACATGAATAGAACATGTGATTTCCATTCTAAATTGTCGAATATGAAGGGTGATGCATGATGAGTGGGTGAAGGAGAAAGAAGAAGTAATTCTCTAAGTGAGTAAGAATATGAAATCACAGAATAATCCAAATATTTATCTACAATGCTTGGATATCAACAATTTACTAGCAAGTTTGCCACTATTTCAACATATATTATGCTTGGAGATAAAGTAATAAGGCAACCATTATAAGCTGATTTGTTACCATGGCCAAATATCCTAAACATGCACAAGTCAATTTAACATATCATAAGCATAATTTCCAAGTTTTATTTTGAAATTGGATTTGAATTTTGTAAGATATGTGGGAATGCCCCATTCTCAAGTCACATCATGACTACCTCAAGATACTTCTACAACCCCCTGGAAATCGATTCATTGAAACTTGCAAAGAATATATAGTGCAAAACAATAAATTCTCCAATCAACTGATAACACTTTCAGATGATGATGATGGCGATAGGAATACTGGTGATGCCTCCTGGTAGTAGAACAACAAATATATCAGTCAAAACAAATCATTAACTCATCAGTAACAATAAACTATTATCATTTGTTAATACCATGTTGCATAATAAATCAATTATAAACCGAATTTTAGCACCTAAACACTAGTTTAGTCAATTTTCTAAAAAGCATTATGAGACCCACTTGTGGGAACCATGTTGTTACTTTCCATGATGTATAATAGCCCACGATTTATAGAGGCTCAACATAATGAAAAATATTTTGAGATATTTGATGCCCTAGCTGTTGTACCAAGTTGGGAACCCAATACTGGACCTTGGTCATACCTACCTCGTGACAATTTGCACCTCAACCGCAGGTCTCGTGTAGCTTAAATATCAAGGGGTATTTCATGGAAATATTTGAAGCCTATTCCTAGGGATTGAGCCTTGTGTAATGTATCTTTCCCTAATGGAATATTGGGACTCCTCTCGTCATTGAAAATAGGAGAAGAGAAGGGGACTTAGGTTGTGGTGACAGTGGGCTTTAATAGTCCCAAATTATTTTTGTGCATCTAAGCCTTCACCTACTCCCTAAGCCTATTGGTTTGTGAAACAACAAGCCCCATTCACATGTCACTCTATGTGGGGTCAAATCATAATTTACACTAATAATTAGTAAATGGAAAACCTTGGAAATTATTATACGAACCAAAGTTAAAATTGGAAATGATAGTATAAACATAAATGAGCTTCTCTTTGTTTCAAGAATAATATATTCTCTATTGAACAAGTCCAACCATGCGAAGGTGGAAGCTTATATGGCCCCTACCCCCACCTACCACCGCCCCCAACACCAATATTAATTCCCTAATACCAAATATATCTACTATAATATATTTGAAAGAAACACAATAACATTCAAGCATAAAAAATAACTGGAAAATAAAAATTTGAGGTGAATGAAAGAGAACAAACCAACATAAAATATATAAATACATAGCTCATAATTTTCAACATTTTGATATAATAATCTTCTTCCTCATCCAACTCATCATCTTTATCATCCAATTCAGAACTCATGTTCAATTGATTCTCCCTATCATCATCATCATCATCATCATCAACTATATCATCATCTGGAACATTCTCTTATATATTTGGTTCGACTTCTTCAAGTTCTTCATCCAATACAATGTCAATATCATATATTTCATCCAAATTAACATTGTCTAAATTAACATATATTCAATGAACTTCTTCAACAACTTCTTCTAACACTGCATGAACCTCCTGCTCCTCTACATCATCTTCTTCTTCAATTTCATATTCTTCTGCTACATTATGATTTATGGGCCTTCCTCTGGGATCATATATAACAATATATGACCAATCCACTTTACCTAGAACATCTACGTAAAATTCCTATTCACATTGGCTTGGAATAAATCTAATCCTTGCTCAACATTCCTTGTATCAACCATCATAAATCTATTAGCATGCTCAGTAACAATTCTATCAGGGTCACGTTCATGGATTTGTAGCCTACACCATTTGACATCAAACACAACTAACTTGAAGGATTTAAAATCACATTCAAGTATGTCATGCAGATACGCATAGTATCGATTGTCAAATACTTCTGGATGTCTGTCACCTCTAGAGGAAACATTGATAACTTGAAAAACTACAGTTATCCCACTATCAGAAGTTTTCATATTTTCATCCAACCTTTTGATGCGAAATTTGTGGCCATCACACCACATTTTTTGTGATGTTTCAACTGAAAAATGTCAGACACATAGAAATTGCAATGTCAATTGGTAAACATATTTATACTTACAAAATTTTAAAATTAAGAAAAAAACACACAATATGCATCGATATAATTGTAAACAAAAATAAGTAGGATGGGTGAATATGCTTCCCTGATAATCTTTTAAACCATATGCTAAATCAATTTTTGTCTATGTAATATTGGTATCTACACTACGTTGAGCTTCTTTGACTAATGTAGATACACCATGTCATGATAAAATACCATTATTAGCTTGTTTGCATCGTTCAATCCATGCATTCATCCAGTCAAGATTGTTCGCAATGTATAAATGTATTGCATCCCACTCTTGACTGCCCATATTAAAATAAAAAAATTCAAATATATATAATTAGTTACCATTCTTTACCTTCATAATAATGGATTATGCATGAAGACTAAAAATTAAATAAGTATGATATACATAAAAACAAAAAATTCAAATTTGTTATAAATATCCACTATCTACTTACATATCACTTTCCTCATTTCCCCAATAAGTCTCCCCTTAAATGTTTTTCATGAAGTTGACATCCCAAATGTGATCCAATACATTAATACTTTTTCTTATTGCAGAATTATATTGAAGAATATAAACCATGGTTTGATATACCATATATCCCTCTACTATAGAACCCTAAGGACGTGCTCTTTTTCTGACCAAAGCCTTCAGTGATTTCAAGTGCCCCTCAACCATCCACATTGATCTTGTGTGTACATGTCACACTTTTCAATCTCCTCAACTTGGTGTCCGAGGTAGTGTTATTGTGTATTGAAAAATGTGAGAGGAAGATATTTTTTCATTTCACACATGAGACGAGGAATTTGTTTCCTCCATTACTTTATATATTCTTTATCGATTTCCTTAAATGACAACCATCTATAAATGAAGCAAAAAAATCACAGGTTTCAACAAAAAAAGTATATAGTACATGATGACAAGTAAAACACATGGAGTCAAAAATAAGTTGTAAAACAACTTATTGAACAAGTTCCAATTTGCACATAAATCTCCACTTACCTCATGTATTTGCCAAGATCATATATAAGTTTTTTGACATTGTTGTCAAATTTTTCTGGGAGAGATCGAGGTAGAACATATTGTAACAATAATAACATATTGTAACAATAATAAGGATCGATCATTATTTTTTCCCAAATTAGTAGAAAAAAACACTAATTAACAAGATGTTTCACCAATGTCTAAATATTTACACCAAAATAATTACCTTAATGAACACATGCCAATCATGAGTTATTACCCCACCTAATTCACCTTTCTTTGCTAGGATATTATTTATGTTTGAAGACAATCTAGTTGGAAATTTAAGTTTTTCAATAACCTCTTTAACATCCTTGCTTTATTGCTCTGTTAATAACTTTGGAAGGGTACTTATATTTTGGCCATCTCCATAGCTATTTGAATGAATCACACTTTGCAATGCATGGTTGGACTCCTTAATGCCATTACAAATCTTGAAATTTTCTTCTTTATCTCTCCTTCCATCTAAGATTCACCACTTACATTCTTCCCAATGTGCATTGTATCAAACAAATGAACAATTTCTAGGTGCTCATAGTAGGGGAGTCTGTTCAATTGCTCGGTATAACTTTTCATTCCTCGTGGAAGACGTTCCCTATTATTAATGCCTTGAGACCTACAATGTGAATCATAATTAACAATATTATAACAACAATATAACTTGTATGTTAGTACAATGAATAAAATGCGATAAAAACATAAAATTATTCAAACATATCATGCATATTAACACATAGACAATTCGATCCATACCTTGAGAGACTATATTATATTGTCCATGTACGAGGTTTCATTCTCTGTGGTCTTAATCCAATCTCGTCTTTCCCTTTGATTTTTTTTTAATATTATTTATTTGTTATTATTATTATTTTAATTTTTAATTATTATTTTTAATTTTTTAATTTTTTTTTGGGTACTTTGGTACCTATGGTTCTTAGAAAGGAGGTTCCTATACTCGTCAAACACCTCCTTTCCTAAGCTTCTTGAACGACGATATTTCATCTTAGGACCACAAACTGAACAAGAAAATTTACTCTTTGTTTGAAGACCTACAAGAGATGGAATAATTTTTATATCAATTATTTTCAGTTATATGTATAATGAAGGCACTATTTAGAAAACATACATGAAATGAACTTCATAAAATTAAACACTATTAACAAAAATGGGCAACATCGAGTAAGTAGATTTGGGATCTCCAAATGGATAGACATTGTCAACTGCTAATGAAAGTCTTAGATTGTGAGGTTCTCTTTTAAACTTTGAACACTTTTCCTCTATATTCCTAAATGAAGACCCATCTGCAGGAATTTGAAGAACACCATCTTCACTTCTATTCATTGCATGGTATTCCATAAGTTTTTTTATGATTTTGCACCTGAAAAATTGTCGCAGATGTGGAATTATGGGAATATAATGAAGAACCTTCCAAGGCACCTTTTTTGTTACTTTATTAGTTTGATATCTATTCTCATCACATTTTGGGCATTTTTACTTCGATGCATGTTCTTTATAATATATAATATCATCATTAGGACATGCATGAATAAATTTATAGTCCATTCCAATATCTTTCATAATGGAATGTAAATCTTGGTACGTATGAGGTAAAACATTTGATGGTGGTAACACAAATTCACCTAATAATATACAACATAAAAAATTAGCGTTGGTTAATGTACTAAAAAATATTAATCGTACATATTGAATCCAAATGTTACAAATTAATTAAATGATGATCAACATACTAAGATTAAAAACAAAGAAAAAAATAATTTCTTTATCATGTATATAGTACAAAATGTGACAAAATATATTACATACCTTAGGATCCGTGTCACACATGTGTTTGAAAAACCATTCACCACCTTTAAGTTGATAAAAAACAATAGAATAAAGAGAAGAGATGTTTCCTAGCCTTCATAAAGAGGTTGAATTTCCCTCTCAAGTACAGGTATATCAAAAGCACAGTCATCATACTGGTTGCCATAATCATCCATTCTAACATTATTAAATGTCTCTACAATCAATCTATTTGTCCCATCTTCTTCAACTATGTTATTGGCATCAATATCCTCTTCCATAGGATCATTATCTTGATCCTCAATATTCACTCCATGTTCTTGAACAGGCGCTTGTACTACAAACAACTCTTCCTCGTCGAGCAATTCCCTAAGTGGCCCATACTATAAAATTACAATCAATAAAGTAATATTAGTATATATAACAAATATTTAAATGTCAATACAACTGTTTAAAAATATAATATATAAGGAAAACAAAGACAAAGAGACATACAACTTAGGTGAGACTAAGAAACAAAGAAAACAAATAAATGATGATGCTCGTGCAATTTATCAAGATATTTAAGAAAATGTTGAAAAAATATAATAAATATGTTACTTTTCTTAACATGTAGGAAGTGAGACACTTTCTCAGATATATAGTCACGCCCATAATAAAAAACATTCTGATCTTAGTTTTCATTCATCATTATAATGTCATGTTCTTTCTTAATTTCACTTAGAGGCTAGAAGTTTTAAGAGGATGGGTGTGAAAGCATGAGCTTGGGTGAGAGAAAGAAACAAATACAACAAACAATGTGATCATGAAGCTTGTGCATTTTAGCAAGACGTTTAAGATTAAGTTGAAATTTTTTAGGAACAATCAACACACATGAGCTATAGGAATGTGTTTGACACATATTCTAATGATATGTAAGAATGTTTAATGTGGAGAAGTGCACCAAAAATAACTCTAGAGATGTGTATAGGTGTGACAAATATAGGGGTGAACATACTTAAAAGCGAGACCTTCGACTGTAAGAGGACATGAAAATGACACTTGCACATGCAAACGACCTTGAAAGTGACACCTTCCAGAGTGATGATAACATGAAAACTCCACTTATTAAATTTAAATCAAGCCAAAATGACAATCACAAATTTGAAGGCAACACTTATGAAAGCGAAAGTGTGCAAAAGAAGATAGTTGAGAAAACTCACCAAAATAGAAGCAACCAAGGTGAGGTAGGCTTTCAACAAAATTGCACACTGATTGTTGACATGAGTTGAACATCACAAAAGAAATGTCTTAATGGACAATGTTATGTTTGTTTAAGTTTTCATAAAGGAAGTGCAATTTTTCTTTAGGCAAGTGGTAAGGAAACCACTAAAGACATTTTTTATAAGAAAATATTTTTTACTAAGGCATGATGTCAAATGTCTCTCCTTCTACATAAAATGGGGTATTCTTTATTTTTGAATATTTATTTGATTTTACCAAAATGCTAAAAACTCACTCCTTTGTACTGGTGGTAAGTGAATGTTATAGAATAAAAACATTACACCTAATTCAAAGGGCATTCAAAATGGAATGTTCTACCTTGCATGAGTGATAATAAGTAAGATAAATTTGGAAAAAATAACCATTGATGATTTATCCAACATTTCATTAATTTAGCCTTTTCCTAGAACTATTATAGCTTTGATATTACTTCAATGAGACCCTTTCGTTATCACAAAAAGAGACTTTATATAGAGAATTATTCACTCTATATCACTTGAGCTTAAGAAGTTCATTGCCACCTAAAACATTTTGAAATACCAAGTGCAAGGCTTAGGTACCATATTTTTTTCCTTAAAAAATGAGAAAAAAAGTCTCTTTTATGCGAAATAGAATGTGGTTAGGAACATAACATTTTAATAAATTGTGGTTTATAAATTTAAACTTTTTAATAAATGAAGTCAATTTTTTTTTTAATAATTTTTTTCATAAAATTTGGTTTTTTATTAATTATCATCTCACCTAAATTAATAAAATGGATTCCTTTTATCTTTATCCAATCATCGTTCTCTATAATAATTTCATTTTTAAATAATTTTTTATACAATTTTTTTTAATGATACTTATATTTTATTACTTTGTCTTATAAAATTTATTACAATATATTATATAATTATTTTCTTGTTTCCTATAAAAATGTATTCACTATGTCCTTCTTTGGAATTATGTGTATAATATACTTTAAATATTATTAATAATGCTACATAAAACTCATGATTAACCTCTAAGTCCTCTAGGTCGTAATTAACCCCCTAAACATAAATTAAACCCCTAACACCTTCACCTCATTCCCTTAAGCCCTTAAGCCCTAACCCCTAAACCCTTAAACAATAAACCCTTATCCCTAAGCCCTAACTCAACCTAAACACTTAATCGACCCTAACAAAAATTATCAAATAATATTTCTCCACATCAAGATGACAACATGGGTCAAACACCTCCCAAAAGAATATAAAATTTACAATAGAAAGGCAATACAATTTACATTACAAAGACAGACAATATAAAATACAATATACATGTATAGACATTTACAAAAAGAATCTACAATACAAAGACATATAATGAATAACTTACTAATGAATGATATTCATGTCTTCCTTTAGTGTGTCCATAGTCTCTACAATGCTTTTTAGTTGTTTTTATTAGAATTATCCTTGGCCTCAAGCCCTTACAATTTATACAAGGGAAATAACATCTTCAATCCTTAGAAGCTCCCGATGCCAATCCCATGTATCCTTGGCCTCCTTGAGGAATGTTATGTGACATCCTTTGTCACCAAACTTTCAGTGATGATTTTGTTCAAAAAATAATCTCAAAATAAACCTACAGCCTTTCAAAACAATCATAACTAATATAGAAATTATGCCAAAGTTATATGATGTTAATTATATATATATATATATATATATATATATATATATATATATATATATATATATATATATATATAATGATTATATTATATAATGATTATATAATCTTAATATTATAATGATTATATAATATAATCTTAATATTATATATATATATATAGATAAAATTTATATTATGATTATATAATATAATATAAGATTAATATTAATATATTATTGGTATTGATATTAATATATTTTAATTATATATTAATAATATTATATATAGTTATACATTTATGTTATATTTATTATAATTAGTTAAACTCAATATAAAGCGGTCCCATATTAGACGTTGTCAACGAAAAAAAGCCATTAATGGTGGAATTTAATGTTATACAACGATTTATTTCCATTTGTCAGATATTGGACAACATATTAGACATTTCATATTGTGAAAAACATACGATAAAAGAACTTTTGTCAGATGTTTGACAACCGTTGGGATTATAAAAATAAACAAACTAAAAAATACAAAAATTCAAAATTCGATGGGAAAATAATTTATGTCAGATATTCGACAGTTAAAGAACTCTCGTTGGATATTTGATGACCATCATGATTAAAAAAAAAAAAACAAAAAATACATATATATATTTTTTTTAACTGAAACGGTTATGTTTTATTTATGAGAAAAATCAGGTTGGGGCAAGCCCATCAACCATTTACAGAGAGAAGAAATTTCATTACATCATCCTCAAGGGATTAATGCCTTAACCGGGTTCTCAGCATTTATGCTTAGCATTCCAGTATCCAGTGTACATCCTATGTTTTCCAAGCTATCCGCTTCCTTTTTTGAGCTCCAGAGAATATGGAAAAATTGTGTCGAGGGAATTTCTTGCAAGATTCTCTTCAATCTTCTTAGCTGCTTATTTAGCCTTGGATCCTTTAGATCTTTCTCAGTGTTGAGAGATTTTATCAGAACTTTCGAATCTCCAAAGACTAGGATTTCTCTTATGTATTTCTCTCTAACCAATTGGGAGGCTTTCAATAAGCCAAGGATTTCAGCTTGATTGTTGGTTTTCTGTCCGAGCCCCCAGCTGAACTTGTCTTCTTTGATCCCATTCGGAAAATAGATCACTCCTCCAACACTTGATTTTCCTGGGTTACCTTTAAAAGCGCCAATGAAGAAAATTGTGCACTTACCCATGGTTCTCCACCATTGTTGGAAGCTATCATCTGGATCCCAAATTTTCCATCTTTCCTTTCGAGTTGGACAGGAGAGAATTTGGTTTCTGTCTCTGTAGGAAAAAGCTTCCAACCACGACCTTTCTTCATTTAGGAGAGTTTTTTCCTCTTTAAAGGGGAATTGATTTAAGGTTTCGATTACGAGGCCCTTTTCTCTTGTAGCCACCTTATCTGGGGTCCACTCAGTGTTGTTAAAAATGAGATCATTCCTGGCGAGCCACAACTTCCAACAAACATACTTTGGAATTGCTATACACGCTCGATACCAAAGAGTCTTGCTACTGATTCTATAATGATATTTGTCCTTCCATGAAGAGAACAAAGAGACTATGGAGGTCTGTGGAGGAAAGGGAAGATTTAGGCCTTGTGGAAAGAAAAACCATGCCTTCTTCATGAACTCACACTCGACAAACAAGTGATCCGTGGTTTCCAAAGCACATTTATAGTGAACGCAGTGATGGGGGCCTGCAATGTTCCTTCTGTTCAAGTTCTCGCCAGTCAAAATTTTCATGTGCATTACTATCCAAAAGAAAAAGTTAATTTTTGGGATGCTGAAGCTATCCCAGACCTCTTTCCAAAAGGAAGCTGGATGGATTGAATCCTTCCTAGATTGCATCTGGAAATATCCTTGGGCAGCTGAATAAGCCCCAAATCTGCCCCATCCCCAGGATTCATTCTCATCTTTGTGGACCGGAGCGAAATCAGTGATAGCTTCAATAAGGGTTTCAAACTGCAATTTCAAGCAATTTGGAATTCTTTGGAACTTCCAGCTCTGCCAATTCCCATTTTTATCCCAGTTTGTATCTTCTAACTTCCGAATTCCTTTCTCGATAAGCCAGGCTCTTATCTCATCCATTTCTTTTACTTTTGCTAAAGGAGGGTGACCCATTATTCTATCGCTCCATAGCTTAGTGTTTCTTCCATTTCCAGGTATGCGATAAAGGAAGGTTCTAATAAATTCAATTCCTCGACTACACAAGGTCCAAGCCAGGGAGCCTGTTGGTGTTTTCTCTGTGTTGAAATTATTCAGCGAATGGTTATTAAGATATTTAAGTTTAATAATCTAACTAACCGGATAGTTGGGTTCTGTATGAAGCTGCCACAAAATTTTACAACCCATCGCTATGTTTGCATGCGTGGGATCTCTGATCTGCAACCCTCCTTCCACAAGGGGTCTTTTCACCATTTCCCAATTGACGAGGTGAAACCTTATATTATTTCCTCTTCCTCCATTCCACAAAAATTCCTGCATTAACCTTGTTATTTGATCTGTAATTGATTTAGGTGCCAGCATGAGAGAGGCCTAGAATGTGTGCAGCGCCGATAGCACTAATTTAATTAGAAATAATTTTCCTGCTGTTGCGAGCCAATATCCTCCCCAGACTGCAAAAATGTTTTTGAATTTGGCTATGATTTCCTTCCATAGGTTATTCCTGTTAGAGCCCAGTGTTAATGGGAGTCCTAAGTATTTTATTTTTTGCCAGGATGCAAACCTAGCGAAGCCAAAAAGGTTTGAAATTCTGTCTACAGTATCTTGCTCTGTATTCCAACCATATATAGCACTTTTCCTTTCATTTATCAGAGCACCACAGATACTGTAAAATTTATTGAGAATGACTTTGAAATAATTTTCCATTCGAAGAGATGCTCCTCCGAGAATTAAGGAATAATCTGTGAACAGAGCGTGATTCACATGATCCACTCCTTTTACTATTCAAATCCCAGGAATGCTACCAACATATTTTTCATAAGATAACCTTCTGCTCAAAGTATCTACCATCAGAATGTAGAGGAAAGGGGACAGTGGGCATCCTTTCCTCAGACCCCTGGTTGCTTGAAAGTAATTGGTTGGCCTTCCATTTACTAGTGGTGCGATCCAAACCTTCCCTGTGCAAGATTTGATAACATTTATGAACTCCTGGCTGAAACCAACAGAGTGAAGAACCCTGTACAAGAAAGAACGATTAACTCTGTCAAAAGCATTAGACATGTCCAATTTAATCAGCATACCTTGTTCTTTTTTAGAATGGCTGGAGTGTCGTGCCTCTTGGACTTGAATTACATTGTCCAAGGTGTGCCTTCCTTTCATGAACCCTCCTTGAGCAGGAGAAATAAGTTTTTGCAGTAGTGGTTTGATTAGATTAGCCAACAGCTTAGCCAGAATCTTGTAGGAGGCATTGCAGAGTGAAATTGGTCTATATCTTTCAAAGGTCCCAAGATTCACTTCCTTGGGGATCAGAGCGAGAAATGTGGAGTTGATTTCTCCTCCAACCTTGAATTTTCTCAAAAAGCCTTGAATCATTCTCAGAAGGTCTGATTTTATTATATCCCAGCAAATTCTATAGAAATGAAATCAAAAACCATCTGGCCCTGGTGCTTTATCTGGCTCCATGGACCACACTATTTTTGAGATTTCCTCTTCCAAGAATGGTTTAAACAGGGTGTTGTTATCTTCTGTATTAACCAGATTCTGGATGTGATCGAGAAAATCATTTATATCCTCTTCACACCCATCCCCTTATGTGCTGAGTAATTTCTGAAAATGACTACTTGTTGCTTCTTTAATCTGCTCAGTCCCTTTGCACATCTGCCCACTAGAAGTGGAAATTTATGCAATATGATTGTGTGAGAGACGGGCTCTGTATTGTCTATGAAAAAAGGTTGTGTCTGTCTCCAACTTTTAACCACAAGCAGCGAGATTTGATTCACCAGTATTCTTCTTCTCTCCGAAAGGAGATATATGATCTCCTTTGAGCATTTTTTTCTTTGTCTAACTCCAAAGAGGAGACTTCTGTCTTTTCCATATCAAATTGAAAATCTGCCAGCTATTGGACAACTTCCTTCCTCTGGCTGGTTGGAGTTTTAATCACCTTTTTTATCCAATATTTCAAGGCATACTTCACATTTTTTAGCTTTTTCTTGCATACGAAGCTTGTGGATCCTGTAAATTCTTTATACCAAGATGTTTGGACTATTTAAAGGAACCCATCTCTTTCAACCCAAAGAGGGTTGAATCTAAAAGGAAGAGGACCTAAATCTTCCTCCTCTTTCAAAGCGAGGAGGATTGGCTTATGGTCCGAGGTTAACTTCAGTAGAATTTTGGAAAAGACTATTCTTATGTCCAAAAATATTGAGCTGTGAATGAAAAATCTGTCTTACCTGGCAGAAATGTGATTCTCTCCTGTTCTATTGTTAGTCCAAGTGAATTCTCCTCTCACAGGTTTAAAATCAACCAGATCCCATTGTTGGGCAAGATTTTCCACAAAAGAGAGCATGGAGTCTCTAGTATAAATTCCACCTCTTTTTTCTTTTGGGTCCATTATGATATTTAGATCTCCTCTTATGACAATAATCTTTGGGTTGTGAAGATCTAAAAAATCTGACAGGGACTTCCAGCACTCTCTCTTTTCAGCATAGTTTACTGGGACATACATATTGACTAATGCTTGACTGAGATTACTTGTGATGTGTCGAAGTTCAGTGAAGATCCAATGTTGTGTTTCATGGGATGTTTCTAGAGAGAAGGTTTTTCCAGACCAAAGGGTTCCTATTCCTCTAGTTGTGCCCCTAGCACTAACTGCCTTCCCATTATCGAATTTCCATTTTGAGCTGCTAGTATGAAGAAGGGAATCCCCTTCTATTTTGGTCTCTTGGAGCATGAGAATATCTGTGGATTCCATTTTCAAAATATATTTTATTGCTTCTTCCTTTATAGGATTCCCCAAACCCCTGTAGTTCCAAGAGACCAGTTGCATTACTTACTACTCATTGGAGCGAGACCACCTCCCTTGGCCGGCCTGGTTCTAGTATTCGTCCCCAAAGACATCTCGATGGTGGCTTGACTCCCTAAGGTTTTTATCCTTTCTGCTTCTTCTTCTCTAGTTTCCTTGAGGGTTTTCCTTCCAGTTATTTTCGAAGGCCTCTCAAAGGTCTCATCCTCCGATGAGCCTGAATTTTCTGTGGTCTTCTTTTTTCTTATGATTTCTGCAAAAGAAGGAGAGGGATTATTGCCTAGGACTGAACTTGAGGGGATTGTTTCAACATTACATGATTCTAGAGAGGTGGTGCCATTTAGCTGAGGGAACCCTTCCCGATCTTCTTCTAGAGGATCTGGAGGAGTTTTGAGAGGATCAAAGGAATTTTTGGCTGCCTCAGTGTTGTTAGGTTCCTTGCTCCCTGAATCTGCAGGATTTCCATTGCTTTGCCCTGATTTTTTCCCAGTCTCTTTGCCTTTTGATTTGTTGTTCTGCCTGTTGTTTGCTGGTTTCTTGACTTGATTCCATTGTTATCCTTTCTCTTTCTTTGTTACCTCCTCATTATTTTTCTTGCAATACCTTGCAAAGTGCCCATACTCATGACAATGTCGACATTTGAAGGGAAGCTACTCATAGTCAAGCTCTTGGATAGCAATAGTAAGTTTGATGGCCTTAGGTAAGCCAACTTCCAGATCGATTTCTACACATATTCTGGCACTAGAGTATTGATATTTTCTCACCGCTTGATCTATGTATTTACCAAGGGCATTGCCTATGTATTACAATGACCTCTGATTCCAACAATGGAGGGGTAGATGAGGTAGTCGCACCCACACTGGTACAATTGTGGGTACATCCTGAGCTGGATCGAAATTTGGAGACCATTTGTTCAAATAGAGGCCCTGAGGGCCCATAAAATATGGCCCATTCCTGAAGATCAGACTTCTATCCTCAGCATTGTCAAATACAAACACTAAGAACCTTTCCCAACAAAATGACTTTTGAATCCTTCCGAAACCAGCGGGATCCAGTTTAGATTTACCCAATATTCTACCGCTTTCGGGGATGGCCAGAGCCCTGTGAACTGACCAATGAGTCCCCTCTCTACTAGATTCAGAGAAGGTCTACATGTTCCTTCCACTGGCAGAGCCACCGTAGGTATACTGTCCAATTTTTTAACAAATTTCTACTAGGCTCCGGTAATCAGGCTTTTTCCAGCTGCTGCAACAAGTTTCTTCAAAGATTCTACTTTAGGAGGCGGGGGAGGAGGGATCAGAGAGCCACCACCTGGATCCATTGCGGCTGAGATCCACTGTTGGTTGTATGCTTGCGCAGGCTAGGGCAGACCATGTGCTCTCAGACCTGCACTCTCAAGCAAGCGAAAATTGGAAAAATACATTTAACTTTAAAAAAAAAAATCGATTTTATCCGTTCCATTGGATTCCACCATTCAAATTTCCACCCATGTGTAGTAGTGGAGGTATATCAAATTTCACATGAACTAAATCCAAAAGAGTTAAAATGCATCACACTTAAAAGATTCAAAGAAAAACATTATGTGAAAGCATTAAAATTAAAATTAACGCATCAAAATTAAATCTAATTATCTTATATATCAATTTCGATATATAAAATAATATATATATTATTTTTTAATTAAAATTCACATTGCATCAAAATTCAAAGACATTATTACACAATATGAAATTATTTCAAAGCATTGAAATATCAAAACTAGAAACATGATTTTCAAAGTATTAAAATATTAATATTAACATGTATTTTTCAAAATTAGCACAAATTCATATGTGGGAGATTTCAAAGGAAGTCCATTCTGTAGATAAAGCTTTCAAGCTTCGAACCACTGCACTCTACACAATCTATTAACCTAATTACACAACGATAACCATAATAATAAGTGAGACTAGTCAAATTGCATGTATTATGAATTACAATTAAAACATCAAAGAAAAACACATTATTACAAATCACCACATTCATTATTTGAAACATTAAAATTAATTAAAATTAAATATAATTATCTTATATCTTAATTTTTTAATTAAAATTCACAGTGCATCAAAATTAAAAAAGCATTATTACATATAACATTATTTCAAAGCATTAAAATATAAAATCTAAAAACATGATTTTCAAAACATTAAAATATTCATACTAACATTTTTTTTTTCTCCATATCAAGATGACAACATAGGCCAAATACCTCCCAAAAGAATATAAAATACATTTACAAGAGAAAGAATACAATTTACAATACAAAGACATACAATCTAAAATACAATATACATATAAACATTTAAAAAAACAATCTACAATACAACGACACATAAGGAATAACTTATTAATGGGTGATATTCATGTTCACCTTCAACGTGTCCATAGTCTCTACAATGCTTTTTAGTTGTTTTTATTAGAATTCTCCTTGGCCTTAAGCCCTTCCAATCTCTATGAGGGAAATAACATATTCGATCCTCAAAAGCCACTGATGCCGATCCCACGTATCCTTGGCTTCCTTGAGGAATGTTGCGTGACATTTTTTGTCACCAAACTTTCAATTATTTTTTTGTTCAAAAATTAACCTCAAAATAAACCTACAACTTTTCAAAACAATCACAAGTAATTTATCAACTATGACAAAGTTATATGATGTTCAGAAATATATATATATATATATATATATATATATATATATATATATATATATATATATATATATATATATATATATATATATATTTTTTTTTCTTTTCTTTTTTTTTCTTTTTTTTTCTTTTCTTTTCTAAATAAGACTAATTTTATTAAAAGCATATAGTACAAATGGAGTTACAAGAAGGAGAAACTAGATAGCGAGGAAGCCGTAAATGAACAGTTAACCTCGGTCCCATATCGTAGCCAAGAGAGAACAAAGAGGATCCAGAAGAGAAACATGGGAAACATGAGAGATAAACACGAGAAAATTCCTAGGATGGGTAGAGGAAAAACAAAAATATTTACCCAGAGGGGGTAGAATCTTTGATACAAAATTTATTTCCTTTTTTTTCATAACTTTGACCCAACCGTCCTTGGGCAGGTGGGATAAGACCACTTGAAGATTGTTGATGATTAAGGGAAGAATATCCTTATCTGAGTCGGAGGAGGCAGACTCATGAGATCATTTCTGAGTATTCAAGGAAGCTTTCGGTTCTCCAAGGTCTGCTAAGTTTGTTTCCATCTCTTGCATCGCTGCCTCCTCATCAGCTTCAATCTCCTCCTCATATGAACTGAGGGAGTCAATGTCATCCATGGGGGGTGGAACACAAGGTTTCTAACTTTTGGATTTCAGTTTTTTAAGACCTTTCTTCTTTTGGGAAAGGAATATTGTGTAGGAGTTCTAAATATGCCTTGTTTTATGACAGTGATGACATCAAAATGTAGTGTTCTCATAATCCAAGGTTCGAGACTAGAGGAAATCCTCCACTTTGAGAAGAATTTGATCAAGAAGACCCTTGCTTAAGTCAAAATTTGCACAGATTTTTCCATATGTGTATATGCCTTTCTCTACCCTGAAGGGATCCGTAGTTAGAAAGCGACCCAGAGAGCTTCCCGTACTTTGGAAGACAGAGAAGTGCCAAAGGTGAGTGGGTAAGTTTGGAAGCCTGACCCAAATGGGAAGTTTGGTGATGACTACCATGGAGGGATCGAAGTCTAGGAACCAGGGGGTGAGGAATAGCCCTGCTTTTCCCTAAAACCATGGACCACCAGTTAAGGCTTTTTAACAGTTCTCATCAAAAGAAAATAAAACTATGAAGAAGACCTTTGAGCAAAGGAACACCTTGACGTTTTTGGTCCAAGTGGAATGAATCCATTAGTACAAATCTGCTGAGCAAGGCCATAATCCATTGAATCGGAAAATAATGGCAGATTCTTCAAATTTTTTATGCTGGTTTTCAAGATCTAGGTGGGAAATTTATATCGAGGGCACATCCTCTGATTTATCCACTAGAAAAGGCTTGGGGCCTCTGAGGGTTGAGGAGTCTTCTTAGGAGGTTGTGCATGGAAAACATCTTTGTAGGAGAAGGCTTGTGTAGAAGAAGGTTGTCCAACAGCCCCTCCTCACAAGGGAAGGGATAAAATCACAAAGGCATCCTTTTCAATATGATAAAATGAGAGAGGAAGAGAGATCTACATTTTTTTACCTCCATATAGAAGACACTGAGAGGCATAAGGAATACCCAACTTGAGTTCTAGATCATATGATAGATCTTTTACTAGATCTGTTGAATGAACCCAGAATAGCATGGTTTTTCTAGATAGAAGAACGATCTGATTCTCAAAGGATGGGGATAGAAAAGTAGGGGCTTCCTGTCCTCTAGATCTCCATGGAGGGGCCAGAGTGCCAAGATTTGCAAGATCGCTACTACTCTAGGTAGTCTCTATGCGATTATCTTTTCCTTTGGCATGAATGTCGTCCTGGTGCCAAAAATCTAGGGAGGCACAATGGGACGGAGATTTTAAGACCTACTGAGGATGACTGAAACAATCGCTGGCCTTCACATGACCCCACAGCTCACTGGCTTCCCCATGCGTCGCATTGGGGATGGGATTCCTCCCGATCCGATCTACAACAGAGCTACTGTCCTTCAAAATGCGGATATTTTCTTTCCTGTTTGTGGCTAAGAGTGCAGAGTTTTTATTGAGTTGGCCGCCCTCTACCATATCCCTTCCTCCAGGTTTGCTTCTGACACGGTGCACTTTTTATTTCTTCAGCAGCTCAACGGGTCTCAAACTGTAAAGGGATTCAGGTGCGACCTGCAGTCTTACAGTGGCAGAGGGAAGGAGAGCCGACGCGTGAACCCTAGTGGTCTTCATACTCGCTCTCCAAGAGATTAAACGTCTCAAGAATGTTGGATAGGAAGTTCCCTCATATATTAATTAATATTAATATATATTAATAATATTATATATAATTATAATATTTATTATAATTAGTTAAACTCAACGTAAAGCAGTTTCATATTAGACATTGTCAATGGAAAAAAGTTGTTAATGATGGAATTGAATGTTATACAATGGTTTATTTCCATTTTTCGGATATTAGACAGCATGCCAGACATTTCATATTGGGAAAAATGTCGGATATTCGACGATAAAAGAACTCTTATTAGATATTTGACAACCGTCGAGATTATAAGAATAAAATAAAATACAAAATACAAAACATCAAACATTCGATGGGAAAAGAACTTTCGTTGGACATTCGACAATTAAAGAACTTCTGTCAGATATTCGATGACCATCATGATTAAAAAAAGCATTTAGCTTCTGACAATTTTTTCGATTTTATCTGTTTCTTCAGATTCCATCATTAGAATTTACGCCCATGTGTAGTGGTGGAGGAAGATCAAATTTCACATATACTAACTCTGAAAAAGTTAAAATCCAATACACTTAAAAGATTCAAATAAAAACATTATTCGAATTCATTAAAATTTAAATTAACTTATCAAAATTAAATCTAATTATCGTATATATTATTTTTGATATATATTTAAAATTTAAAATTATATATATATATATATATATATATATATATTAAAATTCACATTGCATCAAAATTAAAAGACATTATTACACAATATGACATTATTTCAAAGCATTGAAATATCAAAACTAAAAACATGATTTTCAAAGTATTAAAATATTAATATTAACATATATTTTTCAAAATTAGCACAAATACATATGTGGGAGACTTTGGAGGAAGTCCATTATGCAGGAAGCTTTCAAACTTTCATCGTACAAACCTATGCACTATGCACAATCTATTAATAATAAAAAATGAAACTAGCCTACTTACACAAAGATAACCATAATAATAAATGAGACTAGTCAAATAGTATGAGTTATGCATTCAATTAAAACATCAAAGAAAAACACATTATTACAAACTACCACATTCATTATTTGAAGGTATTAAAATTAAAATTAATCAATATTAAATCCATTTATCTTATATCTTAATTTTTAAATTAAATTTCACATTGCACCAAAATTAAAAAACATTATTACATATGACATTCTTTCAAAGCATTAAAATGTCAAATCTAAAAGCATAATTTTCAAAACATTAAAATATTAATATTAACATATATTTTCAAAATTAACACAAACGCATGTGCGGAACTAGAAAGAAGTCCATTGTGTGGAGGAAGCATTCAAGCTTTCATTGCGTGGACCCCCACACTCCATACAATCTATTAATAATTAAATAACCACAATCTATTAACGAAAAAAATAAAGCAGCCGTAATTACACTGAGATAGAAAAACACTATTTGAAAGCATTAAAATTTAAATTAACGTATAAAAATTAAATATAATTATGTTATATATTAATTTTGATATATATTATAAATTTAAACTAATCTAGATATTGTTTTTTCAATTAAAATTCAAATTACACCAAAATTAAAAAACATTATTACATAATATGACATTATTTCAAAGCATTAAAATATCAAAATTAAAAGCATGATTTCCAAAGAATTCCTCCACACTTTGCACAATCTATTAACAAAAAAAAATAAAGCACCCATAATTACACTAAACACTATTTGAAAGAATTAAAACTTAAATTAATGTATAAAAATTAAATATAATTATCTTATATATTAATTTTGATATATATTTAAAATTTAAACTAATATAGATATTATTTTTTCAATTAAAATTCACATTACATCAAAATTAAAAAACATTATTGCATAGTATGACATTATTTAAAAGCATTAAAATATCAAAATTAAAAGCATGATTTCCAAAGAATTAAAATATTAATATTATCAAATATTTTCAAAGTTAACAAAAATGTATATTTGCGACTGTTGAGGAAGTCCATTGTGTGGAGCAAGCTTTCAAGATTTCATTGTGTGGACCTTCTCACTCAACACAATCAATTAATAATAAAAAATGAGATGAACCTAATTACACATAGATAACCATAATAATAAATGAGGTGAGTCAAATTGTAGGTATGCTAACTCCAAAAGAGTTAAAACACATTACAATTAAAAACATCTAAAGAAAAACACGTTATTATAAACTACCACATTCAGTATTTGAAAGCATTAAAATTTAAATTAACCCATCAAAATCAAATACGATTATCTTATCTTATATATCAATTTCAATAGATATTTAAATTTAAAAATAACTATATATTAAAACTAAAGGCATGATTCTCAAAGTACTAAACAATTAATATTATCTTATATTTTCAAAATTAACACAAATGCATATATTCAATCAAACCTAACTTATATATTGAATAAAATATAACTAATTAACTCTCTCTCTCTCTCTCTCTCTCACACACACACACACACACATATAATTTAATGTATTAAAACTAAAACAATAGTCTTACATCATTTGACAGGCACAAATGGACATAGGATGATTCTGCAACTATGGAATTGAGCGATTGAGAATACCTAGTCATATGCATCATCATAAGCACCACTTTTTTATTTTCGGAGTGTGGAGAGATTTCATTGTGTAGAGTTTTCTCCGCACTCGGCACAATGACTAAGATTCTGTACAATTCATACATTGTTTGTTCATGATGCAACATTGACTATTGGGTTCTATTATTTTTACTTGTAACTAGAACATGAAAATCTGAAGACTTTATAACTTTGAAACATTGAACTCACATAACTAGAAAAAAACTGTTGACTCAACAATAATTTTATGATCAGTTAAAAATTAATTGACGTCCTCCACAACATCTCATTGTTGTATGCAGAGTGGGGAGAGATCTCATTGTATGGATTTTTCTCCACATTCTGCACAATGACAAACCTTGCACACAATTCATACACACTCTATTTGTTCATTCCACAACATTGAGTATCGACTGATATTATTTTTATTTGTAATTGGAACATGGATATTTGAAGACTTCATAACTTTGAAACATTGAACTCATGTAATTGGAAATGAATTGTTGACTTAGCAATAATTTCATGACCAATTAAAAAACAATTGACGTCCTCCACAAACACTCCAAACAATCTTTCTGTCAATCAAAGTAGTCTCGATAACTACAACATTGAGAAATTATTAGTAGTAGCTGAGAGGTTAATGCCGCAAAAATAAGAAACTGAGTGTATGAATTGTGCGGAAGCTTGATCATTGTGTAGAGTGCAAAGAATAATCCACGTAATGAAAGTTCTCTCCACTCCACAATATACTATGCAATGTCATGGCATGCCATTTTTGTTTGAGAAGTATAAAACAAAAAAATTGTGTGGGTAACATATAAATGTACATATTTCACATTGTGTCAATTTCTTGTTGTCATCACATAGAACTGCCATTTAAATTTTCATTTTGAGTTGTTGTTGATGAGGCATGATTAACTACAAATCTTTGTGGAGGTGGATTTCATTGTGTGGAGTGTGGATGTGCAGATAAAGAATGTGCCGAAATGGATTTCATTGTGTGGAGTGTGGATGTGCAGATAAAGCATGTGCCGAAATGGATTTCATTGTGTGGAGTGTGGATGTGCAGAGATGAAAATAACAAAAAATTATAGAGAAAATTGTAGAAACATAAAATTCTTGAAAAATGACACAATTCAAAGCCCCCATTGCCTTAATCAAAATAGAGATAAATACTCCTTTGCAACTATTACTCATATTTTTTTTAAGTTGAATTAATTTGTATTTTTAATTATTATTTTATTTGAAATTATTAAAATTATAATATTGGATGTTTGTATAATATCGTTAATAATTATTTAAGCCTAGAAAAAAAGAATTGATAATAATTTTAATTTTTTTAATAAATTTTTTATTTATATAATGGTTGATTTTATAAAGATTTATAAATTTTATTCCAATTCATTTATACGATATTATATATATAATTATTTTAAATATTATTTTAAAAAATATGGTAAGGAAAAATATATTTTAATTTTCAAAATGTGAGTAGACATATAGTTACATAACACATAAAAGGTGGGTGGGTATAATTTCTATACAACTCATTGTTAATTTTATGTATAATCCATTTATCTAGTTGGAGATGAATGCCCTTTCTTGGGATTTAGAGGATGAAGTTTATTGTGGTTATGGGTCTTTGATATCTTATTTGATCTAATTTTATAAGAAGAAAACTTTTTAAGTTTTTTTTTTTTAAGAGTTTTCTCTAACTTAAAACTTATATCTCCTATATCTCATGTTCTTTTGTTTATGTGATCTTCAAGTCTTTCATATTATAATAATTGTTTGATGAAAAAATTATAATAAAAATTAATAAAAAAGCAAACTAATTTCACAAACCATTAATAATAAGAAAAATCTAAACTAATGACATAGGCCTCTCTATTTTCCAACATGGTATCAGAATTCAGAGCTAAGGATTGAAGTATGAGTCTAGAAGATCACTCTGATGGCGTTTGATTAAAGTATGAAGCATCTTGTGGCTTGTCTCACATTTCTATGTGACTTTTATGTACGAGACTGTGGCATATTTCTTGGCAAAATGAACAAAATTCTAGGTAAGACGATACATCCTAGGCTCATACATATTGGCATCATATGGCTTGTTACACAGATCTATCTATGGCTCATTTTAAATAACTCGCTATCTCATGTGCTATGAGATCATTACAAAACTCATTGTGTATGCTCCACGGTTTAAAAACATTGGTTCAGATATTTGGCACCCATGGATTGTATATAAATCACTGTACCTATGGATCACAGTTATGAGAACTGTGATTTGACATCAATATAGAGTAACATCATTTAAAGAATGATATCGGTCACATTTAATTTTTTATGGCTCACATAACTCGTATATGATGAAATCGCACAATGATTCACACAATCAATCGTAGTACATCATTTAAAGAATGATATCAGTCACATTTAATTTTGTATGGCTCACATAACTCGTATATGATGAAATCGCACAATGAATCGTAGTTGTTGAAGAGAGTAGATAATAGTGGCTCGTTGATCTCAGTATGATGGCACACTATATCACTCCGAGAAATGCAATCCAAGACTTGCTATAATCCTATCATTACTCTGTGGCACGTTGACTTTATACAATTCTTGCTGTGTGGTATGATGATTCGCATTATTCGCATTATTTGGATTTGGTATTCGCACTCAGTTGTTCGTGTGTATCTGTGTCGAGACACATATGAATGTAAGGGTCTTAAGATGCAAAGTTCACTCTCAATCCTGTTACACGATTCATCATGGATCAATATCTCTTTTGCATTTATAGTTCGTTGTGTAATCACGATGGCTTGGCAATGAAATATCAATCTATCAATCTATGGTTGAGTTTATTAACAATTGAGGAGTTGACATCTATATAGTGATTTCTCTTAATTGGAATTTTACTTAATGGATTTTCTCGTTGTTTCGTATGTTTGGATGTGGTTAATATGATGGCCCACATCTATAGCTCGATGGTGCGCACAAAGATTATATAACTGTGATTACTCATTCATAAGGGCACACATTATATTCCCACGGTCTGCTTAATAAAAACACTGTTTGGTGTGACGATTATGGTTGATGAACAATAGTTTGATGACCGGGGAGAACCGACCTGAAGTTTGCTATGGCTCATGGTTGATGAACAATAGTTTGATGACCTAGGAGAACCGACCTGAAGTTTGCTATGGCTCATAGTGAAAGAAATGAAGACCATCCTAAAATAATAGTGATCTATATAACAATGAGAAAATAACTATGATAGTAACCAGCAGTTATTCACAAGACAATGACAACGATAGTAGGTTGAGTAATCTTTAAGTAGTATGATGACCTGGTTTAAGAAAGGACGATGTCAATGGAGCCAACTTCAAGAAA
Organism: Pinus albicaulis; assembly: GCA_034641835.2. Lineage (NCBI taxonomy): Eukaryota > Viridiplantae > Streptophyta > Pinopsida > Pinales > Pinaceae > Pinus > Pinus albicaulis. Next base: position 743,101,627 of record CM076579.1, read on the forward strand.
GCCGTTCAAATCTCTGCGAAAGAAGAGGTAAAGTAAGGTTACAAAATGTTTATATGTGTTTTGTGATGATTTTAAAGGGCCCACTTAGATATAAAGGGTCTCTATGTTTTTGCGTTAACAATATGGTTTTGCAATTCCTGGTAGGTCTTCATAACCATAAAGTTTCTAAGGTTAATAGGGTTTGTACACTCTAAAGTCTTGAATATTCTTAGTGTTTAGGGTTTCTAAACCCTAGTTTAGATTGAATAAAACTTAGGAGCAAAAACCATAACCCCTTTTTTGGTTGTTCCCTCAATAGACACCTTAACACTTGTAATAAAACATCTAGGGTTTGCAGATATAAATCTTGCAAGGATAATCCAGGGTATGTGATAAAACCATAACAAGGGTTGAATTGAATAAAACCTAAGGCTTGAAAGTGAAAACCCTAGAGCTGATGTTTCCAATAAAACTGTAATAAGGGTTAGATTAAGAAATATAGGGTTTGTAACCAAAACCCTTGAAGTACACCTTTTGAGAAACCATGGAAACCCTAGATTAACAAAATTGACATCATGCACTTGTATTTTTTATATTTTTCTTGACCATTGTACTTTTCGGTGAAAATTGTAGATACATAATAAAGAATTAATATGAAAAGGATGGAAAAGCAAAGCAACACTTTTTCTTGTTGATGACTCCTTGAAAATGATGAACATGATGGAAAGATGGAACTATAAGGACCCTGATGGATATGATGTTGAAACTTCCAGCTAATGAGTTCATTCCAGGAACTCATTGATGATTGAAAAATAAAGCATATTTTTGTTGCAATATGAAGTTAAAGTGTGCCAACAAATGATAACTTCAGAGGGAGAAAATAGCATATTTTTTCACTGTGTCTAAAAGGCTATTATAATTTGAAAACTATGATATTGAAGATCTACTTGGCATATGACTTGGCTCCTTGGTAGGACATATTTCAAAAGCATGTGAAGATGCTAGAAGGATAATTCATTTGATGATATTGAGCAACATCATATATGGTCTCGTGAAGAAAATGAGAAAGTTGACAATGGAAACCCCAAGGAAGAAGATATTGTAGCTTGTTGATTAGTTTGTTCCATGGGAACTTTGATTGAAAAAGTGAAAAAAATGGAGAAGGATTCTTGTATGCAAAAGGATGTTGATCTAAAAGGAAACAAGTAAGAAACATATGATATCTTGATAAATGACCATCATGTTGGTATATGGTTGGTATGTGGTTTTACTACCTGGAAGAATGTTGCAAAAATGCATAATAACAATTGAGACAAGTGTACCTACAACTACTTGTTTTGAACTCAATTCATTGAATACATGGATTGAGTGTATGGATTTGATAATCCTTGGAGGATTATGTGGTGAATATGTATACATCATCTTGAGATTGAAAGATAGGAGTACAAGAATATAACCCGATGTGTATGTTTCGATGACAATGAAGATCAATTTCATGATTAGAGGGAGCTATGATTAACTCTACTTAGATTGATATAATGCCTCTGTTGATGATGACTAAAAGAAAGTGATATAAAAGATTGATGACATGAACCTTGTCATAGATTATCTCTAGAAAGATAAAATCTCTATATGATGAGATACAAAGGAAAGGAGGAGCCATGTAACTACTCAAAGATCTCCATGAAGAACTAGTGGCTGATGTATTGATGAAGACATGCTAAAATAACTTGTGGTTATGACTTCCCAATTGAAAGGAAGTAAGGAATATCCTCTATGCTTGAGAGGGAGTAAAAAATATCCTTAAAATGTTTGAAAAGGAGCAAGAATCTATTCCCTAGTCAAGAGGGAATGAGGATCTCCTATCTAGTTGAGAGGGAATGATGATGGACATTATATTTCTTCTTCATGTTGCATGTACTAGGCTAGGACTAACAATCGTATGTCTAGTGAAGGCCATGAAGGGAGAATGGGGCACAAAGGATTGGATAAGCATATGAGATTGGTACTCCTTGAGGATAGATAATCCAATATAGGAAGTGGATCGACACTCTTTAAGGATTGGACAGGTATCCAAGATAAGAGTGGTTGAAGAAGACTAGAATTATTTGAGGATGGGTAATCCAAGACAAGAATAGTCATAAAAGGACATACATAGTGAACAACCGGATGGGGTATGTGCCTTAAGTAAAGGTAGTGTGGTTTCTCATGTATACAAGTGTAAAATTATGAATACCTCCCTAGTTAATAGGGAGTGTTAGAGAACATAACTAGTTTTTCTCTTCATAATTTCTACCATTATGTATTTTATGTAAAAAAAAAATGAAAAAAAAAAAATTATTATTATTTTTCTAGATAAGCATGACGTTCATGCTTCAAGGTTTTTGAGTAAACGTCCTATTTGGACCTATTACAAAGAAAAAGGAAAAGCAACTTTTAAATATATAATTTTGGGTTAGAAACCCCTTTAGGTGTCAAGTCAACCTACATATCAAGTTGGCCATGCCGCAATCGGAATTTCTATTCACGCCCCTCTAAACTATATAAATAGAGGGATGATGGAGCTCATTTAAACACACAAATGATGATTTTTGGTCTGAAATATCACAAAGAGGGCAGAGAAGAAGTGGAGGGCTGAATTTTAAAGAGAAGATATCTTCTTGAGCTAAAATTTGTGGAATATCTACCTTGGAAAATCTCTTGTTGCTGGTGTCTTGTCGATGGATGTGCTGGAAAGAAGGAAGGTCTGACTCGACATCTAGAGGGTGAAGTTTTCTATTGTTATGGGTCTTGGATATCTCATTTGATATGATTCTATAAGAATATAATAATCTGGGTTTTCCCCTTGGAGGGTTTTTTCCTTGGCTTGGAGCATATATCTTGTGTTCTTTTGTTTTTGTGATATTCATGTTCATGTTATGGTAATTATTTGATGAAAGAATTAGAATACATATTAATAAAGAAGAAAACTAATTTAACAATCAATTACTAAAGTAAGGAAAATATAAACTAATCTACACGACTCTCGATTTTCCAACAATTCGAACCTTGCAAATCACATTGAATTAGGGAAATTTTTATGTTCTCATGTATACTAACATTTCTCACCAAAAAACACACAAGGAAATAATCAAGGTTTAGGAATTGTAGTGTTTAGTAGTATTTTATTTACACAAATGTATTAAGATTCCTTCTTCAATGGAGCTACCAACCCAAGAGTCCCATAAATACATGAGAACATCCAACCCCATCATATGAATCTAGTATAAAAAAATTCATGATTAAATGGTGATCTGTTTCCCCGCTCTAGATCCTTTATATTCCTCCTTTGGAAAACATTCAACATATTCCTTTATTACTTATGAATAACCATATGAATTTTTAAACTTTTCATGGACAATTGAATCTCCATATAACATTCCACTAGAATTTGATTGGTTCCTATGTATTTTGGGTAGTCACAGTTTTAAAATCTTCCCAAGGAATACCATCACTAATGGATTTTGAGTTCATTTCAAGTAGTCCTCCTCCTCCTCAAATTTTCTATGACTTTGTTTGAGATTTTTAGTACATGCAATTCACCATTAAGTAACCTCCCTATAAAACTCTAAATATTTGGCCAATAACCATTCATATTGTGAAGCTAAAGATTGATCCTAATCGACCACTTGATTAAAATTTATATTCCTATACTTCTATGATGTTATACCATTGAAAGTGGAATTCCATAGTTTTCTTCACTCCAAATCCAAGGGTCCAAGCCCACTTGAACTTTTGACACTCTTCCAACACTTAAGGAAATTCATTTTTTTTTTCAAAGTAAAAGCATGTTAAATTTCCTTCCCTATAACTAAGATATCACGGGTGTTCTTTATAATATTCCTAGTATATATTTTTAAAGTTCATGTAAATATATATATTTCCTTCACTATAGATACCCAAAGTCCTTTTTCTTGAACTATTCTCCAAGCGCTTTTGTTTCTAGCAATTTGAAGAAAAGGAGAAAGTTTTTAATTCCGCACCCTCCTTCTGACTTTGGTACTACCAATGCTTTCCAGTTTACCCATGCAAATCCATTTTTAACATCTAGTTCCAAACTAGATGAGTTAATAGCTAAGTCTCCGAATAATTTTCAACAACCCTTTGGGAACCTAAGAATGTGAAGGCCAATAAATTGAGCTAGCCTTAATGGTTGATTTTAAAAGTACTAGTCTTCATTGATGCATGAGATAATGATTGTACCATACATTCAATACCTTATCTACCTTGATTATTACCCAATGTAAATACGTATTTTGGTATTATTCAAATTCAATATCAAGCCAAGGTACTTTAGATTGTTTTCTAGCTCAATTAGTTGATAAGGATAAAGTGTCAAAATATAATCTTAGTATTCATTAGTTAGTCTTGAAAAAGGAAATGTAGGACTCTTTGATATTGATCTTCATACCCGAGGCAATATAAAATAGTTCTAAAATCTCCTTTAATTTTATAGCATCCCTTATCAATCTTTCGTAGAATATCAAAATATCGTCAACAAAAGGTATGTGTGATAATATACAAGAATTCCCAATTTGTATATAAATACCTCTTCTAAGACTTGATTTAATCATTTAACCACCAAGAGAAATAAGTAAGGAGAGAGAGGAAAACCCTTCCGAATTCCACACTTAAGTATGAATAAAGTGATTGCAATCCATTTAAAAGAATTGAATAGGAGACTACAAATATTCAATTCATTACCTAAATTAAATATGAAGTAGTAAAACCCAAATGAATAAGTAAATGTCTCACATAGATCTAGCTCACTCAATCATAAGCCTTTGAGATGTCAATTTTTAAAAACATATAATTCAATTTGTTGAGAATTATGGAGTGTATTCATTCTTGAGAAATTCCAATAGTTTCATGTATATGTCTACTAGTGAAAACCCTAAATTGTTTCTCGGAAATATGATTAGATAGGAGGGAATTGATCCTTCTAGAAATTAATTTTGTGAAGAGTTTATATATGTAGTTACAAATTGAAATTGGTCTAAATTTATCAAAATAAATAGGGTTATCAAATTATGGTATCAATGCTATGAATGTGGCATCATATGTGGATAATATTTGGATAGTGGACCCAAATTCCTCTACAACACTTCAAATATCTTCCTCCATAAATTCCATATACGATATAAAAAAATTGTAAAGAAATCCAATGAAGACCTTATATATTCTCTTCTACTTGCACTCCTCCCTCCTAACTTCTCCCATGAGCACTTGATTATCCTTTGCATCCACTAAATTCAAGAAACTAGAAAGATAGTTTAAGAAATTTTCAATCGAATCTCTTCTTTCTACTTAATAAATAGGGTAAAAATATTTTACCCTTGTTGTTTCTAATTCTCAAAAAATAGTAGCCATGGATCCATCCTCCTTTTCAATCTTCCAAACAATATTTTGGTTTTTTTCCTTAGATTTTCAAAGTTACGAAATACCTAGTATTTTCACGATCAACTTTTTATCATAGAGATTGATTTTTGAGGTGCCATATGAATTCTGTTAAAATTGGAAACTAGGGTCAAATTCCATCTTTGGACAACTCATTTGATGGAGCTGATGATCGCATTAAATTCCTCTTTTTGAGAGGACAAAAATTGATCTAAATATCATCTCATTTGGACAAGTGGAAGTGTGGTTTTGAATTTATGCCCACACATGTGCAAATTGTTCAGGTCGACCACATCAACATGTAGGCTCAAGAATCCCAATGGATGTGTCTCTTCACCCACAAAAAATTGTATAAATACAAGTGACCTCATGCCTCATTTGGAATCATCATCACTCACACATTATTCACTCTCTTCATATGATTGGTTTATACAACTATTGGGAAAATTCTCTCTCTCACATGTGTGGCAAGGAGGATGAGTTTTATAGGCAGAATTGCAGGGAAAAAATTCAGACTTCTGTGACAAGTTTGACCAGTGTTTACTAAGGCCTTATTTACTGAGTTTGATTGCATTTTTGGGGTCAAAGGTTTGATTTTTCTAGGACGCATATCTGGGAACAAAACCGAGAAATTTTGGGTTGTTTGACCTGCGTTGACTTTAGGGTTGGCTACAATTTGACCGCAACAAAATTACAACAATTTTCTTTCCTTTGACTAAGTTTGATTGGTATGTTTAAGAATGAATTTGACCTCCTAATCAGGTTGAGTTTGAATAAGGAAGATCGAGCTGCTTTGAGGAATATTTTCTATTGTTTTGACGAATGTTGACTTTCTGGTTAGGGCTAAAGTTTGACTGCAGTTGACTGTTGAAATTGACAGGGATGTTTTGACTTTGAATTAGACAAGTCAATTTGACTTTTTTTACTCCCTCTCTCTGCTGAAATTTTGATAATATAATAAGAAGAATTGAATAAAGGGTTTTCCCCACATTGGGGTTTTTCCCTGGAATCCGACATATCTAGTGTTCTCTTGTCTTGGCTTGTCTTCTACATTTTGTTTTATGTTCTATATAAATTTAATGTAAATGTGATTAATGGTTAATGTGCTTGCTACTGGAAATAATTGGAAACTGTCATTGGGCTGCTAAAGGAACATTGAAGTAAATTGTGCTATGCATAAAAAATACCATTGTTAACTAAAATTAACATGGTATTAGAGCCCAAGTGAAGAAAAAGCCCAAGCAAGAGAGAGAAAATAAATCATAAAGAAATATTTGTTGGAAAAGGACAAGCCTCAATGTATTCTACATATTATTTCAAGTCCGAGGATAAGATGAATGTTAAATTTGAATATCATGTATGAAATATGTCCTTAGACTTGACTTTGGAAGAGAATGATGTTATGGATTATGTGCAGGAAAATGTGGTGTGGCCTCCTTCAAATGCCCCAACTGCTACTAAGAAAAAGTATAAGAAAGGTGAGGTCAAAGCTAAGAAAATTATCAGACTCCATTTAAAAACATTTGGTTGCTTACATTATGATTTAGGAACATCTAAGGAGATGTATGACAAGTTGGTTGGGATGTTGAAAGAAAAAAATTCTAATCAAATCCTATTTCTCAAGAACAAGTTGAAGGACACCAAGATGGATAGAGGGGAGTCTATCCAATCATACTTCATGAGGATTACCAAAATCAAGAATGATTTTATATCTTTTGGAGAATTCATTGCTGACATGGAGCTCACTCTTATTTCTCTTGGAGTTCTCTCATGAGCATGGGATGTGTTTAACACCACTATTCTAAAAAATGACAAGATTCCTGGTTTTGATGAATTATTTACTAGATTCACTCAAGAAGAGACGAGGATGATGGAGAGAGACATGCCTTCAAATGGAAATGAGCCCATTGAAATTTCTACTCATGCAAAGAGGAAAATAATGCTGGTCCAAAGAGACAAGGTCAAGGATTCAATCAGTGATTCAAAGAAGGAAGAAAGGGAAGGTGCTACAATTGTAACAGGTTTGGCCACTATGTTAGAGAGTGTCCTCATAAGAAGGATACTCCACGAGATGACGACAACAACAACAATTTCAAAGGCAGTGGAAATAAATGGAACAACAAGTTCAACAACAAAGGAAAGAGAATTTCTCCCACTAGTCGATATGGTAATGGTCGACCTCCCAAAAGGACGAGAAATTCTATCTATGAGGAAAGTAATGTTGTAGAAAAAAAAAAATTATCTTATTTCCGCTCTCACAACTACCTCTCCTCCAAACCCTTTGGATAACTAGTTGATTGATAATGATGCATGAAGGAAATTCACTAGGTACAAGGAATCCCTCTCTAGTTTGATTGAAAAGAAGACTAATTTGGAGATCATACTTGGAGACAGTGCCACCTACCCTGTGAAAGGATATGGATTGTCACTCTTCACTTAAATCAAGTTCAAATACTTCACCTACAAGATGTATTGCATGTAATTGATTTGAAAAAGAGCCTGGTATCTATTTCTACGATGGAAGATAAAGGATTCAAGGTAGCATTCGTTCATGGGAAGTTACATATTTGGAAAAGAAACCCAAAAGATGAATTTACACCTGGATTTAGGGTTGAAGGTATCTATCAAGTTGGAGGAAGTCCTTTCAGAGCTATGACTCGGGATACTTCTGTTCAATACGAATTATGGCACTGAATATTTTCTCACCTTCATTACAAAGCCTTACCTGATGTAAGGAAGATGGTTACAGGTATGCCCAAATTAAATATAGATCATGAAGTTTTTTGTTAGGGTTGTGCAGCTGGAAAGCATATAAGGGGACCATTCCCTTCAAGTGAAATTCAAAGTACCGACATTCTTCAATTAGTCCATTCTAATCTATCTAGTATGTTTCCTTTAACATGATTGGGAGGATATTTATACTATGCAATTTTTGTGGATGAACTCTATTGCAAAACGTGTATCTATTTATTGAAGAAGTATGAAAAAGTGTTCAAACGGTTTCGTTCTTTCAAAGCCTTGGTTTAAAATCAAACATGGAAAAATATCAAAATATTGAGGACCAACAATGGAACTGAATATGAATCAAATGAACTTAATGACTAGTGTAGAGAGGTTAACATTAAGAGGGAGACCACTACTCCATATACTCCTAAGAAAAATGGAGTTGCTGAAAGGAAGAATCGAACAATCATAGAAGATATGCGTGCCATGCTTCATGACCAAGGCTGACCGAAGTTATTATGGGGAGAAGTTGCCAACAATGTTGTATATATTCAAAATAGTTTCCCGCATCAAGCATTGGACTTCAAGACACTCGAAGAAGTTTTCACTAGTAAGAAGCATGATGTTTTTAATTTTAGAATATTTGGTTGTCCCATTTATTTTCATGTGCCTAAATAGAAAAGAAACAATTTTGAATCATCCGAGAAGAAAGGAACATTCATGGGCTACAATGAAACTTTGAAGGCATATATAATCTATGTGCCTGGTTAAAGAGAAGTGGAAATAAGCCATGATGTCACTTTCAATGAAGCTTCTGCTCTTGGAAAAGTCATAAATCTTCCCATCCTAAGGAAGGGTAATAATTTTGATGCAAGAAAAAGATGAACCAATGCCAGATGTTGAAGGCCTAATGGATCCCATTGATCCACCCACTAGTGATCCCTCTACCTTGAGGAAAATACCTTTGTGGCTCAAAGACACTCTCGAAGATGATGAAAGACATATTTCTCCAAGGGGGACATTTCATGAAAGCAATAAGCTGAACATGTACCAAGGGTACTTAGATGCTATGAGTACCATTGTTCAATCTGAGCCATGTACGTTCGAAGAAGTCGTGAAACATCAAGTATGGAAGGATGTGATGAATGAGGAGTATGAATCAATCATGAATAATGATGTATGGGATGTGGTTCTTAGAACCAAGGAAAATCCCATGGTCACTTCTAAATGTCTTTACAAAATAAAACATGGAGTTGATGGGAGTGCTGAAAAATTCAAGGCCAGGTTTGTTTTGCGAGGCTTCTCTCAAAAGGAAGGAGTGGGCTATGACAATATATTTGCATCAATTTCCCGATACACCACTATTTGATCTATCATTTCTCTTGCTGCCTATCAAGTATGGAGCTTACACCAAATGGACGTTAAAAATTCTTCCTTGCATGTCTTGCTTAAGGAGGAAGTCTACATAGAACAACCTGAGGGGTTCGAAGTTCAAGATCGAAGTACACACATATTTAGGTTGAATAAAGCCCTTTATGGTTTAAATCAAGCCCCTAGGGCTTGGTATGATAGGATTTCTAGCCATCTTATGAAGATGGGTTTTACAAGGAGTGAAGCTGACCCTATCTTATATTTCAAGGTTGAAAAGAACAAGCCTCTCATTCTAGTCATTTATGTGTATTATCTCTTTTTAACAGGTGTATACCCTCTCATTTATCAATGAAAAAGGGATTTGGATTCTGAATTCGAGATGAATGAACTAGGTTTGATGCACTACTTCCTAGGCTTATAGGTCTAGAAAAATACAGGTGATATTTTCCTCTCTCAAGGAAAACACATTGTGAAGTTGTTCAAGAGATGTGGCATGGTGGAATGCAGGTGTGTGTCTACTTTGTTGGAACTCAATTTAAAGAAACCGTAGAAGTGCTGCTAAGCCTGAATTGGAAAATCCTTTCGAGTATCTGCAACTTTTGGGGGCCCTAATGTTCTTGGTAAACTCCCATCCGGACATATGCTTCGCTGTTAATACAATGAATCATTTTATGGTCGAGCCTCATCACATACATTGGATTGCTGCCAAGAATCTCTTGAGATATCTTTGTGGCATAATTATCTATGGTTTGAGATACACTACCATGAATTTGAGGCTAGATGGATATACTGATGCTGACTCTGGTGGATCATAAGAGCACATTTGGATGTTGCTTCTCATTGTGGTATGCTTCAATATCTTGGATGAGCAGGAAGTAGAAATCAGTAGCTTTAAGCACCACCGAGGCCGAATAAATTGCTTCTAGTATGGCCTACTGTGAATTTGTTTGGTTGAGGAAAATATTTAGTGAGCTATTTGAGCATGTGCTTGATAACATCATGATATTCTACGAAAAAAAAAGTGGGATTCAACTTTTAGAGAATCTTGTGTTCCATGAAGCATATTGATATTAGGTACCAGTTTATCTTGGATATGGTACAATGAGGAGAAATAATGATCCAACACATCAAGATTGATGAGCAGTTTGTAGACATTCTCACGAAGCCCTTAGGGAAGGTAAAATTATTGGCCTTCCGATAAAGTCTTGGATTCGTGGAAATACCCTCCTATGAGGGTTCCGGTTGAGTTGGAAACTGAGCTCTGGGAGATCTTAGGGGCTTGGAGTACTTCTTGGAGATATGAGTGACCATAGGGTAAGTGGTTCGCCTTCCCCTATTAGTGCGCTATGTATAAGGTGTTTGGTTCAACTTCCCTTGTGATACCCCATGATGATTGACATGTGTTTAGGACGAGTTGTTCACCTTCTCCTACAATTATGGACACATGTATGTAGGGTGAGTGGTTCAACTTCCCTTGTGACACCCCATGATGTTTGACATGTGTTTAGGATGAGTTGTTCACCTTCCCCTACAATTATGGACACATGTATGTAGGGTGAGTGGTTCACCTTCCCCTATGATTGACATATGCATAAGATGAGTGGTTCACCTTATCCTATGGCATATGAGTAGGATCAGTGGTTCACCTTCTCTTGGGACTCATGGGAAGTATCTCTCATCTAGGAAATGAGTTTGGAAAATTTCATAAGGACCACAACACTACCGATGGACCATCATGTACTGTCGTAGTCCCTATGTATAGGATGCATGTTGTTCAACAACTTGATCTGGGATCAACTGAGGTTCTACCTATGGACTGAATTTTGTCAGTGGAGAGTGGTAAGGTTTGTGAGCCACTCTTAAACAATTATCCTTCATTATTTCATCATGGTCCAACAGAGTAGAGACGCTAGAGATGATTCATGAAGACATATGGATTGGCAAGTGGAATTCTCCCTAGTTGAGAGGGAGTGTTAAAATTTTCCACTAGGGCCAATTTACACCTTTAGAAAACTCATTTGATGGAGATGATTATTGAATTAAATTCCTCATTTTGAGCGGACCAAAATTGATCTAAAGATCATATGATTTGGAAAAATGGAAGTGTGATTTTGAATTTATGGGCACAAATTTGCAAATTCTTCAGGTCGACCACATCAACATGTAGGCTTAAGAAGCCTAATGGACGTGTCTCTTCACCCACAAAAAAAGTATAAATACAAGCATCCTCACACCTCATTTGGAATCATCATAATTCACACATTATTCTCTCTCTTTACCTGATTGGTTCATACAGCTATTAGGCAACTTCTCTCTCTGACACATGTGGCAAGGATGACAAGTTTTTTGGGGAAAATTATAGGACGAAATTTCAGACTTTTGTGATAGGTTTGACCAACGTTAACCGGGGCCTTATTGATTGAGTTTGACTATGTTTTGTGGATCAAAGGTTCAATTTTTCTAGGCTGCATAGCTGGGCACAACAATCGAGAAATTATGGGATGTTTGACTTGAGTTGACTTTAGGGTTGACTGCAATTTGACCACAAAAAATGACAATAACTTTCTCTCTCCTTTGACTGAGTTTAACTGAGCTATTTTGGGTTGAATTTGACCTCCCAATCAGGCTTAGTTTGACTAAGGAAGACCAAGCTGCTTTGAGGAAGATTTATTGTTTTGACCACCATTGACTTTCTAGTTAGGGCTGAAGTTTGATTGCATAATTTGACAGGGTTGTTTTGACTTTGAATTGGGTAAGTAAATTTTACTTTTTTACTCACTCTCTCTGTTGCAATTGTGATATAATAATAAGAATAATTGATCAAATGGTTTTTCCCTTACATCCACCAAATCCAATGTTCTCTTGTCTTGGCTTCTCTTTTGCATTTTGTTTTATGTTCTATCTACATTTACATTCAATGTGATTAATAATTAATGTGATTTCTACTAGAAATAATTGGAAATTTTCATTGGGTTGCTAAAAGAACATTGAAGTAAATTGTGTTAAGCGTAGAACATACCATTGTTAACAAAAACTAACAATTTCCTTATCCATTAGCAATTTCCTTTTATTTTATTTTACTAACGAGATTGCAACTTTTTTGTATTCATAAAGGTAACCAAGTCCCTTACTATTATACATGATTTGTAATTTATCCTTCACCTCCACTAAGGCTCTCTCCTCGTTTTTTTTTCTTTTTTTTAATCTTCAAACCAATCAATGGAAATTTTCTTTGCTATATTTATTTTTTATTTAAACAAATATGTTGCAAAATATTGAGAAGATTCATCAAAATGATTCCAAGCTTTATTTATTTTTTGTTTTTATTCCTCATCTTTTAGCCATTCAATATTAAGCTCAAATGGGGTTGGTTATTTTTAACCTACAAAGATGAACTCAAAAAGTATAAGAGAATGATTTGAATTCTCTCTAGATGTTAACCATTGTCTAAAGGGGAAAAATATCATCTAGCAGGACTATGAGATAAGTATTATGTCTAGTCATTTGGACACTCCATTATCCTCAAATATTTTATTTCCCTAAGTGGAAAATAAATTGGTAGATTCTAATTATACCAACACAATTTCTACAAAATTTAGAATGAAATATTTAGTGAGAGGAACTATTTGTGTTGATGGTCTCAAAACCTTGAGTGTACCTAGAGAGAAATTGAGATCTCCAACAATGATATTCTAAGTATTCATTGACCATTCCAAGCTAAACTTCTTATCTTAGAATACGACTCTGTCACATTAGCCCATAAATGTTCAAAATATTAACAATTTTCCCCATAATGAGAGAATATAATGTGATCCCCAAAATTTAAGAAAAAGGTCATGAATTAGAGCAATGAAGGGATAGATTACACCAATACGAAATTAGACCCCTCGATCTACCTTAAGAATCAATAAATAAGAAATCCAAATCACCCCAAATTTTTCTAAATCATTAAGAATTTTATGTTTTACAAAGATAGTTTCTTGTAACAAAATTACAATAGGGTTATTGAAAGAAATGAATATTTTAAGACCAATTTTTTTTTTCATGTTGACCATGGCTTTATAATTCAGGTTAAAAAATAACATTTAAAAACCGTTATAGGGGTGTTTTTGCCTCACAATAGCCCTTTTTATTCCTTAATAAAATCTCAAAACAAGTTCTCTCTCTCTTTAAAGACTTATGATTTTCTACCTCTGAGGTTTTCCTTTTGTCACTTTTCCTCACTATGCCTCAATTCCCCTTCAATTTCACCTAACATGTAGGTACTCTTTGTTGAGATTCAACAAGAAAGATTCTAGTGAAAATTAAGCACCTACACTAGGATGGAGCCTAAGGATATTTTTAGGTGGATGTCTATTTATAGATGCATGAGAAAATTTTATTTATAGATGAGGTCTATTTACAGATGTATGTGAAAGTTCTAATTGTAGATTTCATGTCGACTATTATTATCCCTTAATAATAGTTGGACAATAAACAATAATCTATTCTCCATGAGCACTTGGAAATAGTTAAATGAAGTGAAAAATTAGTTAGCTATAGGAATTTCAAGTTAAGAGGTTGGTTGGTGGACATTCAAGTGGACTTAGTTGTGACTGAGTGATTCAAAGTTGTAACAGATTTGGAAGTGTAGTTATGAAAGTTGTAAAGTAGTTTAACTCAGTTAAGTGAGTTAAACTAAGTTGTGCTAGTTGTAACTGAAGATACAATAGTGAGAGATTAAGTGAAGTAATTATTAATTAATTCACAATCAGTGGTCTCACATGCAACTGAATATTTACTACTGTTAACTACATGCATATTATTTCCAGTGGAGACCCAGTTGAGATGTAGGTGAAAGGGACATATTGACTATCAGTTGTGACATTAGTGGTTACACACATTCGACCACACACACATTGGATGTGCCCATGAGGATTGCACAATCAAGGCAAGAAGGATTCCATTCTTTCATAGATTTCTATCAACTGGGATTGCGCAGTAGAGGCAGGTTGTCTAGAGGCAGTAAATTGGCTAAGGAACTTACCAATTTTTGTATGATAATGTGAGATAGTTAGCTATTGTACTGAGATTGGATCTTTGTATGTAATTGTTTCATGATCCATGATATATACATAATAGAAGATAGTGGGTTTTTTAGTTTTATTATTTCCTGGTAAAATTATCTATGTTATGTGTGATTGATCTTGCTTAATGATATTGTGATTGGCGATTGTTGTTCAAATTCCACAAATATTTTGTAGAAGAAATTATGTATTTAAGAGTAAAATATTATTGTTAGATCAGGAGAATATAGGCAATACATATTTTGTATTAAATTTCTACATGGTATCAGAGTACAAAAAATTGCAATTTTGAAGCAGGAGCTGAGTTTGTTGGTGGAAAGAATTCAAATTTGCAGAAATAATTTCTTAGTGCTACAGCTGATTTAACATCGAAATGGCTTTCAATGGCTTGTAGCTAGAGTATGCACTCGAGGGAAGCTCAAACTTCATTGCTTGGAAGGACAAGATGAAGGCAGTACTCGAAGATAATAGCTTGAAGGAATTCATCGACAATGACGTTCCTAAGCCTAGTTTGACAAATGCTGCATTAAAGAAAGTGGAAAAGGCGATGAGGATTTTGTTGGAAGGAGTACGATAACACATTGTCTTAAGGCTTCATGGGAAAGCCACACCATATGCTATGTGGAAGGATTTGACAGATATTTTCCAAAGTAGCAGCGACCATAGGAAATTGGTGCTCAAAGATAAACTTAGAACGGTCAAGATGGAAAAAGGTGACACCATTCCAAAGCATCTCACAAAGTTTGTCCAATGTCAGGATGAACTGGGGAGTGTGGGAATAACTGTTGTTGATGATGATTTGGTGAGCTTGGCTCTCTTGGGACTTCCTAAGAGTTGGTACAGTTATGAATACTTTGTCAATGGATGACAAAAATTTCAGGATTGGGAACGACTGTGGTGGGATCTGGTGCAGGAGGAGTTCAGGAGGAACACCAAAGATGGATCTTCATCAGAGCATGAAGATGAAGAGGATTTTGCTTTGGATGCCAAGGAAAAGAAGGGGAAGGGGAAGAAATTCCATTGTAAATCTGAGTCTAAATTCAAGAATCTAGATATTTCCAAGGTGAAGTGTTTTCACTGTCACGAACATGGGCATATTGCTACTAACTGTTCGCAAAAGAAGAAGAACAAGAAGGCTATTGGAGTTGCAGCTGGTGAGGCCCTTGCCTTGTAATTTGAACTTGACTTCTCCTTGATCACATGCATGGTGTCAAGTGCATTGGGATCGATGTAGTATTTGGATAGTGGCGCTTCCTTCCACATGACAGGAGATAAGGAGCTTTTCAGTGACCTAGAGGAAAAATATCTTCAAATGCACATAGAGATGGGCGACGATGGACGGTAAAGTGCGACCGACATTAGTACCATTAAATTTCAGAGGGATTCAGGTAAACCATTTCACTTGAAATATGTGATGCATGTTCTAGGTCTGAAGAAAAACTTAGTCTCAGTCATAATGTTGGAGGAAAGAGGTTATGACGTTGTTTTTAGTGATGTAAAATCCTTCCTACGACATAAAACAACAGGTCAAGCCAAGAGGATAGGGATTCGAGTTAAGAATCTCTACAAGCTATAGGTAGATGGTTGCACTACCATGATGGGCAAGGAAAAAAAGTGGTGAGCCAAGATGAGGGTGAATTGTGGCATAGGCGATTGGGCCATCTTCATCATGGAGCCTTGAAAGTCATGAAGAAAATATCTACTGGAATTCCAATGAGAACACTTGTTCAGTTAGATCAATGCAAGGGTTTCACCATGGGGAATTATGTAAAGTTGACCTTTCATAAGAAGGAGAAACATAATTTGGGGATCCTTGAGAGAGTTCACACAGACGTGTGTGGACCGTTCTTGGTTTCTTCAACAAAAAAACATAAGTACTATGTTATTTTTGTTGATTAATTTTCTCATAAATTCTGGATCTTCTTCATGCAGAAGAAAGATAAAACATTCTCAAAGTTATTTGAGTTTAAGGCATTGGTGGAGAAAGAGTCGAGGAAGCAAGTGAAGGCTCTTAGGAGCGATAATGGAAGAGAATACATCTCTAACGAATTCAAGAACTTCTGCAACAAAGAAGGAATTTGAAGAGAACTCATAGCACCTCATAACCCACAACAAAATGGGTTCGTAGAGAGGAAGAATAAAACGATCGTGGGTGCAACACGAGCATTGTTGCATGGTCAAGACCTACCAATGAATTTGTGGGAAAAAGCATGTAACATTGTGGTTTATGTGCAAAACTGTTATCCTCATAGAGTACTTGGGCATGAGTACACCTGAAGAATATTTCACTGGTAAGAAATCAAATGTTTCACACTTTAAGATTTTTAGCTCATCTATTTATGTGCATGTGACCAATGATGCCAGGAAGAATCTGGAGCCGACTACTGATGTTGGGATTTTTTTGGGGTACAGAAACAACCCATAATTATCATGTGTATTTTCCAAACAGTCGAATGGCTATGGTGCGACGAGATATAAAATTCGATGAAGGGAAAGCCATGTGGTTGTCACTTGAGAGGGAGCTAGACTTGCATGCAGAGGAGGAATTGTTGGTTCCCAAAGATGATTCTCAAGATATGGATCATCCACATGAGGAGGTTCATGACCCACTCACGCAGAGCCAACAATCAGATCTAGTAGAAGGTGTACCACAAAAGCTAATAGGCTAAGAATTGATGCTGCACAGAATGTAGGAGCCCCTACTTCACAGCGTAGACAAAGACAATATATTGACCGATTTATTGGATACATAGCTCTCATGAGCAAATTTATTATTACTAAACCATATTATTTTCAGGAAGTAGTGAAGGAGCCCACATGGGTAGATGCAATGGTGGAGGGGTATGACTCCATTGTCAAAAATATAGCTTGGGAAATTGTTCCAAGGTCAGTTGATAAATCAGTGGTAGGTTCAAGATGGATATACAAGGTAAAGCAAGTTGTTGATGGGAGTATTGAGAAATAAAAGGCCATATTTGTGGCTCGGGGCTTCTCATAGATCGAGGGGATAGATTATGAAGAAATCTTTACACTTGTCGCAACGTATTCTTCCATAAGTACCATCCTTGCTCTCTCAGCACTGATGGGCTGGCGCATTCATTAGATGGATGTAAAAACTTTGTTTCTCAATAGGATCATTGAGGAAGAGGTGTAAATAGAGAAGCTTGAAGGATTTGAGATCTTAAAGAGTGATTCGCATGTGTGCCGACTCAAAAGAGTGTTGTATGGGCTAAAGCAAGCACCCTCTTCTTGGTACACTCGGATAGACAGTTATTTCACCAGATTGGGCTTCACCAAAAGTGAAGCAAATGAAAACCTATACCAAATTGTGGTGGAGGGTAAGATTTTAATCATTTTTCTTTATGTTGATGATTTAATATTTACTGGTGATGAGTAGCTGATACACTCATGCAAGAATGACCTTGCAAGGGAGTCCAAGATGAAGGATATGGGCTTCCTTCATTATTTCCTTGGATTGGAAATATGGCAGCGAGATGGTGAAATTTTTGTGTCTCAAGGAA
Source organism: Pinus albicaulis (assembly GCA_034641835.2). NCBI lineage: Eukaryota > Viridiplantae > Streptophyta > Pinopsida > Pinales > Pinaceae > Pinus > Pinus albicaulis. Next base: position 743,119,724 of record CM076579.1, read on the forward strand.
AGTATGCAAGGGAGATAATGGGTAAGTTTCACATCGAGGTCCACAAACCCATGGATACTCCTCTTCCAGGAAATTGGAGGAAAGAGGATGCTACTTCTGGAAAGGTAGTGGATGCTACTGTCTATCAAAATTTAGTGGGTTCAATAATGTATCTAGTGAACACGAGACCAGACATTTGCTATGTGGTTAACCAGCTGAGTCAAGCTATGGTTAATACTACCAAGCTCTTTTGGAAGGTGGGCAAGCATGTCCTGAGATACTTGAGGGGCACATCAGATTATGGCTTATGGTACAAATAGAAAGATGAGGTGAAGTTGCATGGCTTCACAGATGTAGATTGGGTGGGCAGCCCAACGAACAGAAAGAGCACATTAGGGGGATATTTAGTATCAGAACTAGAGCTATTTCTTCGTACAACAGCAAGCAGAGATTCATGGCACTCAATTCAGTGGAAGCAGAATAAATGACAAAGAGTCAAGATGCATGTGAGGCTATCTGGATGAGAAAGATCTTGGTTGGTTTGTTTGGTTCTCATTTAGATCCGATAGTGATTCATTGTGATAATCAGAGTTGCATTAAACTCTCAATTAATCTGGTGTTTCATGATCGATCTAAGCATATAGATATCCGATACCATCATCTCAGAGATTGTGTGCAAAGGAGAATCATGTTGCTTCAATACATTCCTATGAAAGATCAGGATGCAGACATTCCAACGAAGGCACTCACTAGGATAAAATTCAAATACCATAGAGACAGGATCGGGGTGAAGGATAATCCCTTTCTTGTTGATAGGGAGTGTTGAGATTCAAAAAGAAAGATCTTAGTGAAAATTAAGCACCTACACTAGGATGGAGCCTCAGGATATTTTTAGGTGGATGTCTATTTATAGATGCATGAGAAAATTATATTTGTAGATGAGGTTTATTTATAGATGTATGTGAAAGTTATATTTATATATTGAATGTCTATTTATAGATGCATGTCGACTATTATTATCCCTTAATAATAGTTGGACAATAAATAATAATCTTTTCTCAATGAGCACTTGGAAATAGTTAATTGAAGTGGAAAATTAGTTAGCTGTAGGAATTTCAAGTTAATAGGTTGGTTGGTGGGACATGCAAGTGTACTTAGTTGTGACTGAGTGATTTGAAGTTGTAACATAGTTGGAAGTGTAGTTATGAAAGTTGTAAAGTATTTTAACTCAGTTAAGTGAGTTAAACTCAGTTGTGCTAGTTGTAACTGAAGATACACTAGTGAGATATCAAGTGAACTAATTATTAATTAATTCACAATCAATGGTCTCACATGCAACTGAAGATTTACTATTGTTAACTACATGCCTGTCAAATCTAGTGGAGACCCAGTTGACATGTAGGTGAAATGGACCGATTGACTACCAATTGTTACATTAGTGGTTACATACATGCGACCACACACACATTGGATGTTCCCATGAGGATTACGTAGTCAAGGCAAGCATGATTCCATTATTTCAGGGATTTCTGTCAGCTGGGATTGTGCAGTAGAGGCAGGCTATTTGGAGGTAGTAAATTGGCTAATGAACTTGCCAATTTTTGTATGACAGTGTGAGACAATTAGCTATTGTACTGAGAGCTCTTGGATTGGAGCTTTGTATGTAATTGTTTCATGATCCATGATATATACATAATAGAATATAGTGGGGTTCTTAGCTTTATGCTTTCCTGGTAAAATTATCTGTGTTATGTGTGATTGATCTTTCTTCATGATATTGTTATTGGTGATTTTTGTTCAAATTCCAAAAATATTTTGTAGAAACGATTATGTATTTAATAGTAGCATATTATTGTTATATCAGGAGAATCTAGGCAATACATATTTTGTATTAAATTTCTACACTCTTTTTTTGTTCCTTAGATTGTAACAGGCACCATATTTCTTGTCCTCATTATGATTAAATTGAGGGGAATCCAATTCCTCACCTAGGTCAACAATTTATATGGAATTATGAACCTTTGAGGGGTGATTTTGAAAAGGGTTGATGGATAATTTTGATAAATTTTATTCCCTTCTCAACCTATTTAATTTTTGGAAACCCCCATAGTATTAAAAGGATATCAACTCCAAAATAAAAATAAGGAGAGCATTGCAAACTATAAGAGGGATCCAAAGAAGGGTTTAACTTGGACATGTCAAAAGCTATTGAACCTACCTCTTCTATTGTAAGCTATGTCATAAATTTTCCATATGGAGTGGAGTTGATGTAGTATAAGGACTCCTTCCCAAGATTTAGAGGGGGTCTCTATTGTCCATCAGTGTGTGATGTATCAGATTATGTTTAGAGCAAATAGAAGTAGAATTATCCTTTGGTCACAATTTTTTTGAAGAATCCAAAGGCACAAAATGATTCCTTATCTCTTCCTTGAAATTATGGCTCATGGGCACTAGTGTAGGAGCTTGAGTATCTAAGTTTTTTCCCTAGGGTTAGGCATATTGATCTCCAACCGAATATTAGACCCTTTAGGAAATTTTTTCTGCCATACTTTCTTTTAGTGGGGGAGACTATAGTGTAAAGGTAAATTCCCATATGAATGGCATATTGATAACCATATAGGAAAGCCACCGTAGTCTAATTTCTTCTTCACTTCAAAGATGCTTGAATTTAGTGATATCAACTCGTCAAAATCCTATTTTAGGTATAATTATATAAAAACCATTACCATGCCATCAAACTCAAATATTTGAAAAATATATTTGATTTAAGGAAAACACCTAGACAGTAACCAATCTATCAAAATACATATTGAGACTAAAAGGGTAAAGTTAGATTGGGGAGCCTAACCCAAGTTAGTACTACATTAAAATTTTCAAATTTTGCATTGAGGGAGGGGCTCCACCTCTTAAGCCTTGGAGAGCCTTAATATTACACTTCCAATAAGTACTTAAAACTAATTATATGAATTCAACTTATTGAAAAATATGTTCTAGAGACTCTATCCAATATCAAGAGTGTTGGATTGTATTGAATAAAGGGTTTCATATTTCCAAAGAACTAGTCTCAAATGACTTCTTCATTTTCCCTGCAACATTGAAAATGATCATTCAAGGTTCTTTCCATCATATTTAACAATTCAAGTAAGCTCACCTCATTTTTAAGAACAAATTTCAATGAATGTCTTACACTTTCTAAGGAAATTCTTTAAGGTTTGGTCATTATTTCCTGGGACCTTAGAACTGGTATTTAATGAGGGAGTCTAAAATTTCAAAGAAGGCAAAGTAAATTATCCTAGGATTTGTGATTTTCTTCAATGGAGTGCCACTCAACAATTCCAAATCAATAAATGATCCTATAAAACCTCCCCTACTACCTATCTCCTACTCTCGATGGGGATAACAACTAGGAATATCAAGGGCTGACTCTCAATCAAAAAGTGAGGTAGAGAAGTTGGGCCCTAAAACTAATGTAGGTATTCCTAGTGTCTTCTAAATGTTTATGATAATATTGGAACCACCCACAAGGCTTGAAGCATTATTCAAAGTAGACACGTCAAATATATTTTTAGTATAAGGGCCATCATAAAGGTTATTTAAGAGTCCAATGGCTTTGGTGCTAGGATGTAACCTAGAAATGGATCTCCATTTCCCCAATTGGATTGAATATCTCATACAAGTTATGCATAACTATAGTTAAAGCCCATAAGTGGGTAACCTAGTGAGGGTTCCTTATGTCCTACATAAAAGGAATTTGCAGTTTCCTCTAATAATCCTAATGTTTCTTAGGATGAAGGACTATTCCTCACAAATCCTTTGTTGTAGGGAGATGCTACTAGACCACTCGGGAAGTCAAAGTGTTGAGGTGAAGTCCATATTGACCTCCCCACTAATGATTCTATATAGTAGTCCACAAGATTTTCTTCCATCTAAGTAAGCCCCTAGTGTTGCAAAATCCTCCAAAATATTCCTTTAATTATTATCCACATTGTAAGCACTTACCAAAATTTATTTCCACAAATAAATATCTAACATTCATTTCCAGATATAGATATATAACATCCATTTCCACATTTATAGATATATAAATATATAGCATCAATTTCCACATTTACTATGTATTAATTTTATTTTTACCCCCAAAAAACTTAATGACCATTACCTTATGGAGTTCTTTTGAATTACTAATATTATTTCTAATAAAAGATTAAATTTAAAATAAATATTTATTTTGTTTGGCGAAAGTATAAAAGGTTTCATTAATAAACATACATACCTCAATGCTAAATATTAATTGTAAAAATTAATATTTACTAATTATATTGTTTTTTTTTAATCTTTAATTAGGCATCTTCCCACAACCATCACTTCTTTTAAATCTTCTTGATCTTTTTCCATTCATGCCATTTTGTTTTCTAAGGTTATTTAATTCTTCTACTAGTCAACAATTGTAAGTTAACTTGATTTATTTAAAAGAAGGTTTTATGTGAACACCATATGTATCATAATTGTAAAAGTATTTTGCAAAATTATATAAATAATAATACATATTGTTATTACATACTCCACTATCTATCTTTATTCAATTTATTGAAAAAAACATAAAGCTTATAGAAATTCCCTTGTAATGTATAAGGACATATAAATTTATCACAAAGGAGTTTTAATTTCTAAGACAAACTCACAAAGTGCCTAAACATGGTCCATTAATGATCCAAAATAAATCCCTTTCCTTAGCTATTAAATCACATCAAGAATTAGTGATCAAAGAGTAGCAACAACGTAAGCTAAGAATCATGGTTTCGAGCAAATCCTTCATTTTTACATGAATATTGTATCTTTAAATGACTCAACAACCCTTAATAACATATATAGTAGATAATTGTTTTCTATCATATAGAATGGTCATGGAATTCAATATGTTCATGAAATTAAATGTCTTTGTAGCAAAGAATGACCTTATATCTGGTGAAGAAAAGCATGATGGTAATAAAATAGAGAAAGTATTTAAGTAGAGGAATTTTTCCATAAACTTGGTCGAGCTTATAACCCTTGTGCATATTTTCAAAAAATGAAAAAATACATAATGAAATCACTAATGGAGGGAGGTTCCTTCAAGTTAAGAATTTCAGGGAAGAAAATAATAGAATTCTCAAGGGCATTGAAAATAGTAATTCTTAAAGCTTTTCAGAATATTAATAGATTTTGAAAGAAAGTAATTATAATAAATTTTACTTTGTGAAGGTTATTTCATTTATCATATTTTTTAATAATTTGAATGTTATGTTTGTTGAGATTCAACAAGATGATGAGCTTGGTGAAAAGAGTCACCTTCATTAAGTGGGTCCGCAGTCTATTTTTGGCGCAAAGTCTATTTTTAGACTGTCTATTTTTAGACGTGTCAATCATATTCTATGAGTTTCAGGATGCTATTTGTGGATGGTTGATCAAGTTGGAAAAATAGATGGACTTATATTTTTAGACATATTGGGCGAAGTCTATTTTTAGATTTCTAGTCTAAAAATAGATATGTCGAATACTATTAGCTCTTAATAATATTTGGACTCTAAACATTATCTTATTCTCTTGGAGCACTTCAGTTAAGTGTACAAATGTGGCACAAAAGTTTACAGAAGGAATTACACTATTCCTGAGGGTTTACTGGAGCTAATGCATGGAGGACTTCAGTTAGAACTCATGTGACAGAGTTTGGTGGAGTTGGAGAAGTAGTTGGTGGAGTTGTATTTAGTTTAACTCCATTAGACTCAGTTGAGCTAGTTGTATCTAGTCTAACTGATTGATACACTATTGAGAGTGGAGTGAATTAATTAGTTAATTAATTCACTAAATAATAACCCATTAATCAACTAAACAATACATCAGTTAACTACAGTGCATGGCAGTTTCAGTGGAGACCAGTGGAGAGATAGGTGAAGGAGCAAGTGTGACTATCAGTTGTGACTATAGTGATGAATTGATTGCATCCAACACTCAATGGAGATGCCAATGAGGATTGCAAGAGAAAGGCTGGAGTAATTAAAACTCATTCAGATCCATTCTTCAGTAGGGATTGCACAGTAGAGGCAGGCTAGCAGGTGGCAAAGATTGGTGCATGGATTTGCAAGATCGGGCCTGATTAGTGTGTAGCGATTGTATTGTACTGAGAGCTTGATATGATCAGATTTGTATGAGGATTGTTACATGATCTATATGAAATATATTATATACAGATATTTTGGGTTTTCAGCTTCAGGCTTTCTCGTTAAACAACTGTGTTAATGTGTGTGAATTTTTATTGTTTCATGTGTGCATTGCAATCTTGATTTAATTTCCGCAAATGATCAATGGTGGAATAGATTCTGTATTTTGAATGATGTTAAAATAGTGTGAGATCAGGAGAATATTGGACATATAACACATAAGTTATATAATTTCTACATGGTATCAGAGCAATATAATTCATTGGAGGAGATTGCAATTATTGAAGCGGTTGAGTTTTGTGCTGGTGGAATTCGAATTTGCTGCAGTGTTTTCTTGGTGTCGAAGTTGAGCATTCATTGAAATGTCTTTCAACGGATTGAGATTGGAGTATGCCCTTGATGGGAGCTAAAATTACATAGCATGGAAGGACAGGATGGAGGCGGTGCTGGATGATAGTGGGTTGAAGGATTTCATCAATAGCGATGTTCCTAAGCCGGGATCTAGCGATGTAGCCGCACTTGACGCATGGAAAAAGAAGGTAAAAAAGTGTCGAAGGATTTTTTTGGAAGGTGTGAAGGACCACATAGTGTCCAACCTTCATGGGAAAGCCACTCCATTCTTAATTTGGAAGGCTTTGACAGACTTGTTCCAAAGTAGAAGTGACCAGAGGAAGTTGGCGCTTAAAGACAAGCTCAGAAAAATAAAAATGGAGAAAGGCAACAGTATACCAAAATACCTCACAAAGTTTGTCCACTGCAAGGATGAGCTGGGAAGTGTGGGGTTACTGTTTATGAAGAATACTTGGTGAGATTGGCTCTCCTTGGGCTTCCAAAGAGTTGGCATAGCTACGAAGACTCTGTCAATGGATGGGAGAAACTGCCAAGATGGGAGCGACATTGGTCGGATCTTGTGCAGGAGGAGATAAGGCGGGTTACCAAGGATGGATCTTCATCAAAGAATGAAGATGAAGAAAATTTCGCTTTGGCTGCCAAAGCTTGGAAAGGAAAAGGGAAGAAATCTTCCAAATCCGAGGCTAAAGGCAAGAAGCAGGATTTTTCCAAGGTGAAGTGTTTTCACTATCACCAGCACAGACATTTCGCCACTAACTATCCATAGAAGAAGAAGAATAAGAAGATTGTTGGATCTGCAGCTGGAGAGGCCTTAGCCTCGTAGTTTGAGCTGGATTTTTCTTTGATCGCATGCTTGGTTTCAAGTGTGATGGGATCGGTGTGGTTTCTTGACAGTGGTGTGTCTTTCCATATGACCGAAGACAAAGATTTGTTTAGTGATCTGGAAGAAAAGGATCTTGGAGTGCACATCGAGATGGGCGATGATGGTAGATATAGTGCGACTGGTATCGGGACCATTTCCTTTGAGAGGGATTCTATTAAACCTTTCATCTTGAAGGATTTCATGCATGTTCTAGGATTAAAGAATAATCTGATCTCCGTGGCGATGTTGGAAGACAAGGGTTATGATGTTTTTTTCAGTGAGGGAAAATCTTTCCTTCGGCATAAAAAAACTAGTCAAACCAGGATGATAGGGATTCGAGTTAAGAATATTTATCAATTGCAGGTAGATGGCTACGCAACAATGGCAGGCAAAGCAGAAGGAGTGGTGAGCCGAGATGAGGGCGAATTGTGGCACAGGAGATTGGGCCATCTTCACCATGGTGCTTTGAAAATTTTGCAGCAGATTTCTACCGGGCTTCCCAAAGGTACACTTGTGCAGTCAGATCAGTGCAAGGGATGTACTTTGGGAAAATTTGTGAAGACCACTTTTCATGAGAAGGCCGATAGTCGCGCCTCGATGATCCTTGAGAGAATTCACACAGATGTGTGTGGACCTTTCTCGGTTTCTTCAACAACAAATAACATGTATTATGTGATATTTGTTGATGACTTTTCTCATAATTGCTGGATCTTCTTCATGCATAAGAAGAGTGAGACATACTCAAAGTTTTGCAAGTTCAAGGCGCTGGTTGAGAAAAAGTCAGGGAAGCAAGTGAAAGCTCTCAGGAGAGATAAAGGTGGTGAATACATCTTTGGAGAATTCAAATACTTCTGTAGCAAAGAAGGAATTTGAAGAGAACTCATAGTGCCTCATAACCCACAGAAAAATGGGGTCGTGGAGAGGAAGAACAGAACGATCATGGGTGTTGCACGGGCAATGTTGCATGATCAAGGCCTTCCCATACACTTGTGGGATGAGGCATGCAACACTGCAGTTTATGTGCAAAACCATTTTCCTCATAGAGTACTTTGCATGAGTACACACGAAGAGGGGTTTTCTGGTAAGAAGCCTGATATTTCTCATTTGAAGATTTTTGGCTCACCTGTTTACATTCATGTGACGAAGGATGCTAGGAAGAAGCTGGAGCCGACTACAGAGGTTGGGATATTTGTGGGGTACACAGAAACATGCCACAATTATCATGTGTATTTTCCAGACAGTCGGATGACTATCGTGCGACGGGATATCAAATTTCATGAGGAGAAAGCCATGAATTTGTCGCTTGAGAGGGAGCTACACTTGCATGTAAAGGAGGAGCTACTTGTTCCTAAATATGAGCCTCAAGATGTGGATCGGCCACAAGAGGAGGTTCATGGAGTGGACGAAACTGCTCATGCAGCGCCAAACATCAGAGGGCAGAAGCTCACTACAGAAGCTGAGCAACTAAATCTTGATGTAGCGTAGAATTTAGGAGCTCCTACATCACAGCGCAGACAGAGACAGTCACTTGACCAATTTACTGGATACATGGATCTGATGAGCAAGTGTATAGTGATAGAGCCATCCTCTTTCGAGGAAGCTATGGAGGATCTCACATGGGTAGATGCCATGGTGGAAGAGTATGATTCGATCGTCAGAAATAGTGCATGGGAGATTGTCCCAAGGCCGGAAGGGAAATCAGTGGTAGGTTCGAGATGGATCTACAAAGTGAAGCAAGCTGCTGATGGGAGTGTTGAGAAGTATAAGGAAATTTTTGTTTCCCGGGGCTTCTCACAGATCGAGGGGATCGACTATGAAGAAACCTTTTCACTTGTCGCAAGGTATTCTTCCATACGGACCATCCTTTCTCTCTCAGCGCAGATGGGTTGGCACATTCATCAGATGGATGTGAAGACTGTGTTCCTCAACGAAATCATTGAGGAGGAGGTGTACATTGAGAAGCCTGAAGGATTCGAAATCTTCAGTAGCGAGTCGCATGTGTGCAGGCTCAAAAGAGCGATGTATGGGTTGAAACAAGCACCTCGTGCTTGGTACACATGGATAGACAGTTATTTCACCGGAATTGGTTTCGCCAAGAGCGAGGCAGATCCAAACCTATACCAGATTGTGGTGGAGGGTAAGCTTTTGATCATTATGCTTTATGTAGATGATTTAATACTAATGGGTGATGAACTGTTGATACACTCATGCAAGGCAGATCTTGCAAAGGTGTTCGAGATGAAGGACTTGGGCCTCCTTCATTATTTCCTGGGATTGGAAATTTGGCAGCAGAAAGGTGAATTTTTTGTGTCTCAAGGCAAGTATGCCGAGGAGATACTAGAGAAGTTTCACATGCAAGGCTGCAAGCCTATCGAAACTCCTCTTCCTGGTGGTTGGAGGAAAGAGGATGCTACATCGGCAGAGGTAGTGTATGCCACTGTTTATTGACAGTTGGTTGGTTTGCTCATGTATTTTGTCAATACACGATCAGACATATGCTATGCTATGAACCAGATTTCACAAGCGATGGTGAAGCCTACCAAGCTCTTTTGGAAGGTAGGCAAGCATGTCCTGAGGTATCTCAGGGGCACATCTAGGTATGGATTGTGGTACAGACAGTTAGATGAGGTGAAGCTGCATGGCTTCATGGATGCAGATTGGGCAAGAAGCCCAACGGACATAAAGAGCACATTTGGAGGGATTTTTAGTATCGAATCTACAGAAATTTCTTGGTACAACAGGAAACAAAGACCGTATTTTCAGTTCAATGAAATGATACCTTGTAAGTTTGGCACATGCAAAACTATATGGATATGAGAAGATCTTTGGTCGATTTGGTCTCCATGGATCCTATTTAGCAGTATATTGTGATAATGGAAGTTGCATTAAAAATCTCGGTTAATCCTGTGTTTCATGATAGATCTAAACATATTGATATCTGGTATCATCATATCAGAGATTGTGTGTAGCAGAAGATCATGTTGCTTCACTACATTCCTACGGAGGATTAGGATGCAGATATTCTGACGAAGGCGCTCACCAGGAGAAAATTCGAATACCATAAAGGCAGGATCGGGGTGAAGGATAATCCCTATCTTGTTGAGAGGGAGTGTTGAGATTCAACAAGATAATGAGCTTAGTGAAAAGAGTCGCCTTCACTGAGTGGGCTTGCAGGCTATTTTTGGCGCAAGTCTATTTTTAGAAATGATGATCATATTTCAGAAGTTGCAGGATGCTATTTGTGGATGGTTGATCAAGTTGGAAAAATAGATGAAATTCTATTTTTAGAATATTAAGTGATCTATTTTTAGATTGCAGGTCTAAATAGATATGTCGAATATTATTAGCTCTTAATAATATTTAGAGCTCTAAGCATTATCTTTTCTCTTGGAGCACTTCATTTAAGTGCAAGTAACTGTAGGTTGATAGAATAATTCGCTGTTCTTTGAAAGGGTTCTTTAGACTATTATAAGAATCAGTTAGAACTCAAGTGACAGAGTTTGGTGGAGTTGGAGAAGTAGTTGGTGGAGTTGTATTCAGTTTAACTCAATTAGACTCAGTTGAGCTAGTTGTATCTAGTCTAACTGATTGATACACTAGTGAGAGTGGAGTGAATTAATTAGTTAATTAATTCACTAAATAATAACTCATTAATCAGCTGAACAATACAACAGTTAACTACAGTGCATGTCAGTTTCAGTGGAGACCCAATGAAGAGATAGGTGAAAGGGCAAGTGTGACTATCAGTTGTGACTATAGTGATGCATTGATTGCATCCAACACTTAGTGGAGATGCCAATGAGGATTGCGTGAGCAAGGCTAGAGTAATTCGAACTCATTCAGAGCCATTCTTCAGTAGGGATTGCGCAGTAGAGGCAGGCTAGCAAGTGGCAAATATTGGTGCATGGATTTGCAAGATCAAGCTTGATTAGTGTATAGCGATTGTATTCTACTAAGAGCTTGATATGATCAGCTTTGTATGAGGATTGTTACATGATCTCTATGACATATATTTTATATAGATAGTTGGAGGTTTCAGCTTCAGGCTTTCCCGTTAAGCATCTATGTTAATGTGTGTGAATTTTTATTGTTTCATGTGTGCATTGCAATCTTGATTTAATTTCCGCAAATGATCAATGGTGGAATAGATTCTGTATTTTGCATGAAGTTAAAATAGTGTGAGATAAGGAGAATCTTGGACATATAACACATAAGTTATATAATTTCTACAATGTTTATGTATAATATTATATATATAAGTATTTTGGTTATAAAAGTATATATGGTAAATGAATTTTTAATAAAAAAATGTGTAATTTATCATTAAAATTAATATTTTATTATTATTATCAACATTATTAATTTAATTATATAAAAAAAACTCGAGCATTTTTTAATAAAATAAATAAATTAAAAAAAAAAAAACCAAAAAAATAACTTATTAACACAATTTTATTTAAAAAAAATCCTTAATTTTAAAAAATAAATAAAAATTCAATAAAACCGTCATTCTCGACCTTGGTTTAAGGTTATTTCTTAAATTGAATAATGAATTCCTAACAAATTCTATATATTAAAAATTCTTAATACACACCTCATGGAAATTTTTTAATTTTTAGACTGGGAACAATAATTTCTCCGAGTATATGTAATAGCCTATAAGTCACATATACCAGAAACACATGTTTTTAACAAGGACTAAGGCGTCCAACATTGGGGGCAGTCTATCTCTCTCTATCCCTCTAGCTTGGTCATAACAGAAATTGTTTTACTTATTACTTTGAAATCATAAATTATACCTAAAGCACTATCCATGAAGTAAATATTAACTTATATTTTTAATTATTTGAATGAAAAGACAAGGTAAAGGACATTGGTAGTAATGCTCTTATTTTTGCCTAAAACGATACATATTTTAACACATTGGAAATGAAAAATGACTTAAATAATTATAAAATAATTATAATTTAAATAAATAATTATTTACTAAATATTTAATTCAATTTAATAATATTTGTTGAGTCTAGACACTTGTTTTACGATTCACTGGGATGTGTAAGTTTTTTCATCATCCACAAATTTTGACACGTGTTTTTTTAAAATAAATAAATTAGGCTCTAAATAGAAAAATACTATTGGCTATAATAAAAAAATTAAATATGTTGTAAAGTAATTGAAAATAAATTAATTTGTGAGTAAGATGCTTAAACCTTATATTTTTCAAAAATATTTCAACAAGAGATTTAAACATATTTCAACTTCATATATATCTATATATAGTTTTTTTTTTTTTTTTTTTTTTTTTTTTTTTTTTTTTTTTTTTTTTTTTTTTTTTTTATATAAAAAAATATTCAATGTGGGTTATTTTAATATAACACCAATTAATATTGACATATACTTAAAAATATATTAATAATAAAAAACCATTATAATTTTTGCTATAAAATCTCTCAATATACATATTATGTAAAATATTTTAATGTCAATTATCTATATATTATATATCATTTTAAAAAATTATGTATATATCATGAAAAAAATAAGTTCTATGGTTAAAAAATTTATTTCATCCTATATATAAGTTAAATAGCATTTAAAGATACAATTTAAACAACAAAAAATTACACATTGTATTTTACACTCTAAAGAAATTTGCACTTGAAGAAATTTATCCCTCTTGATCATGTTAGATCAGGACTTAAGATGGATCTATGCTAGTGAATATGTTTTATATAATTAATAATTTAGTAAATTCTTTTATTTGTTACATTTTTTAAAGATTGTGTAGATGATTTGTACACTACCATGGTTATTTCATTAACGAATTTTAAAATATATTTTTACTTATTTTTCTAAATTAAAGAATTCATCACAACAAATTTATAATATCTTAAAGTACATTTTGTTTATCTCTTTATATCTTATATTTTTTATCTTTATCTTATTGTTAAATTTATGTAAAATCTTTGGGTGACACTACACAAGAAAAAAGTTGGAGCACTCTGTTTTTGTATGTTTGATTGAACTCTAATTCTAGCCATCATTATAATGAACCTTAGCCCTAAAAGGGGTTCAACATCCCTTCTGAATCCTTAAATTGCTACGTTTTGAATTTTGGTAATAGTAAGGGGATCAAACCTCAACCTACTTGTTTTGTTGAAAAATTGGTTAATGTTCTAGATATTCACATTCCTACCACTTCCTCACACCATATGGATTTGGCTATTGAGGTTTGATTGGGTATTTCATAGGTTTATGGCCCTCTCCCCAAGCTATGACGATCTAGATTAAAAAATATGGAAACCCTTGATCAAAGGAAATCTCATTCATTTCTTTTATGAGAAAGGGTTTTACGCTTTCCTATTCAAACTTAAGGAAGACCAAGATTTAATATGTAATAGTGGTTCTTATTTATATAGATAAAGAGGAATGCATCTCAATATGTGGACTCCAAAATTTAACATAGAATAATGCATCCTTTTTGCTATTGTAGTTTAGGTTCCCTTTCCCATCTTTCTCTTGATTGTTGGAACAACACAATAACGAAGTAGAATGCATATTAACTTGGAAGGTATATCTAGACAATCCATAGCCAAAAGACAATTTGTTTTCTTGTGCAAGAACATGTATTTAAGTGGATTTGGAGTAGGGATTTTAAAAACCATTCATTTGAATTTCAACAACTTGACACATTTAGCTTTTGGACTATGAGCATATACCATTTAGCTATAAGGTATTTCAAGAATATGGCCACTTTGAAAAATATTGCAAAAATAATCTACACAGATATGACATGAGTATGAAAATAATGCACAATGACAAGTGGTGAAAAGGAAAAAGTTGAAAAATAATAACATGAAACAAGGGGTAATAAGCCAAGCTCAAATATTTGTAGGTCCTCAAAGATAGTGGAGCAAAGACCATCATAGGTGTATGAAGGAGCTTCAGTCAGACTAATGGTCCTAAATATATTAGGAATGGATAATGACAAGATAAATACCCTCAGTCAAAATAGGGAGGTATCTCATGTTATATATCCAAAAAATATGAGGCATTGCATTAATTTGAACCATTCTCTTATGCAAAGTATTAGCATGCTTTGTCACTACTCTAGTTAACCCCATCATATATATCCCAATATTAAAAGTTTTGGGACCAATCCTCAAAGAAGAAAAATAAGTGGTCTCAGACCATTAGGAGGAGGATATAAATCAAAATATGGATATAGTTCAATCCACTTCAAGAGTGTTAACAAGGAAACAAGAACAACAATAAGTGAGGAAGAGGGAAACACAAATAAATTAAGGAAGATAGAAAACTAAAAATCCCAAAATAAGACCTCAGAGAATAAAGCTAGAATAAATACCAAATAGGGAAAAGAACTAAGCACATGGTTAGCCATTGAAAAATCCATGGAAAGAAGTGCAAAGCCTCCTAAGAATTTTAGAATAGATTTTCCTCCCAAGGGGGAGGATCAAAAGCCCAAAATAAATAATGATAATCATCTCCTATAATTGTAGGGTTAATTATCTAGGAAAAACTAATTATTTTTATGATGTAAGGGATTAAACTGGAAGAAAAGGTGATTTTTAAATAGTGTAAAGCATAATTGATAATTTGTGGGGTAGTGGTTGCAAGCTCCAAAGGAGCTTTTGGAAGAATATGCATGATTTGGAATAATAATACTATGATATTAAAATATTATTCTAAATCTCAACATTGGTACTTAACAAGACTTATTCACCATTATCCAAGATATAAATTGAACATTTATAGTATTTATGTGCCAACATATTTAAGCAAAAGGATGAATGTTGGGATTATTTATAGATTTAAAGAATACAAAGATTGAGCAAGATAACATAGCAACTAGAGATTTCAATGTCACTTTAAGTCACAAAAAAAAACATGGTGGTAGTATTATCAGAGACCCCTTTCAAGAGTGATCGGAAGACCTAATTTCATGCAATCTTGTTGATTTGAAACTTGAGAAAAGTAAATTCACTTTTTCAAACAAAGGAATAGGACTAGGTCATATTACTACTCAATTTAATCATTTTCTTATAAGAAGCAAATTTCTATTGAGAAATTTATTAATCTCCTCCAAAATCCTTCCATGGGTAGCTTTCGACCAAAATTCAATCTCTTTAAATACAATAGAATCTCCTAACTAGGGACCCATTCCTTTTACATTTAACTCTCTTTAGTTATATGAAAAAGAAGAAATGAGTATTATTTCAAAAACTTGGGTATATGGCTCTCCAATGTGCATTTGGGAAAAAAAGTTGAGGGTGGTAAATTAGTACCCAAAGAATGGGCTTAGAAGAATCAAAAAACATTGCAGTAAAATAGACTTGAAAAATAAGATGTAAAAATTAAATGAGCAAATGGAATTGAAGACATCACCAGTGATTTGATTAATAAGGAATAAATTTCAACAAGTTCTAAGAAAAAAAGGAGATAACATAGAGGTTGAAACCCAAAAGTATGTAGTTCAAAGCAAGGGATAGAACCACATCTTTCTTTCATAAAAAAAACCAAGGAAACACTTCTCAACAATAATGGCAAAGAAATTACTATGGAATGTGGCACCATATTTGGATATTTTCTAGTGATCAAAGAAGCTGGAAAATCCCATTTTGAAGTAACACAAAATCTAATGGTGTCAATCCAAGTATAATAGGAGAAATGTTGGAAAATATTCTAAATTTAATCACATAAAATGAAAACAAAAATGTAAAATATGAAATTAGTGAGGAAGAAATTCAAGTGGTTATATTGAGTCTAGAATTAGACAAAGCTCCTAGCCTAAATATATTTTCCACCTATTTCTTTAGAGTTTGTTGGAATTAAATCAAACCAACCTTAAGAGGATAGTTCTATACATTCAAAAATCTTGCAAATCTTGTGGGAATAGAAACTCAACTTTCCTCGCTCTTATAACAAAGGAATTAAATTCTTCATCCTTTTCTTGATTTTTTCCCATAGCCTTATGTTATGCCCCATATAAAATATTAACCAAATAATTTATTTATTTATTATTTATTATTTTTGTTTTTAGATATTATTTTAGAAAATCAAAGTGGCTTCATGAAAAATAGGCATATTGCAGACAATGTAATCTCTAATCTATGATGCCATCCACTTGAGTTGGGGAAACAAAGAACAAGGTATGATTATAAAACTAGATATTTCTAATGTTTTTTATATAGTTTGTTATTCTTTCTTCTTTAATACTATTTACAAATTTGGATTCTAAACTTCTTTCATTAAATGGTTCTCAACATGCAAATGAAGCTCATGGATAAAGTAAGGCTAATGGATAATATAAGGCAATTTTATTTCTTTAAAGGTAGCAAGGGGTTGCACCAAGTTTGAACCTCTTCCCTCTTCTATAGATAATTATGGATGAGTCCTTTAGTAGAAAATTGAAAGTTAAAAGGAGAAATGGAAACTTGCCAAGGACAAATATTGTTACAGGGATAAAAAGCATCAAACACTCTCAATTTGTTGATGCCAAGGCTTACTGTATGAAGGGATTATCTAATAATAGTAGTTAGGTTCAAAAAAATGACAGATGTTTTTATCAAGGCATCATGGAGAAAAATCAATTATAATAAGAGAAAAATATTTAATTGGAATACCACCAAAAGGGCACTTCAAACTATCTAAAGGATTTTATTGATTTTCTTCCAAGAAACGTGGTTCTATTTCAATCATTTTGGGATTCAATTCAATTTAAAAACTCCTCCTTCCAAGTTGGGTAGAGAGTAATGTATAAAATTAAATCCAATTTCTACTATTGGGGTTCTCAGTGGTTGAACCTAGACGGAAGATTGGTATTAGTCATATTTTTTCTCTCAACTCTTCATATATTTCAAAGTCTAGTAATGTTACCCCTTTGTGGGATTTTGTTTTCATATGTCTCAAGAAATTAGAAAAATGTTTTCACAGGGAGGAAAGACCAACATAAAAAAAATCCATTTAGTCAAGTAGAAAATGATAAGGTCTACTAAGGAATATGGAGATTCAGGGATTAAGGACCCAACAATAATTAATCTAGAAATGAGGGTGAAACACACAACGTTTGATCACAAGAGAAGTGGCATGGTGGAAAAATATCCTATGTAAACAAATATTTTATGGAGAAAGACCTAGATACGTTGAGAAAAAATTAAGTAATCATAAATGAATTATAATTTTCAAGCTCATTAATGCATCAAATCTAGTTATTCAAGCTAATTTTACCTAGTCCCAGGTGATGGAAAATATATCTACATCTAGAAGGAAAATATAATGTGGAGCACACCATTATATAATAATTTGACTCTTCTACCACTAAAAGAAATAATGGACTCTTAGAATTTGCAGATTTTGCATGATATATACAAATGGTTCCTATGATATAGAAAATGGATAAAGTGGGATAATAACAATCCCCCACATTTCTTCAACCATTACTTTCCTTGCTCATATAATATTGCCAAAGATGTTCCCTTATAGCCTCTTCGCTTTGGGACAATTGAGGATGGAGGCTAATGAATATAATTTCAAACATGGATACCAATATCAATTAGATTTATCCTCCAAATTTTAGAAGTCTACTACTTGTATTTATGTATAGAATCATGATGGGTTTTCCAAAATCAATTTCTTTTTGGTGGCTAGTCCTTCCTAGAGTACACTATATTTATCATAATTTGAAATTATTGAATTTTTTTTATGAATGTGAATTTACCAAACAAATGTGGAAAATTTCTTTCCAAGACCTTAAACATCATATGGGATTTTCCTCATCAAGGAATGATATGTTCACCTAATGTAACCCGACTTGCAAGGGATATGAAAAACAATGGCATATTTCATATATTTTGGATAGTCATGCCTAGATATAATAGTTGAAATATCAAAGTAATAAATTTTTTAACACAACTTCTAGATAGGAGCAAGGGATTTTGGGAAGAACATGTTCCAAAAATAGAGAAGGAGTTATGGTTTAAACAATTGCAAATTCCCGTTGAAATGTTTCAAGGTGCAAAAGAAAGGACAATTTCTATATCAAGTTGGGAGATTCAATTGTCTAAGCATGGAATTTTTTTGGAAATAATCTCATTAGTCATACATGTTGTTTTTATATGGTGTCTCAAAAGGAAAGTAGGGGTGGGAAGTGCGGCGGGGATCCTTCAATATCTTGAGGAATGAATTGATCGACATGATGCATGAAGTCTTGGAATTTGAAAAAATAACTAGGGAGGGGCCTATGCCCTTCTCAAGGTCTAAAATTGTTTATCGCTTAGCATATTTCCTCCATTTTTGTGATATCAGATTCTTCACTTGTTATTTAAACTATGTATAAAACCACTAGGATGAATAATCTCAAGCTTGCTTCATTTCTTTTCAGAATAAACTAAGAGATGGCTTGTTTTCATAATATTAAGTTCCTCCAAGTTTTTAGAGAAAAATATGTGGAAACTAATTACTTGGATAATGATGCTATAAAGGGAAAAAAATGGGGTGTTAAAGCTCAATGACTCAATTTTTTTTCAAGCTATACCTTAGAAATTTGATCCTCCCTTCATTTAGTACAATTAATTTACGAAATCACATTTGAAACTTGAGGTAAATTGAATCCTAAGGTCCTTCATTATGGAATAGAGAATTTTTGTTGATATGAACATACTGAGACTACAAATCTTGTGTGCAATTGAATTCTAAATTGGAATATTGTTCTATGTAGTTGGGATACTAATTTTTAGATGTATAATTTATGGTTGATGTAGGAATTTATTTTCAAGGATTTATGTTGTTCATTCTCCTCTTTTTCCATAGCTAGCCATTGGATCTCAACCTCTTCTTGAAATTAACTATTTATCTCTTATTTTTATTGATCCTATGTTGTATTTTATTCACCCCTATCCCTAGGAGTGTGTTCTCGTTAAGGCTCACTTTGGCTTTGGATCCTTGACTTCATAAAGGGAAATTGTAGTGTATTATGGCCTTGTGCCTTTATATGATTAGGTCTCTCTTCTCTAGGTCTCCATGAACTTTTAGTGAGTCATGAATACTTAAGTAATTTAGATAGTTATACAGGTTCATGAGGACTTAATTAATGATAACATTGTTACACAATATTTTTTCACCTCGTTCACTTCCCTCCCTCATATTGAAGTGCCTTGTGATGAATACTGTGCAATATATCCATGATAAATATTACATTAAGATATCATTTGAACACTAAAAGAAAACTTCCTTGAAGAATTTCTGAAGAAGCTTAGCTTAAACCCTAAATTTCTGGGTCAACGCTCTTAGCTAGTTTCTTGCCCATGTTGATGGCAGGTTGCAATAGTTTAACCTTGCACCAACTGTGCACTTTTGATGGGAAAAACCATGTGGATCCATTTATGGTATTTTTTCCTAAAATGGAGGGGAAGATTCATGCACTAGAATCTTCCAAATGACGAGCTGGATATTGTTCAGTGGAGATATAGTCGAGTTGTCTCATTTGGAGCTCTTGATCTTATAAATAGGGGATTTTTCCTTAAGAAGTGGGCCTTCCTCCTTCTTTTATGGGCTCCTAACTCCCTCTCCCTTCATATAAATTGAATCTCATCCCTCCACTACGGGTTGGTCATTGTTAGGCTGGTATGATCATTAATCCTTTGTATCCCTATATTATGATAATGCCTAAATTTAGATTTGGGAGAAGGATTGCTTGAAGAGCCTTGATTTGGACTTGGGCATCACCAAAGGGAGGCCTCCAACATCAAGGCCATGCTAGTAAGCTTCCTATTTTATATTATCAATAATACATCTGGTGTTTCACTTTCCATATTTGTTTAGACATCTATACAAGTAGCCTAATGCTCCTTGATCTATTAGGTAGTTTGTACTCAATGTATGCTATGTTTTGTGTTACATTTTTTTTGTCTCTTGATCCCCTACAGGTATTCGAATGGCACGAGTAACAAGGAGTGAGACTAAAGGATTGTGAATCAACGTCTTCATCGAATGATTGAATGATAACATTAGGAAGAGGTAGGTTATTCTTCTTCCTCTTTTGCTTTGAATATAAAGTAGGAAAGGGTACATTAGATAGTCTTGTATGTTGCTAGACCCACTCTAGGGCTAGAGAGACAACCTCTATTCATAGAGGGGATTTTCTTCACAAAAAAATTAGCGACTCTGCTGGGGAGCTATAGCTTCTTTGTCTCTCCTTTTCTGGTTTGGATTTTGATCAGTTTGACCGATCATTGAGATCTGAGTCTGTTTAGATCTATATAAGTTTGCATGGGATTTGATATTTTATTTAGGGTGTCATGTCTAGTCTTAGTGTTGGAATTATTTTTATTTTTCCTTTTATTTCTCTCTTAGTGCTCTTTCTTCTCTTAAAAAAGCACTGACAACACTGTTTTACACAAAATAGTCATGTCGATATGCCTTTCAACACTAGTCTACCTCTCACAGATGCACTGATCCCAAATATTAGGAAAAATTTAGGGTTTCCCTCTTTAATTTATAGTGTGTCTTGGCCTCTGAAGTGTCTTTCAAGTCTGCTATGATCTGACATCACTGTGTTTAGCTTCATTTCCTTGTTTAAGTGATTGATTTCTCTCTTCGACCTTGCTTGTGCTTGAGTGAATATTAAATCGTCTTCTATGGTTTCTAGGTCAATTGTCCTTAACTTGTCACAATTTTTTGGCTCTGTCTCAAAGTTCTGCATGCATTCATTCTGAAAACAATTTCACATTACTTTTGGCTTGTGTTTGTGAGGTTTTTTTCTTTTGCACTGAATCACCATTGCACTTTGGAATCACCTTTGATTAATTGTCAAACATAGATCAAAATTGTTTGATTTCCAAGCTTGAGAGTGTGTGTTTGATCTAATTTCCCAATTAGAAAGAGAAAATTGAAAGTCATTTTCATTTAAGGGTTTTGATTTGGTTTGTTTTTCTTCGTTTTGAAAAGAAAAGTGAAAGTGATTTTCATTCAAGTACTTTTGAAACAATTTTTTTTCCATTCGAGAAAGAGAAAAGTGAAAAGAAGTTTTAATTTGCGATTATTTGTTCATTTGGTTAGTTTTTCTTTGATTTAGTTCATTGATTGAATTAGTTTTCATTTTAACATTCAAAGTAAAAAGTAAAAATATGTTTGGTGCATCTTAGAAAATAAAAAAAGTATTTTTCGATTTCAGTAAGGTTGCATTAATTGGGGATAGTGAAAGTGAATTCGTTTAGAATTGCATTTTAGTAATTTTGAGCTAGTGCGGGGGCATCATCGCTTGTTTCATTTCTTGTTTTTTGAATTATTGTTTTCACTTCCTCCCTCACTAGTTTAGATTTCATCGAAATGAAATGGATTCTTTTTTTGCATTTAGCTGCATTGTAGGGATTTAGGTGAAATTTCTTTGTGCCTGAAATTGAAACATAATCAAAGATAAACTTTAAAATTTATTCAATTAACCTTAAGAAGAATTTGGAATTAATGAAAACATCTAAATTTCTAGGCTAGATACATGTTCCAATGTCATTAAGCACAGCAGCTATCGCTAACAGTCTATGTTACATTCCGGGGGTGATATCCCATCCCATATATGGAAGTATATAGGAATATGCTCCACGTATGAAAAGTATAAGGGGACACTCCCATTGAATGGTTACAAATTAGACAAAAATACTACGGATTGATATCACACGTACCCTTAAGTATATTTTGGGAGACCCCACTAGATTACAAACCCATGATAGGTAACTGAGTTGGCTACCTTGTAGACGTGATACACCGAACATAACATTCGGGGAGATTGGATGTCGTACGTTAAGTCCTTGGTAATTATTTTCTAATTTATTATGCTAAGGTGTATATTGCAGTTCACGGATTCCTGGTTATCCTTTATGCCTAGATTACCTTTTTTTGTTTTTCTTATTTTAATTCTAAAATGAACTACTCACGATAACATCCCACTTATTCAGTGCTGTCGAACTCATCTTCCTTGGTTAATTATAGATCTTAATTACTCAAAATTGATTCACCTTTCTCTTCTTTGATATTTTTCTAAAGGTCATCATGGATGAATCTTCAAATTCTCCTCACCCCTCTTCTGAAGGGACTCAAGAGCCTCCTCCTAAGATTCTGAAATTTCCACCCGTTCCTCTTGAATCTCAAGGTGTTGAACTTGGAATTTTCATAAGTGTCCAAACGATCTCATCTCGGCCACCACCTCACGAGTGGATTTCATCGTCATATGCGGATCCTGAGCTGGAAAGTCTTGAACCTTCTGCAGAGTTTACAGTCTTTCCTCCAAATCTGCTCTACGATCCATTTTTGATATCTACCGAGCATCTGTATAGTACTTTTAACTGTCCGAGTGTTCCTTTAGGTGCTTCTCTTGTAGAACCTTATCCTGCTGCTCGTAAGTTGTTTCCATCAGACATGGCGTCAAATGCCGACGATATTCCATTCATGATTAATCCTCATAATATTCCTCTAGACACTTTTTCATCCCATATCCCAAAAGCTGACATCACGTATATTTTCTGTCCATAAGGTTTTCCATATGCCTCCGCTCCCCATGATGAAGGAAGTGGGATGAGTATACCCACTAGTCAAGTCGCGTCTATGCTTCCACCCAGGTATAATTCTCTTGGAAACCTTTTTTAGAGAGCTTATAGGGATACATCCTTATTTCACCATCCCATTTGGTCAAGAGGAATTCCCCCATATTCCAACCCATTTGTCTCAAATGCGTTTGTCATTTCGCAACCGGCTTCACAACTTGCGGTTTCTATAGGTCAAATGACCGATTCACTAGGATCATCTTCTCCCTTGTCATTATCCATGATCATCGATGTTCCACCTTTGAGTGGAAAATCTACATTTTCATCCATGCTTGGGGGGAAATCACATCGTTTATATGTACCTCCCTCTTCAGGTGGGTAAAATATAAACTCTGGGACAATATCGGGGGTGGGACAGCCTACCGCTAGTGTTAGTGGAACTCTGCTTTCATAACCAACAAGTGTTGCCGTAGGAACCTCTCTACCGAGTGGTAAACCTACTTTGGCTCAACTTGTTTATCATCAGCCCCACGTTAAACACCTTCAAGTTCAACAACCCCATGTGCAACAACTAAACGTACAATATCAATATGTTCAGTAACCAAACATACAATATCAGTATGTTCAGCGATCAAACGTATCACAACCATATGTCCAACAACCCCAACATCCATTGGGCACTGTTACGAAAAATCCTTAGTTTGGTCCTCAAATCCAATCTAGTCCAAACCTTTTGGGTGAAACTGGAACTTACCCCAATTAGCCTGGTGTCCAATACCAGCAAGTACCTTAAGGTCAGTTCCAACAACCCCAACAAGGAGCTTATATCCAACAGGGGCCATATCAACAACCCCAATAGGGTGCTTATATTCAGCAGGGGCCATATTAATAGCCCCAACAAGGACCATACATTCAACAACTACTGCAACTAGGTACCTATCAACAACCCCAACCACAAAAAGGTCCCTACCCATATATACCTTATCAACAACGGTGGGCACAATTGAGGCAGTATGGTTAGAATCAACCCCAATGGGGGAAGAACTCGTACCAACAAGGTTGGAACCCACATATGGGTAACTTCCAAAGACCATTTTATCCTCATGACCCTCCCTTGCCATTCCTAGATACGTTGTTATTTCCGGATGTGTCTAAATTCACAAATGACCCCATCCAACACATGCTGCATTGGCCTCTAGTTCCAACCAAAGTTCCTAAAGATTGTCCAAATTTTGAAGGAAAATATGGGGAAGACTCCAAGCCCATGTCATGACGTACCATTTATGGTGCTCTTCCAACTCTTGGGTTGATGATTCAATTCGTCTACCTCTTTTCCAACGCACTTTGATGGGTTCCGCTACCAAATGGTACATTTAACTTCCTCATGGTACCTTCTATGATTTCAATACCCTGGCCATGGCCTTCCTCACCCATTTCCAGTTTCCTTTCTAGTATGAGACCAACATCCATCTCTTGACATATTTGAAACAATAAATTTCTACTCACTTCTCGGACCATATCCATGAATGGAGGCATAAGTGTCGCCTTATTAAATTTGAGATCCCTCAGAAGTTGTTGACTGAGAGGTTCGCAAAATATTTTGTTCCTAAAATCACCAAATATATTTCTATGGGTGGTTGTATGACGGAAGAGGAGGTCATCTCCCATGCTCAGTATCTAGATTTTGTCTATTCTTAATCTAGAAATTTATATGACCTTTTACCTGATGCACCGCGACCTTCAACTGATCTAGCATAATCCAAATCTCCTGTTATGCTTCCTATTTACGAATTCATTGGGACAATGGCCCATACTGATAACAATACACTGAATGATTCTTTCTATTCCAAGTCTATTTCTACCACATTTCCCTCCATTCCTTCGAACAATTCGAAAAGTCTTGGTAAAACCTCTGAGGTTAATGTTGTTCAATCTACCGCAACAGAAAAGTCCTCAAAAGGTCAAAATAAGGGGAAAGTTAAAGCTAAATATGACACCCCCAAATAGGATTCTGTTAAGTCATCTATTGATGATACTTCCAAGTGTAAGCCCAAGTATCTTTGTTTGATATGTGATGGACATCATTATACCAAGGATTTTCCTCGGCGTGCCAAAGTTTCCCATCTTCTTAGAGGTGCACCTGGGATGCTGATTGTATTGAAATAACTGTTTCCTTCTCAACATATGAAAATGATAGATCAACCCCAGTATTTTATGTCCATAACATCCCAAGTCTTTATGGCTGGTACAAATCCTATTTCTATTTCCACTCGATCGAAAGAATACACGAATCCTTTGAAATTTCTTGTGGAAAAGGATGTTTCAGATATTCCTTCCTCTTCCACTCCTCTTATTTTTGGTCCTATCCATATTGAGAGACCTAATAATGATTCCATTGTTTGGCCACCCCCAAGGGTGTTTTTCAGAAATCATCTTACAATCTGAATGTGTGAGTTGCCCAGCACTATAACATCGTAGAGGATATAGATCAAGCGCCTTTGGTGATGTTGGTCTTCGAAATCCTTCAATCATGCCAATCACAACATAAGGTTATATTATATGCTATCATATGGATTGATCTTGCAGATTCAAATATTATTAATTTCGATCTTGAGAGTCATGTTCCTCAACTCCCATCACAAATAGATTTCCTTATCCAAGTCATCGTGATGGGTAAAACCATTCATCGGACTGTTTTTGATGAAGGTGCTTCCACCTACATCATGTATGTTGCATGTTGGAAAGCCATCGACACTCCTAAGTTAAGTCAGTCCCCTAACACTCTGGAAGCTTTCAACTCTAGAGGCTCTCGGCCATATGGTATTCTCAAATCCTTGAAAATTTAGTTGGAGGGTAAAATGGTGAACCTGGAAATAGAGGTGGTAGATTCCAACCTCAATTACAACCTTTTGCCCGGATGTAGTTGGACCCATGTGATGATTTGGATGGTCTATACCCTTTTTGGTGTTCTCTGCTTTCCTCATCAGGGGAAGATTGTCACTGTCGATCAACTTGCTTCATTTTCCCTAGATTCTTCAATTGGAAATGTTCCATACATTGGGAATACCTCTACTCCTTATGAGAGCATTGGCTCGGGTCTTTCCAAAGACTCATCCTTGATGGGAGTCTTTCCACTCCCGCCTCCTAATGTCGCCTTTGTTAAAATGATATCATATGGTCAATACCCATGGATTATTCCTAGTCCCGACCAACTTGATAGCTTTGGTGATGCCATGCCCCTCATCCCTGTACAAAAAATGTATCAAATAATTCTCATAGCTTCTGGGGTTGCTTTCAAAGCCAAAGACAATCTGGTTTCAGATCTGGACATGTATTCATTGTTTCCCTAGTTTGGTTGTTGGGATTCAGCTTATTCCCTCGATGAGATATTTCCTATTGACGAGAGTATCATGGAAGTTATGTCTCTGGATGAAACCCTATGGGATGATGGTCATCATCATTAATCGTTTCTCCCAAGCCTGGGTGACATCTCTACTTGTCTGGAAACCCATGTTTCATGTGAATTGATTTTCCCACTTCAACATCCCATTTTATTTCATGAAGTGTTGTTTGAAGGAAACATGGGTAACATTTTTGCCGCCATTCCGATCGACATCTCTGTTAAACCAGGGGTTGTCGAGAATGTCTATATCAGTGCATCTTTCTCTCCCGATGAGTTTAGGATCTACACCTCTCTTTTCAAAGAGTTCTGCAATGTCTTTGCATGGTATTATGAAGAAATGCCTGGAATAGATCCTAGTATTGTGGTGCACGAAATTCCTACATATTCGTACTTAAGGCCTGTTTGTCAACAACTTCGTCCTGTGCACCCAAGAAAGGCTGCTGCCATTAAGGGAGAGGTCAAAAAACTTCTCAAGGTTGGTTTCATCTATCATATACCATTGATGGATTGGGTCTCTAATATTGTTCCTGTTACCAAAAAGAAAGGGACCATTTGAGTTTTTTTTTATTACCATGATATCAATCGGGATTTTCCTAAGGACAACTACCCCACTCCTTTTAAAATCAAATTATTGATGAATGTGCTGGGAGTGAGATGTTCTCTTTTATGGACGATTTTTCTGGCTACAACTAGATCAATATTCTCCCTGCTAATCAACACAAGACCATCTTTATCTGTACTTGGGTAACCTTTACCTATAAGAAGCTCCCTTTTGTTTTGAAAAATGCTAATGCTACCTTCCAATGGGCTATGTCCTATGTTTTTCATGATATTAAGAACATAGTTTAGCCATATCTTGATGACCTTCCAACTCATTCTACGAAATTTCAAGATCACACTGAACATCTTAGAGCGATCTTCCTTCATTTCCACCCCTATAACATACGTTTGAATCCTCATAAATTTGTCTTTTGCATTGAATCAAGTCATATCTTAGGTTTCATGGTTTCTAAAGAAGGCATCCAGTTTGATCCTTTCAATGTCGAGGCAGTCATAAATCCTCCTCCTCCCTCTAGCTTACTTCAATTGCAAAGCTTGCAGGGGAAAGCCAATTTTCTTTGTCAATTCGTCCCGAATTATGAAGAGCTTGCTAAAGGATTTACCCGTTTGTTGAAAAAGGGAGCCCCATTCATTTGGGATGTGATTTCTCAAAATTCATTTGATGCTTTTAATAACACACTTGTTTGTGCTCCTTTATTTCATCCTCTCGATTATCATCATGATTATTGCCTCTATCTAGCCACCAAAGACACCACTATTGATATGGTGCTGATTAAGGACGATGATGATGGTAATGAACATGTTTTTTAATACTTGAGCCGGAATCTCTTCAATACGGAGACTCACTATGCTCACATAGAAAAACTTTCCTTATCCACTATTCATGTTTTTCAACATTTTCGCCATTATATTCTCATGCGTAAGACTATTGTGATTTTTGAATGTAACCCCATGAATTACATCATTACTTGTCAGTTTCTTGGGGAAAAATACTTCAAATGGATTGGTATTCTCTAGGAGTTTGAATTAGAGTTTGCTACAACTAAGTCTAAGAAATCACTCTTCTTTGCTGAATTGATTTGCGATCTTCAAGTTGCAGTTGATCCTACCCCTTTCGATGAGTCGATTCCCGATGAATCACTCTTTCTCATCATTACTCTTGATCTGTGGTATGGAGACGTAAATTTTTATCTACAGACCCAAAAATTTCGATGAGAAATGTCTCACTCTGAGAGAAGATGGATTCGTTACCAATCTCAACCATATCGCATAATTGGAGATACTTTGTATCAGACTGGTGTCATTTCCATCCTCCGTCGATGCTTGACTCTTAATGAAGCTGAGAAATTCCTTAATGACTGCCACTTTGGGGCCTGTGGTGGTCATATGTCTAGTGATGCTACCGCTTAGAAAATCCTTCGCGTAGGATATTTTTGGCCATCTATTTTTAAATATTGCATTCTTTCTATCCACAAATTTCATGATTTCCAAGAATGCACCCCACCTGCACTCTTTCACTTAGTTGTGACTATTGAACCATTTTCAAAATGGGGAAAATATTTCATGACCTATAACCCTCGCTCAGCCAGGGTCATGGTTATATTATCATTTCCATAGATTATTTTACAAAATGGGCCGAGGTGATGCCTACATATGAGAATGAAGGTCTAATTGCGACAAAATTCCTTTTTAATCACCTCATAGCTTGGTTCGGTGTCCCGAAAGCCATCATCACTGACCATGGCTCTCAATTTCACAATCATATGATGACAAAGCTTATTGGCTAGCTAGGGTTGCGCTACGATAGCTCCACTCCATATTATCCATAGGCCAATGGCCAAATCAAAGCCGTCAATAAAGTCTTGGTAACAACGATTCAATGAACCATTGGGAGAGATAAAAGAGATTGGAACCTCATACTATTCTCGGCTTTGTGGGATTACCAAATTTTCTACTAATATTGCTACCAGATTCACGCCATTTCAGCTGGTGTAGGGTCTGGAAGCTACACTCCCATTTGAATGTGAAATGCCTTCTTTGAAGCTAGCTATGAAACTGATTCTCGGTACTTCTCCAGAAGAGGAACATCTGATTTATCTTGAGCGTCTCGATGAAACTCGACAAATCGCTTCTTTATTCATTGAAGCTCAAAAGAATCGAGTTAAAGTCTAGTACGATGAGTATTTCAATCCTCACATTTTCTCTAAAGGTGACCTAGTCCTACTTTATGATAAAGCCCATGAAAAATTAGGATTTGGGAAGCTCAAGTCAATGTGGCATGGGCTTTACATTACTCAATGTATATTAGATAAAGGTGGCTATGAGCTAGTCGATTATGAGGGTAACTAGTTGGCCGAGCCTCGAAATGGGATAGATCTCAAGAAGTATTATGCTTGATCGCAAGTATAGTACTTTGTACATTAGTGTGCTTTTAGATTTTTCGGTGTGAATGTTTTCTTTGCAGACATATTTCCTTTGCTTACCTTGTGTTCCAATTGGTTTTCATATGTCATCGAAACAATATGTCGGTTTTGCAGGTGGTGTCTATCGTAGCACACAAAACTTATCATCTGCAGCATGGGAACTTTTTTTCCCTTGACAATGAGTTGGTAAATCTATAAGGTATTTGTATGGGTCAAGCAACTAATAATATTTCCAAAGATAATGAGGTCATCGAAATATTATCAGATGCAATTTCTATCGGTATCAGAGACTTGGCTCTCAAACTATACTCACAACTTGTTGTGTTACAGTGAAATGGTCTTTACTAAGTAAGAAACCCTCAAAATTTTCACATGTATTTATGTTTGTGATTACTAGAAAGACATTTTGATTATATCACATATAAACACATTCCACGAAACATGAATACATTAACAAATAAACTGGAAAATTATGTATTATATCGACATTTGCATAATATGCAAAAAAAAAACAAATCATCATGATATAAGAACAATTTGTAACAATAGTAACACACACACACACACACACATATATATATATCGAGTCTGTAAAACTTTGTTACATAAAAATCTCAAAAAATATGTCTTCCATGACACAATGGCTCCACAAGCCTACATCGGTGCAAGAAATAAACTAAAGGCAGCTATCCACCCACATGGTACTCATGGTAGCAAGTTACTGCCCAGATTCATATTAACCAACGAAGTCTATCAGAGACTCCTACGATGTGCCTCTGAAAGCGCAATGATCTGTCATCAAAATTCGGGTATTTTGGAATGCCTCTCATCAGGCCCTCCAGATTATGCTCATTCTCTACGATTGGGTCTGCTCCCTCCTCATAAGGAGCATCCTCGATCTGGTGCACTACCCTCCTCGCAATCAGGGACATACCTGTTCATCTCTATGGTCCAACATCTATGAAATAATCATAAGTTTAAAACTCAGAACACATAACACAAAAACATTAAAAAGTAAAGAAGTACAATTTTTTGTTTACCTGCATCAGAGCATTGTACACCTGATGGAAGGGGAAGAGCTGGATCTCCTCGGAAATTGATACTAACATATGTGTAGTCATCTATTACGATCACATGATGGCATAACCAACTGAAAAATGCTGTTGGGAAATGCATTTGATGGCCACCTCCATGGCGAGGCATGATCTCACACCGTATAAACAACCTCGGATTCCTTGGGGCCGGATCACACACCTTAAGTTGTTGGTACTAAAACAATGGTACTCACTCTAATAAGAAAGTGACCAATATGGACACATACCTGAATTGCTTCAACCACCCCGTTTTTCACTTTGTATGTTGTATTTTCATGTTAGCCAACATTCCCTCACACTAGTTGAACACAGTGGGAGGAAGACAATTTACAACGTACTGGAATTGAAACTTTGTTACCTCATGCAATGCTTGGGCCCGAGCTACATGGGTCATAGTGTGAAAAATCGTCCTCAAAGGAAGATTTGTGATAGTTTTGATATCCACCTTTCCACTTGTAGTCTTTCTAGCACCAAGACAATGTCTCCCAATGAGCATACTCGTACTCTCACCCCCAGTACGAGCTCTAGAGAGTAGTATTCTGTCTCCTCTCCTGGACAATTGAGTAATGAAATATATGTTTGAAATATCTATTTCGATCTCTTGGTCCCCGATAATGAAAATTTGGTGATCGAAATCCCATAGCCCAATGAGATGTTCCAATAGCTCAAGTCAAGCTTTGAGTCCTAAGGTTTGAAGGAACTTGAGAAAGCCACAGTTTCTCAAGGCATTGATGTAATGCAAATCTCGGAGAGCTTCATGGTATTCTACCTTATGGCCTCTTTCTTTCCATTCAATAATCATTTTCATCGAAAACACCTACAAAATATCCATAAATGATATTTTAGGAGTTTTAAATCGATCAAAACTGGAAATAAATCATTAAAAATGAAGATCTATTTGTTTCAAAATATTCTCGGCAATCAATGCATCTGTCAGAATTAAACCAGTGTTGACGAAGCGTTGGCCTAACAGGCTATGGGCGATCGATGTGGGTCCAATAGGTCAAACCCGCATTGATCACCCACGACATAAAAATTTAAAATATCCTCTTAAACCCTTCAATTTCTAAATGAAATAGATTTAAAATGAAATTAAAACAATGAGAAAAGACAGATCTCTACTTATGGATCATCAAGTGGTGTCCTGGATCAGCTACATCGCTTGTCTGAAGATCGAAGGAAAATGGGGTAAAATGTCCTTCTCCAATTTAAACAAAGTGAAATGGTAAAAATGTTTTTAATTTTTTATCTATTTATAAGTTTTAAACATATTTTTTCCAATATTTTATTATTTTTCTCAATATAAGTGATGTGTGGCTCACTTTGTGTAGCACCATGATCTTTTTAACAATGGAAATGATCATTTTTTACTGATGTAACGAGATTTATTTGATCTCTTTTTCGGACTCGTTAAAAATAAATGAAAAAGGAATCCCATGGAGTCATCTTTAAGCCCTTTTTTGACTCTCAAAAACTAAAAATATCACCAAGTAATTGTCATTTCAAACTCGTTAAATTAAATGAATTGACATGGTCTCGGTATACGTTTACCACTTTTTCGGGCCGAGATTTACTATTTACGAAAAAGGAATACCTTGATCGAACATGGTCAAGAGGTTCTTTCAGATATTGTTTTCTACCTTTCCAGATTCAAGGGATGATTTACAAAAATGGACCTAATGGATTTTTCTTTTTTCGTCTCTTGTTAAAACTCTCTATACATGAAAAATACACCAAGTTACTCTTCCATCGGACTCGTAAAATTTAAATGGTGAAATAATTGTCACCATGGCAAGACGAGTTACTCCTTCCTAGGGTCTGTTAAACTTTCTAGGATGGATTCATTCAAAGAATGAACTTATACTCTAAGCATATGATATCCTCTTAACACTTTATATCAAAAATAAATAGGTACTCGTTAGAAATAATGGGGGAAAATGGAAAGTGGAACATCCTATGTGTTTTTAAGCAACATGTCGCTCTTAAACATGGCACTCATATGGAGTTCATGCCAGGTTGGGGATATCCTTCATTTGTCACTTACCTTCCTGGTTTTGGGAAATCCATTTTCCTCTTATCTGATCACCATTTTTTTCATCATGTCCTCTGATCCTATTGTCAAATGCTACCACACTCGAGAGTCATGTCACCGATATGTTTAAGAGAAGTCCTTTTTGTGCAAGTTTAACATCCTCTGCTTATTTGACCCTCTCTGCCACAGTCCTGAATCACTCATATCATCTTGAGAAATCCTTTGTTTCATGTTGATGATGTGGTAATAATTATGGCCCTCCTTTGATGGATAAATTCCTATCGACTTCAACTCATCATCTAGGAAGGTGATTTAGAAACTCATTTTCAGTACCTTGGAGCTTGCTTGCCTCAGTGGAAAGTTATTTGCGTTCGACAAAAATTTCACATCATTGGCCTTCAATCGGATGATTCTCCAAGTGTTTGAATTCAACTCACTTATTAAAACTTGTATATTGTGTTTTTGTACCTTGAGGATCATCATCATCATTGGTTTTTTCTCTCGTGTTTGTTAATGGTTTACATCATTGACCGGTAATCATGCGGTTTCTACCATGTTTGACATCAATAGATATATTCACATGGTTAGATTCATATAATGGACGGGTCGAGATAGAGATGAAGACCCAGGATGACATTTTTTATTATTGAGGATGTGTGGAGTTATTGAGTGTTCATGATTATAAACATGATAATTTCTATATGGATGGATGCGACCATACCGTGGATCCATTTCCATGATCTCCTTCAGACGGATGGATGCGACCATGTTGTGGGTTAATGTGTTATTTTATACCTATTTAGAGATATGTTATTAGGCATATTCATATCAGAGATGTCATATATTGTATTGTGTTTGATTTGGAAAGTTTCCTGGAGGTATTATGAGTCCTTGGCTTGGTTTGTAAATAATTTCACCCATCACTCCTTATCTTTCCTTCATGCTTTAGGGGGAATTTGTTACACAGTAATTTGTCACCCCGTTCACTTTCCATCCTTGATCCTGAAGTGGCCTTTGATGAATAATGTACAGTATATCCACTGTAGAGATTACATCAAGATATCTTTTGAAGACTAAAAGAAAACTGCCTTGAAGAATTTCTGAAGAAGCCTAGCTCAAACCCTAAATTTTTGGGTCAACGCTCTTAGCCAATTTCCTGCCCATGCTGATGGTAGGTTGAAACACTTTGACCTCGCACCACCTATGCACTTTTTATGGGAAAAAATGGCCCTGATCCCTTTTTGGCAGTGGTTCCTCAAATGGAGGAGAAGCTTCGTGCATTAGAAGTTTCCAAAACAACTAGATGAATGTTTTTCAGTGGAGATATTGTCGAGATCTCTCCTTTTGAGCTATTGATCTTATAAATAGGGGATTTTACCTTGAGAAGTGGGCATTCCTCCTTATTTTATGGGCTCCTAACTCCCTCTCACTTCCTATAAATTGAATCCCATCCCTCCACTATTGTTTGGTCATTGTTGGGCTGGTATGATCGTTAATACTTTGTATCCATATACTGTGATAATTCCTAAATTTGCATTCAGGATAAGGATTGATTGAAGAGCCTCGATTTTGACTTGGACATCACCAAAGGGAGGACTCCAACTTCAAGGCCACAGTTGTAATATTCCTCTTTTATATTATCAATAATACATCTGGTGTTTCACTTTCCATATTTTCTTAGACATCTATACAAGTAGCCTAATGCTCCTTGATATGTTAGGTGGTGTGTATTCAATGTATATTATGTTTTGTGTTGCGTTTTTTGTTGTCTCTTGATCCCCTACATGTATTCGAATGACACGAGCAATGCGGATTAAGCCTGAAGGATTGTGGATCAAGGTCTTCATCAAAGGATGGAATGATAACATCAGGAAGAGGTAGGTTCTTATTCTTCCTCTTTTTATTTTAATATAAACTAGGAAAGGGTACATTATATAGTCTCGTGCATTGCTAGACATACTCTAGGGCTAGAGATATTGCCTTTGTCCGTATAGGGGATTCTCTTCACAACAGGAGCTATTAGTAATATCACATGAAAATTTAAGACTAAAAATAATACAAAATAATCTCACAAAATGTGTCTATTAGGGGGATTTCCTTTAAATTGAGTTAGAGTATAACATAATTTGAAGGAGAATGTGCCCATGTTAGAATCACTAAGTTGAGCTACAATGGATTTTTAGGTATGTTCAACTATAAAATTGGATGTTGCAAAGAATTACAAAAACATAGAAAAATATATGGTATGAAAAATATTTGAAGTAATGGAAAAAGTGAACTAGAATTAGAGAATTCTATGCAAGGAATGGAAGGGTTGGTTACCCACAACATCTATAATTTGACAATGTACTTCAAGTTCTATTAATATTAGGTTGTTTTTAGAAGATATATACTATTACTAAATGTTGGGAATCTTGTTAAAAATATTTTGTAGGATAAAAATATTAGAAATGAGTTGTTAATATTAGTTTTTTAGGATCTTCTAATAACAATAATGTATATCTAATATTTAGCATTGTTAATTTTTTTTTAATTAATATAAAATTTGACTAGTTTCAGTAAAAAAAATAATTATGAAAATCACTGAAATTTAAAAATTAAAAAAACATGCAAACAAACACAAGATGTGACCCAGGAAACCCAATACAATAGAAAACCTATTTAGAAGGTGGGGCCTATGCTTCACCCCCTTTTCTTCAGTTTTGCAATGTAAGTACAAAGAAAGGAGGAATCTCATTAGGAGGGCCATGTTGTGAGAGATATTAATTACTTACTGTCCCAACCTTGGAAATATCTATTTTGCCACACCTCAAGGGTTATTATGAATAGATTCATTTACCATGACTAGGGTTATATGAGTTCCTTCTTAACTCAATTCATATATCCTACAATATCACTGAAAACCCAAAGAAAAATACTTTGATATTAATATGGTCTATAAATTGTCATGTATATTCCATTAGAATATTCCATCACAATAGATCTTGCAATATTCTGAAATATTTAATTATTTAGTTTATTTTCATTATATCCTAGATTTATGATCCATAAAATGCCATTGATAGTTGATGATAAAATGAATTTTTTGTAAAAAATCCTTTCATTTGTAGTATGTCATTTATTGAATCTTAATTTGTGCCTACAAATATTTTATTGGATGGTGAGAAGCATAGATAACTTTTCCTTATGCATTAGATAATGCTTCCATTTCCTAACATCTTGGACTAGGGCATAGAGTTCCTTATCATATGTAGGGAAATTTAAGACTTCCCCGTGATTTTTTTTTATAATGATAACATATTGACTTATCTCCCTCCACCAAGACCACTCCCATAACATACCCACTTACATCCATCTCCACTTCAAAAGGCTTCTATAAGTGAGGCAATACAAGAATTGGCACTTGATTAATATTACATTTTAACTCATTGAAAGTTTTTTGTTGATTATTTCCCCACTAGAAACTCTACCATTGACTATTATGGCATGCGGTGGTGCAAATAGAAGTGAAAATGATGCTATGAATTTCCATAAGTATTGCATTACCCCAACATAGGTCCTAACTTCAATGAAATTATTAAGAACTCAAAAATTGGGGATAGCTTCCATATTCATGGAATCTATATTGAGTTTATCTTCACCGATCATGTATTATAATTATTCTAATTATTGTTGAGAAAACTCACACTTATTAAGGTTTCTTAGTGTTTAATGTCTTATTAGAATCTCTAACACCTACATGAGATGTGAGGTATGCTCTTCCTTGGTAGAGTTATAAACCAATATGTCATCAAAATACACTATTACAAATTTATCTACATAGGGACACAATACATGATTTATCAATCACATAAATGTAGTGGGTGAATTACATAAACCAAAAGGCTTGACCAACCAATTGTTAGGTAAAACTTGAATCGGTGATGCCCCTTGGGGTGGTTTAGGTTCTATGGGATATAAGTTCCTTATCTATTTAAATATTCTCAACGAAACAATTGATCCAGGTGGATATTGGTGGCCACCTGCCTATTCCACTTGGACCCCTATTAGAAAATCCGAAAGGCAGAAAGAATTTCTTGCTTTAATAATTACTTGTGTTCTTATTATCTTCTTTATGTTCTTCTTTTATATTTTTATCATCAATAAATAATCAAAACAAAACATGAAGATCAATGACACCAAGTCAACCTTCAATAGTCTCTTCTTTTCCAGTAGCTACAACCAAGAAACAAAACATAATTTCCCCCCTCACAACTCCATAATTTAGACTCCCAACCACTCCAGAATTTTGGCCTCCAACAACTCTAGAATTTTGGCCGCCAACAACTGTACAACAATTTTGACCCTTTCAGCAACCCAAAATCTTTGCACGTGTGATACAAGGATAGAGAGAATTAAACTTCTTATCCTTGACAAGACTTCCTTCTCCTTCACTAATGTTTCCCTCCTCTCTCTTGAATTTCACACCTTTTTCTATCTCCGACAACTGCAGATCGAACTTGTTGTGAATGTAGTCTAAATGAGTTCGATTTGCTGCCTTTATATAATAGACTCTGTCGATCAATTAGGCCGACTTGGTGGAGGAGGCATAAATGACCTATTTTATTAAAAAAAAAAAAAATCTTGACTTACGAAACCCAAGAAGGGTCTATTACATAATGACATGGACAAGGACACTTGGCATAAACCCTAGAAGCCTCAATGAAGGATTTGACCTAAGAAACATTAAGTCAATAATGAAACCCATGCTTTAATAAGTTAATCTATTTTATAATAATTTTTCTTTCTTTCTTTCGAAAAATACATTACATCATGCCTCAAATACAGTTATGAAGACCAACACTAGTTACATTTTTCAACACTCCCTCTTAACTAGGGAGGTAGTCATAATTACAGACATAAATAGGTACATGGAAGTGTCAAAGTGGTATACTCTATGAAGATTCGCAACAGACATAATGCTACAAATTAGATACCTAACCAGGGTACTCTAATCAGGTGGGGCTAAGGTATGTTCCAATATTAAACCTCTATAGGTACCATGAAACTTCCACTCTAACACCAACCCAGGGATCTAGGTGCATATCCAAGGGCAGAGCTCTGTGACCAATGTCACCCTCCCTACTTCGGGATCTATAAATCAACACATAGGCCGGTTAGATGTCCTCCCAAGCATCTTGTTTCCATAATATGCTTCATCTATCCTTATCAACTAAATCAGATATATATCCACCACTCCAAGCATGCTTCAAATGTTAAATATTTGATATCTTGCACAATCACAACCACAATCAATAATAAACTTTCAATATATATACAAGTAATCAAAAAACTTCAGGGTCCTCAATCATCCTGATGCTACTTATATCATTATCAAGTTATCCATACACAACTTGTCGAAAGATTTCTTCTTCAGTAGCACCAAATACATACTTCTCAAATCTTGCAAATATATCTTTAGTTATTTCATTCATTATTCAGTTTCATTATTTCTTCAATTTATTCATTATGAGTTTCATAATATTACCTCCCTCTTAATTGGGGGAGATATACTTTTTCTTCCATCCAAGTTCCGTCTCAACTTAGGGAGATCAAAAAATTCCTTATTTTATAAAATTAGATAAACTTCAACCTTTCAAGGCTTCATTATTTCTCATGGCATCGAGGTCATCTAATCATCATCATTCTTATAGCTTCCTTCATCATGCTCATCATTATTATCATCTTAAATTATGGACATCTTAACATCTTGAAGATCATGTACCTGCAAAACTTTGATATCAAGTACAACCAAATACAAATATATATAAGCATGAAGTTATTTATATCAAAATCATATCATTAAAAAGTAAGCATAAAAAAATTCAAACTTTAGACATCAAACACATAAAACTAGTTAGGTTCATAATCAACAAAGGTTGCATCCTTTTACATGCTAGACTTCAACTTATTGCTAGGGTTTTATCATAAAACCTATACTCCATATTTGAGACACAAAGCCTTAGATTCAAGAAAATAAAAATCCAATCATAGTACAATACATATAAAGTTTCAACAATATTCTTTTAGAATTACATGTCAGACTCTACTAGGGTTTGTTGCAAACCCTAGATTTTCATCATCAAAACTAAATCATACCAAAAATCGATAAAAATATCATGTCCTAGAATATCAATCTATACTAGGGTTTTTGTTACAAACCCTAGATTTCACAAAATAAAAAAATTAAGTTAGTATACTCACATATACATATGTAGTATTTCATAATCATGCACTAGCATTTCACAACAATATCTACTAGGAAAACCCAAGATTAATACATCGAACAATTCAGGTTAGAGTTTATATCAAACAGACAAATATATACCTAGGGTTTAATTCCTAGCATATTACTATAACTATTACAAGGTTTTTGCTTATAAACCTTAATTTATCAAACCCTAAAAATCTATGTTTTCATTGTGTAACAAAAAACCCTAAATAACTGGGGTTTTACCACAACATTAAAAAATCCCAAACACCAAAAGAATGTGATTTCATCATTTTTTCTAGAATTTATCGAAAAACCCTAAAATAACCAGGGTTTCATAATCAACAATCACATACCCTTAGAATCAAGAGTCTAGGGATTTACAGTGAACCCTAAGGGGTAGGGTTTCACAAGAATTATGAAATGATAATATAACAATTGTAGATTCAATCTAATATTTAATCACCCTAACAAGAATATTTAAGATTCAAAACCATATACATAACGATGTTAGTAATGTAATGAAAATTCAAAATAATAATGATGATACCTTTTCTATAGAGAGAGCAACAAAACTTGTAATATTAATACATAACTTGAGTTTTTCTTTAACAAACCTTATAGGACTTCAGTTTTTGAAGTAATTATTTTGCAACAAGATTTCTTTCACAATTCAAGTCTTTTATTTGAAGTCTCCTCCATAGAATTCATTTTTTCCTACCAAAGAAAATTATATAGAAAATTTTATTAGTATACAATATAAACAAATATCAACGTGAGGAGGAAAACAAAGATAAAAGAGGAAACAAGAAACAATATACTTAACTTTTGGTAAAATGGTGGATGCTCCCTATTGAACCAATATCTTCGAGGGATACCTACAACTTATCAAAATAATTTAGAAAGTGCTAAAAGATATATTAGGCCTACAAAATATATAAATCAAAACAAAAAACAAAACATTACAAAGCTTAAATAAAAAGGATATGCAAAGGACAATATCCCTAAGATTCTTTAGCATATATGTCTTTAACTCCAAAATTTTCACTCTTGTTCTTCTTTGATGGAGCTTCATAAACAACATTCTAATGTTCTCTTTATCTCTTCTTATTCCTTGGATCTTTAGGACAATGATTTTTTTAATGACCCATCCTATGAAAATTGTAGAATTTAATCTTGGATAGGTCAAATTTATTCATAGGTCCTTTAAACTTCTCGAATACACTTTTATTCTTGTGGTGAGTAATGTAGGATTTTAAAATGTTGTATTATTCATCCTCCTTATTTTTATTTAGTAATGAGATGCATGATTCTTCTTGACTGTATGCACTCCACATTTGTTCAAAGGTAGGTTTGTCTTTCCAATTGCTAATTTCTGTTGCAAAATCACTCCAAGATTTTGGTACACCTAATAGAAAAACAATCACGAGTTCCTTTTCTGGTACAAATTTATTTGTAGCTTGGAGCTCATCTCTTATCCTAAAGATCATTTCTTGAACAAAACCTATATTGGATATGTATGGGATTATATTGTCATTTACTCCATATAGTATCAGATTCATGGAAAAGATGTTGGCTTCCCTAAACTTCTCCTTTCTTGCATTATC
Organism: Pinus albicaulis; assembly: GCA_034641835.2. Lineage (NCBI taxonomy): Eukaryota > Viridiplantae > Streptophyta > Pinopsida > Pinales > Pinaceae > Pinus > Pinus albicaulis. Next base: position 743,160,037 of record CM076579.1, read on the forward strand.
AATAGGTTTCTTTACTTTTCATTGAGTAACATCCAATACTTTATGCTTTGCGAGAATAAGATATATCCTCTTCTTGCATGTCCTAGAGGCTCCTTCTAGCTTGTTTTCTTCTTTCATTGTTGTTGACATAGTCTTTATATATAGTAGGTTTCTCTTCTTATATGATCTTTTTCCTCAATAACCTTCCTTCGATCCCATTTTCTTTAATAGATCTTCAAGCTTCCTTTTTCTTCCTTTTTCACCTTAGCTCTGATACCATGATATAAAATCAGAACACATAAATATTTTCTTATGTTGATAATTACTTGTGTTCTTATTATATTCTTTATGTTCTTATTTTAGCTTTGTATAATTAATAAATAATCAAAACAAAACATGAATATTAATAACACCAGATGTAGGCACTCATCCAGGGATAAAACCTCTCTCTAAGGTAAATCCCAGACAAACTCTTCCACTAATAAATTTGAGATTGACCAAGACCTTAGACCTGAAGCTTCCTCCTCCATTATGTCAACCTTCAGTAGTCTCTTCTTGTCCAAGAAATACAACCCAACAACAACTTAGAATTTTGACCCCCCTCGACTCCATAATTTCTCCCCCCAACAACTCCAGAATTGCGGCCCCCAACAACTCCAGTATTTCGACCCCCAACAACTCCAAAATTTCAGCCCCCAATAATTTTACTACAATTTCAGCCCTTCCAACAACCCAACAACTTCACACGTGTGATACAAGGGGAGAGATAATTCAAATTCTTATGCTTGACAAAAGTTCCTTCTCCTTTGCTAGGGTTTCCTTCCTCTCTCTTAAATTTCACACCCTTTTTATGTCTCCAACAACTATAGATCAAAATTATTGTGGATGTACTCCAAATGAGTTTGAGATACTACCTTTATATAGTAGATTTCACACCTCAATTAGGCCAACTTCCTGACATGGTGGAGGAGGCCTAAATGACCTATTTTATACAAAATAAATGTCTTTATTGACTTAAGAATCCTAAGAATGGTCTATTACATAATGACATGGACAAGGACACTTGACATAAACCCTAGAAGACTAGAATGGAGGCTTTGACCCAAGATCCATTGACCTAAGAATGAAACCCATGCTTTAATAAGTCAATTTCCTTTATAATAATTTTATTTCTATCTTTTGACACATATATTACATCATGACTCAAATACAATTATGAAGACCGACACTAGTTACATTTTTTAACAACCCCCAACACTGTTTCCTTTCAATTTACTATTTACAACATACTTTCTATTTTTATTAGTTTTTTGGGTCCTAAACTTCCAAAGCTGTTTTGAGGCCCTAAACGACATTTTTTAAGGAAACGAGAAAACAAGGGCATTGGCTAACCATTAAGTTGTGGGTCTGAGTTTCAGTAGGACAAAGCACACTATATTGTAGATGGAAGGAATAAATCCCTACCTGGACATCGTTGATCTTAGGAGAGTAGTCTTTCTCTAGATAGGTCTCAAGAAGAGGGTGGATTAGGGTTTCCATAGAAGCTACAAGGCCAAAATTACAGGGCCGAAGTAGCAATACAAGTTGCAGTATTGAATACGATTATTTTAGAATTAGAGAAAGACTTGTTGAAGGGATGAATTGGTAATAGGAGAAGGACTTGATCTATGGTTTGGGTCTTTGTATCTCAATTGAAGAAAATTATGAGAAAACAGAAGTTTTTGGGTTTTCCCCTTGGAGGGGTTTTTCCCTGGCTTGGAGCCTAATTTATGTGTCCTCTATTGTTGTTGTTTCATTATTGGTACTTGTTTTATGAAGAATATATAACTAAAGAAACATAAGAAGGATAATAAAGTTCACAAGAAACTATTAAGGTTTAGGAAAATTGAATCAATAAGCTGCAACTTTGCATTTTCCAACATGGTATCAAAGCTAAACTGAAAAAGAGAAGGCAACTAGCAGGACACTAGAAAAGGTTGATTTTCAAGTGGAAGGGAAAAGGAAACTCTCAAGGAAAAGCTGGATCAATAATACTTCAAGAAGGATTGTATCTTGAAGGATATAGTAGAAGACATATTAATCTAGAAGAAGGATTTCTACACTAAATAAAATCAACAATTTAACAAAGGAAAAACTACAAGAAGGTTACAAATATCTCTTGGAGGGCATATTTTAAGGAAGCATCAAAGGATATGGGAAGCTGTTGTTGAAGGAATCCTAGGGGACATCCTTAAAGGGCATTATTAAAGTCTCTTGAAAGATATTGAAGGCATCAAGAAGATTGAAGACATCATCAAGAAGAATCTTGGTCATCAAGTAAGTTTCATTTTATTACATCTCATCGAAATGTACAGGTCATATGGATTCTTTCAGCAAGGAGAGTAATAAGCTCATTGGAGCATAAAACTATCTAGCATGGAAGAAAAGGGTTGACCTAATACTCACAAAACAAGATGTAATGGAGTATGTTAGTGGGGAAATTACTGAAACGGGAAAATTCAAGACACAAGAAATAGAAAAGTAAAAGAAAGGGGAAGTAAGGGATCAAAGGATCATAGTTGATTCCATTAAATATTATCTTGTTCCATTTGTTGAAAAATTGAAAACTTCCAAGGATATGTATGACAAGAAAGTGAACTTATACTCTGTAAGTGCATCAAGACAAAATATGTCTTTGTGAAATAAGTCATAAAGAATGATGAAATCAAAGGATGAGAATATGAAATACTTTCTCATGAAAGTATCTCAAATAAGAGATCATCTGCAAGGACTTGGCTAAACAATTTCTGACTAAGAAGTGATCATTTGTGTGCTAAACACATTGCCACAAGAATGGAGCAGCTTTGTAATAAGCATGATCATGAGTTCATAAATTTTGCTCAAAATTCAAAGTTACAGGATTGGGTTGAAACCAAGATTTTTGTGTAGATCTCGTCTTCCTAATTCTAGCATCGCTAACAGTTCGAAAAACCAATGTCATATGAGGGAGATATCACGTTCTGATCGAAATGCCAAACAAGTAAATTTGTGACAGTTTGACCAAGTTTGGCTAGGATGCACAGTCAGAAAAAAGGGAATATTCCAAGGAATATTCTTTCCTTAGAATCAATTACAGGTTGACAAGTTTCTGAATCCTATTGGTCGAATGAGTTTGGTATAGTTTGGAGAGGGACAATCAAAAGGTGACACATGAACAACCCTGAGGCTTCCACGTGTCCTTGCAATGCAGTCTTAAAATTTTGGTTGGGTTCGTAAGAATTGACCACAGGACCTCTTGCAGGGCATGTATAGGCTCTACCTCCTGAGGTACACGTTAGTTCTTAACATATCATGTCGACGGGTTTGTAATATGTTGCGAAGAAATTACATTTGGGGATTGGGGACCACCATGTTGGAAATTTGGTTCAATGCTCGCCGTGTGTTTTGCGACATCGACTAACTGCCTCTCATGGATCCTAACTCTGGTGATTGTAGCAGAGACTAACACCTGCGGGTTTTGGTCTAATGACAATCATGCTTCCAATAATTGGTATCAGAGCGATAGGTCTCGAGTTCGAAACTCACCCGGCTCGCATTGGGGGGTTTTTATAGGTCAATTTGGGCACCATTCCCAATGACCTGGTTAACTGGGCATCATCTCTAGGACCGATGATCAAGGTTCTATCATTCCCTATCATTTCAGTTGCTAAATTCTCTAAGACAAGAAACATTATAGGTCAAGCAAGAATTTCATCAAGCAATAATTTCCATGGTTTGAAGCTTATTGTATAGCATATGAGAGCTCACCAATGAAGGCTCTAAGGGGCCTAAGTGTGTTGCATATGCAAGTAGCCCCATGCAAGGCTGCTCTGCAAAGCACTTCTCGACATTCACAGGTGCGTTGGTCACATTGGGAGCGAAATTCTCATTGTTCTGAAATCTCCACTTGGCCAGTGCCTTCTAGAAGAGTTCACATGTCTCAAGATTCGGATCCAAGTGTCCATTTAACATTTACATGAATGGAAATATGTATTTTCTATTTTTTGGAAGCTATTTATTGCAAAACAACCTACAATTCATCTATAAATTGAACACAGGTCTAAGTGTTTGAGAAGGAAGAATTTGAGTAGAGAAATGCTGGAGAATTTTCAATTGAGAGCTTGGTTTGTAGAGCTATTGCTGGAGAGATATATGCTATGATGAGACTTACGAGCTATGCTGGAAGGTCACTCCAAATCAGTCACTAGGTTGTAACCTCTCCTTCTATCATCAATAAAGAGTACTTCTTGTTTTTCCCTACATGCATCGATGTTAACTTTGATTTTCCATATTGTAAGATCTTGCTTGATGAATGTAGTTTATGCTTAAATGATTTAGCTAACTAGCTTGAATAGATATCTATATTATTACATCTTCTGTTGTTTCAGTGTTCTTTCTTGCAGGAAGAATTCAACCAACAAAACTGCTTGAATTTGAAGCTGTAGTAGAAGTGACAGAAGGATCCATTTGGAAGCGACTGAAACAAGCAAGCATCCAATCCTCTCTGTGTATCTGTTCTGAGTTAGGAGAAATGGTAGCATAGTCTTTCACTTGTTTTTCTAGACTAACACCTATCTAGGGAAGCGTAATTTATCCGTAGATTACAATTCTGGCCCAACAGGGGCGATTGTTGGATATTGGGTTCAACGCTCCCCGTGTGCTTCGCGACATGGACTAACTGCCTCTCATGGATCCTAAATCTAGCGATTGCAGTGGAGATTAATTCCTATGAGTTTTGGTCTAATGGTAATTGTGCTTCCAACACGCCGGCAGTCCCAACCCGCCAGCGGTCCCCGCAAAGGTGGTCACATGTTAACATAAAACTCCAACAAACCATGGATAAACATTAACCTCCAACCACAGAATCCTCCAGCTAACATTTTCACATTGAATGTCACATGGCCATGTTTAAATGTTAACTCCATGGATAAGGTGCTAACCTTCTACGGTTATGAAACCCGCAAGTTTGGGGTTGGCATGTGGCCACCCCAACCGCTAACACTAATTGCAAATGGTTTATTCGGCGGTCAATGTTGGCGGGCACACTATTTGTGGTGGTGATTGCTATTTTAACTCCAGTTAAGTGGAGTTATCCACTTTTAGTGGAGTTTTTCTAGGTGAAACTGGGCAAAAGAGTAGGAGACTCAATTTTTTCCCATTCAGAGTGAATGAAGAGTAATTTTTGACTTATTGGAGAATTCTGGAGCCATTGGTGCAAACAAAATAGTTGTTAGAGAACTATAACTACATGTAATAACAAATTTTTTAGCATAATGAAAGATGGACATGCCATTGGGAGCTAGACCAACAGATGTAGCCCAGGAGGGGTGAACTTATTCATCATGCCTGCTGTGTAAATTTCATTTGGTGACTTATTTTTCTATTTTACACTATTTTTCAGTGTTATTTAAGCTTGTTTTATGCTTCTTATTCACTAAAAATCATCTATAATTCATGGACAAACACCTCAATCCCTATGAAAAATAATGAACTGATTATGCACATGTTTATAAACTGAAAATACACTTAGCACAACAAAACTAATACAGTAATTTTAGATCATATTGGTATCAGAGCTAGATTTTTATTCTCTGGTGTTGTTTTGTGCAAAGAATTGTTTAACTATTTCCAAGTTTTGGATGCTTACAAGGCTCAAGCTCAAAAGAGGAGAAGGAAAATTGGTAGAAGCAGAAGGGTCTCAAGAAGAGCTGAAGCAAAGGAGAGAAATATTTCCACAATATCCACCACCTAGTTCACCTCCTAAATAAGTAGAAGTTAGATTAAGCATGCCTCTAGAGGAAGGAGAAATATATGAAGAAGTTTATCCCAAGGAGGAAGAAAGAATGTTTAGGAAAGAATTTCTTGACATGACTGAGATGGTTAGAATCCTTTATCAAGAAAGGAATGAGATAATAAAAGGAGAAGGATCTAAACTTCACAAGGAAGGACAAGGATCTTCAGGATGTCACCATGATGAAGATAAGTCAAAGAAGGGAAATGAAGGAAATGGAGGCAATGGAGAGCCATCATCCTCACCCTCATCATCATCATCCTCTACTTCTTCTTCAGTACATCAACCACACAAGTCAAAGAAAACTGGTAAAATTCCTTTTTAAAAACTTGATGTTAAGTTCTAATTGCCTATGTTTAATGGTGAATTCAATGCAGAAAATCTTGATAGTTGGATTATGAAATTGGAGGTCTATTTGAGAATACAGAACCTTCAAGATGATGATACCAAAATTCAATTAACTTCATTGAGAATAGAAGGTGCAACACTTGTTTGGTGGGAAGCCAAGAAAAAGGAGGAAATCAAAAAACATGGTAAGATTATTCTTAAATAATTAGTGCTATTAAACAACAATTTTATCCATTAGATCATATGCAGAAAGCCATAATGAACTGGCATAACTTTAGGCAATTAAAGGGACAAAATGTGCAAGAATACACCCAAGAATTTAGGAGAAGAGCTCTCTTATTAGGGGTGGATTTGCATAGCCAAGATACTTTGATAAAGTACATAGGAGGCTTACATAGATATCTAAAACATACTATTATCATGTTTAACCACACCAGTCTAGATGAAGTATGTGGTCAGGCCACACATCTAGAAGCTAGAGGGAAGAACATTTCTGAAGAGGGTAGAAAGAGACCTTTTAAGGGTAAATCCAAGGAAAATACCTAAAAAGGTAAAAAAAAAAAGAATGCATTTGTTAATAAAGAGGGAGAAAAAGTGGTTTGTAAACATTGTTCAAAAGAAGGCCATGATGAAACTCATTGTTGGAAATTACATCCTGAAATGAGGCCAAAGAAACCCAATAACAAAGGGAAATAGAAAACTGCTGCTACAACTCAACATGATTAGGATCTGATTCAGGTGATGAATCTAAGATTATAGCCATGGGCTTGAATAACATGAAGGGAAAATAAATTGAAACTGAACCCAGTACCAGTACATCAAACTGTCATATACATACTCCAAATGAAGAAGAAATAATATAATTGTTTCATGTGAGGGTCATACCCAAGCATACCAAGATTGACACATTGTTTGACAATGGGTCACAAGCAAACTTAATCTCTTAATAATTGGTCAAGAAACCTAATATTGAGGCCATACCAAATCCAAAACCATATCCATTAGGTTGGATTTGTAAGGATGAAAATCTACAGGTTTCAAAGAAATGTATATTACAGTTTGAAATCACTGCAAATTTGGTTGACACGGTTGAATTAGATGTGGTTCTGCTTGACATTACTGGTATTGTATTAGGGAGTCCTTAATTGTATTATGGGAGAGAAATCTTCCATCGCCATGAGAAAAAGTATCATTTATTCAAATATGGCAAGGATTTCATTGTTAGAGCACATCACAAGAAGACAAACATTGCTATGGTAAATGCTAGACATGTAAAGAGGATGGTAAATTCAAGTAAGAATTTTGTTCTTCTAATGATTAAGCCTAAAGCTGATGTTGATCATGAATCATTTGAGGGATGTGATCGTAAGTTGAAATCAGATTTCTATAATGTAGTTAATGCACATCATGAGATGTTTCAGGAGCCAACAAGATTTCCTCCAAAAAGAGAGATTCAACATGAGATTTAGTTGCAACAAGATTGTCCTCTTCCAAACATCGTTATGTATCACATGTCGATAATGGAGAATACTGAAATAAAGAGGAAAATCAAAGATATTTTGGACAAATGAATCATAAGGCCAAGCACCTTGCCATGCATTTCACCCATAGTCTTGATACAAAAGAAAGATGGGACTTGGCACATGTGTGTAGATTTTCGAGCTTTGAACAAGATTACGGTAAAGAATCGTTACCCACTCCCACGAATAGATGATTTTCTTGATCATATGAAAGAATAAAAAATTTTCATTAAGTTATATTTACGAAGTGGATATCATCAAGTAAGAATTGCAGAAAGTGATATATGGAAAATTGCATTCAAAACCAGAAAAGGACTCTTTGAGTGGATAGTTATGCCTTTTGGTTTGTGTAATGCACCCAAAACTTTCATGTGTGTTATGGATAGTGTTTTGTGTCCATTCCTTGATGACTTTGTTATTTTCTACTTAAATGACATTTTAATTTTCAGAAAAACAAGAGAATATCATGTCTTGCATGTGAATAGAGTGCTTGGTATTTTGAAGAAAGAGAAATTGTTTCTTAAGATGTCAAGGTGTGAGTTTGGAAAGACGTCTTTGGTATATTTGGGAAATATTGTAGGAGGAGGAGAATTGAGGATTGATCCTTCTAAAGTGGAAGCCATTGTAAATTGGACCACACCCAAAACAGTAATCGAGGTAAGAAGTTTCTTAGGTGCAACTCAATATTGGATAAAGTTTATTGCTAACTTTTCTTCCATCGCAGCTCCTATGCATGCAATGAAAAGTGCGAAGAAAGGCTTCCAATGGGGAGGCAAACAACAAAAAGCTTTAAAATATTTAAAAGACAAGATCAGTTTAGCTCCAGTCCTTGCATTACCAAATTTGAGACAACCATTCAAGATTCAAACTGATGCTAGTGATTATGCCATGGGCACAGTACTTTTGCACCATGGTAAGCCTATGCTTTTAATTCTAAAACTTTTAATGGTGTTATGACTAATTATCCTACATATGACAAAGATCTATATGCGTTGGTACAAAGTGTCAAGAAGTGGAAACACTACTTGATGGGTAGAGGGACTATTGTACATACCGATCACCAAGCATTATAGTACTTTCAGTCACAAACAAAATTGCAGCAATCAAGACATTTCAGGTGGATGGGATTTCTTCAATAGTTTCACTTGGTTATAAGGTACAAGAAAGGAATTTTCAATAAATTTGCAGATATGCTTTCAAGACCAATCATAGTTCATCTACTTTACTCAAAAATGATTATGTTGTACATGAGAGTTACATAGAATAATATGCACATGACATTGATTTTCAAGACGTGTATGCTAGTTTGAGTGAAGGGAATCAAGTTGAAGAAAAATATTATCACATGCATAAAAATTTGATGTTTCATTTGGGCAAGTTGTGTATTCCACAAGGAGAGAGGCTAAGTGTCATGAGAGAAGTTGATTCTTCTCTTATTGCTGGACACTTTGAGGTATGCAAAACAATGGCGCATCTAGATAGGTATTGTTATTGGCATCGCATGATAGATAGTGTGTCACATTTTATAAGAGGTTTTTATATGTGTGCAACAAGTAAGCCTAGTAATAGGATCTTGGATTGTACACGCCAATACCAGTACCATCAATGCCATGGGAGAGTGTCTCCATGGACTTTGTTCAAGGTATACCTATGTCAAGAAAACAACATGATTATATTTATGTAGTTGTGGATAGATTCAGTAAAATGTGTATACTTATGCCGTGTAAGAAAACCACTACTACTGAAAAAACTGCTGAACTTTATTTTCAACATGTTTGGGCTCATTTTGGATTGCCAAATTCTATTGTTAGTGACAGGGATTCTAGGTTCATTGGGAATTTTTGGTCAAATCTATGGAGAATGATGGCTACAAAGTTGAAAAAGAGTACCGTTTTTCATCCACAAACAGATGGACAAACCAAGGTGGTGAAAAAATCTGTTGTGCATCTATTGAGAGGATATTGTAGCAAACATCCTAAGTTGTGGGATGAAAAACTTCATTACATTCAACACACTTACAACCGAGCAAAACACTCTTCTACACAAACATCACCTTTTGAAGTATTCTTTGGGTATTTTCCAAAATCACCATTAGACTTCATCTTTGGAAAGGATTTTGCAATTGATGGCCATAGTGAGATTGAAAAGGCTCAAAATTTCATTGAGAAAATGCAGATTATACATCAACAAGTTCAAGAATAGCTTGAGAAAAGTCAAAGCAAAAACAAAGAGAGGCATGACAAACATCGAGTTGATCACAAGTTTCAGGAGGGAGATAAGGTATGGTTGCACATTAGAAAAGAAAGGATGAAAGGGGAAGGTAAAAATCTCAAACCCGTTCTCTATGGTCCTTTCAAGATCATAAATAAAGTTGGTAATAATGCATTCCAACTTGACTTGCCTTCTTATACAAAAATGTATTCAATTGTTAATGTTGAAAACTTACGTTTATATGAGACACCTTTGATCGATGATCAAGGAAGTGATGTTCAGCTACCTTCTATTGAAGATTTCTCGCCAGAATTTCTGAATGAGCTCGAAGAATATACAATTCTTGACATGATGAAAAGAGCATCCAAGAGGGGAACGTTTGACTACCTTCGAGTTGGACATAAAGGAATTAAACCAAGGAAAAATGGACGGAGGTTGGAAAGGTGAGGGAGTTGTACCGTCATCTACTGAACAGGTAATCAAGTATTTTGGCATCCAAAAGCTTCCCAATGGGGAGGAATGATCAAGAGTTCATAAATTTTGCTCAAAATTAAAAAGTTACAGGATTTCATTGAAACTCGGATGGTTGCGTAGATATCGTCTTCCTGATTCTGGCACCATGAACGGTTTGAAAAACCGATGTTGTATGAGGGATATATTGTGTTCTGATCAAAATGCCAAACATGTAAATTTGCAGTAGTTTGACCAAGTTTGACTGGGATGCATATTCAACAAAAATGGAATATTCCAAGGAATATTCCTTCTTCAGAATCAATTACAGGTTGACAAGTGTCTAAAACTTATTGTCGAATGAGTTTGGTATGGTTTGGAGAGGGCCAATCAGAAGGTGACACATGGCTAGCCTTGAGGCTGCCATGTGTCCTTGTAATGGAGTGTTAAAATTTTGGTTGGGTCTGCATGAATCGACCCCGCAACCTCTCGCAGGGCATGTACAGGCTCTACATCCCGAACTACACGTTAGTTCTTAACATATCATGTCAAAGGATTTGTAATATGTTGTAAAGAAATTACATTTGGGGGTTGGGGGATGCTGGTGGTCCCAACCCGCCAGCGTTCCCCGAAATGGTGGTCACATGTTAACATAAAACTCCAACAAACCGCAGATAAACATTAACCTCCAACCGCAGACTCTGCCATCTAATGGTTCCACATTGAATGTCACATGGCCATGTTTAAAACGTTAGCTTCGCGGATAAGGCGCTAACCTCTGATGGTTATGAAACCCACATGTTTGGGGTTGGCATGTGGCCACCCCAACCACTAACAATAATTTCAAATGGTTTATTCAGCTATCAATGTTGGCAGGTGCGCTATTTGTGGCGGTGATTGCTATTTTAACTCTAGTTAAGTGGAGTTCTCCACTTTTAGTGGATCTTTTCTAGGTGAAACTGGGAAAAAGAGTAGGAGACTCAATTTTTGCCCATTCAAGGTGAATGAAGAGTCATTTTTGACTAGTTGAAGTATTCTAGAGCCATTGGTGCAGAGAAAACACCCATTAGATCATTGTAACTACATGTAATAGAAAATTTTTGAGCATAATGAAAGATGGACATGCCATTGGGCATTGGACCAGCAGATGTAGCCCAGGAGGCGTGAATTTCTTCATCATGCCTGCTCTGTAAATTTCATGTGGTGACTTATTTATCTATTTTACACTACTTTTTAGTGTTATTTAAGCTTGTTTTATGCTTCTAATTCACTAAAAATCATCTACAATTCATGGACAAACACCTCAATCCCTATGCAAACTAATGAATTGATTATGCACATGTTTATAAAATGAAAAGACACTTAGCACAACAAAACTAATACAATCATTTCAGATCAAAGAATCTATTCCAAGAAACATTCAACTCCCCTTGATGATTTTTGGGTTCAATGCATATTGGAAGAATCAAGGTTTAAGGTAAAATATGACATTGGATCAGATGAGTAGTCTCAATCCTTTCTAGCCCAAGTCAAGAAGCTGAAGAAAGTAAAGTTTGTAAAGTCCAAGAATAAATACATGTCCAAGGTTCAATTATTTAAGTGAAATGTGTTTGGATACTTTAAAATGGATTTTCCAAGCCAAAAACAAGAGAAAGGAAAGAAGTTAAACTCATGTAGTCGAAGCATTAGGGGAACCTGAGAAGAAACCAAATAAGGTATAAGTGAAGGATCTTTACTATTAAAGAAGGCATTCTATTTGGATGGTTCTTTAGATAGAACATTCTTTCCTTTATACAATATTCATTCTTAATCTTGATTATCTATAGCATCATAGAAGAAAATCATATGATAGTAACATGTCTATAATTTACATGACAAAGTTTCTTTGTAGAGATAATCTAGATAGATGGACCATTCTTATAGAATATTCATCAAAGTATAATCTAACATTATGTTATAATATTTCATCCTGCTTAGTCAAATCATCATGATTCGAGAAGGACCATCGTTTTCGAAGGTCCTTTGGAAAATCATAATGAAAAAGTTAGTATACATTCCATGTAATGTGGAATTAATATTGGTAAAGAAATGGAACAATGAAATGGGTCAGGTTGCAAACAAAGAGCTAGATGGTCAGGTGAAAGCATAATAATGCATGCTAGATGTAAAAATTTGGATAAGATTCATGTGTATAAAATATAATGAAAAGAAAGTTGGTCACAAAATATGCTCGAGTATTTAATATGATGCTTGAAAAAGAAGAATTTGAATTACTCTAGGATGAACATAGAATTAATACTCTCTCTATAATATACAACATTGATTAACATCTAGTATAATCTCCAGGAAATGACTATTAACTTGTAATCAAGTTTGATCCTTGGGCACTTTGATGCATGAAGGAAGATTCATATGGAGATGGAAATTGAGGATGTTGATGGAATAGAATGTCATCATGATGAGGTAAGTATATTTTAATTAATTTTTGGTTATTTGGTTAACATATTATTTTGCTACCTGGTAGAGTGTTTTATGGATACATGATGACAATTGAGGCAAGTTAAAATGTATGCATGAAAATGTATGAGGAATATTGAGGAAAGCTCAATATCTATTACCTGAAAATTATAAAGTCAATATATGCTCATCTTGGAAGGTATTAATGTGAGAAGATAACCTGAAGGTCAAAAGAAGATCACTTTCATAAGGAATCCATGATTATCTTGAAGTTTGGGAAGTCTCAATACAATGCCTTCATGTCGAATATGTAATTGATAAATAAGAAAGATGACATGGATCCTGTCACAAGACTGAAGAGAGAAGATGGATCCATGATACCTTGAAAGGAAGCAAGCTCAATAAAAAAGATGTAGAATAAATAAGGATCCATGTAGTTATGAAAATCAAGTAGCTGATACTCCCATAAAGAAAATCCGTAAGACTTATGGTGTTGAACTCCCAAAAATAAAGGAAGTCTAGAATCTCCTCTAGATTGGAGAGGAAGTAAGGATTCTCCTTGAATAGGAGTAAGGATCTATTCTATGATTACAAAGAGAATAGGGATGCCCTATTTAGTTGAGAGGCAGTGATTTTGGATATCACATGAGGATTCTCTTATTCAAGTGGTGAAAATACGATGGTAGAGGATTGGATAAGAATTTGTAGTTTCCTTGAGGATTAAAGAATCTAAGAAAGGAAAGGTATCAACACTATTTGAGGATGGGACAAGAATCCCAGAGAAGAGTGGTAGAAGAGGAGTAATATTCTTCAAGGAATCAAGAATGGAGATCCAAGATAATAATAGTCCTAAAAGGACATACCTCGTGGAAATTTGGATGGGGTATGTGCCTTGTAGAGGTAGTGCGGTATGACACACAAAGCCTCCTAGAATAATTCTCTTGATTGAAATAAGAGCTTTTATAGTTAGGCTTTAGAGACAATGTTTGTCATAATGGTGATGCTCATAGTATGGCTTATCAATCTGTGTCTTCTTATGAGAACTCTTCAGTTTGAGAATGATGTTATACAATTATGAATACCTCCCTAGTTAATACAGAGTGTTAAAAATGTGAATAGTTTTGGTCTTCATAATTTTTGTACTCATTTCAATATGTATCCTATGTAATAAGCAAGAGAAGAAAAGAAAAATTTATTTTTATTAAAGCATGTGTTTCATGCTCTTTATTGATGGTATTTTAGGTAAAATCACGTTCTTCATGATTATAGGGTTTGTTAGGTCTTAGGATTTATTATAACGAGTCAAAGGATCAACATCATGTTTATAAGACCCTTTCGGGAACAGTGTAATTGTAACAATAGTTATTTTTTGAGATTATAAAGTCTTGGAAAGTCCAAATTACAAGTAGGCCCTAACAATTACAAGTCGACCTAAAGGAGGAAATTCAACCCCTTGAGAAGGCTATATAAAGAAGTAGTTCACCCTCATTTAGTACTCACTCACTACATAAGTTTGATATATCAGTGAGGAATTTGATATGTAGCTAGGAAGTAGAAAGAAGAAGAGAAAAGGTTTAGGAGAAGAAAGAAGGAAAACAAATATGTTTTGGTATCTATCTCTCTCACACGTGTGAAGTTCTAAGGTTTTTTGTGCTACATAAGGAGACCAAAATTGCATGTATGGTTTGTAGTAGAAAAAAGGAATAATCTTGTAGCTGAAAAGAAGAAAGTGTTACCTTGACCTCACTGACCTTAGGAAAGTTGTTTTTCTCTAGATAGGTCTTAAAAAAAGGATAGATTAGGGTTTCCATATAAGCTGCATGGTTGAAATTGCAGGGTCAAAGTAGTAGTACAAGTTGCAGTATTGAAGCTGATTGTTGCAAAATCAAGGAAAGACTTGTTGGAGGGATAAATTGGTACTAGGAGAAGGAGTTGGTCTAGGGTTTGGGTCTTTGTATGTCAATTGAAGCATATTCTAAGAAAATAAGAGTTTATGGGTTTTCCCCTTGGAGGGGTTTTTCCCTAGCTTGGAGCCTAATTTCCATGTCTTCTTTTGTTGATGTTTCATGCTTGATATTTGTTTGATGAATAATATCTAGCTAAAGAAACATAAGATGAATAATAAAGTTCACAAGCAAGAATTAAGGTTAAGGAAAATTGAATCAATAAGCTGCCACTTTACATTTTCCAACAATACGTACCCACCTAGAGGTTGCAGTGGTAGTGATCAGAATTAAACCTATTTCACATGAGTATGAAACCAACCCAATTGTTGATTCCTCTATTCTTTAAAGAGAGAAAGAACAAAAGAACTAATGACAATTATTTCTTCACTTCATCTACTTTCAAAACAAACTATCTATACAACCTAATATGTTATAATGGGGAGTCAAGAAACAAATTTATGTCATTCTTTGTTTCCCTCTTAAGTGGTAACCCTTTAGGCTCTAACCAATTAATCACATAATTGAATCTTTCTTAAGAAAATAAAAGACATGCATACTTCTTACTAGGACTAGTTAACTTTTTGTATAGGTTCACTACTGTTTAAAAATGTGTAACTCGGTTCAGTCTTCATAAATATGAAATGTACTTTTTATTCTTGTATTTTGTAAAATGAAGGAAAAATTATTATTTTTATTTTTGGAGCACGGGTTTCATGCTCAAGGTCTTTTATTTTAGAGTTCAAGCACCCATTAAGTGCTTCTAGGGTTTGTCTTGGGTCAACAAAAGAGTCATGTGAGCTAATTGTGCTTCAATTTCGTCGAGCGGCTCACTAGTTTGGGGCTGGCTCTAACGCACAGAGGCACAAAAATCTAGAATTTACCCTTAACTGAATTGAACATAATTTATGTACACAATGGTTTCATTGTGGTCTTCATACCACTACTCACGAATGATATTGATATTGGCCACAATATCCCGCAATTGGTCAGAAATCGAGGCAAGCGAGGGCCACTGCATCACTCGATCTAGTGACTGGGCACAGTTGTGGGAGACCTCATCCTCCTCATCTATACTTACCTCCACATCATTGTTACACAGCCCATGGTTAGCCCACTCACTCGACAAACCCTTGTGGCCGACACCTCGTCGGGAACGACCCCTCTAGTGATGCATAATTGCCGTGAAATCATTGTACTAGATAGTATGAAGACCAGGGTATCTTAAACCACGCCCACTCTTCCAATAGTTCCAGAACTGGAATGGGAGCTCAACCACCCACCAGACACAATGGCTATGGCTATTTTCGCCCCACCAGTTATTGCTCTAATTGATACAATCTCCCAAAAACAGACTGATGAAACAAGAGAGCCTCCCAATTTGGCCACCACAATACCCCCTAGAGACAGTAAGCTTCAAGGTAACACCCTCACAAGAGGGAAAAAAAACTATCATGTTCCCCCACTGGCCATAGTCACTAACAACACACTGACTATGACCGTAATTACCTCCATCCTTCGAGGAAGAGCCCTTTACAGTGCCCCTTATGAAGTAGGGATGCACAATACCACCTCTTCAGACACCCAAAACTAGATGATGACTTAGAGAAACCCATTCCTATGAGAGAATTAGAGACAATACCACCAGACATTGATCAAAAGTATAAGACACATTATAATTAAGACCAAGGGAGAAACCTCCACTACCCAAAATTCCTATAATGGTTTGAGAATTACGCCCAAGATCGAGCACAAACTCTCGAATTCGTAATGCAAGTGTTGCATACTGCACTACAGGTTTGTTATACGTGCCACCTTAACGCCTCTCTCCTATATCCCACACCATCTTCCAAGTCACACAAACAATATAATCACTGCACACATACCACCCACAACCAAACTAGTGTCGATTCAAGCCACCTAGACCAACATGCATGCACATGTAATAGGTCTATGCATGCTCAGTCACATTAATTCCACTCACGCTCCCTCCCATACCAAGTCACAAAAGATTGCTTAGGATGTTGGCCAAATTGAATATATCATAACCTGACCCTTGCCCCTTAGCTTGGCCACCATCAGGGCTCTAAGAAAATGTCAATCTAATCATTAAAAAGGAAGCTAGTTCCCGTACCTCCTGCTCACCCACCCCCATCAGGGTTTTAAAACATGTTAGATATTAATGTTAAGGAATTCATTTTTAGTAAATTGTGAAAAAAAATTCATGTTCGTTACCTTTTAATCCACCTAGTTATTCATCTCTTTGCAACATTCGCATAAAAATCTTACACTCAATTTCACTTAGATTTCAAACAAGCTTATCGAGTTTCTTCAAGGTTTTTCTTTGCATGACACATATTATCTAATACATATCATTAACTAGAGCCTCTATATAATTTCAATATACTAAATATTTAATAAAACTTAAAGAACGTGCCTTATTCTCTTGTTTGGATGAGCTACAATTGTATTCTCTACAATAAGTTCTTTCCTTTGAACTACTATCAAATATATTCTATAAAAAATAGCATAGGAATCATCAATATAGAAACTATGAAATATTTTACAAAATAAGATTTCTGCACAGTAATAAACTCACACACACACACACACTACCATAGACAAACATAATTTTGAAAATATAAAAATATTTTGTTCAGACATTGTTATATTCAATTGGTCCTATATAAAGTATTAGATGTGATGGTGACTCATTATTATTATTGTGCACCGATAAATCCATGAAAATTTTAAAATAGTAACATTTTCAACATTAAGGCATGTTACAATTATCGATGATATTGGTAGTACAAAAAAAAACATGCACTAACATTATATTGTGCACTCTGATAGCTAAGAAATAATTGTTTTTTAATGAAAATTGGCAGCCACAGGGTTTGGGATCTGATGCAATGAGTGGTCCCATTACAACGAATACCAAATACCCCATATATAACTAAAGAAACCCTAAAAAAATTATTGATTAAAAGCATGTTTTTGTTAAATAGAGTGAGTTAAACCAAGTAAAACAACATGAAGGCTAAGGCTTCCAAGATAATAGATTGAAAATAAAATAACATACCTAAAATTTTTCATTTGTATATTTTTAATTTGACCTATAATGATGCATTACAAATTTTGTTAAAAAAAATGTGTCACTCCAAATCCTTTTATGATAAAACATAAAGATTAGGGTTTTTAATCACCCTTTTTTTGAAAAATAAAAACCATTTGGATGAAATAGAGAAAATTTTGAGATGATAAATACGATAAAGTGACATACTTGACATACCTAAAATTTGTCCTCTATAGATTTGGATGTGACCTATGTTTATCCTTTACAAATTTGACTATTCGAGAAACAACTCCCTCCAAATGCTTTGGTAGTAGATCTCTTTAACACAATTTTCTAATCTCAATTTTGGCAAAAGAATAAAATAAGGTTTAGGTTTTATTTTATAAGCACATATTTAATGAAAAAAGGTGTGCATTTATTTGATGTATTTTTGTGCATTAATAATAAATAGACACAATATTTTTTTCAACTTACCTTATTGGTGCACTATGTAGCTATAAGCATATTCGCGTGTATATTTAAAGAACATGCAATCATAACATATTGTTTTGATAAAATAAAAAATCAAACTTCTCGAGATCTGGCCTCGATATGAGGCCAAATAAGACCTCTAAAATTTCTAGTGGTCAAAATAGCGGCCAGAGGTTTCTTATTGGTTAAAAAAAAGTTATTTATTAAATATAAAATTAAAACTTTGGATTATAAGTTCTATTTCTAACTGGGTTTCTGTGCAAGATTAATGAAAATCAAAAAATCGATTACAATAGTCCCTGCCATGCCGCAGGCGGCAGGGACTAAAAATCAAACTTCTGTAATTAAATTTTTGTGAAGGTTTTGCTTTGTAGATGTTCAAGCGAAGGGAATTTTTCAGTGCACTTCATTAATACACACATGTGTGTTTCGTGTCTTCAAGAGCACAGATGCATTAAAATATTATAAGCATCTCGATAAATTTTTATAAGCTAATTTGAGCTATGCTTGAATCATATTCTTCGATGCTTGTAAAACTTTTTTTTGAGAATTTATTGGAGTATTGATGATAGGTTTGGCTCGGGAAAAAATGTTATAATATCAAATGATTAATTTTTCAAATTCCAACTCACTTCATATTATACAAAGTTTTTCAAGTTCCCTACATCAATTTCAGTGAGTCTATATTTTAATTTATGATTCATTTATATAATTGAAATTATGTTGATTATGCATGTGTATTTGAATAATTGTTTATTAAATTTTTTAGGATCGTTATTTGGGATCAAGTTTGAATAAACATGATATTTCACAAGTTCAAAAATGCCACAATCTTTTATAAGGAGAAATATATCGTAGGTAGTTGTTGATGAAAATAGATGGCCATTTTACCTATGCATCATAACATGCCATCTTCTAGTAACC
The DNA here is from genome assembly GCA_034641835.2 of Pinus albicaulis. Classification (NCBI taxonomy): domain Eukaryota; kingdom Viridiplantae; phylum Streptophyta; class Pinopsida; order Pinales; family Pinaceae; genus Pinus; species Pinus albicaulis. The sequence continues at coordinate 743,179,225 of CM076579.1, forward strand.
AACCTAGGTCAATGGTACTACATTGTGAATTGCATCTCTTTTATAACACCTTAGTAGTATGTGGTTGTTCAAAATGTATAGATTTGAAGAAGAAATATAGATGTGTTATATTGTCCCATTATGTTAATGATCTACTACCTAAAGTTGATGGTCTAATACCTCTCACTGTGGTCAATAATCCAATATGTGATATAGACAAGACACATAGGAATACTTCCATATGATCAATTTTTATAAGTTGGAAGTTGGATAAACTAAGTTTAATATTGAATTGAATTTAGCATATCTCCTTTTTTTGATTCAGTGGGAAATTCTATTGAGTCAAAATATATCAATACTACCTAAAAAATATCTACTAGGAGATCCAAAAAATTGTATGAGCTAAGAGCAAAATTGTCCAAGTATAGGTGTAAGTTAGTTCAATTATTTGAAGGTAGAGATTAATTCCCTCTTACCAATTTGCAAACTAGATACCAAACCTTTTACAACCTTGATATGTATGGTGCTCGAGCAGTGCTCATTGTTCTAATTGAATTCTCCTTTTGTGGTAATACTTATATGATTGCCAAGTCTAAAATGGATGTTGTAAATCTTGGGTTGTTTATCTTTTCATATGTATTTTTTTCCTCGAAAAAATCAATAACATTTATGCCATTTTATGGTCCTATTTATAGTAAGTTTCATTACTTTAATATAGTTACATACAAACATAGCATTCCCATATATAGTATGTGTAGAAACTAATGTGTAGATTCCAAACTTCTCATGAAATTCACTAAATCACAAGACTAAAAGCTACTCTATTGATATGAGGAAGAAAATTAACGATAGAGAACATATATTAAAATAATGAATCATGATTTAACACACATACACAAGGATTTATCTAGGGGAAATAAACTTCTCAAAACCCCTTCCTATCTGTCTTGCATTAGTCAGAAAATAGAGAAGAAATACAATACTTTCTCAACCCTAAGCAACCTCTGCACAAGTATAATATATCTCAATGCCTCATAGATTAATTCTGGCCAACACTTAGCAAATTTTACTACCCGCAAAGCTCCTATTTCCTTGAATTTTTTCTCATGGAATTACCCCCCTATTAATTAGGGAAATCCCCATCCAAAACTGCACAATCCATGTAGGGCCTTCTCTGACTGCATGCACTACCTGTAGAACTTGGATAATTATACAACTGATAGTACACTGCCCTTGAACTCCTATATCAACTGGTTAACTCAAATTTCATGCATGCATTAGTTAATTAAGGTTGATTGATAAATTAACTAGTTGAACACTGGAGCTACACCCCACTGTTAGACCTCCTACTAGTTCCTCTAACAGTTGGAGCTAGTTTAATTGAACTTAACTCGATTTAAATGAATTAATTTTTTACAATTGAAATTAACTCAACCTAGGATACTAAAATTTAGGAATCACTGTACACAACTCAAGCTAAGCCCTCAAATCAAATTAACTAATATAACTTACTGATAACAACTCAGTTAACTCATTCAAGTTGTCTTGTGATGTGGAATTCTTATTTTCTCCTAATTTAATTCAAGAAAAAAATTAAATTAGGAATTTATTGATGCATTTTTTCAACACTCCCTCTCAGCAAGAAAGGGATTATTAGATACGCCAATCCTGCCTCTATGGAACTCAAATTTTCCTCCTTACAAGGCCTTTGTCAAAATATTTGCATCATGTTCCTCTGTAGGAATGCATTCCAACAAAATGATTTGCCTCTGCACACAATCTTGTAGATGGTGATACCAGAAGTCGATATGCTTGGATAAATCATGAGAAAATGGATTCTTAGAGAGTTTAATACAACTTTTATTATCACAGTAAATCACAGTGGGATCCATCATCTGACCAAATACCCTGACTAGAATATTTCTCATCCAGATAGCCTCACAAGTTGCTTGACTAGAAGCTATGTACTCTAATTTTGTTGAACTAAGTGCAACCGATCTCTGCTTCCTCCTGTACTAAGAAACTTCTTCTAACCCAATACCTAAAATCCCTCTTGAAGTTCTCTTTCAATATTACGGACTTCCCACCCAATCTGCATCTGTGAATCCTTGCAACTTCACTCCCTCTGTTCATCTGTACCAAATACAAAACTGAGTAGTGCCTGTGAGGTATCTCAACACATGCTTTACTGCCTTCCAATACAGTTTGGTTGGATTAACCATTGCTTTACTAAATTGTTCAAATGCATAACACATGTCTAGTAGTGTGTTCACCAAATACATATGTGAACCCACAAGCTGCCTATAAATAATGGCCTCCACTTCCTCACCTAAAGTGGCATCCACCTTCCTCCAACTTGCTCCCAGAGGAGTGTCCATGGTTTTTATACTCTCTTCTTCAGTATCTCATTGGCATACTTTCCCTAAGAGATAAACAGTTCCCCATCTTCTTGCCATACTTCCAAACTAAGGAAATAATGCATGAGTCCCATGTCATTCATCTCTAATTCTCTTGAAATATCCTCTTTGCAATATTTGATCAAATTTTCATCACTGATTAAAATAAAATCATCGACATATAATACTATAATCAACAATTTACCTTCAACAACAATATGGTAAAGGTTTGCATCTGCTTCACTTTTTCTGAAGCCGAACCTAGTGAAATAGTTGTCGATCCTGGTGTACCAAGCACATGGTGCTTGTTTCAATCCATACAACACTCGGTTGAGTCTGCACACATGCGACTCTCTGCTAAAGGTCTCAAATCCTTCCGATTGTTCAATGTACACCTCCTCCTCAATAATTCCATTGAGGAATGTTTTCTTCACATCCATCTGATGGATCTTCCATCCCATCTCCGCTTGTGCTTCTCGATACTTCCGTCTGCTACTTGCTTCACCTTGTAGATCCACCTTGAACCTACCACTGACTTGTTCTCTGGTCCTGGGACCACTTCCCAAACACTCTTTATATTCCTATAACGTGACATCAAACCATACTGGCTGCTACACTGCTTACTCAAATGAGGATGGTTCTGTCTCAACTAGCTCACTCATTAGAGCCATGTAACCAATGTACCGATCGAGTGACCTCATCTTCCTCTGTTGTGATGTGGGTGCTCCCACTTTATCTCTAGCATCATGCAATAATATGTCAGCTTCCCTATTGTGCTTCCTTACTTCTCTAGATGTCTCTGCAGGAGTGGGTGTCTCCACTCTCTACTCCTCTTGTTGTGGCTACTCCACAATGTCCTGAGGTTCTTTCTTTGGAGCCAAAACATCCTCATCTGCATGCATCTGAAGCTCCCTCTCAAGGGGAAAAATCATTTCCTTCTCTTCATAGAACTTCACATCTCTATGAATAATTGTCATCCCAAGAGATGGAAGGTATGCCCTATAGTTGTGAGGTGTATCAGTGTACCACACAAATATGCCCAAATCTGCTTTCGACTCTTAATTTTACCTTGATTCCATGGAAACATGACAATAAATTGATGGAACAAAGATCCTAAAGTGTGACACATCTAGTTTCTTCCATGAAAAAGATTCTTTAGGTGTACTCATCTCAAGAATCCGATGAGCACTCCTATTCTACACATATATTGTTGTGTTGCATGCTTCAACCCACACGTGTAGAGGTCGGCCCTGATCACGCAACATTTCTCGTGTAACTCCCATAATAATTATGTTCCTCCTCTCATCCACCCCATTCTGTTGTGGATTATGGGGTGCTATTAACTCCCATAATTCCTTGCTTTGAAAAAAATTTCTTAAACTAATTCTACAAATATTCTCCACGATTATCGCTCATGAGAACCCTCAATATCCTGCTAGTTTCTTTCTCAACAAGTGCTAAATTTCAAAAAAATTGGAGAATGTCTAGTCTTTCTTCTACATGAATAAAATTCGACACTTCCATGAGAAATCATGTACAAATATAAAATAATAATTTTTCTTGTCCGTAGAGGCTATTGAGAAAGGTCCACACACATTCGAGTGAATCCTTTCAAGGAATTCTTACACTGTACTTTTCCGATCATGAAAAGTGGCTTTGGTGTACTTCCCCAATGTACACCCTTTGCATGTATCTTGCTTCTCTAACGCACCTTTGGGAAGTCCTGTATAAATATGTTGCATGATCTTCAAGGCTCCATGGTGCAAATGGCCAAGACTCGTATGCCATAATTCACCAATGTCTCGTCTCTGCACCTTCTTTGCTTTTGTGCCTAATGTTGCACAATCTTATACATCCAATTTGTAGAGGTTGTTCACTTGAACCCCAATCTGCTTCAGTTTTCCCATGGAGATGTGTCTAAGGAAGTCATTCCCTTTGCTAAATATCACATCGTAGCCACAGTATTCCAGCATAGCAACTAAAAATATATTCTTCTTCAGACCCAAACATACATGACATATTTTAATTTGAGAGGTGAGCCGCAATCCCTATGAAAATTAATTGTGCCAATATCAGTCGTGCTATACCTTCCATCATCTCCCATATCGATGTTCAACTAGAGGTCCTTCTCCTCCAAGTCATTGAAAATTTCTTGGTTTCCCGTAATATGGAATGAGACTCCACTATCCATATACCACACACTACTCATCGCCGAGCTTACCATACAAGCGATGAGGGTAGAATCAATTTCAAACTGTGAAGCCAAAGCTTCACCTGTCACTCCTCCCAAGGGCTTCTTACTTGCCTTCTTGTGTGGACACTTCATGGAATAATGTCCCAGTTCATGATAGTGAAAGCACTTGATTTTTTACAAGTATTTATTCTTGCCTGCCTGGACAGATTCTACTTTGGATTGGGATTTCTTCCCTTTCACTTTCTTTTCCTTTCCATCCAAGGCACAGTTCTCCTCATCCTCAACCTTGGATGAAGTCTCGTATCTGGTTTTCCACCTGAACTCTTCTTGTACCAAATATAACCATAATATTTCCCAGTTTGGTAGCTTCTCCCTCTCATTTTGCAAATCCTAGTAGCTATGCTAACTCTTGGGAAGGCCTAGAAGTGCTAGGCTTACCATATCATCTTCTACAACCGTAACACAAACACTCCCAAGTTCATCACGAAATTGTGTGAACCTGCTCAGGTATTGTGGTATTTTGTTGCCCTTTTGCATATTGATATTCCAAAGCTTGTCTTTGAGTGCCAAATTCCTTCGGTCACTACTATTTTGGAACAAAAATATCAATTATTTCCACATTATATATGAAGTTTCTTTCCCATGGATATTAGAGAAAATATGGTCTTGTACTCCCTCCAATATGATCCTCCTCCCCTTGGCTACACTCTTCTTCCAATCTTCCATATTCCAAGCATCAGTTGTTGTTGGTCTCATAATATCATTATCAATGAATTCCTTCAACCCCATTATCTTCCATGATTGCCTCCATGAGGTCCTTCCAAGAAATCTAATTCAAGCTACCCTCAGGAATACTCAAGCCTAAGACCATGGAACACCATCCTTCTAGCTATGAAGAATAGATCTTGAAAACTCTTTCGTCATGCAAAGGAAACTTTGAATTCTCTTCTCTACTCCGAATCTAACTTTGATACCATGTAGAAATCAATGTGTAGATTCTAAACTGCTCATTAAATTCACTAAATCACAAGACTAGAAGCTACTATATTGATCTTTGGAAGAAAATTCACGATTGAGAACATATATCAAAAGAAAGCATCATGATTTAACAAACATACACAAGGATTTATCTAGGGGAAAATAACTTCTCAAAACCCCTTCCTATCTATATTTCATTAGTCAGAAAATAGAGAAAAAATACAATGCTTTCTCAAGCTTGAGCAACCTTTGTACATGTATAATATATCTCATTGCCTCACATAATGACTTTGGCTAACAGTTAGCTAATTTTCATGCCTGCCAAGCTCCTATTTCTTTGCATTATTTCTCAAGGAATTATCCCCCTATTAATTAGGGAAATCCCCATCCAGAACTGCACAATCCCTCTAGGCCCTTATTTCTCTGCATGCACCACCCATACAACTTGAATAATTTTACAACTGATAGTACAATGCCCTTGAAATCCAATCTCAACTAGGTAACTTGAATTTCATGCATGCATGAGTTAATTAGGGCTGATTGATTAGTTAATTGGTTGAAAAATGAAGTTGCACCCCACTGCTAGACCTCTTACTAGTTCCTCCAACAATTGGATTTAGTTTAACTGACCTCAACTCAATTTAACTGAATTAAATTGTTACAACTAAAATTAACTCAATCTAGGCTCCTAAAATTTAGGAATTACTGTACACAACTCAAGTTAAGCCCTCAACTAGAATTAATGAAGAAAACTGAGTGATAACAACTCAGTTAACTCATTTGAGTCTTCATGTGATGTGGAATTTTGATTTTCTCCTAATTTAATTCAAGGGAAAATTAAATTAGGAATTTCTTGTTGCATTTATGTGCATGGATGGTTATTCTTCTAGAAACTTTAATATGAAGAACCTTTTTATATATCAATGGTCATCCATAAAATCATGTGAAAATTATATGGTTCATAACAAGTTGCAGGTCTTCATTATCTAGTATAAATTGTTCTTTTGTGGAACACTCTAATGAAAAATAGTTCTTTATGAAAAGGAAGGCGTACAAATTTGTTGTTGTGCATGCACTAGATAGTTTATCTCTTGCTTACAAATTTTTAATAAGCTATAACTTTCAAGACCACCATTTTTTCATAAAAAATGCCTTGCATTGAGTTTACCTTTATATGTCCCCTAGGGGCGCAATGAAAATACCATTTAATAATTGTTTTTTTTTCCATTGGATCTAAATCAAATGTATTCATCCCTTTGACATTTTCTTTATAAAGTAGTTAGTTGCACACTTATTATTGGAAACAAAATTCATGTTTCTAATAAATGTTTGGTATAAATTTTGATGATGCTAAATGGATTGTGTTACTAATATTATCAATGCAATGCTCAATATTTTTATAATTAGGATTATAACTATGAGTGCCCTGTCTACAATCTACCATTGCAGAGGAAAATTACTACATATTCAATTCCCACTACATCTTAAGTTACCAATTCATAACCTTTACAATAAAACTTATGTTTCGCATATTTGGGATGAAGGACATGATATAAAGGTTGCTATGGATATTTTCTTATGGTACATTCATGCCATGGAAGGAATGTGCTACATGCATTGTGGAATAATGAATTAGGGAATTATGCTGATATATTTGATACTTTCTTCGAAAACCTGAAATATGCTTCCATAGTACCTCTCTCTGGACTTGGGTTTAGGTCTACCCAAATAGGGAAAAAATGTTTCTACACAACTTGAAAACAAGTATGGTATGTTGGAAACGTGTTTTTCAACACTTTTTGAGATAACTAACCATTAATTCCCCTAATATTTTAAGGAATATTCTGATACAATCACCACTTAAAATTATTTATTTTATGCATGCTTGATGATAATGTACATTTATATTTCCATTAAATATATATTACTCAAATATAAGGTAATTCTGAAGAATAATGCCTTGCATGAAAATTGCGTAGATGCAAAGAAAATGTTGAAAAGGTTGGGTGTTGAGTACATATCATAAAAAACATTTCCAAATGATTATATTATATAGAGAGATTACTATGAAGACAAAGAGATCTGTCCATGTTGTGGGCATGAAAGGTGCCAAGAGAAAAAAAAAAAAAGGGTAAGACACATGGTCCTAATCATAAGATATTGATCCATATGACTATAATTCCAAAATTCAAAGGATCTTTTCTTGCAAACAATTATCCAAGTTCGAAAGGTGGCATGTCTCACACATAAGTGAGCAAGGATTTATGAAAATCCCAATAGATTCAATATCCATGGAGTATATTGAGGATACATGGCTTGATAAATTCAAGTATGCAATACAAATCCTTGTATTGAGCATGGCCATGGATGGAGTTAATCTGTTTTCCCTCCAAAACACCAACTATTCTATTTGGTTGGTGATAATTATCAACAATAATACCCCCCTTGGTTTTCCATAAAGAATTGACATCTTATGTTGGCTTTTATCATCCTAGGTAGAAGACAAGTGAAGAATATGGATGTCTAAATCTAACCACTGATCATTGAATTTAAGCAAATATGGGAAGGGATACATGCATATGATGTATCAAGGCCCATTCCAATGGAGGGGTCTTTTAAATTGTATGAAATATGTGCATACATGATGCATGATTATGTATGAATATGAGTTTTCTCTGGTAATTTTGTTTATTGATATGTTTATAACTTTAATGTTATTTTCCATACTTGATTTGGTGCAACTACATTTTTTAATGCTAATGTGATTTGTACACAATAAAATCACAGGTCTTGTAACCACAGAGTGTAAAATGTTATGGACCTTATATAAAGTCTAGGTGGTCTAACCACCTATGAAATCCATGATATGACTACACAAGGGTATTCCTCCAATAATACCACTCTTTTATAAAATTTGCATCCACTTACAATGTTACACTAGAGAGAACCTAATGACTTGAACTAATGACACCGATAGATTGGATAAGGGAATATGACACAAATAAGGAGAAGGAATTTTCATAATTATTTGGTGCAAATGGAGAACCTATGTTTGATGATCTTAATATTTTTTACTCATATGCTTAAAAAATGCCTATAGGGTTGAAACGAAGAAATATATTTTATGAGATTCCATATTGAGGGCATATTAACATTTCTTGATTATTACATCCCATGAACATATCAAAAAATGACACATATCATTGAAAAAATGACACATTAGTTGGTAGGAGAGTTTTTTTTTTCTCGAATTCTAAAAAGAGCCATTGGCCAAGAAAATAAAGTAGAGGAGAGGTTAGTCTCTCTTGGTCTTTTAAAGAAGGTTATGTCACATGGACTTTGAAGAAATATGGTATTTTAAAGGAAAATTATTATATATTGGGTGTGAAGACACCTTATTTATATGGGTCGACTTTACAACATCACTTTGTTATACAAGGATCTTTGCAGAGGTTGAAATCACATGAAAATATGAGCCTTCTAAGGTTATGTATGTTGAACATAAGATTCTTTTTCAAGTAGTTTAAAATATACTATGCACTCATCATTTTATGGAAATTAACTATCTGTGTGTGTATGCATTTTTTGGTGCCATTAACCTTTGTTCATTCATGTTTGTGTGACCCATGACCTCCCTTAGGACTTACAACATTCCATATCAAAATTATTTGCATTTGTACATTAGATAACATCAAAGGAGAATCATGTGGCTATAATTCCATAATGGCATTGAGAGATAGCTAAGAAAACTTGTATGTTTGAGAAGGAATGGCCCATAAGTTTTATGGACTTGTGGATCCATATTGCAATTCACCTACCTAATAAGGTTGAATTAGTTGGGGTACTCTCATGTCATCAAATGTTATTAGAGATATACATGAAAATAATTGAAGGGGTTTTTTCACCATAGGGAAAAACTAGAGGGCTCTATGGCCAAGGGGTACATAGTATATGAATCATACTATTATTCGAGTGAGTGAACCAAGAAAATTGATGACACACTAGGGGTAATGGTTTGGGATGACCAATTGGATGATAGCAAAAGAGAAAGGAAGCTACTCCAAATGAACATAAAAAGGTGGATTATAAAGTGTAAGCCACTTATATTTTTTCAAATTTTTATATATTAATTGTTTAAATTGAATTTGATAATATATATTTGATCTCATACTATTCATATTAAATTATTGTATATGGTAGTGAATTCAAAAAATGATGCCATCAATAAATTGGTTCTTCATAACTCAGAGGCATTGCAACCATAGGTCGCATTGTATAAAGAGAAAAGAAAGAAATGGGATAATGATAAGAAATAATTCAAAAAATTGAATGGTAGAAGCATGCATTATCCTAATAATTTAAAATAAAATACGCTAAACATTTTCCCAACAATTGGGTGATTAACTAGATCATAGAGAAATATGGCATGTTCAATCATTACCCCATTACAAAAGTGTAACACCCCATTTTAAACCCCCAAGTTTTGTAATTGTAATGAAGGATTATAATGATGGAATAATCAACAAGAACATATTTAGACACCTTAATTGAAGAAATATGCAATTTATTTAATATATTGCAAAACTGGAGAAGAGAGGAATCGATAGATATTTGAATGATTGAGAAAGGAAGTTGTCAGGGGGATTTGGGGAAACTTTTGTTAACATGAATTTAATGTCTTATATTTTTCCCTTTCTCCCAGGACTACAGATTTGGTAGTTGAACCACCAAATACCAACAATTTTGAGAAGATAATGGGGAGTGGTAAATAATTTCCTAAAGGTATGGTGTTATCACTAAACATTGATCACCTAACCATTTCTAACTAGGTGGAATGAAGTAAACAATGTAAGACAAGTTTTATCATATTAAAATTTCTTTTACTATACAAAATAATTTAATAAATAATATTTTATTAAGTTATTTATAGTTAAAACAAGAAACCCCATGAGGAATAATTAAATAAATAATTATTTAATTGATTTTCCTCTAGGAATAATTAATTAAACTACTGTTTAACTAATATTCCTTGTTAAATATGACCCAATCATGAGAAATACTTAGATAAATCATTATTTTTCTTATTTTTCTCTAGGAATTAATTACTTAAATAATTATTTAGTTATTATTCCTTGTTAAATTTGACTAAATCACCTAGGAATAACTAAACAAATCATTATTTGTTTATTATTCTTTAACCACATTCTTGAAATAATAAACAAATAATCAATTTGTTTATTATTTATAAATAAAGGTATTTAACCAATTTAAATATTTTTTCCCTCCAACAAAATATAATAAAATATTCCAAGCGGTTAGATCCAGATTATGGTTAATAATATTTTATTATTCTCCATTTTCTAGGATAACTCCAATATTTTGTTATAAATATGAGGTTTTCCCATTCATTCTTCACTTTGATCATTCTCATTGTCGCTATCATTTTTTTTCCATTTTAGCTCCCACTTGAGTTCATCACATATTTTGGGTTTTCTACATCATTGAGAGAGAAAGACTCGCGAAGCCGAAGCATTGAGGACAACCAAGAACCCATTCCATTAAGAGGTACTGGTAACATATACTTGTTTCCTTCACCAGGTGTTACATAATAAAAAAACCATTCTTTAAACTTGTCTTGTCTATTGGTTGTTTGGAGTTATTTTGCATCAATTGTTATTTCTTTTGCTGTTTAACTACTTTTGTTGCATAGATCTGGGCTTTTGCAAAATTTATTCTCATTTTCTATTGAAGATCTAAAAGGGTTTACAACCAATTCTATTGTTAGGGATATATGTCATCCATAGCTTAAGTAAGGTCTTATTGGTACACTTGCCAAAATATTTTACACTAAAAAATGACGACTCCACTGTTGTAATTCAGATTCTTGGGTGACCATCAGTTCCAAAGATTAGGTTTTTTCTTCAGTTGTTTTCAGTATCTTGATGTTGTTTTCTATATTTCTTGCCCTAATTCAGTCAAAATTCTAAATTTCGAAAGTTTTCTAATGTTTTATGTAGGTAAAAGGTACCATCCGCACTGGAGACGACACTTTTTCTGCAACCTATTGCCCAAGAACCAAGGAAAAAAAATCACACTTTTCAACCCCAAAGCAATGTTCTAGAGGTACAAATCACACTTATTGGATAAAAAACTACAATATCACCCAAAAACAGGTCAAAAACTGTGATCTGGAATCTTTTTCTAAGCTTTTTTTTTTCCTGAAATTGTTAGGGTTTGCTGAGAGCACTGTTTTTGGTTTTCTGATGGCAGTGTGGGTGTAGGATTTAAGGAGATTTGTTCAAATTTGGTTACAATGTTTTCTGACTCTGTGGGAATTTGATCTTGGTCTTTACTTTCACTCTTGGTCATAAAATTTATGAAATTTGTTGATAAATTAAAAAATGCACATTCAGAAGTTATAAGGTCCCTTTAACAACATTAAACCCCACTTATGTAACATTCGGAAGGAAATCCCCTTTTCCTTTTGAACCATGATAACTCACTTTATAACCAATGTTTCGATCCTTTGGAACATGACATTATAATGCACTTTAGACAGTCCTATAAGACCTTCGGAACAATATTATAATATACATTATAATATATGTTAATGACCTTCGCATTATATCAAAACCCCATTGAACCCATGTCAATACACTTAACCAAAGTTTAGAACCCTCTCGGAAATAAAATATTAAATAGTGCTTTAACCAAAGTTAAAGCCTTTTAGCCCCACATATAATCGGACTTCAAATATTAATAAGTTTCATTTCATAAAACTTCAGTCTATACCTTGGTTAATTTCCATGCAACTCACGATGCGAATGCTGTCGGATCTCCACGGATCATGATCAGACGATGATCGCATTTATCCGACTCCCGAACTCTACCACACAAAACTTACGTGAAAAGGGTTGTTTGGCTCTGCAACATGTCAACACATAATTCGATCGCGTTCAAATGGTTTAAAACCTCTTCTGGCCCAAAGGCTATGCGAAACCAGTGGAGTGGTTTCCAAAACCACCAGCCTTCCACTTTGGGTTAAATCGCGGTTAAGAATGATTTTTCTTTGTTGTTCCTTCCCAACTGCGGAATCCACGAGGATGCCTGCTATTCCTTCTCAATTTCCTCTAACCTTTAAACACAGAGATTAATTCATTCGACATATACGTAGAGTGTATAAAATTAAATGGTTTTCGATGAACTAAGCCTCTTTCACACAAACACTAATATAAATCCAAATCACGCTCAATTGTATACACAGAAGATATAAAAATAAATAGAATTTCGAAGGTGAAGGCCTCTGGGGATTGCCAAGTATAAAAATAGTTAAAAAAATACTGTAATTTTATTAAACAGAGGCCAAACCCTCACAAGAAATTCTTCTACGGCCAATTCTGAATTCCTCCCGTGTTGAGGTTACATTTATATGTTTTTTTCATAACAATCAACCTCTACTTGAGGATCGAATACTTCAAATTTAGACAAAATCTTAATTGCCTAATATCTCCATAAATTCTATCAACTGAAGCTAAATATGCTGAAACAAATCTAAAGTTGTTTAATCCTCATAAATACTAGTTTAAGCCTATCTATTACAACTGTAAATGACAGCTAAAGGTACCAACACCTTTGCTTGTAACATTTTTTTGGATTTTTGGAATAATTAATGAAGTCTTTGTCTCTAAGCCTCATGCCCTTGCATCAGACTCCTGAGGACAAAAATCTTCATGGGATCGTGTCCATGAGCTCCTCCACAGAACTACCCAGTTTCTACAGCATGGTTTCTGTCATCCAGGTAGCATTCTCAATTGGCTCATCTTTCCACTTGATCAAGTATTGAAAATACTCATGTCCTCTAGTTTTCTTAAACACTTTCTTGTCTAAGATCCTCTCTGGCTGTAATGGTTCTGCTTTAGGTAACTGTTTTACCCAATCAATCTATTCTCTGTCTTCTTTTCTTCCATCTGTGCCACCATCTTCATACCTGTATAAATCAGCAACATTGAATATTGGAGATATTCCAATATCAGAAGGCAATTCAATTTCATAGGCATTTGCATAAACTTTCCTCAGTATCCTGCATGGTCCTATCTTTTGAATTTTAACTTGTTATACTGTTTTTTTGGAAATATTTCTTTTCTCAAGTGTGCCAAAACCAAATCACCAACTTCAAAATTAACTTCTCTTCTGCTCAAATTTGCTCCTTTTTTATTTGATGCTTCTTTCTTGCAGCTGCTAATTTACCTGTTCATGTATTGCTTGTATCTCTGAAGAAAATTCTTCTCCATCGGCACTCCTCATTTCTGCTTTTCCCAAGTTCCTCAATTCAGATACTCCTCTTGGGTGCATCCCATAAACTATATGGAATGGACTCTTCCCTGTACTTATGTTAGGTGAATCATTGTATGCATATTTTTACTGTGGTAAAATATGATCCCATTGTTTAGGATGTTCTCCTACAATACTTCTCAAAATATTACCCAAAATTTAGTTTACCACTTCAGTCTACCCATCAGTTTGAGGGTAATAAGCTAAGCCGAAACTCAGTTTAGTACCAAGCTTCTTCCACAATGTCCTCCAAAAATGACCAAAAAACCTGGTATCTCTATAAGAAACAGTACTTTTAGGTAACCCATGTAATCTAACATTCTCTTTGAAAAAAAAATTGGCAACATGAGTAGCATCACTGGATTTATAACATGGAATAAAATGTGCCATCTTTGAAAATCTGTCAACAAAAATAAAAATTGCAGCATTCCCTCTCTATGTCTTAGGCAATCCTAAAAAAAAAATCCATACTTACCATATCCCAAGGTATGTCTGGAATAGGCAATGGAATGTAAAAACCTGCATTTTGACTTCTCCCCTTTGCATTATTGACAAATTTTACAATTCTTCACATACTTTTCCACTTTAGATCTCATATTTGGCCAATAATAAAATTGACTTCGCTGCTCATAATTCTTATCAACACCAAAATGTCCAGCAAGTCCACCACTATGATTTTCTTTGATTAAATTTTCTCTCATGGAACAATTTGGTATGCACAATTGATTTCTTTTGAAAAATAAACCCTCTTGCAATAAATAATCTAACCACTAAATTTTGTCTGTTACAGCAGGATTACAACATGCTTCAAATGCTTCTTTGAAATCCAAATCTATTTTATAGAGTTATTTAAGAAAATCAAAACCTACCACTTCAATTCGATTTTCTTGAACAAGAATGTTTTTTTCTGCTCAGGGCATCAGCTACCTGGTTTTCATGACCACTTATATGCTTCAAAACAAAGTTAAAACTTTGAAGGTACTCAACCCATTTTGCATGTTTTTGATTCAATTTAGGCTACTGCATAATATATTGTAAAGCATAATTATCTGAATATAGCACAAATTCTTTAGACATTAAATAATGTCTCCATTTCTTCAATGACTTTACAATTGCATAAAATTATTTATAATAAGAAGAGTACTTTCTTCTTGTCTCATTCAAATTCTCACTGAAATATGCTACAGGTCTATCTTCCTGACTTAATACAGCCCCGATAGCTTCTCCACTGGCATCACACTTTACTTGAAATGATTTATTAAAATTAGGCAAAACTAAGATAGGTTTCTCAGTTATCTTTTGTTTCAAAAACTGAAAATTCCTTTCAGCTTCAGTAGTCCATTTAAATGTTTGTTTGTACTTCTTTATGGTTTCAATGATAGGTGCATTAATCTTGCTAAAATTCCTTATGAATTTTCTATAAAAACTAGCAATTCCATGGAAACTTCTTACCTCAAAAACATTATTTGGTGACGACCATTCCACAATTGCCTTTACCTTCTCTGGATCCATTTTTAATCCTTCAGCAGAAACAACAAAACCTAGATATACCAATTCTTCTTTCATGAATGAACACTTCTTTAAATTTACCATTAATTTCTCTTGATGCAATTTCCTTAAGACATATTAAGATGTCTTAGGTGTTCTTCCTTTGTTTTGTTGTAAATTAATATATCATCTAGATATACTATTGCAAATTTACCAATAAATTCCTTTAATACTTCATTCATGAGCCTCATAAAAGAGGTAGGTGCATTTGATAAACCAAAAGGCATTACCATCCATTCATATAATCCCTCATTTGTTTTAAAGGCTGTTTTCCATTCATCACCTTCCCTTTTCCTGATCTGATGATACCAACTTTTCAAATCTAGTTTTGAAAAATATCTTGTTCCACTCAAACAGTCCATCAAATCTTCAATTCTAGGTAAAGGAAATCTATTCATGATTGTTATTTCGTTTATTTCTCTTGAATTAGTGCACATTCTCCAACCTCCATCTTTTTTCAGACTTAACACTGTAGGTACTGCACAAGGACTCACAATTTCTCTGATCAAACCTTTGTCAACCAATTCTTGCACTTGCTTTCTGATTTCTTCATTTTCTGTAGGAGTCATTCTGTACGCTGCTTTGTTACGCAGATTTGATCTTGGAATCAAATCTATCTGATGGTTGATTCTTCTTACAAGTGGTAATTCATTAGGCAAATCATCCACAATAATATCAAAATAACTTTCCAACATTTCTTGAATTTCAATTGGAAAATAAGAAATTCTAGTAGAAGTAAATACTACCTTAGGTTTGCAAACTAAAGCAAAATTTACCTCTTCATCTTCAATCTGCTACAAGTATTCTTTCCCACTCAATAATAAAGTCTTTGGATTAGACTTTTTGCTTGATGCATCTCCTTCTTCCATAGGTAAGAATGTTTGATTCATACCATCCTTGAAAAACTTGTAAGTGTTTCTCTTACCATCATGTACTGCTGCTCTGTCATACTGCCAAGGTCTACCCAGCAATATGTGACACACATCCATAGGCATCACATCACACATGATTTTATCTTTGTAGCTTCCCATCTGCAATTCTATTTCACATTGTTCTTTTACAATCAACTGATGTCCTTTCTGAAGCCATGACACCTTGTAGGGTGTTGGATGTTCCCTTGTCTTCAATTTCAACTTCTCTATCACCTTTGTAGAGACCAAATTATCTGTACTGCCACTATCAATGACCAATTGACAACATTTCCCTTGGACTTTGCACACACTTCTGAACAAATTCTTTCTCTGTGTTGGCTCAGCAACTTCCTTTGTTTGTTTCAACAAAACTTTGTTAACCACCAAAGTTTCTCCCTTCTCTGGCATAATTTCTCTCTCTGTTTCAGGCAACTTTGCTGCCTCTTCTCCAGTCTGAGCAACAATTGTATTTCTTTGACTTGTACCCACATTCTCTTTCTCTGGGCATTCATAGGCTCTATGTCCCAATTTTTTACATCTGTAACATCTCACTTCTCTTCCTCTGCTTCTGCCTCCTCTTCCTCTATAGGAATTCCTTCTGCCACTTGCATCACCTTCTGTGGGTGCATGCTATGGTGAGTTGCTGCTAGCTCCATCTCTTGGTGCTGTAGATCTTCCTCTACCACCTTGACTTCCCTTTCCTCAGAAAGTACCTCTTCCTTTGGCAGATTGCTTTCTCAGGAGTTTTTCTTCAGCTTTTAAGGCCATTTGGTAAGCCTCTTCTATTGTCTTAGGAGACAATATACTTATCTCATCTTGAATCTCCATTCTGAGACCATTTATGTACCTGGAAATCTTCTTTGTCGTGTCTTGGATTTGTCCTGCTCTTATACTCACTTTGTAAAATTCTTCTGTGTATTATTTCACTGTCATTAATCTCTGTCTAAGATTTTACATTTGTCTAAATAATGAAAGCTGATAATAACTAGGAAAAAAATTACCTCTTAGCTTTGCCACCATTCTGTTCCAATTCTTGATTGGTTGTTTACCAACTCTCCTTCTCTCTGCTTGCACTCCATCCCACCAAAGTGTTGCATGTCCTTTCAACCTTGTGACAGAAAATTTAACTCTCTTTTCTTCACCCATCTCTTCATAATCAAAGCATTTATTCATCTCATTGATCTAGTCTATCAACTCTTCTGGATTCAATCCTCCTGCAAAAGCTGATACTTCATGTCTAGGCCTGGATGTAGAGCCTAAAACTGATTTAAAGAATCTCATATCAGGGGTAAGCTCAATATTCTCTTCTTCTTCTTCAGCTTCAGGTTCACTGACATCTTCAGGATCTCTTGGGTGTCCTAATTCAATGGCTTCCAATCTAGCTTGAATCTGCTGCATAGTCTCCAGTACTTCGGCATTTGCAACTAGCCTACCTCTTATACTACCAACATCACCTCTACCAATTCTGACAGCCATGCTGGATTTCTTATTCTGACTCTTAGAAGCCTGTTCAATATCTAAAAAATTCTCTAAAGATGGCTTTGATACCACAAATGATGGCAGTGTGGGTGCAGGATTTAATGAGAGTTGTTCAAATTTGGTTACAATGTTTTCTAACTCTGGAGGAATCTGATCCTAGTCTTTACTTTCACTCTCAGTCATCAAATTTATGAAATTTGTTGATAAATTAAAAAAATACACATTCAGAAGTTATAAGGTCCCTTTAACAACATTAAACCCCACTTATGTAACATTCAGAAGGAAATCCCCTTTTCCTTGTGAACCATGATAACTCACTTTATAACCAATGTTTCGATCCTTCGGAACATGACATTATAATGCACTTTAGACAGTCCTATAAGACCTTCGGAACAATATTATAATATACATTATAATATATGTTAATGACTTCCGGGATAATATAAAAACCCTGTTGAACCCATGCCAATACACTTAACCAAAGTTTAGAACCCTCTAGGAAATATAATATTAAACAATGTTTTAACCAAAGTTAAAGCCTTTCGGCCCCACATATAATCGGACTTCAAATATTAATAAGTTTCATTTCATAAAACTTCAGTCCATACCTTGGTTAGTGTCCACGCAACTCATGACGCGAATGCCATCGGATCTCCACGGATCACAATCGAAGGGTGATCGCATTCATCCGACTCCCGAACTCTACCACACAAAACTTACACGAAAAGGGTTGTTTGGCTCTGCAACGTGTCAACACATAATTCGATCTTGTTTAAATGGTTTAAAACTGCTTCTGGCCCAAAGGCTATGTGAAACTAGTGGTATGGTTTCCAAAACCACCAGCCTTCCACTTTGGGTTAAATCGCGGTTAAGCACGATTTTTCTTTGTTGTTCCTTCCCAACGTTGTTCCTTCCCAACTGTGCAATCCACGAGGATTATTTTTGTTCCTTCGATTTCCTCCAACCTTTAAACACAGAGATTAATTCATTCAATGTATACACAGAGTGTATAAACTTAAATGATTTTTGATGAACTAAGCCTCTTTCACACAAAGACTAATATAAATCCAAATCACGCCCAATTTTCTATGCAGAAGATATAAAAATCAATATAATTTCGAAGGTGAAGGCCTCCGAGGATTGCCAAGTATAACAACAGTTAAAAAAATACAGTAATTTTATTAAACAAAGGCCAAACCCTCACAAGCAATTCTTCTACGACCAATTCTGAATTCCTCCTCTGCTGAGGTTACATTTATATGTTCTTTTCATAACAATCGACCTCTACTTGAGGTCCATCGAATACTTCAAATTTAGACAAAATCTTAATTGCCTAATATCTCCCTAAATTCTTTCAACTGAAGCTAAATATGTTGAAACAAATCTAAAGCTATTCAATCCTCCTAAATACTAGTTTAAGCCTATATATTACAATTGTGAATGACAGCTAAAGGTACCAACACCTTTGCTTATAACATTTTTTTGGATTTTTGGAATAGTTAATGAAGTCTTTGTCTCTAAGCCTCATGCCCCTGCATCATTTTTTGACCTCTGTTCAGTTTTTCTTAGGCCTGGATATGCTCACTTTGTCTCCTTGAAGTAGAACCAAGCCCCCTAGGGTTTCAATACACTTCCACCATATTAGGAGTAGTTGAGTTGATTAGGTAGTCTGAGATTTGCAGCATTTTCAACCATTGTTTCAAGGTATGATCCATCATTTTTTCACATCCTTAAGATAGGTTATTGTTACTTCCAAAACTCCCTCTTGATTTTTGTTTGGCCTTTTCCCTTAGGGTCCCATTGTTTACCCTAGGTTTTTTTAACTTTTTCCCTATATTTTGTAGCAATTTTTCCCTATGGTTTCTTGCTATCTTCTACATCATTTCCAGCAGTATCAAGTCATTAGATCCCAGTCTCAATGACTTTAGATCTCTTGGGAATTTTATTTTGTTTTGAGTCAATTTCACCCCCATCTAGTTTGGTTGTTTTAGAGCCTTGTTTGGGTTTGGATTTATGCATGATTAACTATTTATTGACTATCATTTCAGTTTTATTTACAATTTTTCAAAAAAAAATTATTTTTTAAATAGCCATCTAGGTTTAATTTAAATAAACACATGGTTTGCACACACTCACACCTAAAGCGAAGAGTTTTTGGTTTACGCTGCCAAGCCAGGACACAACAACATAATTTAATTAATTTTCCGCAAATATCCTTGTTTATCACTCTTCAACCTTTTCATTTTACTTGTGTCTTTCCATCATTACGCCCCCAAGGCGTTTTTCATAGAGACTCTAAGGTCTTGACCCTCAGTTTCCATTAGGGAATCTCACTCCCCCTTGTAGGGTCCAAGTTATTCCTCCCTCAAGTACCCATTATGAATCTGGTTCTTCTGGTTCATCGAGTTCTTCCTCTGATTCCCCTTCTTCTCAACCTCATACAGTCACCAGGTTAGGGGCCAATGTAGGTGTGGGAAGACAACCCGACGGTGGTTCTGGCCCTAATCCTAGAGTCATTTCTAGTGGAAATGCTATAGGAACTGTCCCAACTACTCCTTTGTTACCTTTCATGGTGCATTTAAGCCTTCTCTAGTTTATCTAGTTAATCAATGACCCCATACTCCACGATGCAGGTTGGCCAACTATGCCAACTAAAATTCCTTCTGAAATCCATAAATTTGAAGGAAACAATGGAGAGGACCCCAATAATCATGTCTGATCCTTTCATATGTGGTGTTCATCTAATTCCATCACCGATGAATCCATTCGTTTTTTATTGTTCCAATGCATTCTCATTGGAAAAGCTGCAAAGTGGTATGTTGACTAGCCCGTCACATCTCATACCACTTTTGTTGCTCTTACTAAAGCATTACTATCATATTTCCAATTACCCCTCCATTATGATATCAGTACCAATTTATTTATCGCATTCTGTCAGACTTCTGGCACCCACCTTTCTGACCATGCCCAAGAATTTCGTAGAATAAGGACCATGTGTAGAGCTCCTACACTCGATGACCATGTATATATGGATTGGTTTCTTAGAAATATCTTAGCCTCCATAGGTAAAGATGTTGCATCTCATTTTTCTTAGATTGAGGAATATGATGAACCCTTAGCTAAACTGAGAGGGGGAGTGAATTAGTTTAGTACATTCATGGACATTAAAAACTCTTTTCTTTAAACTTATTTACACCTCCATTTCATAAGAAAATATAATGAATCAACAAACTTAATATGCGGGCAGAAAGTAATAAGCAGAGTGAACACAATACATCAACACATAATAATCATGCACATAGACAATATATATAAGTGGAAACCCATAAGGGAGAAAACCACATCTTATTATTGTTGTGATGCAAAGGCAAGCTCCAACTCCCTCTCACCACTGATTTTCTGTAGGCTCCAACCTACAAGAGGCTACTACCTTAAATTATTCCAGCTACAACTTGCAAGGAAGCTCCAAATCCCATCTATTTTCTGCAGGCTACAACCCACAGGAGGCTCCTACCTCAACTAGCTCCAACTGGACATTTATCAAGCTACAACTTGAAACAGAAGCATCAACTCCCATGTATTTTCTACAGGCTACAACCCACAGGAGGATCCTACCTCAATGAGCTCCAACTGGACATCTATCAAGATACAACTTGAAATGGAAGCACCAACTCTCATGTATTTTTTGTAGGCTATAACCCACAGGAGGTTCCTACCTCAATTTCTACAAGCTACAACTTGCAAGGAAGCTCCAACTCCCATATAATTCTTGCAAGCTACAACCTATAGGATCCTCCTACCTCACCCAGCTCCAATTGGAAATTTATCAAGCTACAACTTGAAAGGAGAATACAATCCCCTCACTCAACATGAAACTAAAATTGTTGATTTACCAGTATATCAACTCTGTTATACTCATTCTCCACTGCTGCCTCTTCAACCTTCATATCTACATCATATCAAATCCTGATATGCACAACATCTGTATCAAATATCTCTTATTTTTCCACTCTCCAACCTTATGCATCTCTCTTAAATTCTTCCTCTCTCTTCCATTCTAGAGCATTACGACCTCTTCAGCTCTCTTCAATTCTACTACACTCTCTCTCTCTCTCGCCTATATGCACACAAATATTATATGTTTTATCTAGATAACTACATGCCTATTTGGATTCTATAGGGAATATGAAGTGAACAGGCCTATCCCTCTGCCTTCCATCCGTTCGATTCTTTACATTTCACTTCAAGTTATTACATCAGAAATAATCATTACATCACTCATGGAGTTTTTCCTATGCCTACGAAGACTTTCCTTTGCATCACAAAAAATATAAATTAATTAATGAATCTACATTTACATCTACAACAATATTTCAATTCATCCTTTTCAACTTCTTGATTTTCTGTTCATTTTGTCTTCTCTGCCTATTGTCCCTTTGTCTTCTCTGCCTACTTTTATATTTATAACTGTGCAACATAACCATCTTTGACTGACTCAACCCACTCTTCCTATTATATATATTGACCACAACATTCAATATTCTCTGCTCTTCACTATGTTTCGAGTCACTTACCTGAGTATTCCTCCTCATATCGCATATCGAAGTTCCATAGGTTTTACCTTATAATCCTCATTTTCCTCCTTCAATCTATTTAACAAAGGAAATGATTTACATCCAGACTTGAAATCCTTCGGAGTTCACCTTTGAAACTACATCACATCCGGACTTCTTTATCACACTTCGTAAGTTTCAGATCATAGCAAGAACAATTTCCTGTCATCATATGCGATACGCGATGTGCGGTATGCAAATGGGTCCCACACCAGAATTTAAATCCTTTATGGCTTTGTAACTCCATCGTGTCTGATCCTCTTTATCGCACTTCGCAACTTTAAGAATTTCACAATATTTATGATTTTTCAATTTTTCAAATCGACCCGAAAACCTTATCGCATGTCGCACCTTTTAGCATTTACCATAATGGGGTTTCCTTATTTTCTGTGGTATGCGATATAATTTTCATCACAACTTAAAACATATATCTTGCGATGAATTAGAAATAAACATAAAAATCGTCGATTGCGATGTGAGGTATGGGGGCCAAGTCCATGTCATATTGCCATGTCATTGCAATGTCACCTTTCCACGTCATCGTAAATTAACTACGATCTGTGGGGTCGGGGCCACATGATGCAGGAGCATCCGGACTTAGCCAGCAATGTGATTGGATGTTCACATGTTGTGGCTAAACATGAGGTGGATAAACATTGGACATTAATATTTTACTTATTTTTAAATGAGAGAAATTATTTTTTTTGGGTTTGTTAAATTAATTAGGAATAGAAATAGAAATTGGTTTCTCCCTGTGAGGAGATTGAGCCAAGTAGGATATGAGCTTAGAAATAGAGTAGCATTTGTTTGTTGGAGTGGTTCAATAGGAATCTATTTTAGGCGAGGAGGACCACTTCATATTGTTATATAAATATATAAGATAGGTGAGAGAGAGAGTAGAGCGTGGAAAAAAGTGAGACAATGTGAAATAGGTGTGCGAGAGGCGAGAGAAAAGAGAGCATAAACAATTGTAATAACCAGCTGGTCAAGGGCTTGATCTGTAAATTAATTTATTATCAATTTTCAAGTGTTTTTTATCGATCAGGATCTTTGTTCAAACTATTTTTTTAAACTCTGTTGAATTGCATATATATTAAGTTCTATAGCGGAATGACAATCAGATTGCAGGTGCGACGAGGGATGTAGATCTGAACCCGATCAACGAGAGATATTTCATCGCAAGTTGAAAGCCATCACATTTTGCACATAAACAGGTTTAACATTAAAAAATCAAAAGTTAAATTGTTTTATCAGCGATGCGAAGTGAGGAGTGGAGAGACAATGGGGATCGTCGGATCCGAGACTAATCCAATGATGGAGATCACAGTGCTGGGAAATGATTTTGCACTTCGCAAGATTTAGGAAATAAGTATTAAGACATTGCAAAGTAAATTTTTTTATTTGTGATGCGAAAAGGAGGAGGACACGTGTTAGCTCAACGCAGTTTCGTAATTTGCAAGGATTAATTTTGAAGTGTTAAAACTAAACTGAAAATTGTGTGATCTGCAATCGCCGGTGATTGGTCAGGATTGTCGTGGGACCCTCTGGTAAGAGATTCCATACAAATGAATTGTTTTTGGTTATATGTGTTTTGTTTATAATGATGATGTTGAACGTGCCATATGTATGTATGTATGTTTAATGGGCCCCGAAGTTAAACAAAACCGCTGCGGGTAATAAGGTTGTGTAGAGTGTAAACTTTATAGTTTTCATGCATACTCTGATATTTCTGCAGCTCGTCTGCATCATTTGGTATCAGAGCAGACTTGAGTCTATTCTTGAAATTTGGAGCAAAGATGCCACCCAGGAGAGGAGCTGGCATAGGTCATGGAAGACCAGATTCTAACACAATTATGTTGAATGAGATTCAACATCTTCGTACAAGAATGGGGATAGTAGAGGTTGCTCAGATGAGAGCACCTAAAGAAGGAGATGTCAACGCAACAGAGGAAACTTCTGAGGAAGAAGAAGAAGTAGAAGATGACACCAATAAAATGCTAAAAAAAATTATTAAGGGAACTAGAAGACTAAACGTGGATGTACCTTTGTATGAGGGAAATATCAATATGGAAGAGTTAATGGACTGGATCAGTTCATTAGAATAGTACTTTGAATTTGAAGAAGTTGAAGACAAAAGGAAAGTGAATTTTGCAGCTACCAGACTAAAGGGTCATGCAGCTATCTACTGTGAGGAGTTACAAGTATCCAGACAGAGAAAAGGAAAGCCCAAAATCAAGCGATGGGACAAAATGGTAAGAAAATTAAAAAGTAAGTTCCTACCCAAGGATTATCAATTAAATTTTTTTAAGAAATTACACAATTTGAAACAAAAAGGAATGACAGTGAAAGAATATACAAAGGAGTTTTATAAACTAAATATCATAGCTGGACATGTAGAGGATGATGTTGAGAAAGTAGCCAGTTATATAAATGGCTTGAGGTATGATATCCAGGATGAGATTAGTATATTATGTCTGAAGACAATTGAAGATGCTTACCAGGCAGCCTTAAAAGCAGAAGAGAAGATACAGAGAAAGAAAATTCAGAGGAATCGAGGAAAGAGCTCCGCAAGAGGAAGAGGAACATTCAAACCCAGATTTCAACATTTCCATAATGAAGTAGGAGGATCAAGTAGCAGATCACCATAGAGAGGAGAATCTGCTCGAGGAAGGTTTGTACCCAGAGGTAGAGGTCGAGGAAGAGATATTCAGTGCTTTACATGTGGTGAGTGGGGAAATGGGTAATGGGATTGTCCTCATAATAAGTCAACAACTTAGAGAAATGTAAATGTTGCTAAAAAAAAGGAAGAAATTACCTAGATTGCAGGTAAAGAGGAACCACCTGAAGCAGGAGAATCCTTGTTATTGAAAAGGATATTGCTTAAAGCTGAAAAAGAAGAAGGAGAACTAGTTCAGAGGAAGAATACATTTAGGTCTATATGCAAGTCCAAAGGTAATTGTTGCAAAGTGGTAATTGACAATGGAAGCACTAATAACCTTGTTTCTACAGAGATGGTGGACAAGTTGGGATTGGTAAAAACAGTACACCCTACTCCTTATAAGGTATCATGGATACAAAAAGGACATCATATTATTGTGACAGAACAATGTAAGGTAGAGATCCAGATTGGTACTTACAAGGATGTTATATTATGTGATGTAATGCCAATGGATGTATGTCACATATTGCTAGGAAGACCTTGGAAATTTGATCGGAAAGCCCTACATGATGGCAGAAGAAACACTTATACTCCAGAGAAGGATGGAAACAAACACACACTGTTGCCATTGAAGGATGTAGCTAACAAAGAAACACTTGGAAACAGTGTTATGCTGATGAGTAGGAAAGAATTGTTGCAATAAATCGAGAAGGATGAGGAGATGCATTTTGTTGTTGTAGGAAGACCAAAGGTAATTCTAACTTCCACAAATTTAGAATATTTATCTTAAGAAATCTGAAGTCTGTTGAATAATTTTTATGATATTATTGTGGATGATTTTCCAAGTGCATTACCACCGATCTGGAGTATTATTCATCACATTGATTTAATATGTGGAACAAGTTTTCTGAATAAAGCAGCATACAGATTAACTCCTCAAGAAAATGTAGAAGTTGGAAGACAAGTGCAAGAGTTGATGGATAAGGGTGATAAGAGAGAGCCTTAGTCCATGTGTTGTACCAACAGTACTCAGTCCAAAGAAATGAGGTGAATGGTGCATGTGCATAGATTCCAGAGCCATAAATAAAATCACCATCAGATATCATTTTCATTTACCACAAATGGATGATTTAATGGATTGCTTGAGTGGATCAAAATATTTTACAAAGATAGATTTTAAGAGTGGTTATCATTAGATAAGGATTAGAGAAGGGGATGAGTGGAATAATGGCTTAAAAAAAAACAGTGGTTTGTATGAATGGTTAGTGATGCCTTTTGGGCTCACTAATGCACCTAGCACATTCATGAGATTAATGAAAGAAGTATTGAAGGAATATGCAAGAAAGTTTGTAATTTTTTATCTTGATGATAATATAATTTTTAGTTGAAGTAAAGAAGAGCATCTGGAGCACCATAAATTGGTTCTAAAAACTTTGCAGAAAGAAAAGCTGCTAATAAATTTGAAGAAATGTAGTTTTATGAAGGAAGAGCTAGTCTATTTGGGATTTGTAGTTTCTAAAGAAGGATTGAAAATGGATCCGGAAAAAGTCCAAGAAATTTTGAATTGGCCAACTCTAAGAAACATATTTGAGGTAAGAATATTTCATGGTCTTGCAAGTTTCTATAGAAAATATATCAGAAGCTTTAGTCAGATTTGTGCACCCATTATTGAAACAATCAAGGAAACTAATCAGCCATTCAAGTGGAAAGAAGCAGCAGACCAAAACTTTAAGTTGTTGAAGAAGAAAATTACAGGAAAAACAGTTTTAGCTTTCACAGATTTTGAAAAAGTTTTCCAAATTGAAATTGATGCTAGTGGAGTTGCAATTGGAGCAGTTTTAGGTCTAGAACAAAGACCAATAGCATACTTAAGTGAGAAATTGAATGAATCAAAGAAGAAATACTCATCTTATGACAAAGAGTTTTATGTTGTTGTGCAAGCCTTGAAAAAATGGAGACGTTATTTGTTACCAAAATAATTTGTATTATATTTTGATAACCATCTGTTACAGTTTATAAACAACCAGCCAAAATTGAACCAGAAACATGCCAAATGGGTAGAATTTTTTCAGAGTTTTACTTTTGTATTAAGAATACAAGCGGTAAGTTGAAAAAATTTGCTGATGCTTTGAGTAGAGTGAATTTAATCATGCAAGAATTACAAGTTGGTGTGGTAGGATTTGAAGAAATGGTTGGCATGTAGATTTTAAGGAAATTTATGCAACTGTACAAAACTCAACATTTCATAATAGAAGCCAGTGGTTGGATTATCTTATCCAAGGATTTTTTCTATTCAAAACTAATAAATTGTGTATTCCAAAATTTTCTATGAGGGAAAACATAATTAAGGAGAAACACAGTGGAGGCTTAATTGGACACTTTGGACAAGACAAGACATTTGCTCAGGTAAATGATTTTTACTGTTGGCCAAAGATGCAAAATGATGTTAAGAGATTTGTTGAGAAATGCAGGATTTGTCAGCATGCTAAGGGGAGAAGTCAAAATTCAAGATTGTATCAGCCATTTCCAATACCAAACTGGCCATGGGATGCAGTTAGTGTGGATTTTGTTTCGGGTTTGACAAAAAATCAAAGAGGAAGTGACTCCATTTATGTTGTCGTAGATAGGTTTTCTAAAATGGCACATTTCATTGCATGCAAGAAAAATAGTGATGCAACACATATTGCTAAATTTTTTTTTTTAGAAGTTGTAAGATTACATGGATTTCCTGTGAGTATTGTGTCTAACAGGGATACCAAGTTTGTTGGTCATTTATAGAGAAATCTATGGAAGAAACTAGGTACCAACCTTAGTTTCAGTTCAGCTTATCACCCTCAAACAAATGGATAGACTGAAGTAGCAAATAGAAGCTTGGGAAATATATTGATGAGCTTAGTGTATAAAAACCCTAAGTAGTGGGATTTAGCACTTGCTTAGGCTGAGTTTTCTTATAATGATACTCCCAATTGAAGTACTAGGATGAGTCCATTCCAGATTTTTTTTGGAATGAATCCAAGAGGTGTGTATGAGCTCAGAAATTTAGGAAAACAAGAGATAATGAGCGCAAAGGCTGAAGTGTTTATAGAACAAATGCAAAAACTACAGGAAGATGTCAAAAACATATTGCAGGAAAGTAGTGGAAAATACAAGCAGAGAGTTGATATGAAGAGGAAAGAAAAATAATTCCAAGTAGGTGACCTAGTTATAGTGTACCTGAGAAAAAAAAAGGTTTCTTGTTAGGACTTACAACAAATTAAAGATGAAAAAGATAGGACCATGTAGAATTTTGAGGAAATTTTCTTCAAATGCATATGAGATTGAATTTCTAGAAGGAATTGCAATATCGCCTATATTTAATGTTACATATTTGTACCTATACAAAGGAAAAAAGGAAGAGATATTAGAAGACTCTATAGAAGAGGAATATCAGACTTTGAATTGGAAGGAACAAATGCCAAAGACAAAAAAGAAATAAGTGGAAGCCATTTTGGAGAAAAGAGCAACAAAGAAGACCAGAGGACAAACTTACTATTAGTATCTATTCAAATGGAAAGGACACCCTGTGGAAGATGCCAGTTGGATGACAACAGAAAAGTTACAAAAGTTTAGTACAGATCTTGAAGCATTGATGGATCAATATTTTCTTCCCCAGGAGTCTGAGGTAGGAGCATCCGGACTTAGCCAGCAATGTGATTGGATGTTCACATGTTGTGGCTAAACATGAGGTGGATAAAAATTGGCCATTAATATTTTAATAAGTTTTAAATGAGAGAAGTTAGTTAGTTTGTGTATGTTAAATTAATTAGGAATAGAAATAGAAATTGGTTTCTCCCCACGAGGAGATTGAGCCAAGTAGGATATGAGCTTAGAAATAGAGTAGCATTTGTTTATTGGAGTGGTTCAACATGAATCTATTTTAGGCAAGGAGGATCACTTCAAATTGTTATATAAATATATAAGATAGCTGAGAGATGGAGCATAATGTGGAAAAAAGTGAGACAGTGTGAAATAGGTGTGCGAGAGGCAGAGCAGAGAGATCATAAATAATTTTAATAACCAGCCGATCAAGGGCTTGCTCTATGAATTCTTTTATTATTAATTTTCAAGTGTTTTGTATCGATCGAGATCTCTGTTAAAACTATTTGTTTAAACTCTGTTGAATCACATATATATTAAGTTATATAACGGAATGACAATCGGATTACAGGCACAAAGAGGGTCGTAGATCTGAACCTGATCAATGGGATAGATCTCATCGCAAGTTGAAAGCCATCGCACTTCACACAGAAACGAGTTTAATGTTAAACACTCACATGTTAAATTATTTTATCAACGATGTGAAGTGAGGAGTGGAGAGACAACAGGGATCGTCGGATCTGAGACTAATCCAATGGTGGAGATCACAGCATCGGGAAACGATTTCACACTTCGCAATATTTAGGAAATAAGTGTTAAGACATCGCAAAGTAAATTGTTTTATTTGCGATGCGAAAAAGGAGGAGGACACATGTTAGATCAACGCAGTTTCACAATTCACAAGGATTAAAGTTTAAGTGTTAAAACTGAAATGCAAATTGTGTGATTTGCGATTACCGGTGATTGGTTAGGCTTGTCGTGGGACCCTCCAATAAGAGATTCCGTACAAACAAATTGTTTTGGGTTATATGTGTTTTGTTTATAATGATGTTGTTGATCCTGCCATATGTATGTATGTATGTTTAACGAGCCCCGAAGTTAAAACAAAACCACTGTGGGTAATAAGGTTGTGTAGAGTGTAAACTCTATAGTCTCCGTGTATAGTCTGATATTTCTGCAGCTAGTCTTCATCACCACGTCAGATTTCCACGTCACTGGCACGTCATCTTGCCATGTCATCACCTGCACTTCACATTTCGCAATTTTTGAGTCTTATCACATTGAAACTTCGCAATTTTACATTTCTTCCATTAATTGTTATACCATATTGTATGCGATGTGTGATATGCACATGAACCTCCACCCGACATGTGTCCACTTCATCGCATCACAACTTAAACAATTTAACTTGCGATTTTTAACACATAAATAAAAAAGTCGCCGATTGTGATGTGCAATCCGCCAACGCTATTATGAACGTGTATTTGCACGACTTGACCCACTTGTTCGCTCCTTCACGTCTTTGCTTCTTTGGTTGCGCTTGTTCATTTCTTCTTTGCTGCACGTAGAAAACCCAACTCATTCATGATCTTCTAAATGCAAAATCACTGTTCTACACGCGTTTTACAACCAGCCCGACTTGGCCTACTCATTCATTACTTTTCTTTGATGCATGTATTTTGTACTCATACACTCGACTTGACCTTTCTTGCACACTTTTCTTTTCCTTATTGTATTGAATGTGAATAGCTCGACTTGACCCTGCAATGCATAGTTTTCTTCTTTGATGCATGACGTTGTCTTTTGCCTATTTTTCTGCTCCTTTGCCTTAAGTAATAATTCTAAAGCTTCTCCTTGCCTCTTTTCTACTCCTTTGCCTGTATTTTGTGCTTTCTCATTGCATCATTACCTGATCTGATCCTTTGCCTTATTGTTGCTACTTCTCTGCTCCTTTGCCATCAATGATAATTATGTTGTTACTCCTTTATGTTCCTTTTTCATCGATGAAAATATTTCCAACAGTCTCCCCCTTTGACATTGATGGCAACACATCCACCAATACTCCAATACTTCCTCCAATACTTCCTCCCCCTTTTATTCTGAGAAGTGTCTTTCTTCCTCTGCTTCAATTTCAAAAGTTCCTTTCTTCTTCTGCTTTATTTTCCTCCCCCTTTGACATAATGGAAAAGGGTTACACATTTTTCCAGTGTAGTTTCCATCTCTGCATTACTTCTATCTGAAATGTGTATAGGCATTCTTCATTTTGTTTTTATACCTTGCTGCTCCAGACTGGTGTATAAGAGTTGTTGGGAGAACACTTTGAAAATCATTGCAATTGCATGAATATACACAAAAAATTGATGCCATCCCAAACTCATGAGAATGATAGAAGGCATGTCACCATAGAATGTTCTGTACTTTTGTCCCTTACTGCTTGATAGTGGTGATATGTGCTAGAATTCTGAAGATATAATCACTACAAGCCAAAAGTTCTTGATGCTGATGTGAATGTTGAATCAAAGAAGAACTTATAACTTATTGTAAGATTAGACAATATCTTTCAATCTAAAGGACCAAATGACTTTAATATTGTACAAAGTATTTTCAAAACAAACCCTTGAGGCTAGATACATTCAATGCATTGGTAAGTCTCACTTATCAACTATACAATTTTATTTATGACATAAGGGAGGTATGTATGCCAATAATCAACTACAATGGTGAAATACAAGAAATTCATTTTTGCTAAAGTAGGCTTTAGATGATTCAATAAAAGACTCTTGAGCTTCAATAGTAAGATTAACACAACTAGCCCTTCATACTTTAGATACTTCAACTGTTCTATCATAATTATCTTCAGCAAAACATCTTCAAGTTGTTTAATTGAAATCTCAGTAAGCAGACTTCACACAGTTTTATGAATGATCTTAAGAAAGAGGCCTTGAAGATATATCCGTACCAACTTGAGGAAGGCATGCAGTTATATCCAAGAATAAATTCTGCTTCAATTCTCAATATAACACTTCAAATGCAAACAATATAATGATACTTTGGCACTTTTATTTACCTTTCCATACTTTAATAATGCAACTCGACATTCTCCAATATTTGCGATTAGAAAATACTTTGCAATAATTAGAGCAACCAAAGATTAATCCAGATATACTATAATGCTGATAATGATAGGAATACTACCATGATGTACTTCTTCCATAATAATCCGATTGTGAGGACCTGTACCATACCACTGCTCCACTAATAACACTTGGTATTCTAATGATAGGAAGGTTGCGTGCTCCAAATACCAATTGATGAATGAATTAATGATACAATGATGATACAAATTTCTCTTATTCATCCTTCTTAAGAACATTTTGTTTCATTGTTAACACTTGTAGAGAGACATAAAATGTAATAATCCTCTGTAGATCTTCACTAGCTCCATAACTCTAGCTCTTCTGTGACAACTTTTATGGGCTACTCTCCCCCTGAGAAGTTGCTTCTTTCATAACCCTGGATGGATGTCTGCATTTCTTCCTGGAGCAGCTCCCTCTGAGCCTATGATGGATTCATAATGTCATTAAAGTAACAGACTCCCCCTTTTTCTTCTTCTTCCATAATTTGTTGGGGTTTCTCATAATGTCTACATCTTCTTTTCACTGTTTAGTTTGATATTATTTAGCTCCATCATCTGTCTATATTTCTTTAATGTATATGACAACCTACAGTCTTTTTCTTTGTGTCCAAGCTTGTGGAAACCATAACATCTTATTTTAACTAGGTACATTTGAGCTGACGTATAACATTTTGTGCTCCTTTTTGAACATAATTTACATTCAACAAGTTTATGTCCAAATTCATTGCATGCATAACAATAGCCATGGAAATGATTTGTGTACCTGGTGAAAGTTTTTTCTATCCATTTGTTTTCTTGAGGTGGTATTTTCATTTGATGTGTCTTTTGTTGATTAAACTTGAGTTTCCTAGTCTTACATTGAGCTGCTACATGTCCATATTCATTACATGAGTAACAATATCCATGGAACTGATTTGTGTATTTGGTGAAAGCTTGTCCTTTCCATCTGCTTGCGTGATGAATTCCTCTTATTGTTTGCGTCTTTTGTTGGCTAGAATGGATTTTCTTTGTCTTACAGTATGATGAAATATGTCCAGGTCTATAGCAGTTAAAACATGTAATACTTATCACATGAGGAAAGAACCTCCTCTAATATCTTCCGAACTTGCTCAATTCATTTTGTGGAACAATTCAGCATTTTGAAACTACTTGTTTCTTCCTCCCATTCTTCGTCTCTTGACGTTGTTGCTTGTTTCTGTTTGTTTCTTTACACATAAATTTCCTGTTGGCTTCTACTTCTGTGGATCCTTTTTGAGCTGCCTCATCATCCCTTTCAATGTATGCCTTCTTTGAGTTCTCCATGGAGGCAATCTCATCTTCGAGATGCTTACACAACCTGCTCCTTTCTTCTTCAGTCCTCTAGTTGAAATAATCTCAGATTGATGAGAGTTATCATTTTCCTTTATTACAAATTTCACAAAAGTAATATCTTTCTTATCTTCTACCTTTGACCTGCTGGATTCTCCTTCATATCCTATCCCAGTTTTTAAGAGTGGAGATCTTTGAGCATTTAGTATCTTTTCCAATTGTTCTGATCCTTTTATCTGATGAGTTTTCATAGTTACTTCAAATTGGGCCTTCTCTAATTTCTTTCTCAGGCATACTACTTCTTCTTCCAATTTATCTTGCTCCTAATTTTTATCTTTTATTTGCTTTATCATAATTTCTTCTACCTTCATAGTTTCTTCAAGTTCTACTTTCAATTGAATGAGGTTTTCTGAACTCGGCTCTTATTTTACATATTTTAGGAGAATGTCTTTCTTCTTTCTGCTCTTATGTTTAAGTCTCTCTATTTCCTCCAGGGGAATAATTAGCTCCCCCTCAAGATCAACTTCACCTTCCTATTCATCTTCTAGAAGGTATCCTTCAAGCTCTTTCTTAGCCATCAAAACAAATTCAGAGGTTCCTTCTTCCTTGGAGGATTCATCTGAGCTTTCAGATGAATTTCTATCTTGTTGAGCATAAAATGATTTTCTATTAAATATCTTCCCTTTTTGCCAGTTATTTATTTTGTTTTTATCTATCTCTTGCAGTTGATTCTCTGCTCACTTATGGGGACATTTTGAAGCATAGTGCCCCACTCTTCCACAATTAAAGCAATTAAATGGAAGTTTACCTTTGTACTTACCTATGCCTCTATCCAATATTCTGACGAATTTGGCTTCTTCTTCATCAAAGCATGAGCATGGAGCTTCCTTCTCTTCTAAGCACTTGTCTTCCTTGAAGGCTACCTCCCTCACATTTGACTTCTTGTTTGGAAGTCTCATCTCATAAGCCATCAAGTTTCCAAGAAATTGGTTCATGGTCAAGGTTTCCCAGTTAGTTGTTTCTTCTATGGCAGAAACCTTAGGGTTAAACCTGGATGGAAAAGATCTCAATATCTTTTGTACTATTACACATTCCTTAATGGTTTCTCCTAGAGCTATCATGCTATTCACAACTTCCGCAACCTTTAAGAAGAAACTAGCTACATATTCATCTTCATTAATTTTTAATTTTTCAAACTAAGTTCTATAAGCTAGCAGCTTGGCCATCTTCACCTTTTTATCTCCCTCATGGATATTTTCCAATGTATCCTAGATTTCTTTGGCAGTCTTATTGTGCATTAATTTGATAAATTTTGACTCACTTAGACCGCTCAAGATTATATTCATTGCTTTTGCATTACCTATGAAATTTCATTTGGCTTCTTTCTCAGTGTCAGTTTCCTTTGGTGCATATTTTTCTTCCACAACAATCCAGACTTATACTCCAAGAGACATCAAGTAGGATTTCATTCTTATTTTCTAGAAGGAAAAGTTTATGCTAGTAAACAATGGGGATTTATTTGTTGAACATCCTTCTAGGCTAGCCATTTTGTGGACCTAGGACCTCCTTCCAATTGTTAAACTATTACTAAAGGAACTTGTTCTGATGCCAATTGATGAACCCTTAGCTAACCTAGTGGGGGGGTGGGGTGAATAAGTTTAGTACATTCATGGGCATTTAAAACTATTTCTTTAAACTTATTTACACATCCATTTCATAAGAAACTTAATATATAATGAATCAACAAACTTAATATGAGGGCAACAAGTAATAAGAAGATTGAACACAATAAATCAACACATAATCATCATGCACATAGACAACAGATATAAGTGGAAACTCATAAAGGAGAAAACCACATCTTATTATTTTTGTGATGCAAAGGCAAGCTCCAACTCCCTCTCACCAATAATTTTCTATTGGCTCCAACCTACAGGAGGCTACTACCTCAAATTCTACAAGCTACAACTTGCAAGGAAGCTCCAAATCCCATATATTTTCTGCAGGCTACAACCCACAGGAGGATCCTACCTCAACCAGCTCCAACTGGACATCTATCAAGCTACAAATTGAAATGGAAGCACCAAATCCCATGTATTTTCTGCAGGCAACAACCCACAGGAGGCTCCTACCTCAAGCAACTCCAACTAGACATCTATCAAGATACAACTTGAAACAGAAGCACCAACTCCCATGTATTTTCTGTAGGCTACAACCTACAGGAGGCTCCTACCTCAATTTCTACAAGCTACAACTTGCAAGGAAGCTCCAACTCCCAAATATTTTTCCACAGGTTACAACATACGAGAGGCTCCTACCTCACCCATCTCCAACTGGAAATTTATCAAGCTACAATTACTACAATCCCCTCACTCAAAATGAAACTAAAATTGTTGATTTACCTGGATATAAACTCTATTATACTCCTTCTCCACTGTTGCCTCTTCAGCCTTCATATCTATATCATTATCTGATCCTGATATGCACAACATCTCTATCAACTCTCTCTTATTATTCCACTCTCCAACCTTTTACAGCTCTCTTACATTCTTCCACTCTCTTACATTCTGCAACATTCTGACCTCTTCAACTCTCTTCAATTCTGCAACACTCTCTCTCTCTCCTCTATGCACACATATATTAGATGTTTTATCCAGATAACTACATGATTGTTTGAATTCTATAGGGAATACGAAGTGAACAAGCCTATCTCTCTACCTTCCACTCGTTCAATTCTTTACACTTTAGTTTAGGTTATTACATTAGAAACAATCATTACAATACTCATGGAGTTTTGCCTATTCCTACAAAGACTTGCCTTTGCATCACAAACAATATAAAATAATCAATGGATTTACATTTAAAGTAACAAAAATATTTCAATTCAGCCCTTTCATCTTCTTGATTTTATGTTCATTTTGTCTTCTTTTCTTGCTATCCCTTTGTCTTCTCTACCTGTTATTATATTCTAACTGTGCATCATAACCGTCTTTGACTGAATCGAACCACTCTGCCTATTGTATCTATTGACTGCATCATTCAATATTCTCTTCTCTGAACACTCTGTGTCAGGTCACTCACCTGAGTCTGCCTCCTCATATCGCATATCGAAATTCCATAGTTTTTACATTATAATCCTCCTTTTACTCCTCTGATGTGATTAACACAATAAATTATTTACATCCGGATTGGAAATCCTTTGGAGTTCACCTTTGAAACTACATCACATTTGGGCCTCTATATCACACTTCACAAGTTTTAGCTCATAGCAATAACAAGTTTCTCTTATCATAATCCTTTATGGCTTTGTAACTCCATCGCATCTGCTCCTCTTTATCGCACTTCGTAACTTTAATAACTTACCTCCCCGCAACTTCGCAACTTTATGAATTTTGCAATATTTGTGATTTTTCGATTTCACAAATCGGCCCAAAAACCTTATCGCATGTCACACCTTTTAGAATTTACCATAATGATTTTTCCTTATTTTCTGCAGTATGCAATATACTTCGCATCGCAACTTAAAACATATAGCTTGCGATGACTTAGAAATAAACATAAAAATCACCGATTGCAATGTGCGGTATGGGGGCCAGGTCCATGTCTACTCCATGTCATCATGCCACGTCATCTTTTCATGTCACTACCACATCACCTTGCCAAGTCATCATAAATTAACTGTGATATGTGGGGTCGGGGCCACGTCATCGGCCTCATCATCTTGCCACATCACTGCCATGTCATCGCCATGTCACTTCCATGTCATCTTGCCACGTCATTTATCGCACTTCTTATTTCGTAATTTTTGAG
Organism: Pinus albicaulis; assembly: GCA_034641835.2. Taxonomy (NCBI): domain Eukaryota; kingdom Viridiplantae; phylum Streptophyta; class Pinopsida; order Pinales; family Pinaceae; genus Pinus; species Pinus albicaulis. The sequence continues at coordinate 743,216,203 of CM076579.1, forward strand.
TCTTATCACATCGAAACATCGCAAGTTTACATTTCTGTTATAAGCTGTTATACCATATCGTATGCGATGTGCGATATGTGCAAGGACCTCCGCCTGACACATGTCCACTTCATCGCATCACAACTTAAACAATTTAACTTGCGATTACTTAACACATAAATATAAAATTTTCCGATTGTGATGTGAAATCCGCTAACATTGTTCTGAACATGTATTTTCATGACTTGACCCACTCGTTCACTCCTTCATGCCTTTGCTTCTTTGTTTGCGCCTGTTCATTTCTTCTTTGCTGCATGTAGAACACTCAACTCGTTCACGATATTCTGAACATAGAACCACTGTTCTGCACATTTTTTACAACCAACCTGAATTGACCCACTCATTCATTGCTTTATTTGCTGCACGTATTCTCTACGCATACACCCGACTTGACCTTTGTTGCACACTTTTCTTTTGCTTACTTTACTGAACATGAATAGTTTGACTTGACCTTGCACTGCACAGTTTTCTTCTTTGATGCATGACGCTATCTCTTGCCTCTTTTTCTGCTCCTTTCTTCTTTGCTGCTCCTTTGCCTTAAGTAATAATTCTAAAGCTGCTCCTTTCCTCTCTACTGCTCCTCTACCTCTCTTTTGTGATTCCTCACTGCATCATTTCCTGATCTGCTCCTTTGCCTTATTGTTGCTTCTTATTTTCTCCTTTTCCATCAATGATAATTCTGGTGTTACTCCTTTTTGTTCCTTTTCCATTAGTGACAATATTTCCAATAGAATAAGCTCTCCAGATTTCTTTAAAATATTACTTGATCCATGCCCATTCAGGTTATTTTTATACCCTTTTACCAAATCTTCCTAGACCTGGTGGTGCCACTACACGATGTTATCACCTTAGTAATTCTTAGGTTGTGGGATTTTTGTTTATAGTTAAAGAAAACCAGGGGTAACCAAGAACCTCTTTCGAAATTCAAGATCTAGCCTTCCTAAATTCCGAAGAGGGATCTCTCCTCAAGATTTAGCTTGATTGGTTATAATATTTTAGGCTAGGTATGATTGGACAGTGGGATTTGTTTTGAAAGTTTGGTGGGAATAAAAGGTGCTTCAAGGTAAACCACAGGGAGATCTACCAGACCATTGGGCTATGGAGTCAACTTTCTAGGCAAGAAGAACTAGGAAATAAGGTCTAAAGAGAAAATACACTAAGGGCAGGGTAGATTACCTTCAAAGGGTTTTGATAGAGGCTTTTTGATGAAATGGGTGAAATCTAAACAAAAGGGCAATTAAGAATCCTTAGGTTACAAAAATGAAGATTGAAGGAGGGGATCAAATAGGGACTAAGAGCATTTAAGAATTCTATAGTTCGGTTATCAAGCAGAAAACATAATAATGGACAACTACTAAAAAACATGGAGCTTTTTATCACTAATCCTGTTTAAGCTTTCCTAGTTAATCATTAAAGATAGAAAACATTAAGATGAATGTATGGAAACTTTGAAAGATAAAACAGTGAAAACATGAAGATACTAGACTTATCTAGTTAGCACAAGAATCCTGAGTTATGATGTCTTTAATATTAATTCCAGTCTACTGCTTTACTAATTGACTCACACAAACTTCAATATATCTAGCAAAATGACTATAGTAGTCTTGATAAATTTTATTCCACCCAAAATACTTTGAAGAATGAAGTATTTATAAAAGTAGATTGTTTACAAAATATCTCAAAATTTTGAGAGAATATCTCAAGAGAAAATAGGAATTATCAAATTAAGAAGAGGGACAGCTGCAAAACAGATAGGCAAGCTATCCTCTTTTACAAGAAAAATAGAACAGTCTATCTTAATCAAACTGATTGTTTGTCTTGTTGGAAATATTGTTGGCACTTGGGACAATATATTGTGGAAGATGACATGTAGTATACTCCTCCTCTTTCACGTTCTACCCTGATACTCTTTTACTCTTTTTCTTCACTGTTTACTACTGTAAATTAAAAATAACCAACAGTAACTTTTGTTTTCACTGATACACTTTGACCACTGATACTCTTTAACCACTGATTTTTCATCTTGAGGTAACAGTAAAGTTTTGCTTTCATGTGTAATTCTCTGCACTGGTTTGCCAAATTCATATCAGATCTGTGAATTCTTTCCACTACTCAACAGTAGGAAGCTTCATATTCTTCAGCTTTCTATAACTTTCATCTGCTTCAGTATACTTCGAAAAATTTGGTTTCACAATGAATAAATGTTTGATTTCATTTTGCAGAAAAAAAAAATTCTCAAAATATTGCAAAACTACTTTACCACTTGGAGATCCTTGTGGTAAAGGTTTATTCACCTGCTCTTTAGCATAAGCTCTGATTTTCTGGTCATAGTCCTTTTGCACCATTAATTTCTCATTAAATCCATGGATATCTGGAAGTCCCGATTTTTGCAGCAGGTCATATTTGGTCTTGAATTTAGCAATTGATATGTTCATAGTATCACACTTTTCTTCCAAATTATTCATAATTTTTCTTTTGGTGAGGACTTTTCTGATTTGCAGGATGGCCTCTGTTCTATCAGCAATTTTCAACTCTTCTAATTCTTCCCTGTTCTTTTTGTTCAAAAATGCTATGAGTTGGACTACTTGTGGTGGATTATTTTCAAGTTCTTTCTTTGTTTTATCAATTTCTGCAATCACAGCCTGTAGCAACTCTTTCTGCTCATAAATGATTTGAATAGAAGGCCATTATGAGCGAATGCCTTCAATGATATTGGTCCATAAACAATTTTTAATGTAGGCAACTTGATTAGTGAGATTCACTTCCTTTTGGAGGATCATCACCCTTTCTTCTAAAGATTTGACTCTTTGCTCATGACCCTTGGAAGTTATCACAACATCTTTATAGGTAGATTCCAAGTTTTGATTTTCTTTTTTCAAATTTTTAATCTCATTATTCTTCAAATTCATTTCCTTAATGGTTTTTACTAAATCTGTGGCTCCTGTTTCTGTCCCTGTTTGTACCTGTGTGTTTGAAGATGCAGTAGCAGAAATATCTTTTGATGAAATTGAAACTGCAGCTGTCAATTTTCCTTTAGGTGCTAGATATTCTGCTAAGGTGGATGGTTCAACAATAGTCACTATTGGAATGACTATGGGAATGAATTCCTTAGCCTTTTTCAAAGCTTCATTTTCCTTCATTAAAGCTTCAGTTTGGTTTTCCATTTCTTTAAGTTGAGCAGTCATCTTTAAAACCAACTGACTTAATTCATCATTCTCTGTCTTTTGCTGAAGGATCTCTTTGGCTTGGGGATGTTCACTCTGAGGTAATTTGAGTTGCCTTCTTAGGGCAGCAATATCTTCATTTTTCTGTGTTATCAAAGCCTTTGCAATTTCAACATTAGCCGGATTTGCTCCAGCTTCAATTACCAAATCCTCTAAAGATTTGAATCTCAACTCTTTGGCATGCAGAGATGCTTTGTCCAGTTTCATTTATGTTTGCAGATTTGTCACAGTTTTCTATAGCATGCTAGCACTCATTTTTTTGTTGACTATTTTTTAATATAATATTTCTGTATTGCTTCTATGGAATTCAATTTGATCAAGTTCATGAATTTCCTCAGCATCTACCTCCAAATCTGTCTTTGAATAATCTGCAACTTTCTTGGGATCAACCACTATAAGATTCAATAATGACATTATCATTTTGTTGGAAGAATAATCAAATGCAGTGAGAAATATATCCTTATTTCCTGGTTTCTCTTTGAGAAATTTGGAACAGAATTCATTTTTTATTTCTTCATTCCTTTCACTGATTTTCCTGAATTTTATCTAAATGTATGAGTCTCTGTTATCAGTTGCCTATGAGGAATAAGGAATTTCTACATCGGTTTTTTTTCAACCATCACTGTATCTTTATCCTATGTTTCAATTTGGCTCTTTTGAAGTTCTCTGAGTGTTTCATTTATTATCATTTTTGCCTCATCATCAGTTTCCTGACCATTATTATCATCAATTTCTATTGCTTTATCCTTCTCTTCAGTAGTCAATTTGGTTCTATTGCTATAAGAGGTTTTAAATTTCTTGTCTGAGATGGTTTCTACAGTATATTTAACCTCTTTTCTGCTTCTTTTGTGAGATACCTCTGCTTCTTTATCAATTTTAGTCACATGTGCATTATTCACCTGTGTTCCCTGTGTATCAACATTCTACATTCCCTGTGTATCAAAATTCATCGAAGTATTTGATTCTCATTCAATCTGATTGGAAAATTTCTCAATCTGTGGCTTTGACTCATGTAGGAAAGGAGTCAACTTGCACTTTACCCTGATAGTGCTCAAAATACCCTGGGGGTCATAGTTCAACATGAAGCTTTCTTGGAACTTGTACTCTTTTAATTTGATATTTATCTCTTTCATAGCTTCATTGTTGTTAACTATAAATGGACCAATCTAATTTTTTAGTTTGAATTGCGTCTTCTTCTTGGAAGCCATGAAGTTTACTGCATCTGCATTTAATATATGTCTTAAGTATTCCAAGGCAAAGATTCTTGTAGTAACAAATTTTGGTAATTTGTATGGAGCCAAGAGTGCACCATATACTCTTATCTCTGTATGTTTCTTATATAGATACCAATCCCCTACTTTATAGTTCTCAGAAAATTGTAGAATCCTTTTGGTTTCTTCATTTATTCTTGGATTTTCTACCTTATTCAACAAGTTCATAGCTGGTATTATAAACAAATCATTGAAATCTGTATATGTGTATTCGTTGTTGTCTTTCCTTAAAAGAGATGTCCAGAATACTACTGAAAGTAATTTCCCTTCTACATCCACTTTCTGTAATTCAATAGGGAATTTTTATGCCTGATAGTATAAGAAAAGATGTAATAGATATGATGTATATCTAAATACCCCCTCCTTTGGTAATTTTTTCAATTGATAGTGCATGTTTTCTACAATGAGCTTAGAAAAATTGAAGATTATTGATGGAGGCTGGCCAGAAGACAATGTAGATAGGAAATCCAAAATGGAAACATCAGTAAATTCATCATTATCATATCCCAGAATAAATGACAGCATAGAGATAATATTTCTTGTACCCTCAAGGAAATCAAAGGTATCATAGGGTGGATTTACTTTGGTGATATCAACATGAGTTGGCCAAAAGGTCTGAAAAGTATTGAATCTGGTAGAAAAATCTAAATCCAAGTAGAGCTGGGTCAAGTCCTATATTTACAGTGAAACTGCTCTGGGGTCATGGCTCATTTGCAGCATGGCATTAATGGAATCATCATTGATATAAAACAAGAATTCCCTATCTTTATTAACCATACACCTCTAATCTGGAATATAATTCAACTGACATAATCTGATGAAATCTGGAGCCTGATGAGTGATAGGGACTATGTATTTTGGCAAGTTAGAGTCCCAAATGGATACATCATCTTTAACTTTCTCCACAAACTTTTCAAAACACCAATTATGGACTTCTAGCTAGTTGAATTCTACTGATGGGTCAAATATTCTATAATCCACATCAATCAATGAGCTACTTTCTTCAGTGGTTATGGGTGGTTGAATTGGTCTGACTACTTCAGTTGTTTCTGCAGTGAGAGAAGGAGTAGGCTTATTGATTTTGGAAGGTTCAGGCTGTGGCAACTTGCTAGAGGTATTTCTCTAAAATTTAGGACCTCCAAATTTTGGGGTGACTTGTTTCTTGGTCATTTTGAATGAACAGAGCAAGATTATACAGTTTGCTCAGTTCCTTTTTTTGAGAAATAAGAGACAATTGAAAGGTTCTTTGACAAAAATCAGAGCCTGAGAAGGGTTTCAGGATGACAGAAAGGGTTTACTGTATGCAGAAGGCCAGAAAAGGAGTTTTTGAGGCTCTCAGATCAATTTTATCAGTAAAAATTGTCTTGGAATGATTAAGAACTTTTTAAAGCTGAAATGGCGGATTCTAGGAAAAAATTGATAGGGTTTCCCCTGTATTTTGAAAGTTTAGGAACTTCTCAAATGGATAATTCAGCCTTTTTAAGTAATGGCAGTCTAATTGGTCTATTATCCCTTTGAATTGAGAACTTTTTGCAAGTTGGATTGATGAAAAATACCTTTGACAGGTATTGTTGCGGTCGCAAGGGGTTCTTGGTCTGTAATAGTCTTCAATTTGGTCGAATTTGCTTGGTAGAAGGCGTGAGTAGTCTTCTGATTTGAATTTCAACAAGAAAATGGCTTACAGGTTCAGAGAAATCTTGGCAATAGCGTCAGGAGGCTCTGCAACGATATCAAAGGGTTTTATATGGTAATATGCACAAATTCTATGAAAATAATAAAAACACTAAGGTAAAACCTTATGTCTTATCATAATTCATTACATTTATTGCAGGTATGATACTAATGGCGGGAGCAGTTTTAATTTGGATTCGGTGGGCTTTGCGTTACTTTGAAGTGGTAATCTATATTTACCTTTTGGAACGTGGTCGAATGAAAAGGGGACACGTAGCATCGAGCGATATTGGGAAATAGATTTTATCGCGCGAATTTTTCAAAACTTGGGTCGATTACTTTTATTACGCGATATTGGATCTGCATTGTCGGATCTGACTCCGCGATGCGAACGGTGGAGATTTAATTCAAAGGCGCGGGGTAAAAGAAGTGGGGCCGGGGCTTTTAACATTAGCCATTGATCTGGTAAGGTATAGATCTATGGTCATAAATTAATGCAATGGGAAATGGTGGGGGCAGGGGCAATGAGTTATCGGGTTCGATTTTGACCGTCGGATTAAAAAGATATTAAAGATCGAACGGCTATTACTCAAAGCGATGGGGGAAAGATGGGATATGAAGTCAAGTAATCACGTTGAGTGTGGATCGTTATATTTAAATGGGATGATGATCAGACAGTTGGGATTCAATGCGATAGGGAAGGAAGGGGGCAATGAGGATGATTTGTCGCGCTCATTGTAAACTGTAGGATCAAAGGGTCGGGAAGATCGGATGGTTGATATTAAACCCGAGGGTGAGGAGGGATTTAACAAGGTTTTAAACCAAGGTTTAACTTTATACAAAACATCAGGTTTCACATAGTATGAAAAAGCAAAGGTTTAACCTTGGGTTAGGGGTAATCGGGAGAGGGGAAATATTACAGAAGGATAAGTTTTGTGAAGTTTAGCTTAGATTAACTTCGGGATTTTTGTTTTAAACATATAAAATATTTTTAAAGATTTTCTTTGTATTTTTATTATATTATATAGTTTTTAGACTATTTGAACTATCCAAAACTATAAAGGAGAGAGATATTTGAATAATGATATTTTTAGCCAAAGGGGGTTTATTGTGGGTTTTTATTAAAACATGTGGGGATAATAAACTTTGGCTAAAGTTATAATAATGGGTTTTTTGAGGCTATTTAATAAAGGGAATTATATTAGTAGGAGAGGGTTATTTTCTAGGGAATTAATAAATAAGTTAAAGTTAATATGACAAAGGGGATAGTGGAAACTCAAAATACATAAATATAACTAAGAAAAGTGGATTTTTAAAGCAAAGCTTTATTATCATAACTTAATCACTTCAACTTAGGATAAAATGTCATTTTGAGGGTTTTATACTTCATGATATGTAGGAAGTTAATCAAATGGTCCTTTAAGTAATATTTAAGTAAGAAATGGATTCTCACTTATGAAGTTAAATGGTGATGAGTGCATGAAGGGGTAAATGATGAAAATTTCTGAGATTCATATAGAAACTTAAGATTTTCAACTAATCAGTCATTGAGCCTTGGGTCCGGTCCCAACATAAGTCAAGGAAATTCCTTGAGCCTATTTGACTGAGAGTCTAGAATATCAAATTGCTATGGGGAGGGGAAATTAGTTATTTGTTGCCCGGTGAAATATATTTACATTGATGTCTCTCACCTTCTTCTACCTACCCAGTCATTATCTTCTAATGTTTTTTTTCTTCTCTTTTAATCAGGTGCATTTGAATTAACAACCTTACAACATCTTCTTCTTTTTTTAAAGCAGTAAACTATCTAATTCTACACTTATTGCATCAAGAATCCAGATTAAACTGTTGGATTCTTTATTTCTCTACCTACCTAATGAATTGTCATGATTAAACTGTATGACAATTGTTTATTTTCTATCTACAACATTTGAAATTGAAAAATTATGAGCCAAGATTAAATTGTTCAACTCATCATAGATTATGGCATTTATTAACACTCTTCCATAATCAACTGTAAAAGGTAAAATTAGTGGCATTTAGACTTGCACACTTTCATGCTTTATTCATCTTTTTCTTTTGGTGTATACTATTTTTTCTAAGTCCTTTGATTTTTCTTTTAGGACTTTTTACCCTCTTTTTGATTTTTTTATTTTTTTTTATTTTTTTACAAAATATGGGAATATAACTTGCAGAAGGAAAAGTATGTACATATTTACAAGATTACCATCAGTCAAGTAAAAATCATGAATCCTATATTTATAGGTCACTAACACACTGGAGGAATCTCATTCCATCGATGGTATTGTTGGATCCCTTTCATACCCATTGCCATATGCTCATCCTCACATGAGTTATGGTTACCCTTAGGGGGACTAGTTCATCCAACACCTATCCCCCTCTAGGAAACTTGTATGCTAGTCAAAGCACGTATTGTACATTTTTCCAACTGCATCAATCGATGTGAGGGCCAACTGTTGCTCAACCAATTTACCAAAATGTTGCCCCAAATCCTTTTTGTCCTTATGCAAAGCCCTCTGCTCCAGCCCCTTGGGCATCAGCGCCCCTGCCTCCCATGCCTTATCAACCTCTACCACAACAACCACCTCCTCCTCAAGGTTAAGTGTATGCTTAGCAAAGAGAGAATAATCACCCCAATTCTAAGAAAAATAATAAGGGGAAAGGCAACCAGAACTAACAACCATAGGGTAACCAGGGTTGCCAAGGTACTCAACTGAATGCAACCTAGTGGAACCAGCCTAATATCGCAACCCAGCAACATGAGATCAACCCAAGCAAAACAAGGTTGTTCATATGTTGTGGTGTACATGGCCATTATATGCATTATTGCTCCATTATACCCTAGATGCGTCAAATTTGGGAAGCCCAAGAAGCATCTCGAGGACAAAAAAAAATGACATCGATTGCTCTAAAAACTACTCCAGCTCAACTGAATTTGTTCACTAATCCTTTCCCTAAGCAAGGTTATGTTACTTCCCAACCTCCACAAGGTCAAACCGCCCCTCCACCTCAGCAATATGCCCACACTGATTACTAGATTCTCATGATGAAATCTAACGAGGTCAATACTGCTAATGTCAACCTTAAGACCTGGTCACACCAATATGACAAGAAACCCACTACGTCTGCAACCGAGTCCTAAACCAAAGTATCCACAAAGTCCATTCCAACACGAAATGGTCCCTTAAATATCCATCAACCTAAGGCACAAGTCATTCCCAATATCCCCAAAGGGCCATTACGTTGTAATGATGCTTCTTCCAAAGCCGCGCACACTTACAACATAGTATATGACTTGGCGCAGTCTCCTACCGCCTTGTCAACGTTGGAAGTTCTCCAGACATGCCCATCCCAAAGAAAATCTCTACTGTTTTCTCTAGGAACTGTGGATCCTTAAGATGATTGCTTGATTATCTTTGATGTTGGCAAGTCATAACATCACCCTTTACCTCATCCGTTGTAGCTTTCCAAATACCAATCAAGATCCGCAAGACCACTGTCCCATGATGTATCATCGATGAGGGTGCATCCATGTGTGTGATGTATGCCTATATTTGGAAGCAACTCGGGTCCCCCAATATGTCCCCATCCACCATCACTTTGTGTGCTTTATAAAATCACCCTTCATATCCCCTTGACATGTTATGCAATTTTCCTGTTAGACTTGCAGGTAAGACTGTTTGTATTGACATAGAATTCATCGATGAACCTTTGGATTTTAATATCCTCTTAGGTCGTAGCTACACATATGCGATGTAAGCTTTTGCATCTACAGTTCACCGTAAGATGTGCTTCCCCCACAACAGAAATATCGTCACCATCAATCAGTTGACATATTACGAGCCCAAGTCTTAGACCTCGCTTGAGTCTATTATATCATCGATGGCTGATAAACAATCAGTCGCACCTCTCACTAGTGTCTCACCAGGAGCCTATAAATATTCCTCATTACTTGGTGCATTACTTGGTCCACCTCCTCCCATTTATGATCCTATATCATCAAGTGTTTGCATGTTGCAAGCGTCTCGGGCAAGCCAAAAGCGGTTCGGTATAGCTAGTCAGTAGCCAGTGCCTTCGCAACCTGCTATTTTTCACTCAAAACAACCATCTAGACTATCTCCTTAAGGAAATTCTCCTTTTGCTGGTGTTTCTCCTCATATCAACTAGGAATAGTTCCCCCAAGTATTAACCATTTGGGAGTCGTTCTTCTAGGCCATTACCCTTCAGGTTAGATATCATTTTTAGCTCCCCCATCTGGAGTATTTTCTGTGCATGTCATGGCTACGTTGATTTTACCAAATTTAACCCTATGGATCCCAGTCTAGCACATTAATCACCCCATAAACACTCCACCAGATCAACTTAAACCATATACCATTTTTACCCTGCTTCAACTAGTCACAATGAACCCTCCATTTTCTTTAGTTCCTTAGCAACCTCAACAGGAACCCACTCCTATTGCGAAAGCATATGGTGAGGGGGGCAAAGCCAAAAATAAATAACCTAAGGAAAAGTCTCCCCAAAAACTCCAGCTCCACGTAAGCCTCCAAAGAAAAAACCTCCATGTGCTTTATTTGATGCTATTAGGCATGCCATAAATAACTGTCTTGAGCTCCCTCATCTCAAACTTGTGGTCGATGAAATGTTTCCTGAATCTGACATCCAGGAGGTCCATGCTACCTTACCTGATTCATCCAAGAAACTAAGATCTGTACGTATGAATCAACCTTGTACTTCGTGCAATAATTATGGCCACTATTCCCATCATTTTCCCCATCTCGATGAATTTCATGATACCCTTCACGCAGTTCGTGAAATCGAGGCCACTCGTAGTGGATCATCTACTCCTCTACTTGTGAGTTCTAGTCCCACTGATTCACCAAGACTAGAGGAATTTTTTACACATTGTGATACCTCCCACCGATGTCGAGATGACAGAGTCATCGGTCACTATTATCTATCTCTCATCATCCATTAGATCCACGAAAGAAGACCCCTTTGGTGATTCCCATTATGTTTCTATCAAACCTCCCTCGTCGAACACCGTTGTGTCAAAATCGATAGATGTTTCATCCACTATCTCTTCGTCAACCCATGGTAGCGATGCATATGTGAACCATATTTCTCATGAAGATGCACTAGGTAGCTCCGCCACATCAAGTGTTATCCCTTCCTCCAGTTATCCCATCTTCCATTCTGATGAGGACATCATGGAAGCCATGACCACCCCTTATTTTCCTTGGGATGGTATGCACCATCATGTGTATTTAATTTCAAAACAAACCCATGGCCAATATTCTGTGGAGTCTAAAGACTTCATCCATAGTGAACTCGATTGGTTCAATAACCCCTTACTTCAAACCCATGAATTTGAACCACATCCACATTGTGGCCATTATATTGACACAAAATGTTTGGGCAAGGGGGCATACCTTCTAGAGGATTTCAAAGGCCAACTCCTTCCTAACCCTTGCAATACACTCTACCTCAAGAAATTTTACCCATAGCATCTCCCATTGACATGCATGTATTTATTTCTATTGTTTGTTGATGTAGCATGCATATCCCATCATATCATTTTTTGTCTTGGAGTGCCTTTCATATGGATCCATTATCCACACCATATATCAGCCATACCAACGGTGCAAGTGGCTTCTCCCAGAATTTATCCTTGGCACTTGGGCCATTTTTACCTCCTTGTGTTCATTAGTTCACTCTAATGACGTCTGCATTGGACCTGCCACCAATAACCAAGCCAAATATGATGCAATGATAGGTTTCTTAGTCGATGCCCTTGATCATTGCATCCTTCATCTACATGTTCGTTTAGATTCGTGTGCATAACGATGTCCTATTTAGAAGATATCTACGAGTGAAGATTCTAGCACGTGAATTTGAATCCATTACATTCAATCATGTTCCTAGAGCCCAAAATCACTATGTAGATACCATTGAAAATAACATTCTAGATTAGAATTTATCACATGAATTTAACAAAATACAACCATTAAAAAAAAAATGGTGAACCACAATCGTCATATAAAAATATGCATATCCATATTATGTATCAGTGCATAAAAGCATAAGCGTTTTGAGTTCACTACTCTAAATACATCCGAAATTCCCATCGCATGTTACCAAAAAAAAAAAATGGGGCACCACATGTCCCCACCCCTAGTCACTATTTGGAGGCTCCCAAGCCACTGGCTCTGCTCCACCAGCTCGTAGATCACGAACCGCCTGACCAGCCATCGCCATGCACCGCATGATACCTCGCCACTCTGAGGGAAGACCCATACACTCATCAGTATACTGATCTTATAGCTAATGACACCCATGCTTTGATACCCATGTGAGCACTACATCACATCTACAACAAAGATCCTCCAACAGATTCTCATAATATGGTCTTTGGTGTGATGTTGATCCACCCTGTTCCGTAGCCCTAGGCACTACGACTTGTCCTGCATTTCCTGTCAGTTTTACCAGTGCTATATCTACATAAAAAAAGTTAAGAATCAATACCACATACATATTATAAAAACTTTACATGCAACCAAAATATCAAATTACACTTACCATAGTCACCATGCTCGTTCGGGTGGAAGTGGAAAGTCAAGATCACCCTGATACTTCATACCACTATATGGGTAATCTTCTATTTATAATGGAATCTAATCCGAGTGCACGAAAAACTCTGGTCAGAACAGATGCCGAAATACCCCTCCCCCTCCTCGACACAATAGTTGTCCCTAACACCCCATCCTGGGCTCTTATGGGCCCCCATCATTGATCTGCACATGAGGTCGGATAGTCAGGATCTTCTCAAAGAAGAAATAACATAACACTGTCCCAAATGCATAGTCATGGTTCACCTATTGTCTACATAGTGATAGATGTTTTTTCATCGACGACAACATCATCTAGGCCCACCCATAGTAGTTCCCACTCAAAACACTATCCACTAACATCATTTTCCCCCTAGTGATGTGGTGGAATGTTTGGCTGCCCAACATCCGCAACACCATTGCGGCGACAACCTGTGTCTCTAGCCTCTCTAAATCACTAATTTTGATGGTTGTGCCCTTTGCATGAGCACCCAGTCCATCCACCAACTTTTCTATGTTATTTCCATGAGGTAACACTGGATGTATATCCCCCACTACCCCTTGTGGGGGTATTCTGGTCAAAAAATAAATATTTTGGATGGTGAGATCGATCTTGTGCCCTTTCACCATGAAGGCCCCCTAGTCTGGATCCCAATAGCTTATAATCCTCGATAGCAAGGGCTCACCTTCCATCATCAGTGGGTTCTCTAACAACTTGAGAACCCCAAACCAAGCAAGTGCTCTTCTCACTACTTGGTTCCCCTGAATCTATGAGCGAAGAGCATCCAAGTCTCGTTCATGCCAGTTGATCTTTAACTCTACCATATCTACAACATCACAATGCCATGTCAGCTCAAAGATCAAGAAACTGCAACATATCATATATGTCCCCAGTCCTCATTAGGCCAATAAACCAATCTCTTTCTCAACACCATATCACAATTTTCTTCCAAAAAACCGCAAGCTCATAGGTTTTCCACCATTTCTTGCGATCCAAAATGCAGTTCAAGCCCTGAAAAGTGAAATATGACCGTGAGATAGGGCAGGGGCCTCCTATTGAGCTTTGGGGCCCCAATATGAAAAAACAATCCACTAGAAATGAAGAGTAAGGTTATGCCACCTACTTCCCAATGACAAATCTTGATTCTGATGGTAAATTTTTTCGCTACGATCTACACAAGATTTAGGGCCTTCTCCTCCTCTGCAAATTCACCATGGCTCACTTAGAAAATGAATTGAAATTGGATGGGAAATGCCCTTTTATAGGAAAAACCCCAGACCAAATCATAGTTTAGTTTGATGAACTATCAACACCATTGGAAAGATATCACTGAGTTCTATAATGGGTCTTATTTTGTTTTTGTTAATTTGACACTTCACCTCGAAGCTATTTTTTCCTTGGAAGTTTCACTTTGCCAGAAATTCAAATCAAATTTGTTCATATTATTTTCTTGTACTTTGGCCTCGCTTTACCTTGGAACTTGTCACCTCATGCGTTAATTTTCGTCATCAGTAACCATTCTTTAGTCATTTTTTTTTGGTCCCCCTGGGCCTATCCTATGTGGCAACATCATTGAGTCACCCTTGGTCAGAGCATCCGAGTTGAGTCATCCTCACATTCATGGAGTCTGTATTGAGTCCCATTATCTCCTGTAAAGTATTCCATCCATAGTTGCATCAAATTCATCCTTTGTTTCACATTTGTGGCCTCCAACCATATTGTCCCTCATCATCCCCTCCGAAATCGAGTCAGTTGTTGCCAGGTCCATCATGCATTTTATGCTTTGACAAGGGAATTCGTCCATCCACCTCTCGGTTTCCCCTGATTCCATCACTATCCTTGGTTTCAGTCCATTAGTCACTCTACTATGATCCCTCGTGCCTTAGTTTAGGATTCCTCATTGCCTTAGCTATAGCAGGCCCTATTCTTTCGACTTCAACACATTCATTCTAGAAGAACAGTCTAGAGGGTGGTGTGCCTTGGTTCCAAATTTAATTATTGTTCAGTACCTTGGATCAAGCAAAGGGAAAAAATGTTTCCCTTTGACATGGTTGTTTCTCACGTGCTGGACCCCAACTCATTATTACACGATTAAGAATCATACACTTGATGGTTAGGTGATTTAGCGGATTGTACCAGTTATTCCCGGGTGTTTGTGAGATGTTTTAGAACTCATGATGGGGTGGCCCTTCAGGTAGCCCCCATATGCCCGGATGACCTTAGATTATTCTACAACCTCAAATGCAGTTTCATAGATTTTCTGGGTTCAGTTTCAACTACTTGCAACGCCCATAGCATGCATATCTCGTTCATATTATCCATTCAACTTTGCGAAGCCCTTTCCCATTCAGCAGGGTTTCTTTTGTTGTTATACCCACCCCCCCTCCCCATGTCATATGGAGGGGAATTATTTATGTATCATTTACTCATATTTTATTGTCTTCAGTCCTGACCTTTGTTCTTCCAAGCACATTATGTATATGGGATCCATTGTATTATTTTCTATCCTATTGATGCCAACATGTCATGTATCATGTATCATACATTTTGTATCTTAGTCCCACATTTTTGGGCTAACCATTAATATTTTTACTTAGTTATCTCGACAGGTATGGGTATGCCTCCCTCGCCTCATTGAGATCATGTACTCTAACATCAAAGGAGACTTATGTCAGTTCGTAGGTCTCACCCCCTCAGTTACAGTCCTCTCTTGCTTCACTTCATTTATGTCTCTCTCTTCCTGACTCCCCTTCGATGTATAGTGATTGTGTGCTTATAACGTACTTCGTTCATAAGATTTTATCCTAACACTCGTACGTTGAGGGGAAATCTGTTATCACCAAAAATTGATCACCTAACCATTTCTAACTAGGTGGATTGAAGTACACCATGTAAGACCAATTTTACCATGGTAAAATTTCTTTCACTATACGAAATAATTTAATAAGACATATTTTATTAAGTTATTTATGGTTAAAACAAGAAAACCCATGAGGAATAATTAAATAAATCATTATTTATTTGATTTTCCTCTAGGAATAATTAGTTAAACCATTGTTTAACTAGTATTCCTTATCACATTTGACCCAATTAGATAAATCACAATTTATCTTATTTTTCTCTAGGAATAATTAATTAAATCATTATTTAGTTATTATTCCTTGTTAAATTTGACTAAATCACCTGGGAATAATTAAAAAGATAATTATTTGTTTATTATTCTTTAACCACATTCTTGAAATAATAAATAAATCATTTATTTTTTTATTATTTCTAAATAAAAGAGTTTAACCAATTTAAATATATTTTCCCTCCGACAAAATATAATAACATATTCCAAGTGGTTGAATCTAGATTATGGTTAATAATATTTTATCATTCTCCATTTTTGAGGATAACTAAATATTTTTTTATAAATAGGAGGGTTTTCCATTCATTATTCACTCTGATAATTTTCATTGTCGCTATCATTTCCTTTTTCTGTTTGAGCTCCCACTTGAGTTCATCATATATTTTGGTTTTTATACATCAATGAGAGAGAGATATCCATGAATCCGAAGCATTGTGGACAACCAAGAATCCATCCCATTGTGGGGGATTGGTAACATATACTTGTTTCCTTCACCATGTGTTACATAATAATAATAAAAATCATTCTTTAAACTTTTTTGTCTATTGGTTTTTTGGAGTTATTTTGCATAAATTGTTATTTCTTTTTGTTTTTTAACTACTTTTGTTGCATATATCTTGGTTTTTGCAAGATTCATTCTCATTTTCTATTGCAGATCTAAACGGGTTTACAACCGTTTCTGTTGTTAGGGTTATATTTCATTAATAGCTTAAGGTCTTTTTGGTACACTAGCCGAAATATTTTACACTAACATATGTGTTAGATGGTCCAAAAATACAAATATCATAGTTTAAAGGTTATAATATAATATTTAAATATTTGGAATATTTAATAAAATGTTAGAGAAACTTTAGAAATAAAATTAGTTGCAAAAGATATGACATCTAGAAAAATGTCGTATCTTAGGCTCTAATATAGGGAAAAAGTTAGTATATTTTTTAGGATGATATTTATTGTAAATGGACACTTGTTATTTTAATAAGCGATCCATAAATAAAATAGGTTAGGAAATTTATCTTATTTATAGCTCATTCTCCTAATTAAAAGTGCGTTGGAGTGTGTTAGTGTCAGTCTAGTCATACTGCCATCAGTGATCAAAATTGGTCTTTTGCATTTTCATATTAGGAGTCCCATACCAATAAATTTCACCATTCCTCTAGGTCATGGATTCATTGATGATAGTGATTTTTCATGAGTTTTCCCTCATGTGAAATTTGTTGATTCTCTTCTCTATGGTCTTTAGTCATGAGTAAATTTCACTCTCAAAATCATGTTAGTAGGTCATAGGATGGGTCTCATTAGGTTCTAGGATCTCATCATGGTCAAATTAATGAGTCAAGTGTCAATAAATATCAGCAAGGTCATGAGGAAGTCAATAAACTCAAAGTCACAGTACCTGGAAGATCAAAGAGATATTTTATTCAATTTGATGTAATTTTCACCTCAAAACCATGTTTTGAGGTGAAAACATGATACTTTTCCTTTACTATCATTTATTATGTAATTTTATGTCAGAATATGTAATAATTCACAATTCAGAAGCAGTTATCTCCACAAAGTCATCACCCTGCCTTCAGAGAAGTTTTCTGTAGCATTTTTAGTTCAAAATCATGTTCTAAGTATGTTCAGCAGAAAGAGCTCGGAAAGAGCTTTCCAACGGTATATTACACTCTCAAAACTAACTTCTGGATTGAAATCTATGCCTAAGTGAACAAAAGACCCCCATACCCTAACCTCTCCCCTTTTCCCATCTTTCCCTTAAACTTTATATTATTAAAGTTTAAATATTTTTCTTTATAAAACCCATTTTTCCCCCATCCGATGGTAAATCGCATTATTAATTTTTTTTAAATATATATGTGATTAATCCACTTCCCCCTCATGCCTTTAAACTTTATAATAAAGTTTAAGGTTTTATTATAATCCTCGTTCCAAAGCCTTCCCTTTCCCATCGCAATCGCAAATTTTAACATACGTATTCCGATTGGCTCTTTGCAAAATCTCCGATGCGATTTTATTGACCCTACCCGATGTACATCTTGACCGTCGATCGCCCCCTTCAATCGGACAACCCATATGCTATCGGACCATCGCAATCGGCGATTTCATAAAATGTTTCATCCGATTGAGCTCCGCCGATGGCATACTCCCGATTATACCTCCGTCGTCGATCTCATCATTCGATCTGACGGTCCACAGCCAATCGAACCATCCAAATCGGTGTTGTTAAATAAAATATTTCCTTCGCCCCCTTCGATCTCCCGATGCCGATGGATCTTCGAGTCCCACCACATTATCTTCCACCATTCATAATAAAAGGCCTTTCCCTTTGTTAAAATCATTTTTTTTTTTTCATTTATACAAAGGACCTCCCCCAATCGCATTGAAAAAATCCATTGCCACATTATATTTTGCCCCACCCCGATCTCTTGATTCCAATTGTGATTCATACTCCAGGCCCCACTTTAAAAATCCCTCCGCTCTTTTAAATGAAAATTTTACTTTTTCCCTTATAAACGTGTAAGGTTTGTTTTAAATCTATTTAAAGGGGTTTCTTCACCCTTCTATCACATTACCCCATCGGACCTATGCCAATCGCATCGAAGGTTTTGCCTCATCCCAATACATCTACTCCCTTTCCCACTCCAATCCCGATTGTGATGATGCCATCGCAACGCATATTTTCAATATTTTATTATGTATCCCCTCTTCCCCATCAATTACGATTCCGATTGTGACCTTCACCCCACCTCCTTTCCCTTTGTTCCTTCCATCCAAAATCGGTTTTTCCCTTCACTAAAGGCATAATTTCATTTTCAATAACTTCAAAGGCATTTTCTTCAAAGTCGGTTTTCTTCAAAGGATAAAAACAATGAAAGACATTCAAAGGGCCGAGAGCTAATTATGAAGCACAATATCCTTTCGGTTTGTCTTCTCCTCTGTTTAAAGCAAATGCAACAGCAAAATTTCTAGATGTCCCGAAATGTTTTACTATTCCTTCTTTTTAGGGGGAGTCTGTTGGTTTCTTGCCCATATTTGGATTTCAATTCTTCAGCTGTTAAAATAGCTCCCTTTTTTTGTGGATCTATTTCCCACAAATCTGGCCTATTTAATGTAATTGTAAATCATTTGTAAATCAGTCTGTAAATCAATAAGTAGGGGAATAGTGTGGTAGTCAAGAAGAATGCTCTGTGCTCCATTGTAACAGTTAAGGACAGGGAATTAAATAAGAGATGAAGCTCTGATTTGTGGGATCCATGTGGTATGAAATTTATCATTTGTTCTCTCCTTTGTGTTCATATGTAAATGGTCATGTGTACCATTCATTCATAAACATCTCTGTTTTAATGTTTTCAAGATAGAAAGGTAGAATCCATTTCTATATGCTCTGCCTTGGGAAATCATTCATACTCTGTGTTTTTCTTCTGTTTTAAAAGGATCCATCTCCCATGCCCTTTTCAGCTCCTCAACAGTCTTTCCATTCCATCATTATTTAAATTTAATTGCTGAATTTCCTGCCTACCTTTCCCCATGAAATACCCTGTATCCTTATTTAATTTCCTAGTTTCAAACTGTCCCATTTGTCCCATATATCCCTTAAAATCCATTCATTTCATTAAAAAAATTTCCCATTATTACACCTAGCCTAAAATCAGTCCATAATAGTACTTTTTTTAATATCCTTTTATGGAGAGAGCCCTCTCCTGACCTTGTAGGGCTAGCTATAAGGCTGAGCATGGTTTAGATGTTACCCTGATTTCCCTTTTTCAGCCTGAGGTCCAAATCAGGTGATAACAGAGTGTACGAGGGTAAAATCTTTCAATTTTTTGATGTAATTCCTTTTCTTGATTAATAAAATTATGTGTCTGAGGACACTTCTTCCATTATTGTGGTATTAGAGCACCAGTAATGCAGCTAGTGTGAGGAGGATATTCCATCTCTGCAAGCTCTTGGAAAGCTCCCATTGAATTGGTCAGTTAATTGATCAACAATTAATTGGTATGCAATTTTTTTATAAAAGGAAGAGGAATTTGATTTCAATTTTTTTTTTAAATATGGAAATTTATGAATATATTTTTTTTTAAATTCTGAAATTTATCAATAGCAGAACTTATGTATTACCGGAGGGATTGTATTTGAAAATGGGAGTGTAAATTGTGTTGTTTAATGGGCTTGAACTGATTTTCTGAAACATAGCCAACATAGTGTAGAGATTTTAACTTCAGACCGTCATATATTGTTTGAGTTGCGTTGGAGACTTTGTTATTATTATTGTTTCCTTATTCCCATGCTTGGGCTCTTGGATGGAGTATTCGCTGGAAGTAAAGGGTGCCGATATCAATAGATTGCGCAACATTATTTTTTTTGAAGAAAATCAACGACCTTCATCTGAAAATAACAAAAAGGTGACAACAATATCAAATGGAAAATATGATAATGAAAATGAGTCACAGAAAGTTTACCCACAACCCTCAGATGAAAATAATCCCAAGTAAGAAACCCACAAAAGCTTCTAAAGCACCGAATCCTAGTAAATCAATAGCATAAACAATGAACCTTTCAACCATTACAAACTTATTCTTATTGTTACACTCCCAAAATTGAAGAGAAAAATGTGTTGAGCTGAAGGCAGAGGAGAAATATTGAGACAATGCTGAGAAATTGTTGGCAGCATTGCGCTGAAGGAAGATGAGAAATGCTGGGATGTAGTGCTGAGGAGAAATGCTAGCGTGGACAGTGTGGGCAACCTGAAAGTCTCTTTCCTCTTGCCTAGAAGATATTTGCAAAGTAGAATTAATCTACATCAAAATCAAAGGTAGCATAATTCAAAAGGCTGTAACTCTTTTCAATAGCATGGAGTTTAAATTGGACAAGTATTTTTCCAGACTTAAAGTGTTTAACTTCACATTTGAAAGTGTGAAATATTTGGGAAAGCAAAATGTTTCTATTTGAAAATTTGGAAAAATAAAATGTTTCTACTTGAAAATTTGGGAAAATATGGGAAAATAAAATACTTTTTCTATAAAGTGAAAAAGTAAAAAGTTGGGAAACTAAAGTGATTTTATTATAAATCACTTTTATAAAGTGATTTTAAATTTTGTAAGTTAAATGGAGAGTTAAGGTATATAATTTTTTGTAATATTTTTTTATTATTGAATGTAATATTCCTAAATTAGCTGTAGCTAATAGGAATATTAATTTTGCCTTGTTTATTTTTTCATTTCATGATCGATGAATAAATTGAAAAGGAGGACATGTAAAACTCCTGAAAACCAAGAATAAATCAATGCCTATGTGAACAGAGACATATCTGGGCTATTTAAATAAACTCCTGCAGGTTTAAATGGGTTTAAATCACAAAAAGGGGGTCATCGTTGACCAATTCAACAACACAGTCTAGATGCATTGAACCTCTTTGAGGGACAACGTAGTTCTAGAAGGAGGAACTTATGTGAAAAGGGTTAAGTGATTCAAGGTGGTTTAGGGTTTGGCAAGACTCCTAAATTATAAAAGGAAGAGGAGGGAAGCAAGAAGAGTTTATTGAAGATTATCATTTCTCAAGGTATTTTCTGCTTAGACATCCCTTGTTGGGCATTCCTATTCAAGAATCCTCACCTCCTTCCTTGAGAAGCTCTTGGAGGAGAATTGTTCTAAATTGTCCACTATCATGCTTGGGCCAAGCTTCACCTTAAATTTACAGTGCTGCTCTTGTTTAGGGTTGAGTTGTCTTGTGAGCTGCAACAAGTGGAGGACTAGATCTTCTTAGATCTAGATGATAGCAGTGGCTCTTCTCAGTGAGTGTGTCTTTTAACCTCTTGGAAGAGTTCATTAGCTGATTGTACATTAGATATACATCTTGGAATCAGGAAAAATCATTCTCAGAGGCTACAATGTTTTTTCTCTCCCTAGACATCATTATTTGCAGATCTACAGCTGTAGGGTGTTTTGCCTGCATTTTGGAGGAGAGATCTCCGGTGTTGGGATTATTCCGTTCACTGTGGTGATCCATGGATTGGCCATCCAATACATGTTTGTTTCAGATCTGATATGTTGTACCATTTCATTATTCATAAATTTTTGAATCATTCTGCAGATCTGCATTCTTAGATCTCAGATCTACTTCCGGTGCTTCATGTTTTGAGCAAAACCCCAAGGGGAATGTATAGATCGGCATTTCTTGTACACAAATCTGTATTAGATATAAATTTTTATGTACAGATATGGTCTAGATTTTAAGAATTAATAAACTGCTACTTCAGCCCCAAAAATAACACTATCATGGTTATGCAGTCTTTTCTCATGGTTGTAGCACCTCATTTCTGAGGATTTTTCCTGTATTGTCTCATTCTTTCTCTTGTATATTGTATGGGCTGTAAAGAAAATCTAATTTTATGTTATATATATGATTTATGAACCTTCATACCAGCCTCCCAATGTGCTTCATTGGATCTACATTATTTCTGAAGCAATCCTTTGCATAGAGCCGCAGCCTCCCTCTTTGGGTGGTTTTCAGCTAGACTAGTTTGTGGGAGATTTGTTTAACCCACCTAGTCTGATTTGTTTTTTCTCTCCTCTTGGATTTAGATCTTAGATGAGATAATATAAGGGATATAGGAGCTTCAAACTCATTTCCATGCATAGTATTCTCATAATTGCGTTATTTTAACAGGCTTGCTGAGATGCCCCAGATCTGGAATATTACAGTGGTATCAGAGCAAGATCTTTGGCTCAACCTATGGCTTCAAGCCAAAGTGTTGTAGAGAAAGGAGCAAGGTTATAATGATGAATAAGATGATTTTACTCTCATCACTTTTCAAATCCAGTAATAACCACTCCAAGGAGGTTGTACAAGAAGAAGAAAGAAGAAGCAGTGAAACTCCCCGGAAGTTTCAAGAACAAGAAGATCTTCCGATCAGATCTACAAGATCTATACATGAGTAAAATTATTAATCCTCATCTCATGGGTATGTGCACTCAGCCATATCACCAAAACTTCAGAGTTATGTCTGTGATTTATTCATGAAGAGGAAGAAAGGAGGTGTGCCCAAAAAGGAGACTCTTAGAGAGTATTTGGAGGAGTATGAAACTCAATCCAAGGAGTTCAAAGATGACTTTAACTTCCAAGGGTTCTGTAAGATCAAGTAGGAGTAGCATGATAATGGTAGATTCTATCTATCCATATTTGATGGATCACCTAAATGTCCAGTCAGGGTTTGGGTGGAGGAGTTAGATAACTTCATGCAACAACATCAAGTTTTAGAGATTGAAGCCATCAAGGTAGCAGTGCTGCATTTTGAAGGAAAAGCATATGCTTGGTGGTTATTTGAGTATTTCTCCTTGAATAATTCCAATACACCTACTTATGCAAGGTTTATTGCAAGATTGATAGAAAGGTTTGATGAAGCTCCATATGTAACATCTTCTGTTGACAATATCAAACCACATCAGATGAAGCTTTTGCATGAGTTGGAAGGGTCTATGAGTCCAACTCCATTTCTGAAGACCATGGAAGAGGGTGTAAGTTTGTTTGATGCCTTGCCAAGGGCAAGATATCGATTGAGTGAAGGGTCCTCTTCTCAAGAGGAAAGCATGAAAGTTTCTCCTTCAATAAATGACCAAGATCTAAGGTCTCTTATTGATGATGAGACAATTTCAGTTATTGAAAAGGAGGAGAAGACAGGATATCATATCGCAGTCACAACAAAAGCACCTCAAGCACCTCATGAATATGAAGTTAGGGCACTTGCTCCAAGATAAGAAACTCTTGCACTCTTGCAAGGAGTTCCACAAGGTCTCACACATAGAGATCTTAGCATAGCACATGAGCAGCATGTACCATCATTTCCAAATGATGAGACCTTGGAGATAGAAGAAGGAAAAAAGGAGGAAGGGCATCACAAGATGAAGGACATGAACCCTTATCTGTTTCAAATCTTGGAAGCACAAAGAATGCAAGAGGACCTATGCACTAAAGGTAGGGGCAAATCTGTCTACATATATCCACATTCTACTCTATTAATTGACACCTCTTTGCAAGGAGGTACTTTACCAGGAGCACCTCTTGATAGGAGGAAATCTAAAATGTTCTCTCAAATATGGGTAGCATATTCATACTTGGATAAGAGGGAGCTTTGGGAGAAGCTATCATAGTGAAGAGAATCTCTCATGAATTCAGAAGAGAGATGAGAAATTTCCTGAAAGGGGAATTGCTAACTTCCACTCAAATATCAACGCTGAGAGAGGAGAAATCAGAGATCTATGATGGCATGAGCATGAGGACACATGGAAACTCCATATCTTTGGGGTAGCCGATGATCTCTTCATTCACAAAGAATATTTTTGAAGATGGCAAGGGGATCCTAACCCTCTTGTACACTTGGGCCAATATCAGGAAGTTTTGGAAAACAAGGACTTTTTGAGGGGAAGTTGATTTCCATATCCTTCAATCTTGTCTTGAGCAAGATCAGCTGCAAATGGGGCAGCAAAGAAGAGATTTTGATACTCCCACATCTAACTTTGATATCAAGGATGTTGAAGATGGGAGCCATTAGGAGACAGGGGTTGCATTTCAGACTTCCACAGTGTTGTCATTCTTGGAGAGCTTGGATCCTTATTGGGATTCCCAACTCATGATGGAATACTCCAAGGACCTTTTCACATGGGGGGTTCTTGATGGGGAAGTAAAGGATTAAAGGTTCAGGGTGATTTTTGGAGTTATCTATTTCTATAATCTTATTATTTTGAACAGAGACTCCAAGCTCAAAGAGATACTACTAGATGCCACTTATGAGATACTGCTTCCCAAACCCACTAGTTTTATTAAAGCATATCGTACCCTCTTGGGTGGTTTCATATGGGAAGGTTTCAGAGACGAGGTGCACTCTCATATGAATATGTGAATGGATTACTTGGTGGAGGATGAGGAACATAGCTCTTGGGAGGATCCATCATTCACATCTCCTTACTCATTGAGTGTGAGAGGGAACTCATCCATGAGTTACCCCACTGATGTGAAACAAGTATATAGAGAGGCTTGTATTTTTTAGCATTATAATGTATCTCCTATATGCTTATATTTTTCTAACACTCATTTGTAGAGCATTGGTCCAAAATGGGGCACTATTTATGATGTGTTTCATGGGCTACTCAAGGCCATGAACTATGTTGATGCAGGTCATTCCTTGGAGAATCTTGGAAAGCTATTATATTCTTCATGGTGTGATTCTTTTACACCAACTATGATTTACAATCTCCAAGCATTCCAAAGGCATGAAGCAGCAAACAAGTGTTGGGAAAGGCACTTGTCATATCCTATTCTATGGCAATTGAGGATAAAAATGCGTTGGTTGCACATGAGGGAACATCTTCCTTCTCATTTATCATACATGGTCGCTAGCATGATTCTAATTATGATCCCACAAGTTGAAGAGGTATTTATCTTTGTTGGGGGCATGGTTGGAGGAGAGACACACTTGTTGTATGTGTCCTTGGGGGAAGGAGCTCCCCATTCTTTTCACATTGCATGCTTCCACAGGAGCATGAGATTTTGTATGGCCACTATGATAGATCACTTGTCTCTTTGTAGGGTGAGCCATATGTTTGTTGATAACATGCCTCTCACATGTATTGGGGAGGATTTTTTCTATGGATTGCCAAGTTGGGAGGTGATCCACTTCATTTGGATGATAGCATGGAGATGGGAGACTTTCATGAATCATGAAAATCCCCATGATTGTCATCACTTCTCTCTTAAAAAGGTCATGGATCAGCAAGAAGGTTCCCATAAAAACCTTCCATTATTTCATGATGAGAGCCATTGGGTTTATTCACCAAGGGCCAAATTGCACATTGAGGAGGGAACATTGGAGGAAAATACTATTGCAGAAAATTCAGAGCAATGGGGGAGACTATTGGATGAGGAGGCCACAAGATAAGAAGGGGAGATTTTGCAGCACCCTTGCAGTTGCTTGAGGACAAGAAACATTTGGGAGGGGGAGACTGTAATATTCCTAAATTAGCTGCAGCTAATAGGAATATTAATTTTGCCTTGTTTATTTTTGCATTTCATGATTGATGAATAAATTGTAAAGGAGGACATGTAAAACTCCTGAAAACCAAGAATAAATCAATGCCTATGTGAACAGAGACATATCTGGGCTATTTAAATAAACTCTTGCAGGTGTTAATGGGTCTAAATCACAAAGGGGGTCATCTTTGACCCAGCCAACAACGCAGTCTAGATGCATTGAACCTCTTTGAGGGACAACACAGTTCTAGAAGGATGACCTTATGTGAAAAGGGTTAAGTGATTCAACGTGGTTTAGGGTTTGGCAAGACTCCTAACTTATAAAAGGAAAAGGAGGGTAGCAAGAAGAGGTTGTTGAAAATTATCATTTCTCAAGGTATTGTCTGCTTAGACATCCCTTGTTGGGCATTCCTGTTCAGGAATCCCCACCTCCTTCCTTGAGCATCTCTTGGAGGAAAATTGTTCTAAATTGTCCATGATCAGGCTTGGGCCAAGCTTCACCTTACATTTACAGCACTGCTCCTATTAAGGGCTGAGATGTCTTGTGAGATGCAGCAAGTGGAGAACTAGATCTGCTTAGATCTAGATGATAACATTGTCTCTTCTCGGTGAGTGTTTCTTTTAACCTCCTGGAAGATTTCATTAGCTGATTTTACTTCAGATATACATCTTGCATCAGGCCAAATAATTATCATAGGATACAATGCTATTTCTCTCCCTAGATAGCATTATTTGTAGATCTACAGCTGTAGGGTGTTTTGCCTGCATTTTGGAGGAGAGATCTTTGGTGTTGGGATTCTTCCTTTCACTATGGTGATCCATGGATTGGCCATCCAATACATGTTTGATTTAGATCTGATATATTGTACCATTGTATTACTTAGAAATTTTTGAATCATTCTTCATATCTACATTCTTGGATCTCAGATCTACTTCCGGTGCTTCATGTTTTGAGCAAAACCCTAAGGGGAATGTATAGATCAACATTTCTTGTACACAGATCTGTATTAAATCTAAATTTTTATGTACATATCTGCTCTATATCTGAAGAATTAATAAACTGCTACTTCATCCCCAAAAATAATGCTGTCATGTTTATGCAGTCTTTTCTCATGGTTGTAGCACCTCATTTCTGAGGATTTTTCCTATATTGTCTCATTCTTTCTCTTGTATACTGTATGGGCTGTAAATAACATACAATTTGATGTTATATATATTATTTCTGAACCATCATATGAGCCTCCTAATGTGCTTCAGTGGATCTGCATTATTTCTGAAGAAACCCTTTGCATAGACTTGCAACCTCCCTCTTTGGGTGGTTTTCAGCTAGACTAGTTTGTGGGAGATCTGTTTAACCCACCTAGTTTGATTTGTTTTTTCTCTCCTCTTGGATTTAGATCTTAGACGAGCTGATATAAGGGATCTAGGATCTTCAAACTCATTTCCACGCACAGTATTCTTAGAATTTCATTATTTCAGCAGGCTTGCTGAGCTGCCCCAGATCTAGAATATTACATTGAAGTAATAAGGATTTTGTAATTTTTGGAGTAATAAGGAGATTCTATTTATACTTTTTATATGGATAGATAAGAGTGATATTGTATCTCAAATTATTTTTTTTTACTTTGAGCAGGGGTTAGAGTATTTTTTTTCTTAGGAAAACTTGGCAAGAGAATTGTAAATAGGTCAAATTTTGAAAAATTTCCTTGCAAACTCTTAAGAGAAATTGAATAGAGCCAAGTGAAAAGCTCAATAATTTTTCTCCTTCTCCAATGACTATACAAGGGTTAAGGCCAAGCCCCGATAGTTTGTTTTCTTTTTTGCGTGGAGATTTGTGTGTGGAGTGTTTCTCATCTTGATAATTTTGTGTTTGATTCTTTTTGGTGTGAAGATTCAACACTACAATGTCAAAGTTAATTTTTTTTCTAATTCTTATAGTCTTGAAGGTGAAAAATCATACAAAACATGGAAACGTCTCACTGAAAACACTCTAATATATAATGAATGGTGGCATGACATATGTGATGGAGACATTAATCCTAATAACCCAACAGATGCAACTTTACTTGCAAAATGGGAAGTTAAAAATTCCAAGGCACTAGCTCTTATAAAGTCTTCAGTTAACAATGAGATTTATATTCATATTGAAAGTGCCTCAAATGCATGGAATGCTTTGCGTACATTCAAATACCTATTTGATACCCAACCTGAATAGAAAAAGGTTGATCTTCAATTAAAATTGCTCCAACAAAAATTAATTGAAGGAGGTGATGTTCTTGAATATATTTCACGGCTTGAAAAAATCAAGCATGAAATATTAAATGCAATTTTTCAAGATGTCTTTGAAAGTTTCGTGACTACAATTTTAATTACTGGATTGTCATCTTATTACACACATTTTTTGGAAACTATACAAGTAACTGGAAAATTAGAGAAGATCGAGTTTGATAAGTTAAGTGATATGTTAGCCCAACATGACAAAAATTTTGGAAAGAAGAAACAAATTCAGGAAGATGTCTTCTTCATAGAGGCTAGCATAAGTAAATCCTCAACTGACAGTTCTAGAAGCAAAGGAAGGGGACATTTCAATTAAATTCAAGCAGCACACAGTATACAAGGTCGTGGTCGAAGCCAAAACAAAGGAAACAATTTCAACAGAGGCTACAGTTCAGGCAAGAGAAATTTTCAAGGCAAAGGAAACAATCAAGGCAGAGGCTATAATCAAGGAAGAGGACAAATTCCAGGCAGTGGAAAAAATCAGAACATAGGTCAAAGTAGAGGTAGAGGATAATATCAAGGTAGAGGCAGATATTTATGTCAAACTGTTTGTAGAAGATGTAACGAAGTTGGCCATTTTGTTGAGAATTGTACAACTTCCATTGAAAAAATTCCAAATTTTCATCAAAACACTACACAGTTTGAAAATTATCAATATGATCATGATGGCTCAGAATATGTATTCAAAAATTTAGAATCAACAACTTTATAGGTTTCAACCCTTCTTAGAAGTGATTGTGAAGATGCATGCATTTTGGATACAGGAGCAACTCAACACATGAATTTTCAACATGACTTCTTTGGGAACTTCCAACAATGCCATCTTTATTCAATCTATCTTGCTGATAAAACAAAACATACTCCTCATGGAAAAGGTGTAGTTAAATTTTTTCTACCTGGAATTGGAGAAAAAATGATTTCAAATGTATGGTATGTGCCAACATTTAAGCAGAATTTACTATATTTAGTCACGAATCGACAGGCAGGACATCTGGTGATTATGGAGGATGGCTTAGTTAAAATTAACTTGATCAAACAGAACATGAAAATAGTGATGATAGGTTATGAAAATGGAAAACCATTAAGGATGAAAGGAATAGTTATTCCAAGGAATTTTGACTTTGTAGGGGCAATAAGTACACACATTGCACTTATAATATTGTGGCATGTCAAATGTGGACATATAAACTTTGAAAGTCTCTCTCAATTGCAAAAATGAGGAATGGTTAAGGGATTTCCAACCTTCAAAAGGGAAAATGAAAAATGTGAAGCTTTCATTTATGGAAAGAAAAAGTATAGAGATTTTTTCGACAAGTTCATGGTGACCAAAAAGGCATTTGCAATTGGTTCACAGTGATATTTTTGGACCCTTACCAACTTTTCTAGGAGGATGAAAATATTTCTTAATCTTTGTTGATGATTTTAGAAGGATGACTTGGGTATATCTTTTGAAGCAAAATTCAGAAGCACTTGAAAATTTTAAAAAAAAATTCCAACTTATTGAAAATGAACTCAAGGAGAAGATTGGCACTCTTAGAATAGACAATGGAAGGGAATTCATTTCTAATGAATTCAAAATGTATTGCATGGATAATGGCATAAAACGACATCTTAAAAATGTATACACTCCTCAACAAAATGGAGTAGTAAAAAGAATGAACTATGCCTTGTTAGGAATGGCAAGGTCAATGCTAACTTTCAAAAATTTAAGTCCTATATATTGGGCAAAGGCCATTCATATAGCCATCTACTTAAGGAACATATCACCAATTGCTTCTTTAGATGGAATCACACCTTATGAAGCAATGTTTGGTTTCAAAACTTGAGTTAAAAATGTCAGAGTTTTTGGATCAGTATGTTATGCGTTAGTTCCGAAAGAAAAACGAACTAATCTTGACTCACGAAGCTTGAAGTGCACCATGATTGGGTATTCTGATGAGAAGAAAGGATACCAAATTTTGTCCAATGGAAAATTTATTGTGAGCAGGGATGTGATTTTTGTATGTTTCAAGGGTCGTAACATACAATTTAGATATTTTTAGAATTAAGCATGAAATATTGGAAGGGCTCAGATTTTAAAATATTAATCATGAGTTAAAGAATTGGCTTCTTGAGGATTAGTTAAGAGTTAGTTTTTTAGTTATAACTGTCTATCAATGTATATATATGTCTTCATAATGAAACAATTTTTCTGAGGTTTCTCTCATCAATTTGGTGTTTTCTTTTCTCTATATGTATCGTAAATTTGTCATGGTATCAAAGCCAACGGGAAGAGTTTGTTATGAGGGTCGTTTTGGGGTTCGTTCTCCCAGCAAAAACCGTTATTGTTTGATATTGAGTTGGTGCCATAGCTTGCGCTCATAGAAGATCATGAAATGAATAATACAATTCGACCAGTTTGGGTTGGGCTTCCCTTTGTGTTTTCAGATTCTTGAGCACGACCATTTTACCTTGCAGCCCTTTCCTCTAAAAATTAACTATCTATCAACACCTGCCTTCGATCTCAACATAAGCCTTGATGTATTCCTTTGAGAGAAGCTTTTCAGAGATGCCAAACAGAAAGGAGCCATGCCCCTGTTGCGTTCGATTTGTTGCATAAGAGTCATGCATTGTTGATTTCCATCTGCATAGGAGTCACATGGACCTCCACGCCAGAGTATCCATCCTCTACAAGGTCACGAAGGTGTGGACTGAGCCCTGCCCATACATTTGAACTAGTTGGAGATGATTTCATTACTGAGCGGCGTTCACTGTTGTGTTTTTTCACTGTTGGAGTTGCGTTCATTGCTTAGCAGCGTTCACTATTGCGTTCCCTACCCTGTTGCTGTGAAATTTTTTCCAGATAAACGTTCATAACCGTGTGCTTATTTTTGGTCGATTATGTAAGCTTTGAAAACTAAGTTCCATCCTACCAGAGATGACTGCTAGGAAAGGTATGATGTTGTGAAAATTTTTTGCTAGTTTTTGTTTAGATTTATGAGATTCAATTGTTGCTAGTTTTCTTTTATAATAACCGACCTTGTACAGATATAAAAGTGAATAAATGATATGCTATGTCTACGTATGTTAGGTAGAGGCTCTTGTTTCCTACTTCTAGTAGAGGGGAAAAGAGAGTGATTTTTTTTTAAAGGTGTTTTTTTTAGATTTCTGATTGCTTTCAACATGGCTTCTACAAGTTAGTTTACAATCCCTATGCCATTATTTAGTGGAAAAAATTATGATTTTTGGAGTTTTAAAATGCAAGAATTTTTACAGGGTTTAGGTTGTTGGGATACTATAGTATTAGGCTTCACAGAACCTGAATCAAATGTTATAGCTGCAATGAATGTTGCCCAAAGAAGGCAATTTGATGAAATTAAACAAAAATAAGGTAGAGCTAAGTATTGTATTTTAAATTCTTTGGATGACTCTATTTTTCCTAAGTCACTGGTGCCAAGACTCCTAAAGCAATATGGGATATACTTAAAGTTTCTTATCAAAGTAAGGAGAAATTAAAAATGGTAAAATTAAAAACTCACAGAACTCAATTTGAAACACTTAAAATTACTGAATCAGAAATAGTTGATCAGTTCATGACTAAAGTTATGGGTGTTTTTAATCAACTTAGGATGAATCGTGAAGAATGAGAGTATCAAAGTATTGTTGAAAAAATTCTTAGATGTTTTCCTAGAAAAATTGACATGATAGTTACTGTATTTAAGACGAAAGAATTTTAACAAAATTGTCTGTTGAAGAATTAACATGATCTTTATTGTCTCGTGAAGCAAGAATTAATTTAGATGTCAGTACTTTAGAGAATTTTTTAAAATCTAAAGTTTCTACGGATAGAGTTTGAGGCAAAGGTTTTCGTGGAAGGAAAGGAAAAGGAAGAGGACAACCTCAGTTTGATGATAGATCACAGGTAACTCAAACACATACAGAGCAGTCTCAAAATGATCATGGTCATAGGTGGATAGATAAATAAAAAATTAAATGTCACTATTGTAAAAGATATGTCCATTATAATTCTAAATGTCAAAAATTACAGTTTTTTTTAAGTAAAAACAAAGCCAATGTCACAAACATTGAATGCGAAACATCTGATGCTTTATTTATGGCATGCCAAGTGACTGTGAAAGTACATATTAAGGATATTTGGTTGGTAGATAGCAGATGAAGTAATCATATGACCGATCATAGTGATTTTTTTTCATATCTTGATACATCTTGTAGTTCCTCTATTGGTTTGGGTGATGATCGTCAGGTCAAAGCTTCAGGAAAGGTTGTTGTTGTTGTCTTAACCAAACAAAATGTGGTGAAGAATATCTATGATGTTGTTCTAGCCGCTACAACTACCTTTCGAAATTCATTACCAGTACGAAATTTCAAAACCCCTGCACTTTTGATGAGATCCATAATAATGGGAGCACCCCTTAGACAACATTCCAAGGCCAGGAGAAGTCCCCTCGCCTGGTCACTTTTGAGTCAAAAGTAGTTAATAGCATCATTAATGGTCTGATCTAGTATTTCCCTCATTTTAGCTAATTATATTCATAGAGCCACAACCCTCCTGAACCCATTCACGACTTTGCGACCCAACGACCTCCTAAGGTCGCTAGGTTGCAAGGTCGTTCTTACCCTCAAAATAGACACTTTATGACTATTGGAATTTGCGACATAGCAACCTACATAAAGTTGCAAGGTTTTAAGGTCACATTACCCTTTTAAAACCAACCATGCAACCCATGCAACCTAATGACCTAGCAACCCCCAAGTTGTTGGGTCGCATCAGGAGGAATCACAGAGAGTTTCAAACTTGTGACCTAGTGACCCAGCGACCCAATGACCATATTTATTGGTCATACTTTCGACCATTTTATATATAGAAGGGTCACGCTAGTTGCATTCGAACTTCATGACGGAGCTTCCAAATTGGTATGACTGCCTAATTGGAGAGCGTTTTCATTTGGGTAAGTTGTCGTAACCTCCAATAATTTTATTTTACTATAATATGTGCCAACCTGCTCCTGATTCTCCCTCATCTTAGCCAGAAGCCACTTATTTACCCCTTTAACTTATTTTTTTATTAGATTGAGCCATCTTAGTTCCCCTTTGGCCCCGTTCTTTCTCCAGGCCTCTTTTTCCTACCCAATTTTGCCCAAAACCCTCTGGTCTAGCCTTGGCCCCTGTTTTCCACTCTTCCTAGAGCCTGAGACCACACCTAGCCTTGGGTTTCCCTTCACCATTTCAGCCCTCACACAAAGGTCGCACCCGAAAATTCTCAATAGGTGCCCTAGTGTGCCCTCACAATCCAACTAAAGTCGCAACTATCCCCTCAATCACAACTACCCCTCAGTCGCAAGAAATCCCAAGAGTCGAGGAAGAACAAAGGTCATGGGAAACCTAAGAGTCATCTCAACCTATATGTACATGTTCCGAGGATTTTGTAAAGGAATTTTTGGTTTTAGGCTTGTGGAGAGACACATTATTTCTTGTTTAATGTATGCATTTTGATGAATACAAAGAAGTTTATTGGATCTCACTATTGAATCCGATAGAAGTATCCTATGTGGTTATGCTATGAATATGGTCCCTTCAAATGAATGAATGCTTTTTCAAGTATTGGTGCACCTTTCTACTCTTGTATTCTCTTATGCTATGAGCTTCCTTACAACACATGGATGGTATATGATGCTCTGACTTTAAACATATGTTGATGAATTGCTTTGTCGATATTTGATTTAAATATTTATTGGAATGTGAATAGTTTATAAATGAAATTAGTAGCCATCGCGAACTGTTTCTCATTTTTTAAGTGAATTTTGTTATAAGTATGATCTTGGTATAGTTTTGCTAACAATTCTTTTGTAAGTTTCATGCTTTAAATTCCACTTTTCTATTCATGGTATTGTGTTCCACAAGGTGTTCTTTGATCAATGACATGTGTTCGTTAAACATCCGTGCATTCTCCTTTTCAATGAGTCCCCTCCTTGTCTGAAAACCATCCTCACCAACTTAATGGCAACAGGGCCTACATACCGGATGGAATCCCAAAACCAAATGGTGTAGAGTCTAATTGGGATTATACACCAGGGAGGTGCCCTTACTGTTCGTGATACATTTTCGATCGTCAAAAGATTTGGAGCTATAAGGAGGCTGAATGGTAGGTATTAACGCACAACCTCACCTAGAAAGTTCTTAGCAAGCTATTAATTCTCCTATGCAAACCCCCTAGCACCCATTCATGGGTCTTTCTTTTGGAGATCTTGGTTTCGGTAACTCCCAGCCTCCACCCCTTGAGGATACTCCTCTCAAGGAGGATTCCCTGTTATATGAAGTCACAACTAGTCAATTAAGAGCCTTATGTCTACTCACCTGTCAGCTCGTTAGGGGTCTCTAGAGCCTCCCTACCACAAGCTCACTACCCAACCTGCATACCCCTGATCCGCAGCACAGACGTCAGGGTGTCTTAGTAAATTCAGTGCCCCAGCTTATAAGTCTAAGGCTATAAGAATACGTAGATGCAGTTGAGCGGATATTGATTGAAGGTCCTAAAATCCCCCCCACAATTGAAAGGGAGGGACTAAGGAGCATCTATACTAGGGTCCCCAATCCAATACGATAAGATATCCTTCCCCTACATAACCAACCATTGCCAAAAGAAATCCGGAAAAACAACCCACCAAGGAGGGCCCTAGAAGGGGTTAGGAAACTAGAACTTAGGGGAACGGTCGAAACACAAATAAAATAACCACCTAAACCAACCCCATAACCAACGAGATTTTTTTTTCCATAGGAATTTTGATGGTTTCAGAAATCTGAGGAACTATAGGGATATTGAAAATATGGTGGTTCCTCAAGATGATGATATGCATTCACAACATGATGGCGATGCTTCTAGGTTGGGAACTATAAGTGAATCTAAAGGTGAATTCGAACCTCTTGTGATTTGACCTCGACCCATATCTAACTAAGTGTAAACACTGGATTAGATGGCACAATCGCCTTTGGGAACCTGAGGCCCCCTCCACAACATGCCCCGACAACCCGCGAAACACTTACTAAAGTTCAACCTTGAGAGGGGGAAATTAGCTGAAGACCATATTAGTAACTTCTACCTATCCCTGTAGATGATGAGGGCATAGTATGATGGCGTAGCATGTAGGCTCTTTCCCCACACCTTGGAAAACAAGGTCATTACCTGGTATCACTCATTACCCATTTCTTTCGTCCAGACGTGGGAAGAGTTTCGAAAAACCTTCCTTAAGAAGTTCTCAGAGGATAATTCCCCTTCTATGCTCCTCACGGAGTTGAGCACATTGAAATTATAAAGGAAGGAAAAGGTTAAATATTTCAATCAACAATTCACTACTATCTTGAATAAGTTCCTCCCGAACATGGTCTTCGATAATTCCATCACCATAGACTATTACACAAGGGATATTCCATAAGACATCACTGTGTTCATTAAATGCGAAGCTAGGGTCACCATAGTTGAAAATTTCATTGCAGCCCTTGCCATCAAGAAATATATGCTCTCCATAGGGGTAATGGATCATGAAAATCATGATGATCCTATGTACGCCAACAAGAAGTCGCATCCTTCAACTAGTAAACTAGGAGACAATGATAAGGAACCCTTCGACTTCAAAAGTATTGCTAAGTCTCTAAAACTCTTAATGAATGAAGTCTCAGATATAAAAAGGAAGAAAAATGACGTTGCCTCAAGTAGCAAGCCCCAAAAACCTTTCTTTATAAGGAACAATAATACACCAAATCGACATCCTCAAAATCCCAATGAAAATTTCAATGTCGAGGAGATAAGAAAGGATAATTTTTGTTCTTTCCACCAGGAATCTCACTCGGAGAGAACCTTCCCCCAGTGGATTAATAGTA
The DNA here is from genome assembly GCA_034641835.2 of Pinus albicaulis. Classification (NCBI taxonomy): domain Eukaryota; kingdom Viridiplantae; phylum Streptophyta; class Pinopsida; order Pinales; family Pinaceae; genus Pinus; species Pinus albicaulis. Next base: position 743,252,347 of record CM076579.1, read on the forward strand.
TGACCGCTTTGGTTAATCAAATTTTCGAACACCATATGATAGGAGACCTCGAGGAGAAAGTCGATCTGCTTGAGGAAGAGATGTTCCCTCCTGATGAAAATCAAGGATTGATTGTTTTAGCATTAAAAATTTTCCGCAGAGAGGAAACCAAATCATTTATGGAGGTCAATATGACTGAAAAAGTTCCACCCAAATCTCCGTGAACCTACAACCTTAGGAGAAAACTCCCCGTATCCAACTAGACCCTTGAAGAGAAAAGAAAAGCGATCGTGAGGAAAATCCTACCTTCCAACTAGTTGAACCAACCCATGACCCCCTCCTTGGAAAAGACCAGCCTCACCATTACCAAGATGATGCCTAGAGCCTCACAGTCTCCCACTTTTCCTTAGGAAACTATAGAAGGACCCACGCACTCAAAGTCTGGATACAACATTATCAAAGATATGAAGAAAATTTGAGCCAACATTTCACTTTATGATCTCACCAGGGTAGCCAACCAACGTGTTTTGATTCTTAAAGATTTTTCTACCCTTCCTCAATAAATAGGTTATCCCCTTCTTCAAAGGCAGGCAGTTCAACACCATCCCAAGGGACGATCAACCTTGAGTCTTTTTTCAACACTGTAAAGACCAACACATGGGGGTCCACACCAACATTTATCTTATCATTTGAAGTTTTCAATTTCAATGTTAATAACTGCCTCGTTCACTCAGGAGTGTCGACCAATGTCATGCCCCTATTTGTGTGCAAGAAGTTAAATATCCATCTAGAGAAAATTGGCACTAGGTTCATCCAATTAGAACAATGTTTTAATCCGAATTTCATTAGATTCTAGAGTACACCAGTGCATTGACGTCGTCATCGTTGATAATCCAAAAGTGTATGGATTTTTACAAAGCCAAGACTAGTCAAGAAAGCTTCAAGGTTATTTTTCCATCGACTGGTCCCATCTGTGGCTTATGTACAAAGGAAGGAACAACCAGATAGGATCAATATTGAGCCGTACATGAAATACATCATCACTGACCTTGAAGCAACAAAAAACCCCATGCGCTTCACTCAATAAGAGTTGGGGATGTGTTTCGTAGAGGCTGAATTCAGATGTTACCAGGCCACTCCATCCCCCCTTGCCTTGGGCACTCAGATGTAATTTCTCCCTTGTCCCCCAGCTAACACTATCAGGCTAGATTCTTTGCCTGACGCTATTAAGCTAAATTCCCCGTTTATAAACGCATGTAGCCTGGAGGAAGCCAGAGTGAATTTGGACCCTATAATATGATGGTTCCAAAACCCAAGATGGAACTAGTGTTGGTTGTATCTTAATAAACCCTCGGAAGAATAAATTTCTGATTTCTTGTAGGTTAGAGTTCCAGTGCACCAAAAATACCATTGAATATGAATCGCTAATCCTTTAACTCAAGAAAGTTTTTGATCTCAAAGTTGGATTCCTGAAGGTAATCGATGACTCTGAAATCATCACCAGATAGGTACACAATACCATCCATTGTTTGTCACCACATTTGAAAGGATATCAACAAGAGTTATGGTGTTTGATTCTTGCTTTTGATGCTTTTGACATTAAGTCGATTCCTAGGATGAATAATGCCATGGCTGATACTCTAGCCAACTTTGCTGCTATATTTACCCCATTAAGGGACAATTTTTCTATTGAAATTGTATATAAACCTGCGGTGCCTAATAATGTGAATAATCTGCGTGTTTTCAATGATGATCAACAGGTGTTGGAATTCATGCTCTATGTTGATGTGTTCAAATACATCGTTATTGAAGAGGATGAACACAAGCTAGATTTGCAAAAGGAAGCATATGAATGTAAGGGAAATATTGTGCCCAAAGGGGTTGCCTCACTCAAGAATTTATTCGATTTGCAAAGCTGATTCCGGGGGCCACCTAACACCAAAGTGCAAAGCTCCACCTTATCGCACGAGCAGATTAACCTTAGAACAAACATCGATCCAAATTTTGTCAATATTGGTACCGGAAGCACACGTAAGGAAATACAGTCGTTCATCGACTTTTTAAATAGGTATCGAGATGTTTTCCTAGACGTATAATGACCTTCAGACAAATGAAACCCAGATTATCCAGCACGTAATACCTATGAAAGAAGGCATTAAACCCTTCTAGAAAAATATGAGAAAGGTACATCTGACTCGAGAACAATTGATTTAGAAGGAACTCAAGAAACTCTTAGATGCTCACATTATTTTCAATGTTAGACATTCAACGTGGGTGTCAAACTTGGTCCCTGTACGTAAGAAGCCTGGTGAAATCCAATTGTGCGTGGATTTTTGAAACTTGAACTGGGCATTAGATAAGGATAATTCCCCTTTTCCCCCTGATGGAACAAATTCTTCAATCTGTATCAGGCTCAAAGATGTTCTCTTTGTTGGATGGGTTCTCAGGATACAACCAGGTGCTAGTTGTCGAGCCCGATCATTTGAAGACAACATTCATAAAAAAGTGGGGAACTTTCATGTTTCGATGCATGCCCTTTGGTTTAATTAATGCTAGAGAAACTTTACAGAGGGCCAGGGACATCACACTAAGAGGATTAATGGAACAAAGTGTGGTGGTCTAGCTGGATGATGTCACAGTATTTCAAAACAAAGGTATGACCATCTACACCACCTAAAATATATTTTCAAGTGATGCTGAAAGTATGGGATCTCATTAAATCCAAAGAAGAGTACTTTCATGGTCTCAAAAGGGAATTTATTGGGCCACATTATAGCCAAATATGGAATTTTTGTTGACCCAGACCATGTAAAATCCATTGCCAAAATTCCCCTCCCAAGTGGCAAGAAAGCTATTCAATCCTTTCTCGGGAAAATAAATTTCCTTCGAAATTTCATACATGACTCTTCCCATATTGTGAAACCCCTACAAAACATGATTAAGAAGGGAAAAAGCTTCAAATGGAATCAGGAAGAGAAGGAAGCCTTTGACAATATCAAGAATGCCATTGTAGAAGCCCTATCCCTGTATAGCCCAGATTTCAACAAAGGTTTTGTCTTGTACACTTTTGGCTTGGACTCGTCACTGGCAACCATCCTCACCCAAAAGGACGACAGTCATGACGAACAACCCATATCATTCATGAGTGTATCATTTCAAGGTGTCGAGCTGAACTATCCAGGCATTGAAAATTAAACATATGCAGTATACAAGGCAGTAAAGCATTTTAGACCTTATAGCCTGAAGAACCATGTGACAGTTTTCGTCCCTCACCCAGCGGTTCATTTAGTGTTTTTTCAGCCAGAGATGAGTGAGCAGTGGGGCAACTAGATGGTTTTCCTTCAAGAGTATGACCTAGATTTCAAGCCCGCGCATACATTTAAAGGCCACATGTTATGCAAGTTGTTTGCCAAAGCAGCTAACCCGCAAAGCAACGATGAAGAGTGTTGGGAACATGAAAATGAAATCTACCAGGTAGATCATGTACACATGTTAGCCTCACCATAGTGGTACTCAGACCTCATGTAATATCTTGTTAAGGGGACCTTGGATCCAACCCTGACGACAAAATAGAAATGAGCCATAAGGCTCAAAGCCACTTCCTACCAAATGCTACAGGGCAGATTATTCCACAAGCACCACAACGACATCGTGTTACGATGTTTACAGTTCAAGGAAGCACAATGGGTCCTAAAAGAAATACATGATGGACCAGCCATAGGGAATTATGTAGGCGACACCACTGTGCACAAGGGAAGGGAAGATAGTTTCTATTGGCCTACCCTATTCAAGGAAGCTCACGAATATGCTCGCAAATGCCCCCTGTGTTAGAAATATGCCTACAGGGAAGCCCAATCATTCGCTCCAATTCAGTCTATCACAGTAGAGGAACCATTCCAGCAATGGGATCTGGACGTTATCAGAGAGAAACTACTACACTCCTTAAAACAACATCGATATATCCTTACAACCACATACTATTTAACGAGGTGGGTTGAGGCGATATCGTTACGCCAAATAAACGATCAAGAGGTAATATATTTTATTAATCAGCACATCGTGACAAGGTTTGACGTTCCAACCTCTCTCATTTTTTATAATGCCACATATTTTTCATCGTTTAAGCTGTATGATTTTTCTCTCATAAATGGTATCATTTTGAAACATTCTGCCAACTATTACCCGTAAGGTAATAGGCTAGCTGGGTCAACCAACAAGAACCTAATCCATATCATCAAGAAGACTTTGCTATCCAAACAATGAAATTGGCACAATGCCCTCAACAACGCCCTATGGGCCGACCGATTCATGCCCAAACCTTCTCTTAGGACCTTGCCCTTATTTTTACTCTATGGGAAAGAAGCCATCCTACCCCCTAATATTTCCTTGCATGCCCTTAAATTATCTTAAGAATCACATGGCACACCTTGGCCTGTCTTGCTGGCCTGCAATGAAACCCTGCTTAAGTTTGAGGAGGAATGAAAAAAGGCCAAGGATATATTCACCATTCACCAAATTTGAATCAAAATATGGTTTGACAATAAGTCCACCGAGAACAAAGAGTTCAAAGTCAACGACCTGGTCCTCAAATCGGACAAGGCCCATGAAGACAAAGGGAATCATACCAATTTCCAAGCCTGATGGACAAGACCGTTCAAAATTAAATAAAATATTGGCCAATATACTTAAAGGCTCCAAGCCTTGGGAGGGAGGATTGAAACTCTCACGGTGAATGGCCATGACCTCAAACACTACTTCACTTAACGGCCCTTGGGATGTTTCCACACCCTGTACCATATTATTTTCATTTAATTTCACATCTTTTACATTCATTTCCCCGTGTCTCTCGCATGCTTGTTTTTCCATTTACGTTTTCTGCATTTATTTATTATCCCCATTTTGTTTAATAAGGAACTTGTCTTAAGCAAGTTTTTAGGAATATTTCTCTCAAATTCCTAAGTTCTGAAGGTGCAATTGTTACTCAACGGACAAAGTCGTGCCTAGATATTTGCTTGAAACCAATCGATCTAGAGATCCCTTGGCCTAAGTAGGAATTTGAACATCGTTGTGTGGGGAACTTAGCCAAATCAGGATATCCTAGTGTGAACAACCAACCCCACACGCTAGCTCAACATTGATTTTGGAAAACAAACAAATGATACAGGAAAATCGACAATTAAATGGGAAAGAGCTAATCTTGACCAGTGAAAATTTGTTCGGGAAAACAATAAGTTTTCTCAATAAAAGGCTAGAAATAACCTCTCTTGCAAAGTAAAATAAGTCAAGATCCCTCATATGCCTAGAAAATAATTTCCACAAAGAATAAGTGTCGTGAGCACATATAAAAAAGTTTTATAAGAACATGAAACAAATTAGGGTAAAGGATTGAGAAAACCTTCTTGCACAGATAGGTGATGCACTGACTCCATTTGGGTATTGTTCAGGCTCACTCGCAGTGGATCAAAGTTTGTGATTTCTAGGCAGTGACTCCCTCGGGGTACTACTCAGGCTCGCTGGTAGCGGAGCAACATAAGAGATGGATAAATTATAAAAAACTCTATAAAGCTCACGTTGTTACTCAAACCCCCTTTGTCGAGTCATGAGGATGTTAAAACATGGAGTATAGTAATATGAGTCAATATGACCAGGTTAAGCCCCCCCTCACACCATCCAACATGAAGTGCAAGCAGATTTTCTGAGGTTCTACCAGTAAATTTACAATTTTTGTAGTTGCTACAACTACCTTCTGAAATTTGGTACCAGTACAAAATTTCAAAACCCCTACACTTTTGACAAGATCCATAATAATGGGAGCACCCCTTAGAGAACCTTCCCAGGCTAGGGGCATTCCCCTTGATTGGTCAATTTTGAGTCAAAATCGGTTAATATCGTCATTAATGGTCTGATATGGTATTTCCCTCCTTTTTACCTAAGTATACTTGTAGAGTCGCAATCCTCGTGAAACTCAACCATTCTCGATTTTGCGACCCAACGAAATCCTCAGGCCGCCAGGTTGCAAGGTCGCTCTTCCCCGCAAAATAGACACTTTGCGACTATTTCGACTTTGAAACTTTGTGACCTACATAAAGTAGCAAGGTTGCAACACCCTTTTAATACCAACCATGAGACCCATGCAATATAGCGACCCCCAGGTCTCTAAGTGGCAACTGTCGCATAGGTCGCACCAGGAGGAATCACCAAGAGTTGTGACCTTGCAACCCAACAACCTAATGACCACATTTATTACTCACACATGTGACCTTTTTATATATATAAGGGTTACGTTGGTCGCATTCGACCTGCACAATAAAGCTTACAATGTGGTCTAACTACCTAATTGAAGAGCACTTTCATTCGAGTAAGTCACCATAACCTCCAGCAATTTTATTTTATTGTCATATGTGCCAACCTGCCCCTGATTCTCCCTCACATTATCTAAGAGGCCACTTATTTACCTCTTTAACGTATTTTTTTTATTACCTTGACCCATCTCAGTTCCCCTTTGGCCCCCTTATTCCTCCAGGCCTCTTTCTCCTGCCCAATTTGGCCCAAAACCCTCTGGTCCAACCTTGGCCCTTGTTTTCCACTCTTCCCAAAGCCCAATACCATACCTAGCCTTGGTTTTTTCTCCATTTCCCTTCACCATTTCAGCCTTCTTGCACAGGTAACACCAGAAAATGCTACAACAGGTGCCCTCATGCAACCTCATGACTTCATGACTTCACGACTTCGAGACCTCGCAACTTCGCGACTTCGGGACCAGAGCGACTGTGCAACCTGCCCAACCCTGTGACCTATTCAACAATTATTAGACTTGCCATTTTTCTAACTCTACAACCTGTGCAACCCTGCGACCCAGTCACAAAGTCACAAAACATCCATTTGTCGACCAATGCAACAAAATACATAGGTAACGTGAGTCGCAACTGCTCAAAAAATTCTATGTATGACCTTTATTGTTGGTAACTCAACGATCTAGACCTACCCAGTCACTAGGCGGCTTGGATTGGCTAATTTCACTATCATATTCTACATCCATGTCGTCTGTCTTGTTATGGGATTATTTTTTGAACATGTCAAGTGACGTAGAAGCTAAGATCGATTGTGTCTCAATATTTTTTGCTTCAGGCGATAGGCACATCCGATAGTCTGAAGATGGCACAAGAGCCTAGAAATCAGTATAATTGAAAATGGTCCACCCCCAGTACCAACACCTATCTATAGGGACAAAACTTGTGTTTTTAGTAGGAATACCAAGATGCCATGGTATGATATCTACAATGAGTTCGCGAGGCTGGAAATTCTGGAAGAACAATAAGATTTCTCAGTATACATAAATATAAAAAGATAGAAACTACACCATGTCGCAGCACACCCCCTATCTTCCCGTGCGTAGAAGCCATCGATTGGATCTTACAAAAGACATATTCCAAGTGTTGGGTTATAAAGGATCACATCGGGAAACCATTCACCAATATCTCTGCTGTAGATTCTAAAGTGTATTATGAGCTTCTAGAAAAGTAAGAGTCTTTCAATACCTGGTGGTTGGCAATGCATTATGTCCCTATTCGGGATACAGTGAGGATCTGGTGGAATACCCCTCTAAGTTCAAGGGAAAGAAGGACCAAGAATACAAAACGAAGGGCCTTAAGAAATTATATTGACTCATTTCAGCCATGATGTGTCAGATGTATTGGAGAGTAGACACAAGCATCTTTAACGAAACATGGCTCCCCATAATGCATGAGGTTTCCACCTGTGGAACAGTCTTCAATTGGGCCCACTTCCTAATATCAACACTAAGGGAAAACATATCAGCATCACAAGCTCCAGAATAGGGACTATCATTATATTTTTACATGGCTTCATATCTATTAGATGTTTTCAGTGCTAGATGTTGTTTTAACTAGTGTCTCCACAACTAGAACCCATTAACCGGGGGCCCTATCCACAAGGATCTGAAGATATTTTGGGACTCTTGATACAAGCAGGACCTTGACATAATATCAGAGTCCTTTATTACCTCACTCTACCTACTGGTGTACGAAGAATACCCGCCTTGCATGTTGAAGATAGCTATGGAGACAGTGATTGAGGTAGCACACTGGTTTCCCATACTGGAAGGCACTTAGATCAGGGTGTTTGGGTCATTCAAGGCACCCCACACATTGCCAAAATTTGTGACTGATAAGTTGTTATTGCATGAAGTATGCTACCAGATTATTGGTGGATTCTATAAGACATTGACCAAAGGGAAGAAGAAACCATGGTTGACCCTCCCACTAACCATCAAAGCCTACACAGTGAAAGACTTCAAAGAGGTAGAAGCTGAAGCCGAACAGATGAAAGGATTCTGGTTCACACTCCTGAGCTATCAATTCTATGACCCTGAAAGAATTGTACCAACTCACTACAAGAAGGCCAATTTCAATTGGTCTTATCAACACACAGGGACAACTCAAGAAGATGAAGTGAGGAACTGGTACAATGCAAACATGTTGTTAGGTCCAGGAAAAGTACCTGAAGGACAAGAAGAATCATAAGAGCATTATGAAGAAAACATAAGTTTGCAGGAAAGGTCCACAACTATGAAAAAAAGGATGCACACAAGGGGATCCTCTTCCCAGTCGAAGAAACAAAGGAACACCACGATCACTAATTCCCCAAGAAATGTTGGGTAAGAAGGGAATAATGAATCCTTGGAACAACTGAACAATTCTCTAGAAAGGTAGAAGTAGGAACTTAAGAAGAAAATGGAAGAAGAACTTAAAAGTAATCAAGACACATTAAGATAACAACAAGAGGAGGAGAGCTAGAGGCAGAAAGAAGAAGAGCGACATAGGATACAACGGCATGAAGAACAAGTGAAGAAACAATAAAGGCAAAAGGAATTAGAACAGAAGAAGGCCGAAGAATAAAGAAGGAATGAGGAAGAAGAGAATAAGAGGAAGGAACATGCTACAAAAGAAGAGCGAAGGATACAAGAGGAATTGGAGAACAAGAGGGAGCCAATAAAGGCACCAAGGAGCAACCAAAAGGCAGCAAGAGGGAGCCAATAAAGGCACCGAAGAGACTGGGACACAACAACTACACTTGCGTGGATGTATGTTTTTTGATGAATACAAATAAGTTTTATTGGATCTCATTATTGAATCCAACGGAAGTCTCCTATGTGGTTGTGCTATGAATATGGTCCCTTCAAATGAACGAATGCTTTTTCAAGTATTGATGCGCCTTTCTACTCATGTATTCTCTTGTGTTATGAGCTTCCTTACAACACATGGATGGAATATGATGCTCTGAATTTAAATATATGTTGATGAATTTCGTTGTTGATATTTTATTTAAATATTTATTGGAATGTGCATAGGTTATAAATGAAATTATTAGCCATCACGAACTATTTATTGTTTTTTCAGTGAATGTTGTTATAAGTATGATCTTGGTAAAGTTTTTATAACAATGCTTTTCATAAGTTTCATGCTTTAAATTTCTCTTTTCTATTCATGGTATTGTGTTCCACAGGGCATTCGTCAATCACTGACTTGTGTTCGTTCAACATCCGTGCATTGTCCTTTTCAGTAAGTGTTGAGCCTCAATATTGTGCTTTATTTCATCTTACTTTACCTCATTTTCCTTTTTCCATTGTTAACCCAGACCCAATTGATTAATGAATTTAGTTAAAATTACTGATTAACATGACTGACTTGCTAATTTTTGTGATTTTTGTCATTGTAATGCATTTTGACCGGAATTAGCTGCAGAATGCAGACATTCTGTAGCTAACCGGCAATTCTGCAGCTGTCTTCACGTTTGGGTATGTTCCAGGTGGCCTCTCAAGAAAAACCGCATATGGATATATTCCACGTCATGTCTACATTGTTCGTTGCTCACCATGAAGGAAAAACTGAATTCTGGATATGGTTTTGGTACGTGGGAACACATTTAGGAAGGCAGACTTCTAATAGGACTGTCTTAGTCCAGATGTCCTTTTCCTTTTTACGTTGCCACTTCAAGAGTCCTAATGTGATTTCGATAAGGAAAAACAATTATCCTGGAATTTTTGCAAGTCTTGTTATGTACATTTGTTATATAAACACTTGGGAAACCGAGAGCTAGGCTAGATTTTTCTCTAGATTTTGCTTAGATTCTGTGCTACATTTCTGAAGACGCAGATTGCTCTGTTCAATTTATTTCTCCTTTAATGAAGCAGACAGTATTGTTTTGAAAGTGTTGATTTGATTTGGAGTTAGATTCCATCTGGTGGTAGAGGGCCCCTGCCTCCTGCATGGTTTTATTTGCGAAATTTAGATAAATATCTTAGCTGCCTTTACGTTTTTGAAGTTGAATTCGTAGTTTTTTTCATTAGCTACTATAGTCATACTCGTTCTAAAAAACCTTCCAAAAGAAGAAGCTCTTCCAAAAGATCATGATAATGAATGGTAAATGACTCTAGTGTTGTAGGATTTAATTGTAATCTCTTTTGTTCACCATCACAGTTATACTTATGCTAAACACTCTTCCAAAAGAAGAAACTCTTCCAAGAAATCCTTATGATGTCTTAAGCATGATTGTGATCCTGAACGCTTCAGTTGTGTGTTTTCACTAAGTACCATAGATGTTCCTGCTCTTAAAATTCTCTTCCAAAATATCATAATGATGGGTAGAAGATAGCTATGATACCTTAGTTTTTAATTGCTTTCAGTCTTTATGTTTGCATTTGCACTGAATTGTACAGTTAGGATTGTTCTAAGAAACTCTTCCAAAATACCAATCATGATGGAAAAACAGACTGTATAATTCCATATAATAATGCATGATAGCTTATTTAGGATACTCCGGAGTCTAATTGCATTTAACTCATGCTCAGTCATTTTGTTTTGAGTTTGATAATGACTTGTTAGTTCAGCACTGTTTTAGACTAGTGACATCTTAAGTTCAGTTTTAGCTTAACTCATTGAATTTGCACTCCACATTTAGTTGTCATCCACTGCATATTAGATTACTTCAGTTGTTAAACTTAACAAAACAGCCTTCATTATTTACAAACCTCTTCTTGTTCCAAATCTATAATTAATTCATAAACATAGGAACAGAAGACAGTATCATTTCAAGGCCTGAGGTACTTTTGCAACTTCTTTACTACTTCATAAACAAATCCTTTCCTAAAAATACTACTTTAAAAAGAAATCTATAACTCTTGGGTGAGGTTTAGTGATGATTAATTAAGTTGCAGAATAGAGTTAGGAACTAGTCTTAGAGTAGAGATCTTATGATGGTATCAATGTTTTCCTCTGAATATGCTTCAACAAATCTCTAATCATGGATAAAATGTTGCATCATTATAAGCTAGTTGTTTAATTGTTTAGATTAGGATAATTTGCATACTTAGCTTAGGAGAATTTGCATACTTATTTGACCATTTCTTAATCTCTTTCAAAATACCTTTGACAAAAGAATTGGACAAGTTAAGTTTGTGTTTTGATTCATTTCTTTAAAGTCATTATCAAGCTTTGTTTTTGCTTAGTCATAGTTTGGATTTGACTCTGTTTCAATGTCTGAAATTGCATTTGTCATTTTTCATCAACCAACTAGGCTTCATTCTGTTTTTAATCATTAGCCTCCTTCCACTAGCTTTCTAGTCATTTTCCTTGTGAACATAAAACTACCAAAAGACCAAAAACATCATAAAACACTAAACACAACGCATTAAGAAACAAACACCTAGGTACATACCCTAGGTACTTCAATTCAGCAGTTTACCAACCCTGGTTGACAATTAAATGAACTCAATTTAGGAGACTAGGTTGAGACCAAACATTTTGGCGCCGTTGCCGGCGAAGTGAAAACTAGGTAACCTTTGTTTCTTAGCATCCAAAAACAATTATATGCGTAGGGAGAGAGATTCAATGGGAAGATTCATAAGAAGCAGAGGCAGAAGTTTGATTTCTAGAACACCACTTGTTTCATCTAGATCCAGAGCTAGTACACCTTCAACTCAAACCCACATTCCATCCTTTACTGATCCTGGACTTCTAGAAGATCTAAGGTCAGATATCCCATTAGAGAAACCTTCCACTTCATCCACTGAACCTGCCTTAGAAGAAGATCTAAAGACTCCTATTAGGGACACAAATATTTCCACTTCCACAGGAGAGTCAACCATGGCAGAAGAAGGAGGAGGAGGAGTTTTTAATGGAGAACACACACTATTTGGAGGTAGAGGTAGAGGTAGAGGAGAAGGAGGTAGAGGTGCAGTTGGAGGAAGAGGTAGAATAGGAAGCTCTTTTGGGTTCCCTATAATTGATGAAGAAACCAATACAACCATGAAAAACATTTCACCCTCTGTCCTTCCAAACTTCTATGGACTTAAAACTGAAGATCCTGAAACCTTCCTATTTGAATTCGAAGTTCTGTGTAGAACTTATGACTACTTACAAGATGCTCAAAAACTAAAATTATTTCCTTCAACTTTGAAAGGAGCAGCATTGAAGTGGTTTATGAGTCTGATCATCAGTTCCATTAGAACATGGGAAGACATGAAACGAGCATTTCTAGAGAGGTATTTGGATTATTGTATGTCAGTTAATCATAAGGAAGAAGTGTTTAAGATGTTACAAAAAGAAGATGAAAATTTTGAAGATTTGTTGGAAAGATTTAATTACAACATCAAAAGAGAAAAAATGGAAAACCTAGATCAAGACACCTTAAAATCTCTTTTGTTGAAAACAATTAGGGATGAATGGTTGTATATCCTTAACATGATGGGAAAAGGGGATATATCACAACTCACATTACCTGAAATATATGAGTTATGTATCAACCTTTCAAGAGGGAAATCTAAAATTGTCAAAGGTCCAAGAGATCCCGCTCTTGCAAGGGCAAGTAAGTCTGCTTCTGGGACAGTAAGTAGATCAGAAATAGGACACATGCTTGATGATTTTAAATCTAACATCTTAGGGAGTCTTAGTGAAAAAATAGACACCCTTAAGATACAAAACAAGCAAAAAGTTGAATCTAATGCCTTGGCAATCTTTTGTCCCAAATGTAGAAAGAAACATGCCTTGAGAGACTGTCCTTTGGATGTAAAAGTTGTAGAAACCTGTGTCATTTGTTCTGAAAAACATGAGACCAAGAATTTTCCTTCTCTTCCTGGTCTCAAGGCTGTCTTTCAGGAGGAAACTCCTACAGATTCCACAAAGTCTCTCAATTTTGTATCTAGAAGGCCTTGGCAAGGACCTCAGACACAAGGATTCCATGATCAAATGTATAATCAACCTCCATCTTGGAATTCTTGGCAGCAACCTTGGCCTCAATTTCAAAACCAATCTCCAGCTTGGGCACAAGGATCACAAAGTCCCTATGGAAGATACTCCCCATATTATCAGTATCCACCATCCTATCCACCATACCCACATTTTTATCCTCAAAATCCTCAACAAAATTTTCCTCAAAATCTTCAACAAAATCCTCAACAACATCAGCAGAACCAACCACATCAAAATCAACCACTTTCATTACCATTCCCTCAAAAATCAAATCAATTGCCTGCTCAACCCATAACAAACCCCAATAATAAAAATCCTCAGAATACATACATGATAGAAGGCCAACAGTTTCCAACTTATTTAATTACTCCTCTAGACCTTAGTGATGTTAAACTTACGTCTGGAATGATACTTGAAAAGAGGAAGCCTTCTGTGATCATACAAGAACAAGATAACTCTGAGGAAGACTCTCTACGGGTGAATAAAAGTCTTGAGGAAGATACATCCTTTCAAGACCCAAACACTGAAAAATACAAGAAAAAAGATCGAATAAATTCAACTCCTGTATTAGAGCAACCATCTGCATCTACTTCTATACCTCCCTTTCCGGAAAGACTACAAATTGATAGAGGTGTAGAAAAACAAATCATGGTGCCTAATTATGATTTCCTAGATGAGCTGAGAAATGTTTGTATTAAAATTCCATTATTACAAGCCATCAAGGAAATTCCAATTTTAGCCAAAACAATAAAGGAGTTGAGTATGAAGAAAACAAGAAAAAGAATAAGAGAAACAAAGAAAATTCAACTGGCAGGACAAATAGCAGACATTATGATGGGCAAGATTTCTATTCCAAAGTATCTTGACCCAAGAAATCCAGTTGTCAAAATTCACATCAATGGAATTGAAATTCAAAACACACTCATTGATTTAGGAGCAGCAATAAATATCATGAGTAGACAAATCATGGACAAACTGAAACTTCCTAATCTTCTCTTTACACCCACACTATTACAATTAGCGGATAGATCTGTGATCAAACCAGATGGGGTAATAGAAGACATTCCAGTGTCCCTAGATTCTTGGGAGTACCCTGTGGATTTCATGATCCTAACTCCTAAGAATAATCTAGGAGGCCATCCTGTTATATTAGGAAGACCTTGGTTGGCTACAGCTGATGCTTTTATTAGTTGTAGATTCGGTGATATGTATATCTCTGATGGTAGTTCAACTAATAAATTCACTTTATATCCTCCAGCTAGGACAATTACAGATCTAGATGACACTCAATGGATAGAGGATGAAGAAGATTTACAACCTCTCTTCACAATTTTAGAAATTAGTGAAGATAATCAAATTCTGAATACTCTAGAAAATTTTGAATCCTCTTCAGAACAAAAACATGAATCATTTCAAGAGGGATCCAATATTGAGTTTTTGTCATCAAGGCAAATGTCTCTTCATTCTATGGACAAATTTGGCAGCTCTACAAGTGAGATTTTCCCAGGCAAAACTTTGAACATAAACAAGAACCTAGAAAAATCTCAACAAGAAGAGTTAGTCAAAGTATTATAGAGACATTCTTCTGCATATGCATGGGAATACACTAACATGAAAGGGATAAGCCCCAAGACTTGCACTCATCACATCTATATAGAGGAAAATTTCAAACCAATCAGACAACCTCAAAGACGGATGAATCCAAATCTTAGGGAGATTTTTAAAGAAGAATTGCAAAAATTGTTAAATGTCAATTTCATCTATCCCATTTCAGATAGTCAGTGGGTTTCTCCTTTAGTAATTGTTCCAAAGAAAAATGGAAAATGGAGGGTATGTGTTGACTACTGAGAACTAAACAAAGCTACTCTTAAAGACCATTTTCCCTTACCTTTCATAGATCAAGTGTTAGATACATTAGCTGGCAAAAAGTACTTCTCATTCCTAGATGGGTTTAGTGGTTACAATCAAATCCAAGTAGCACTTGAAGATCAAGACAAAACCACATTTACTTGTCCTTGGGGTACCTATGCTTACCGAGTATTGCCATTTGGATTATGTAATGCACTTGCAACATTCCAAAGGGCAGTATTAGGAATTTTTTCAGATCTAATACATGATTGTGTAGAAGTATACATGGATGATTTCACAGTTTATGGAAATACATTTGAAGAAGCTTTAGAAAACTTGGAAAAAGTTTTAAAGAGATGTCAAGAAGAAAATCTTTCACTTAGTCATGAAAAATGTTTTATGATGTTTACTGAAGGTATTGTTTTAGGGCATCACATTTCAGGGGATGGGATTAGAGTTGATGAGTCTAAAGTTGAAGTCATATCTAACTTATCTATTCCAAGTTTTCAAAGAGATGTTAGAAGTTTTCTAGGATTTACAGGATATTATCGGAGATTTATAGAAAACTTCACCAAAATAACATCTCCACTCTTCAAATTACTCACCAAAGATTGTGAATTCAAATGGACTTCTGATTTCCAGTTAGCCTTTAAAACCCTGAAAACCAAAATTTTGGAAGCACCTATATTAAGGGGACCTAACTGGAAGTTACCTTTTCATATCTCGACAGATGCTTCTGATACAGCTCTAGGAGCAGTATTGGGACAAAAATATTTGATTCCATATGCCATCTATTATACCAGTAAAAATTTGAATCCTGCAGAGTTAAACTATACTGTAACTGAAAAAGAGTTCTTAGCTGTTGTTCATGCCATAAATAAATTTAGACACTATATAACAGGCTATGAAACTTTTGTTCATACTGATCATTCTGCAATTAGATACTTAATGAACAAATCAATTACTAATGGTAGAGTCATAAGATGGTTATTGCTCTTACAAGAATTCAACATTACCATTCTAGATAGGCCTGGAAAACAAAACACAGTAGCTGATTTCCTATCTAGACTCCAAAATATCAAAGATGACACTCCGGTTGAAGATCAATTTCCTGATGAATATCTTTTTGCAATTTCTACTCACACTCCATGGTTTGCTGATATTGCTAATTATTTAGTTTCAGGAAAATTTCCTTCAATAATGAATGCAACGGATAAAAGAAAAATCATTTGTGACAGTGCAAAATATTCATGGGTTGCTAATGATTTGTACAAGACAGGTCCAGATTTGATCATTAGAAGGTGTGTTCGTGAAGATGGGATGCCTGAGATTCTCAAAGCATGTCATGATGAACCTTGTGGCAGACACTTTGCTGATAAGAGGACAACCTATAAGATCCTTAATTTAGGATATTATTGGCCATCCTTGTTTAAAGATGCTAAAGAGTATGTCAAAAGGTGTGACAGTTGCCAAAGGGTAGGGAAACCTTCTCCTTCAGGTGAGATGCCATTACAACCTCAGGTACACATTGAACCTTTTGAAAAATGGGCTTTGGATTTTGTAGGGCCTATTAGTCCTCCATCAAGACAAAAGAAATACATATTAGTTTTCACTGATTATGTTACTAAGTGGGTAGAAGCTAAACCATTACTTGTTGCTAATGAATCATCTGTAGTTACTTTTATTTTTGAGGATATTTTTACTCGTTTTGGTGTCCCAAGGGAAATTGTTACAGATCAAAGAGCTCAATTTACATCAAGGCTAGTGGATCAAATGATGGAGAGGTACAAAATCAGGCATAGAAAATCTACTCCTTATCATCCACAAGCAAATGGTCAAGTGGAATCTACTAATAAGGTCAGTGAAGGAATCCTAACAAAGACTGTTCATTTACATAGAAGAGATTGGGTAGATAGGCTTCCTGAAGCCTTGTGGGCCTATAGAACTACATGGAGAAACACAAGAGGCCATACTCCTTATGAGCTTGTTTATGGAAAGCAAGTTTTGTTTCCCATAGAGTTCCAAATTCAAACTTTCAAAATGGCAGTTCAGCTAGGACTTGATTTAACGGAGGCACAAAAGCATAGACTGGAGCAAATCAATGAATTGGATGAGATCAGACAAGATGCAGTTCAGAAAACAAGTCTAG
Organism: Pinus albicaulis; assembly: GCA_034641835.2. Lineage (NCBI taxonomy): Eukaryota > Viridiplantae > Streptophyta > Pinopsida > Pinales > Pinaceae > Pinus > Pinus albicaulis. The sequence goes on from CM076579.1 coordinate 743,269,591, forward strand.
TCCAACAGCAAAGGACTAGATGGCATGACAAGTACATCAAAGAGAAGAAATTCAAAGAAGGTGACTAGGCTCTCTTGTTTGATTCAAAATTCAAGGATTTTCAAGGTAAATTTCAAACACATTAGCTTGGGCCATATGAAATTGTTGAAATTTTTGACAATGGAGCAGTAAAAATCAGGACAATAGATGAAGAAGAGGTCACTTTTCTTGTGAATGGTCATAGATTGAAGCTGTATCACAAACCACTCTCAAGAGAAGAATTTTATAAGAAGTTCCAAGAAAGCAGTGATGTGAAGTTAATGAAGAAAAATCTCTCTTCTTCATCAACTTGATTAAATTTTCTGAAGCATTTCTCTTAAAAAAAAAAAATTTTAAAAATAAAAATTAAAAATAAAAAAAAAATTAGAAAAAAAAATAAAAATAAAAAAATAAAGGTATAAACATGAAAACCAATCATTGATTGGCATGTTTATACAAAAAAGATAGGGTGAAAATCAGAGTCTCTCTGACACTCTAACTTTTCCATTTTGTTTTTGCAAGCAGTTGTTACAAAATCATAAGTTCAGATCCATAGTGCTTATGATCCATCTCATTTCATTTCACTCCATTCACTTATCCATCCATATTCCAGTTCATTTATTCATTCATACTTCACTTCATTCCATATTTCATTCATCTCATTCCATACTCCATCCACCTCATTCTCATGTCAAAATTTAAAGTTTGAAGTCTTGCTGCAAATGAATAACAAATGTCATGGATTGCAGGGCAGTTCTTATATTCTTCCACTCCAATTCATAAACTGAATCCATTCCATTTCATCATCCACTTCATACATATCATAACTCATCATTCATCTTCATTCATGCCATATAACATTTCACTTATGTCCCAAACCACTCCATTCCATGATTAAAATGCTTTACAGGTACATTTTGCAGCTTAACAGACATTCTGTAGCTGATTAGACTTTCCGCAGCCAGACAGTCATTCCGCAGCTACAAATCCTGAAGGCACTAATCAGCAGACATTAGAATTGCAACAAAATGATCCAGTGTATCCATGAATAAGAAGAATCAAGAAGGATTATGAAGACTCTTCCAAAGGAGAACAAAGAAGACAAAGACTACAAAAATCAAATGAAAAGCAGAGGTAACAAGTTTTGATTATAATGGCATTTCATAAGGTTTAGCATAGTTTTAGTTATGAATCATTTCGAAAAGTTGTTTTAATTATTTTTATTGATCATGACCAAAATACCCTCCACAAACTTTGGATTAAAATCTCTCATTTCAAATTCTATACCCAACATCATTTAAGCGGCTAAAAAGGCTGAAGTGTTTAATTTCCTCACGTCACCCAACCAAATCATTCAATGATGATTTGCTTTTCCGTTGTAAAAATCTCCGCCATCTTTTCACTCATTAATTCGTTTTCTCCACCTCACTCCATTAACTCATTTCCGTAACTACTTCCATCACTCCATTATATAGCCAGCACTTCATTCCACAAACAGAGATATCCTTATCACCGTGAGCAGAGCAAAAGGGTATATCAGTTTGAATATCAAAGAACTATCATCATGGGCAGAGATTGAACATTATCACTGTAAACGCAGAGGTATAGCAGTGTGGAATTTGAAGCCATTTATCACCGAGAGACAGAGGCATATCAGTCTGAAATTTCAATGTCAACCAGAGGCATATCAGCTCGAAGCTTGAAGCCATTTGTCATTGTCAACCAGAGGCATATCAGCTTGAAGCTTGAAGCCATTTGTCACTGTCAACCAGAGGCATATCAGTCCGAAGTTTGAAGCCATTATCACCAAGAATCAGAGGCATATCAATTCGAAGGTGAAAGTTATTGTTTCCGTGGGCAGAAAGAATATTGATTTGAACATTGAAGAAGCAATTATGGGTCTTATTGTAAGAACCGAACCAATGGGTACAAAATAGTTGGAAGGATACCCTCAATGTAAAGAAATGTTGCAACAGGTAGGAGGGCTACAATTTCTTGAGAAATTTAATGGCTTCCACAAAGAAGTCACTAAAACATTTGCAAGATCATTTAGAGGAGCTGAGGTTGAAGTGGGAGATGTCAAATTCACTGTCACTGAAGTTTTCATTGTAGAAGCTACAGGATTGCTTAGAAATGGAGAAAGATGGTTCAAAAACAGAGAATTCCATAATGAATCCTGGAAGCAAATTCTAAAATCACCAGGTATGGATGTCACTGTGTTTAAGAAAGGAATTCCAAGTTCTGCATTGAAAAATAAATGGAGAAACATACTACTTATTCTGTAAAAATTTATTACATGTGAGGGTAGATATGGCACATTTTATGTTTACCACATTAGACTGATAATGCATTTTCTGGGGGAAGACTTAAACCTACCCTATTTCTTGCTTCAAAGTTTGAAAAAGATGGCTTCCTATGTTCAAAGAAGGGTTCAATTTTTAGAGACAACTCTATACCATCATGGCTTGGTTAAGATTTTAATTGAACACCATTTAGCCAAAACAAATGATACGTGGGACAATTTCTTGATAAGAAATCATTTTGAAGAGCCAAAAGAACCCTCACCTGAACAACAGCCTACAAGGAGAAGCAGAAAATGGAGAGCTTCAAAAATTTAAATTGACAAAACAGTCCAAGAAAGTAGTGAGGAAATCATCTCAGAGAAGTTGACTCAAATCAAGAGACAACTTAAGAAAGAGAAGGTAATCAGGAAATCTGCCACAGAGAAAGGAGAGGGATATTCCCAGCCAAGAAGAAGCCATAGACTAAAGGGGAAACTAAGGAAAACTCAGATCAAACAAACAGGGGTGATAAATATAGAAGATGAGGAAACATCTATTGAAGAAGATGTTGAAAAGGATTTTAATGAAGGAACCCCTGAAATTGACCCTGCTCAGCAAGAAGTCTATGACTATGTTGAAACTTTGGAAAGGAAAGCTTCAGAGAGTAGAGAGAGAACCCCTAGTCCTCCACTGTCTGAAATAGATGTGTTAAGAAGGGATAGGTATGAGCTGGAAATACTTAATAGACACATCAAAAATGAGAATGACATTCTGAAAGAAAAAGTCAAACTCAAAACTGATATGAACTCAACCTTATCTCTACATATAGACAAAGTGGATAAGGCTAATGAAAAGTTGAAAAAGAGGAACAAGAAGCTAATCAGGGCACTTACCAACTTAAGGTTCAAACTTGTCATCAGAAAACCGAGAAGATATTTAGCTTCCAGACAAAGGAGAAGGAGAGGATTAGATGTTCTTGCAGAAGTCTCTGAGTTTATGGAATAAGTTGCATGAGGACATGCAAGAAGTCAGCAGTGGGGGTATGTTGAGCCTCAAGATTGTGCTTTCTTTCATCTTAATTTACCTCATTTTCCTTTGTCCATTGTTATCCCAGACCCAATTGATCAATGAATTTAGTTAAAATTACTTTTAGAATGATTAACATGGCTGACTTGCTAAGTTTTGTGATTTTTTTCATTGTAATGCATTTTGACCAGAACTAGCTGCAGAATGCAGACATTCCGTAGCTAACCGGAAATTCTGCAGTTGTCTTCACGTTTGGGTATGTTCCAGGTGGCCTCTCAAGAAAAACCGCATATGGGTATATTCCACGTCGTGTCTACATTGTTCGTTGCTCACCATGAAGGAAAAACTGAATTCTGGATATGGTTTTGGTACGTGGGAACACATTTAGGAAGGCAGACTTCTAATAGGACTGTCTTAGTCCAGATGTCCTTTTCCTTTTCACGTTGCCACTTCAAGAGTCCTAATGTGATTTTGATAAGGAAAGAAAATGATCCTGGAATTGTTGCAAGTCTTGTTATGTACATTTGTTATATAAACACTTGGGAAACCGAGAGCTAGGCTAGATTTTGCTCTAGATTTTGCTTAGATTCTGTGCTACATTTCTGAAGATGCAGATTGCTCTGTTCAAGTTATTTCTCCTTTAATGAAGCAGACAGTATTGTTTTGAAAGCGTTGATTTGATTTGGATTTAGATTCCGTCTGGTGGTAGACGACCCCTGCCTCATGCACGGATTTATTTGCGAAATTTAGATAAGTATCTTAGCTGCCTTTACGTTTTTGAAGTTGAATTCGTAGTTGTTTTCATTAGCTACTATAGTTATACTCGTTCTAAAAACTCTTCCAAAAGAAGAAGCTCTTCCAAAAGATCATGATAATGAATGGGAAATGGCTATAGTGTTGTAGGATTTAATTGTAATCTCTTTTGTTCACCATCACAGTTATACTTATGCTAAACACTCTTCCAAGAAATCCTTATGATGTCTTAAGCATGATTGTGATCCTAAACGCTTCAGTTGTGTGTTTTCACTAAGTACCATAGTTGTTCATAATGATGGGTAGAAGATAGCTATGATACCTTAGTTTTTAATTTCTTTCAGTCTTTATGTTTGCATTTGCACTAAATTGTACAGTTAGGATTGTTCTAAGAAACTCTTCCAAAATACTAATCATGATGGACAAACAAACTGTATAATTCCATAGAATAATGCATGATAGCTTAGTTAGGATACTCCGGAGTCTAATTGCATTTAACTCATGCTCAGTCATTTTGTTTTGAGTTTGATAATGACTTGTTAGTTCAACATTGTTTTAGACTAGTGATATCTTAAGTTCAGTTTTAGCTTAACTCATTGCATTTGCACTCCACATTTAGTTGTCATCCACTGCATATTAGATTACTTCAGTTGTTAAACTTAACAAAACAGCCTTCATTATTTACAAACCTCTTCTTGTTCCAAATCTATAATTGATTCATAACCATATGAACAGAAGACAGTATCATTTCAAGGCCTGGAGTACTTTTTGCAACTTCCTTATCATTTCACAAACACACCTTTCCTCAAAAGACTATTTTAAAAATCTATAACCTTGAGTGAAGTGTAGTGGTATCAAACTAAGTTGCAGAATAGAGTTAGGAACTAGTCTTAAAGTAGAGATCTTATGATGGTATCAATGTTTTACTCCAAATATGCTTCAACAAATCTCTAATCATGGATAACATGTTGCATCATTATAAGTTAGTTGATTTAATTGTTTATATTAGGAGAATTTGTATACTTAGCTGACCATTTCTCAAACTCTCCCAAAAACACCTTTTGATAAAAGAATTGGACAAGTTAAGTTTGTGTTTTGATTCATTTCCTTAAAGTCATTATCAAGCTTTTTTTTTGCTTAGTAATTGTTTGGATTTGATTCTGTTTCAATATCTGCAATTGCATTTGTCATTTGTCATCAACCAACTAGGCTTCATTCTGTTTTTAATCATTAGCTTCCTTCCACTAGCTTTCTAGTCATTTTCCTTGTGAACATAAAACTACCAAAAGACCAAAAACATCATAAAACACTAAACACAATGCATTAAGAAACAAACACCTAGGTACATACAGTACACTTCACTTCTGCAGTTTACCAACCCTGGTTGACAATTAAATGAACTCAATTTAGAAGACTAGGTTGAGACCAAACAGTAAGTCCCCTCCCTGTCAAAAACCATCCTCACCAACTTAATGGCAATCGGGCCTGCATACCAGATGGGATACCTAAACCAAATGGTGTATAGTATAATTAGTATTCTACACTGGAGAAGTGCCCTTACTGTTGGTGATACATTTTCGAAAGTCAACAGATGTTTACTATGTACCCAATTTCAAGCATAATTTCTTGAGTGCTGGTCATTTAAATGTACATGATTATGATGTTAGCTTTCACAACACTACTTGCACGATTTCTAATCAACATAAATCTCTTGTTGCAAAGATTCATATGAAAAAGAACAGGTTGTATCAATTACAAATGAGATGTGAGAAGTTGTATGTACATAATGTTTCAATGTAAAGTGACAATGACTTGTGGAATTTGTGATATGGTCATTTACCTATTAAAAGTATGAGTCTATTGGAAAGACAGTCTATGGTGAAAGGTTTTCCAACTTTGTTTGACTATATCTCTTCCTGTACAAGTTGTATAATGGGTAAACATAAGCGAGATAGTTTTTCATTAGCCTCTTATAGAGCCAAAGAACAACTAGAGTTAGTGCATACATATTTGTACAGTCCTATGCAAGCACAATCAGTAGGTGGCAGATTCTATTTTCTTACATTTATTGATTACTTTAGTCGGAATATTTGGGTGTATTTCATCAAATAAAAATATGAAACATTTTCCAAGTTCAAGAAGTTCAAAGCTGAAACTAAAAAATAGAGTGGCAAGTTTATTAAAGTTCTCAGGTCTGATAAAGGAGGTGAGTATGAATCTAACGAATTCATTTATTTTTGTAAACAAAATGGTATTAAAAAATAGACGACAACCAATTATACTCCACAGCAGAATAGATTTGCAGAAATAAAGAATTAGACAATTATGAATATGGCTCGAATTCTGCTGAAAACACGAAATTTGTCTAAATATTTATGGGTTGAAGCAGTTGCATGTTCGGTATATATTTTGAATAGATCGCTAACTTCTAGTTTTCAAAGTCTTGTACCTGAAGAAGGATGGAGTGGACAAAAGGTAAGTATTTCAAAGTTTCGAGTATTTGGTTGTATTTATTTCGCTCATGTTCCAGAAAAATTAAGAAATAAGCTTGATGATAGAAGAAAAAATTATATCTTTATAGGGTATAGTGACCAATCTAAAGCATAAATATTGTTTAATACAATTAATAAGAAGTTTTTCGTAAGTCAAGATGTGAAATTTATGGAAGATAAATCTTGGAATGAAATGGAGAAAAATACTTGTCCTAATCCTTTTATTATGTTAGACGAACATCAAGCACCTACAACTAGCACTCCAAGATTACATTTTCAATAAAATTCTAGTAGTAGTTCATCAAGAAATAACATTTCATCATATTTAAGTGAGTTTGATTCTAATAATCCAAAAATGAGAATATTAAGTAATATTTATGCACAAGACGATATTGATGATGTTGTAAATTTTGAATTTCTCTGATTTCAACCTACTTGTTTTGAAGAGGCTATAAAGGAAAAAGAATGGGTAGATGCAATGAATAATGAACTCGATGCTATTGAAAGAAATCAAACTTGAGATATTATTGATCTACCCGATGATAAAAATTACATAGGTTTCAAATGGGCTTATAAAACTAACTTAAATGAGAGAGGTGAAGTTGATAAACACAAAGCAAGATTAGTTTCCAAATTTTTTTCACAACAACCTGGCATATATTATGGTGAAACATTTTCACCTGTAGCAAGAATTGATATTGTTCGATTTATATTAGCCATTGCAGCACAAAACAAGTGGCCAATTTACCAAGTGGATGTAAAGTCTGCTTTTTTAAATGGTGTATTGAATGACGAAGTGTATGTTGATAAGCCACCTAGTTTCAAAATCAAAGATAAAAAACATAAGGTGTACAGGTTGAAGAAAGCATTGTATGGCTTGAAGCAAGATCCAAGAGCTTGGTACAATAGAATAGACCACTACTTTCTAAATAATGGTTTTAGAAGGAGTGACCATGAACCAACCTTATATATCAAGTATGATCATCAAGGTAATATACTGAAATTATATCTTTATGTTGATGACATAATTCATACAGGTAACATGCAGTTAGATGAATTTAAAAATGCAATGAAAAATGAATTTGAAATGACAGATCCTGGATTAATGAGATACTTATTAGGTATTGAAGTGAAAAAAACACATGATGGTATCTTTATGGGTCAGCAAAAGTATGGCTTGAAGCATTGTATGGCTTGAACCAAGATCCAAGAGCTTGGTACAATAGAATAGACCACTACTTGCTAAATAATGGTTTTAGAAGGTGTGACCATGAACCTACCTTATATATCAAGTATGATCATCAAGGTAATATACTGAAATTATATCTTTATGTTGATGACATAATTCATACAGGTAACATGCAGTTAGATGAATTTAAAAATGTAATGAAAAATGAATTTGAAATGACAGATCTTGGATTAATGAGATACTTATTAGGTATTGAAGTGAAAAAAACACATGATGGTATCTTTATGGGTCAGCAAAAGTATGCTACTGAAATTTTGAATTTTTTTAAGATGGACAAGTGTAAACCAGTGGATACTCCTATTGAGGTTGGTACATATTTAAGTAAATATGATGTGGGTACTGCTGTTAGTTCAAAATTCTATAAGAAACTTGCTGGTAGTATTATGTGTCTAACTCCTACTAGACCTGATATAGCATTTTCAGCTAGTTATATTTCCAAGTTTATGGAATATCCTAAAGATTGTCATTATAAAGCTGGAAAAAGGGTGTTAAGATACATTGCAGGTACAACTACTTATTTTCTATGGTATACATCCTCTACATATAGTAAGCTTGTTTTTTATACATACAGTGATTATGCGTGATGTATTGATGATCGGAAAATGACTAATGGATATGTTTTTCTATTTGGCAGGTATTTAATTTCATGGTCATCCAGAAAACATCCCATAGTTGTGTTATCTTCAACAGAATTCAAGTACGTTGCAACAAATACATCATGTCAAGTAGTGTGGCTGAAGAGACTTCTCTCTGATTTTGGATATACAAAAAATGAACCTATTTTAATCTTTTGTGAGAACACTTCCGCTATTTCCTTATCGAAGAAAAATGTATTTCATCAGAAAAGCAAACATATCGACACTCGTTTTCACTTAATCCATGAACTTGTTAAGAATGGTGATATTGTTCTCAAATTTTGTGATTCCAAGGAATAGTTAGTGGATACCTTCACCAAACCACTAGGAAAAGTTAATTTTGAATTTCAAATTCAGAAGTTAGTCATGAAACAATGTAACCCTAAAGATTAAGGGGGAGTGTTAAAAGATTAATTACGAGTTAAATAATTAGCTTCTTGAGGATTAGTTAGAAGTTAGTTTGTTAGTTATAACTATCTATCAATGTATATATATGTCTTCATAATGAAACAATTTTGATGAGTTTTCTCTCATCAATTTGGTGTTTTCTCCTCTCTGCGTGTCATAAATTTTTCATTGGAATTCTCATGCTAGGCAATGTGAGAGGGTGTGTGTGCATGGTAGTAGAGTAGTGGTGTGTGTGGAACAAGTAGAAGATATTGAAGAGAGGTGTGCATGTAACTCGAATGGCCTTTAAGATGAAAAAAAAATACTGCACATGGATCCCAAGACCTTGGATTTGAACAAAAGGTGAGACAAAATCCTTTTGAGATGTAGCAACCCATGTGGATCTATGGTTGCCCAATTTTTTGGGAAGTCAGTGTTGTAGCTTTTAGTTATATTTAGAGGGCTTGAAGGAAATTACTAACAAATCATTGTTGGATATATGCATGATAAACACCATGGAAGGGTTAATACCTAGAGATTACTCGATCAAAGAAGGACTTTTTTTATGCTATGCAAGCTCAGATGGACACATTGTGAAAGATAATAGGCCTTGGCTTAGTGGTTGGAAAGAAAAATATTGAATTCTTGCATATGAAGGAGATAATCATTCATGTTCTCTACCACAATGAATACTTGACATTATGTAGGTGATTTCCCCCTCAAGGCATCAAATTTTCCTTGAAGTAGCCAACAAAAAGAAAACCTGTAGTGTAATCGATCCTACAGTTGAATGGAGAGTAGCTCTCTCTCATTCAATGTCTAGCAAACTTGTGTAAACAAATAAATGTAATAATCTTCTCTGATAATGACATGAAATTGTTGTTCAATGTCTCATAAATATTTCTCCATTGGTTACTATATATGTTGTAATGATGATATGAAACGATATGTGATTGTGTAAGTTTACTAGTTGTGATTTTATTTATGTTTGACCTCTGAATACCTAAGGATTTCCTTGAAATTTTTTTCCCATGAGAAATAAGAAAGGTTGTGGCCAATGGAATTTATATGTTAACTTGATATTTAAGACTCTTTAACTATCTCTATTATGTGAATGTATCTGACTAGGCATAAAGTGGAAGGGAACAATTGTGTTGTATCCCATTATGGTAATAAGAATAATATCAGGTATTCCCTTGATTGGAGACCCTGGGTAAGGTTTTTTAAGGCCTATTGTGACAAATCTAAGTGGAGGTTTTAGACATTTTCATTAAGGAATTATGGGGATATTTTTATACCTTGTGTTAAGTCATAATACTAGCTATTTTGTTTGTAAGTTGTGGAGGTAGAGGTCTGAGGATCGCAACCCAAAATAGTGAGAGGAACTCACCACAATTGGAAGAAGTAGTAGACTTAGTTATGGCCATATCTGTGTTTTTATTATGAAAATTCTAGGTTGAAGAACATTTCTTTGGAGGCTTTTAAAGGTTGAAGAAGACATATGAAATTCTCATAAGTATTCTATGCAGGCTAATTCCTTGTTAATAATTAGTTCAAGCTTTTGAATAGACTAGAATTTTGGTGAGAGTTCAAAGTTTTAGGAATGTGATTCCCTATTCTCAAGTTGATTAAAAAATTTGGGGATTAGAAGCTTGGTGGTATTTTCAAAGTTTTAGGGATGGATTCAACCTATTCTCATGTTGATTCAAAAATTTGGGGATTGGGGTATCAATCATAGAAATTCTCATCCTTGCAATTAGTTGTAGAAGGAGCTTAAGTGCAATATATCTGGGCATCTACAATCTTTTACAACAACCTTATTCCCATGTAGCTAAATTAAAAATGAAAATTTAGAAGGTGGTTAAGTGTTGTAGATGTATATTAATGCCAGGTTATTTTAATTGTAGTGAAGAGGGTGATATCCAATTATTCAAGCATTTGGGGGTTCATGCAAGGGATTCTTTTCAAAGGGGATATATGTCAGATGTCTTATATGGTAGAATCCGATGCATTGGAACTTGAAGGAGGAATGGTAGGATTAATTTGGAGCACACGTGTGCATGAATTGTGGAAAATTACTTAATATAATATTTTGAATGTGGAACCTAAGCATTAGCACTTGGAGGTAGTAGAAAAATATGTACCCAGGTAACTAGAACAAATCTATGTGAGACTTGGATGTTAGATGCTAGAGTGACCATCCATGTATGAGTCATGTGGACCCATGCGAGCAACTCTTGAATCCTACAAGTAGCATGAGTTGACATGGCATGATGACATGTGTCAATATGGAATGATAGTGTGTCATGATTATTGTTGGGTCTTGTAATTGTTATATTTTCTTCCATGTAATTTATTAAGTTTTTATAATAATTCCTTGTTCTTGTTGACTTATATTCATATTATTTTCTCAATATGATTTAAAATTTGGTAAAATTCTATTTTTTCATATAATTATTTTTAATGAGATAAACCAAATATGTTTATGTTAGGTCCCTATAATACTAGTGTAGCCCCTTATTTTTATTGTTAGTGTAGTCCCAATATTGTTATTGTTGTGCCCATGTATTCCCCATATTGTTATTATTGTGCCCCATAGGTGTATCCCCATTATTGTTATTGTTGTGCCCATATGGTCCCCATATTGTTATATTGTAACCCCTTAGACTCCTATATATAGAAGGTAGGTTTCGTCATTTGTATCATCCAAGAATTGTTCATTTATGTAATGTAAAGGAGGTTTCCCCCTCAAAGAGGCTGATTTATAAGTTTTTGATCTCTCTTTTCTTCTATTTTGTGAGCTCGTTGCATAAAATTTGGTATCAGAGCATGTGATTCTAGGGTTTTGCTTCTTCAAATAGGTCATTTTGGTATTTTCGCTTACATTTTTTCAATAAGGCTTCGTAAGTGGAACGTTTTACCATGTGGAGCCAAAATCTTAATGAACTTCATGTAAAAAATTTAGTTCTGGTTTTCAATATTTTTAGAGATATGATCTATAGAAGTTAGGGTTGTTGCAGGCTCCAAAATTTCATCTACGACAGGTGATTGAGGGAAAATTGTCATAAATTTCATTTTAGGAATCAAAAAGGAATTATGTAAATGTTGGATGAAATTAAATGGACTTTACTTTCTTGTGTATTGATTTCAGATCCGAAGATCGAAAAAGTGACACGTGGCATGCCATACAAGTTCGCTCTACTAAACCAGTCCATAATTAGGTCATTGTGGGAGATTGGGCATAAATTTAACTTGAAGAATCTAAATTAGTTCTTGCTTATGGAATGGGAAAGAAGACTCAGAGGGATACAATAAGACCAAATTTCAAACCTTGGGGATTTAAAATGACACAGATATATCACGTTCAATATCGACCTCCTCAAAAGAAAGAAAAAGGTGTGTGGTTTTATATATATATATATATATATATATATATATATATATATATAAATTGCATAACTTTTTATTAAAAAATAAGTTTGAAGTGGGGCATATCAAAGCATAGATATCTATATTGGGTTCTAAAGTGCCTCCAAAAAAATAATTCTACGTACATTAAGCCCTTAAAAAACTCTATTATGATGCATGAAGAGGAATTGAATTGCTTCCTATATCTAGCACTAGAGTATCAAGTGATGGTTGAAAATGGAGGAACTATAAATTGCTTTGGAAAGTTCCATAATATCAAAATAGCCATGGGGAAATATGTATTGAATAACCCAATTCTTGTAATTCCAATGGGTGGTGTTGGTGTTGTATTAGGAGTTCAATGGTTACAATCTTTGAGGAAACCATGAAATATAATTAGCTCTAATGGCATGAAAAAGATTCTAAATAATGAACAACAAGGTGTAATTTCATAATTATGCTCACTAGAGTTTCAAACATCAAAATCATCTTTAAGAGACAATTCTAAAGTTCAAACAATGGAATATCACACCAAGCATCAACAACAAGTCCTCCAACTCTTAAAGGATAACCTAAATTTCGTGAAAAATCGAATGAAACAAAAATCATATCAATATCACAACGAAAAAAGTTTTGATGTAGGCGACTGGGTATTTTTACGGCTATAACCATACAAACAAATGTGTCTCAAGCAAGATAAGAAGGATAATAAATTATTGCCAATGTACTATGGTCCTTACAAGGTGTTGCAAAATATTGGTACTATGGAATACACATTAGAGCTTCCTGCATCTTCTCGAGTGCAACCAATTTTCCATGTTTCATGCTTAAAGAAGGTTATAGGTAAAAAATTCCAGTTCAAACAATATTTTCAGAACTTGACGAGGAAGGAAAAATCATATTGGAATCTGAAGAATTCATGGAAACAAGAACTTGGAAGCTACAAAATCGATCAATTTCAGAGTATCTCATCAAGTGGAAGAACTTACCCACTAAGGATTCCATATGGGAGGATGATATTTTATATAGAAGCATCCAAAAGTAATCAAGCGTTGAGGACAACACTTTTTTGAAGGAGAGTGGCATGTTTGGTCCCTATAATACTAGTGTAGTCCCATATTTTTATTGTTAGTGTATGCCCATTATTGTTATTGTTATGCCCGTGTAGTCCCAATATTGTTATTATTATGCCCCATAGGTGTAGCCCCATTATTGTTATTGTTGTGCCCATGTGGTCCCCATATTTTTATATTGTGACCCCTTAGACCTATATATAGAACGTAGGTTTGGTCATTTGTATCATCCAAGAATTGTTCATTTATGTAATTTAAAGGAGGTTTCCACCTCAAAGAGGCTAATTTCTAAGTCATTGATCTCTCTTTTCTTCTATTTTGTGAGTTGGTTGCATAAAAATATCTTTATAATTGAGCTAATAATTCGTTGAATGATATAGTGTTGAAAATGGGGGTTGTGAAAATATATGGAGTATGATCGTGTTGAAAGAGTTCATGCCTAATTCAAGCGAATTTGTTTCTAATTTAAAAATTAGTTATGAGACAGAATTATTGGTTTCTTTTTTGAGGTTAGGAGAGTTAACCTAATTTAATAAGAATGTTATGAGAATATTCAATTCTCAGGAACGTTCCTTATTCTGCAAATTTTATGTTATAACTCTCCTTTTTGTAATATCAAAACAAGGGAATTTACCTCTTGTGTTTTGGGGTTGTACGTTTTGTAAAAACATAACTAAGGACAAATATTTTGACTATAATAATTTGTATGAAGAATTATAGTGCAAAGACTTTTTATTTGAATTTTGAATTATCAATTACTTCTTAAATTGAATTTATTTTAGAGGCATTCTGACTCCAAGCAGTTCAGGCCCGCTTTTTGGATGAAGCATTGTCTTATCCATGTAAAGTAAATTAGATTAACATTTTGTTGTTTCCTTAGTAGACGATAGTCGTTTCTTTGATTTATCATTATTGTTTCTTTAATTTTATATTTTTTTTCTTTATTGTTGTTTCTTGATGCAATTATATTAATTATATATTCTTTTATGAATGGTTAGATCATTGATAATTCTAGAATTGAGATTAGTTATGTTTTTTCTTAGTTAGAACATTTTTTTAACAGTTAGTTGTGAATTTGAATTTCCTTTTCATAATGAGATTTGGTTTCGTTAGATATAAAATGATTTATTGAAAATTAGGAATAATCTTCTTTCCCAAGAAACATTTATGTTCTAGATTAACTCATATTATACCAACATTTTCTCTTGATAGTATCTTGCATAGATTTCCCAACTTCCTTGAGATAGAAACATAGATCCTTTGGTTGATAGATTAATTTTCTATACTTGGTTGTTTTTAAGCAATAAATAGTCTTGACATTTTGGCGCCATTGTCAGGAAGGCTATCAAAAGAGTGTTATCATACTAATGACTGGTTGTATATGCATACCTAATTCCTTGGTGGTTGGATATTAAAGACGAAAGGTAATAACCTATGCACACACCCTCAAATAAACTTGTGGTTGTGTATGTGTTGAGAAATAAATGCATGTAGGTATAGTGTTTGATTGCTCTTTTCTTGATAATTACTTGTGATTTATGTTGGATTATTTTAATTCCTTATTAGATTATATTTCATCAAGAAATTTCCAAATTAAATGTATATCAATATCACAAGAACAAGAAATACTAGATGTAGGCACTCATCCAGGGAAAAACCCAGTCCAACTCTTCCACTAGTATATTCAAATCAAGATGAGACAATACAAGACCCTTTAGACCTAGAAAAATACCTCCTCCAATCACCAAGTCAACCCTTCCTTCAATTAAATGATATCTGTCAAAGTTTCCAAGTGTTAGATCTTCAAATGCAACTTCAATCCATAATTTCAGCCCCAAGTTCAAAATTTTGGCCCTCAACTTCAGAATTTTAGACTTGCAATTAATTCAGAAATTTCGGCCCCAAATTCAGTCCATACACCCTAAAAGAATTCACACATGTGAGAGAGAGATGCCCAGAAACTTTGATATTCCTTCTTTCTTGTATTAGGTCTTATTCTTCTGCACTTCAGTCACTTTTTCATCCTCTTTCTCTTTGTAGATTGAACTTGTTGAGTGTGTTTCGAAAGGATTCGAGAAGCCTCTATTTATACTGATTCCATGAGGTTAAATTGCTTCCAATAGGGATGTCTTCTCCAGGACATGTCTGACTTGGTGAGGAGGGACAAAATGACTACTTTGACTAAAAAAAAAAATTCTTTACATGATACAAAATCCCAAGAAGGTTTTAATAAATGTGACAATGACTCTTTTGGCTCTTGAAAAAACCTAGAAGCCTTCAATGGAGGCTATGGCCTAGAAAATAAATGAAAGAGAATGAAACCCATGATTAAATAATAATTTTCTTTTACAATAAATTTGTCTTTTGAAAAATACAATTATGAATACTGACACTAATTACATTATTCAATTCTCCCTCTTATCTAGGGAGGTATTCATAATGACATATATACAAAGGTACATGGAAGAATTCAATCTGATATACCCTATGAAGAGTCATAGCACACATAATGGTACAAATTAGATACCTGACCAAGGTATCTAAACATGTGGGACTAAGGTGTGTTCCAAGATTTAGCCTCTCTAGGTACCATTATGCTTTAATTCTAACACCAACTTAGGGATCTAGGTGTGTATTTGAGGTCAGAGCTCTAAGACCAACGCCACCCTCCCTACTTCAGGATGTATACATCATCACATGCTTACCATATATCCTCCCAAGAATCTTGTTTCCACAAGATGATTCATCTCTCCTTATATAATAAATCTATAATAACAACCAATCCAATAATGCTTTTGAAATATTCAAACTTCTTATTTTGAAGAGATTTTGTCAACAAGCTAGCTACCTATTCATCTGTCAGAATATAATGTAGCTTCAAGACCCCATCCTGTGAAAAACTTATAATGTAGTGATACTTGTTATTGATATTATTTGTAATGGCATGAAACACAAGGTCTTTAGACATCTTGATGCTACTTTGATCATCACAATTTATCACTGCAGGATCTAGTGGATTTCCAAACAAATCCGACAAGAGTTTTCTTAACCAAACTACTTTTTTTCCTAATTCACATGCAATAACATATTCAACTTCAAAACTACTTAAAGAACCAAGATCTAATTTTATACTCATCCATGTAATCATTGCATATCCCAAACTTAAACAACTATTGATAGTGCTTCTTCCATCAGTCTCACTGCCACCCCAATCAGAATCGGTAAAAAATATTAATTTAACTTCATTTCCATCATTCTTCAGGCAGTAATGAATTGTTCCATGTAGCTATCTCAATATACGCGTGGAAACTATACAATGGTCATGACTAGAATCCAACTCAAATTGACTAAGAATGTTTACAACAAAGCATATTTCAAGTCCGATATTCACAAATTACATCAAAGAGCCCACTAACTTAAGATAGCTTGTAGGATCAACGCGGATAGAGTCGAAGATTCTCAACTAATTTAGATTGTGATCATGGGAGTAGTCATAGGCTTGGAATCCATCATAATAAAATTTTGTAACATCTTTATTATGTACTTTCCTTGACCAAGATATATCTCATCGGGGTTTTGCCAAACTTCCAAGCCCAAATAGTAGTGCATTAGTCCCAAATATTTCATTTCAAATTTAGTCGCCAGTAATTTCTCACATTGTAGAATTATGCACTCCACACCTGTAATAAATATATCATCCACATATATAATTATATGTTGGGTGTGTGTTATATTCTTTCCATTACTAGTTGTATGTGTGGGGGGTGACAATTTCCCCTATTCATTGTGTCTAGAGCAACAGGGTGGTCACAGGGTGATCCAGGTGGATATTGGTGGCTACCCACCTATTCCACCTAGACTTATAGTCAATTTCA
This sequence comes from Pinus albicaulis, assembly GCA_034641835.2. Taxonomy (NCBI): domain Eukaryota; kingdom Viridiplantae; phylum Streptophyta; class Pinopsida; order Pinales; family Pinaceae; genus Pinus; species Pinus albicaulis. The sequence continues at coordinate 743,286,789 of CM076579.1, forward strand.
TCAATTTTATTTTTTATAGCAACATTTACTATTTTTAGCATTTTTTCGGGTCTTGAACTTCCAAAGCAGTTTTGACCCCCTAAAAAACCTTTTTTTTAAGGTATGCAACAATCTCGTAGCCATTGGTACGAATCTACAGAAAAAACTATAGTACTCGAAGAGATATTTCTGATGATATATTGTATGCGCCAAAAGAAAATAATATGAGAAAGTTACGACCTCAGGAAGTTGGCTGCCCAACTAATCCCAACGAGTTCCACAAACTCTTGGAATTTCATCTCCTAGGGTTAGGGTTTTCCTTTGTTGTTAAATAATAAAAAGTGTCTTGAGCCTCATTGTAACATTGTTTAGAGGCCTGTAGCCTACACATCTCTTCTTATAGATAAGCTACCAATTCCCTAGCTAGTTTATTTCCATTTTTTCTGTAAGTATATTTCAGTTATTTGATATTAATGAAATGAAGTGTTATTTCTGATACATATTTGCATTTATGTGTATTTATGAATTTTATTGTATTCTCACATAAGTTCAGATTAGTGGTATCAAAGCAGTCTTCTCTTTCTCGATCCTTCTTTGCATGTCCCCAATGAGGTCAGGGTATAAGGAGTTAGGGCTCGATCTGGTTAACCCTTTGTAAGATCATCCTTGTAAACCTTGATAACCTCCCATGGTGGAGGAAAAGAAGACGAGGGAGTAGGATATCCTATCAAAATATTTCTCTAGGAGGCCCTCGAGAAATAAAGGAACGTGATGATGGATAAATTTTCCCAAATCCTTCAACTACCCACTAGTGATGTATCTACATCCAACAACCACTCTGGAGGCACCACTCCTTTTAAGATACAAGTAAACTTTTGCATTCCCATATATGAGGGACAAATAGTTGTAGAAATCATAGATAGATGGTTGTATCTATTAGAAGGATATTTCTTGGTTCATGACTTTTACAATCAGGAAAATATTACTTTTTCACTCCTCAAAGTTGCCCCCATGTCAAGGACTAGTGTGAAACCTACTGTGAGAAAAAGTATGAGAGGAAACCCTCTATGGTCTCGGCCGCACCCACTTGGGACTCATTCTGATAAACTATCAAGGAACAATGTTATATTGTGGGGAGCTATGAGGACAAGTACATACAATGGACTAGGCTATGACAACAAAGTGATCAAGATGTGCATGTGCTATTTAATTGTTTCCATACCCTACACATAAAGTTGGGTATCAAAGATTTAGAGAAACATTTTGTGTTGAAGTACCGTAGTTTTCTGCACAGATATATTCAGGAGGAAATGGAGTTCCTCGACATCTCGCTTGGTGCAACATACTAATATGTTGCCAAGATTGACTAGGAATTCAAAAAGAATAATTGAGATTTTGGATATGTGAATCAGAAACAAGGGAAAGGTGCCCCCAACCCACAAAACAAAGGACAAAGACAAGGAGGGGCGACCCAGGACAACCTTCCAAATCCACAAGAAAATAACAACGTTGTTGTTTAACTATATTAATCACTGTTAAATGAATAAAATGGTACACATAAATTATTAATCCAGGGACATCTTTTATTTCAATGACAGTCGCACTGTCTGTGCCGATACATAAAACCAGAAACAAATCCAAATAAAGAAAATCGTTGCTGAATTAAATGCTAGAAGAAATGACTCATGCATAAATAAAACGATCTACAGGAATGTAATCATGCCTCAATTAATCCGTACCTAGCATGCCACAAAAAAATTACCCAACTGGTATCTCTAATCACATATGTGTAACAACATATATAATATTGAAATTGAAGCAGATCTACTCACAACTAGAAAAAAAACAACAACACTTCCACCGATATATAAAACAAATAAGAAATATGTACAGCTACCTTAACCGCTACAATCCCTACTAAAGATGAGGGCCCTTCCTCCCTAACAGGGCGCAAGAAGAGAAATAACTTAAATAGAAACTAAACCAGATATTGCATGTAACAACAACAACAGGATAACTTGTATTAATGTGACCAAAATTACAAAGCCAAAGTAATATTTTTCTCCGCTCCTTTCGACCTCAAGGGTCGAGAATTATATAGTGGTTACATATTCATAAAAATGAGGGATGGATCAGTCATGAGAATCTTATGATTCTCATGTTGATCAAAATATAATACATATAGTTACAACCACTTCTTAATAAAAATTATGACTAGAAGAATGTAGATTACAATCAATAACGCCTAAAGGATGTTATCCTAAAATAAAATACATAATGACTTCTACAGCTATTGTGGAAAATCATAGTTGTAGCGTAACAACAATAAAGGACAGGTTGGCATTAGAATTTGACGATATCCAGTTAGCGGTACAACTGTAACAACAGTTCATCTAGTGGGTTTGTAACAACATCATGATGTAACAACACTCCTTTAACTGCTCCTGTACGCCTCATGCTCTAGATCTTTGGTACTAAAAAATAACATCTAGAAGGACAAAAAAAGACTAGATAGCTTCACCAAACATTCATCCTCAGTTAGTCATAAAAAAGACACGATACATCATAATAATCAATGAGATGGAAAGATAATGAAAATAAGGTGAAACAACACTGTTTAAGATATAAAGGTAGGAAAAATACGCAAAGATAGTCCCAATGGTTGTAGTCACAAGGTAAAATAGGGGAAACAGATGTAGGAAATAAGTACAAAACTGGAACCCAACATCTCCCCCCTGCTGAAGAACTTGCATGTCCTTATGTAAAATCTCATTTGCCATGAGAATATCTCTGGTACAGGTCAATGATGTCATAAGCACTAAATGTATCTTCATCTACAGACCTGTACCCTTGAGTAGCCATTAGCTATCATACCCAAGACTCTTATTGGCAGCCAGATCAAAGGGAACTTGAACCTTAACCCAAGCTAGGAAGTGCCAAGGTTTTGTATCATCTGTGCATATGTTGGTACATGTGTAACGACTACCACAAAGTTATAAAATGCAAATGGGTCCCCCTTCAGTAGCTCAACATTGCTGGATTCTACGCATTTCAAGCACCTAGTCAGGGCTCGACTCTTCATTAATGAGATCTAATTAAGGAAGAAGTTCACAACCCTTCTTCTGTAAGTGGCAACGGGTTCCCTTATCCCACGAGTGCTCAAAATTCTCCTAAATTCCCGTCTTAACTCGGCGGCCCATCCTGGTTCTACCCAAATCCATAATGTTATCTTTTCTTCATTGGAATCCATAGATTTGGTGGAAAAGTGCCACTTAATCTGATTCTTCATGAATGACACAAAGGCTCGCAACTAAAAATCCCCCATGTAGGAGAATATAGTCACTACCATTTTCATACTTACGTTCTCACAAATGATATTATGAAATAATAACTCACACAATAGGCTTTTTTCGTCAAAATCGGAATCACTAAAGAAATCTAAGAATGTGTGAGTGGAATAACACAGATAGGGCCTGTTCTCCATGAATACTTTTAACTAAAACAGGAAATAGTGTTCCCATAGAAAAATGGGGTAGGATGGGGAAGGTCACCTGCACCCCAATAGATTGAGGGCAAGGTCATGGAGTTTTTTCTTATCCATAGTTAGATCTTGAACCTGTTACTGTAACACCAATAGATATTCCTCTTGTTTCTTTACGACTTCCTTCCTCTTATAGTATTTCCAACCTTTCTTTAACTCTTCTTTCATCTATTTTTCCTATAAATCGCTTATATCCTTTTGATGTTATTTCAATCAAATCACCCCCTCCCGAAGGGAGATTTCTTCCTGTTTCCACTTTTGCAATTCAGATATTAACAAAATTTTCTCATAACTCCCTCCCACGACGGGACCCAGCGTTCCTCTGCATTCAATATCAACATCAATAATGGGTGTAAAAGCCTATGTTGAATGTGCTTGCTCCACCTCTACTACTGGTTCTTGTGTAACAACATCTTCATCAATGGGTTCTTGTGTATTAGCCCCTTCATTTTCACCTAGAGTAGCCTTTGTGTCCATTGCGGTTTATTCTGTAACAACAGTGACCTCCACAGGTTCTTGTGTATCAGCCTCTAGGTCAATTACTACATGAGGCTCTTCTTTAACTGTTGGTTCTTGTGTATCAACCTCTAGGTCAATTACTACATGAGGCTCTTCTTTAACTGTTATTTCTTGTGTAAAAACAGTATCCTTAGTAGGTTCTTATGTAACAGCCTCCCGAAGTTCTATTTCTATTTCCATTGGGCTGGTGTTTCCCCAATAACCTTATACCCTGCTACTGTTAGTCCTTAAGAACATGCCATGCATAAAGGTACCAAGATTTCCTTCCCCTCAAATAACATTTGTTTCAATTGTTCATTTTCATTTCTTTGATTTTAAATTTCTAAAAGCAGGACATGAGTTTTGTCCTTACCTAATGAGGAGGGTTCTCTTTCTTCTTCTTCTGATCCTTCTGCTTCTTTCTACTTTCTGGCTGTGGGAAACGTTTTTGTGGAAAAGTTAACTTTCACCCTCTGTTTTGGCCGTGTATCCTTGATTGGTTCGTTAGTGGGTTATTTTCCCATTCTGACCCTGACAGGATGAGTCTGGGTCTTAGCTTATGCCTGAATTCCTTATGAAGTCACAACCTATTTTATCTAGCTTATCCTAGGCATTTTTCACTTGAATTCTTCTCAGCTCCTTCCCTACTAGCTTAGGGCATCCAACACGATCAATTTCATAATTCCATGATTGGTCACACATGCTTCCGATGTGCTAATGTCTTCACCACCGCCACCAAATTCTTAATGTTTCCCAATAAGTAGAATGGAAGGTTAATATTTTGGTGGTGCCGAAGATGATTGAGTAGAGGGAAGTGATAATTAAAAATGATTGTGGATCTTCCCTCACAATTAGTGTATTTTATTAAACCCAAGGCGACATCTTCTGATGGCTGAGGGAGTGATAACCTGTTAATTCCTTCCTTTCTTTTCCAACTTTTATTCTCCTTCTAGGAAGTCTTCCTTCAAAGAGGGGTCATTGATTTTCCTGTTGAACCATCTTCGTCCCTCTACTGGAAATGTGGTTACTCGGGCGATCACTTCTTCCTTTACCTCAATTTGTAGGCTCCTGACTTGGGTCTGGTGGTTATTCAAATTATAAGTGAATTCAATTGCAACAGCCTCATCTAAGCCTTCCACTTTATGAAAATATTCAATCCACATGGCATCCCTAAATACCTGGTAGGCTTCCAGATAGTTCCGCAAGGTGTCCATGGAATCCGGCTCGTGTCTTATTACTGCTCCACCCATCTTGTTATTATTATGAATTCACTCCTTATTTCTCAACCCACTATAATGTCGTTGCACTGCTTATTTCCTCTCGACACCTTACTCTACTTATCCTGGTGAAGGGAGGTGACATGATTTACGGATTACCGAATTGTACTTCACACATTTCTTCATAAATGTCCCGTTATGGAAATTAATGGGTTCTAAGTACACATGCATTTTTATTCTGGAATTGGTAATAATTGGCTATTGTGCTATTCATTAGATGCATGCGGGGTTAATAATGGTTCATAACTATGGATTTGTTTCAATGATTACAAGATATAACCCCCCCTGCTTTAATGGTGACGACTGCCCACGGTCGTCATGGGAATATCATCACTTGCCATTAATCACCAAACTATTAGATGATGATGTTACCTTTTGAATGACATACCTGAAGCGACGTGGAGGAGGAATTTTAATTGGCAGCATACTGCTCGCAGTGATCGTGGCGGTCAAGCTTGGATAGCACAATTATTGCTACATGCGACGAAATAAGAAACAATGTTCATGGTTGTTAGATGATACATGTGTAATAACCAAGAAAGCCTTCGTATTATTCTTCAGAAAACATCATGATTAGGAGAGATAGATACAGAAAGAAAAAAAATGAATAACATCCACTTATAAAATGTATCAGTAAGGAAGTATGATGTTTTAGGAAAAGAAGAAAAAATGGGTGTAACAACTACCATAGGAGTGGTTTTCAACTGTTACAAATTGTCTAACGGCGCCCCAGAAGGAGTTTCTCACAATCAGATTTTTATTATGATTTTTATTTATGTTTAAAAAAAAAAAAAATTAAATAGGTGTAACAGCTACCACAAAGGTTGTTTTCAACTGTTGCACTTATTGGAATTTCAAATTTTAGGTTGCACAAGGGAACGTTCCCCTGCTGTTGTAACATGAATATCAAAGTCCGCAACAATGTTAACAAATGATTCCTACGAAGTGGGTTGATGATATAACCTCAAACGATGGCCATTGACCAATAAGGGCATCTTGGAAATGTCGATGGTGACCAATTGTACAATCCCATTGTTAAATATCATGTCTACTTCCTAAGGACCTAACCATTTGGTGCAAAGCTTGCATTTGAAATCATTTAACCTTGAATCATACAAGAGAGCCCAATCTCCTTTCTGGAATTTCTTATTCTTAATAAATATGTCATGCCATCTAGCTCTCTGTTGCTAAATGATCTCTGTCTGTTGAATGGCAGCTGACCATTGCTCTTCCAAGTCATTAAGCTAGTTTAATATTTGTTTTTGTGTTGTGCTTAAGTCCAGATTGACCTGCAAATTTTTTCTTAATGTCTTTATTTCAAACTCTATGGGGAATAAAGGATTCTTACCATACACCAATTCATATGGTGAGAATCCTGTAGTGTTCCTCCATGTTGTTCTATAAGCCCACAACACCTCTAGAAGTTTCTCGATGTAATTTCTTTGGTGGCTGGCTACTGTCTTTGTTAAGATTCCCTCAATGACTTTATTGGTGCTTTCTACTTGACCATTGTCTTTTGGGTGATAAGGTGAAGTGATCCAGTGATGAATTCCATACTTCTCAACCAACTTCTTGATCAAATGAGATGTAAATTGAGGCCCTCCATTCATCACTATCTCCTTGGGTATCCCGAAGCGAAAAAAGATATATTCGAACAAGAATTTTGAAACAGCCCGATCTGTAGCTCTAATTAGTTCCCTTTCTTAGACTCACTTTGTGACATAGTCAGTGTAGACCAATATGTTTGATTTTTGTTGTGATGAAGGATTAATTGGCCCTAAAAAGTCCAGGGCCCATTTCTCAAATGGTTCTATCACTATCTGAGGCTGCAATAGCATCTCATCTGATTTCAGAGGTTGGCCCCTCATTTGGCAGCTATCACATCCCTTCACAAACTTCTTGGCATCCTGGAATATAGTTGGCCAGTAGTACCCTGTTGAAACTTCTTGGCATCCTGGAATATAGTTGGCCAGTAGTACCTTGTTGAGATTACTTTATATCTCATCATTTTGTCAGTGAAGTGGCCTCCACAGGGTTCCTCATGACAAGCTTTCAAGATCTCAAAAATCTCATCTTCTCTAACACATCGCCTAATCTGAAAGTGTGGCCCAGTTTGATAGAGATTGCCCTCTATCCTGGAGTAGGTAGCACTCTGTTGTATGATCTTCCTCTTTTCTTTGGAAGATAAATGGTGCGGAAATTTTCCTGCAGCAATATAATTGGCTATATCTGCATACCATGGTGAGTGTGTAGAGATGGCAAAAAGATATTCATCTGGAAAATAACCCTAAGTAGGAGTGCAGTCATCATTTATAATTAATCTAGAAAGAAAATCAGCAACCACATTATCTTTTCCGGGTTTATCTAAAGTAGTGATATCAAATTCCTATAACAACAATAACCATCATATAAATCTACCATTAGTAATAGATATATCCATTAAAAATCGAATTGCAGCATCGTCAGTGTGTAAAAATACATGATACCTAGTGATGTAGTGTCGAAATTTGTTGAAATCATGCACTATTGCTAGGAATTCCTTCTCAGTTATTGTATAGTTGAGTTTGGCTAGAGTTAATTCTTATTGATGTAATAAATGGCATAAGTTTTATTTTCCTCCAGCTTCCCCAAAAAAACACGCACAACTATGTCATATGCATCCGCAGTGATATGGAATGGCAATCTCTAGTTTGGTCCTCGTAAAACAGGTGCTGTTGTTACAAAGTTCTTTAACTTTAGAAAGGCTTGCTCACACTTTCCTGTCCACACAAATTATGCATCTTTCATGAGAAAAGAAAACAAAGGAGATGCAATATTTAAAAAAATTTCTATAAATCTCTTGTAGTACCTTGCATGTTTCAAAAAACTATGTACCTCTTTTAGAGTTTTAGGAGTTAGGATTTTTTATATTACCTTAATTTTTGCATGATCTACCTTGATTCCATCTTCCGAAATGAAATTTCCCAACACAATTCCCTCAGTCATCATCATGTGGCATTTCTCCATGCTCAAATAAAAATTAGTTTGTTCACAACATTCCAACACCTTTTCCAAATTAACTAATATTGTCTCAAAGGCATTCCCGTAGGGTGTAAAATCATCCATAAATATTCCAAGACAGTCATTCAAGAGATTAGAAAAAATACCCAATATTTCCCTCTGAAAAGTTGTTGGTGCATTGCAGAGGCCAAAAGGAAGGTCTATGTATGCAAAAGTACCCCACAGGAAAGTGAAGATTGTACTATCTTGGTTTTTCGGGGAAATCTATATTTGATTATAACCACTGAACCCGTCAAGGAATGAAAAAAATGTTTTCCCAGAGAGAGTATCCAGGACCTGGTCAATGAATGGTAAAGGTAAATGGTCCTTTTGAGTGGCCTTTTTAAGCTCTGTATAGTCTACACAGAATCTCCACTTGCCATTATTTTTTGGAACTATGACAAGCGGAGACACCCGCTGGCTGTCAGAAATGTGGAAGATGAAATTAGAATTAAGGATTTTCTACAATTCCTCTTTCACTATCTCCTTAAGTGCAGGATTCATTCAGCGTTGTGATTGTCTAACTGGATTGCAGTCCTCTTTAAGGTAAAGCAGTGAGTGCATAGACCAGGGTGGATTCCTTTCATATCAGTATAGTCCCATGCAAATGCCTTTTTATATTTTTGTAGCAGCTGTATCATCAATATTTTTTATTCAACAGTCAAGTTTGGATTAATGTTTAAATATTTCCCAGGTTTAATTTCAACAAGACTACTGGTAGTATATGTATTAGTTTTCAAATGTCAATCATTACATCATCTATCTCATCTTCTTTCCCATATCTCTAATGGATGCAACAGAGAGTGAGTTGCTAATAAAACAATTAATGATATCATCCTTTGTTTCATCCTTAAAGTATTATGCTTTTCCAAGTGTGAGGAAAGGTAGGGAAAGATCAGATTCATATTCCAAATCATCCCACCAGGGACTATTCAAATCCATATGAGGTTTTTTTAGGGGTAAAAGGTTCAAGTTTGAGTGGCCTGCCCATATGAGATCACCATAGATCTGTACCTACATCCAATATATGCATCTACAATGGCTAGCCACAGTCTTCCAAAGATTAAAGGATGACCCGTAAGGTTGGATTTGGTTTGTACACTGAGAAAATCAGCTGGATAATTCCAGGAAGCCACAATGATCACCACATCTTCTATCATTCCCTCAAGCTTGACACGAGACCTATCTGCTAATTCAAGCACTATGGGTGTAGGTCTAAGTCCATGAAGTCCTAGGGAGATAAAGAGATATTTGGTCATTACATTAATTGTTTCCCCCAAATCAATCATAGTGTTGGTTATGGGTTGGTCATCAATATGAACAGTCACTGTAGGATTCCTTGGATCATTATATTTAGTCAATAAAGGCTAATCAATCATAAGTTCGGACAGTTTCCCCATAACATTGATAGTAGTAGGGTCTTTCTGTTTTCTTTCAGGTTTTTTGACACACAGATCCCTCATTGTTTTAGCATAGATAGGTAATTCCTTAAGAGCTTGTAACAATAGAATCCGCACATACAAATTTCTCAATTCCTTGAGGAACTCAGATTCAGTTTGTGAGGCTAGCCCAGTTTCAATTAATCATTGAGGGTATGGAGGATCTTGAACCTTAACAGCTGAGTCAATTGTCACAGATCCACCAACCTTGCTCAAGTTGGATGATGTAGAAACAACAGACCTTCCCGAGCTATTTGCTACATGTGTAAAATAGGTGCTATACCAGTTGTTACACGTGTAACATCTGTCTCGGAATCGACTATATCCTTTCTAGGTGACTCAAATTCTTCTTCAGTAATAATGGGAGTATGTTCAGGTCTTATTATTTTTCTCAATCAAAGCTAAACCTTGTTGAGCCCAATAGGAGTAATAAGATAAGTCTAGAAGGTAACCAGAGCATCTATGCTTTGAGCTTCCTTATTATTCAGATTGGGGTTAGGATGCACAGGTAATTGGGGTCAGACAGAAGGTGTAGGATTTTGAAGAGAAGGTAGTTGTAATTTTTGTTGCATTGGTAGTGCAGGGGGTACTAGACCTTGGCCGTTACGTCTCCAATTTTGGCTCCAAGGATGAGAATGTGATGGAGGATATTTCATTGGTGGAGGGGAAGGCCACTGGTTTCATGGTGAAGGAAATTGTGTTGAAGAAGGAGTAGGATACTACCATGGAAATTGCTGACTATTATAAACATTATTCCAAGGATTAAAAGAGTAAAAATATGGAGGCATACATGTAAGTCATGGCTTCCATGGCCTCTTTGATCTGCTAAAGTAGGAAAAGTGGACATCCTCGCTTGATTCTTGAAGTACAACCTTTAGTCTGGGCACTTTAGGACATTGATTCATAGAATGTGCCAATTCACAGATGTTTTGCTAGGATGACACTATTTAGTTCACATTCTCTTTCTAAATGTTTCTTTTTGCATCAAGGACAAAATATTGCTAAGGCTGCTTCAGCTTCTGCTTCTGCTTTCTTAACTTTTACCGTAGTGATCTGGGAAGAGAAGGTGCTAAGGAGGTCAGTTTAAAAATATTCAAATAGATTCCCGACCTCTGCTTTGGTTACTCCTCCACTTGTGGACTTCTATATTTGGACTGAAGGGTACCAAACTAAACTTCTCCCCTTGACTGATCCTCTTGAACTCTGCAGAAAGAGCTTCATTATTTCTTCAAGCAGTTCTTTCGATATGTCTCTTTTTCCCAAAAGATTCAAATGATCCAGACAGTCATCTCTTATACCTCTTAAGAATATGGGTTTCATAATTTCTAGGGCTAAGTTACTAAACTTAGACCTTTGTAAATTGTAATGGAATCATTCCATATAGTCTTCCAACCTCTCCTCCTCCTTCTGTGCAATTTTGAAGATCTCTTGCTTCAAATCCCTGGTTTGACAGTAATACTGACACTTAAAGAGAAATGCCTCCCTCATGTCATTCCAAGTTCGAATCATGCCAACACCCAGTCCCATGAACCATCTTATTTTTGTTCCTTTCTGAGTAGCAAGAAAAATTTTCAAATTCTAGGCATCTGAAGTGTAGTCATAACCTTTTCACAACACATCGAATTCGAACAAAAATTTGTTAGGATCTTCAACAACCAACCCTTGAAAGGACAGTAGGGATGATAAAGGAATGTTTTTCATAGGAGCTTCATCCTGTGTCACCATTATCGGGAATTTTAAACTAACAGAACTATTTTTATTGACATTCTCGTCCCCCATGGCTGATCCTTCCTGATGGGATGAACTGACCTCAGAAAATGAAGGAGATTGGAAAATAAATAAAGGATCAGGTTGTTCCAAGACTAGTTGTTTAACTGCACTACTAGCATCCAAATGATGATGAACTAAATGTTGTTCCTTAAGTTCCTGATTCTCTCCACTAGTCTCCCCTTGTCCTTCAATTCCCAGATCTTGATCAATGATTTTCCACTATTGTTTTAGATCTGGAGCCTTGATATCTGAAGTGGATATGATGTTTGAAGGGTGGTGAGACCCAGACACGAAAGGCACTGATGCCTCAGGCTTCAATATAGTAGCATATTTCTATGGTCTCATCTTCCTATTATCTCTATATGAAGTAGATTGTTCCTTTCTACTTTTGAGATCAGATTTCCAAAGAGTGTCTTTCTTCCCAAATCTGCAGTCTTCTTTTCCTTTTTATGACCTGCCTTTCCTGTAGTTAGTAGAGTGGGGGATGTTTGTGGATTTTTCTATCATCCTAATGGCACACATGGACCCTATTTGTATCAATTCATCCTAAAAGTGATTCGGTTTCTACAACAGTGAGCCCGCCCAGGTATGTTAGAGCGATGCGCAAGTTCTTATCTCTCGTCTTACCGCCCAAAAACTATATAGATGAAGACACACTAAAGAAAACCCCCAAAAATTCACACTTCGAAGTGTCCTAGCAAGACATTGGTGAGAATACCTAGGTATGTTAGAGCGATGCACATGTTATTACCTCTCGTCTTACCGCTTTGCAATTATTTCCCTGAAGACAAAATAAAAACACACAGAAATTGCACCTCTAAGTTCCCTAGTGTAGCAATGGTGAGCCCGCCTAGGTATGTTAGAGCGATGTGCAGGTTCTTACCTCTCATCTTACCACCCAACAGTTGAAAACTAGGTACACTCTATCATCTAACAAACAAATCTGGTTGATTGGACTGTCACTGCCATCCTTGGCAACGATGCCAAAATGTTAGACTGTATTAATAATTGTTAAAGGACTAAAATGGTACACATAAATTATCAATCCAGGGACGTCTTTTATTTCAATGACAGTCGCACTTTCTGTGTCGATACATCAAACTAGAAGCAAATCCAAATAATGGAAATCATTACTGAATTAAATGCTAGAAGAAATCACTCATGCAGAAATAAAACTATCTACAAGAATGTAATCATGCCTCAATTAATCCATACCTAGCACGTCGCACAACAATTACCCAACTGGTATGATGGTATCTATAATCACATATGTGTAACAACATATATAATATTGATATTAATGCATATCTACTCACATTTATAACAACAACAACAACACATCCACCGATACATAAAACAAATAAGAAATATGTACAACTACCTTAACCGCTGCAATCCCTGCTAAAGGGGAGGGCCCTTCCTCCCTAGCAGGGAGCAGGAAGAGAAATAACTTTAAAAAAAACCAAACCAGATAATGCATGTAACAACAGCAACAAGATAACTTGTATTAATGTGACCAAAATTAAAAAGTCAAAGTAATACTATTCTCTGCTCCTTTCGACCTCAAGGGTCAAGAATTATATAGTGGTTACATATTCAGAAAAATGAGGGATGGTTCAATCACGAGAATCTTATGATTTTCATGCTGATCAAAATAGAATATATATAGTTACAACCACTTCTTAATAAAAATTCTGAATGGAAGAATATATATTACAATCAAAACTGCCTAAAGGTTGTTATCCTAAAATACAATACATAATGACTTCTACATTTATTTTGGAAAATCACAACTGTAGCGTAATAGAAATAGAGGATAGGTTGGAATCAGAAGCTTATGATATCCAGTCAGAAGTATAGATGTAACAGAAGTTCATCTAACGGTTCTATAACAACATCATGACACTAGTACATTTGGCGGAGATTTCGACACTTTTGAGCAAATGTCGGAAGTTTCCCCAAATTTTATCAATTTTCCAAATCCTGCCCACAACTGTCGCTATACCGACGTTTGGAGACAAGTGTCAGTATTTCGAAACTTAGAGGTAAGTGTCGGTCTTGAGACGTTCGGAGAAAATCATCGGAATTGTGACAGATTGGATAAAAGTGTCGGTCTTGCGACACATAGAGCTGAGTGTCGCTATTGCGACGTTTGGAGCAAAGAATCGGAATTGCGACGGTTTGGGTGAAGGTGTCGGTCTTGCGACGGATTGGTAGAAAGTGTCGCTATTGCAACATTTGGATAAGGTGTCGGTCTTGCGACACATAGAGCTCAATGTCACTATTGCAACATTTGGATAAGGCGTTTGGTAAGGTGTCGTCTTCTGACGCTTGGATAAAAATATTTAAAAAAAAAATCCGTCAAATGTACTATTTTGAATGTCTATCCTCTGCCTTGAGTCAATTTTGCATTTAGAGCATAATTGTAAGTTCCATCTAACATATTTATTCTTGCAAGTCTTAGATAATTCTCATTCATTTTGGAAGAAGTACACACTTTATGCAGATGATAACTCTTCACACTACCTCCTTTTCTTTACTTATTTTAGTGTTTGTATTATTTAGAAGTCAAGAAGACTAGTTTTCTTTTTCCATTCTTATTGAATTCCCTAAAAGATCCATCCTCATCATTCTTCTGTAGTGAAACATGCACAAAAGAAAATATATTTTTAGATGCATACAATTTTTTAGATAATAAGAACAAGTGTCGGTATTGTGACAGTTAGAAAATCATGTGTCGTTATTGCGATAGTTGTGTCAAGTGTCGGTATTGTGAAATTTAGTAGGCAAGTGTTGTTAGTGTTTAGGAACAATTTTAGGGTTTAGGGTTTGGGAGTTATTTTTGGTGATTGGGTCTTGTCCTGTGAGGCCGCCCAACGCGAAACACATTCGTACGGGCCGTTTCGTTCGAGGGCGCCCATATCAGTTTTTCTAAGTTGTGACTGCCTGAGTGCCTTATGCACGTTCGGGCAGCCCGTTTGCCATTTGCTCCCTTGTGGTATAGTTTGGTCGGGTGCGCCGTATTGCACTGTGTGAGGTCACCCAACCGAGTGCGTTTGGTTCGGGTCGTTTCATTCGAGGGCGCCCGTATAAGTTTTGCTAAGTTGTGACCACCCGGGTGCCTTGTGCATGTTCGAGTGGCCCGTTTTCCATTTGCTCCCTTGTGGCATCATTCAATCGGGCGCACCGTGTCACACCGTGTGAGGTCACCCGACCAGGTGCATTCGGGTTGGGTCGTTTAGTTAGAGGGCGTCAGTATTAGTTTTTCTAAGTTTTGATCGCCTGGGTGCGTTGTGCACATTCGAGCGGCTCGTTTTCCATTTTCTCCCTTGTGGCATTGTTCAGTCGGACACGTTGTGTCACGCCATGTGAGGTCACCTAACCAGGCATGTTCGGGTTGGTCTATTTCGTTAGAGTGTGCCCGTATCAGGTTTGCTAAGTTATGATCACCCAGGTGCCTTGTGCACGTTTAGGCGGTGCATTTTCCATTTGATCCCTTATGGCATCATTCGTTCGGGTGCGTCATGTTGCACAGTGTGAGGTCGCCCGACTGGGCATGTTCAAGTCGGTCTGTTTCGTTCGAGGGTGCCTATATCAGTTTTTCTACGTTGTGACCACCCAGGTGCCTTATGCATGTTCGAGCGGCCCGTTTGCCATTTTTTCCCTTGTGGCATCATTCGGTCCGGCACCGTGTCGCACCGTGTGAGGGCACCTGACCAAGCTTGTTTGGGTCAGGCCGTTTCGTTCGAGGGTGCCCGTATCAGTTTTATTAAGTTGTGACCGCCCGGGTGCCTTGTGCATGTTCGGGTGGCCCGTTTGCCATTTTCTCCCTTGTGGCATCATTCGTTCGGGCGCGTCGTGTTGTGCCATGTGAGGTCGTCCGACCGGGCACGTTAGAGTTGGGTCGTTTCGTTCAAGGGCACCCATATCAGTTTTGCTAAGTTATGACCGCCCAGGTGGCTTGTGCACGTTCGGGTGGCCCGTTTTCTATTTTCTCCCTTATGGCATCGTTTAGTCGGGCGCGCCGTGTTGCACCGTGTGAGGTTGCCCGACCGGGCACGTTCGGATCGGGCCGTTTCGTTCGAGGGAACCCGTATCAGTTTTGCTAAGTTATGACCGCCCGGGTGCCTTGTACACATTTGGGTGGCCCGTTTTCCATTTTCTTCCTTGTGGCATCATTCAGTTGGGCGCGTCATGTCGTGTCGTGTGAGGTCGCCCGACCGAGCACGTTCGGGTCGGGTCTTTTCATTCGAGGGTGCCTGTATCAGTTTTGCTAAGTTGTGACTAGACGGGTGCTTTGTGCACGTTCAGGCGGCCTTTTTTTCATTTTCTCCCTTGTGGCATTGTTCGGTCGGGCACGCTGTGTCGCACCGTGTGAGGTCGCCTGACCGGGCACGTTCGGGTCAAGTCGTTTCGTTCGAGGGCGCCTGTATCAGTTTTGCTAAGTTGTGACCGCCTGGGTGCCTTGTGCACATTCGGTCAACCCGTTTTCCGTTTTCTCGCTTGTGGCATTGTTCAGTCGGGCGCGCCATGTCGCGCCGTGTGAGGTCACCTAACCAAGAGCGTTTGGGTTGGGCCATTTTGTTCAAGGGCTCCCGTATCAGTTTTGCTAAGTTGTGACCTCCCAAATGCCTTTTTCATGTTCGGGCAGCCCATTTTCTGTTTGCTCCCCTGTACTGGTATCTTTCATCATGTCGCGTCGTGTGAGGTCGCCCAACCAGGCGCATTCGGGCCGGGCTTTTTCGTTCAAGGGTGCCCGTATCATTTTTGGTAAGTTGTGACCGCCCGGGTGCCTTGTGCATGTTTGGGTGTCCCATTTGCCATTGGTTCCCTTGTGGCATCGTTCAGTCAAGCGCGTCATGTTGCGCCGTGTGAGGGCGCCTGACCAAGCGCGTTCGGTTCGGGCCGTTTCGTTCGAGGGCACCCGAATCAGTTTTTCAAAGTTTGATTACAATAGACATTTTCATCAACAAATGTAAAGCAATGGCTAACAAATACTATAAATTAATAAATAAAGAAGACATGGCAACAAGCAACAATACTTACATTTGGTTTGATTGCAATAGAAATTTTCATCAATAAATGTAAAGAAATGGCTAACAAATACTATAAATTAATAAATAAAGAAGACATGGCAACAAGCAACAATACTTACAAAATTGTTACATTGAGATGCAAAGAATAAGCAACTAATGTGCACAAACAGAGACCAATGAAATTATCATCTTAACCACTAACCCCTTAAACACTAATTCCCAACCCCTAACCCATTTAACCCCCTAAACCTCTAAACCCCTAACCCATTTAACCCCTAAACCATAAACCTCTAAACCCTTAACTCCTAACCCCTAACCCATTTAACCCCCTGAACCCCTAGTAAACCCCTAACCCCACCCAAGGAAACACGTTCGTATGGGTTGGATCAAGTTGTGTGATGGTGCTGAAGGAAACGCGTTCGGGCGGGTGATTGGGTTGGGTTGGGTCGTGTGAGGGTGGTCGTACCAAAAATGATAAATTGTGACTGCTAACCCCGCCCAAGGAAACATGTTCATACGGGTCGGGTCGAGTCATGTGATGGAGCTCAAGGAAACGCGTTTGGGAAGGTGATCGGGTTGGGTTGGGTCATGTGAGGGTGGTCATATAAAAAATGATAAATTGTTACCACCTTAAAATCCAGTGCCTCCTCATAAGGGACAAGGTCGACAACATTAGGATGTTTTTTCAATAAACAAGGGTATTTCCAGGACATATTCAGGTGGAGCCAAATTTCTCATGAATGTGGGACATTCGAACTTAAGATTTTCTGGAGTAGTCATGAGGTACATTCTAGTTATCAAGACTTCATCAGATGGCCATTCTTCGGACTTAAATTGTGTGACAACACTGTGGCTGAGTTTGAAACTGGAGATTGAACATACATTTGGTTTGATTGCAATAGACATTTTCATCAATAATGTAAAGCAATGGCTAACAAATACTATAAATTAATAAATAAAGAAGACATGGCAACAAGAAAAAATACTTACAAAATTGTTACATTGAGATGCAAAGAATAAGAAACTAATGTGCTCAAACAGAGACCACTGAAACTATCATCTTAAACCCTAACCCCTTAAACACTAATTCCCAACCCCTAACCCATTTAACCCCCTAAACCTCTAAACCCCTAACCCATTTAGCCCCTAAACCATAAACCTCTAAACCCTTAACCCCTAACCCCTAAAACCTTAACCCCTAACCCATTTAACCCCCTAAACCCCTAGTAAACCACTAACCCCGCCCAAGGAAACACATTCGTATGGGTCGGGTCGAGTCGTGTGATGGCGCTCAAGGAAACGTGTTCAAGCAGGTGATCAACTTGTATAGGAGATCTATGACGACTTACATTTTTCCTTTGCTTGAATATTAATCTCCTAGCAATATCCTATACAAGTTGATCATCTTTCCACATAAATTAATATTTATGCCCAAACATCATTTTCAAGGACTCTCCTTTTCTACTCTATAATTTTGACATGCCCATTGGCTCTCTTTCCTTGCAATGAATTTATGGTAATGGTAGGGTATATTTTCTTCTCAACTCCTAGCATAGGCTCAAAAAATATTTTTATCTAGCGTTCCCATATCTCTACAGGATCATTCATGATGTCTCCTTTCCTTTTCACCCAAAAATATTCGTGGGTGTCCCAATGGGCCAACAATTTTAACATGGCCATGAATACTTGGTTAGTTCCATCTCTACACAACTTAGCTACAATTTTGGTGGTCTAAGATTTTATTCTTTCATTCATTTTAATGAACTTCTCTAGAGTGTCCCCAATAAGTATGAAAGTTCTCCCCTTAAAAATTCAACAAGAAGTGAAAGGAGCCTTACCCGAATAGCTTATACAATCTCTTTTTCCTTGAGAGGTCATAATAGGGTCACCATTATTTTAATGACATGTAATTATTGCTCGAGAACCAATTCTATTTTTGGATGACTTCCACATCCTTACCAGACATGAAAGTAATTAAACAATGTCTATCCCTTTGCTAATAAGTGGAAGAATGAAGTATAACCCAACACCGATGTCCAATGCCTATTTATTCATTGACTCATAAAATTCTTAGATATATGTCTCATATATAAATTTTTCACAGGTAGCATAAATGTAGTATTTGATCCATGTGTACATATTCCATGAAAATTATCATTAAAATATCTTATTTCATCTTCATATCTTTAACTTTAATCCTTCTAATCCTATTTCTAGTACCAAGCTTTTCCCTTTTGTTATTTGCCCAAGAACCCTAGCCCACATCGTAAATACCACATAGTGATGTTTCCCAAAATTTAGATCTCCTTCACTTAATAGAAACCTCTAGCCATTATAAGTTCTTAAAGTTAAAAGGTTTGATTAAACACAAAAAAGAGTATAAGGAATCTTATGGGGTGATATTAATAAGGGAACTAAAAGATTTTATTCAAAACCTTAATGCCATGTTTAAGGGAACTAAATGAATTATATGCCATGTTTAAATCAAACCTAAGTTGGCATTTGAAAGGTTTTAATACCTATTTATATGGTGGAGCATTACCGCCATAAACTATGGTTTTAATAGGCATTTCAAACGAATTACAAAGGTTTCGGATTAATCATTGCGGGCCTTTCAAAATTTTACATTAATCACTACAAATACCCCTACATGTAATCAGTACTACAACTCCTTGCCTTTTCTAATTGACTCAAACCCTACTGGATATACGCCTCCTGCTACAAAGAACTGCCCGTCGCGCAAGAAACTCCAGAAAGCAGGCCCTTCCTCCATCAGCAGGAAAAATTGTATGGCCAAACAGAATTTTGCCAGATTTTGAAAAGTGATTTTACCATTTAGAATGCCCAAGTTTTGAAACAGAGCAATAAATTGGACTGGTCATTTTCCTTGAATAGGGCATGCATGTAGAATTAGTTTTGTTTTTTATACAAGTCAATGTAAGACATAACGAATTCCCCAAAAGAATGTGTTACTCCAAGGATATGTTTGGTATGTGTGTATTTGTATGGCTCGGTATTTATGAATCACATTATTCCTATATGTATATGAATGTAATTAACATATAATAAAAATGTCCAAATATCCCAAAGATGAAGGGTGTTTCCTTTAAGTATGCATTTTGAATCCTCCTTTTAACTACCTTTGACTGCACGCTGCATCATATTATTAACTATATCTTGCAATGAGGCTAATCCAAAGACTTTGAAGGGGAGAATTATAATACAAATGATTTCTTTATTCATTCTTAGTGAAATAATCATGCTAAACCTCAATCTCCAGTAAAATTTTTATATGTATAAAACCTCCAAACGACAATCAAAACTCAAATTTTCAAAACTGGAAATGCACTTGCACTACTGTTGTTTAATGATGCGACTACCTGTAGACTTGCCAACACCCAAACTGTAAAATATGTCATCTATTTTGGCTTCTATAATAGTCAGTAAACCCTTTTTATGAGCCGAATGAGCCTATTCCTTCAAATGACAGGTGATATATCTGACTCAATTGGATCTTGATATTATTGAAGGACTTTTCCTACAGCTTTATGATAGGGATAACAAAATTTGAACTCATCATTTGCCAACATGTTGCATTATATTTCTAGCAATGATTTCCTTCTTGTTATTTTTTCATTTTTTGTAGATGAGTCAATCCTACTAGAATTCCTGCTATTTAATAAAATGTTGTAATACTTCAACATGAAGAGGGTAAAAACTATCCAATGTATGAGCCTTTACTTTCAAACCCATGATTTCTCTTCTCTTGTTGCAAACTACTAGAACACTTCTTTTTTGTTGATTCAATAAGTCTATAATTTTCTTCCAGGCTGTTCAATTCACATGGCAACTCAACAGTCTTTGTAACTCTTCACCTCCTCATGTGTTGTCTCTACAAATACCTAGGGTAGCTTTTGATGGTGAATGTTTCAATTTAGCTTTTAGATATTTGTATTTTAGCATTTCTGTAGCATGCGGCCTCATTTTTTTACCAAGCTAATTCATTAAGCAATAGAAATTAAAAAATAAATACTTGATGTTGATTGCACGAACCAAGGATGCCCTAGAGGTAGATTTAGAAAAAATTTAGGCTGGAGTCTCTCTGATTTTGGTGTGTTTTTTTCTCCAATGGCACCCTCAAATTTTCAAAACTTAAAAAATATTAAAAAAAAAATACATGGAAAGGTAAATACTCTCTGCCAAGATTTTCCATACAGCCCAGCTTGAGCAACCACATATACATCACTATTTTTTTCTCTTCAGATTTTTAACTTAGAAGAGCTTTGTCTGACCACCTTCGGGTTGCTCCCAGAGTCACCTAGGCAAGCCCTCTTGGTATCATCCTCTTTTTGTAGTACCTAATTAGTAATTTAATTAACCATAACAGTTTCTTGATCATGCAGGTATTTCAAATATATTGCAAATAAGCATAAAGCTTTCATGTTAAACAATCAGGTCAAAAGACTTTAGACTATGATGAAAAAAATACAAATAAACCACACCAACACTAAAAGAACAAACAAAGTAAAACCTATACAAAGTATAAATAGATATCTGATAAACTTCATTCCACCAAAAAAATGTGCTTAACTAGAGAAAATTCTAATTACTATGCTTTCAAGACAAAGCTTTCAACGGTAATGATGTTATAAACATACCCATACACGTCGTGAAAAATCAATGTGTATAAGTAGACCATCATAAGGCTCATTTTAAACATCATTATTATCATTTTATAAATCATTTTTATTAAATCAACAAGAAGAAAGCAACAATTGCATTCAGTTCCATTGAAGCAAAGTATATGGCAGTTTCATATAATTATTATGAAGCTATCTAGATTTGCAACTTGATTGTAGAGTCAACCAATCAGTTGTTGAAGCCCAATATTGTCTCTTGTGAGAATCAAAGTTACATCAAGCTCTATGAAGATCCAATGTGTCATGACCATTTCAAACACATTGATATTCAATACAATTTCCTAAGATTCCAAGTTCATTAAGGAGTTGGTAGTGTTGGACGAGATTCTGACAAAGTTGCATATGGTTAATACTTTGACAAAGCTCCTACCAAAGGGGAAGTTTGACAAGTTGGGGGAGAATCTTGGGTTATTGGAAAAAAAAAATCTCAAGAGTGTTAGATTACCTAGTTGGTCCAAGTTGGTCTCACCTCAGCCTTGAGAAGTTGAGCAGCACCAGGATTGCAGAGCTAGATCGTGGTACACCAGTAAGAAATATTCTTAAATACAACTAGAATGTTATAACGACACCTTCGAGGATAGACAAATTAGTTGTTGGTTCACACCCACCAAGTATGGCACACTAGTTGAGGAGATTAACACCATCATCTCAGGTGCATTCATGAGTGCACACTTATGTAATGAGGCACCTTCAGGAGAGGAGTTATATCTACTATGATAATGCACTACTCTAAAATAAAAGCCTTGCATACAAGGAAAATTTATGCGGGAGTTGCTCATGCTCAAGGGAGATGCACCACTAACGCTATCATTAGCTTGTTTTCTAACAACACCTTCTCTTAACTTATAAATGAAAAGGATGGGCACACTAGTTAGACATTTGTAGAAATAGATAATAAGAATGAGTCTAGATGTAGGTTGTAGTAGAAGCTTTTGTGAGATGACAACTTGCTGTGAAATTCTTCTATTTGAGTAATAAAGACTTTTATGCAATTGTTGTTGGAGCCTGCTCTTTTTATCCTGAATTCTTAGATTGCAGATTTGTGTAGAGTGGGCCTAATATATATTTTTTTTAATCCACTATACATGTTATGTTTGCACTCTTGAATTTACATCCTTCAATTTCTGCTCATACAAATCTGAAATTTTAATGGGAAAATACTAAATTTCAGTCATGCTGTTAGGATTTTTTAATTCTCTGAGGGTATTCTCTTGTTTTCAATAGTATTTTCATATTTATACATCACAACTCATCTCTTCCATTTCATTCTACTATAATACAAAAATCATTTCTAGTATAGTTTAGTTTATATCTTCTTTTTACTTAATTGATCTTTTATTTTATTTTATAGGAGCAGTACTTAGCAATCTCAATTCACACTCCCTTTGTATTCACACTGTTGTATATGTGTGGTCGTTGGACATTATCTCATCTTTATATTATCTTTGAGTGCAGACTTGTGTATCACAATTCACATGTTAGAATTGACAATCATGAATCAACATGTTGCATTTTTTTGTTGTATGACCTTAAGTTGTTGTTTCTAGTTAGTCTTGCAGTAAGTGTCTTCATAGACAACCCTGCAACCATAATTATAGCTAAGGAAAATAAACTTGTTGTGTCCAATGGCTGAAAATCGTGACAAATTCGATCTCAAAGATGAAGATAGTTCAATACAGAGAATGTGACTGAAATTCTCCAAAACAATACTTTTAGCCAAGTATTATATCATTTTCAGGGAAAGCCAATAAACTCAATACAATTTTCTAGGGAAAAATAATGTAGAAGCCAACACACATGGCCTTGGAAATTTTATAGTCTAATATTTTCCAGGATAAAGCAAGGAAAAAAAACCTTTTCCCAACTGTAAATCGTTCATGTGTTGTAAATGACATGAATTAAAAAGACACAGTAACATGAAGTATGGAATTGGTTTGTTGACCTATCATTTGAGTAAATACTAAATGCCCCAGTAATATTATTATGGGGCTAAGCCAAATGTCTACGTAATACTTATTGGAAACCACTACTCTTGATGCATTCACCCTTCAAAGGATTTATCATCACATGACTCCAATGGTTATTCTTGTTGAGCCTCTGCTCCCTTGAAATCTTCATGGGTATACACAAACTATTAGATATTCTAATGTATATTAAGGATTCAGTGGAATATTAAGATCCAAATATGGGCACAAGTTAGACAAGGAAACAATTTCAAATCCTAGAAATGACAAATTACAATGATAGTCAAAGGAATGACTCAGAAGAGAGATTGCAACAGTGGAGGCACAAGAATTTAACATCTTTGGGACTATAGAAATAATAATTCCAATGCTAGAGAACAAGATCCTTTGAGGTCTCATTGGCTATAATATGGATGATGGTTGTCTCTGGATAAATAATAAAGAGAGAGAGAGACCACGTTCTAATAACAGATATCACCAATCTTTATTTAAAATGGATGCCTAGACACCAAGACCTATCAAGGTGAGATGAATGCTATAAAATTAAATCATTGGTTACAGCAAATAAAATTTAGAATTTTACTTCATTGGGGTAGCATCGGATGTGCAAAAATGGCATTCCTCATGTTCCCATGAAACCATCTCCCCTTTGGTTGGTAGGACACTAGCCTATGATAAATTTTTCTCATCTTAGATACTCTACAAGTGATTTGGAAAGAGGAGGTAAAAATGGTAATTTTTGGAAGTTTTAATTTCAGGACATTTTAGTGGGGCATTGGCTGGTAGGCAGTGAGATTACGTTGAAATGTGGCTTTATTGCAACACTGCAGAATTATCTAGGAAAATTTTTGTACAAAAATTGCAACTAGAGGTAGTTCTAGCCTCACAGAACTGAAACAGGGAGACTTTGTATGTGGTTGTAACTGTTCTATATGTATCACATTAATAGGGATATCAATCAACTAATGGATAACTAAGGTAATTACACCATTAGCCTAGACTAAAAGGGGGGCATATTTTTCAAAGGTGATTCTAGAACTATATATTGACAAGACCTTGAAAAAGGTTTTATTTGATTACATAGACGTTGTTATAGTTTTAAGCTCAAGTAATTAAGCTAAGAGTTGGCATAAACAGAACTAAAATAAACCAAGAAATGTGTGAACATAAGTTTGAAATATCCTCTAACTTGGTGTTGTGAAATGACTTTGTTTCATATAATGATTAGGTGTTGTTCTTGTCATAAAAAAAACCCTATATGAATTTACCTTGTCAACGGTTAAAGTGCTTTCCATTTGACAACATACCTCATGTATGCGTTGAATTGACAAAATGATACAAATTACATTGAAAAAACATAGTGATCCTACAGTTGTCAACATTTGATAGTAATTCTCACTGCAATCTCATTGTGCATAGGTACCCATTAGAAGAGCGATAGTTGTTTGGAAACGTCGGAAAAAGTGATTTGGAAAGAGGAGGTAAAAATGGTAAAACAAGTGATTTGGAAAGAGGAGGTAAAAATGGTAATTTTTGGCAGTTTTAATTTCAAGACATTTTAGTGGGGCTTTGGCTGGTAGACAGTGAGATTACGTTGAAATGTGGCTTTGTTGCAACACTGCAGAATTATCTAGGAAAATTTTTATACAAAAATTGCAACTAGAGACAGTTATGGCCCTCACAGAACTGAAACAGGGAGACTCTATATGTGGTTGTAGCTATTCTATATGTATCACATTAATAGGGATATCAATCAACTAGTGGATCACTAAGGTAATTACACCATTAGCCTAGACTAAAAGGGAGGCATATTTTTCAAAGGTGATTCTAGAACTATATATTGACAAGACCTTGACAAAGGTTTTATTTGATTACATAGACGTTGATATAGTTTGAAGGTCAAGTAATTAAGCTAAGAGTTGGCATAAACAGAACTGAAATAAACCAAGAAAGTTCAGAACATAAGTTCTAGATAGTCTCTAACTTGGTGTTGTGAAATGACTTTGTTTCATATAAAGATTAGGTGTTGTTCTTGTCATAAAAAAAAACCCTATATGAATTTACCTTGTCAATGGTTACCTGAGTGCTTTCCATTTGAAAACATACCTCATGTATGCGTTGAATTGACACAATGATACAAATTACAGTGAAAAAACATGGTGATCCTACAGTTGTCAACATGTGATAGTAATTCTCGCTGCAATCTCATTGTGCATAGGTACAACAACTCAAGCAATCTCAGCCAATGAATTATTAGACTTATCATTTTTTTTTTTGTTTTTTCAAGTTAGATATTGTTTTCAAGTTTTCAAATTTCTAATTTTCTTTCAATGTGGCAGACTGATCAAGTCAGTACAGGAACAACCCGAGACAGGATTATCACATAAAGGGGCCAACGGAAGAACATGTAAAGTGCCAGCATTGCTCTATCTTCAGGTATTTTATTTATTTACATAATTGAAATAATATTAATTTTTTTCAAATATGCAGACACCTATCCATGGTACGCCTGATGATTCCCTCTACGAGGAATATCTTTCTTCAACCCCATGTCCATTGCTGTTGCTGCAAACAAAGGCGTGAAAAGAAACGTTGGAATTTGAGCATTTGGTAGATGCTTTGCCTCAAACACCTGAAATAGAAATGAGGATAACACAAATTATGACTTAGTTAGAAACATATAAGGTAATAATAAAAAATCAAAAGGATATTTTTTTTTTTTTTGCATGAGATGAATTGTGATAGTTTGATTTTTAATTTTTACATTAACTAAACTAAAAAAAATTCTTTTGTATGTAGTGTTATCTGACACCTGTTGCACCCGGTGTTGGTGGTAGTGGGACACAAGGGAAATCGATTTCCGAGCCATCCTCTCGTACACCTTCTACACCTTTAGGTGGTAGCCGAGAAACAAGCCCTACCCAAGGAGACACCCAACCAACCGCTGAACGTGTTGGCAGTGATGAGGCTAATATGGCCAACTATATTATTGTGTTTCCTGGAGCTACACGTGTCAGCTCCACGGGGACCATTAATGGCATGTTGTTGGTGAACGGTGAAGGTGTCCCTATAAAGCACGTACAACTCCCAGGTAAGTTTTAATATTTTAAGTATTTCATGTACTCTATCTAAAACATATTTTATCATGATTTTTGTTTTTGAATTAATGATAATATATTTTTTCTGTGTAGGAAACAATGAGTTCTACAGGTTTTTGGAGAGCCACGCATTGGTAATTTTTGGCCCAACCATATGCACAAGGTGGAATTCCCAGAATTCCAACCTGAAAAAAGAACTTCTAGATTATCTAGAAGCCCTTTTTGGGGTGGGCACATTTGACAGAACAACGATGGCTTGGGTAGCTGGAAAATATTTGAAATATACTAGGGACACCTATAGGACACAATTGCAATCTAACCCTAGATATGAGCATCCTCTCACAGTTCCAAAGAGTGAGTGGAGAGCACTCATCCATGACAGAAAAGAGAAAAGGGAAAAGAAAGAAGGAAAAATTCCAATTGGACCCGTAAGGTAAATTAAAAATTTAATTCAATAGCTTTAATTTTCTCTATGTCTAAAATAAAAGTGTGCTATGTCATATCTGACTTCAATCATTTGATGATAGGTTTCCTGACACCTCGAAGGCAACCAAAGCTAGGATTGAAAAAAAGGGCCATCACAAGCTAGGCCAGGGCGACTACTTGAAATTAGCTGCAAGAGTTGTAAGTAGCTAAACATCTTACAATTAATTGTATTGCCTTCCAACGTTTTTGTAATCCCATCAAATAACATTAAAAATACACAATCATATGTAATTTAGGGTGATGAATTTGGAAAAGAAAATACAGAGGAGGATAAAAAGATCGCTTTCCGTTCCGGCTATGAAGCCGTAGTTAAATATCACAGAAGCTTGGGACAGGCCCCAAGATCTAGAATGTCTGATAAGGTAAAACGTTAACCCTTCAATATGTTTATTTTCGTCCATAAATTTAATGTCTGACAAATTTGTTTAAATCAGGGTAGCAACACTTTCAACGAGCCAAATAACCCAGTTGTAGAGCAATGCGTTGAGAGTGAAATATTTCCAGAAGAACATGTTCCTAACATGAAACCTGATCATTGTAGTGGGGACCAGGCCAGCAATGCTACTATCAGTGAGGACCATGACGGTAATTAATTTCCACTTACAATTTTTTCTAATTATACCTTGATGGTTTTCCTTATAATGTTTTTTGTTTAAATGACAGAGAATGTTGTACTTGAGCATATTACCACCAAAGAGGAAGACAGAGCAACGGTCCCAACGGTGACAACTGGTGCACTAGGTAAATAATCTCATTGCAATTTTTTTTATTAATATTACCAAACTAGTTCAATGATATTTAAAATTTGACAACTAAAATTTAATATTATCTGTATTTGTAGGCGATGCCCCCTCACTGGATGAGACCAAACATCGTGAATATACAACTAGGTCAGCAGTGCAGGAAAGACATGAAACAGGAGTAGAGCATGATGATATTGATGATGTAATTAGGAGATTTATAAATAGGAAGAATAAAAGAAAATTTGATAATGTAAAATATTGTATTATTATAAGAAAAACGTTACCATACTTGGAACATTTTTTGCATTATATAAAAAACTCATTTATCATACTATTTTTATGTCAAGCACTAATTTCAATGTTTCCTTGCGTACTTTTAGTTGCATTGTTTTTTAATTAGTTATTGAATTTTTTTTTTTTGCTCATAAAAGTAAAAAATGAAATATATATTGGGTATTGGGGAATTGAGAGTGATGTGAGGGGGGGGAGGGGCCATAATAGCTTCCACCTTCATGTGGTTGGCCCTGTTTAGTAGAGAATAATTTATTGGAGTGATTTAATCTTGGAGAAAACCGCCCTCAATCCAATGTAGCAACAAAAAAGTCGTTGTTGACTTATTTGCTGCTCTTTTAGATCGTGGGAGGCTTGTTCTAAGTTCAGGAGACTCCAATAAATTGTTCTTGAAATGAAGAGGAGCTTATTCAGGTATGTTTTGACATTTTCAACATATGTTCTAACATTATCATAAGAATGCATCTTAGAGTAAAAAATACTACATCCATTAATTTTATTTATTGTATAGATAATTATGGATTTTGAATGACTTGGCAGCGCAGGTACAAATCCTCTTGCATCATGAGAAATACAACTTGTCAACCAAGGTCATGTCTAGGATATTTTTTCTTGTGCACTTGACCAGGTTCGTAGTGTCACATTTTGTAAGTTTGTTTATAGTTCATAATTCAATATTAAGATTGTTCATGATTATTATCTAGTTTTTTGTATGTGTTTTTTCATCTATTTGATTGTAATAAACTCTGCATGTTTCCTATTGTTCACTATGATTTCTCCATTTACCACTCCCAGGATGAATTTGACTTTATTGTTCAATTTCATAAAATCAAGCTGAAGGTTGTCCAATTGGACTTTCTTTCTCTTTTCATATAATTCAAGATGGATATGATAGAAGTGCTCCAAAACTTGCTCAGGGGTCTCATATTTATGATTGATTCACTTTGAGCCAAAAAGATGCATGTTACTTGTATTGATTGTAGTAGTCAGTTTGAATTTCCTTAAAAGGACCTTTTGAAGTGAAATATTCATATTCTCTTTAGAAAATGACACCTCTAAATGGACCCTGGTATCAGTATTTTATTCATTATAGTCCCTTATGAATTTTTCTTTAATCTTATCATTCCCAGTCATCAATGCTTCCAGAAATTCCTTGTAATCCTGAGTCCACTTGCGAACCTGCAACTCTATAATTCTTAATGTTGCCTCATTAATTTCCTCTATGATGCCACTAATCGTGTAAGACACACAATTATCCTTTATAGTTGTTCGTTCAATTGTACCCTTTAAAACCTTGTACCAAGGTGCCAAGCCAATGGTGTATTGTCCAGTGCTCCAGGATGTTGAAATGTCCCTTAATCCTAGGCCAATCAATATATCATAATATAGTGATAAAAAATATACATATCGTATTATAGGCTCAGATCATATCTGGATCCATAAGCTTGTATAGTTTATATGAGGATAGTGTTCCCCTAATCTACATGATCTCATATTGGTCTTTTATAAAAAGTACGTTTCAGTGTTACTCTAGTGTATACTACAATGTCCATATTCATCATACATGTTAAGGATAGAGTAATAGCATACAATATTCTACCTAATAAATCATCTTGTATTTCAATAACTAATGTGGACATAGGTGTAATGTAAGCTCAATACTGAGATATGCTTGTTCCTGTTCTAGCTTGATATCATTGAATACTCTCTTTCCAGCTTTGATTAGTGAAAAGAGTTGGATTAGCTTAAGCTGAGTAATGTATTCACCCTTATCTCCCTTGTATGATTCCCATGTATTATTCATAATGATAACAGTTATATGGAACTAAAATCATATTGGTATATATAAGAGACCGTATCGTACCTATGATGCCCATCTTAAGCTTAATAACTATCACTATATCACCTTACTTAAGCTAGTAGTAAGCTCTATTGAATCTATAAGCCTATTGATTTCACTATGATATTAGTACTAATGAATCAAGTCCATTGAATTAGTGACCAAGCTTTTCTTGATGTAACTACACGTAATGGAATAACACATATTTTTTTAAACATGATATCCTTAATACAGTTCTTAGATTACAGTGTCTAGGAACTCCATATTCAAGCTAAGCTCCTTGTTATGACATAATGATCTCTATTTCCCTATTCATTTCATACCTTATTAACACTGACCGGAATCATAGTAATAAGTACATAGCCTTACTAGCTCTATGCCAACATGTGTATCTTATAAACCTTAAGTAGAAACACAGTTTGATTGATAATATTTATATAATAGCTGATCTCGTATGATTGGTTAATCTTAGAATTGATATGAGTGTACCATTACACAAGCCATAGTGAAATTCCCCCTTGTGTCTTCCTTCGGCCAGACGCGTCGTGTCGTTTCGTTTGAGGGTGCCCGCCGAAACCTTTTCGGGTCGGGTCATTTCGGTTAAGGGAGCTCGCCCAAAAGCATTCAGGTATGGTTCTTAGAGCCACCCAACCAGTAAAATTGAATAGATGTCTTGTTTCTGCATATGCACATATTGACAGTAAAGAGAGATTTCAGTTCATGAGCATGTGGCGTAGGAACAAAACTTATGTAATACCTATGTGTGGGGTTAATTAACCCTATGCCTACAATGTTTACTGTTTGCATATTGGATTGTGTGGGGGTGGATAACTTGTAGCCATATCACATAGTCCCCGTTCACTTACGAAGGTTCCCCAAACTCTGCCCCCAATTTGGTTGATCTTGCTCAGCTTGAAAATTTTGAATTTTCATTGCTCAGGTTTCCACATTCGACATCTATTGTAGCTATTCATCTATGCTCATCTAGAATCACCACAAGTTGTACTTTTTTTTTGCAATGGATTCTTGATGTTGATCTCGATGATATTTTTCCTCCTCAAAAACATATCCTGGTTGTAAGCATGGTTATGGTATGTTGATATTCAGATGAAAACTATGACTTGTAGCCCTTGATCTGCTAGGGGTTACCTTGATATTAAAGGTGGTGTATTCATACTCCTTCTGAATAACCAATAAAGGGTTAAGGAAATTGACCAATATGTTGTCAATTTCTATCTTATCCATCTCCAGGGCAAGTTGCTTTTCGGCTAACTCCACTGCATTTGATCTCAATTTTGCCAATTGCTTCCTTCTCTCATATGATACCTAAGCCTTTTCCTTTCTCTTCCTTTCTAATTCCATAATAGTTTCATAGTGATGCCAGCCAAATTATTTGGAAAGCCTTAATGGAAATTGAATGTTGCTCCTTTTGAACCAAAATTAAGATGTTCAGGGAATATTAGCTTCTAGCAGTGTACCTTAGATTATAGAATCCAGAAAAAACTTAATGAGAAACTATTTAATACATGAGACTCACTCATATATTGAGTCAAGGCATATGGCTGATAGGGTCATTGTCAGGAATACCAGGGATCCCACAAGTTATATATGTGTAGACCAACAACTTCTTCTCTTCATACCTTTAGGCGCAAGGAATAAAGCATCAAAGCCGCATCTTCCATAAAAAATTGCCTCCTTCATAAATCAGTAAACAGAAAGGGTCATCAAACAAAAATCCTCAATAGATTTATGGCTCAACCATAGCTCCCTATGAATATAGGTAAGGTGATCTTGTATAATCATCAGGCCATTTGTAACCTGTCTCTTTTCTGCTATGGACTCTTAGGTCAATGTGCCAAAATCATCAATCATCTGTTATGACTTTCCTTCTGCAAGAAGAGTCATCAAGATATAATGCCATGGATTCTCTAGCTCCCCCTAAAGCTTTGCATTAGTTGATCAGAATCGTGAAGATGAGGCTTTATATGGAGAGCCTAAATTAGGGTATTCTTTGTTTCTTATTTCAATAGATTCTCCATGGGCTGATGAAAAGGATTTCTTCAAGAAGCCATTTATGAGGTCTCAATAGAAAAATGGGTATCATAGATCTGCTTGGTTTCTGATAGGTCCTACTAATGAATATTACTTCAAATTTGGCAGAGAAATTGAGTGAATATTACAAAGGGATAGGCTAAAGAATCTGAGAACACTTGTTGTAAACTGGGATCATAGACATGGTGAACATTCAATGTTTCTTTTACAGGGCTTCAATATTATGACTTATGATTTGGGTAACATCTGAGCACACCTTTTTTTCCATT
The DNA here is from genome assembly GCA_034641835.2 of Pinus albicaulis. Classification (NCBI taxonomy): domain Eukaryota; kingdom Viridiplantae; phylum Streptophyta; class Pinopsida; order Pinales; family Pinaceae; genus Pinus; species Pinus albicaulis. Next base: position 743,318,811 of record CM076579.1, read on the forward strand.
TCATAAGTACCAGCCTTAACACTGTTCAACATCCTTACAGTAGCAACATAAAGTAGAAATTTTAGCTTTACAAACTCACTCTATTAGAATTTTGAATCGTTTACTGACAAAACATTGTTCAAAAGAAAAATGATCTCTTGGAGCCTCATCCAATTTTATTGAGACCTGAAGAAAACGTTGCATGAATCCATTCTATCTTAAAATGCTAATGTGTTATGATTCCCAATGCTTTAGTTTGGAATACTCAGAAAATCTTACCATACTTCCGGATTTGAGTCAGAGAGAAATTTCAATGATAGGGAGCTTAATGATGTTCCAGATATTCAGATATTAGATCTCCAAAATATGTCACAATATTTGAGCAAGGTATATTATAACATATTATACCTTAATTTATAATGAAGCCCTTTATGTGACATATGACTGCAAACAAACCTCTGTCCCTAGTCTTCTTGTTCAGGATTGTGCCTTGATATGAGAAATATGACACATCATAAATCAGTGACTATAAGAACCATTGTGATCCTTCAAAATTTTAAAAATTCAGAAGTCAAACTACTGCAACACAGTTTCCAACTCATTGTGTTTAAGGAGACCAAGAATTCACGCTGTCTTAGACATATTTAAAGTTTAACTTGTTGAGAAGTCTACCCTAATTAAGGGTTAATCAATAACACAACAACTATTCACCTACAGTCTCACCTTAGTGACATCCATAGGGTCGCAGGCATAGACATGCTTCAAGGAAGCCTTGAGTATTCTATTAAGGCAAGTCTCTAGGTCAATATCAAGAGATTATTTTCTGAATCTTCCCCTAATCTGAAATAACCTCGACTTGGTATAATGATATTTTAGATATTTGTTGCAAAATATTGGGTGGAAATCGAATTTAACCAACCTTATTATCGACATACCATTAAATGTAATGGATCTGAGCCTCATATTGGGTTTGTGGCATGGGCCAAAAGTTGAGGCTGCCATCAACCATATTCAAATAAATCAAACCCCTTGATCCTTAAAACAATTATGTCTTCCTTGATTTCTTTGATATTCCCGCAGATATTCAACAACGAAATCCTTATCATTTCATAACATAAGAGATAAACATAACTAGAAACCCCTTTCAATTATGCCTTACCTTATATCTTCAAATATTCCTCAAGACCGAGAGAATTCCAGAGTTAAGAATCCATTGAATGCTTGAGATAGTGCAACGCATGGTCACTTATAATCTTCGATAAAGATATAAACTTGAAAGAGATGACAATTGAGCATATCAAACTGCAAGGAGAGGAGAGCATGGAGGATTGTCCATGAATTCAGTGATTTCTTTCTCTCCCTTGGGCTTGCCTTTAGCTAGGCTTTGATACCATTTTAATTTTTTAGGATAACATGTTGTTTGCAAAGACAGTTACTTCAGAGATATTTATTATCCCAGAATACAATTAGCAATCACATAGCTTATTATCATATACACAGAAACTAAATAAATAACATAGATGATCGAAGAAAAAGATAAGCCAAGATAAGATAACACATGGATATGGTGAAAGCCAGGGAAAAACCCCAAGACTGAGAAAACCCTTGATCAATTATTCTTATTATTCATAAACAAATGTTCAGCAAAGAGAGAGAGAGTACAAGGACCTTAAAGACAACATTGACTTACCAAATAGAAGATGTGACCTTAGACTGCAATTCTGAATACTGATAAGGGCTTCCTGAATTAGCCCTTACTGGTTAGGGTTACTTGCAATTCATTAAGATGCTATTGAAGGATGTCCTACAAGCATTCCAGAATTATCCAAGTGCATCATTTCTGCCCAAGTAACTACTGAATATGGTAGCTCCTGGTTAGGGTAAGAGTAATACTGCAATAGACCATATAAATGTATCCAAAACACTCTTATAAAGTTGCAGCTTCTCTTCATAATAAGTTGACCTTCCTTTGATACAAATCAGTACTTAATCCAGCCCTGAAATAGGCTTCTGCATTTCAATGCATACCCTTCTCGGCGTACACTTATAAAGGTAAGGCTTGCAACCAACTTGAGATGCTCTCCAATAGGTGCAGCCTGCTTATAAGATTACAGCCATATGCTTTTACAGATCCTTATGTCTGCAGTTAACCTAAAATGTAACTCAGATCTTCAACAGAAGATGGATCACCCAAATCAGACCACATATGTATCCAGATATTACTCTAAGAAGCTTGACCTTCTTCCCAAGGGACTTGGCCCATCAAATAACCCTCACATTACACCAAAGAAGCCCTACATTCTTTGATGGAGACACATTTCTCCTGCGATCATCATATGAGAGAGATAGGATGATTTGAATGAGGAATAAGGCTCCTCTTTATAGACAAGATGGAGGAAAGGCCAACCTTAAAATTTGGAGGCAAATTTGAAATTTTCATTTTCATTTTTTCCCACATAAACACAATCATAACTTATAGAATTTATTTTTGAATAAATAAATATTTTCTTTACCAAATTTGACGATCTTTAGATTGATTTTGGTCCTCTCGAAAAGAGGGATTCAATGGAATGATTATCTTCATCAACTAAGAAGACGTGAGTGGAATTTGGACCTAGTTACTAATTTTTACACTATCTCTATATTTCTAACAAAATAGGCATCCTGGTTAACATCTGGATAGCCAAATATTATCCAAATAGCTTATTTGACTCTTACAAAGCTGACTGTGTGACAATGTATATTCTATAAGAAGGAAATTCTAGCTAATCTGAATTCATTCCAAATTTGCCTACCCACTTGCCAAATCATCATTTGTCTTCTAAGAAGACCCATGCCAATGAGTTGGACCAACAAAAAGAAGATTATTTTCAGCTGTTATATAGTTTTTAAACATCTCAAAAACCTTGCATTACCACATTGCATGCTTATCTGTTACAATGTAAACAACAACCTCTATAAATATAGCTCAATGAACATGATTTTTAACTGCTAGAACATTTTGAAGGAATAGACACCCAATAACTTGACTTTTAGAAGTGTGATATGCCTTGACATCTCTGAATACATCATATTTCATGATCATGAACATTACATTTCCAATTCAGGTGATCAGATATTGATCAACATGGCCCAACCTTATAAAACAATTCGTTTTATTGGTAATCAATGGATAGGTTTCCTCTAAAATCATCTCCAATTCTTCCAAATAGGTATAGAAGAATCACGATGTAATATAAGTGAACGTTGAACACTCATCAAGAATCATCTGGCACAATGCCATGAATGCATAATGACCAACAGCTTGAAGGTTTTGAGTACAATTAATATCACGTGAAGATAACCATTCTCTTGTACATTAATGCCACATCAATTCTCGATGAAAAGGGTATTTTGGCATGCCATCTTCCAATGAAGGTAGAAAGAAAACCCCAACTGTCATCTTTCCATTAAATAAGGTACAAATTGAATGTGCATCCATACCAATCTTGATGAAAGTCCAAATAATCCTAATGTAACTGGAAACGAGTTTCTATGCTTGTGATGTCCTTGCTTAAGGACCACATAAACCACAAATCTTAAAAATATTAGCTGTGCCTACTACTGACTATAATGCAAGCCACCTTCTCCAAGTTTCTTCAATAGCGATTCTTCCCACTGTCCTAGTTGGCCTACAGTCGCTCAACATACTGCCCAAATTTGTTTGATGAAAGGGAATTCTTGGAAAATGTGAATGATCATTTCCTCACTGTTTTTGTACAAGGGGAATCAACTAGGCCCAATCACATACCTTCTTTGAAGCACATCCAAGGTTGAGATCTTTCTTTCGGCACCACATTAAATTTTTTTCCTTGGCTCGGCACTTATATTTCCAAAACATTCTCCTCCACCACTTTAACTCTGCAGGGACTCAAACTGCAATAATTGTGATGTATCCAATCTTGGGGACATATTCACCAAAAGGAGAGGAACTCCAGAGAAGCTTGTCCTCTCTGTCAGTTAATCAAATTTGACGAGCATTCAGATCATTTACATATGCATTCCATGATTCATGAAAAGCTTCTTATAATCCCAGCTCCCCAGCAGTCATCCATCCATGTCTTCAATTGGTAGTTTTGGCCGGGTTGTCGATGTGTGCAATTTTGAACCTAGTGTTGTGCTTTTGTTCAGTATATCATTTATAAATCTACTAGGAATTAATTTCCAAGTGCTAGGTTCAGAATTTAACACAAACAATAGCACCCATATACTAGAAAACAACCTTGCAATGCTATTATCTGTTAATATTCATTCCTTTCCTTTGTGTTGGTCCAAAACTTAGGTGAAAAGAGATTTTGTTGCAATCTTCACAATCAAACCTAATTTCATGTCATCCATACATAACTTGTTGTGCATCAAAATATGGATATATTAATGTTATAACAAATGGTAATATTTTATTTGAATGCTGGTTCATACTGTTTTCTCTGTCAACAGCACTCAGTGTTTACAAACACTTGTTTTACATTATGTATTTGTGATGAAGCCATAGCTGCGTAAACCCCACAATCTGTAACAAAATTTTATTTATGCATAACCACATGCATATAAACCCAAATGGTGACAATCTCTCATGCGGAAGCTCTTTGATTGTTCATATCAATTATCCAATAAATCATACTAAAACAACCACCATATGGAAATGAATTTTTATATTTTTGACTTTGATAAAATTTATCAAAGGTATCAACATACATTAATGTTCAAGCCCAACACTTTACCAATCCACTTATTCCGTTGATCATATTATAAAATCTCCACTTAGATAAAGTTCTTACCTTGGTTATAAAATCAAATGCCGACATAATATTATATCCGGCCCCATAGATTTTCAACTCACTTATCCACCAACGATCTATCCGCTCTCATAAAATCAACGACAATCACATACCCCACATGAAATGCATATGATCCAACAGTAGACACAAATCTAAAATGAAACGATTCTAATCCAATGAATATCGCATTCCATCAAACACGATGTTTAAGGTTTTAAAATTATGCAAAATAGGTGGTATTGAGGCACCACGTGTCAGCCCACAACCACTATCATGTTCATACAGGAAATTACCACTTACCATCTTACACCCACACGAAACCCATTTGTTGTTTTCAAAACCTGTCCATCATTTCATTTCACCTTCTCTCACGGTTTCTTTACAGAAATCAAGTTCCGGAAAACAGAGATTCAATTCCTCTGTTGCTTCTCAAAGATTTAAACCCATGATTTCACTTCTTCAACTTACCGTATTTGACATTCCTGTTAAGAAGTCACAGCTTCTTGTACTAACAATTGACAATGCTCTAAATTAACCATACCTCTGAACTGTTTCAAATACACAACAGATGCAGAATTTTCAAGGAAGGCATACACACTAGTTCCATTATATGATCACGATAAACAGAGATTTCCCCTCTGTTACTCTGCCAGTGATTCTTCAAGAACAATTAAATCACTTCCCTCAATAAATCTCAATTCTGTCATTTATTCATGAGGTTAATTATAGACCATTCAACGCATAATTCTAAATTAAGTAAGTCAATCCAATCGTGATTCTAGCATAACTATTGATTGCCATAGTTGAGAAAATAGAGCTCGTTCCAGTTATCATTCCAGAAAATCATGATTATGCACTGCCAAAGAGGCATACCATTGTCAAATTCCATCCTTGAGAAGGAAAAATTAACATATAATAAATTTGAATAGATCAGCTTTGAAGGAATATTTATCTATATCTATATATCTATAAATAATATAAATAACATTGGGAAACAACTATTAGGAACATAGATGAAATAATTTGTAATCAACAATTAATCAGTGAGGGCCTTGAAAAGATTCAATCTGCAATAATCAAGAAATAATAGGCAAAATTCGGCCAATCTTGGCACGCTAGTAATATTAAACTAAATAATTAAGATTATTTCGAAAAAATAATTTTGTTAATTACATTGGGATTGATTTGATTAATTTGAGATTATTTCATATATGGTTTGTAACATCTAAACCAATTGCTTGTGACTATCCCCATGGAAACTCATAATTGCTACATTGATCAAGATGGTCTCAAGATCTGACAATCTTTTACATGGTTTTGAATGCAGATATATTTGGGAAAGTTTCAAATGAGTGGGAGAATTTTGACATTGGTGTTTTTGTATGTGGTCTTGAAAGTTTAGAGACAATCGTAACAAAGGAATGCAGGTCATACAACTTAAGAAACTTGAGAAATTTGAGAAACAGAACTGTGTTTCATTTCAACAGTCATAGCTTTGATCTGTAATGAACTAATTATAGAGATATCACCATGACATAATGGCTCATTGTATTATGTTTACATAGGTTTCATATGCAAGTCTATAGTTGCCTTGCTATTAGTTTGGCCTATTTCATGAATTGACATGATGATGTAAGGCTCACTAAGGCCAAAATTGCCTCACGGGACCTATCCAAGTTAAAATATATATGATGTAATTATTGATATGTAAATTAATTTCTTTTCATATTAATTTTATAACTTTCCCAAAGGTTATTTGACAGTCTGCAATAAATTACACAGACAATGACCCTAATGATTTATTAATCTATTTCTGTAATATTAATATGTTTCGGTTATAATCTATTACGAGTTTAATCTTTAGGAAAGCCCAGTGGAAGAAAAAATGTATGTGGCAATGTCTCCAAATGGTATCCTTTTTCAGAGGTGACATATTCAACATGATTCTCTGATAGGTGGACAGTGACAAGGTGTATCTTGGGCTTATTGCTTGTTATCTAAAAACTTGTATGCATCTATGTTATAAAAAAATATTAGCTTTTATGCATGTTTCACTACAGAAGAATGATGAGGATGGATATTTTAGGGACTTCAATAAGAATGGAAAAAGGAAACTAGTCTTCTTGACTTCTAAATAATTTCAGGCTCTCCCCTGCAAAGCTTGTTTGACCAAGAGTGACCATTCCGTGGGTCTTTGCCTCTCCTTTCCAAAGGCAGAAATAACGAAGCATATTTTTTAGGGCTATCCTTTTCAGGGTCTTGCTGGGCAGAGGTGAAATCTCAGTTGAAAAAAATCTTCAGGGGCATCTGCATTGGAGTGCATTCTTGTTGGGAGATTCCTGATGTGTGATTTGGGATTTGCTGATTGGTATTTTGCACTGTTTGTGAGTTTCTGCATCATGTGTTCTATGGGGACTCCACTGCAAATGTGTTAAAAAATGAGGTCAGTTCTTTGAAATAAAATGAATCCTAGACTTATAGAAGTGTTCACTAATTATTTGAAAGCAAATGAATTTGTTGAACATATTTTCCAGATCTATATTTTCTTAAATCTATCATTTTTTATTGTAGGAATTATCATTTGTATGCTCTTCTCTTATCATAATATAGATATGTTGCACCCATTATGCAAACATTAATGTTCATAATGTGTTTTTGGCTTATTGTGAATAGTCATGTTCTTTTTAAGATTTTGTGCTTGTGTGCTACACTTAAACCCAAACAGAAATAAATCTCCATCTTACTCCCATTGCATGCAAGTGTTGGTTGTACTCATGTGGAAAATAGGACGTCCCTTAATTGAATAGAATAAACCATTATTAAATATAGGGCCTACAAGATGTTTGTCAAAGGGAATGGATGGTGGGAGATCTCAACTAGTGATAGATGGAATATTTTAATGATATTTTCTTCTTTGATATGGGAAAGGATTACCTCATTTATTTTTTCATAGTTAAGTTCTAGTCACACCCAATAATATATAGACTGCATCCATCCTAAGAAACTATAATGACCCCCTGACACAAACACAAATTTTGAGGTAGTTTGTAACAAGAATTTGACACATGCATGGAATTCAAAGAGATAATATAGAGCATGATGTAGTTCCAAAGGTAACATACCCCCTGAGGCATAAATAAGACATGTATACAAACCTACACATGTTTATCCAGGATAAAATGAAAGGTGCATACACACATATGAATAGTTTCAGAGGTAAGAATAGAATGTGCCTAGAAATTGAAGCACACAATAAGACTAGTTCTTTTTATTTTCAAAAAATCTCAAGAGTTGGAGTATTTTTCAATCCATAGTTTTGACATGATGAATCCAATGTGTTCAACATATACACTAGTCATACAATTTATTTATTTTATGGATTGAAGGGCTATGTCAATTACAATACATTAATTGTGGAAATTTTATTGTGCACTTGTTTTACTAGATATAGTATACCCAAATATTATAGTTATGATTGTGTGGCAGGTTTGTGAAGAGTTTTCATGTTTAAAATTTGAATGGAATGGTTTGCATACGATTTTTACTAGGTTATATATCTACAGTGTGCAATGCACCAGACCTCCAAAGAACCCAAGGGAAACCAAGTGCAAAAAAGCCAAGGACGACAGGATCGTATCAGGGATAGGGTCTTGTTTTCAAAGTAAAGCAACAAGGTATCAAAGTTAAGCAAGTCCAGTTATGTAATTCATAGAGGGAGGAAAAACCTTGAAAGAGGATTTCATTTAAATCAACGATTCGTTCTTCCTTCTTCTATTATCTACGAAATTATGTTTTGTGTCTTGATCATTTTATATTTTTAGGTTGATAAATATGGTGATTTGAAAGATCTTGAAGCACTCTTAAAAACATTATTAGGGCAAGATATTAGAGCTACTAACTGAAAAGAATTAGGTCCATCACCTTCAAATCCAAATGACAACACAAATGTTATAACCATAGTTACATCATCCATAAAATGAATCAACATCCAAAAATAGGAGTTCGAGGGTATATTTATTTATTTTTTAAATATTTTTATCAAAGCGTCGGAAGAGCAACGCTTTAGATGTCAGAAAAGCGACATCTTTTTTTTTTTTTAATATTTTTACCATTTCTTCGGAAAAGCACAAACGTCGGAAGTGCGATGCCTTACATTTTCGTCAGTCTTGCGATGTTTGGCACACAACGTTGGAATTGCAATGGTACCAACATATTCGTCGGTCTTGCGACATATGGCACCAAACGTCAGAAATTCGACGTTTTTTACATTTGTGTTGGTCTTGCGACGTTTGGCACAAAAACGTCGACAATGCGACGGTGCTAACATTTTCGTCGTTATTGCAACGTTTGGCACATAATGTTGGCATTGCGAAGTTTTCTTGAAAACCTTAAAAGCGTTGGAAATGCGACAGTTCGGCATCGTTAGAAGATCGACAGTTGTGGTGCATTGGAAGACCGATGCTAACAAAACGTCGGAATAGCGACGATTTAACAAACGTCGGAAGAGCGACGGATGTCTGGAAATTTCGGAATAAGTGTTGCTCTTCCGACACCTTATTGAAGTGTCGGAATTGTGATGTAATGGCTAACCATATTTTTCCCCACCTCACACTGTCACTCTTGCGACGCCTATGTGTCGAAGTAGCGACGAATTGGCCGTCGAAAATTGGACCAAATGTGCTAGTGTGATGCAACATTGTCGTGGTGTAACAACTCATTGTAACAACACTCCTTTAACTACTCATGTATGCCTCATGCTCTAGATTTTTTGTGCTAAAAAATAACATCTGTAAGGACAACAAAAGACTAAAGAACTTCTCCAAAAATTCATCCTCAGTTAGTCATAAAAAAGACATGATACATCATAATAATCAATGAAATGGAAAGATAATGAAACTAAGGTGAAACAACATTGTTTAAGATAGAAAGGTAGGAAAAAGAGGCAAATATAGTTCCAATGGTTGTAGTCACAAGGTAAAATGGGGGAAACATATGTGGAAATAAGTACAAAACTAGCAGCCAACATTTCCAAAGCCAAATAAGGACACGAGAAAGTGGTGTGATTTCCATAAGAGATCCACTCACAACAAAAGTGAGTGTTGGGCCAAGAAGTTACTGGTGGCTGAGACGAAGGCTTCTGAATCAAATGCATGCTCTAACTCTGAATCAAAACCCGACAAGGGGAATGATAAATGGAAGTGGGTTATTGATGCAGAGCCCAACACCACCGTTGCCACCACGCAAATTTAGAAGGAGGAACTGGAAGATCGAAAGGAGGGGGAGCGCCTCTTCCATTCCCAGATGTGTGTAAAGGGTTCTCCATTTCGGTTCATTTTCGACAGCAGGAGCCAAAAGAACCTCATTTCAGAAAATTTTGTGAAGTGAATGGGCTTTCCGACCACAACACACCCACAACCATACACCATCGTGTGGATTCACCAAGGACGGTATCTCCACATCAGCCAACAGTGATGCCTTCCCTACAATATCAAGCCCTTGATGGATGAGTTATTATGTGACATTTCTCCTCTTGATGTTTGTGATGTATTATTAGGCCAACCATAGTCGTCGAAGAGGCGTGATGTGTATGATTCTATGCCTTGCGTTCTTATTGTTACTTTGGAAAATAATTTGTAAAGGATACCAGAGGTAGCACCACCTACCTCCATCTATTTGGCTACTAGAAAATAATGCAGTAAGCTCATTTCCAAAACTGGGAAATTTTCTTTACTAATTATATGCCTTAGGGCAAGAATAAGACTATGGCCACGACCTCCAGACGTGACTCCTCTACACGACAACAAAATATGGACAAGTTCGTGGAGGATTAAAGGGACATATTTACCTCACCTGTAGGGGTGCCTCTGCACTGTTAGGTTAAGCACTCCATCGATCTAACCCCAAGTGTGGCACTGCCCAATGGACCAATCTATCAGTGCTATGTTATGGAGAATTACGAAATCAAGAGGCATATTTAGCGGTTTTTGCAAAAAATTTAGATCCGGCCGAGTTCATCGCCCCGTGGGAACCCGATCATGTTGGTGGAAAAGAAATATGGGATTTGGAGACTCTGTATTGACTATTGGGCACTGAAAAAGATCATTGTCTAGAATAGGTACCTGATCCTACATATTAATGACCTTCTAGACCAATTCAAGGGGAAAATACTTCAAAAAGATAGACTTGAAGTCCGGCTATCACCAGGCACCTATCGAACCCTCTAATGTGTGGAAGATAGCCTTCGAATCCAAGGAAGGCCTTTTTGACTGGCTGCTCATGATTTTCGAATAGAAGAATGCTCCCACAACCTTCATGATGCTGATGGATGACATCTTGTGGCCATTCACCAAATCATTTTTGGTGGTGTACTTGGATGGCATCCTGATCTTCATACGAACTTGGGAAGAGCACTTCCACCACATCCGACAGGTCCTTCAAACACTATGACAACACAAGTTGTGTGTTAATTTGGAGAAGTGCACTTTGGGCATGACCCAGGTTCAGTATCTAGGATAAATTATTGATGGGAGGGGGATGCATGTGGATCCAGCGAAGATACAAGTCATTCGGGTTTAGACAACCCCTACCACTCTAACATAACTCTGCAGATTTTCTTGCCAATTTCTACCGCAGGTTCGTGTTGGGATTCTCTCATATCACTTAGCTCTCGAGTCAAGTCACCAAGGCAGGAGAAAAACATAATTATTTTGTTATATATCTCAACAGAAGGAATTCTTAGATTTGAAACATCACCTTTGCTATGCACCAATTCTCACATTACTAGACTTGCAACAACCATTTTATATTGAGACAGATGCCTTTAACTATGCTATTGGGGAAATTCTTACTCAACATGGGCATCCAATGGAATATCATAGTGAGACATTTTGTGACACAGTCTGGAAGTATCCCACTTATGAAAAAGAGATGTATTCCATTGTGCAGGCTTGATGACAATGGAAGTATTACATTTTTGGGAACGAAATAATCATCCACATAGACCACAGACCCTTGTAGTTCATACAGACACGAGGGAAGTTGCAGAACTATCACCATAAGAAGTGGTCCACATATCTGCAAAAGTTTCATTTGAACATAAATTATAAGAAGAGAAGCACCAATAAGGTTACAAACTACCTCGGTCGACCACCGATCATGGTGCTAACCAACATGCTCAACTCTTGTGGTAACGAGACTTCTGGCAGGCCACTTCTCTACAAAAGTGATCCAGAATTCAACCACACATACCCAATGCTCTTGGAGGGTAGGAAAGTTCTAAATTTTCACCTCCAGGATGCACTACTATGTCACCAGGGACACCATTATGTTCCTTCAAGAAAGCATTCTAAGATGGTTTGGGAAGCACACAATAGTTAGATTGCTGGGAATTTTAGGGTTGAGAAAAAAGTGGCAGTACTATAGAAGTATTTCTATAGGTCGAACCTTTGATAGGATGTCAAGAACTACATAGGATCTTGCATTGCATGTACCACTGACAAACTAACCATCAAGAGGCAAGGCATGTATACTCTATTGTGTACCCCTAGTAGACCTTGGGAATCCATATCCATGGATCACATGTCGGCCCTTCCTTCAACAATGCATGGAAACGACTATGTTTTTTTCGTCATTGACAGATTCTTGAAGATGGCCATTATGGTGGCTTGCAAGAAGAATATCACAACAAAAGCCACTGCTAAAATCTGCTAAAATTCTATCATCTCAGATTGGGAAAATAGGTTCCTCAGTAGAATTTGGTCCAACCTCTAGTTGATGTTGTACATCAAGCTCACTAAGTCCACATATTTCCATCCCCAAACTGATGGATAGACAAAGGTCATCAACATGATGGTCGTTCACATTTTGCGCATGTACAACTCAAATCATCCACACAAATGCGATGAGAGACTCCCCTATGTAAAACATAGTTATAATTGACTTTCCATAGCTAAACCGACCACGACCCCTTTCAGGTGGACTTGGGATTCTATCCAGTATGTCGCATTCACATAGCCATGCCATTTGCGGCTACTCGGGTATATTCGACTCATGTACAGTTTGAAGCTGACAAGGTGAAAAAATTCATTAAGTGCATTCATCACATATGCCAATAGGTTCATGACATATTGGACATAGCCAATTCTAAGTAAAAGTAGCGACATGATCAACATCAGGTGCCACACAACTTCCAGGTGGGAGAAAAAGTGTGGCTACATTTGCAGAAGGAGTGCCTCATTGGACCCCACCGCAAGCTTCGCCCACAATGATATGGACCATACACCATCACCAAGGTTGTAGGGGACAATGCATTTGAGCTCATTATTCCACCATTCCTTGTTCTGCACCCAATTTTCAATTTGGATCGCCTTCGGCCCTACTTTCCACCTCTACTGGACACATCCGACAAGGCAGAACAACTCACACCAACAGAGTTAAACGTAGACTACAAGGAACAATCCAAAAATGATCGAATCATGGACATACATATCGATAAAAAACAATAGCAGAGGATCCAACTATATTGATTTGTCAAAGCAAGCCAACTCCTCCACCAAGGCAAGTGGTTCATAAGGGACCAAGTTCAACAGAAATTTCCTGACCTCATGGAGACTCTACATGAAATTGGGAACATTTCTTCCTGGGGGGGGTGAATGATCCAGGTGGATATTGGTGTCAACCCACCTATTCCACCTATAAGTCCAGTCAGTTTCATCAGTTTATTTTTTTATAGCAAAATTTACTATTTTTAGTATTTTTAATGGTCCTAAATTTCTAGAGTAGTTTTGACCCCCTAAACGGAAATTTTTTGAGCTCTGCAATAGGCCCTTAGCCATAAGAAGGGTCATGCGTAAAAACCTGTAGTACTCAGAGATATATTTCTGATTATATATCGTACACGCCAAACAAAGATAATATGACCAAGTTACGACCCCGGGAAGTTGGTTGCCCAATTAACCCCAACAAGGCCCACAAACTCTTAGTGTTTCATCTCTTGGGTTAGGGTTTTGGTTTTTTAGGGTTTTCTTATGTTTTTTAATAATAAAAATTTCTTTGAGCCCCATTGTAACATAGTTCAAAGGCATGTAGTCACCACATCTCCTCAGAGATAAGCTACCAACACCCTAGCTAGTTTATTTACATTCTGTATGTAAGCATATTTCAGTTATTCGATATCAATGAAATGAAGTGTTATTTTTGCTGCATATATGCGTCTATGCATATTTCTATATTTTATTGTGTTCCTGCATAAGTCCAGATCACGTGGGGAGACAGCAGGGAAAAGTTTTGAGATTTTTTTTTTGACCCTATAATAGGTGGGTGGACCTACGTATGGTTTTTTGCATGGGTTTTGCACATGGTTTTGGGAATGATGGTTTTTTCTGATGGTATTTTGTAGATCCGGTTAAGGGAACTACAATTATGTTCTAATCCAGGGTTAATGGATTGGGGTTTATGAATGCTTCAACATGTATATATATGTATTGTAACATTGAAAGCAATATAATGAAAAATCAATATGGTAGTCTCGGTTTTGGGATCTAGGGGAAAATATATGTTGAAAATGCAGCAAGATGATGGAGCTTAGTGAAATGAAGTCGCCTTCACTAAGTGGGCCTGCAGGCGAAATCTGGCGCAAAGACTATTTTTAGACATATGGAGCATGGTCCAGGGGTTGCAGTATGTTATTCTTGGAGTATTGGTCATGTTGGTAAAAATAGATGGGACTCTATTTTTTTGACCTATAGGTCGATGTCTATTTTTAGACTGCCTATCCTAAAAATAGGGAAGTCAAATATTATTTACCCTTAATAATATTTGGACTCTAAACAACAGTTTACACTCTTGGAGCACTTTAGTTCGAGCTACAGAAGTGGCTCATGCATCTGACAGAGGAATTATGCTATTCCCAAGGGTTTGATGGCATCATGCATGGTTGACTTCAGTTAGGACTTCAGTGGCAGAAGTTTGGTGGAGTTAATGAGACAGCTAGTGGAGTTGTGTTCTGTTTATTTTAGTTGAACTAGTTGAGATTAGTTTAACTGGCTAATCAATTAGTTATGAGTGGAGTGAATTAAATATTATTTAATTCATTAATTAGTAACTCATTATTCAACTCAAGAACACATCAGTTCACTACAGTGCATGGACAGTTCAGTGGAGACCAGTGAAAAAGGTAGATGAAAGGGTGGAGTTAGCTATCAGTGGCGACATCAGTTGTGCATGAGATTTGCACCACACTTGGAGGAATTGCCTATGATGATTGCGCTGTCAAGCCAAGGAGATTCGAACCTTGGATCTCTATATAGACAAGCCTGGATTGCGCAATAGAGGTAAGGCAATTGGCGGTGAGTTTTGAACCAGTAACCTGTTCAAAACTGAGCTAGTTTGTGTGTAACTTCATGAGAAAGTACTGAGTACTTGTGAGGAGTATTGTACTGAGTTTGTTACATGATTTCTCCATTATAATATACACAATAGCTACGGGTTTTTCAGCTATAAGCTTTCCCCATACATACTGTGTTAATGTGTATGATGAATTGATGTGCTATCGCTTGTTTTATTTCCGCATGTGTGATGATCTGAGTGGAAGAGATTATGTGTTGCATATAAATTCAAATTGTATGTGATCAGGATAGTCTCGGTGGATAATTAATCATTATTCAGCAAATTTCTACATGGTATCAGAGGTATTGAAGCAGAGATTGATCATCACAGTGATTACAAACTTATTTCGGTAGACAGAGTCTGCATGCGGGCCAGGTAGCCTCCGGATTCATCTTTATTCGGAAAGTGAAAGGTCTGGTAAATGCCCCTTGCAGTCAATATATGTGCTAGAAATAATTTTTTCTTACAGATCTAGAGCGGCTGAGCTTTGAGGTGGAATTCGAAATTTTGCAGCAGTTTTGTTTTCTTGGTGCCAGTGTTGAAAATGTCTTTCAACGGTTTGCGACTCGAATATGCTCTTGAAGGGAGTTCGAATTATGTTGCATGGAAGGATCGCATGGAGGCAATATTAGAAGATAATGTTCTAAAGGAGTTTGAAGATACGAATGTCCAAAATCCCACTAATCTTGCTGAAGTCGAAGCATGGAAAAAGAAGATGGCGAAGTGTCTAAGGATCCTGTTGGAGGTCGTCAAGGATCATATTATATCCAGCCTGCATGGAAAGGCTACTCCATATTTAATGTGGAAAGCTTTGACAGATCTATTCCAGAGTAAGAGCGACCAAAGGAAGCTGGCACTCAAAGATAAGCTCAGGAACATCAAGATTGAGAAGGGCGACAGTATCGCCAAATACCTCACGAAGTTCACTCATTGCAGAGATGAGCTGGGAAGTGTGGGGGTCACTATCGAAGACGAGGACATGGTCGACCTGGCTCTCCTTGGTCTTCTAAAGGCTTGGCACTCATATCAAGATAGTGTCAATGGTCAGGAGAAGCTGCCGGGATGGGAGCGCCTTTGGGCGGATCTCATGCAGGAGGAGATAAGGAGGACTACTCGAGATGGATCTTCATCAAAGGGAGCTGATGAAGAAAAATGCGCTTTGGTTGCCAAAGAAAAGAAGGGGAAGGGTAAGAAAACCTCTCATTCTGGTGCAAAGGGCAAGAAGCAGGATATGGCGAAAGTGAAGTGTTTTCACTACCATGATCACGGACATTATGCTACCAATTGTCCAAAGAAGAAGAAGAACAAGCAAGCGGGAAGATCTGCAGATGGAGAGGCTTTGGCTTCACAGTTCGAGCTTGACTTTTCACTGATTGCATGCTTGGTTTCAAGTGTGATGGGATCGGTGTGGTTCTTGGACAGCGGTGCGTCATTTCATATGACGGGAGATCTGGATTTGTTCTCAGATCTGGAGGACAAAGATTTGGGTGTGCACATCGAGATGGGCGATGATGGTAGATACAGTGCGACTGGTATCGGTACCATATCCTTTCAGAGGGAGTCTGGTAAACCCTTTGTATTGAAGGATGTCATGCATGTACCTGGATTGAAGAAGAACTTGATCTCTGTGGTGATGTTGGAGGATAAGGGGTATGATGTGGTCTTTAGCAAAGGAAAAGCCTTCCTGTGCAGTAAGACTACTGGAGAGACCCGGAAGATAGGGGTTCGAACCAAGAACCTTTATCAGTTACAAGTAGATGGCTGCGCAGCAATGGCATGCAAGGCGGGAGAAGTGGTGAGCTGGGATGATGAGGGCGAACTGTGGCACAGGAGATTGGGCCACCTTCACCATGGAGCTTTGAAGATAATGCAGCAGATTTCTACTGGGCTTCCTAAGGGCACTCTTGCACAGTCAGATCAGTGCAAGGGGTGTACTTTGGGGAAGTATGTGAAAGCCACCTTTCACGAGAAGGATAATCGCGCCACGACGATCCTTGAGAGAGTTCACACAGATGTGTGTGGTCCTTTCTCAGTTTCTTCGACAGCAAAGCACAGGTATTATTTGATCTTTGTTGATGATTTCTCTCGAAAGTGCTGGATCTTCTTCATGCAGAAGAAGAGCGATACATTCGCGAAGTTCTGTGAGTTTAAAGCACTGGTCGAGAAGGAGTCGGGGAAGAAGGTGATTGCTCTAAGAAGTGATAACGGTGGTGAATTCATCTCGGCTAAATTCAAGGAGTTCTGCAGTGCAGAAGGGATTAAGAGAGAGCTCATCGCACCCCATAACCCACAGCAGAACGGGGTGGCTGAGCGGAAGAACAGAACGATCGTGGGTGCTGCACGGGCGATGTTGCATGATCAGGGCCTACCCCTTCACTTGTGGGCTGAGGCATGCAATACAGCAGTATATGTGCCGAACCGTTGTCCTCACAAGGTTCTTGGCATGAGTACACTGGAGGAGGCTTATTCTGGCAAGAGGCCCGATATTTCCCATTTGCGGATTTTTGGTTCTCCTGTCTACATGCATGTGACGAAGGATGCGAGAAGGAAGCTGGATCCAACTGCTGAGGTTGGAATATTTGTGGGGTACACTGATACACCTCACAACTATCGGGTGTATTTGTCAGACAGTCGCAAGACTGTTGTGCGACGGGATATAAAATTTCGGGAGGAGAAAGCCATGCAGTGTTCGCTTGAGAGGGAGCTACACTTGCATGCAGATGAGGAGCTGTTAGTTCCTAAGGAGGAGCTTCCGGATGTGGATCAGCCACAAGAGGAAGTTCATGAGGTGGAAGAAACCACCCATGCAGCGCCAACCATCAGAGGGCGCATGCGCACTACAGAAGCTGAGCGACTGGCTCGAGATGCAGAGAAGGTTGTAGGACCACCTACAGCACAGCGCAGACAGAGGCAGTCACCGGATCGGTACACTGGATACATGGCTCTTGTGAGTCAATGTGTCGTGACGGAGCCATCCTATTTTGAGGAAGTTGTGGAGGAACCCGCATGGGTAGATGCCATGATCGAAGAATATGATTCGATCGTCAGAAACAGTGCATGGGAGATTGTCCCAAGACCGGAGGGGAAATCAGTGGTGGGTTCGCGATGGATCTACAAAGTGAAGCAGGCAGCTGATGGGAGTGTGGAGAAGTACAAGGCGAGATTTGTCGCTCGTGGCTTCTCACAGATCGAGGGGATCGATTATGAGGAGACCTTTGCACCTGTCGCAAGGTACTCTTCCATACGAACGATCCTTGCTCTCTCAGCGCAGATGGGGTGGCACATTCATCAGATGGATGTGAAGACTGTGTTCCTCAATGGAGTTATTGAGGAAGAAGTGTACATAGAGCAGCCTGAAGGTTTTGAGATCTTCAGCAGTGAGTCGCATGTGTGCCGACTCAAGAGAGCACTGTACGGGCTGAAGCAGGCACCTCGTGCTTGGTACACTCGGATAGACAGCTACTTCACCGGGCTTGGATTCTCCAAGAGTGAGGCGGATCCAAACCTGTACCAGATTGTGGTGGAGGGGAAGCTGTTGATCATCGTACTGTATGTAGATGATCCGATTTTGACTGGCGATGAGCAGTTGATACTTTCATGCAAGGAGGATCTTGCACGAGAGTTTGAGATGAAGGACTTGGGCATCCTTCATTATTTCCTGGGATTGGAGATTTGGCAGCGCAGCGGAGGACTGTTTGTTTCTCAGGGCAAGTATGCCCAGGAGATTCTGGGGAGGTTCAACATGCAAGGCTGCAAGCCTGTTGACACTCCTCTTCCTGGTGGTTGGAGGAAGGAGGATGCTACTTCAGTAGAGGTAGTGGATGCCACTGTCTATCGACAGTTGGTGGGGTCGCTTATGTATATGGTCAATACACGACCCGATATATGCTATGCAGTTAACCAGCTTTCGCAAGCTATGGTTAAGCCTACCAATCTCTTTTGGAAGGCAGGCAAGCATGTATTGCGCTATATCAGAGGCACATCGGGATATGGTCTATGGTACAGACAGGAGGATGGAGCGAAGCTTTCTGGCTTCACTGATGCAGATTGGGCAGGGAGTCCAACGAACCGGAAGAGCACTTCTAGAGGAGTTTTCAGCATTGGGTCGACAGCAGTTTCCTGGTACAGCAGGAAGCAGAGATCCGTGGCACTCAGTTCAGCAGAGGCCGAGTACATGGCAGCTAGCTTGGCTGCATGCGAGGCTATTTGGATGAGGAAGATCCTCACAGGATTGTTCAGATTGCATTTGGAGCCTACAGTGATCTACTGTGATAACCAGAGTTGCATTAAACTCTCGCCTAATCCAGTATTTCATGATAGGTCCAAACACATCGACATCAGGTACCATCATATCAGAGATTGTGTTCAGCAGAGAATCATGATGCTTTCATATGTTCCCACGGAGGATCAGGATGCCGACATCCTGACGAAGGCGCTCACCAAGAGCAAGTTCGAATTCCACAGAGGTAGGATAGGGGTTGTAGATAATCCATATCTTGCTGAGAGGGAGTGTTGAAAATGCAGCAAGATGATGGAGCTTAGTGAAATGAAGTCGCCTTCACTAAGGGGGCCCGCAGGCAAATTCTGGCGCAAAGTCTATTTTTAGACTATGTCTATTTTTAGACATATGGAGCATGGTCCAGGGGTTGCAGTATGTTATTCTTGGAGTATTGGTCATGTTGGTAAAAATAGATGGGACTCTATTTTTTTACCTATAGGTTGATAGGTCGAAGTCTATTTTTAGACTGCCTATCCTAAAAATAGGGAAGTCAAATATTATTTACCCTTAATAATATTTGGACTCTAAATAGCAGTTTACTCTCTTGGAGCACTTCAGTTCGAGCCTTGGAAGTGGCTCATGCATCTGACAGAGGAATTACGCTATTCCCAAGGGTTTGATGGCATCATTCATGGTTGACTTCAGTTAGGACTTCAGTGGCAGAAGTTTGGTGGAGTTAATGAGACAGCTAGTGGAGTTGTGTTCTGTTTATTTTAGTTGAACTAGTTGAGATTAGTTTAACTAGCTAATCAATTAGTTATGAGTGGATTGAATTAAATATTATTTAATTCATTAATTAGTAACTCATTATTCAACTCAATAACACATCAGTTCACTATAATGCATGATCAGTTCAGTGGGGACCAGTGAAAGAGGTAGATGAAAGGGTGGAGTTAGCTATCAGTGGCGACATCAGTTGTGCATGAGATTTGTACCACACTTGGAGGAATTTCCCATGATGATTGTGTTTTCAAGCCAAGGAGATTTGAACCTTGGATCTCTATATAGACAGGCCTGGATTGCGCAGCCTGGGTAAAGCGGTCTCGGTGAGTTTTGAACGTGCTGTTCAAAGCGAAATTTGGTTAATGTAACTTCCTTGAAAATGCGGTACTTGCGGGGAGTATTATCTGAGTTTGTTACATGATTTCTCCATTATAATATACACAATAGCTGCGGGGTTTTCAGCTATAAGCTTTCCCCATACATACTGTGTTAATGTGTATGATGATTTGATGTGTTATCGCTTGATTTTAATTCCGCATGTTTGATGATCTGACTGGAAGAGATTATGTGTTGCATATAAATTGAAATTGTATGTGATCAGGATAGTCTCGGTGGATAATTAATCATTATTCAGCAAATTTCTACAATATATGTGTATATTTTTTATGTTCTTGCCATTGTTTATTTTTCTGTTTTAAGAATTATTTTGCAGGTAATTTATGCACAACGTTAACACCTACATTTGGTATCAGACCTATTTTGGCTTCAAGGGGACACCTTTGTTGCTTAGGGGTTTTTATTGGGCCTGTGGTATACCTTATTCAATGGGATATATGTGGGATCGATTCTTGCGGTGAAAGAATATGACGAGCAATGGAAATATAGAGATCAGGAAATATAATGGTCAGATATTTGAGTTGTGGAAGCTCAAGATGGAGGATATGTTGGTGGCTAGAGATTAATGGATCACGGTAGATCTGAGTACTAAACCAACAGAAATTTCAGAAGAATACTGGGTGAATTTGGATCAAAAGGCAAAGAGAACAATACAGTTGTGTATCTCTAATTCATAATTGTTGAAAGTATAAGGGGAAGCTACGACAAAGGCTTTGTGGGACAAGTTAGGGAATTTGTACCAATCTATGTCTTTGGTGAACAACTATTCCTACAGAAAAAATTTTATAACCTGAGGATGAAGGATGGATACTCCGTGATAAAGCATTTGAACACCTTTAATAATGTGGTAAACCAATTGTTATTTGTTGATATTAAAATTTCAGACAAAGATAAGCGCATCAATTTGTTGTGTTATCTACCAGATTCGTGGCATATTATTGTTGTTGCAATAGGTAGAAATAAAACTACTTTGAAGTTTTATGAAATAGTCTCATCCTTGTTGTTGGAGGAGATGAGACAACAAAATATGGAGATCCAAATGGAGATGCTTGGTTTGTACGAGGATAGGCCCAGAAGAGAAACAAAAATAAGTCCCCGAGTAAGAGATCTAAATCTATAAGGAGATCTAAATCTTTAGGAAAACTTGTAAAGGTGTGATGGAAATGTAGAAATGAAGGGAACTACAAAAATTACTGTAGATCTAAATGTTGAAAATGGCACCAAGAAAGGCTTTTAATTTAATATTCCCTTGATTAAATTAGAATAAAATTGTAATTCCACATCACATGATAGCTTGTACGAGTTAAATAAGTTAGAATGACTTAGTTGGTTCTATTAATTTGAGTTGAGGGAAAAACTATAAGCATGTAGAGTGTCTCCTACATTATATGAGCCTTGGCTGAGTTTATTTTGAGTTGTAATTAATTAACTCAAATTATCTGAGTTAAATTTAGTTAAACTAGTTCTAACTGATGGAGGAACTGGAGAGAGGTCAAAGTGTGGAAATTAGATTTAATTCATATGCAAGGATAAATCAGATAACTGATAATTCACTCATAAATAACTCATGCATGCGAGTTTTGAGAAACACCTATTTGATATTGGAATTCAAGGGCAGTGTACTATCAGTTGTATAATTATCCAAATTGTAAATGTGGTTCATGCGGTCATAGGAAGGCCCCTAATGGATTGTGCAGTATGGATTGGAATTTCCCTAATTAATAGGGTCTAATTACCCAAGGAAACTGCACTAGGAAATAGGGACTTGGGCAAGCCATAAATTGGTTAAGTATTGAACCAAACTTATCTAGGAATCATTGAGACAGATAGAGTTAGTGCAAAGGTTTCTCATATCAGAGAAAATAAAGGTAATATTATATTCTTTGACTTATGAAATATTCATATATTGGGGTTTTTAGCTGAGGCTTTCCCCAAATAAATCTTTGTGTTGTGCGATTGAAATTCTTTCTCTTTCTTGTTCTTGTGATTATGCGATTGTAATTGGTTTCAACAATTTGTAGAGTAAATTAAAGAATTTTGTTTTAGCATATTAAAATATGAATTGAATCTATGTGGATTTTCTACATGGTATCACAACAGGAATCACTCTAGAAGAGAAGAATACAAGTTTTTTTCTATGCAGGTGACTCAAATTTGCAGATCTACTCTTCAGGACCAACAACAAAATCATGATGTCTTTCTATGGATTGAGACTCAAATATTCCCTTGAAGGTATTTCGAATTACATAGCTTGGAGAGACAATATGGAGGCAGTGTTGGAATACAACAAGCTGAAGGAATTCATAGACAATGATATTGCTAAGCCTACAAAAAAAGATGCTCAAAATCTGGTTGGATGGAAGAATAACATAGCAAAGGAAAGAACTATTCTATTAGAAGGATTTCAAGATCATTTTGTCTTGAACCTCCATGGTATGGAAACTACATATGCTATGTAGAAGGCCTTAACATATTTGTTTCAGAACAACCACGACCATAGGAAGCTGGCATTGAAGGAAAAACTTAGAAAAATCAATATTGGGAGGGGAAACACAATACCAAAATACTTCACCAAGTTCAATTAGTATCAAGATGAGATTAGAAGTGTTGGTGTTAAAATTTTCAAGGATCATATGGTGATTCTAGCACTTTTAGGCCTTCCCAAGAGCTGGCACAACTACCAAGATTCGGTAAATGGACGGGTGAAGCTACTAGAGTGGGAGCAAATGTGGTATGTCTTGGTACAAGAAGAGATTCGGTGGAACATCAGAGATGGATCCTCATCAAAGCATGATGATGAGGATAAATGTGCCTTGGATTTAAAGGAAAATAAAGGGAAAGGGAAGTCAGGCTGGCAAGAAGAACGACTTGTCGAAGATTAAATTTTTTGAGTGTCATGAGCTGGGAAACTATGCCAAAAATATTGTGCACAAGAAGGATGACAAGAAGCCCTCAAGAGGAGTGATAGGTGAATCTCTTGATTCATAATTCGAGTTTGATTTCACTCTCATCAAAATAATGGTGTCATCGGTGATTGGTTCTATGTGTTACATGTATAGTGGAGCCTCATTCCACATGACTGGAAACAAATATTTCTTCAGAGATTTGGAGGAGAAGGATTTGTAGATGAACATCGAGATGGGAGATGATGGGAGGTATATCGACAACTGACATCGGTATTTTTAGCTTTCAGAGGAATTTTGGTTCTCCTGTCACATTAAAATATGTCATGTATGTTCTTGGTTTGAAGAAGAACTTAGTTTGAATTTCTATGTTGGAAGACCATGGCTTCAATGTGATATTTAGCAAAGGAAAGGCATTCCTTCATCACATATCCATGAGACAAGTGAATAATATCGGGGGTTTGGTAAATAACCTCTACAAATTGGATGTAGAAGATTGTGCTTCCTTGAGCATGAAAGCAGAGAAGGTGGAGAAATGAGACATTGGTGAGTTATGGCATAGAATATTAGGCCATCTACACCACGGAGCTTTGAAGATCATGTAACAAATTTCTACATGACTTACCAAGGGTGCAATTGAGAATTGTGATACATAAAAAGGGTGTACATTAGGGAAGTACACCAAAAGAACCTTTCATGATAAGGATAGTCTGGCGAAAGCAATCATTGAAAGAGTTCACTCAGATGTGTGTGGATCGTTCTCGAAAACCTCCATGGAAAAGCATTGGTATTATGTTATTTTTGTAGATGATTTTTCATGCAAGTGTTGGATTTTCTTCATGAAGAAGAAAGGTCAGGTTTTCTCAAAATTTTGTGAGTTCAAAGCACTTGTCAAGAAAGACACGAGAAATAAGGTGATGGATATCAAGGGCAACAATGGTGGAGAATATGTGTCAAATGAATTCAAGAATATATTTTCATAAGAAGGCATTCAACGAGATTTGATAGCACCTCATAACCCACAATGGATTGGGATTGCATAAAGGAAGAACAAAATTATTGTGGGAGCTACACAAGCGATGTTACATGATCAGGGCCTACTGTTGCACTTGTGGGTAGAAGCATGCAACACTATTGTGCATGTACAAAACAAAATTACTCATCTGATCCTCAAGATGAGTACACCAGAAGAATATTTTTTTGGTAATAAGCTATATGTGGCATACTTTAGAATTTTTTGTTCATCATTTTACTATTATGCTACCAAATATGCATGGAAAAATCTAGAACCAACAACTGAGTTGGGAATATTTGCAGGGTGCACTGATACACCTCACAACTATCAGGTGTTCCTTCCATCTCACATGATGACAATGGTTTGTAGAGATGTGAAATTAGAGGAAGAAAAGGGCATGAAAATTTCCATTGAGAGGGAGGTTTATATGTTTTCAGTTGA
The DNA here is from genome assembly GCA_034641835.2 of Pinus albicaulis. NCBI lineage: Eukaryota > Viridiplantae > Streptophyta > Pinopsida > Pinales > Pinaceae > Pinus > Pinus albicaulis. The sequence goes on from CM076579.1 coordinate 743,343,750, forward strand.
GGATATCATAGATACAAAAGAAAAACCTCGAGATGTGGAGAAACCACAAGCAGAGGAACAGAGATTGGAAGCACCCACTCAAAATAAAAACCTCAAGATGTGGAGAAACCACAAGCAGAGGAACAGAGATTGGAAGCACCCACTCAAGTAGAGACATACATATAATGAAGGAAGCGCAATAGAGAGGCTAACATGTTGATGCATGATGCTATAGAGAATGTGGGATCATCTACATCATAGTGCAGTTAGAGAAGGTCCCCAGATAGATACACTATCTACATGGCTATTGTGAGTGAGATTGTAAAGGTTGATCCATCCTCATTCGAGGAAGCAGTGTAGCGACCAATATGGGTTAATGCCATGGTTGAGGAGTATGACTCAATTATCAGAAATAGTGCATGGGAACTTTTCTTAAGACTAGAGGACAAGTCAGTTGTAGGATCTAGGTGGATCTACAAGGTGAAGCAATCAACATATGGGAGTGTGGAGAAACACAAGGCCATATTTGTGGCCAAGGGGTTCTCTCAGGTATAGGGAGTATATTACGAGGATACCTTTTTTCCAGTAGCAATTTAGTCTTCAATCATATCTATTATTTCACTTTCAACATAGATGGGATGGAAGATACATCAGATCGATGTAAAGACAACTTTCCTCAACAAAGTGATTGAGGAAGAGGTTTACATTGAGAATCCATAAGGATTTGAGACCTTCAATAGAGATTCACATGTGTGTAGACTCAAGCGAGCACTTTATGGGCAGAAATAGTTACCTTGTGCTTGGTACAACATGATCGGAAACTACTTCACTGGTCGGGATTCACCAAAAGTGAGGCAGATGTGAACATTTACCATATTGTGGTAGAAATTAAATTATTGATTATAGTATTATTTGTTGATGATTGTATTCTGACATGTGATGAGAAGTTGATCAATTCTTCCAAAGAGGATCTTGAAAGAGAATTTGAGATGAAGGACATGTGGCTCTTGCATTATTTCCTTGGTTTGGAAATTTTGAAAAGAGATGGGAACTATTTGTCTCTCAAGGAAAGTATGCCAACAAGATACTGAAGAAGTTTGACATGGAGAGCAGCAAACCCATGGAGACTCCTATAGCAAGGAATTAGAGTAAGTAATATGATACTTCAGGTTAAGTGGTTGAAGCTACCATTTACAAGAAGCTTGTGGGTTCACTCATGTACTTGGTGAAAACACAGCTGAACATATGTTATGTCGTTAACCAGTTTAGTCAAGCCATGGTTAATCCAACCAAGATTTATTGGAAGGCAACCAAACATGTGTTGAGATACCTCAGAGGCACCACTCAATTTGGTATTTAGTACAGATAGACAGAGCGAGTGAAGCTTCAAGGCTTCACAAATGTATATTGGGTAGGGAGTCCATCCAACAGGAAGAGCACATTAGGGGGCATCTTCAGTATTGGGTTAGCAACAATTTCTTCGTACAACAAGAAGCAAATATTAATTGCATTCAATTCAACAGAATTTGAGTACATGGCTGCTAATCAAGCATCTTGCAAGGCTATCTGGATGAGGAAGATCCTTGTTGGTTTTTTTTGTCAACAGATGGATTAGACGTTGATTTATTGTGATAACCAAAGTTGCATAAAATTGTCGGTTAATCCATTTTTCATGACATGTCCAAGCATATCGACATCCAATATAACCATCTAAGAGATTGTGTTAAAAGGAAGATTATGATATTAGAGTACATTCCTATAGAGGACCAGTATGCAATCATATTAACGCAAGAACTGGAAAGAGGAAAATTAGAGTTCCATAGAGGCAGGACCGAGGTATCAAACAATCCCTTTCTTGCTGAGAGGGAGTATTAAAAATGGAACAAAGAAAGGATTCTAATTTAATTTCTCCTTGATTAAATTAGAACAAGATTATAATTCCACATCACATGACAACTTATACGAGTTAACTAAGTTAGAATGTCTAATTTGGTTTAGTTAATTCGAGTTGAGTGTAAAACTAGAGGCATATAGAGTGTATCCTCCATAATAGGAGACCTGGTTGAGTTTATTTTGAGTTGTAATTAATTAAATCAAATTATCTGATTTAAATTCAGTTAAAATAGTTCTAACTAATGGAGGAACTAGAGAGAGATAAAAGTGTGGAAATTAGATTTAATTCACATGCAATGATACATCAGATAACTTATAATTCACTCATAAATAACTCTTGCATGTCAGTTCTAAGAAACACCCAATTGAGATTGGAGTTCAAGGGAATTGAACTATCAGTTGTATAATTATGTGAATTGTACAGGTGGTGCATGCATTCAAAGGAAAGCCCCTAATGAATTGCGTAGTATGGATTGGGAATTTCCTTAATTAATATGGCCTGATTACCCAAGGAAAATTCACTAGGAAATAGGTACTAGGGCAAGCCAGAAATTGGTTAAGTATTGAACCAGGCTTGTCTAGGAATCATTGAGATAGATAGAGGTAGTGCATAGGTTTCTTAGCTTGGATAAAATCATTGTAACCTTCTCATATTGTTTGTCTTCTGCAATATACATATAGGGGAGTTTTTAGCTAAGGCTTTCCCTAGATAAATCTTTGTGTTGTGTAATTGAAATTATTTCTCTTTCTTGTTCATGTGATTATGCAATTGTAATTGGTTTCTGAAACTTGTAGAGTATATCAAGTATTTTTTTATCATATTACAAGATTAGTTGAATCTACGTGGATTTTCGATACTAAATCTCTTGAGAAAGGAAAGGGATCTGATGATGCTCCTTTTGCATAGGAAAAAACTACCTCATATGAAGCTGGGGATGTGTTCTTGGCTTCTTCTTCAAGTACACATGTAGATAATGAGTCATGGTTGATTGAATCAAGTGCATCCTTTCACTTCACTCCCCATAGGGAATGGTTCAACGAGTATGAGAAATATGATGGTGGTGATGTCTTCTTAGGGGACGACAAGAAGGCTAGAATTGTCAGACATGGAAAAGTCAAGTTGAAGTTGCAAGGTGGAAGGATTAGAACACTTCCTGGTGTTTTGAAAATTCCTCAATTGGCCAGAAATATGATTTATGTAAGAAATATGGATGATGTATGTGTAAAAATACTGTTCGATAAGGATACCTTCAAGATGGTTAGGGGAGAACTGGTATTGATGCAGGGAGTTCAGATTGGAACTTTGTCCAAGATTCTTGGTAGGAATTTTATTGATGGGTGCAACAATTCCGTGGTTCCTAAAAGTGGAGCTAAAAACCTTTTCATCTCTAGAGAAAAGACCATGCTATGGTATCAAAGGCTTGGACATATTGGAGAGAAGGGCCTTCGAATACTTCATGGTAATGGTATGGTAGAAGTTATGTATAATTTCTCTCTGGATTTAAACTTATGTGAACATTTTATATATGGTAAGAATAATTGGGCGAGTTTCCCCTTTGGTGCTAAGAGGGTGAACGAGATATTAGAGCTTCTGCACAGTGATGTGTTTGGACCTATGTCGGTTACATCACTAGGTAAGTCTGTGTACTATGTATCATTTGCATATGAATTCATGATGAATACATGGATATATTTCCTTGAGAAGAAATATGAATTATTTGATAGGTTTAAAAAAATTAAGGCTTTGGTGGAAAACCAGACAAAGAAGAAGATAAAGTGTCGAGGATAGATAATGGTGGAGAGTTATGCAAGTAGGAATTTTAAGAGTTATGTAAGAAGTGTGGTATATCATATCACAAGAATAATCCATACACAACTCAACGTAATGGATTTTTAGAAAGAATGAACATGATGTTGATGGAAAGGAAAGAAGCATGCTTAGTGGTGTCGGGTTAGGACAAGAATTTTGGGCAAAGGCAGTAGAGACTACATGTTACCTGGTTAACAGTTCACCTTCATGAATGTTGGAGGATAAGAATCCACATGAGGTACAGAATAGTAAGAAACCATCTCTTTTACATCCGAGGGTATTTGGTTGTGATGCATATGTACATGTTCCAAAGGATAAAAGAACCAAGTTGGATATTAAATCTGAAAGGTGCATCTTTATTGGGTATATGGTTGGTTATTAATCATGAAGTCCTACAAAAGGACCTGAGAAGATAGAGTTTGAGCTAAAGGAAGAAGAATCAAACTCTACAACAGAATATGAATTATAAGAGGAAGAGCCACAAACTCCAGCTTTGAGAAGATTAGTTTGAGAGAGAAGGTAGCCAGAAAGGTATATTCCATCTGCTTTTTTTTCAAAATTTTCTTTATCTATTACTAAGGATGATCCCAGAACTGTCAAGGAAGAAGTAGATTCAGAGGATGGAAAATAATGGAAAGAGGCCATGGTTGAAGAAATGGCATATTTGGACAAAAATGAGGCTCAGGATCTAGTGGAGTTGCCAGCTTGAAGGAAACCCATTGGAAGAAAATGGGTGTTTAAGAAGAAGATGAGCACAGAAGGAAAGGTGGAGAAATGCAAAGCTCCGTTGGTAGAAAAGGTTATTCCCAAGTGTCGGGAATTGATTTTGGTGATTTTTTTTCTCCTATTTCCAAGTTAGCTTCTATTAGATTAAATTTATTTGTTGCTGCTACTTTTGATTTTGAGGTAGAACAGATGGATGTGAAGACAACATTTCTTCACGGGGATCTGGAAGAAGAGATCTACATGAAGCAAACTCAAGGCTTTGCGGTGAAGGGTAAGAAAGAACTGGTATTCAGGTTAAAATATTATATGTATGGGTTAAAACATTCACCAAGGATGTGGTATCAGAAATTTGATACATATATACTAGGAATTGGCTTCACCAGAAGAAAAGTAGATCACTATGTGTATTTTAAATTAATTGGTGATTGTATTGTTTATTTTGTCTTGTATGTGGATGATATGTTGCTGATTGGAAATGATAAATAAATTATCCAGGATTTGAAGACCCAATTGTCCTCCAAATTTGAAATGAAGGATATTGGTGTTGAAAAATATATTTTGGGCATGGAAATTAAATGAGACCGGCAAAAGAGGAAGCTCTGGTTAAACCAGAGGAAGTATGTTGAGACAATATTGCATAAGTTTAATATGCAGGATAGTAAACTGGTGAAGGTTCCCATTCATGTAGGTGTAAATTTATTTGTTGAAAAATGTCACAAGACATAAGCATAGGAAGAGGATATTTCCCACGTTCCATCTGCAAGTGTAGTCGATAGCCTGATGTATGAAATGGTCTATACTAGACCAGACATTGCACATGCAATGGGATTATTGAGCAGGTTAATGTCAAAACTAGAGAAGGATCATTGGACAACAATGAGGCAGGTTTTTAGGTATTTGTGTGGCACCATTATTGGACAGATTTTTCGATTTGGTATGTGTTTAACCTATTTGGAGGATCGGTCAGTTGGATGCGCAAAAGACAGTCTATAGTGTTCAACTAAAAAATTTGAATACATGGAAACCACTCATGTAAGAAAGGAAGCATGTTTGGTTGTAGCGATTATGTTCAATTTGTTGAGATTTAACAAGATGATGAGCTTAGTGAAAAGATTCGCCTTCACTAAGTGGGCTCACAGGCTATTTTTGGCGCAAAGTCCATTTTTAGACTATGTCTATTTTTAGACTATGTCTATTTTTAGACATGTCGATCATATTCTATGAGTTGCAGGATGCTATTTGTAGATGGTTGGTCAAGTTGGAAAAATAGATGGACTTCTATTTTTAGACATATTGGGTGGAATCTATTTTTAGATTGCCAGTCTAAAAATAGATATGTTGAATGTTATTAGCTCTTAATGATATTTGGACTCTAAACATTATCTTATTCTTTTGGATCATTTTAGTTAAGTGCACAGATGTGGCACATCAGCTGACAGAAGGAATTATGCTATTCCTGAGGGTTTACTGGAGCTAATGCATGGAGACTTCAGTTAGAACTCATGTGACAGAGTTTGGTGGAGTTGGAGAAGTAGTTGGTGGAGTTGTATTTAGTTTAACTCAGTTAGACTTAGTTGAGCTAGTTGTATCTAGTCTAACTGATTGATACACTAGTGAGAGTGGTGTGAATTAATTAGTTAATTAATTCACTAAATAATAACTCATTAATCAACTGAAGAATACATCAGTTAACTAAGTGCATGGTAGTTTCAGTGGAGACCAGTGGAGAGATAGGTGAAAGAGCAAGTGTGACTATAAATTGTGACTATAGTGATGCATTGATTGCATCCAACACTCAATGGAGATGCCAATGAGGATTGCGTAGTGAAATCTTGGCGAATTCAAGATCATTCAGAGCTTTTCTTCAGCAGGGATTGCGCAGTAGAGGCAGGCTAGCAAGTGGCAAAGATCGGTGCATGGATTTGCAAGATCGGGCCTGATTAGTGTGTAGCAATTGTATTGTATTGAGAGCTTGATATGATCAGCTTTGTATGAGGATTGTTACATGATATCTATGACATATATTATATACAGATAGTTGGGGTTTTCAGCTTCAGGCTTTCTCGTTAAATAACTATGTTCATATGTGTGAATTTTTATTTTTTCATGTGTGCATTGCAATCTTGATTTAATTTCTGCAAATGATCAATGGTGGAATAGATTTTGTATTTTGCATGAAGTTAAAATAGTGTGAGATCAGGAGAATATTGGAAATATAACACATAAGTTATATAATTTATACATGGTATCAGAAGAGTATTGATCATATAATATTGCAATTATTGAAGCGGTTGAGTTTTGTGCTGGTGGAATTCGAATTTGCTGCAATGTTTTCTTGGTGTCGAAGTTGAGCATTCATTGAAATGTCTTTCAACAGATTGAGATTGGAGTATGCCCTTGATGGAGGATCGAATTATATTGCATAGAAGGATAGGATGGAGGCAGTGCTGGATAATAATGCGTTGAAGGAGTTCATAGATACTGATATTCCAAAGCCTGGTTCTAGCGATGTAGCCGCACTTGATGCATGGCCAAAGAAAGTAGAAAAATGTTGAAGAATTATGTTGGAAGGTGTGAAGGATCACATAGTTTCCAGCCTTCACGGTAAATCCACTCCATTCTTAATGTGGAAGGCTTTGACAGACTTTTTCCAAAGCAGGAGAGACTAGAGGAATTTGTCGCTTAAAGACAAGCTCGGAAAAATAAAAATGGAGAAAGGTGATAGTATACCAAAATACCTCACGAAGTTTGTCCACTACAAGGATGAGCTGGGAAGTTTGGGGGTTACTATAGATGAAGAGGACTTGGCGATCTTGGCTCTCCTTGGTCTTCCGAAGAGTTGGCATAGCTATGAGGACTCTTTCAATGGATGGGAGAAACTGTTGGGACGGGAGTGACTTTGGTCTGATCTTGTGCAGGAGGAGATAAGGCGGGGTACCAGGGATGGATCTTCATAGAAGAATGAAGATGAAGAAAATTGTGCTTTGGCTGCCAAAGCAAGGAAAGGGAAGGGGAAGAAAAATCCTTCTCAATCTGGTGCGAAAGGCAAGAAGCAGGACTTGTCCAAGGTGAAGTGCTTTCATTGTCGCCAGCATGGACATTACACCACTAACTGTCCACAAAAGAAGAAGAATAAGCAGGCTACTAGATCTGTAGTTAGAGAGGCCTTAGCCTCACAGTTTGAGCTGGATTTTTCTTTGATCGCATGCTTGGTTTCAAGTGTGATGGGATTGGTGTTGTTTCTTGACAGTGGTGTGTCTTTCCATATGACCGAAGACAAAGGTTTGTTTAGTGATCTGGATGAAAAGGATCTTGGAGTGCACATCGAGATGGGCGATGATGGTAGATACAGTGCAACTAGTATTGGGACCACTTCCTATGAGAGGGAGTCTGGAAAACCTTTCATCTTAAAGGATGTCATGCATGTTCCAGGATTGAAGAAGAATCTGATCTCTGTGGCGATGTTGGAAGATAAGGGTTATGATGTTGTTTTTAGCGAGGGAAAAGCCTTCCTGCGCAATAAAACAACTGCTCAAACCAGAAGGATATGAATTCGAGTTAATAATATTTATCAATTTTAGGTAGATGGTTGTGCAGTAATGGAAGGCAAAGCAGAAGGAGTGGTGAGCCAGGATGAGGGCGAATTGTGGCACAGGAGATTGGGCCATCTTCACCATGGCACTTTGAAAATTTTGTAGCATATTTCTACCAGGCTTCCCAAGGGTACACTTGCATAGTCAGATTAGTCCAAGGGATGTACTTTGGGAAAATTTGTGAAGACCACTTTTCATGAGAAGGATAGTCGCACCACGACGATCCTTGAGAGAATTAACACAGACGTGTGTGGACCTTTCTCATTTGCTTCAATAACAAAGCATAGGTATTATGTGATATTTGTTGATGAATTTTCTTGTAAGTGCTGGATCTTCTTCATGTAGAATAAGAGCGAGACATACTCAAAGTTTTGTGAGTTCAAGGCGCTGGTTGAGAAAGAGTTGGGGAAGCAGGTGAAATATCTAAGGAGCGATAATGGTGGTGAATACATCTTTGGCGAATTCAAATAATTCTGCAGCGCAGAAGGAATTGGAAGATAACTCATAGCGCCTCATAACACACAGCAGAATGGGGTCGCGGAGAGAAAGAACAGAACGATCGTGGGTGCTACATGGGCGATGTTGCATGATCAGGGCCTTCCCATACACTTGTGGGCTGAGGCATGCAACACTACAGTTTATGTGCAAAACCATTGTCCTCATAGAGTTCTTGGATTTCAGGTAAGAAGCCTGATATTTCTCATTTGAAGAGTTTTGGCTCACCTGTTTACATTCATGTGACGAAGGATGCCAGGAAGAAGGTGGAGTCAACCGCAGAGTTTGGGATATTTGTGGGGTACATATAAACACCCCAAAATTATCGTGCATATTTTCCAGACAGTTGGATGACTGTTGTGCAACGGGATATCAAATTTCATGAGGAGAAAGCCATGAAGTTGTCACTTCAGAGGGAGCTACACTTGCATGCAGATGAGGAGCTACTTTTTCCTAAAGATGAGCCTTAGGATGTGGATCAGCCACAAGAAGAGGTTCATGGACTGGAAGAAACCACTCATGCAGTGCCAAACATCAGAGGGCGGAAGCGCACTACAGAAGCTGAGTGACTGAATCTTGATGCAGCGCAGAATGTAGGAGCACCTACATCACATCGCAGATAGATACATTCACCTGACCGATTTACTGGATACATGGCTCTTATGAGCAAGTGTATTGTGACGGAGCCATCCTCTTTCGAGGAAGTTGTGAAGGATCCCGCATGGGTAGATGCCATGGTGGAAGAGTATGATTCGATTGTCAGAAACAGTTCATGGGAGATTGTCCCCAGACCGTAAGGGAAATCAGTGGTAGGTTCGAGATGGATCTACAAAGTGAAGCAAGTTGTTGATGGGAGCGTCGAGAAGTATAAGGAAAGATTTGTTGCCCGAGGCTTCTCACAGATCAAGGGGATTAACTATGAAGAAACCTTTGCACTTTTCGCAAGGTATTCTTCCATATGGACCATCCTTGCTCTCTCAGTGCAGATGGGTTGGCACATTCATTAGATGGATGTGAAGACTATGTTCCTCAACGGAGTCATTGAGGAGGAGGTGTACATTGAGCATCCTGAAGTATTTGAAATCTTCAGTAGCGAGTCGCATGTGTGCAGGCTTGAAAGAGCGCTATATGGGTTGAAACAAGCACCTCGTGCTTGGTACACATGGATAGATAGTTGTTTCACCAGACTTGGTTTCGCCAAGAGAGAGGCAGATCCAAACCTATACCATATTGTGGTGGAGGGTAATTTTTTGGTCATTTTCCTTTATGTAGATTATTTAATACTAACAGGTGATGAACTGTTGATACACTCATGCAAGGCAAATCTTGCAAAGGAGTTTGAGATGAAGGACTTGGGCCTCCTTCATTATTTCCTGGGATTGGAATTTTGGTAGCGGAAGGGTGGACTGTTTGTGTCTCAAGGCAAGTATGCCCGGGAGATATTGGAGAATTTTCACATGCAAGGCTACAAGCCTATCGACACTCCTCTTCCTGGTGGTTGGAGGAAAGAGGATGCTACATCGACAGAGGTAGTGGATGCCACTATTTATAGACAGTTGGTTGGTTCACTCATGTATTTAGTCAAATACACGACTGGACATATGCTATGCTGTGAACCAACTTTCACAAGCGATGGTGAAGCCTACCAAGATTTTTTGGAAGGCAGGCAAGCATGTCCTGAGGTATCTCAGGGGCACATCTGGATATGGATTATGGTACAGATATTCGGATGAGTTGAAGCTGCATGGCTTCACAGATGCAGATTAGACAGGAATCCCAACGGATAGAAAGAGCACATCTGGAGGGATTTTTAGTATCGGGTCTACAAAAATTTTTTGGTACAACAGGAAACAGAGAACTTTGGCACTTAGTTCAGCGGAGGCCGAGTACATGGCAGCAAGTTTGGCTGTATGCGTGGCTATATGGATGAGGAAGATCCTGGTCGGGATGTTCGGTTCTCACTTAGATCCTACTGTGATATATTGTGATAATCAGAGTTGCATTAAACTCTCAGTTAATATAGTATTTCATGATAGATCAAAACATATTGACATTTGGTACCATCATATCAAATATTGTGTGCAGCGGAAGATCATGTTACTTTCTTACATTCCTATGGAGGATCAGGATGCAGATATTCTGACGAAGGTGCTCACCAAGAGCAAATTCGAATACCATAGAAACAGGATCGGGGTGACAGATAATCCCTATCTTGTTGAGAGGGAGTTTTGAGATTCAACAAGATGATGAGCTTAGTGAAAAGAGTCGCCTTCACTAAGTGGGCTCGCAGGCTATTTTTGGCGCAAAGTCTATTTTTAGACTATGTCTATTTTTAGACATGTCGATCATATTCTATGAGTTGCAGGATGCTATTTGTGGATGGTTGGTCAAGTTGGAAAAATATATGGACTCCTGTTTTTTAGACATATTGGAAATTGGAATCTATTTTTAGATTGCCAGTCTAAAAATAGATATGTTGAATATTATTAGCTCTTAATAATATTTGGACTATAAACATTATCTTATTCTCTTGGAGCACTTCGGTTAAGTGCACACCGAGATGTGGCACAATAGGTTGAAAGAGAATTACGCTATTCACGAGGGGTTTGCGGAGCCTTCATGCATGAGGACTTCAGTTAGAACTCATGTGACAGAGTTTGGTGGAGTTATAGAAGTAGTTGGTGGAGTTGTATTCAGTTTAACTCAGTTAGACTCAGTTGAGCTAGTTGTATCAGGTCTAACTGATTGATACACTAGTGAGAGTGGTGTGAATTAATTAGTTAATTAATTCACTAAATAATAACTCATTAATCAACTGAAGAATACATCAGTTAACTACAGTGCATGGTAGTTTCAGTGGAGACCAGTGGAGAGATAGGTGAAAGAGAAAGTGTGACTATCAGTTGTGACTATAGTGATGCATTGATTGCATCCAACACTCTGTGGATATGAAAATGAGGATTGCGCAGTGAAATCTTGGTGAATTTGATCTCATTCAGAGCCTTTCTTCATTAGGGATTGCGCAGTAGAGGCAGGCTAGCAGGTGGCAAAGATCAGTGCATGGATTTGCAAGACCGGGAGTTATTAGTGTGTAGCGATTGTATTGTAATGAGAGCTTGATATGATTAGCTTTGTATGAGTATTGTTACATGATCTCTATGACATATATTATATACAGATAGTTGGGGTTTTCAGCTTCAGTCTTTCCCGTTAAACAACTATGTTCATATGTGTGAATTTTTATTGTTTCATTTGTGCATTGCAATCTTGATTTAATTTCCGCAAATGATCAATGGTGGAATAGATTATGTATTTTGCATGAAGTTAAAATAGTGTGAGATCAGGAGAATCTTGGACATATAACACATAAGTTATATAATTTCTACACAATTACGAGGTTGGTGCAACGAGCTATAATGATAGACTGTAACATCCAAAGTGAAATTGTCTTAGCAAAGAACCCTGCTTATCATTCAAAGACAAAGCACATTGATATTCAATATCACTTTGTGAGGGATATGGTTGAGGAAAAAAATGTGTTGTTGGTAAAGGAAGACACTTTGAATAATGTTGCAGATGCATTAATGAATTCTGTGAGCTCTGAGAAGTTTTCTCGGTGTAGAGAAACAATGGGTGTTGCAGGGGTGGAACAATGACTAAGCTCTCATCTGACCCCCTGTGTGGAAAAGAAAACAATAAGGGGGAGAATGTTGGGTGTGAATTATATTCTTTTCACGACTAGTTGCACGTGTGGGGGGGTCACAAGGGGGGCAGACCTACCTATGGTTTTGTACATGGTTTTTGCACATGTTTTTGCACATGATGGTTTTTAGACCATGGTATTTTGTAGATCCGGTCAACGAAACTACAATTATGTTCCAAACCAGGGTTAATGGATTGGGGTTTATGAATGCTTCAACATGTATATATATGTACTATAACATTGAAATAAATATAATGACAAATCGATATGGTAGTACAAGTTTTTGGATCTAGGGTAAAATATCTGTGTATCTTTGTTTCATGTTCTCGCTATTATTTATTTTTTTCTTTTAAGAATTCGTTTGTAGGTAATTTATGTACAAGGTTAAAACCTAAAATATAATGATTGGTTCATTCTTCACTATCTTGATGTATAGGTTTACATCAACAAAAAATTTGACAAATCCGATCCTTAAAATATAGGAATCCATTCTTGCCTACCAAGCCTTAGGAGCTTGCTTCAAACCATATAGAGCTTTATTTAGTCTTCAAACATGACTATCCATGCTATTTATCTCAAAGACTTTTGGTTGTTCAATATATACTTCTTCATCAATGGTTCCATTTATAAAGTATGTTTTAACATCAATTTGATGTATATTCCATACCATAGTTGTAGCTAGGGAAACCAAATATCTAATAGTAGTATACCTAAAAATGGGAGCAAAGTTTTCCTCATTATCTATTCCTTCCTTTTGAGAGAAACCCCTTTCAACAAATCTTGCTTTGTATTTGTATATGCTTCCATCAACGACATGTTTGATTTTGTAAATCCATTTGGAAGTGATAATGAATTTGTCTCTAGGTCTAGGAACGATTTCCCAAAATCCATTCTTCATGATAGATCAATATTCTTCTTGCATAAACTTATTCCATTCTTCTTGATCAGCAACTTCTTCAAAGGTAGTTGGTTCTACTTCAATTAAATTTGTCACATATGCTACATATATTGAGTATCTTTTCAGTCTTTTGATTTATATGAAAGTTCCTTTTGTTGCACCATGTCCTTCGACATCTTCAAGTGTAGATTTTAACAAATTTTCCCTCTTCTTTGTTTCGGGAATAATTGTAGTTTGAAAAGGTTCAATTGGTCCTTCTTCCACTAGGTTTGTAGGTGACTTGTCATGTTTCTCTTCTTCTTCAAATATTGGCACATATTCTTCATCAGATTCGATTATTATATGTTTAGATTTATTGTAGACATGATTTTCATCAAATATAACATCTCTACTAACTTCAATTCATCCATATTCTTTGATGTAGACTTTATAAAGCCTTTGATGAAATGATATAACCAACGAGGATACGTTTTATACTTGTAGATTCTAACTTGTTTCAATTTTCTTTTGGAACATGAATGTATGCAGGACATCCAAATATTCAAAGATGTTCTACACATGGCTTCTTCCCTGAAAACGCTTCTTCAAGGGTCATATTGTCAAGGACACTATGAGGAATTCTATTTTGTATGTATATTGTTGTCATGAATGCATCCTTTAGACCCAAAATATAGAAATATAGAAAGAATTATAGACTCAGTTCATGATAATTTCATTACAAAATATCTGACTTGACTCCGTAAGACATCTCCTTATATAGCATTCTTTCTTACAATACCATGGTTCGCAAACCATGGACGGAGCTAAAAATACTAAAAAAAACCCAATCCCTTTACAAAAAGAGGGGCTTTGACCCATCCCAAAGCCCCTAAGATTCCTAAAACTTCACATGAATCTTTTAACTCCGAGCGATTAACTTATTTCCTCTAGATCATGCACTCCATTTCCTCAAAATATGGAGTCTTTTCTCAAAACTAAACCAAGTTGGGCCCTACCCAACAAGTTCCCAATGTGAACGATTGCTGCAAGTACTCCAAAATCATAAACAATCTTTCGCTTGGGATTATACAGATATGAAAGGTATTGATACTTAATTATGCACACATGATATTTATATAAATAAATATGCTCATCTCATCTTTCAAACTCAACAAAGACTAAACCCACACCTTAAGGATATAATGAAACAAGAACTTCATAAATTTCTCAATGCTAATTTTATATATCCTATATCAGATAGCCAATGGGTTTCACCATTATTTGTCATCCTAAAAATAACGGGAAGTGGCATATTTGTGTCGAATATCGTGAATTAAATAATGCTACACAAAAATACCACTTTCCTCTCCCATTCATATATCAAGTTCTTGATGCCCTTGTTGGAAAGAAATATTTTTATTTTCTAGATGGGTTCAACAAATATAATCATATTCAGATCACTTTGGAAGATCAAGATAATACCACATTTACTTTTTTGTGGGGAACATTTTCATATTTACCTCTCCCAGTCAGTCTCTGCAATGCACCCACAACCTCTCCAAGAGCAGTTTTGAGCATATTATATAACTTAATTAGTGATAGAATTGAAGTCTATATGAACAACTTCACACCTTATGGTGATGAATTTGAAGAGGCTCTGGAAAATTTGGAAAAAATTCTCATCAAATGTATAGTGACAAGGCAATGTGTTATTAAAAAAAAAACACCACATGTTTATGTTAGAAGGTGTAGTCTTGGGACACTTTATCTCTACCGCATATATCTAGGTGGAACCAACAAATATCAAGGTAATTCTTATACTTCCTATCTCTCAGACACCAAAAGATGTATGGAGTTTTCTTGGTTATGCTGGTTATTATAGACAATTTATAACGCATTTCTCAAACATTGCAACACAATTATATATACTAACAGGGAATGTGGAATTTATGTGGACTAATAAATGTGACAATGCTTTTGCAGAATTAAAGAAATTGCTATCACAAATCCAATATTATGAGGTGATAATTGGACACTCTCATTCCATATACATCCTCTGATGCATCTCACATGGCCATAGAAGTAGTACTTGGATAGGTAGAAGACAAGAAGCCCTATGCTATCTACTACATAAAAAAAATTGAAACCAACAAAGCTAAAATACATAGTGTCAGAAAAAGAATTCTTGGTTGTTGTTTATATGTTAATAAATTCAATCATTATTATATTGGTTATCCGATGTTTTTATATGTAGGTCATTCTGCCATTAATTATTTAGCTAATAAACCAATTACTAATGGTATCGTGACTCATTGGTTGTTTTTGTTACGGGAATTTGATATTAGTATCAAATATAGGCCAAGAAAAGATAATATCGTGGTAGACTTCTTATCTAATATCTCGCCTGCAAACAATTCATCTCCTATAGAAGATTGATTTCCAAATGAGAATTTATTAGCAATATCTATCAAAACACCATGGTATGCCAATGTTGCGAAGTATTTAGCAACAGGAAAATTACCCTCATAGTTGTCTCCTTGAGAGAAGAAATAAATTATTCAGCATAGTGCTTGATTTTCCTGGATTGATGGATTTCTTTTTCATATAGGAGAAAACCTTCATATTTGTAGGTGCATAAGGTAAGACACGATTTATGATATTCTTAAATCCTTCCATGAAGATCCCTATGGAGGATATTTTTTTGATCGAAGAATAGAGCATAAGTGATGCAAATGGTATATTTTTGGCCAACAATATTGAAATATGCCAATAGATATGTTCAAAGTTGTGATAGAGGCTAAAGAATGGGACACCACATTCTATTTGATGAAATTACCCATTAGACACAACCGGTGTTGGAACCATTTGAAAGGTGAGCTATGGATTTTGTGTTCCCTATTAATCCCCATTCAAATCAGAAATCATATCTTTTGGTCTGTAATTATTACGTGATGAAGTGGGTAGAGGTGATATTTATTTCAAGATCCTTAAAATAAGTAGTTACAATTTTTTTGTTTGAGCTCTTTGTTCAATACGACCTACCCAAAGAACTCGTCATTGGTGGAGGATCACAATTTACAACTCACAAAATTTCAGAAACATTATGAAAATATCACATCAAACTAAAAGTTACTTCACCATACCATCTACAAGAAAATGGTAAGGTTGAAAGCACAAACAAATTTTTGGAAAATATTCTAACAAAAATAGTGGCTACTAACCATCGAGATTGGGCTCTTAAGCTCCCCGAAACCTTATGGGCTTATCATACTACCTAGCATAACACCACAAGATTTTCTCCTTACTAGCATGTATATGGTAAAATTCCAATATTTCCAGTCAATTTTGAAATTAAGACTCTTAAGACAACCTTTGAAGTCGGTTTTCACCTCTCAAAAGCAAAAAAATAACACCTGGAATTACTTAATGAGTTAGATTAAATGCACCTTGCTTCTCTCCAATGAAAACCTATAGTTTAGTAGCAAAAGGCCAAATGACATGATAGTCTCATTAAAATAAAAACCTTCCAAAAATGAATCTCGGAATTATTGTATGATTCCAGATTCCAAGACTTCTCGGGGAAGCTTCAAACTAGGTGGTTAGGCCCTTATGAGGTCAATGAAGTATACAATAATGAAATTGTGCACCTCACTACTATCGATGACTCTGTTATTTATTTTCTTGACAATGGTCATCAATTATGCCTATACATCAACCAATCACAAAGGAGTATTTTCTTCATAAAGTTAAAGATGATGCAAATTTGGAGATCATAGGTGGACAATGGAATGACTCCACACCTAACTCTGGGTAAAATTATTTCCCTTTTACTGTGATAAAAAAATATTGAATGACAGAGTTTTTTCTATTTACTTTGATTGATTTTGTTTTATATGGTTTAGCTGTTTATTTTTTATTTTTTATTGTGTTTGATTTTTTCATTTTATAATTGGTTTTGTCTTAATTTGCAAATGATGTTTCGTGAGTCACGTCTACTGTTACTTAAAGTCGCAATTGTTGTTACCGCGAATTACCATTGTTGTTACCTTTGATACAACCATTGTTCCTTAGTCAAATCTGAACATGAGTATTGCTATTATGTATTTGCAAGATTTTTCAGGTATAATAATCTCTTGATCCCTACTTAAAATGATTATGATTGATTGAAGAGCTTGCCTTTTTCCCTCCTATCACTCACTTTTCCATTTTTATAATTAGATGGAGGAAGAAAATTATGTTATTGTTTCTTTCTAATGACCTGTATGATTATTATTCCATTAATGTTGGTTATCCTTTTCAAGTACCTTTTTGGGAAATTTATATTAATTACTATTAAATAATTAGTGGCATGACCTCTATGGAGGCCCATTTCGATACGAATGTATATTAAATAGTAAAAATATCAATAAAGGTGTTAATGACTATGTTGAAGTTTTGTGTTATTCCCCGAAACACTTCATCTTATTTCACACTAAAATAATCACAACAGAGGGACTATGAGGAGAGGTATGTTTAAAAACCAACCCAGGAACTAAAATAATGTGCTGAAAGAATAAATTTTTGTACCATTAACCTTCCACCATTTAAAATTTTCATATAAGAAATCCTTAATAGGAAGTTGGAAATATAAGCAAACCCATTGGGGTATTGAACAACTATGTTGGAAGCGGGGCCATGCTTGTATGGTACCAAGGTAAACTCGATGGGGTACTAAACATGCCTGCTGGAAATGGGGCCATGCTTGTATGGTACCAAGGTAAACTCATCGGGGTATTGAACATGCCTTCTAGAAGCAAGGTTATTCCAGGTAAAAGAAGATATAAAAATTTAGCACTACATTATTTACGCTCGTAAAATATTTTTCCATATTCAATCATCAACACTCACATAAATCAAGGCTAAGGACAATGAATCCCATACTTTGGTTTTCAAGGAATGATTCAAAATTTATTATAAAGAATAATGCCTTGATGTTATATTTTAAATATATTGATATTTTATGGGATGTGGGACCGATAGGAATTTTCATGCTTCACTTATATCATTTAAATTTTTATAATATTGTTATAAGAAGGAAATTTTATTCTACCGACATTAATGGACTATATAATTCGAATCATTTTTTTTTTTGCATTTATCATATCATTATTATTATAATAATAGGTGCCAAGTCAATTATTCATTATACATTTTTTTTTCATATTTCAAAGGTGATCTCTTGATTTAATGATTAAGTTTTCAACGATGACTAAATCAATAAGTCACATAGTAAGTCATATCGAGGTATGATTTTTACTATCTAAATTTTAAATGACCACATTATTGAACTTTCCTCTCCATTGAAATTAATGTATTATTTGGACAAGGATGGTCATTAAACTTAATTGGGGGGTGGAGTGAGGGTACAATGTCATAATGTTATCAATTTCTCTTGTTACATCTGCATGTTGTGCCATTATTCACAAGTTGTGACTGTATTTACGATTAGGAAAGCCGAAAATATAGCTCTACCAAATTCAATAATTCATAGAAGACTGTAACCATTATTGAATAGTCGAAGTAATTTGTAGACACAAGTATGGGGGTCAGTCGATTAGATATGAGTTGATTTATCTGTGAGCCATAGATGAAGCACAAAATATTTTAAACCAGGCAGAATGGGTGCAATACTTTAGAAAAATTTAGGGTTTCAAGAGAGAAGTTGCATTTGAATTCATGCAAAACTTGAAAAATGGAATGACCATGGTAAATGATTTACAGATTCAAGTAAATGAAGAGAATATAGATGAGTTTATAGGGCTAGAAACAATAGGATAAAGATGGTATGATCCACATACTTCGCTTTGAAATGCAACTTTTTTATTTCTAGATGATGCAGAGGAATTGGTAAGAAAAGCGAAGGGGTATAATCCCAACTCGTTTTCAGAACCTTGGAAGGAGCTAACATAAATAATCCAAAGATATATCACATGATGGAGGATATGACGTGGTTAGAGGTCACCACCTTAAGCTGTTGGTGTATCTGCGACAAAAGGTATCTCTAATATTCCATTTTTCTTGAAATATATGTTGCATGAAATAACACTTAGAGTTACAAAGGCTAAAGAACCTTATGTAGTCGTAAGCCATCATGGATTGATCAAATTATTAGTTATAAGGAGCTTACAACAAACTCAACAAACTTGGGAAAATTTCATTGGGGTAAATGAAGAACCCATGAATGAAAAAAATAATTATGAGGAAGTTATTCTATAAAATGTGGTAGAAAACCTTGTAGTTGTTTTAGGCAATGAAAATCATGAAATTCGAATTGCTAGCGAGAACCCTGAAACTGTAGTTAGTAAGGAAAATCCTAAAATTATAATTGGAAGTAGAAATTCCGAGGAGAAGAAATTTAGAATTGATGCAGGACAAGGTGATGAGGAAAATTTGACTGATCTACTGATGTCGGAGCAACAAAATTCTCCTCTAAGTAAAGAATAAGTGGGGAAATAAAAGACTGTGTTATGAAACTAGATCGCAAAATAGAAGAAAATATATATCAACGACTTGAAAATTATCCTCTTCGATGGGGAAAGCTCCTTTACATCACATAAATGGAAAATTCTCGGATGATACAAATGACACAACCTCCTTGGTATATATAGGATTCTAAGGGGTCACAATATAATCATAGCCTACATAACAATAATAATGTATGGGCACAACAATAACAATATGTGGCACACCATAACAATATGGGGTTTACATGGGCACAAAAATAGAAATACGGGGGCACACTAGTATTGTAGGGACCTAACATGCCCCTCTCCTTCAAAAAAGTGTTGTCCTAAATTTTTTAGTAGTTTTTTATGCTTCTGTATAAAATTCTCATCCTCCCATGTGGAATCTTCACCAGGTAATTTATTCCACTTAATGAGATACTCTGAAATTGATCGATTTCGTAGTTATCGAGTTCTTGTTTCTGTGACTTCTTTAGGTTCAAAGATGAATTTTCCTTCTTTGTCAAGTTTTGGAAATAATTTTTGAACTGGGATCTTGTCACTGATAACCTTCTTTAAGCATGAAACATGGAAAACTAGGTGTACTTAGGAAGATGCAGGCAACTCTAATTTGTATCCCATTGTTCCAATCTTTTGCAACAATTTGTAAAGACCATAATACTTGGGTGATAATTTATTATCCTTCTTATCTTTTTCTAGGGACATTAATTTGCATAGTTGTAGCCTTAAACATACCCAGTCACCTAAATCAAAACTTCTTTAACTGCGATTTTGATATGCCTATTGTTTCATTTGATTATGCGTTAGAGTGAGGTTATCCTTTAAGAGTTGGAGAACTTGTTATTGATGCTTGATGTGATCTTCTACTACTTGCACCTTAGAATTTTCTCTTAGATATGATGTGATGGATAGTGGATGATATCCATAAAGTGCCATAAATGGGGCCATTTTTGCTGCAATATGGAAGGAAGTGTTATACCACCATTCGACCAAAGGTAAACAACTTGACCCATTGTGTTTGTTTACCAGATACAAAGTAACAAAGATATCCTTACAAAAAATTGTTCACTATCTTAGTTTTCCTGTCAGATTAAGGATGATAAGATGATCTATGAGCTAATTGAGCAGCAAGACAAGAAAATAATTCTGTTAAAAAAATTCCATTGAAAATTTGATTTATGTCACTTACAATAATCTTTGGTTTTCCATGTAGCTTTTGAATTCTTTCCATAAATGTAGTAACAACTGTACTGGATCTAAAAGGATGAGATAATGCACAAAAGTGTGCATACTTTTTAAGTATATAAAATACCACCATTATGACATTCTTCCCTTCATACTTAGGAAAACCTGTGATAGAATCGATTGGGACCTTCTCCCAATGCTGACTTGGAATGGCTAAAGGTTGTAACAAGCCCGTGAGGCTTTATTGTCTCAACTTTATTTTGTTGGAAAACCAAACATTCTGTCGTAAACTATAAATATAAACCTTAAGGCCATCCCAAATAAATTCCTTCTTTACCATGGGATAAGATTTTAAAAATCCCAAGTGCCCTCCTCAGGGAGAGGTGTGCAATTCCAAAAGATTTTTTTGTTTGAATTGGGAATTCTTACATAGATATAAGTGATATTTGTACCATAATGAATCATTTTTCCAGATAAGTGTATCAGATGTAGTGGTATCTTGCTGCAAATTTTGAATTATTTTCCACACCTCTTCTTCATTCTTCCATTCATCCCTTGATTCATTTATCCAATTAGGTTGGATAATGGAAATTGCATAGAGAAATTCTTCCACATACCCATCCTTTCTTGAGAGTGCATCTGTAACAACATTTTTCTTCCCTTTTTTGTAGATTATTTTAAAGTGACAACCCAACATCTTTGTGGCCCATTTTTGCTGCTCTTTTGAAGATAATATTTGTTCCAAAAAGTATTTAAGACTATCGTGATCTGTTTTAACATTGAAGTGTCTTCCCATTAGGTAAGGTTGTCATTGCTTTAGTTCATGTAGTATTGCCAACATTTCTTTATCATAAATAGGCTTGTGTAAATAATTTCCCTTGATTATATGACTTTCAAAAGTAATGGGTCTTCCTTCTTGCATTAAAACAACACCAATTCCATTTCCCAAGGCATCACATTCCACAATAAAGGTTTTTGTGAAGTTTAGTGTAGCTAATACTGGTGCTTGGCACATTGCTACTTTAAGATGTTCAAAAGCCTTTGTTTCTTTAGGAGTCCAAGAAAATGAATCTTAGGGGTGCTCCTATTCTCCCATAATTCTTAACAAGCTTGCTATAATACCCTATAAACCCAAGAAATCCTCAAAGATGCTTTAGGGTTGTGGGGATTTTCTATTCCTTAATGGATTTAATTTTGTTAGGCTCTACCTTAACACCCTCATGAGATACAATATAACCCAAATATTCCACCTCCTGTACTCCAAAGAAACATTTGAAGGTTTTTTCATATAATTGTTTCTCCTCCAATAGTTTTATCACCCTATCAACATGTTGAATATGATCCTTCCAAGACTTCTTGTAGATCAATATATCATCAAAAAATACTAACACAAATTTTCTAAGTACGGGTTTGAAAATGGAATTCATAGAACCTTAGAATGTGGACGATGCATTGTAAAGCCAAAAGGCATGACAAAAAATTCATTATGAACTTCATGATTTTTTAATGTTTTTTTCAGAATGTCTTCAGTATTCATTCTAATTTTATGATATCCTGAATGAAGATCCAACTTGGTGAAGTAAATTTCTCCATGTAATTCATCCAAAAATTTGTCAATCATAGGAATGGGAAATTTATCTTTAATAGTGAGTTTTTTGAGCTCCCTATATTCTGGAAACATAAGCCATGATCCATCCTTCTTCTACACCAATACTAGTGAAGTAAAGAAAGAAATTTGACTAGGCTCAATTATACCGACCTTTAGAATTTTTGCAACCATATGTTCAATTTAACTCATTTGGGAATAGGGATATTCGTAAGGCATGATTTTTGGAGTAACACATCCCAAAATCAAGTGAATAACATGATCATAATAAAAAATAGGTGGGAGTCCTTTGGGAGTCTCAAATACCTTGAAATAATTGTCCGATACTTTTTGGAGATCTGGAGAAATAGATAATTTCGAAGTTTGAACCTCTAGTGAGCATAATTGTGTAATTACACCCCATTTTTCTTTATTCAAAATATTTGGCATACCATTATAGCTAATTATATTCTGTGATTTCCATGTGATACCCCTTAATTTAATTTCCTTTCCTTCCCAATAAAATTCAAGAAGTGTTCTTGAAAATTAAAATCTATTGTCCCCAAAGATTGTAACCATTGGACTCATAGTAAAACATAAACACCACCCATTGGAATGGAAAGCATTGGACTATTCAATACATATTCCCCCATGGTTATTTTGATATTATGAAACTTTCCAAAGCAATTTCTAGTTCCTTTTCTTGCAACCATCACTTGACACTCTAGTGTTGGATATAGAAATTAATTCAATTCCTTGGCTATCGTACAATGAATAAAATTATGGGTACTACCCGAATTAATCAACAATATTACCCTTTTCTTCTTGATATATCCTTATATATTGAGAGTTTGAGGAGTGGTAATTCCTTCCAGTGAATTACAAGATATGGTTGGATTCATTTCTTCTTTATCAAGGGTTGGTTCGTGGTGTAAATCCTCTTCTTTTGATGTTTCTTATTCCTTTTATTCCTCTTATTCACAATATAGTAAAATAATTTCTTCTCAACACACTTATGAAATTTAGTGTATTTTCTATCACAATTGTAAAAAAACCATTTTCTCCTTTTTCCTTCAATTGTTGTGGTGTCAACCTTGTAGGTTGTGGAAGGCTAGGAGCAACGACGCTTCCATATTTATAGTTGTGAGTGGTAGACTTCTTTTTTTCCATATTTTTCTTGCCACCCTGAATTCATTATCCAATGAATCAAGTTCCCAAAGTTGAACCTCATTTTGGATGTTATCCTTCAGCTTTCCTATGAAGACGTTAATCCTATGCTCCTCTAGAATATCAGTTACCCTGATATTCAATTTTTGGAAGTCCTCAATGTGCTCCTCCATTGAACCCTTTTGTTTCATATTTATCAATTGGCTAAAGAATGTTCTTGTCTTTGTATCCTCATAATGTGCGATCATTTCCACTGTAAAAATTGACCAAGTGACAAGTGGTTTATGAGAAAAAATCCATCGATACCATACAAACTGATTGGGTTCTAAATATAAATATGCAATGCATACCTTTTGCTTGTGTTGCACATCATGTAAATCAAAATATTGCTCCATTTGTAGTATCCATGTTACCAGATCCTTGCATAAAACTTACTCATATCGATCTTTGTAATGTGGATGGTATTTAATCTAAAGTTAGAATCTCTAAAATCATGATTAAAATTCCCTTTGTTCTCATCATGAGTTTCATGGAATAGCTTTTCGCCATTAGGAAGCATTTCTTGTAGCAAATTTGTCGAAGCTTCCATGTCTACATTTAAACCATTCATGTTTCCTTTTAAACCATCCATGTTTCCTTTCATTTCTGCTTTTAAACAATCCATGTCCCCTTTTAGTTCATCTTTGGTTGCTCTTTGTGATATCGAAATTTTTTGCACTTGGTCCCGTAATTTTGATATATCATGTTGCAATTCTTCCACTTCATGCATCATAATAGAGAATTTTGAGGGCTTAATGGGTGTATTGTTTTTGGGGGGGGGAGGAATTTAGAACCAAATATCGATATCTATGCTTCAATATTCCCTTGGAATCACTTGAAACTTATTTTTCAAACAAAAGCTATGCAATTTTAAAAAAAAACACACACCTTTTTCTTGCTTTTAGGAGCTCAATATTGAAACTATTCTACCTCTATAATGTTGGTTCTCAAAGGTCTGAAATTTTGTCCTATGGTAGCCTTTTTAATCTTCTTTCCAATGCCACAATTCAGGGTAATATTTGATTCCTCAAGATAAATTTATGCTCAATATTCGACAATGACCTGGTTATGGACTGGTTTAGTAGAGTGAACTTGTACGGAATGCCACGTGTCACTATTTCAAACTTCGACCCTGAAAATAATACACAAAAAACTATTTGAGACTAAATTCCGGAGCATGAAAAAACACTAATTTCTTCGGACCATATCTCAACAACTATAGCAAACCAAGATCTGAAATTTTTACGCAAATTTCACTATGATTTCGGTTCAACATGGTCAAAATTTTAAATTTTGAAGATTTCAAGAAAAAAATTATATCAAAAATTCCAAGATGACCTGTTTGAAGCAGTGAAACGCTAGAATCCAAAGCTTTAATACCAAATTTTATGAAACTATAACACAAAATAGAAGAAAGGATAGATCAACAATTTGAAAATTATTCTCTTCGAGAGGGGAACCTCCTATACATCAAATAAATTAACAATTCTTGGATAATTTTGGTATATGTAGGATTCTAATGGGTCAAAATATAATTAGAGCCTACGTAACAATAATAATATAAGGGAAAACAAATAACAATATGGGGCACAACAACAAAAATAAAGGGGATGCACTAGTATTGTAGGGACCTAACACCCTACAACATTTGAAGAATAAACCTCAGTCATACAAGGAATTCCCTAATCTGATACTCTTTAGTACAAATCTAGTTACTCAAGTACAACCCACTTTGAAACTTTCCATTCAAAAACCATATGTACAGAAATTCTCAGGTTAAATTTTCACCGTCAGAATGTGTAATACCTACATGTACTCCACCTGAACTTTCACGACCCGAAGCTTCACCATTAGAAACTCTAGTCATGAAAAATCCAGTAAGGTAGAGAAAAAAATTTCCTCCTTTATGGATATCTTACCTAGAGGGAGAAGAAGTTCAGCCCAATTGTCTAAAATATACCAAGGACTCAACTCATCTCCTCTCATGTCTCTAAGAAATTCAACCTTATTTTAAGGGGAAATAGATTTAACAAAGGAAAATTCTAGCGAGAAAGGAGAAATTTGTTAGGATCAACCCATGCAAGAATTACTAGAAACAATGGTAAATTTGAGTCAATTAAATAAGGAATAAATGATGATTGGCTTACGGTATAAAGGAGAAAATGTGCATGAAAAGGAAAAATACCTCAAAAAATTCTGACAACCATGTGAGGAGAATTCATATCAAATTTATCAGAATATCGAAGATACGCAAGTACTAGAGAAAATGTATTCAGATAAGGAATTACCTAGTGTAGAAGTGGAGCAGACATTAGAAAGGGTGGATGATTTGTTAGAATCTTTGACTATGGAGGAAGGAACGACTCAATTACTCAAGAACATTTCATTGATTTCTCAGTCGATAATAGTTCAGGAGTTTCCTACTGCACCTTCCACTGACTCTACAACTACTAAAATTCAATAAAATTTTACTCGCTATGCAACTACTACAGTTAAAGAACCTTTTGTTGATTCTCTAGTTGATGAAGTTAAATAAATTCCCATTATTTCTCCAATTTATGAGGTTAAAGAGTCTTCTACTGAATCTTTAGTTGATTTGTTCAAAAACCCCCTATTGAATCCTTAGTTACTATGGTTCAAAAGAATTCTATTAAATCCTTGACAACTGTTACACAGTAATTTGTCACCGTCCCTGCAATCCCCATCCCGCACATTGGAGGGCTCATTTCGTGACCTGTGAGCAGTGACATGGCTTGGAATCACTTTCATGACATCCCTCTGAACAAGAGCTTTCATTGCCCTGAAGACATCTCCTTGGGAAAAACCCTAAAAATGGCCCTTTTTGCATTGGCGTGGGCATACAGTTCAGTACCCGCGCCAATGGGGAAAATCCTTCAAAGAGGTCGTGCCAATTTGTGCTCTGTCCCAGAGTCGCACTCGTGCCAGCCAATTTAAGGAGTGTTTTTTATAAATAAATGGCGGAAGTTTCATCCTAACCAATTCATAAACTGGTATCTATCTTGAGTTGGGAGGTTTGGCTACGGATCTCCATAGAGAGGAAGTGGTTTGCCACCTCTCATGGAAGCTTCCTTGATGATAGGGAAAATCCCATGATTATAGGGATCCCAACTCCCCTTCCTCCATCTATAAAAGCTTGCCCATATCCATGGCAAGCTAGTCTTCAAGTTCCCAAATTCCCAAGAGCCTTATGCTGCAAGAGCCTCCATAATTCCCTTAAGGCCAAATCCAAGCAAGGAGACTATTGTCAAGATCCGAAGAGAGATGTTTGTCCCATTCGTGACAGGCTTTTCGAGACGTGTTCTGCTGGCGACCCTCCGGAGGAGAATTCAGCGTCAGAACTATGGTTGTATTCTTCCTTTTATTGATTAATAATAAGCGACTATTGGTTATGGTTCCACTCTTGTTATTGTTTATGATGATGAGTT
Organism: Pinus albicaulis; assembly: GCA_034641835.2. Taxonomy (NCBI): domain Eukaryota; kingdom Viridiplantae; phylum Streptophyta; class Pinopsida; order Pinales; family Pinaceae; genus Pinus; species Pinus albicaulis. Next base: position 743,370,751 of record CM076579.1, read on the forward strand.
ATGTCCTTTCTGACTGACATATAGTTGCATCTACTGGATTTTACGCTCGTGTTTGTTTTGTTTCTCGCATGTGCAGGTGTCCATCACGGAGATCGTGAGGATCGTGATCTGCCAAAGCTAAGGAATGGGAGTGCTACCTCTTCTACAAGCAACAACGTTGGATTCTAGGTAAGCCTACATCGCTAGTCGGTTTACTTGCAATTAGGAACCTGCACTATAGCATGAACGATTGTTGCTAGACCTGGTCTGGGCTAGTAGGGATCGCCTCTGTCCGCAGAGGGGATTTACCTCCAAAACAAATTGGCGACTCCACTGGGGATCATCTATCTTGTTGTTGTTCTGCTTTATAAGCTATAGACGGAGCCTGAAGTTGGCAAGATAGCCTTCGAAACGTTATTTCTCTGCATTAGTGAAGTAGATCAAAGCTGCTTCAGTCAATCTCTGGTTTATTTTGTAAACTGAACACTTGGAGCATTGTCTTGTCTTTTCGTTTGATTCTTGATCCTCCTTGCTTGATCAACTCTTTTGGGTTGGTTCTTTCTGTGAATTTGGGTTCTTGATAGCTTGGCCATCACTGGTCTACTTTTTGGATTACTCTTTTTTTATTTTTGACCGGGAAACTCGACTGGCGCGCTTTTTAGATTGACAGTCGCGCCCATTGGCGCAGGTTTCTTGTGTATTACCCGCGCCAATTCGTCTCTGGCGCTAGTTTAACCCTCATAGTCGCGCCAATCCTGTGAGGTACTAGGGTTTACTCAGTTCTGAGCTTCCTAAGCCTGATCTGTGCGTTTGGTCTTGATTTTTCCACTGATTGAGTGTTTTGGAGCCTTGATTGACTGACTGGTACCTTCGTCCTTTGGTTGTTTGCCCATTTCCATCGAGTTTTCATTCTAGCCCTAGGTCATCTAGGTGATATTGTGTGTCGAGCCTCACTTCGGAGTTTTCGGTTTTTATCGGTTCAGTCAACCTTATGATTGCTTCTTTGCATTCGTTTGGTGGTTTTCTATTGTCTCATTATGTTGTTTGAGTGATTATTTCCTTCTTCATTCGAATTCCGCCTTGTCTCGTTTTGGGCCTAGATTACACGGCTCATTTGGAGTCTTTGGGATTCTTTTCGTTTTGAGGGAATTTTTTGTTGATTTGAGGTCTGATTGTACGGTTTCATTGAGTGAAATTTTATTGTTTTTTCTCTCTTGTCATCATTTCTCAAATTTCTCTTGCATTAGTTTTCATTTTTTTTTAGCGCACTTTGCTCTGAAATATTGAAAATATAAAAAAAAATATCTTTTGCTTTTCATTAGTTAATCTGAATTAGATCTTTTCGGTGTTATTAGTGATTGGTAACTTTGAACGAAAAGCTTTTTAGTTTTCATTAGCTGCATTAGAGATATCATTGGTTTTTTTCTGTTCATTTCGTTATTGTGTGAAAAGCTCTCAACTCTCCCATAAATAGCTTTCATCGAATGAAATGATATACTGTGGCATGTAGTTTTTCATTTAGGAGATTTTGAGACATTACATTCGCTAGGGCCTTGAAACCAAAACATAATTAAAGATCAACCATAAAATTTATTCAATTTACACTAAGGCAACATTGAAACATTAATGAAACATTTAGAGGTCTAGGCTAGAGACGTGTTCCGGCGTCTTTAAACCTAGTAGCTGTCGTTCGCCTCTGGGCTTTAGACAGCACTAGTATGGACTTGTGCTCCCTGTACTGTCGAGTATATAAAGGGAGACCCCACTAGGTTTATATCCTTTATCCATAGGAAGTCGAGTCTGCCGCCCTATACCCGTGATACACCGGACACAGCATTCGGGGAGATTTCTTGCACGTACGTTAAGTCCTTGGTTGATTTCTCTTTCATTTTGAAACCAAGGTGTATATTGCAGTTCACGGTTATTTGGTACACCCTTTGCCTAGATTACCTGAGTAGTCATTTGATCTTTTCTGACTCTTTAAATTTGAAAAGATCATCAAGCACTTGTCCTTTCACACTTGTTTCCAATCTGAAAGTGATAGAGTCACCTTTTACCTATTTCTCGACTCTTAAAATATGAAATGGTAGAGTTTTGTTTCAATGTTTTAAAAATTAACTGCCCATGAAATATTCCTGGTTAAAGTTAGTTTCCTTAAGGTGTTGTTCTGAAGACCGTTTCTGATGGCAACTTTTCCGGAGTTCACCAACCAAGGAATCCCCTCCAATGGGAATCCGGGTCCTTTTCCTCCTTTTGGGAATGTTGGTGCTCCTTATATGGCAACGTTGTCCCTTCCTGGGTTAGCTGTTGGGTTGCCTGTTTGGTTGTTTTCAACCTATGTGGTCCCAAATGTCTTGGCTATTGTTCAATCAATTCCTCCGCCTGAGAAACATCATGATGATTCTAAGGTGGACCTCTCCCCTTCTTCGACTGTTTCTGCGTCCTCCACTTCTACTTCGCCTGGTGAAAGGTTGGATTCGAGTAACCAGGTGGTTAAGGAGAAGAAGAAGAAGACAAAGAAGAAGAAGGTAGATAAAGGAGAGGCTGGCTCTACAGCCATTGCGCCTAAGAAGCCTTCCATTGATAAACCTCCCAACCCTCCACGTAAAGTCAAGTTCCCTTGCATGTCGTGCACGGGAGACCATCTTCTTCGAGACTGCCCTGGCATTCTCAAGGTGCTCGAAGTATGGTCCAACGGTCGTCCGTCATTGCCTTTGGCTTCTAGGAGTCAGGTTGGGGGCACGTATTCAGCTGGTGCTGATAAGACTCCTAAGAAGCAGGATAAGCTTACCAATCCCTGTAAGTTGTGTGAAGGGCACCATGCCATTCACCTTTGTCCGTATATGGATGAAGCCAAACGAGTTTTGGACAACTTCACCGGTTCTACACCATGCCTTCCAGCTGGTTATAATCGGCTTTCTTTGAGTCCTCTACTAGTTGATCCTACGATTTGTCAAGAGTCATCCTTGGTCGATCCCGCTCCCCCGAAAATTAAAATTCAGGAATCCATTCCCAACCAACCATTGGTCGTAGGATCGGTTGAGCTGGCCCCATCTGCTGTACACCAAGTCTTTTCCATTGAGAGTGGATCTCACACCCCTCATGTTCTTCTTGTTTCTTTGGATTCCTCGGACTTGGAGAAAGATTCTCCTGTCCCCATACCTCAAGAAGCTGCTCCCCCGTCTCCCGTGATGGAGGTCTCGGAGGATACCCCTCCCACCTTCAAGATGGAGGTTGTGGAGGATGCTCCTTCTTCTTCTGTAACACGAAGGGAAGACCATCTCAGTTCGATGGTAGCCCCTCCGAGTAGTTTGGTTGCTTCCTTTGATTGGAATCGATTTACAGGATACCGCCTTCCGTCTTATGTGCCTTTCGAGATCACAGTACATGCTTTTGGTCTGGTTGTACCCAACACGATTATAGATGAAGGTGCGTCTGTTAGTTTTCTATCCTCAACTACTTGACAAGCTTTCGGTTCACCGCCACTTGCGCCCGTTACGCAGAATCTATTGGCATTTAACAGAAGAACTAGTCAACCGTTAGGGATCCTTCCAAGGTTACCTGTTACTTTGGGAGGTAAAACCATCCATATGGACATGATGGTTTTTCCAAGCCCCTTGGATTTCAATCTGCTCTTGGGGCGCGATTACACCTATGCCATGGGAGCGCTTGTCTCCTCCCTTTTTCGTGTGGTCTGTTTTCCACATGAAGGACAGATCGTGACCATTGATCAGCTTTCATTCTTTGGTCCTGATATGGTAGCTAGCCCACCATCATCCCTTCCTAGTTTTTATCCACCTGTTGTATCTGCCCCACCGTAGGTTAACTATGTGGCTACCTACCCTGTGCCTGTACCCAGTGATAGTGCTATTGTGCATCAAGTGTTGGGGGCATTGGGTCCTAACTTCCAGGATATTGTTCTCCCATCCAGTGTATAACTCTTGGAAGCCATGACTTCTTGTTCACTACGACAAGGTCATCAGAGCATGGTTCTTTTCCTGTGTCAAGCTCCTTAAAAAATGAAACAAGGTCGTCGGAGTAGAGTTCACTTTCTTGTGTCAAGCTCCTTAAAAAATGAAACAAGGTCGTTAGAGCATGGTTCCCTTCCTGTGTCAAGCTCCTTAAAAAATGAAACAAGGTTGTCAGAGCAGAATTCGTTTTCTTGTGTCAAGCTCCTTAAAAAATGAAACAAGGTCGTCAGAGCAGAGTTCCTTGTCTTGTGTCAAGCTCCTTAAAAAATGAAACAAGGGTGTTTGAGGATACTTCTTTTAATGTGTCAACCTCGTTAAAACAATGAAACACGTTCCCGTTCAATTCGATTCTTTGTTTAGATCTCGTAAAATACCAGTGGAGTCTTTCTCTTGATCTCGTAATATGAACCTTCCCCTCATCTGCCTTTCATATGGATTGAAGCTTGGGGGGCATGTACCTCGAATTGAGTCACCATGCTGGGGGCATGCTTACTTTTTTCAAGCATAGTTTGTTTCCGTTTCAAGCTTATGTAAAAATGAAACCGTTTTCAAGCATAGTTTATCTTTGTTTCAAGATTTTGGAAAAATGAAACCAACTCCAAGCAGAGTTTTCTAATTTCAAGCTTGTGTAAAAATGAAACCATTCCCATTTTACCTCTTGTGATTGTCATTTTATCAGCCTGTTTTTCCAGATGAGCCTTGGTTTTCTCATTCCATCGTCCCCATCTGCTTGGTCGATCATATGCCTTCACTTGGTTGTTTTACCCATTCCTGAGGAACCACTACAATGAGTGGTCTTGTTAGCCAGCCTCTTAACTTTTATTTGTTCTGAGCAGTTCCACCATTACCGGAACCAGTTGCTTCCCTTTATACCACTTGTTCCTCTAGGAGGAGTCATATTTTAGCTCTTTTCTAACTCTATAAACATGAAAATATTGTCGAGTCCCTTGTCATTTCGATCTCGTTAAAGTGGACACAAAACGACATCTACCCAGTATACGTTTACCCCTTTTTTGGGCTGGGATAGATTATTTACGAAAAAGGAATACCCTAGCCTATTACGACTAGGAGCTTTTCTCAGGCATAGTTTTCTACCTTTTCGAATCTGAGGAACTATTTACGAAAAGGGACCATTGGAGTTTACTTTTCCGCTGTCTTTTCAAACTCTCTAAACATGAAAAGACGCCGAGTTCTTCCTTTGTCAGACTCGTTAAACCTTGATGACATTGGATTCAGTCGTAATGACGATATTTGAGTTCCTCCTTCCTAGGGCTCGTTAAATGTACTAGGATGGACTTATATGACAAGCATATGGTATCCTCTTCAAGCTTGTGTAAAAATAAAGAGGTACTCGCCAGAAATGGTGGGGAAAATGGAACCAGTATCATTGTCGTGTCGGCAGTATGTCGCTCTTGAAAATGGCACTTGTCTACATTTGTGTCGGATTGGGGACATCTCATCTCACTCTCTGTTTTCCTCCATGGGTTTGGGTAATCCTTTTTGACCTCTCATCTGCTCTTTTCCTCATCATCATGACCTTTTTATATTTTGATGTCAAATACTGCCAAATCCACTGTCATGCCGCCAATATGTTCAAGAGAAGTTGACCTTTGCAGATTTCAAACTTCCTCTGATTCTCATCTGATCTTAATTCACAAAGACATTATGTTCCTCTGTCTCGTGTCGATGATGTGGGAAACACTATTGCCCACCTTTGATCAAGGTGAATTCCTATCAACTTCAACTCATTATCCAGGAAGCTGATCTAGTGACTCCCTTCTGGTACCTTGGAGCCTGCATGCCTCAATGGCAGGTTCTTCGCGTTCGACGTGAGGTTTTCATCATTGGCCTCCGATCGAGTGATTCTACGGGTGTTCGACGCTAGCTCATTGTTCACATGCCATAGATTGTACCTGTAGTACCTTGAGGACCATTGGCATTAATGGTGGTACCTCTCGCGTCTGTTAACAGCTTTCATCATTGGCTAGTAATCAAGCGATGTTCTTGCATGTTCGACTTCAGCTCACATATTCACATGTTTGAACTTGTAATTTGTTCGGGTCGAGATGGAGCGAAAGACCCTGGATTTTGTATGTTGTAATCCAGGCTGCGATTTTGTGGATTATTATTATTTTTTACATGACTCACTTACTAGATGGCTGCGACCATACCTGAGTCTATTTATCGAACCTCATTGGATGGCTGCGCCCATGCCTTGGATCTGGATTATTGTATACTCTACTATGGATGGCTGCGCCCATACCACATATATATCATGTATTTGAGACATCAGTTGTACTTCTTCATGCAGGTTTTCCGACGGCGGAGTTTTCAGTTGGACACGTTCTCGTAAAGCATTTCACCCCTCTCTCTCGCTCGGGCCTCATGCTTTGGGGGCACCTGTTACATAGTAATTTTTCACCGTCCCTGCAATCCCCGTCCCGCACATTGGAGGGCTCATTCCGTGACCTGTGAGCAATGACATGGCTTGGAATCACTTTCATGACATCCCTCTGAACAAGAGCTTTCATTGCCCTGAAGACATCTCCTTGGGAAAAACCCTAAAAATGGCCCTTTTTGCATTGGCGCGGGCAGACAGTTCAGTACCCGCGCCAATGGGGAAAATCCTTCAAAGAGGTCGTGCCAATTGGTGCTATGTCCCAGAGTCACACTCGCGCCAGCCAATTTAAGGAGTGTTTTTTAAAAATAAATGGTGGAAGTTTCATCCTAACCAATTCATAAACTGGTATCTATCTTGAGTTGGGAGGTTTGGCTATGGATCTCCATAGAGAGGAAGTGGTTTTCCACCTCTCATGGAAGCTTCCTTGATGATAGGGCCAATCCCATGATTATAGGGATCCCAACTCCCCTTCCTCCATCTATAAAAGCTTGCCCATCTCCATGGCAAGCTAGTCTTCAAGTTCCCAAATTCCCAAGAGCCTTATGCTGCAAGAGCCTCCATAATTCCCTTAAGGCCAAATCCAAGTAAGGAGACTATTGTCAAGATCCAAAGAGAGAGGTTTGTCCCATTCGTGACAGGCTTTTCGAGACGTGTTCTGCTGGTGACCCCCCGAAGGAGAATTCAGCGTCAGAACTATGGTTGTATTCTTCCTTTGATTGATTAATAATAAGCGACTATTGGTTATGGTTCCACTCTTGTTATTGTTTATGATGATGATTTATGTCCTTTCTGACAGAAATATAGTTGCATCTACTGGGTTTTAAGCTCGTGTTTGTTTTGTTTCTCGCATGTGCAGGTGTCCATCACGGAGATCGTGAGGATCGTGATCTTCCAAAGCTAAGGAACGGGAGCGCTACCTCTTCTACAAGCAACAGCGTTGGATTCTGGGTAAGCCTACATCTCTAGTCAGTTTATTTGCAATTAGGAACCTGCACTATAGCGTGAACGATTTTTGCTAGACCCGGTCTAGGCTAGTAGGGATCACCTCTGTCCGCAGAGGGGATTTACCTCCACAACAACAACCATGGCACAAGAACCCTTAGTTGATCCTTTAGTTTCTGTTGAACAAGAACCTTGTGATGACTTGTCAATTGCTATGGCTTGTGATATCCCTAATGATTCCTTGCATATTATAAATCAAATATTTTCAACTGATTTCCCAACCACCGAAACTCAAGACTCCCCTGTTAATTGTCCATAGGCTACAATCTATACTCCACATGTTGTTTCTCCAAATGTTCCCTCTAGAAGTAGAAGTAGAAGATGAAGAGAAAAAAATTTAGAAGTAGGGAGGGAAAAAGTGAGAAATAGTCTTTTAAGAAAAGTGGCCACCTTGAAAAAGGATAATGTTGCTCTAAAAAGGAGGATACAATAATTAGAGAGATAGTTGGTAGAAGGAAAAAAACCTTGTGTTGTTCGGAAGAGAAAATAAACAAGGAAATCTAGGGCTAGTAAGAAAAGAAAAGTCTCTAAATATAAAACCATAGAAACATAGATCAAAGAAACTATGTAGATAGAGACAAGTGGAAACAAATTTCGTGCCTCCATATTCTCCCCTGATTCTGGAAGCTAAAAAACAAAATTTAAATAAGGTTGTAGCTAAGTATTAAGGGGAGGTGGTTCCTCAATATTAATATCAAATTTTGTTGAAACTATTTTATGAATTGAAACGTGTGGAAATAGAAAAAACTGAACACCTGGATGATGCCCGAAATAAGATCTATGAGTTGCAAGAACAAATTCACAAATTGACCCGAGAAAGGGATGAAATTTGTTCCATGATCCCAGATGTTTTGGCTTGCAGAGCTCCAGCCTGTAATTATGCCCTATTTTTAGTGGAGCAATACCTAATGCTTAAAATTCAGGTGGTACAACATTGATTTCCTTATGAGTTTACTGATGTTTTGAATTTTATCACTATTTTCCATAATAAGAATGAACACATACACTATCTTTTATGTGAACTTTATATGCATAATTTTTTGCTAAAGGAGCAAAGAAATGAAAATTTTGTACATTGTTGAAGATGTGTAGCTTCAAGCCCTTATATATTTTGCAAGAAACCAGATAAAATGGCGAAAGGCCTACAATACCTATGAGAAGAATGAGGCAAATTGTGACTTATGGGTTCGAGGAGAACCTAAGAATGCATTCACCACATTCTATAGGCATACAAAATTTTCTAAACAACTGAATATTTTATCTGCACTCAAATATATTCATTAAGGAATATTGATCTTGGGCCTTGAATATTTGAAGGAAATAAAAGATGATTCGGCAAAAGGTTCTAGAATGAGATGGATGATATCTTCACGAGAAGTGAATAATAGCAAACCCTTTGGCCTCCATAACTTCCAACAAGTTCTCTCTATAACTCATGCCTATACGGAAATTGTGATGGAGGTAGGAGTTAATTGGATGGGATGTAGGTACCAATGCCCCGTGATTTTGTGTCCTCTAGCATGTTATCAATTTGATCATGAACTATCTAAATAAACTGAGTATTTGACTCTCAAGAAATCAAGTACAGGGTTGGATTCACGTACATAGGAGAAGAAAATTATGAAGCTTACTTCTTGACTGCCTTGCATGTTAAGTATTTGTTTTCTTGGTCTAGAGATTAATTGCATGAGGACATGAAATCAAGTTGGTTGGGGGGTGATGTTGGGCCTTATAATTGTTATATTTTCTTCCATATATTTTCTTAAGGTTTTATAATAATCCCTTGTTCTTGTTGAATTATATTCATATTCTTTGGTCAATATGATTTAAACTGTGGTAAAAATATATTTTTGAATATAAGTATGTTTTAATGAGATAAAAAATGATGTTCCTTTATAATTGAGTTAATAATTTGTTGGATGAGATAAATTTAAAATCGAGGGTTGTGAATATCTATGGAGAATTACCATGTTTAAAGAGTTCGTGACTAACAAGCGAAGCTGTTTCTTAGTTAGAACATTTGTTTAACAATTATCTACGCATTTGAATTTCCTTTTCGTAATGAGATTTGGTTTCGTTAGATATATAATGATTTGTTGATAATTAGGACTAATCTACTTTTGAAAGAAAGATTTAGATTTGAGATTAACTCCTATGACACCAACATTAGCTCTTGATACTCTTGCATAGATTTTATTGACTACCTTGAGATAGAATGATGGATCCCTGGGTTGATATATCAATGTTTAGTACTTGATTGGTTTTAAGAAATAAAAATTCTTGACACTGATTTGGCACAAAGAGCATTAATTAGCTAATGGCATGTTGACAATATAAGTTGACATGGACATTTTTGGTGAGAAGGGTTAACATGGTAGTATACATGATGGTAATATGGTAGGCGATGTGAAATTTGGAAGGACTAGTTATATCCAGGAATCTCAATCCATAGAGATATATAATTTCTTATAATGGTGATATATGAAAACTTTTGAATCCGAATGTCTTGGAAGTTCCTAGATGTATCTAGAAGTACAGAGATCTGAAAATTGTTATAAGGGAGAATTAATAAAATCTCAATATGCCAATGTTGAAAAATGCAGCTATAAATTCTCAATTTGATTTTGCCTTGATTAAATTGAGAAAATTCGAATTTCCACATCACCAGACAACTTGGATGTAGTTAAATGGGTGATGTGGCTCTTGTCACTCAGTTATCTCAGTAAATTCGAGTTAGAGGAGTTACAGTTCAGTTAAGCATGTGTGATTTCTAATTTGTAGCAATCAAGGTCAGTTATTTCAAGTTGTTTTCAGTTAAAATAGTTATATCTGTTAGAGGAACTAGTGGAAGGTCAATTAAGTAGTGGGACTTCAATTAAACTCATTTATCATCTAGTTAACTAATAAATTAGCCCAAAATAGATAGTGCATGTAGATAATTTGAGTTCCCCATCTATGGTGGAGATTCCAAGGCAATGTAACAGTAGTTGTAGAGTAGCCTTGAGTGTACAAGTGTTGCATGCAGTCAGATGATCAACCTTGGGAATTGCACAATAAATTTGAGGAATTTACTAAATAATAGGGGCCTAATTGCTCAAGTAATTTCTCAAGGAATAGGGGCTCAATCAGAGGAAAAAATTGGCTATGTTTGGGTCAGAGCTTCTCAGTTAGCAGATATATAAGTTATTCACTTGTAGGTTGTGCTCAATTGAGCAAAGAAATTGTAAAACATCTCTATTCATTAGATTAGTGCAAGAAGGCATAAGGGTTTTTAGTATATTGATTTCCCGGGAAAGAATACCATGTGCATGTATGTTATTCCTTATTGCATGTCTGAGATTATTGTTCAAAATTGTGAATTTATTTCTGTAGAGCAGTAAGTAGGTTTGTCTCTTGTGATTCTGATTAAAAATTCATGAGAAATATACATCATAATTTCTGCATGGTATCAGAGTAGGATTCACATTAGAGAAGGAATTTCAAAGTTGTTTCTCAGGAGGTTCAATTTTATAGTTCAGTGTAGCAAGATCTCTTCAGAGCTAAGAAGATGAATTTCAATGAGCTTGGGTTAGAGTATGCCTTGGAAGGAAACTCTAGTTTCATCAAATGGAAGGATCACATGGAGGCGATAATGGATGACAATGGATTGCTAGAATACATAAAGAAAAATGTTTCAAAACCATAAGCACATGATTCCCAAAACCTTTCTCAGTGGAAGAAAGATGTAGCCAAGGTGAGGAGAATAATATTGGAGGGAGTATGGGATCACATTTTTTCAAATATACACAGAAAAGAAATTGTGTTCGCAATGTGGAAAGCACTGAAATAATTGTTTGAGAATATAAGTGACCACAGGAAGTTGGCACTCAAGGATAAACTTCAAAATATCAAGATGCAAAAGAATGCCACTATTCCACAGTATCTTAGTAGGTTCACCCAAGTTCGTGATGAACTTAGTGGGGTTGGTATTAATGCTACAGAGGATGACTTGGTAAGCCTAGTCCTTTTGGGCCTTCCCAAGAGTTGGCATAACTATCAAGATTTGGTGAACAGGAGGGAGAGACTACCAAATTGGGAACGCTTATGGTCCAATTTGGTACAGGAGGAAATAAGTCATCCAAGGGCGAGGATGGAGAAAAATCCACATTGGTTGGAAAGGGAAAGAAGCGAAAAGGGAAGAAATCCCAATCCAAAACAGGTTCCAACCAATGGCGCAAGAAGAAATATTTGTCCAAAATTAAAAGTTTCTGTTATCATAAATTTAGGAATTATTCCACGAAGTGTCCATACAAAAAGGAAAGAAAGAAGACCTCAGGAGGAGCACTAGGCGAAGCCTTGGATTCACAGTTCAAGCTTGACTTTTCCCTTATTGCATGCATGGAAAGAACAATGATGGGGAGCATGTGGTACTTAGACTCAGGTGCATCTTTCCACATGATAAGGTGTAGATATTTTTTCAGTGACCTGGAGGAAAAATATTTGCAAATGCAAATCGAGCTAGGGGATGATGGAAGGTACAACACGAATGAGGTTGGTATGTCAATCAACTTTCAGAGGGAGTCAGGCTCCCCTCTAAGACTTAAGGATGTCATGTTTGTTTCATACCAAAAGAAAAATATCATCTATGTTTCAACATTGAAAGGTCGTGGTTATGATGTGATTTTCAGCAAAGGAAAGGCATTCCTGCATCACATAGACATAGGATAGGTGAATCTGATCAAGGTTCGTGTGAAGAACCTATATAAGATAGATATGGAAGATTGTGTTTCATTAAGAACTAAGGCAGAGAAGGTGCAGATATGTGATGTCGGTGAACTTTGGAATATAATACTTAACCATTTGCATGATGGTGCCTTGAATAGTATGCAAAAAATAACCACTGACCTCCCTAAAGGATCACTTGAGAAATAAGATGTATGCAAAGGATGTACCTTGGGGAAGTAAAAAAAATGCACATTACATGATCGGGACAACAAAGCACATGCAGTCCTCGAAAGGATCCACTCTAATGTCTATGGACCTTTCTCGACAACCTCCACTGTCAGATAGAAATATTTTGTCATTTTTATTAATGACTTCTCACGAAAGTGTTGGATCTTCTTCACGTGGAACAAATATGAGACATTCTCCAAGTTATAGAATTCAACGTACTGGTTGAGAAAGAAACCGAAAACAAGGTGAAGGATATTAGGAGTGATAATGGAGGTGAGTACGTGTCGAATGAATTAAAAAATTCCTGTGTGAAATAAGGAATTCATCAAGAGTTGACAACACCCTAGAACCCATAAAAGAATGGGGTGACTAAGAGAAATAACCGTAGCATTTTGGAAGATGTGAGGGCTATGTTGCATGGACAAGGCCTACCATTGAATTTGTGGCCAAAAGCATGCAACAAAAAAATTTATTTTTAGAATTAGAGTCATCAAATTATTGGCATGATTACACTGGAGGAAGATTTATTGGGGAGAAACTCAAATATGTCACACTCCATGAGTTTTAGAGCCTCTATTTTTTTCCATGTCTCCAAATAATCAAGGAAGAATCTTGAGATGATAGAAAAATTAGGGGTATTTTTGGGTTACAAAAAAACTCCTCAAAACTACTGTGTGTACTTTCTATCCCTCATATTGATAGTTGTGTGAAGCGATGTAAAATTTGATGAGGATAAAGTAATGCAGTGTCCTCCACAGAGGGAGATTAATATTTCACCAGAGGAGGAGATTTTAGCTCCAAAGGAGGAGCCTTAGGAAGTCGTGGAGCAACCAAAAATTGAGGAGCAAAGAGTGGAGACAACCACTCAATTGTTGAACTCTTAGTTAAACTGAGAGGGGGGGGGTGAATCAGTTTCAAACATTCATGGACTTTTAAAACTTATTCACACCTTCATTTCATGTTCAACTTTATGTGTGAGAAATCTTAATTTGTGAGCAGAAATTAATAAGAATATTAGATAATGTACCAATAGTCTTAATATGTGAACAACAAGTATTAAGCAGAACAGATAAACCATATCAACACATAAAAATCATGCACAGAGACACCAGATGTAAGTGGAAACGCATAAACGAATAAAACCACATATTATTATTGTTGTGATGCAAAGGCAAGCTCCAACTCCCTCTCACCACTGATTTTTTGTAGGCTCCAACCCACAGGAGGCTCCTACCTCAATTCTGCAAGCTACAACTTGCAAGGAAGCTCCAACTCCCATCAATTTTAACGAGGCACCAACTGGAAGCCAGTATCAATCTGCTTCTAGGCGACATTTTATCAAGCTACAACTTCTTGTGGAAGCACCAACTCCCATCTATTTTCTACAGGCACCAACCTACAAGAGGCTCATACCTCAGTCAGCTACAACTGACATCTATCAAGCTACAACTTGATAGGGAAGCTCCAACTTCCTTACTCTTTCAAAAGAAAACACTTGTTGATTTACCTTGGATATCAGCTCTATTCTATACCATCTTCACTGTTGTGCATCAGTCTTCATATCTGCCTTATATCATTTCAACATCTTCTCAGATTCACTATCATCTCCTCCTTCTTCTCTGCTTAGCTCCTCCTTCTTCTCTGCCTCACTTCTTAATTTCTGCATTCTCTAACTTTTCACAGCATCTCGTTCTGCTTCTCCTTCTTCTTATCTTCTCTGCCTCAATTCCGCATTCTCCAACCTCTCTAACCTCTCTCTGCATATCAAGGTGATATCATTTATAGATATTTCCTTATGACTGTTAGTATTCCACAGGTAATTCGAAGTGAATAGCCCTAACTCTTTGCCTTCTGCATTCTCATCTCTTTGTCCAGCTCACTCAGAAGAATATAGCCATTTGTACAGATTTCAGTTTTACAGTGGAGTTTTGTTTTCCTACGAAGACTTGCTAATGCATCACAAACAATATAAATCAATTAAATCATTTACACTTAATTACAATGAGAGCTCCAGCTCACTCATTCAACCTCTTGGTTCACTGCGCTTATCTTTTCTGTAACTGTGTTTTGTCCCTTTCGGCTCTGTTTGTTTTCCTGTTCACTGTCGCAGTGTAACTGCCATATTCCATACATATGTAACTGCGCTTTTTATATCATGCTAATTAATTCTCCGCATAGTAATAATAAGGCGTTTTAATATGTGCACTGTCATGGTGTAACTGTTATGTATCTGTAACAGCGGCTTTTATATATAACACAATTTTGACTCTCGGCATAATTATATAGAGTTTTAAAATACAAACTGCCGCGTCATATAACTCAGATACCTCTTGGAAATATCACAATAATGAATCATTTTAATGCATAAAAAGCCCTTTCGGGCCCACTTTGCTGAACTTTCTGATGCAATGTATCACTCCTCGACTGCTTCCGATTGCGATTGATCGCAATAGTAATTTCCATTTAAATGTTCCGATGCTCTGCGATGTAACACTATTCATTTTGATGTGCTGATGCGATGAATTTCTCCGATGCGATTAGGCCGGAACTCAAGAAAAATATGAAAGTCATCGTTTAAACATATTTGATTCGGAACTCAATCGCAATCATAATTTTTGTTAACATGTTCCACTACCAAGTTTTCTTCGATGCGATTCGTGAGGGTCCCACTTGCGTATCAATTCACATAACATATGTTTAAATCCTTATTTGTGTGCACTTCTTCACTTTGAACCATATTAGACCCCACAACATGTATCCTCGAATTAATATTCAGATAACAATTTGGGTTATAAAACATCGTTTTAATAAGTTTGAACCAACAAATGTGGATCTACTGTTATGCACTTTAAACCCAATGTTTAAAGGTCTTCGGAGTATTGTAAATGTGTTTCAAAACAATATTCAAACTCGTTATTCCTGGACCCCTTTCTTTCATTTACTTACCGAGTTAAACCCTCTCATTGTTATAATCCTTCGCTTAAAGCAATCCTGGGCATTTAGATATATGATGATAGACTTTTAACAGTCGAAGGCTTTCTATAGTTCGGACCTTATATTAAGGTTCCCTATCAATGATATATTGACTACGCATAAAATAATGCCAATATAATTGGTGTTCACTTTATATTAACTCCAACCCTGGAAATTTGACAAACTCAACACAACCATTGCAAATAAAGCGGCCCCAGCATTTATCATACCTCTGTGTAACTTCGATCATGATCCAATGGTTATAAGCCCATCGCGCTCCAACCAAATATCCTACGGCGTATAATGAATATCGCGCAAAAAATTTGCACATGACTTGCTCCTCCAAAATCACGCAATAAAGGTGGTTTTTACAAACCACTTTTTGCCACGCGTCATTCCATTTGTGGAATCGCGTTATTTTTCACAAATCATCTTACTGCTTTAGGAGCTATGCGAATACCATAAACTGTTTCTTGAATCCATCTTTCACTGTTCCTCACAGTTTTGCCTCTCCTTTATGGTTCCGCTTCGTTTCTTAACTTCGTTCTTTTATACACTTCAACGCCTTTGTTGTTATAAAATCTTCCCTTGCCTTGTCTTCACATTCACATTACTTCATCTACAGCTCACACAGAGGTTAAATAACCCACTGTGCCCTTAATGCGACCGGACCATCACTTCTTCCTTAACCTCTAACTCTACACTATCGACCCTCCAATCGACAACATATTAACCACAATGTTAAATAGTATATAACAATCCGATGTGCGGATACCTGTTTACAATTAACCCTTCCTTCAATCCTAATTTGAGGTTACTACTGGTCGGTTGAATCCTTCAATTACAGAGAATCAGATGACAGTTCAAACCCTCACTTCTTTCTTCTAACAGATTCAATCAACAGATACAATATCGATATTATTTAATATCGATTCCTCTCCTATGTATAGAGCCTTGTCTCAGATATTAATCCAAAGCGTAGTATGTACTTGTCGAACCAAGTATATTTTTACAAAATTAAAGCAAACATGGAACATCTCGCATCCAATTTCAAAGCAAATTCTTTCATAAAGATGAATTTACTTACAAAATCTCTGTCTCTAGCCTGATCTTCAATGGGATGGCCTTTCCACAATCAAATTTTTAATACCTCCCAGCATTCCACTCTTCATAACATGTTCAATCAAACTCCTTCAGGCCCTTTCAACTTCACTGCTCTGTCTCTAATTCCTTTGTTGCTTCTGCTTCAATTCCTCTGTTTCATCTGCCTCTGTTGCCTCTGCTATTTCAGGTGCTCCTCCTTTTCAATATCCTTTGCCATCAATGACACCATTTCCAACAGTCTCCCCCTTTGGCATTGATGGCAACACATCCACCAATAATCCAATGCTTCCTCTGCCTATCTACGTTTCCTCCCCCTTTTACATCAATGGAGAAGGGTTGCACATCTCTCAGTGTAGATTCTATCTCTGCATTTCCTCTCTCTGAGATGTGTTTAGGCCTTCTTCTTCTGAATTTGTACCCTGCTGCTCCAAACTGGTGTAAAAGAGTTGTTGAGAGAACACTTTTGATGATTATTGATCTTGAATGTACACTGCAAGTTGATACAATCCCAAAGCACTGACTCCTTTCACTTGTATAAAGCTGAAAGTGAGGATAATGACACTTCATAGAACACATTGTACCATCTTTATCTAATCATAGATGCATGATTGGATTAAGCCAAAAATATTGAGAATGCTTCAAATATACTTCAGTATCTATCTGATATAGTGCGCCAATACATTTCTGTTGAGGAAGATTGTAGATGGAATATGTCTTCACCTACAATACTCATCTGCAGTACGACATCTGTTCAATTGTGATGAAGTCAATATATCTTTTATTGCTGTGGTACACTTTTCCTGCCTGTTGGTGATGATATGAGCTAGGATACTGAAAAAAATATTACCCTTAATAGCTGAAGGTTATTGTTCCAGATGTGATCAATGAATCAACCAGAATTTGATCTAAGAAATCAAATCCCTTTACTACTGAAGTATGTTCTTGATGACTCCATGACAGTATTTTGAGCTTCAATTGACCCAACTAATTCTTCATACTTTCGATGCTTAAACTTTCTATCATGATGATAAAAAATATATATATATTCAAGATGTTTTAATAGCAAACAGATTTCACATGGTGTTATGAATGATCGTAAGAGAAGAGGCCTATTATGTATATGTACTGACTTCAGGAAGGCATCCAAAAAAAAACTGTTTCAATGCTCAATATCATGTTTCAAGAGTAAACAAAATACTGATCCTTTAGCCTTTTCATTGACCCTTTTATGCTGGATGTACTCTTTCCATAACCTTTGATCCTAAGGATCTGTACCTTATCATTGATCCATGATAACACTTGGTATTCTATTGATAGGCATGTTGTTTGTACCAAGTACCAATTAATACTTCTTTCACTTCAGCTTGCTCATGAACCCAATGTTAAGGCATCCTTCATGAATTCTACTACTGAGCTTTCCACTGTTCACACCAAAAATCATTAATATGATGAGTCTGATCTTGTCATTATTAACCTCTTGCTTGGTCTGTCATTCTAGTTTAAAGGAGTGTCACTGCATTTTCCTTTCTAGGACTACTCCAGAGTCATTGTTGCTTTACATACAATTCACCTGTTCTACCATAATAATCTTCAAGAAGACATCTTCAATTTGTTTATTATAAATCTTCATGGGTAGATTACTTAGAGATTTATCACTTACTTAGCTGTACTCCTCCAAGAAATTTTCATAGATGAAAGAAGTAATGATACAATGATGAGAGGCTCTTTTCTTACTCATCTTTCTTAAGGTGAATCATTATTCATACTAGCAGAATGATGCACAATGTGATCATCACTTTAATGTGCTAATGTCTTCTTCTATCATCATGGCTGCTTGTTGCTTTCTCTCCTTCCATCAACCTGCAAGCTATTGTGTGCTTCAGATAATCTTCTTTCTGATCTTTTAACAGTTGCTATTTCATGGATCTCTTCTTAGACTGCTTTTGTGGGAATAATTTATGAACTACTCTCCCCCTGAGATGTTGCTTCATATTTGTCACTGGATGGGATTTTTCTTTGCTTCCTAGAGAAGCTCCCTCTAAGACTATGGAGGATTCGTTATGTTATTGAGATAATAGGCTCACCCTTTCTCTTTTCCTTCCATACTTTATTGGGGTTCTTCATAATGTCTGCACTTCTTTTAGATTCATAGTTTTGTTTGATTTTCTTTGTTTCCATCATCTGTCTAGAGTTCTTTAATATATATGGCAATTTACAGTCCTTTACTTTGTGTCCAAGCTTGAGGCATACATAACATCTTATTTTTTCAAAGTACATTTGAGCTGATGTATAATACTTTGTTCCCCTTCTTGAATACATTTTGCAATCAACAATTTTATGTCCAAAATTATTGCATGCATAACAGTAGCCATGGAAATGATTTGTGTACCTGGTGAGAGATTGTCTTTTCCCTTTGCTTGCTTGAGGTGTTCTTCTTATTTGCTACATCTTTTGCTGGTAATCATTGATTCTCTTTGTCTTACAATGTGCTGCAACATGTCCTGGTTTGTGGCAGGAAAAATAAGTGATACTTCTCATAGGTGGAAAGAACCTTCTTTGACTTCTTCCAAATTTATTCAATTCACCCTCATAAGTGTATGGGCCTTTTTCAGTTGACTGTTTCATCCTCTCATTCTCTGTCTTTTCATGTTGCTACTTGATTCTATTTGTTTCTTTGCAACTCATGTTCTTGTTGGTTTCTGCTTCTGTAGGAATTTGCTGAGCTACTTCACTGTTCTTTACAGCTTTTACAAAAATGATTTTCCTTTTATCTTCTATCTGGGACTTACTAGTTTCTCCTTCATATCCTATACCAGCCTTTATGAGAGCTGACCTTTGAGCATTTATCATTTTTTCCAATTGTCTAGTGCCTTTCATTAGAGGTGTATTCTTTAATAGTTCTCTTTGGGATTTTTCTAAGTTCTTTCTTAGGCTCACTACTTCTTCTTCCAATTTTTCACATTCAAGAATTTTCTCTCTCATTTGTTCTAGCAAAGCGTCTTCTACTTTCTTTGCTTCTTTAAGTTGTGTCTTCAAGCCTATAATTTCTTTCTTACCTTCATATTATTTCTCATCACATATTTGCACCACTGTCTTAAGGTCTTTGTTTTCATTCTTCAGTCTTTCTATTTCAGTCAAGGCTGTGTCAAGTTTAGCTTTTTCTTCAGCTGCAATTTCTTCATGGTTCTTACTACCATTCACACTAGCAGGTACCTCATTTGATTGAATATTTTCCTTTTGACCTGAAGTTTTCTTCTTCTTAATTCTCTTCTCCTTGACAATGCAGTCCTTTGTGTCTATTCCATGCATGAAATGAAATCTGTCCCAGATTTATTTTGCAGAGGTTAAATCCATTATCAACTCAAGGTCCTTGTTATGAAGACTGTTATATATCACACATTTTTCCTTGGCATTCCTCTGTTGTTCTTTCACCGTGGGGAAGTCTATGTAGTAACCATCACATACAAGCTTCCATACCTCAGGTTCATAAGCCAATAATCTTGTTTTAACTTTATCTCTCCATTCAGGAAAGTTTGTTGTATTTAACACAGGTACATTTTGATAGTCCATGACTCAACTAGATCTCCTTCAAGCCTTTAAGCTTACACCAAAGGAACCCGCTCTGATACCAATTGTTGAACTCGTAATTAAACTGAGGGGGGGGGGGTGAATCAGTTTAACACATTCATGGACTTTTAAAAAAATTTCATTAAAACTTATTCACACCTTCATTTCATGTTCAACTTTATGTGTGAGCAATCTTAATTTGTGAGCAGCAATTAATAAGAAGATTAGATAATGTACCAACAGTCTTAATATGTGAGCAGCAAGTATTAAGCAGAACAGATAAACCATATCAACACATAAAAATCATGCACAGAGACACCAGATATAAGTGGAAACCCATAAAGGGAGAAAAACACATCTTATTATTGTTGTGATGCAAAGGCAAGCTCCAACTCCCTCTCACCACTGATTTTCTGTAGGCTCCAACCCACAGGAGGCTCCTACCTCAATTCTGCAAGCTACAACTCCCATCAATTTTCTGTAGGCGCCAACCTACAGGAGGCTCCAACCTTAGTCATCTACAACTGACATTTTATCATGCTACAACTTGATGTGGAAGCACCAAATCCCATCTATTTTCTGCGGGCACCAACCTACAGGAGACTCCTACCTCAGTCGGCTACAACTTGATAGGGAAGCTCCAACTTCCTTACTCTTTCAAAAGAAAACACTTGCTGATTTACCTTATATATCAGCTCTGTTCTGTACCATCTTCACTATTGTGCATCAGTCTTCATATCTGCCTTATATCATTTCACCATCTTCTCAGATTCATTATCAACTCCTCCTTCTTCTCTGCTTAGCTCCTCCTTCTTCTCTGCCTCACTTCTTAATTTCTACATTCTCTAACTTTTCACAGCATCTCGTTCAGCTCCTCCTTCTTCTTATCTTCTCTACCTCAATTCTGCATTCTCCAACCTCTCTAACCTCTCTCTGCATATCAAGGTTATATCATTTATAGAGATTTCCTTATGACTCTTAGCATTCCATAGGTAATTCGAAGTGAATAGCCCTGACTCTTTGCCTTCTGCATTCTCATTTCTTTTTCCAGCTCACTCAGAAGAATATAGCCATTTGTACAGATTTCAATTTTACAGTGGAGTTTTGTTTTCCTACGGAGACTTGCCAATGCATCATAAACAATATAAATAAATTAAATCATTTACGCTTAATTACAATGAGAGCTCCAGCTCACTCATTCAACCTCTTGGTTCACTGCGCTTGTCTTTTCTGTAACTGTGTTTTGTCCCTTTCGGCTCTATTTGTTTTCTTGTTCATTGTCGCAGTGTAACTGCCATATTCCATACATATGTAACTGCACTTTTTATATCATGCTAATTAATTCTTAGCACAGCAATAATAAGGTGTTTTAATATGTGCACTGTCGTGGTGTAACTGTTATGTATCTGTAACAACGACTTTTATATAAAACGCAATTTCAACTCTCGACATAATTATACATAGTTTTAACATACAAACTGCCGCTTTATATAACTCAGATACCTATTGGCAATATCACAATAATGAATCATTTTTATGCATAAAATACCCTTTCGGGGCCACTTCGCCAAACTTTCCTATGAGATGTATCACTCCTCGACTGCTTCCGATCGCGATTGATCGCAATCGCAATTTCCATTTAAATGTTCTAATGCTCTGCTCCTTCTCCGATGCGATCAGTCACTGTTCACTTTGAAATGCCGATGCGATGGGTGGCTCTGATGCAATGTAACACTGTTCATTTTGATGTGCCGATGTGATGAATTGCTCCGATGCAATTAGGCCGGAACTCAAGAAAAATATGAATGTCGTCGTTTAAACATATCGGGTCCAGAACTCAATCGCAATCGCAAATTTTGTTAACATGTTCCACTACCAAGTTTTCTTCGATGAAATTCGTGAGGGTCCCACTTGCATATTAATTCACATAACATATATTTTAATCCTTATTTGTGGGCACTTCTTCACTTTGAACCATATTAGACCCCACAACATGTATCCTCGAATTAATATTCAGATAACAATTAAGGTTATAAAACATCGTTTTAATAAGTTTGAACCAACAAATGCGGATCTACTGCTACGCACTTTAAACCCAATGTTTAAAGGTCTTCGGAGTATTGTAAATGTGTTTCAAAACAATATTTGAACTCGTTATTCCTAGACCCCTTCCTTTCATTTACTTACCGAGTTAAACCCTCTCATTGTTATAATCCTTCGCTTAAAGCAATCCTGTGCATTTAGATATACGATGATAGACTTTTAACAGTCGAAGGCTTTCTATAGTTCGGACCTTATGTTAAGGTTCCATGTCTATGATATATTGACTGCGCATAAAATAATGCCAATATAATTGGCGTTCACTTTATATTAACTCTGACCCCGGAACTTTGACAAACTCAACACAACCATTGCAAATAAAGCGGCCCCATCATTTATCATACCTCTGTGTAACTTCGATCACGATCCAATGGTTATAAGCCCGTCGCGCTCCAACCAAATATCTGATGGCATATAATGAATATCGTGAAGCAAATTTTCACGTGACTTTCTCCTCCAAAATCACGAAATAAAGGTGGTTTTTACAAACCACTTTTTGCCACGTGTCATTATGTTTGTGGAATCACGTTATTTTTCTCAAATCAGCTTACCGCTTTAGGATCTACGTGAATACCATAAACTGTTTCTTGAATCCGGCTTTCAGTGTTCCTCACGGTTCCGCCTCTCCTTTATGGTTCCGCTTTGTTTCTTAACTTCTTTCTTTTATACGTTTCAACGCCTTTGTTGTTATAAACTCTACCCTCACTTTGTCTTCGCATTAACATTACTTCATCTGCAACTCACACAGAGGTTAAATAACCCACTGTGCCCTTAATGCGACCGGACCATCGCTTCTTCCTTAACCTCTAACTCTGCACTATTGACCCTCCAATCGACAACATATTAACCACAGTGTTAAATAGTATATAACAATCCGATGTGCGGATACCTGTTTACAATTAACCCTTCCTTCAATCCTGATATGAGGTTACTACTGGTCGGTTAAATCCTTCAATTACAGAGAATCAGATGACAGATCAAACCCTCACTTCTTTCTTCTAACCGATTCAATCAACAGATACAATATCGATATTATTTAATATCGATTCCTCTCCTATGTATAGAGCCTCATCTCAGAGCTTAATCCAAAGCGTAGTATGTACTTGTTGAACCAAGTATATTTTTACAGAATTAAAGCAAACAGGGCACATCTCGCATCCAATTTCCAAGAAAATTCTTTCATAAAGATGAATTTACTTACAAAATCTCTGTCTCTAGCCTGATCTTCAATGGGATGGCCTTTCCACAATCAATTTTTTAATACCTCCCAGCATTCCACTCTTCATAACATGTTCAATCAAACTCCTTCAGGCCCTTTCAACTTCACTGCTCTGTCTCTAATTCCTCTGTTGCTTCTGCTTCAATTCCTCTGTTTCATCTGCCTCTGCTATTTCAGGTGCTCCTCCTTTTCCATCTCCTTTGCCATCAATTACAACATTTCCAACAGAGGAGATTTTAGCTCCAAAGGAGGAGCCTTAGGAAGTCGTAGAGCAACCAAAAATTGAGGAGCAAAGAGTGGAGACAACCACTCAATAATAACCATCCAGAGAAGGTAGAAAAAGGACCAAGGAAGCTGATAGAATTGTGTAGGATGTGAGAGATAATGTGGGAGCTCCTTCAAATTTGCATAGGAAGAGAAGGTCACTTGATCAGTACACTAATTACTTGTCTCTAATTTATGAGCTTGTAGAGACTGATCCAACCTATTTAGAGGAAGAAATATAACAAATTGTATGGGTTTATGCAATGGTGGAGGAATATGAATCCATTATAAAGAAAAATGTTTTAGAAGCTTTCCCAAGACCAACAAATAAATCAGTTGTGGGTTTGAGATGGATCTTCAAGGTTAAGCAGGCAGTAGATGGAAGCATAGAGAAGTATAAGGACAAATTTGTGGCCAAGCGGTACTCTTAAGTTGAAGGATTTTACTATGATGAGACTTTTTCTCCTATAGCAAGGTACTCATCCATTAGATCAATTCTTGCTCTAGCTGCACAGATGGGATGAAATATCCACTAGATGGATGTAGAAATAACATTTCTCAATGGGGTTATTGAGGAGGAGGTGTAAATTGAGAAACCATAAGGTTTTGAGACATTTAATCTGGAGTCTCATGTGTGCAAACTCAAATGAGTATTGTATGGTATCAAACAAGCACCCTGTTCTTGGTACACTGGGATTGATAGCTATCTCAATGGTTTGGGCTTCACCAAAAGTGAGGTGGATGAAAACCTCTATCATATATTAGTAGAAGGTAAATTTCTTATTATTGTCTTATATTTTGATGATTTGATTTTAAATGGTGATGAGTAGTTGATCATATCTTGCAAGGAGGACCTTGCAAGACAATTTGAAATGAAGGACATGGGCCTCATGCCCTACTTCCTCGGCTTGGAAGTATGGAAAGGAAATGAATAATTGTTTGTCTCTCAAGGAAAGTATGAAAATGAGATACTACATAGATTCCACATGGAGAGTTGCAAACCCATGGAGACAACTCTAGCTACCAACTGGAGGAAGGAGGATGCCACTTCAGCTGAGGAAGTGGATGCTACCATTTACCGAAAGCTCGTGGGTTCAAAACATGACCATATATGTGTTTTGAAATCAACCAACTGATCCAAGCTATGGTTACGTGCCCAACCAAATTATTTTGGAAGGAAACTAAGATTTTTTTACAATACCTCAGAGGAACTACCCAGTTTGGACTATGTTACAAACAAACAAATGGAGTGAAGTTGTGGGGCTTCACAGATGTAGATTGGGCAAGAATTCCATCGGGCTAGAAGAGTACATTAGGTGGAATTTTCAGTGTCGAGTCCATAGCTATTTCTTAGTACAACAGGAAGAAAATATATGTGGTGCTAAACTCGACGAAAGCATAATACATGGCTGCAAGTCAAGAAACATGTGAGGAGATCTGGATGAGAAAGATACTTGTGGGACTATTTGGTCAAACAATGGATCCAATTGTGATCTACTATGATAATCGGAGTTGCATCAACCTCTCCGAGAATCATGTATTTCATGATCAATCCAAGAATATATATATATATATATATATATATATATATATCTTGTATCACCATTTATAGGACTATATGTAGAGGCAGATAATGTTGCTACAATAGATTCCAATAGACGAACAAGATGCTGACATTTTGAAAAAGGCCTTGTCAAGAGGGAAGTTTGAGTTCCATAGGTACAGGATAGGGGTGGTTGATAATCCATTTCTTGTTCATAGGGAGTGTGGAAAAATGAAACAAGAAATTCTCAATTTGATTTTTCCTTGATTAAATTGAAAAAATTCAAATTTACACATCAGCAGAAAAATTGGATGCAGTTAACTGAGGCAACATGGATCTTGTTACTCAATTATCTCAGTAATTTCAAGTTAGAGGATTTAGAGTTCAGTTAAGCATTTGTGATTGCTAATTTGTAGCAATCAAGGTTACTTATTTCAAGTTGTTTTCAGTTAACTAGTTCTAACTATTGGAGGAACTAGTGGAAGGTCATTTAAGCAGTGGGACTTCAGTAAAACTCCATGATCATCTATTTAAATGATCAATCAACCCAAAATAGCTAGTGCATTTAGAAAATATGAGTTCCCCAGTTGTGGTGGAGATTCCAAGGTAGTATAACATCAGTTGTAGACTAGTCTTGAGTGTAAAGTTGTTGCATGTAGTCAAATGATCAACCTTGGTAATCACAAATTCAATTTGAGGAATTTCCCAAGGAATTACAAAATGAAATAGGGGCTCAAGAAAAGGAAGAAATTGACTAAGTCTGGGTCAGAGCTTCTCAGTGAGCAGAGAGATAGGTGATTCAATTTCATGTTGTGATCAGTTGCACAAGGAAATTGTAATACATTTCTATTCATCATATTAATTCAAGCAGGCATTGGGGTTTTTAGCATATTTATTTACCCGAAAAAAATACCATGTGCATGTGTGTTATTCCTTATTGCATGTCTGAGATCATTTTTCTAAATTGTGAATTGATTTCCGCAAAGCAATAGAGTAGGTTTGTGTCTTGTGATTTTTATTAAAAATTCATGAGCAGTTTCAAACCTACATCATAGTTTCTACATCCAAATACAAGGAGTGGATGATGTGTCAGTTTTAAATGTGGCTTATGTGATTGTGACACATGGGAATGGATGCCACTTGTTATTTTCCATGGAAATTTACAAACAGATATTGGGGAAAAAGTATTTCCACATGTTTGGCACGTGGTAATGGTACAATTAATGTTGATGTGGCACTTTGAGGGTGAAATTTTCAACCACGCATAACTTTGTGTCAATAGCTTTTTTTTTATGAAATTTATATTGTCAGAAAGCTCTTTATGAGCATATAATGATGGTGGTTACAAAAATATTTTTAAAGGGGGCCAAAATAAAGTTATCAATAATTATTACCCCAAATCCTTAAACATGGCTAAAGGTGGGGGATTGGATATGCTACAGAGCGGTATCAGAGCGACACTCGAGCTAAATGGGCTCAAAAGAGATAATAGGTATGGTTTTATTAATAATAAAATTTCTTTTATAAATGTGATATTTTATATAATGATTGGGTAATTTTATAATTTAGAATAGTTTCAAGTTTGGTTTTGTTACTAGTGTAAATACTAACCGAGCTCCGAGTGTGACTTGTAGTTGTATAAAAAGATAAATTTTATGCCAATGGATTAATGTACAAGCCAAACCGATATATTGAACTTTTTATTTCTTAAAATAATAGTGGTGTGTTATTTTAACAAATAAAAATACTTACCATGAGAAGAGAAGAAAGGAAATGTATAGTAGACTAGTGCAATATATCATGGAAGGGACATCACACTTTAGAAAGGAGGATTTGGATGAGAAAAATATGGTTGAAACCCCTCCATACTTGGTTGAGAGAGTGAGAAGTATGAAGTTTGGACTTCAAAATGTAAAATTGATAACTAAGAGGTCATGATAGCACAAGATAAATAGGATAAGATCCATGCAATGGTGTTGTAAAGTCTACCCAACATATAAAGGAAACTGTAGCACGAATCATTCATATGGGTAGACACCAATCACATAAGGTAACAATCAAATAAAAAAAAATAGAAACATGGGTTGATTATTAGCAATGCATAGAGAAGCACCTCAAAAAATAGGCACAAGAGTGTCAGGAAAGACACTTTCAACAATGACACCTCAATAGACACCTCTAGCGAAGAGACAAACAACTCATATAAGTTTTTAGGAAATTAAAACAAGTTAGGATTGCATAATAAAAGGAAGGAGAGGTCTACAAGGAGTTTCATGCCTAAGAAATCTAAGAAGGCCAAGACACCTACTTTTGATGGTGAGGTTAAGAATAATGAAGAGGTAGATGCATGGTTTCCAAGAATGAATGAAATTTAGGGTACAAAAATACTCTGAGAACATGAAATCCATAGTATACATTTTAAAATTAAAAGGAAACGTTAAAATTTGGTGGGAGGACCTCAGTTTTTTCTAAGAAATTGACGAAAAGAAGATGAAATGGGGAAATTTTGAAAAATATTTCAGAGAAAAATACCTATCTGGAATTTATTATGATGGAAGGATTAGAGAGTTCCATGAGCAGAAATTTGGACATCTTATGATGGATGTTTACACAAATGGATTCATATAATTTCTAATGTATATGCCTTATATCAAGGATAATAAATTAAAGATACAACAATTCCTTAGTGAATTTTCAAAATCGTCCAAGATTGTGTTAAGTTTTATGAGCCAAAAACACTTTATTATACCATTAGGAAAGGAAAATATTTCTATGATGAGTCTAAGTACAATATGGAGTCCCATACATCATGGATTAAGATATATAAAACCATATTCAGGAAGAAAGAATCTAATTCTTATCACTATAAGTTATCTGGAAAACATGTCAAGTTCAATGTTCCAGCAACAAGTGAGCACCAAAACAACTATTCCCCCCAAAGTGGGGATTAGATAGTTGAATTAGTGAGGGAAAGTCTAGAAATACAAAATAAAGGACCATTGAACTGTTGGGGGTGTAGAGAAGAGTTCATGTTCAGAGGTTTTCCGCACAAGAAGCATGATGGTAGAATGATATATAATGTGCACGATGCCACTACTACCAATGATGTGGCTAGGGGTGTGCCTCATATTTATGCATATGTGGAGAATCAATAAGAAAATCACCAAGCCTCAATGGTGGATATGGAAGGTATACTTTCTAACCATCCTATTTCAATTCTAATTGACCATGGCTCCAACCTTAGTTATATTGTACCAAAAATAATTGAGGCATGTGTATTATAGAGGAAGAAACATAAAAAGTCATGGTTGGTACAACTAGCTATAGGGACCAAAATAAAAGTGATTGAAGCCATTGAAGCACACTGGTTCAAAATGAGTAGCTTTCATACATAATCCACCTTGAAGATGTTACCTCTGGGGTCATATGAAATGCTGATTGGAATGGATTGGTTAGTAGCATACAAAGCTAAAATAGACTACTACAATAAAACTTTAATAGGCACAAATAATGAAGAAAATTCACATATGCTACAAGGAGTGTGAAAGAATATGTTTATGAGACAAAATTTATCTTTACAATTAAAGAGATGTTGTAGAAAATGGTTCTATTGATGGGGGAATATGTATCGCCAATAGTAAGGCAGTTTCCCCAGTGTGAATTTCCAACCATACGTCACACCATTTAGGGTAGGATCCCCATCCAGTATGTAGGCCCGACTTCCACCATGTATGTTTTACTCCTGAATATCAAATATGGAGATGTTAGAGTGAGGGAAAGAGAAAAATGCCTAGAAAATGGGGACGGAATGAACCTACGAATGACAAATTGAAGGAAAAAGTACAACAGTATAATAGAAAAACAACGACAAGGAATATGCATCAAGTGGTTTCAATGAGTTGAAACCATCTAACATATACATGAATGAGAATATACTAGAGGTTAATTACATATTAGTTCACAATAGGTTACTAGCATTATCATGGAATTAAAATCAAAGATTCAAAAGCAATAATACAAGCAATAGTTATGAATTACTTCATCAATGTATAACCAATATTAAGCACACATGCACACATAATGGAAATATGGGATAACCATTACAACCACCATGAAGGTGCATGGGAGTCAATGCCAAAAGTGAAGGACTTCTCATTAATCTTGTTGTAAACTCAAGTACATGTCTAGCAAGCCCATCAATATCTAGTTGTAGAATACAAATTTCTCATACCATCTTTAATACAAAACCCTAGTCTCAAAACACTCACCTTACTATCTTCCAAGAGCAGAGTGCTTCTAGCTCTCTAAGCACAAAAAAACTATCTAATTCCTAGCCTAGCTCAAGTGTTAAAAGTCCAATCTGAAAGAGGCATGATGGTCTCTTTATACAAGGGTGGTCATGTGACCTTTCACCTTTATCAAGATTTTTTATTATTATTATTATTAATCTAGGCTTTTACATGATTTTAGTATTTTCATCATTCTAACAAAATAATATAACCAAATACATGTGATGGATGATGCCATTCATTGTGTTTGTTTCTCCTTGAATTTGAATGAGCTCCAAAGTACCTGCTCAACTCTCTCATCTTAATAGCTCTAACCAATCCTTCCATTTATGTTTTGAGTGGGAACATAATGAATTTGATGGCAAATTAGGTCATAATGTAGCATCTTATTAGAATATAGGCTACAATATCTACCTGAAATGTTCTTCCAATTAAACCTGGGCCGTGTAAATTTGGTTATCTTTTGCCATATGTCGTCTAATATTAGCTTTAAATTTAGCAAAAAAATGTTGGGGATTCATTTTTGGAACAATCATTCATTTTAAATATGTACTCATTCCATGACATGTGTAAGGCCCCTCCACACATATCACGAATAGAAATTCCGATTGAAAATTACATGTTTTGCAAACGAGTGAGAAATAACCATTATCAACAATGCATGGATGTCCTACTGCTGCATACTCTCATGAAGAGAGACACCAAACAATCAATCCAAATTCTTCCACACAAAAGAAAAATATACTCCCTTGGTCTTGGTAGAGGTCAAGGAGTAGCCCCCTATTCTTGGTGTTATATTATTTTTAAGCTTTGAAGCTAGTTCTATTTCTTACAAACAATAGAGTTATTTTTGTAATGAAATTATTTTTACAATTCATGCAAAGCACTAGATTTCATTGTTAACATTTTTCAAGTACTTTTTCTTTGATGATAGCATCACAACGTGGCCACAAAACGTTTCTTTCTTTCACCCTCAAAACTCTGCTTTGTTGTTAGAGAATTCACATTCTTGTTTTGAGGAATCTGTAGCATTATGGCTTATTTAAAAAATATATATATAAGCTAAAATATCATTCCATTTGAAGGTAATATAATGGAAAAATCAATCGCAGTTTTTTTGTCACCCCAAGGCTTACTTTTCAAGTAAAGTTGAGTTGCAACAAAATATTCACATAGAGCATTGGATCAATTATAGGTCACTTTAGCCTTGAACCTAAATAGTTGACCAATAATAAGGTCACCATTAAGGA
Source organism: Pinus albicaulis (assembly GCA_034641835.2). Taxonomy (NCBI): domain Eukaryota; kingdom Viridiplantae; phylum Streptophyta; class Pinopsida; order Pinales; family Pinaceae; genus Pinus; species Pinus albicaulis. The sequence goes on from CM076579.1 coordinate 743,401,345, forward strand.
CCATGATCAAATGGAATTCTTGGGATCTAGATGTGATTTCCAAATCAACTAAGGTTGGAACAATTGAGTGTTACTTTGGGATTAAGTTGCCATGTTTTCTCAAAATTTTACATTCCATGAGGTTTGGTTGAGCCATTTACTATCTCGTAAAAAACTTAATTTATCAATGGATTTCCGTAATTATATGTTTAGTCTTTTCACTAGTTTTATGGAGGCTAAATGACAGAGCGGTAGTTCATTCCAAAAATAGAGATGGGGAAACTGAACTTAGACATGTAACACCACCTAAAGGAAATTCCAGCTCCAATATTTGATTGCATATGTGCTTAACCTCTATCTCAATTAAATGGGTTGGCTTGGCCATGACATCACCTCCATATGATTTCACAATCTCCTTAAGCCTCGACAAGGGGGTAATGCGAGTATTGGCCTGACTGACAATAAAGAAATTTCCATTGAAGAGCTCTGACCTTTTATGTAGACCCTTCAATGCTATATTAATTGGAATCATACCCATACTCGTCAGATTACCCTGGCACCTTTGCAAAACTAATTCCCTAGGAATTTTATATATAACCTCTGGCCCAAAGTGTGGTTCAAGGGTAAAAAAAAAATGAAATTTGATTATCGAATGCTACAACTTTGATTTTAGAAATACTTATAGATTTAGTTGCTATAAGAATTCATGGTCATGAAGTATGAAACTTGAAACTCAACGGAATTAAGCTTTGTCTGCCTCGCTACCAATATGTCTAGAGAATTATCATTGCAGTGTAGGAGGTTTCCCCATTCCCTATTTTCCTGTCGTATGTATTTATCACATGTACAACTTCTTACCAAAACTCGTGTTGTCGGAAGTTGTCTCCTGGATACTGGAAAAATTTGCGCATGTTTAGCCAATTTGGTAAATTCCCATTGCATAAGTCAATTAAACCTTCTAAAGAAATCAAACAGGTGATTCTGGAGTATGATGACCTATGGGGGTGGGTAGCTAGCCTTCAAAAGAGAGCTTTGATCGGTCAATGGCTTTTCTCAGACACGGTGGAGGTGGATATGGTAGAGTGGGTTAAGAAAACATGGAGTCCTATACTCAGATATAACCCGAAGGTTAGTCTGATGATGAACACATGGTTCAGTACTAATTTCATGCATGAAGATGATTGTGCCAAGATATTTTGATGCACATGGGTACAGGGATGAATTTTTATGCAGTTATTGCCATGGTATTTTGGGTTTAATCTGATTGTGGAGGCTCCCAAGAACAGGCTAGTATGGGTCAAGCTGTCAGGGTTGCCACTTGAATTTTAGATGCTCAAGGCACTGACTGATATTGGTGACTCCATCGAGCGTACAAAACATGTGGATCCGAGAATATTGGGCAGAAATGATAAGCGCATTGCCTGGCTATTGGTGGAGATTAGTTTTGCGGGTGGTTTGTTGAGTGATGTGGACTTGATATGGGGGCAACGACGACATTGGTAATGGGTGGATTTATGGGGGGTTCCCTTCAGATGTTTGATATGCTATCAAATGGGACATCTTATGAACTGGTGCCCCTATCGACACTGGCAGATGAGGCGCTACAAAAAATCATGGCGGGGCTCTCACAGGGGAAAACCATCCCTCGGTTCACATGACCATGGTCACTCAGGTAAGTTATTTGTTCCATCATCTGAATTTGATTTATATGAAACTTCTGCATCTCTCCAAGAAGGGAATGCTTTATATCAAAAAGTGTCGTAACACTTGGATGCCACGAACACTATTGTTGACCATGTCATCTCATCCTCACAGTCACTCCCTCCACCCTTTTTCTCTACTCAATCACCCGTCCATAAGATATCCAACTTTTTTCCTTCTAACACCTCATAGATCCCTCCCCTGGATCTGAGATCGGTTGCAAAAATTATTGTCTCTCCATCTATGCCCCCGTTGGAATGGGCTTCGCCCCCATCTGCTCATGACCCGGAGTTGGGTGCTCCTTTAGACTCCTCGAGGAACACGGTGCAAAGTGATATAGTGTCTTTATTGGGCAACTCGGTTCTTGACTTGGCTGCTCTAACTATTTTTGATAAGGTACCTCTGGACCCCCCTATCTCCATCTCCCCTACTTCGGCCTCTGACATCACGGTGAGGAAAAAATCTAAATTCGGGTCTCAACATTTTCAGGGGAGGCTTAATACAAAATATTTATTCCATGAGGACCTAAATGAATTTTGTGACATCCCTATTTCTTATGTTGATGAAATTTAGGCGCTTAGAGTTGGCAGCCCTAATCCGGTTTCCAAATGAATTCTATCATATCTCTCAATGTTAGGGGAATAAGTGACCCCTCAAAATTACTTCGCCTCAGAGATCTATTTTTTGATTTACAGCCATGCATGGCTCTTTTCCAAGAGACCATGTGTTCTAGGAATAAAGCTATTAGTTCTTTACTTAACATTCGACCGGGTTGGCACGCAGTTGGGGCTGATTCGGTTGGCAAGGTAGGGGGTATGTTGGTTATGTGGAATCCAAACTTGCCTAATTTTTAGGCCTTTAGATTTTTTGGGGGTATTATATTATGTGGAACTCTTAGGGGATTCACGAAGAAAGTGCATGTCATAAATTTATAGACACCGTGCCATCATCACTCTGCTTTTTGGGACCTCCTTAAGTCTTCCAAAATTCTATTTGACAAATTCGATTGTTATTGGGGACTTCAATGCCACATTCTTGGTGTTCGAATCATGGGGGCAGAGATCGCGACCAGATCAAATGGTTGATCATATAAGGTGGATCTTCAACGATAATCATCTTGTGGACATTCTTCCTACTCTTTTGATTCCAACCTAGAACAATAGGCAAGTGGGTTCTAATTTTATAGGGAAGTGACTGGACAAAGCTATGGTGTTTGAGGATTTAATACAGGACATGGGAAATTTTCTCTCACAGGTGGTTGCAGATACTTTATCTGATCACATGATGATTACCTTATCATGGTGTAAGGAACGGGCTACACACGGTGTCCCCTTTAAGTTCAATAGAATATGGCTTGATGATCCACAGTATAATCAACTAGTTATGGATTTCTGGAAGGAGGAAGATCAATTTTTGGGTGTGGAAGGATGGAGGCAATTTTTGAGGAAGCTCTGTAGGCTAAAACTACGCAAAAAAAATTGGGAAAGGAAAAAAAAGCAAGAGTTACAGAAGGATCTCATTTCCATTTCTACTTTGGTAGCTAATATTTATGAATGGATGAAAGATGTACCCCCCGGACGAGAAAACATATGATAATCTAAAGGAGATGGAGATAAGAAAGATGGAAATCCTTAAGATCTAGGAGGTGACTTGGAAGCTCAAGAGTAGGGTCCAATGGTTGAAGGAGGGGGATTTAAACACAAAGTATTTTCACAAGATGGCAAATGGACGTAGGAATACAAACTCTATTTGGAAACTCATTTTGGAGGATGGAAAAAAGGCCTGTTCTACCAAGGAAATACAGGTGGAAGCTTTAAAATATTTCTCTGATTTTTACAAGTCCGAGGAAGGTATTGATTTTAGAATCCAAAAATGGGTTCTAGATCATATGCCTATTGTGTTCGATGGAGATGAAAATGAGGTATTGGGAAAAGCATCACCAAGGAGGAGATTGAGGTGGTCCTAAAATCATTTGGTCATGACAAGATCCCTGGCCCGGATGGATGGCCAACATAATTTTTTGTCCATTTTTTTGAGTTGATGGCTGATGAGTTATTGATGGTTACTGAACAGATAAGAATTTCGGGTCATGTTCCTAGTGATATGAATTCTATGTTCATTGCACTAATACCAAAATCATCTACTCCTCGGTCTTTCTCAGACTATCTGTCAATTTCCTTATGTAATACCACATATAAGCTATCATCGAAGATCATAGCTCAAAGGCTTAAAGGTTTTCTATCCAGGTGCATTTTTGCGGAGAAGCATGGGTTCTTACAAGGTCGATCCATCCATGATGTTGTGGCATCGTCCCAAGAAGTGATGCATTCGGTCCAATCTCGCAAAATGGAGGCTTTGATTATGAAACTTGATCTATTCAAGGTGTATGACTCGGTGGAATGGTCTTTCATCAGACTAGTGCTATTAAAGGTTGGAATCTCTTTGCTGAATATAAGGAGGATTATGGCTTGTATCTCTTTAGTCAGGTATGCGGTCGTCATCAATGTTACCCCTTATAATTTCCTTATATCTAGTATGGGACTCTGACAGGGATGTGCTTTATCCCCCTAATCTTAATTATTATTATGGATGGATTCAACAAGCTTCTATTTATGGCTAAACAAGTTGGCTACTTTTCGGGTTTATATTTATCCCCTATTGTTAATATATCACACTCTTTGTTTGTATACGACTTACTCATTTTTGGCAAGCTTGTTCGGAACCAATGGTTGTATTTACATTATATTCTCTTTCATTTTGGTGCTTCTTTTGGCTTGCATATCAACAAAGGAAAGTATTTTTTGATATATGCATTTGGTGATATGAATGAGATCAATTATATTACAAAGTTTCTGGGGGTTCAAGCCAAGTTCTTATCATATGGGTTTTCATACTTGGGTTTTAAATTGAATCCATGTGGTTACAAGAAGAAGGAATGGCTGTGGCTAGTGGACAAATTTAAAGGAATAATTCTCAAATGGTCACACAGATGGTTGTCATTAGGGGGGCGATACATTCTTATTCAAGCAGTGTTATTATAATATTTGGTTTACTGGGGTCATCTTTTTTAATTTCCTGAACACACTGTGGCTCGGATCAATGTGGTGGTATCACAATTCCTATGGTCAGGTTCTTCCAAGACCAAGAAACTGCACTTATGAAAACTCAATTCAATTTCCACTCCGAAGGAGGTTGGACGGTGGGGTCTCCTGGATGTGTGCTCATTCTCAAATTCCCTTCTAAATAAATCGTTCTGGAGGGCTATCAATTCAAATGACATCTAGTATGATATAATTCCTTTCAAATATGTGCAGGGGAACCCTTTATTACAGATATAAAATGGGTCAATTCTCATATCGAAGAAATAATCTATCATATGGAAGATTTTTAAGAAGGTGATGCATTTGGTTGCTCATAGATTAGTTTGGAAATTTGGGAATGGTCACAATATCGTCCTAGGTTGTGATCGTGTTCTAGGTATTGATGAAGGAAGGCTGCTGGATGAAATGATTAGTCATAGATTGGCACATGGGGGTATTTTCTATCTATCTCAACTTATATTGTGCTGGAAACAGGGGGTTCCGACATGGAAGACTGCAACACAACTTGGGTTGCTAGAAGAGGATGCCTGCACATGGCATCATTACATAAAATATCTACAGGAAGGGGGTTTATGCCATTATCAGGAAGGTGATAAAATCGTTTGGGAATGGGGAATGAAGGGGGAAGGGTTGATTATGAAGGAAGTGTACTCTAGCATAATTTTAAACCAATTACTGGAGAGGACCCTGTCCCCTTTCAGGAAGTATTGGAATTGGAAAATTCCCCTCAAGATTCTCTTGTTCGGTTGGTTAGTTTGGAAAGGTCGAATCTTGACATGGGACAAGCTTATGAAACGTGGTTTCCATTGTCTGGGATGGTGTTATTTCTATCATGCTCAGAAGGAATCGACTTGACACATATTTTTATCCTATCTGCTCATCACAAGATATGGTCTCATTTCTCTCATTATATAATTGGATTGGGATGGTGTCCATTAAATTTCATAAAAACTTTTGAGGTATGGGGAGCATCTAAAGGTAAATATAAATCTCTGCCTTTCTATCTAATATGGGAGGTTTGTCTTTCTCACAACCGTTTTATTTTTGAAGGGAAACCAGTAATCGTCGCTCATATTCATGGGGCCATCATGGTTTGGTTGGATTCCCAACCTCATCATGCTGCATCTACAAAGTATATGTCTATCCATATTCAGCCACATCCTATAACCTTGTCGGCAATGTACTTTGATGGGGATCAACAAGAGGGCTGATGTGGCCGTGGGGCATGGATTAAAATGGAAAATCTGGATTGTTATCAGATATTTTTGAATGGAGGGAAAGGCACTCACATTAAGGCGTAATTTCTTGCTTTATGGAACGGTTTGTGGGTGGCTTGTAATTTAGGTTTACAATATGTTAATATTTATGGGGATGCGAAGGTCTTCATTGATGGTATTGGTGGTAAGACGAGTTTTCATCCAAGTGGTTTACAGGGATGGATCTGTCGGGTAAATAATTTTCTTCAAAAGCTCAAAGATCCACCTATATTGCATATATATAGAGAGATAAATTATAGATTAGATCTCCTTTCAAAGCAGGGTATCTCTGTTCCTTCGGGAAGTATCCATATATCTCTTCTTCGGGGGGATCAAATGCTAAAAAATTATGTGGTTTCTCTTCCGTAACCACTCTTATTGCAACTAGGCCATCGTTTTTTTTTATCAGTCATATATCCCTTTGGTATGTTCTTATGATTTCCATTGTAGGTTTTAGATGCTTTATTAGAGCGATCCATGGTTTTTCTTCGCACTGTTGTGTCGGGACTCATGCAAGCGAGCCAGCTTATATCACTGTTCCTTGGTTTTATGATTACAAGAATGCCTTTTTTGTTTGTTTTTTTGTTGTGGTATTTCGACCACCACAAGATCATATCTTGGCTCTAGTGCTGATTATATATTATTTTCATATTGGAGCCTCTACTGGCCTCTTCTTGCATGCTTAGTTTGTTAAGTTTTTTCATCTCGGGGTTTCCTCTACCATCACTATGTGGACCATGTTTGTGATGAATCTCACTTTTCTCTTGTATATGGGCTTTGCACTTGGGATACTTTATGGTTGTTTCCCTTTTTTCTCTGCTACACTTCTAAGCATGGGAGATGATGATGTGGGTATGACAACCAATGGTTGCTCATATGATCTGGACAATGTTTTGACGACGCATCTATTGAATATGTATTGTTTATCTTTAATATATAAACAACATTTTTTCTTTTTTTCTTTTATGGAAAAAATAATTTTCAGTTACCTCGGGAAACGATCTACATAAGACTTCACTTTTATAATAATTTTATTTCTTGTCGCTCGAACGAAATCCCTTTAATCATGATAAAGAAGGAAAATCATTAGTTATAAGGCAAATCATAATTTAATGAAAAAGTTTGAAGTAATAGAAATAAACTACAAATACGATTAAGGCTAGTTGTAGATGAAAATGTGACTAAGTGAAGGAAAATGTGATTGCGTAAATGAAAATGCGACTAAGTGAAGAAAAATGTCATTGAGGAATGTAGGTCACAAATTCCAATATAAGGGAAGAGATGAGGTTTGGTTTAAATTTGCGATAGTGATCTGTGGTAATGAAATTTCCAATCACAGATGTTGAATACAATGAGGGGAAGACATATTTTGAGGATGCAATTATTTGCAGGTCACAAATCCCAATTTGGCTTGATACATCATGATTCAACACTTTAGTCCATTTTTAATCACACTTGGCTTTGTTTGCTTAAATTTGTAATCCAATCATTGTTAGTTTTTCTTGACTTCTTCGTGCTATAGGTTTGGCTTACTGGCTCACTCGAGTCTTAATGACATAGCCCTATGATCAAGCCTATTCTTCAATAAGGTCCTGTTGATCAAGGAAATGGATTTAGTCATGTCCCAACAACTATCTCTAAGAATACATAGAAAATTTCTTTCTGAGAATACATAGATATTTTAGAGTAGGTTTCCACATTGATGTTTCCATGGCTAACATTATCATAAATAACTCTTCCATTAGAATATGTTGTTGTCCACTCTTAGAGAAAATGATATATGTCATGGTTTGTTTCCATAATAAAGATAGTGCTTTGCTCATCCTATCTCTACTTATCTATATTATTCATAAAGCTTCATTTATCATTTTAAACCTAGATGTGTTGGGAAACTTTATTCGACCAAGAATATTCCTTTCCACGGGACTTTTATCATAGTTGTTATATTCTAACATTCCAAGAAACATATGATTGTATTTTCCCTTCACTTCCAAATGGTAATTAATGTTAACCAGGTGTATCACACCATGCAATGCATGAATGTGAACCTATTGTAGAAGCATGATTCAACACATCCTTCGATAAGCCAAAACATTGCTAGCAAATTCCTCAGAGAATCTATTGAGCCTTATCAAAGTGTCGATGGTAGCTAGAATAAAATATCCAACAGCGCTAAGCATGAGAATATCTAATCCTCTCAAACTCTTAAGCTACTATCTCTCTTTCCCAAATTCATTGCAGATCTTGAAAATGTTCTTGTAGTTTCAATTTAATGTTTCATCCATATACTTGTGTAACAAGATTGAGTTACAAATTAAAAAAGTTGTGGTTGGTAAAATAAATAATGAGAATTATGTCTCTAAAAACACAATACCGAGACCCATAGTTATAGTATTTTACTCCAAAACATAATTCAAATGGGTTCCATTACGAATTTCAACAATTCCCTCAATATTCAAGAGTTTCATCACCTGATCACTTCCAGGACCCATGGTTGAAAGGAAACAATTCTTGCTCATTATATCTTGAAATTCAACCTTATCAACAAAAATATTTAGCTATTGAACATTATAGAAATTATTTCATGAGTTGTTAGGGACAACAAAAGTGTAATGGCATTTTCATGACCCAATCATTGGCAATGTCAACAATGTGTGTTGTTGTTGTTAGAACATGGTATTACAACCTTGTCCTTCTACCAAAAACTGGAAATCAAAAGTGCTTTGATTATGCATAAAGTGTATTATGTAATCTCCCATGACTCTAATTATACCTAAGTGAGATAAATATACAACCACAAAACTATCCTCCACAACCTTCAAACAAGCCTCATTATTTTTAAATGTTTCCATAATGCCACCCGATGAAAATTGTGCACCCATATCCTTCATAATAACCTATTTATTTTTTGTGTCCTAGAATCTAACCTATTCCACATAGGAGCTTTGAATAAGGACCAAATGCATTCTCAAACATCATATGCATTAGTAAAAACTATGAGCCTTTGAATTCTTTATACAACAAATACAAAGATGATATTTTACAACTCGAATGTGGAAGCTCTGAATGCATGATAAATGAAAGAGATTGCAGGCATAATTTGGTTGAGAAAGAATTGGATTTTATAAAACTCTAGTGATAAATATTTTTCAAATGTGTTTCTTCAAAAATGAAGTTCAATGCAAAATGTGATTTTTTGAAGACCTAATCTTGAATTCATAAACAATCCCTTTCCTCAAACCATTTCAACATAAAATCATATGAATTAAATTACTTTCTGAAAATGGAATTGACATGAAATGAAATTTGAAACATGACAATGCAAATGAAATACTCATTACATTTGAAGCTTGAGGATGCAAATTAGGGGATTAGAACCAATATAAAACATAGCTAGAATTTACACTTGTATTTTCAAGATGCATGCTTGTAAATTACAATGCATACTATGGTAGAATAGACCTTTAAAAGTGTATGAATGAATAAAAACCTCCTCAAAACATTATGCATGTAGAAGAATGATAACCAATATGAGGCACGAGAGGCATAGAAAATATTCCTTGTGAAACATGAGCCACCATAGCCCTCAATGATAGCTAGGTCATCCAAGGATTTGATCAATTCAAGACACAAGAATAACCATTAACCTTGAGAAGCAAAGGAGGGACCCAAAATTTTGGTAGGAGGGTATTGTAGCAGCTACAACACATTCCTTTTATATGCCATACATGTGAAAAATTCAACTGAGGATAAAGAGACTTCTTAATAGGTGCTTCCAAAACTTCCATTGATTGTTCATTGTCCAATGCCTCACTTGTCCAAAATAAGTCTCCAACAATGGTCTTGATGTTGGACAACTCCAACACTTCAACAATATTTGTTGTGTTCCAAGAGTGATGATACACAGTCAAGGTAATTATAGCAACCAAGGTCTTCACCATTCCGAGAGGTATTATTATTGTGTTGTGACTATCTAGCAAGGAAATTCGACCTAAGAATGATGATGCACAGTCAAGGAAATTACAGCAACCAAGGTCTTCACCATTCTGAGAGGTAGTATTATTGTGTTGTGACTATCCAGCAAGGAAGTCTGAGCAAAGAATGATGATACACATTTAGGTCAATTACAGCAATCAAGGTCTCCACCGTTATGAGAGGTAGTATCACTGTGTTGAGACTGTCCAACAAGGAAATGAGCAGAAAATCTATACACAGTCCAATACAGTTGTAGTTACTACATAGGAATCATTGTAATCTTCCACAATTTGAGCTTAGGATTCCACCACAGCTTGAGTAAGGACTTCACCACAATCTTAAGGATTCCACCACAGTCTAAGGTAAGCTTTTTGATGACATTGTCTAAAATTAAGAAGTCTGAATTTATGTCGTCATTGTCCTAAGCTATAGCAAGGGACACATAAATACATGTTGATAGCAGAAAGGGCCAATACTCTACAACATGTTGTAATTGTTACTAAATACTTGGTAAAATTCAATAATTGTTTCAAAACATAAATTAATGCTCAAGAAGAATTAAAAGTTAAAATTAAATTTAAAGCAAATCATCAACAACCAAGGATATTGATAAGCAACAAAACATTTAAACCAACATTTTCTAGAACATATCACTTGCCTCTTATGAAATATTAGATCATTGATTGGAATCTGTATAGCTTGGTGGAGAAATATTACAAAATTAAATTTCAATAGTGATAGAATATCACTTGAAATTATTCTCTTGATAACAAACATAACACTCATATTTTGAAATTTCTTTCAACTCGGGAAACTAGACTCCATCCGAGCTTCCACAAAAATAGTAAATAATTGTAAGTTTTCTTGCAAGGTCAAATAAAGTACTCATTTTGCACTTAAAATATATTTGATAGCATGTGGACATAGATTATACACAATTCACACAAGAATACTTGACTATGTAAATCTCTCTGACTGTCTCGGTTATGAAGTGTTCCCTCCATTGGAGACATATCATAGGTCACTTAAAATGTTAAATATGAGAGGTAAAAATTGATTGTTTGGTCATCTTCATCATCTTCCAGCCAATAAGTTTCAATAATCTTTACTGCCTTCTCATAAATTTCATTTTTGTCATGACTTTGCAGGTTCTCAATCTTCTCAAGTCCTTTAGTATCATCAATATATTGTGCATAGATATTTACACCTCCATTGTTGCCTAGAACCTTCTCTTCTTCCCCAACTTTCAAAACATTCTCTAGCCCTTCAAGACAAACAGCTACAATTCTTGGCTCTGGAAATACTAGAAGATCACATAGAGGCTTAATGCATCCTTGATTCACAATATATCTGCAACCAAAAGCACAAATTAGTAGTTTTTCTAGGATGAGATTACCCAATGTTATCCCTATAACTGTTATGATAAATGACTTTTTATATTGACCATTTATTGGCATAATACTCTGTTGATACTATTGGCCAAATGAGAAAATATGAAATGTGAATAGACGATCACTTATAAGAGAATTGACAAACCTCTCGCATGTATTCAATTTGTTCTTTGCAACCTCCAACATCATTATAAGTAGCATCTGGCTTTTCTTCAACAATCATCATTGTCACACTGGGATCAATCTTAGGAGGTAAAGGGATTTTAATCTGATACTTATTGCGATCAACCCTACATAAAGAAAGAAGACCATCAATCATTACATTCCAGACAAAACCCACAAGGTGTGACCTGAAGAAATCTCTAAAAAAAATTATGACATTAATGCAAACAACATAAAACATTAGAGTTGAAAACATAGTAATGCTTCACTAAGAAGTAATGTGATATCTCACGTGTCAGTGACACTTAGAATTGATGGATAATATCACACTCAACTCTAAAGGAAACAAACTCCCTAGAAGACAAAGTGAACATAAAAGGATGGTTTTGCAAGGGGGATTTTTTATTAACTGACCTGACACGTATACCTTCTTCAATATCAGCACAGGAGACTTTATCACCCAGTCCAACCACAAACCGCATTCTAAAGAGACAACTTTGTAAATACTACATGCAAGTCAATGTGGCTTTCAGGAAACATTGGGTTTTGAATTCATAAGTTTTTTTGCAAGAAAAAGACTAATCACTGCAGCTATAGTTTTAGTGTAAGAGTAAAGTAGCAGTTTTGATTCTTGCTGCGCCTATAAGAGAATAATGACTTTACTCTATGATCACAACACAACCTGGAGAAATATGCATACCTTGGCAATTTGTTTAACATTTATGACATACTTGGAATCATCAGTTTTTGGATTAATTATCTTCGTGCACCTCGCTACCTGGATGAAGATACAAAACATATTCAAATAAATTAGATGTGACAGAGACTGATACATGCTTGACCATTTTTACAAAAAAAACATTCTGATTAATCAAACATAATGAAAACTAATTTATTTAACATTGTTCTGGGTAACTAAAAATCAATTAACACAAACATGATATGCATCAAATATTGCCACATATATTTCTTGGGAAAATCCAATCCTGGGTCTAATGTTCAACAATTGACCCCCAGACTAAGCTACTCTGAAGTAGGTCTGATATTTCAATGTTCGACACCTTAGCTAAATATAATGAAAAATGTAAACTATAAGAGAATTGACAAACCTTTCGCAGATTATTATGTACCATTCCATCTAGCCTTAAAAGGCTTACTCAGATTTTTGGGGTTAATAAGCCAAATAAATTCCACTCCACAAATATTACCACAGTGATTGCGATGGCTAACCCACTAGCAAACCAACAACTCATTAATTATAAATTTGTAGTTCACCACAAGTTAATTTCGTTTTTGTTCCATTTTCAAGAATCAATACCAAAAGGAAAAGGATTGTAAAACCTAAAAACCTGTGACCGGCATACAGCTAAATGGTACAAACCTTATGAGCATCAGCATCACTATCTGTGTAGTGGTGAGCAGTATCATAGGAAGAAACAAAACCTTGAGACCACGGGAATTTGTAAACATGCCCCTGTTTGCTTCTGTTCCAATCCCTGCATGGTACTACTACTTTAGAAATTGTAACCAAAACAAATATTGTTAAAAAGAATAAAGCACGGACCTTACCCACAGAGAATAATAGGGACAGAAGGAATCTTATAGTCTTTCTTGTAGGTTTCAAAATAATCTAGGATTTTGTATACCTGTTACAGGTAAATTAATCATATTAATACAAAAGTAGATTACAAACGTAAATTAATCATAATAATATCAAATGGATAGGATCCTAATCTAACATAGTTGTTCACGTTGAACCAAAATTCATTAAATGAATATGAGGAAACCGATACACGTTTTATTGAGGTCAAATATATAGGATAGAAGGAAAAATTAGTACTCATTTCCACATTTTCTTCATAAGAGCTTGTAGGCTTTCCAAAGGAGGTGACATGCTCTACCCCACAATCTGCAAATCACAAAATATCACTCCCTTGAATGGTTGAAGAATGCCCTAGAGTAGAGGACTAGAAGAAAGAAGAGATCAATTACAGAGGAACAAAGCGAGCGGGTAGCCATATAGGAAATTTAAATATTTTATCCATAGGAGGGCACACCATCTTATATTCGTTAGCATGTTAGAGAGGCCACCAAGGCCATGCATGAACTACACATTACTGATTAAATTCCTTAGAGGATGAGAAACACATTTAATATGGGGGTGATGATGTGTCACATCAATATGTAGATTTGAAGGCCCATTTTTTACCCTCCAACCTATAAAAATATTCTTTCCTCACATTAATTTACATTTTTTTGGCTATGATGTAGGAATACTAAAGGGTTCTCGTTGTAATGTTTGGCCTAATGAGGTTAATGTACAAGAAAAGAGCATTTTTTAGTACTTTTATGATGCAAAGGCATGTTGGAGGAAGCTAGATGAAGTGTAGGAGGCTTGTATCTAAAATAAATAGGATAACATAAAAGAATTTGTATAGATAAATAATGTACTGAATATAAAATATGAGCATAGATTGCAACAGAACGTGAAATTATCCATACAATTTACATGTGATCTTTGGTTATTTAATATTTTTTGTTCTGATTATTATGATTATGACAAAATCTTGCAGTTATTTTCCAATTTGGACCCATACATCCCTTTTCGGATGAGAATAAGGTGATATTTTATAGTGATATCAACAATTGTTACCTCTTTCCCTTTTTTCCTCAGGTGATAATCTCTAAAGAAAATTACAATAAGTCCTTTAATAAAAAATTCAACCGCTATGAGGTCTCTCAGGATATTGTCCTTTTTACATTTTATTTTCTAGTGTCACAACTGGAAAAAATACTGGATGTTATCTGGGCACTACAGGACAATAACGTGTCCTTTTTACATTTTAAATTTTTTTATTGTTCTTGAAACCATAAAAAAAGTAATATTTGATTGTCAGTTAGTTGATAAATTGCCTTTGAGAGAAATAAATGACCACTTCTATAGTAATACACTTAGATTATCAATTGAATGTAGCTCAAGCGGCTGACAAGAAAAGTTGTTTCCTTCCCCAACCAGGTTCAAATCCCACTTTGTGACATTTTTACTCTTCATGAGCCGAATTTTGTTGAGATTTTATCTAGCCTTGAGCCCTGAAGAATCCAATTTACCTTATGTACAAGATGAGGGGAAATTCCATGTGAGTTTCCCCAAAAGACGCATTACGGTGAATAAAAGTACCATATTTAGATCTATACTCAACAAATCTAAAACAATTTGATGGCAACAAAACTGAAAGTCGTCCCCAAGGAGATATGGTTACCTGTAGTCGTGGCTCGGTCAATACTTTCCTTGTCAAACCCTGTTCTTTGACTCCACGTGGCCTACCTTTCTCTTTTTCAAAAATTTATTTATCAAATTCGTGGAATTTGATAAATAAATGTCATCCACAACCTTTGCAATTTTATTTATATCTCCGAACCTTATAACAAACGTTTAACCCTTTCGAACTTTATATTAATACCCCACGCCTTTTAAACAAACGGCTTAAAATAAACCGTGGCTCCGGGCCCCACCTCTGCGATCGATGGCTCAATCAACGCACGCCCCGTACCAGTTAATTTCCACGCATCTTTATCAAACGACCACCGTCCGATGGCCCCTTCTCGAATCAACGGCTCACGGAAATATCGCTTGGCTCCCCTAGCCGAATGATAACATGCGATGGTGCGCTTTGAACGGTGGTTTTCCGGGGGTCCACCTCACCACGTGTCGCTTACCTTATGGAATCACTCGCGTTCAGAAAATACCGCCTACTCCGCAAAAGCGGTGCGATATGGGCAATCCGGCCTTGTAAATCCACTCGCGGTTTTTCTACAGTGATTAACCAGGATTCACGTTGGTTTACGCTATTCTTTTATCCGCTCCATTTTCTAACTCAAGGTTCTGTCCCGGTTTATCTCTTTATATATCGGGGTTTCCATTATCATAAAACAGGCCTCGCCTACACACGGGATTTCTTCACAGGGCTTATCCAAACAATTACAGGGAAATCGACAGAGAAGCGCGGACTTATACAACCACCACATTCAACGATTCCACACGGAACCAGCATACAATCATCTCACAATTAAACAATTTCTTCACAATTAACGGTTCGAGAAAATACAATGGCCAACGAGCACAAAAATTATTTAACTGGAACAATTGTTAACACCCAGACTTTATTACAAAAACTCTTCTCTCTGCCTCCCTCTTTCAATCCATTCGAGGAATACAACTTATATACATCAATATATGACTCTTCGGTTCCTCTGAGAGGACTGTTCTAGAAATCAAAGGTCTAATTACAACTTATTCAAATAACTGAACTGGCAGATGGATCGAATCCAACTATTCGACTTCTACCAATCCTAACTAATCTAAATAAAAACAGTCAGCTGAGGTATTGACACCTAGCTGTTACAATTCAAGGATTTCGAACCCTCCTAGCCACAACATGTGGACAAACCTCCTACATTGTTGGCTAGTGTCTAATGCCCCTGCATCACAATTCCAAGACAAATGAGGAGATGCCACCTATTATTGTACTTATATACTAGACAAATGTAAAAATGCTTCCCAAAGCCCAAGGGGTTAGCTCAAAATTTTGTCATTGATGTTGCTGGGCATTTTTCTAGTTCAGTGCTAGCAGGTGCCTGCTTTGAATCCTCTAGGGTGAGGCACACTAGTCTACACTAACAAGTTTATTAGGGATGTCATCCATGATTGTGAAGAAACTTCCCTTGGGTTTCCCACAAGGTTTTCCTTGGAAAAAAGAATTATAATGCTAAAATGGCTCCTAAATCTATCTATTTCTATGGGACTGTCAGGTTGGCTAGATTATAAAGACAATGTATTCAGAAAAAGGTGGAGAAATGGGTGTATATTTATTATTTGAGAATCATTACATAATCATAACAACTGAGAGCCAAAAAACTATAGGTAGAAGTACAGAGAATCCTTATATAAAACAACATAAAACATGAAGTTATATATATTATGATAAAAAATTAAATAAAATGCAGTTAGAGACTAGCATTACATTTGAAATCTACCATTGATTTTCATACATAAAATAGAACTCAGAGATTGACAAAAGTAGAAAAATGCACCTTGCGATCCTATTCCTCGGCAAAATACTCTCTATTAACATCACTCCTTGGAATAGCCTCATTGGATTTAATGGCCAAGGCTGTATCTCGAACTTGGATAGGCAATCCATATTCAAGATCAAGCAGACACACCTGACAAACTTTTTTGAGTTTACAACATGTTTGGAAAACCTCTGTTTTCTTGTACCTTGCATCAGGGCCTGGTCTCCACCTGAAAACTGTAAATGGTCTGGTGCAAATTTTACACTCTTTATCAAAATTTGCTTTCGTCTAACCCAAAAAAAAAATTCATTTAAACTCAATTCGACCACATATGTCAGTGCTTTTATAAGCCATATATAAATATACATTACATATAGTACACAAGTGCTAAAATTTTAAATAAGAAAATTCATGCATAAGAAATAAGTAATGATACAATAAAATAACTAAGAAATTTAAAATTTGATCTCTTTTATGTTTTAAGTAATGATACAATAAAATAACTAGAGAAATAAGACAGGATACTACCTCTCAAAGGGCGTAAACGTGAAGTTGGGTTACACTTTTGTGAGAATCGGGGGCTGAAAACTTTTTTCGGCAATAGTTCGGCCGAACTTTCTTATAAAGTTCGGCCGAACTCGTGATTCTGTTTAGATTGACGGCACACTGACGGCGTGGGCGAACAGAATTTTCGTCGGAGATGGGAAAATCGACGACAAAAGTTCGGCCAAACTTATAACCAAAGTTCGGCCGAACTGTGAGTTTGGCCGAACTTTTACTTTTAAAAAAGTTCGGTCGAACTAGTTTTTATAAATAAATTGCTCGCGATGTTGGATTGTTTACCGGTTTGATTATTGGCGCGTTGTCTGTGACTGTTCGCTACTCTGTTCGCGCATTTTTTCCCGTCATCCTGTTGCTCCTCCTGTCCGTGACTGTTCGCTGCTCTGTTCGTTGCTCCGTGACTGTTCGCTGCTATGTTCGCTGCTCTGTATCGGGTATGTTCAAGTGAACCTCTTTAGCTTTGAACTATTCCATTGTTTGTCTTTTAGGAATAATGAATAATGAACAAAAAAAATGATGAACTGATGAACTGTTCCATAGGAATAATGAACAAAAAAATTATGAATTGTTCCATTGTTTGTTTTTTAGCTTTGTTTGTTGTGTTTTTTGACCATTTCGGAAACTCGTTTCCGTTTCACCATTTCTTGCGACTTAGCATTTATCCTTAGCCCAATCCATTAAAATCTTTGAATCTCCAGATACCTGTCTACTGCATTTTTTAGGAGTATCCATAGGGACCATGTGTTCAGCCCTATTATCAGTTCCCTGACCTCCTGCATATTTTAGATAAATTTAGTTGTTTCCTGTTCAGAACGAATTACCCCTGTAGCCACACATTCCCTGACATGCTCCCTTAAAGAACTCCATACTTTTGTGTAATTTATTTCAGGCATTCTGAGAATCTTTTGTGGCTTTGTCTTTTTGGAATTCACGAACCACTGTATGATATTCTAATTTGATAAGCAGACAGCCTGGGATTTCTTTTGATTCCTTGAAATATCAAGTAATTTCTTGAAATCCAGTGTCCCGAGATGACAAAATGAGGGAGAGTGCTATGTTCAGCTATAGAATCATCAAAGAACCAACTTTTAAAGCAGATTAGTAAAGAATATTTTTACCATATTTTATTTCCACCATCTACTTGTAAGACTTCCTTTTAGACCTCTCTAGTGAAAGTTGAAACATTTAACCAAGATGTGATCAACATCTTCACTGGTTTTCCACAAAATGAATTTGCCAGTTTCTCTTTTGGCCATTATACCATGTTAAGTTTTTCGTTTGAGAGAGATAACCAAATAAATATATTTTTCTTCTAAGGACCATTGAGATTCCAAACTATCTTCCACCACCATTTGAATCCCTCCACCTCTGGTTCTTTTTTCTTAGCACCATACCCTAATTTTCCTGTATAGTTTCCTGAAATATTCTTTTTGGACCATTTTAATTCATCTTCTTTCTCTATTAGTTTTATGGGACGGTGTTTTATCTGATTGGTGAGTTGAGTCTAGACATTTGAGTCTAGTGGTTCTTTGAAGAGATCTTGAAAATATTGTTTGCTAGCTCCAAATATAAACAAACGATACCGCTCGCCGTTTCAGCAACAGTTTCTGGATAAGTTGTTGTTTCCTTCCGGCCGCTATTTATGTTGCTATTTTTGTAGTTGTTGCAGTAGTTGTTAGAAAAAGAGAGGTATACTATGAACACTGCCAACTGTGATGTTTGGGCCTAACGTGATCTGCTTCAGAATGAAATATAGACTATACCAAATAGGCATTGCCTGACCTTACCTTCCCGAACGAGTTACTTTCCCCCCCATATGTCCGTAGTATTTCTGGATTTCAATTTTGGAGGTCCATTCCCTAAATAGTATTGACATTTTTTCTATGATTTACATGTTTCTGTAAAAATTAGTGTTGTTCACCTCCAGCGAACTATATGGCTCTACTTTGAAGTCTTCATTGAACTGTTTCCTTTTCTAATAGTTCTTGCTTTCTCCCCTCCAAAATTTTCAAAGACTGCAAGTCTTTTTCAGTAAAAACTGCATTTACATTATTGTCAAAAAGCCTAGAAATGACCTCTTCTACTTCTAAAAGATCCTTTTTATCTTCTGTTGCCTTCTTTTTAGACTAGTTAGCAGCCACTGAATATTTCATCCATATCAATAAAGGTATAATACTTTGGTTCATATTGTCCATTATGTTTGTTATTCTATTTCCTTTTGTGATATATTTGAGTAATATTTGTAAGTTGTAACTTTCGCTTTGAATATTTCTATTTGGCACACCACAAATAGAAATTTAAACTATTAAATTAAGTAATATAGATTTAATTTAATTTCAGATTTATCAAGAGGTGTTAATATGGATTTAAGTTACTGTAAATGAAATTTATAAAAAAAAAAAAAATTGGTTCATTTACAAATATTTTTTTTGAAAGTTAATATTATTTAAACTTTTATAGTATGAGTAACTCTTGTCTTATATTTGACTAATTTTTTATATAATTGAAATTCAAAAACAGATGATTTTCTCCAAGTTTTAATTGTTTAAAATATGATTGTCTGAGCAACTCTTTCTTTGGGATACAAGGAGGCTCAAAGATTTTTTTCTTGTATATTTGAAGCTCATCACAATAAAAAACCAAGTACAAATTGTAGTAATCCTAGAATCATGCTTTACATGAGGTAAAATTGGGGAACTCATGACTTGTACTATAGATAAAAAAAACATTTACCCTTACCAAAAAATATATGATAAAAATTGACAAACTACATAAGCTTAAGCTTAAGGGGATGTAATCCTTCTTGCCTTCCATATAGATAATGAAAATGATTGTTCCAAGTCTCATGTTGCTTCTCATGTTACTTTATAAACCTTGATTGGAAAGAAAAATAGGAGGGCAGAAATGTAAGAAATATAAAACATAATGAAACACAACGTAAGAAATAGAGAACATAATGAAATACACACATACATATCTCTAGACAATCAAAACAATTATTTTCCTAGGAAATCCTTATGGGAGACAAGCAACCCTAAAAAGTAATGATGCTCTAGACTCCTTTTTCCCTAGGAAATCCTTATGGGAGAAAAAAACACTAAAATGTAAATATGCTTTACTCTCTCTTTTCTGGTATGGAAAATATGTTTAAGGTAATCTCTCTAGAGTTAGCTAAGACTTTTGGCATGTAAGGTTGCTATAAAAACTTAACTTCATACATTTTTCTCTCTAACTTCACACTCCTAGATGTATTTTCAACTATGGAACAAAATACAATAACACAAAATGGAACTCTTATTCCTCCTAGTGGCCAAGTATTTAACATAGCGTGATAGCCAACTAGGTGTAAGATTTGACTCCGTCAACCATTAACGAGGTTTGTGATTTTAGACCTTTTAGAGTCTTGCTAAAATTCCACATGTAGCTAGCTTGCTATGCATGAGTAATGGGGCTAAAATGTCATTCTCTCATACCATGGTGGTCAACATGATATAGGTCAACTTACTAAAGGCATAAATTTTGAATGAACTTCATTTGATGTTTTTCTTGCACCATTGGATATATGTCTTTAAGTGTAGAATAATGGTCAAGATTTCGGCACAAGGAATAATCGTTTGACCCCCAAAAATGTCATTTGATACCTCAAAATGACTCCAAAAGGTTTTAGATCCCAATTCTCCACCCACCATTAAAATGACCCTATAAGTTGATTCTTTCAGTTTTTTCACTCTATAAGCATCAAAATATATGAAAAATAATATAATTATCCAATCTAGATCATTATTTAATAATTTGTTAAAATTATCAGTAAGATATATATCATGGAATTTAAATAAATAGCGTTAATTCATTGAACACCCTTGTACATTCCTTGTTGATACTTTGAAAGTAATACGTTTTGAAAAATAATTTGTTTATGGATTCTATTTTCCACATTCTCTCAACCATATCAAAAACCTTCTTATAATATTTGAAACCTAAGGTCTTTTCCATACCAAAGTATGCTCTTTTAAAACATGTTTTCTTGGTGATATGGGTGATTTAGAAATGATTGGGAGAGTGAAATTCCTCATTTAATATGTACAATATGTTTGGTTCATGCCACTAAGCCAAGAATTTTAAATTCAACTGACTTTTAATATAACCGAATAAATCCTGCAAAAAAAAGAATAAAACAATTTATGTTAGGGTTGTGGATTCAAGCATTGAAACAACACACCATGATATTTCAAATTTAAAAATAATGGTTTGAGTCCTAGGTAGCTTAGAATCCTATTTGTTTTCAAAATATGGATGCACTCCCATTTGATTCTCATGATTAGGTTGTAATCATGAGGCTCTCGCTCAATAGTGGACCTTCCCAAAATCTTGTGACGTCTTGTCACAAACAAAACCATCAAACTGAAAAACACATCATGCAAGAAACATAGCTCGCTGACATATCATTTGTCTCCTTCAAAGAAAAAAAATTCACATCATGTGAATATCTCCATGTACTCTTACATATTGGTGTACAAAACCATCAACCAAACACAAGTTGAGAAAACATGCCTCTTCAACCAAACACAAGTCGACAAAACATGCCTCTTCAAACAACTGACTCTCAAGTCAAATAATAGCTCATGTACAAATTTCCATATTTTTTGCATTTAAGTGTGTCAACATAACTCTACTTTCAACATCTTGCTTCATGCAACATGCACCATACTTTGAATTTGCAAATAAATTCATGAAACATCAAAATACATGCAAGGCCTTAATTGGATAAGAAATCTAACCATATGTTAGCAAACCATTTCAATGGCACTTCTTTTAGCTACACTTCATCATCATGTGAATCATCCTGACCCTCATCGATTATGGAATCCTCTTTTCCATTCTTGTCATTATCTCTTTCCACCTTCTTCAAATGTTGTGGATGACTTGTTGGATACAAAGTCCAACACTTGTCTACAAGGTGACCTTTCTTATGGCAATGAGTAATAAACAATTGCAACTTATTTTCAACATCATTTCCTTGTCCAATGGGCCTTTGAATTTTTGCCTCATTTATTTAGAGAGTTTCATGTGCATGGATATCTTCTTCGAACCTCTATAAACATTATGATTATTCAAACCACAAAAGGAACATGCAAGTTCTTTTCCAAATATTATGTGAATATTTACCATGTTTATCATAATCAAAAGCAATTTGATTTGAGGCAAATTTATTCCTTGAACATTCACCGTTGTCTCCTTCTTGAGGAGGTGAATTTGATGAGGTAGTGGCTCTCCTCTAAATATTAGCAATGAATTCAATGACTCTAGAGCTTTCAACATTCTCTTCTTTTACATTCTCATTAGCTGCATGATTATTAACATCTTCTTGCAAAGTGGGTGTCAAACTTTTCCATTCATCATGAACACAAAATTCACAAGCTTGAGGTAATGAACACGAAATAAAATTCCTTCTTGGAATAGCTTCATGTGCCTCCTTGGCTTTGGAGCATTCTCCATCATGTTTTCCATAACCAAGACCCAAATAATTAGGCCCTTCCTCAACAACATTTGGCTCAACTATGCCTTGTACATGTTTGCCTTTAAACCTTTACTTTCATAGCACATTTTCATCAAAAAATTGGACCTTATTCCTCTAGTGTGTCTCTCAAAAGCACGTACACATTCATTTTGAGAGGAAATTGAAGTCAGAAACCAATAGCTAATTCTTCTAACTAACCTTGACTAAAATGAGCTAAATTGTACTTTGATACCAACTTGATTTGAATATGGACAAACTAGTTTTGTTGGGCTATCTCCCTCATTAGTTAAATAAAAATGTGTTTAGGATCGTCTAAAGTTAGCCAATTGGGAAGGGGTTTATGTGTAAATCTTTAAGTGTATTTTGTGAGAAATTTATGAGTTAATTAGCTTTTAAAAACTCATGTGTACAAAAAATAAAATGCAAAATTTTTATTTCTAGGAAAAAATTTTCCCTCAATCGAGATTCCGATCATTGGACATGTAAGAGGAAGAAAGAGGGAATTCACTTTTCAAATTCTAGACCTTGTCTAAACCAAAATAAACTAGAGGTTTGGTTTTCAAATAAATTCACTTATTTGGAAAATTTTTAGCTACTAAAAGTCCATATGCCAATCTACCTCCCAAGAAATCCATTTATTACACCACTGGTTAGTTTTTTGTCTTCTTATATTCTTTACCAACCTCTTTTAAGAAACAAAACTAGACAAAAACCTTCAGTGAGAACAACAAAATCTAAAACCTCTTCAAGGTCTTCAATCTTCTCGTAAATTTAAATTGTTTCTTGATCAATTCCAACAACAAAGAAACATTCAGTGACAACACCAAAATCTACAACTTCTTCAACATCTCTAAACCATCTTCAAAGTCAATATTGTGTGCATCAAATTCCTCAGCAAGGTCATCAATGGAGTCATCAAAACTACTATTTCAAACTTCAATGCCAAAAATAAGTCAAAAGAATTCAATTTCTCCTCCAAAACCTTCTTCTCTGAGTAAAGCTAGCATGATGTCGTCGAGAAATTCAGTAATTCCACGAGGAAATTCTATCAAAGTTAAAACAAATCATTTTCATCCATATTTAATGCCTACCTTTTCAGGTGGAACACCTCCAAATTTAAGGACCAAAATGCCATAAAATATGTAACTTTACCTAATAGGTGTAGACCTAGAACCCCCAACTTTGCGTGACATGTACAATTGAAGATCTTATATGGTAAGCAGTGTGAGAAGAGAGTCATGGTCACTGAGTTGAGCAAGAGAAATAGTTTGATATGACAACCTTACTTGTGATAGGTCTAGCTAGGAGACTACCAAATTACATGGTAATGGCATTCAAAATGTGAAAATTCCCATTTCACTTGGAAATAATATGGTAAAGAAAGGTATAGATGAAAGGAGATATCCATCTATGGTAAAGAAATCAAATAGTTCTATCAATTCCACCTTGCAACTCTAAGAGACATTGAATTAAATTTCATCTCAAGACAGGGCTTTGAGAGGACACTCTCAAATCCAACCTTCATTATGGCTTTGAAACACATGGTAAGTATCAAGACTTAGCAACCTTATTTGCATAATTTTTTCTAGCATGGACCTTAATGTCATAGCCTTCTTTTGCCTAAAATGAATGCAAATTTCCTTGCAATTTGGCTTGCAACATTCATAATTCATGCTCATGGAACATGATTGTGTTGCAATTGTGATAACATCTACTGTATGCAGAAGCTAATAAAAAATGATCGAAAATGACATTTTTGCTCTGTTTTTTTGAAGATTTAAGGAAAATTACACCAAGTAGCTTCCAACCTCATATGACCATCATGTCAAACTCATCTCAGGATATTGTCCAAGTAAGAGCCACTTAAGCAAGAAATCTAGTACATACATGACTCCAATTTCAATTAGCAGCAATGATAGTTCTAAGTATGGTGCAAAAATTGCTCCAGATCCTCAATGGGGCATGTTTGATGACAATAATTTGGGGAGTGAGAGAGGGAGATGGTAGGAGAAAAAATTCAAGGAATCCAAGGGAAATTGAAAAATATATAACTAATAAGGTGGAAGACATTTGTAACCTAAGAGAGAAACCTATTAGGAAATGGGTGAAGTTGGTATTACACACCCAATTGGACAACCTCGAGGAGAAAACATTTCTGCCACTTTATTTGTTGGCATAACCTAGTAAGTGTTATTCACTAGCATGTATTTGTAAAGGCCTTGACCTAGTTCCCATTCAACTCCATCCACCAGGTTGTAGAGGATTCCAAGCCTAATTTCATGAAAAGTAAGTTGGGGATGATCACATTGACCTGCTTGATGACGTGTCTATGAAGATTAACTACCTTGAACTATTTTTTTGCGTAGGGAAAAAGACACATTCCCATGTCTGAGCATGAAAACGTTATTTGATATAGTTAATGCCTCTAGTGTTTACTTCTACAAGTTCTATAGGCAGAGTCTATAAAGGGACAGGTAGCCTCTGGATCTCATCTTTTATGAAAGGTGACATATCTAGTAAATGCCCCTACAGTCAATCTCTGGAATGGATCTAAATAGAAGTTCTTCATTTTAATATCCATAAAACATGACAAATTTAAGGTAAACTATGTACATATGTCATTTCTCCCACAAACTAAAGTGTATAAGTGGTAAATTTTATACCAAGTGTGCTCCCACCATGTAAAGCGCAATTTGGTGAACTTATCATTTTTATAATTTCTTTTTCGATTAAATTTAGTTTCACACATAATAAATTATTGCTTTGAAAGTTGTGTTCTACATAATTTGTGTACACTAAATTACAAATTGATTTTTTGAAATCTATTTTGTGTAAATGTCGACCAATAGATATATATCATGGAGGATGAATGACGAATATCAGCCGAATCCCATATGGAGGTTCAGGGATCGAGGGATGTTCACGGTATTTAAATATAATCTTAAATCTCCATACATGTGTGTACATATGGAATTTATTTTTTATTAACTTTATGAGTTAAATTAGTTGTTAATAAGTTTCATATTTTAATTTTTATGAGGTAAGAGGAGAATGGTTTCTACTCCATCCATCGAGCATGGCCATGGTTCAACCAGTCGAGGTATGAGTGGTAGCAGATTGCGTGAAGGGAGTGATATTTATTCCCCCGAAGGCCAATCAACAGCTGATGGTTCTCAACAGGGTCATTTTGGGTCTGGTTCTCAGTAGCATCATTCTGGGTCTGGTTCTCAACAGGGTCATGTTGGAGAAGATGTTAACCAACAACATCAAGGTTGCCATCAATTTTAATATTTTTTCATTAAATTTGTACAACTTTTTTTACACGTGTTTTTTCTAATATACGAAATTTTATATATATTGAAGCAGAGGCCAAAAATGTTCGAACTAGTGGTCAAAATAGACACAGGGCAGCCCGCTACATTCAAGAAGAAGGTTGTCAACCCAGCACAACTTATCCAGCCGAGATTACTGATATACCATGGGAAACCAACATGGCGGAATGCACCTTACAAAGGTGTGAAAGACTTCATGCAAAATTGCAAAGAGATCTCGTGGCTTTGTCTCTACCTGCTGAGAGTCGACAAAGCCTTGAAATAGTTACACATTCATTGGGCAAAATGGTAAATGTGTACAGAAATCTTGGGCCAATGACTGATTCATTTGTAGAAATGATGAGAAAGAGAAAAGAAACAGTGATGGGTCCTGATAAATGGGAGGACGTAAAACAAAAAGTTACAAAAGAAGTGGCCAAGTCAATGTTTAATTACAAGGAAGGGCCAAAAAGAAAAATGTTGAAGGTGCAGTATTTCAAGCACCCAAACATAGCTCGTTATTTGTATGATAGGCACCTTGCGGCCTATGGAAGGCTTCCATGGAATGATGAGGTTCCTGTTTATTTTGCACAAATGTTTTATGTAGAATTTTTTTTGGGTATGAAACCCAATTACAATGATCTTCCTTCAGAATTTTTTGGCCCAGGGAAAGGTCGATTATATGACCGTAAGGGCGCTAAGTGAAATGTGGATTTGCCTCGCCCTGAGCCGCCATTGGTGAGTCGACCGTTTCGAGTCGAAACTTTGCGATTAAAGATGGATGCGACTTATCAAATAAGCCAAGAAGAAAGGGATGTTATGATCGAGAATGTTCATATCGGATTGGGTGGAGTCGATCTTTCTTTAAATCGACAAAGAGCACATGAAAATGCACGTGCCAATTTTGTTTATTGTACAGATGAGGAGATTGACAACATGAATGTTGAAGATCTCCAAACATATGCAAAAAATTGTCGCAATGGTTTGCAAGACTTAATTTTTCATGAGGAAGAGGGCATCGGAACGGTATGTGTTAGTGATCTTAGGGTTTGAAAATATTTTTACATATACATGTGTACAATTTGTAATAAATACATGTGTATGTACATGTATAAATTTATTTGTATGTGTACATTAATCTAACAAAAATGTATGATTATATGTTAAAACACCATTTGCAGTTCTCACACATGATGCGTGACGAAAATGTTAATATCACGTTCGGGACCTCTGGTTCAAACAATGCAGATGGGTCTAACCATCAAGATATGTTGGAAAATGTTAGTGTTTTTTAAGTGACTTTAAAATAAATAATTGTTGCCACACATGTACATGTATGTATATATATAATTTGATAAAAAAAATTAACAGGTACTGATTCCGTCTAATGTTTTTGGGATGGCGGTACCTTCTTCTTCCTTGGGAGATGTACCTTCTACTTCCTTGGGAGATGAGCCACAAGTATGGACAATTTTTCACAAGTTTAAAATTTATGTTTAAAAGTTATATATATATATATATTCTACCTCAAAATTTTCAATTAAAAATTGAGATATATATATATATATATATATATAGAGAGAGAGAGAGAGAGAGAGAGATCTATATTTTGAGTTATTTAAAAAAATTTGAATTTAGGTTCCTATAGAATATTTCTTTAATCCGCGAACTCTAGCGACAGAGATAGGAACATCCACAACATTTGAACAAGTTGTCTTTAGTTCCTTTTTTTAATGTTATTGAAAATAAGTTTATATATGTACACGTGCATTTTCATTTGAAAGTTTTTAATATATATATAACTGTACATGTATATTGTACACTTTACTGCTGCAGATTTTCCTATGGGAGAACTTGTTCATCAAATGGAGAGGGAACCTTATGAGGTATTGCATGATTTTTTTGTTATATTTTGTTTTTTACATGAAGTTATCGATATATATATTCTCATTCATTTTTAAAACATCAAATTTTAATGTTCAAGTACATGTGCATTGTGTATGTAGGTTTCCCATTCACATGATAGGGCGCAGACTAAGACCCTAGTAGGGAAGACGCTAGATCCGTCTCTATGTGATGGACATGATTTGTAGATTTGATTTCAAAATTTAGATGGTCTTAAAATTTGTTAAACTTGATACAGTTTGATACTTGTGAGATTTACAATTTTTGGACATATTTTATTACATCGTTAATATAATTTGTTTTATTTAATTTTTGGATGGTTTTATTACTTTTGGCATGTGAATGTGAAGTAATGTTGTCATTTATAAATTAATGTTGTCATCTGAACTACATTTGGCATGTTATGTAATGACATGTGTTATAATTTGTTTTGTTTTTTAAAATTAAGTTTTGGATGCTTGGAGTACATTTGGCATGTGAAGTAATGTTGTGACCTATATTTTTTTGTTAAATTAAAAGTTAAAAGTTTTGGATGGTTTCAATCTACATTTGGCATGTAATATTTAATGTTAAATTTTTTTGTTGGATAGTTGAATTATAATTGGCATGGCATGTGAAGTTTTTAAAACTCAAGTTTTGGATGGTTTCAATCTACATTTTGCATGTGATATTTAATGAACTTTAAATGTTTAATTTTTTAATGTTGCACAATATATAATCAAAAGGTTTTCAAAACTTAAAGTTTTGGATGGTTTCAATATACATTTGCACGTGGTATATAATGTTAAATGTTTCTATTGGATCTAGTTGAACTATAATTGGCATGGCATGTGAAGTAACGATCTATATATAATTTAAAGTTTTTTAAACTCAAGTTTTGAACGGTTTCAATCTACATTTCGCATGTGATGTTTAATGTTTTAATGTTGCACGATATATTATCAAAAGTTTTAAAAATTTTAAAGTTTTGGATGGTTTCAATCTACATTTGGCACATGTGGTATATAATGTTAAATGTTTCTATTGGATAGTTGTTCACTATAATTGGCATGGCATGTTAAGTAATGTTGCACAAATCCCTTTTGGATGGTTGAAGTACATTTGGAATTTTAAGATTGCTTTTGATCTCTCCATGTAGTCTTGTTTGAATGAAAAAATTTCCAATAGAAAGAACATAGCTTTTCAATGCAACTAACCATGTATCAATTGAGCTCTAATTGAAAAAAGAGTTTAAAGAAGTAGATATATGTAAAAATTATCCCTTTAATTTTTATTGGAAATATAAGTCTAGTACATATATATGTTTGTTGAATTTGGGTCAATGTTGTTAATGCACTCAAATAGGTAGCCTTGTCGATTTATTTACATTGTGGAAACTTTTTACCAAAAAATCCAACTAGTTTTTCATCAATGCACATAGAAAAACTACTTGGAACAATTAATTGTGCATTCTAGAACATATCTATCCAAGACAAGTAACATTTTTCATCAATGCACATTGAACATATCCAACCATTGGACAAGCAGATTTTGTACTAGATTTTCAATCAGGATTAGAGATGTGGGTCAAATCCCACCAAAAGTCGGAGAAGTGCTCCGAGTCTCTTGTCTGAAAGGAATTTTCGTACAAAACTATACTGCAGATGATTTATTTACATTGTGTCCATACTTTTTACCATAAAATCCAACTAGTTTTTCATCAATGCACACAGAAAAACTAGTTCCAGTTAATTGCATTCTAGAGCATATATATTGAGTACGTAAATAATTTTTCATCAATGCACATAGTAAAACTAGAACAATTAATTTCATTCTAGAACATATATATATATATATATATATATATATATATCCAATACATATAACATTTTTCATCAATGCACATGTATAGAAAAGCTACTTTCAATTGATACTAGAGCACGTGCTTGTACCAAAACAATTTGTACATGTGCAAACACTTGCACAAATAACATAAGCAACTCAATTTTTAGTTGAGTACTGGAAGTTATAAAACATATTTAATCCAAAGAGAATAAATTGTTGGACAATTCACTCAAAAAAATTCTAATGGAATTCCATCTTCAATAATCCGTTCATGATCGGATTTTGACATTTTCCATTTCTTAATTTTTTATTTTTTCTTTGATTGAACTTCTATCAACTTTATGCGTGCTGCACACACCAAGTGACTATATTGACAACTTATGGAATCGGGTTCATAGTCTTCAAAGTAAACAAAGTCTCCACTTTGATGAGTTTGTCTGAAAAAATAACCTTTCAGTATAATAGACCCTCTGTCATATTGAAATCTGTGATCATTATAGTTTTTTAATAATTTCATTTTTCGTTCAATGCAATGCATCAAATAATACTTCACATTTTCATCGTTGTTAATAGGTGCAATTACAGCAAAAACATCTCCTGCACAATAAAATAAATTTAACAAAATTATGCATATTTAAATTTATTTCTAGATCTTTAAATCATTAGAAAGTAATTCAAATGTTACCTTCACTAACAAGATCAGAAACTCGATCACCATCAAATGATATTGTAGTTTCCTCTGATTGCATTTCTTCAAACATTGTAACAGACATTTTGCCCTTCGTATTTAGCTTTGTATGTTTCCAATCGTTCACATACATTTTTTTTTCACAAACTTCATTGGATTTTGTGTTGTCTATGCAAACATCACAAAAACAAGAATATTTTCTTTTATCCAATGCAAACACATTTCTAGACGACTTTGTTTGAATTGAATGCAATTTTCGAGTCCCTTTTATTGTTTCAACGTCATTTCCAATTGATCTATCTACGTCTTCGATTCCAATATGCCAGAAAAACCTTTATATGGAAAATTAGAAAAATAAATTGTAAATATGATATCAAAATACAATTAAAAATAATCATTGCATGATAAATGTACAATGTTTAAAATTAGATTTCCAATATAAATTAAATTGAATGTACCTTCGCACTTCTCTTGATGGGTTTTTCTCATGGCTTAGAGCAGCGATGCACCATTGAAAAACTTCTTCAATGTTCACAAGTCGGCATGCAGAGTGGTTCATTTGATATCTTTGAAGTACTCGTTTTATGCATGCTCCTACACCATCATGTTCTCCTTTTCCATGGCCAGTCTCAAAGAAATTCCAACAATGTTTAATGCAGGTTTTCTTATGAAGACAACACAACCAAAATAATGATCGTGCAGATTTGAATTGACCTACGCATTCGTCTAACCATATCCAATGTTCATTGAATGTTATTCCACAATTTTTCAATGAATCATAATTTTTTCCAAAACAATGTTGTACAAAACATGTATCATGTGTACGATCGTCATTGATATAAAAGTGATATTCTTTAATGATATGTCGATTTTCACTCATGCTTTCTATATGATCGACATTTTTTTCAGCATGTCTATATAGAATATGGACGAGCATGGAGACTTGGTTAGAATGATAGTATTCACTCTGAATTTCTTTTTGTGGAACAAATGTGTAGTTTTCTGCAAAATCAATCACTGACAAAATGGTCCCTGGTGGAAAAAATTCACAAGATTTTTTGAATTACAAGTCTTGCCATCGAGCTCTATGGGAATGCTTGGTGTATTTGTAAATTTTTGCCTCAAACTTTTTCAAAAAGTCTATCAGAAAAATTTCGTCTTCTAGTGATTCAATTCTTTTAACACTATTTGCACTTTAAATCGATTTATCGATATATTCATATCTCTTCTATTTCACTTTCATGTTGAACAATGATTGATCATTTATATCAATACGATATTTGTTTTTAAATTTAGTCAAATTTCCACAATCATCGCATTTTTTACCACCAACACATTTCTTTTTGTAAAATAGTTCATCGCTTTCTCTTTCACATAGAATTTGAGATATGAAATCACTGATAGTGGAAGGAGGAGGTGAATCCTTCCATAATGTTCTACCAAAATCAAGGAATGTGTCATAATATAACTCAAATTCCACATGATAACGGCAACAACAAGTGTCGCGTATGGTGATAGGTTTTACATACCATGGTTTTTGTTGAACAAAAGCACTGAGTGAAACTTGAATTTGACGATTCTCTTCTTTGAACTTGTTGAATAACTCTATCTGAGTGGTTTCCAAGAGATGTTTTTCATGTTCTTCGTACTGATTTCGTGCTATTCTTCTTCGCATCACATGCCTTACAGTTGGTGAAACACGCGAATTGTTCTTCCAATATTCATATATTATTTTTTTAACATTTTCTCCAAGTCTATCTTTGTATGGTTGCCTACAAATAGATCTCCAACAAGCGAGTTCATCATTTACATCTATTTGCAGTCGAAATTTCCGATGTTTGTGCAAAGTTTTTCTCGATTTTCCCAGTGCTCGTGCCATAGATGTTACCAAACGATTCTCTTGAGTACTTGATGAAACCATTGCCATCTGTATTCCTCTACGTACAATTGAAACATCTTTCTTTCTAGATCTCTTAATTGACTTTATAGCACTACTCATATTTTTTATCACATCTTCCTTCATTTTTTTATCTTTGGTTTATTTTCGAATACCCAATAGTTTCGTAGCTTCTTTTAATTTTCTTAATGATAGGAGACCTTTCAACATTTGAGCCTGAACTGTCACCCGCTCATTTAAGAAATACTTTTCAAAAATGCAGTTAACACGATACCGTATAACATGGTCAGGTTTTTTATTTCCATATTTGTGAGTGTCAACATTTTCTAACATCTCATTATCGATAGTGATTTCATCTGTACATATTCGAAAAAATAGTACATATTCAATAAATAACTAAATTAATAAATATATCTATAATTTCAATGATATGTGCATGTGTTTAATATATATATATATATATATACCTTGTGATTCAATTTCTTTATTTGGATTTCTTTCAATATTTTCACCATCTTCAATCATTGGTTCAATATCTCTTTCAAAATATTGTATCTCATCATCAATGTTTTGAGGAATATCTTTGTCTGTTTACATTAAACAAAATATTTTTCAAATTAGTTCATCAAATAAAAATTAAGCTTCACATTTTACATTAGGAAAATTTTAAATATATCAATAGATCATAATATTTACATTTACATGCCTGCTTCAATTTCTGCTTGAGGTTGATTTTCTTCTTCAATATTTTGAGGAATATCTCTGTCTGTTTACATTAAACAAAATATTTTTCAAATTAATTCATCAAATAAAAATTAAGCTTCACATTTTACATTAGGAAAATTTTAAATATATCAATAGATCATAATATTTACATTTACATACCTGCTTCAATTTCTGCTTGAGGTTGATTTTCTTCTTCAATATTTTCAGGAATATCTCTGTCTGTTTACATTAAACAAAATATTTTTCAAATTAGTTCATCAAATAAAAATTAAGCTTCACATTTTACATTAGGAAAATTTTAAATATATCAATAGATCATAATATTTACATTTACATACATGCTTCAATTTCTGCTTTAGGTTGATTTTCCTCTTCAATATTTGAGAGGGCTTCTAACTTTCTTTTGCGAGATTGTCTCGTCTCTTCTCTACATTCCTTAGGGTCTCTTTTTCGATCATATTTTCTCGCACAAGTTCTTCAATTTCCCATAGTAATAGGGTATGAAGTTCAAAAAATTTCCTTCAAAAAATTAGACAATAACTCAATTACAAAAAATATCACAAAATATTTAATTTAAAAAAAATTAATTTAAATTTTTTGCAAAAAATACATACTCCAATCCAAAACACACACTTTAAAAAATTCGAGAGAAAAACTTCTTATAAAAATGAAACGAAGCTCAAAAGATTTACTAAAATAAAAAACATAATATAATATTATAATAATTTCTTTTAATTATAACTTTATAAATCTATATTTTTTAATGGAAATTAATATTATATTTTCATCTAATTTTCTTATTTTATTTTATATTTTTTTAAATATACTTAAATAATTAAAATGAATGATGAAATTAATATTGGGTAAATTGCTTTAAATAATTACTAAATTCAAAAAAATGACTCATTAATTGTAAATGCAGATACGATTAGCTTTATCTTTGCCTTTTTAGAAAACTTTAAATCAATTTTGTTATGAATATAATGCATTAAAAATACCAAGAAGTCAATGAATACAATCCACTTCAAAAAAACTACTGTCAAAAACCCGACAAAACCATGCCACCGACACCAAGAGAACCAAATACCAACATGCATACGCCATGCATGTCCAAACCAGCTAGGAAATCACACATGCAATATGTTACCTGCAAAAATTCCTATTGAAGCTACTAGATCATGTTTTTCCTTGCTTGATCTTTGTTTTAATTTCCTTTCCTTTCCTTGTCCTTCCTTTGCTTGATTTCCTCTTTCTTGGCTCAATGTTGAAATGCTCCAAGAAAACTCTAAGTATCCAAGAGTGTGAGAGAGAGAGAGAATAATGAGAAAGCTCCAAAACTGAACTTACAAAAGGTGAACTGACAAAAAGGTACCAACTGATCCTCATAAGCATTTTTATCAATTAGGCCTCTATTTTCTTCATTTTCCATTATTTTCCTTCATTTTCGTCCTCACATGAAACATGTGACCTTTTACCTTCTTTTTCTCCTATTTTCCTTTATTTTCATAAATAAGTGCCAAAAATACTTTTTTCCTCTTTAATGCCTTATACATTGCCTTTGACAATTTCCCTTAGCCATAAACACATATCCAGTGATGTCCACTAGGATATATTTTCCCAATACTAATCTTGAACTAAGTGTCCCTTAACCGTGGTCTTATTTTTCCTTTATTGAATTTTATTACATCAATCTTTTTCCCGAGTCTGTTACACCAAAAGTGCTCCTCTTGTCATTAATACAACCTGAAAAATCATTGTCTGTATAACTTATAATCTTATTGTCTATTGAATCTATGTACCACAAGCCATAAGTGGTTGTACCTGCAATGTACCTTAAAAATGTTTTTCCAACTTTTTATCGACAATTCTTAGGAGGTTCCACAAACCTAGAAATATAACTTGTTGCATAAGCGATATCAAGTGTAGTAGCAGTAAGATACATAATACTACCAACAAGTTGCTTCTACAAAGTGGAATTAACAAAAAAACCCACATAATATTTGCTTGACTTTGTACCAAGCTCAAAAGGAATATCTATTGGTTTACTTTTGTTCATCTTAATTTTTTTTAAACATAAGTCTCATACTTTTTTTAAATGATAAAGATACCATTATCTGACTATTCCACTTCCACGCCTAATAAATGTTTCATTAATCCAATATCTGTCAATTCAAATTCATTTGCTAATGTTTCTTTAAGCTCATCTAATTGCATATTCCCTATATAGATCATGTCATCAACATAAAGACATAATATAAGGAGAATACCTTGATGATATTTCGTGATATACAAAGTTGGATCATGGTTGCTCCTTCTAAAACCAAGATTCAAAAAGTAATGATCGATTATACTAAACGAAGCTCTTGGGGCCTGCTTCAAGCCATACAACACTTTATTCAACTTGTACACTTTATGGTATTGTCCTGTGACTTCGAATCCAGGTGGTTGATGCACATACACTTCTTCATTCAATACTCATTTAAATAATGCAAACTTTACATACATTTGGTAAATAGGCCACTTGTTTTGTGTTGCAGTAACTAGTACAAATCAAACAATATATATTATTGCTATAAGTGAAAAAAATTTACCATAATCTATGTGAGGTTTTTGTCAAAAAACTTTAGAAACTAACCTTGCTTTGTGTTTCTCAATCTCAACTTTCTCATTCAACTTTGTTTTATAAATCCATTTAACACCTATGGGGTTTTTATTTGTTGGTAGATCAACCAAATCCCAAGTTTTATTTCTTTCAATAGCATCAACTTCATTATTCATTGCATCTACCCATTCCTTTTTCTTTATAGCTTCTTCAAAAAAAGTAGGTTGAATTGAGAAAAATGAAAAATGTGCTATATTATCATTATCATCTTGTGCATAAATATCACTCAAAATTTTCATTTTTTGATTTATAACAAAATAAAAATCACTATTAGGTGATGAACTGCTTTCTTCTTGAACTTGCAATCTTGAAGTACTTGCTGTAGATTCTTGATGTTCATCTAACACAACAAAAGGATTATGATAAGTACCATTTTCCATTTCATTCCATGATTTGTATTCCATAAAATTAACACCTCTACTTATGGAAAACTTCTTACTAATAAGATTATACAATCTATATGCTTTATAGTTTTCACTATATCCTATAAAAATGTATTTCTCACTCTTATCATCAAGCTTCTTTCTTAATTTTTTTGGGACATGAGGGAAAATAATACAAACAAAAACTCAAAAATGTGAAATAATTACCTTTCTTCCACTCCATCTTCTTCAGGTACCTTACCTTGAACACGACAAGTTGGTAATCTATTTAGTATGTATACAAAACATACAACTACTTCAACCTAAAAGTATTTAGACAAATTTCTTGCTATAAACAAACTCTTAGCCATGTTTATGATGGTTTGATTCTTTGTTTCTGCCACTTTGTACTACTGTGGATTATGTTTGGTTGTTTGTTTCTTAATGCCATGATGTTTACAAAAATAAAATAAAAAATTCTTTGGAATCATACTCACCTCTTCCATTTGATCTCAAAACTTCGATAAATTTTCCACTTTGTTTCTCAACTCCAACCATGAACTCCTTGTACCTAGAAAAAGTATCATATTTGTATTTGATAAAATAAACCCAATCTTTCCTACTAAAGTCATAAATAAATGTTAGAAAATATAAACTTCCATCAATTGATTTTGTTTGCATAGGACCATACAAATATATATGAACTAACTCTAATTGCTCCTTGGCCATGTAACAAGTTGTTGGAAAACTATCTCGCTTATGTTTGCCCATTACACAACTTGCACAAGGAGAGATTTATTCAACCAAAATAGGAAAACCTTTTACCACAGATTTCCTTTGCAATAAAATCATACTTTTAAGACGTAAATGACCATATCGTAAATTCCACAACTCAATTTTGTTTATTGTTGAAAAATTTTGTGCATAGAACTTCCCACTTCTCATTTCTAATGGATACTTGTCATATGAATCTTTGCAACCAGAGTTTTATTTTGATAAAATTTTGTGCAAGTAGTGTTGTGAAACTTAACATCATAGCCATGTGAATCTAACTGACCAACACTTAACAAACTATGCTTGAGATTGGGTACATAGTAAACATCATAAATATTCTTCACCTCATTTTTTTTTGTTAGTACTAGCACAACACCTTTTCCTAAAGCTTGTACTTGATGATTATCACCCAAACCAATAATAGAAGAAAAAGATGTATCAAGCTTAGAAAAGAAATAATTGTGACCAATCATATGATTACTACGCCCGCTATCAACCAACAAGATATTCTTGTTAGGAATTTTCTTAGTGATTTGACATGAAAAAAAATAAAGTATCATATGTCTCACATTCAATATTAGAGACATTAGCTTTATATATACTTCAAACGTATTGCAACTTTCGACCTTTAGATTTGAAATGGTCTTTATTTTTACAATAGTGACATTAAATGTTTGACTTGTTTGTCCACTTACTATTAGAGAAATTTGAGTAAAAAATGGGCCTAAAAACAAAAATGTACAACCAAAATACAAATTATAAGAACCAATAGGATTCAAGATGATGATGTCAACCATGGGGGATGATTAACCATTTTTGGAGTAAAAAAGTTATATGTATATGTATATGTATATGTATATGTATATGTATATGTATACATATATATACATATATATACATATATATATATATATATATATATATATATATATATATATATATATATATATATATATATATATATATATATATATATATATATATATATATATATATATATATATATATATATATATA
The DNA here is from genome assembly GCA_034641835.2 of Pinus albicaulis. Taxonomy (NCBI): domain Eukaryota; kingdom Viridiplantae; phylum Streptophyta; class Pinopsida; order Pinales; family Pinaceae; genus Pinus; species Pinus albicaulis. Next base: position 743,439,228 of record CM076579.1, read on the forward strand.
TATATATATATATATATATATATATATATATATATATATATATATATATATATATATATATATATATATATATATATATATTCAACTTATTTCCCCACAATTTTACCCAAATTTCGAACAGGAGCATTCGTTGGATGCAGAATTTAATTCTTCATCCAAGGAGTACCCATGTTGGATACTTTCCATGGACCCTTCTACACGAAAATTGAGAAATACTTGAAAAACATGATTGCAATCACATTTTTTCATGTATTTCTTATTTTTCCTGTAGCAGGGTCCATCAAAAGTGTGCAACATAGTTACTTCCTGGATGAGAAATTAAATTATGCATCCAATTAGTGCTCCCACTCAAAATTGGATTAAAACCATATGGAGATAAGTTGAAAATACAAGTTGAAAAATAGCTTTTTCTTCTTTCCCTCTAAAATTTTATGATGTAATATAATCTTATTTTATTATTTCCACTATTATTTTATAATATTCCTTAGGAGGCCCATTTTAGACCTCAAAATTTCTCTAATGGGCCACGTTCAAGTTGAGGATGTCATGAATATGCTACCTATGATTTATCCTTTGTTTGATATTTCTCTCTACCTTTTTCTTTTATGCCACGAAAATATATACCTCCACCTTTTTCTATATAAACTTTAGACTTGAAAGCATGTTCTAAAGTACCAACATCTAAATTAATTCTTGCTCCAACAAAATAATGAACCTATTAATTCTTCCATAGAAAATTTTGTTAAATACTTGGACTCAAGAATAACAGCCACTGTCATTTCAAATTTATTTGGAAAACTTCTAAGAACTATTTCAACAACCCTTTGATCTTCTAACATTTCACCATTAATTTGAAGCATTTTTACAACATCCATAACTCTATTCATAAATTGGTCAATAGTTTCTTGTTCATTCATCTCGAGGGTTTCAAACTGAGTTCTCAGGGTTTGTAATTTCATAAATTTCACCTTTTCATTACCTTGATAAATCATTTTAATAATATCCCAAGCTTCTTTAGCATTCTTTGCACCAGTTATTTTAGGAGAAATAGAATCATCTAAAGAATTCAAAATGCAATATATAGTTTTTCCTTCTTTTGGTTTGTGTTCCTCTAATTGTTTTCTTTGAGCACCAAACATAGAAACAATAAAATGTGCATCAAGTTATGTGAACCTTGATTCAACATAATCCAAACAACCTAGACCTTTCAAATAAGCTTTCATTTTTAAACTCCAAAATTCATAATTGGTTTCATTAAACAACAGTGTTGGAATTGAAAACTGACTTGAGGATGACATTCTTCAAATAAAAAATCAATAAAATAATCAAAGAAAAATATATAAAGATTCTCTGATAAAAAAACCACTCTTATGATGACTCTCCTTTAGATATCTAATTTTGGTTCTAGTTCTGCAACTTAATCCTAAACTATCACCCGCACAAGGGTTATTTTCTCAACAACACTAGTGATCTATTGATAGACACAACCTAGTTTCTTAGTTTGTGACACGTATTGCACTGTTAATTTTTTTAGTCACTACAACCAATCACTAGCAAGACATGTGACTTCAAAAAAATAAACAACCTCAACATATGAGCTCAATGTAGCAACACTTCGCCAGGTCAAAGTGATAGCAAATTTGTACTGGATTTAATAAAGAAATTTTGACACGAATGAAAACCTTATCAATAAAGAAATTTTTACATGAACCAACACCTTGATGAACTGGCTAAATGTGAAGATTAGACTTGCCACCACCGATCCTTCCCACCAAACTAGAATAACAAATGTCCAAACTCATACTGAATATGTCCTATATTTTATATGGTCAGTCGCTCTCACAGACACAAACCCTCACAGCATGCAACAATCATAAAGGGTTTAATTTTAAATCCCAATTAAAACCAAGCTATGATACCATGAAAAGTATGGACAAAGAAAAAAAAGGAATGAATAATGATACCAACTCACTCAAATTATTTAATTAGAGATAAATATATACTTGTGTTTGATAGTTGCAAATTCACAGATCGACTAACCATCACAACCAAATCAATAATAGGAAACAACCAATCATCTACGTAATCATCTAAGTAAACTCGATATTAATTTCTAACTTGGTCTTAGTTTATTAGTTTCAGTGAGATTTTTATTTGCATGAATTTTTTTAAGGCTATGGCCAAGCGATAAATCGTGAATCAAGATGTGACAAATCCATAGCAAGGTGGTATTGTTCTCTTATTTTGGCGTGGATCAGATCGGATCAGCCGAAAGAAGCAACACAATTCTGGTTGGTTATTTTGAAACATTGGGATATGCTTGTGTTCATCACAGTTGCTCATCTAATTTTGGTGGTTATTGGTGGGGGTTAAAGATATTAAAAAAATTACCTTGTTATACCATCAAGATCAAATTATGGTGTGTTGGATTTTGTGAATCGAAGGTTATGTCCAATTATCTGAAGAGATGAGCATTATGTTTTGAGAAGAGTACTTGGAATTATGGGATGCATTTGATCCCACACAATAACATCAAATGTGCTTGCCTAAGATACAAGGTTATGACTATTTTATTTTTGCAGATAAGGAGTCTTTGGCAGTTTGCATTGAATTTCTGGGGAGGTGATAGTACTTTTCATCGAAATGTATAATATTTTCATAGAAAAAAAAATATATATATATATATATATATATATATTGTCCAAGTTGAGTGCCTTATTTTCTTTGGGCGCCTCTCCCAATGTCGTATCTGGGAACTCAACTTTGAAAAAATACTAAGCTTTGGATGAATCTATGAAATCTATTTTTATGTTGTCTCAATAGACTATCACAATCTCAATAATTTGTCTATGTATTCTTGTCGAGGATCTTATCATGACTTTATCATGTTCCTAAATAATATAGGATAAATCTTGATGCAAGGCAATAATGGGCATACTTATTGGTTATTGTTCTTATTATAAATATAATAAAAGTATAATCTAATGAATAAAAAATTCTTTGAAAGTAGAGATGTCATATTTCATGAATATACGTACAAGATTCTAAAATAGGTAGAGCACAATGTCTAGAAACTACCTAAATAAATAAATGTTCTAGATTGTGTGAATTCTGAGGTCATAGTCTAGAACTCGCTATTTTCCAATGTGAGTGAGTTGTAGTTGAATAGGAGTCTTTTACCTCCATGTTGTTATGTTTATCGATTTTATCATTCCCATTGCTATATAATGGGACTCTATAATGTATTCATGGGTGTGGGTGTGGGTGATGAGTTTCCTAAGGCAGAGGATGGAATTTTATAGTCACCCATTGATACAACTAATGGCAATCTAGGTATATGCCTACAATTCTGATAGGGTAACAAATATTCTAACAAAATGGAGTTGTCACCAAAGAGGAGGGTCCAGAAGTCCTGTAGACCTTGAATGTACAAGAGGAAGATTGCAAGGAAAATGATAATATTGAATATCGTGAAAATTTTACCTTCTGTGAAATGGACATTAACTATGTCAACTTCCAGTGTTTCTCAGAGTCCAAATAAAGTTTTGAAAGGGATGATAAGCAAACAAAAATGCAGAGTCATATTATATGTCAATTATGTAAATTTAGGCATTGTAAACAAAAGTATGGTCTGGAAGATATGATAGGAAAAATGCCACCAATTGATGGTAAAAAATTTAAACAACAGTAGGTGAATTATTTATGCAGAGTAATAAAAGTTAATTATTGGTTTTAAACATGTAATTTAACAATTTAACAAAACAATTTAACAAAAACAAATATTCATACATATAAATTCAATTTTTGAACAACAGAATAATAGACTTTAATTGTATTTTTTTTTTCGAATTGCATAGTTGATTCTGATTTTTTTCTGTCAAAAATTAAAAGTGGAAGAACAATGTGGCTTGGCATGGCACTGACTTACTTGGATCTGATATGAGGAGACGAGGTCAAGCACGTCGAGGACACAGAGAAGATGACAAGGAGACGAGGACGAATGCGTCAAACGAGCATGCCGAGGATACAAGCAGACGACGAGGAGACGAGGATGAGCACACCAAACGAGCACATCGAGGATGCAGAGCAAACCCCAGGAATCCTACAAAAACCTTGCAAACACTGCAAAAAATGAAATTAGCATAACAAGAAGAAAAACAAGCCAAAAACACATCTCCCAATGCTCTCCAACGGTCATGCAACACTACAAAAAATCAATCCAAAAACACACCTCCCAGCGCTCGCCAACGGTCACGCAACATAAAATTGTTGAAAATATTTTTGCAGTATGAGGGCCGCTATATTTATAAGAACAAAGTTCGGTCGAACTTTTAACGCCGGTCTTTCTACCTCTAGACAAAAATCTGGTTACTGTTTCCATCAACGTAAACGGCTGAATTAATTTCAAAAATTTTTCCGAACTTTTGGGAGAGTGAAATTTTCAGGCGCGTTTCTCACGAAAGTGTAACCCATCATCATACATTCACCCAGTTATCTATAATTTCAAATATATACCTTATGGAAGTTAGGGCTTTTGAATGGTCCTAAAATAAATTTAAAACAAGCATTTTTGGAATTTTTGCTAGAGTAAATAATCCTAAAATCAATTTCAAATGAGTGATGTTTCCATTTTCACTACAACTTTATTTCGATGAAGCTTTAGGCCATAAAGTTTTGAGAAGATTAAGGACATATCTCAAAGTTCAACTAATGAAATGTTAATAATTTGGCTCTCTATACTTTCAAATATATACCCTATTGAAATTAGGGTTTCTGAATTTCATTATTAAATGATACAAAATTACACTTTGTCTATGCATTTTGCCAAATGCATTTAGATATAAAGATAAATAGTCCAAAAGAGACAAACAATCTACCTATGATGCTTCATTACATGGAATTAAAAGAGTCAAAACATCTGCTACCTTGTGAATATCCTCAAATCAATCTCGAACAAGTGATCTTAGAATGTTTGTTGTAACTTTATCCTAGAGAAGTTTCATTTTGTGAAAACTTTGGGGATTTGAGGAGACATACATAGGGGCCTCATGTAAAAAAATTAGAATCATATTTGAAAATTTTGACATGCGACACAATATACAAATTTGCTCTAGAAAAGAGGCCAAAAATCAACAAGTTTTTAGAAAATTTACCATAACATTCACTTGGCTCGTCAAATTTTTGTCACACTATGGAATTGCAAAGAAAACATATCATAATACTACAGGTAGAAATTTTAGATTAAGAAGGGCTCAAATTTTATAACTGTATCAGGAAAAAAGTTAATCACCAACATATCTATTATTGTTGATTCAAAATTTGTCAAAAAGAGGGAAAAGAAGAGCATTATTATTCACACAGATGGCTCCTAAGTATGCCTCAAAAATTACTTCACTACATAAACCTCCATAAGACTCATTAATGGTTCATGAAGAAATAAAGGATATCTTTAATTCTATCTAATTAAAATGTAAAATTATGATTCTCTATAGTTTCAAAGACATGCCTTACATGAATTAGGGTCTATGAGTAGTCCTAAAATCAATTTCAAATTAGTGAGCTTGGAATGTTTGTTACACCTTTCTGCTAGAGAAATTTTAGATTTTGATTATTGTAGGGATCTAAGGATACATATTGAGGTGCATCATATAAGAAATTTAGAATCATATTTGAAAATTTTGACATGTGGCACATTGTAAAAAATTTCTATTGGGAAGAAGCCAAAAATCATCAAGTTTTGGAAAAGTTACTATAACTTTCATTTGGCACATCAAATTTTGGTCACACCTGTGGAATTGCAAAGAAGACATATAAGAGTACTGCATGTAGAAATTTTCGATTTAGAATGACTCAAATTTCAAAGATATAACATGAAAAAGGTTAACCATCCATAGATATGCATTTTTTTATTCAAAATTTTTGATAAAGAGGAAAAGGAGGAGCATTATTATTTACATACATGGATCCTAAGGGTGCTTCAAAATTTACTTTGCTACTTAAACCTTCAAGAAATCTTGTCCATGACTCATGAAGAAATATAATATATTAGGTACCGAGTATTTCAGTAGGAAATTTAGTTGTTATACATGCAAATATCAATAAAACATATGGAAACATTTCTCACCACCGAGACTTACGAAAAAAGATATGGAGATCTCATAGAATCATGAAAATAAGGAGAGAAATTGTTTTGAAACTTAATCACATATGGGGAGTATTTATCATGATTGGAGAGCACAATTATTGAATCACTAGAACCATAGTAATGATTTTTCAATCTAAGATCCACATCTTCAGAGATTCAAGTTAGCAACAAGGAAATACTCTATTTTTAATACTAATATGTGTCAGATCAATGGTAACAATCCTATACATCATGGATATTATAGATTATGACATGCTTTAATCTACACTAAGTGATAATATTACAAAAGGTGTGTGTGTGTGTGTGTGTGTTTAGAATAAGATCAATTGGTATGGAATCAATGGCTTTGTGAAAGGAAAAAGGATTCTATTTTGTCTTCGTCCATTTTTACAAAGGAAATGATACCAAATTATGGGGATATCAAGAGAAACATATTCTTCAGTCATTTTATATATTTTCAACAAATAGGTACAATTACAAAAACCATTCAACAATTCTAGTTGAGTCTCAAGGTAAAAAACATTCCATAGGACAAATTGTTAGACCTCTTTATGTAAAATTTAATGGAGAGCATCCAAAATGATGTGCATGTATTTGAACCTAAATCCCTAATGCATGCTTTCAATCTATAAAGGAAAGTTAAAATCAAAAACATGGCTAGTAGAAGAGCGGTCACTAACAAATATAGGGAGTATATTGCTTCCTCTCATAACTTCACTCAACCCAACAAGGCTAGCACCTCAACAAATGGATGAAAGAAGAGAAATCGGACTATGTTTTAATTGTAACACCAAGTACAATAAGGGCATAAATAAGGAGAAAATAATTCTACATAAACCATGAAGAGGAAGAAAATCAAGAATTGGAGCCATCATAAGATCTAGAGATAGAAGAGACTACTCCAACAATATCTTGTTATGTATTCATCAACGTCAATACTCCAAAAACCCTCAAGATAGAAGCATATATCAAAAAGAAAAATGGTATCAATGTTGATTGAATGGGTATCACCCATAACTTCATCAGTACAAATTGGAAAAACTTCACAATTACTTTGTATTTCCAGCTCGAGAATTTCAAGTAATAATTGTAGATGGAGGTATCATAAATTGTTTAGGAAAGTGCCATGGTATTAATTTGAATATGGGGTATGATTTATTGGATATCCCATGATTGAAATCCAAATGGGCAGCGTTAATGTTGTATTAAGGTTCCAGCTGTTACAATCATTGGGAATAGTGGCCCTTAATTTTCAAGATCTTTTCATGAGATTTTCCTCATAAGACAGGGAAATTTATCTTAGAGGTATCCAATGGAAACCCTCTAAAGCGATAAACTCTAATAGCATGACAAGAGTACTAAAGAAGGGACACCATGGTAAAATTGCACAATTGTGCTCATTAGATGTTTAAAAATCTATATCATTTGCTCCAATGGATCTCTGTAAATTTATGAGTAATCATTCTAAGGTGTTTGGAGATATGCCTAAATGGATTCCACCCGATCGAGATCATGACCATGCTATTCATTTGCAACCTAGAAATGTCCCACCTAATATTAGGCCTTACGGGTATTCATATGCATGGAAGAGTAAAATTGAGCATCTTATTTAAGAAATGTTAGAGGTTGACATCATTCAACATAGCCAAAGTGTCTTATCTTCACCAATGATGAAAATTACAAAAAAATTTGGTTCATGGCATATGTGTCCACATAAATTAGCACCGAGGTATTATGATCCCTATTAGGTGTTGCAATGGATTAGAAGCATGGCTTACAAATTAGTGTTGCCTCCATCTTCATGTGTACATCTAGTATTCCATATTTGTTTCTTAAAGAAGTTAATGGATGGAAAGGTTCTAGTCCAAACTACTTTACTAGAGATTAATGAAGAATGGGAAATCATATTGAAATAGAAGCAAGCGTTGAAATAACGATTAAGTAGTTGAGAAATCGAGCAATATTAAGTATCTCATCAAATGGAAGACACTGCCACTAGAAGATGTGACATGCCAAGATGAGTTATCCACGCAAAAATATCCAAAATTAGTCAAGTGTTTAGGGAAACTTTTGTTTGAGGGGGGGGGAGCATGCTAATCCCTAGACAAACCCATGTTAACTCTAAAACCCCTTATTAAATCCATGCTAATCCCTAGATTTTAATTTATTGCATTCCTTTTATTACATTATTATGTTGACCATAACCTTTGTCATTGTAAAATTTGATTATAATTATACACTTTGTCTTATATATATATATATATATATATATATATATATATATATATATATATATATATATATATAATTCATTGAATTCTTGGTATTTTTAAGGCATTATATTCATAACAAAATTAATAGAGCTAATCATATATGCATTCAAAATTAACTAGTCATTTTTTTTTAATTTAGTAATTATTTAAAACAATTTACCCAATATTAATTTGATCATTAGTTTTAATTATTTAATTAAATTTTATAAAAATATAAAATAAAATAAGAAAATTAGATGAAAATATAATATTATTTTCCATTAAAAATATACAGATTTATAAAGTTAAGATTAAAAAAATTTATTATAATATTATATTATGTTTTTGTTTTTTTTTAATAAATTATAAATATATTATCCAAATTATATTGATTTTTATGAGTTAAATACTATAATTATTTTGAAAATGAAATTTAATTTTTGAACAGGTTGTAGATTGGAAAATAAATTATTTTTTAGAATTATATATTTCTATTTCCGATTCTTTGTGTGAGTATGTTTATATTTTTGGGATAGTTATTTTGTTTTCAAAATTTACAACAATAATAAAGATACAATTTTAATGTTCTATTATTTTTATTTTTTATATAATTTATTTTTAAAATATATTAATATTTTTTGAATTTTATTATAATAATTTGGTAAGTCTTCATATAACAATTTTAAGTTTTTTTGTTGAAATAAATAATATTCATAACATGAAAAGTATCATTTTCACCTACCAAAAAAATGAAAATTAATATCTCAAGTCTCTTTCTTTTTAATTTTAAAATATTTTAATAAAACTAAAAAAAAATAGGATAAGCTTTTCTTGAAGTAGTTCATGATTATATGTTTTTTTGGATTATTAGACTTTCTTTTAAAATTGGGAAACCATTATTGGTTTGAAACTTCACTAATTCAAAGACTAGTGAGAATTGTGTAGCCTTAAATGACTATAGATTATATTTTCTCAATTTATAAGTTAATATCCATTTACAAACAAACTAATTAACAAACAAAAATATTTATTCAGTTTTATATTATACTTTTAATATATATTAAATATAATAACCATAATATTATTATTTATTCAATTTAAGAATTATAGATTTAGTTTTTATTAAATTTAATAAAAATATATTTAAAATATAATTTGTATCTAATTGGAATAAGAAAAAATCAATTTATTATAATAATTGAATTTGAATTATATTATCAAAATTATTAATTAAATTTTCATACTGAAAAAATTGATAATAATTAAATTGTTAAATTAATAATAAGATAATTATTTAAGTATTGAGAGATTTTAGCATTGCATTATATTAGATGTCATTTTTTTTATTCTAATGTGTCATGAAAAATAATCATAACTATAAATAGTCATAAAAAACATCATTATTATAAATATAAATTTATTTATTTATTTTATCAAAAACATAATTATTAACCCAATACAAATAATTTTAAATAATATTTTAAACCTAGATTTATCAATCACTCAAATTATAACAGAACTGCATTTATTTTGAAAAACAAAATTATATATATCTCAAATTATAATTAAAAAAAATCTTACTTATTCTCAATTCAAATAGGGAGAGAAAAGACACGCTATCCCTGCCTGAAGTGTATAAAAAATGAGGGAGAAAGGTACACTTTTCCCTTATAGATCCTAAAAAACGTACGTGGGAATAAATATATAAAACGGAGCATGACAACATCGACACACCATGAGGGCAATAACGGAGCGTTTAATAAATAAATGATAAGTTTAAATTTTCTTGGCTTTTGATCAACGAGTATCCTTTTAATTTACAAGTAACCCTTTTGGTTGTCAAATGAGGTTTTGAAGTTGGGAAAATTATTTGTTTTGGGTTAATATTTTTTATTTTTTAAAAGTAAAATCTGATTTTCACTTATTTTTTTTTAAATTCAAAAATTTTAATTCTCAAGTGTATGAATAAAACTTAAAATTATCTGAAAACATAAAAGAATAACTAATAATAAATAATAAATATTTAAAATTAATGTTTAGATTTTGTTTTCTTCTTATTTTACTTATTTTACTTAGTTGTGGCTGAAAATAGAAATTTGGATAATTGATAATTGTTTCTCTGAGTTTATAATGAATATTCATCATCTATCTAATTCCAACTCCCTACTTAACATCCAATTCACTCCCCGATCACTGGTAGATGCCATCACTTCCGCCAAAAGCATGATATTCAAAGATACCAAAAAGGAGGTCGGGAAAAGGTAGGAGGAGACATTGCTGGAAACCGATTGGGTTGTTACCCATGTCATGTATGTGAAACAGCCTGCCATAGGTGCATTAAATGCTCTATGGAAAGCTGGTTATTGCTTGCCCTATTTATGTATGTATAGTTGGGATCATAAAATTTGTTAAATATGTAACGAAAAATTCAGAGATCATAAAGGACACAGTGTCCATGTGTATGGTGTTTATTTGTCTATCACGTACGGACTCCTCTTCAAACAAGTGAATTTTAGCATAGTAAAAACATACTAACCAAAACTTTAGAAATTTAACAAAACTCTATATGAACATAACATTTCTTTAAATCAAAGTACTTAAAACATTAATAGAATGTTCATAAAAATAAATAAATCTAGAACTTTAATTAAGAGACTCTTTTAAATCATGGAAAAGCTTTTTGATATTGAAAACCTTCTGAAAAATAGGTAAACTATTAACCATCTCGAACATTATGTTTTTTCCTTACACCTAAATCCCTATGTTTTTTACTTACACCTAAATCCTTACAGTACACCTTCTCATGTATGGTATTTAGTGGTTATATTGTAGTTAATTTTGTTATCCATTTTTAATATAAATATAACAATATAATTATGATCCGAATTTTTGAAATAATAATAGATTTTATTACTTTTAGAAAAAGTAAGAAAAATAGGTTTAAATTTTTTATTAAAATTTATAAATAGGTTTAAATTTTTTATTAAAATTTAAATTAATTTATATATTTTATATTTATTATCATAATAATAAATTATAATAATTTAAAAATATTGTAAATTAAAAATATTTAAAATTTTACTAAAAATTACATTTTTTTATTTTAAAAATAAAATAAAGTATTCTCTCACGCAACCCTGTTGAAAAATAAGAATATACCTAGCCCCATTCCTGAAAACCCCTGTTCTACATCATCACCCCAGGTTTTCTTCATCCCTATCCTTCAAGTCTTCATTCATCCAATAACCCAAACCGCCATCGAAACCCCAGGTCGCCCGCAGATTCAAAGTCTGTCTTTAAGAAAATTATTAAAAAAGCAAAAAGATAAAATCAACTTTAATTATTTAGAAAATTTTACATATTTTATATATATATATATATATAAATTACAACTTTTACCAAAAAAAATATAAATAAAAATCACATTAAATTAGAGTGTTTTAAGGAAATATTTACCATGAATACTATTTTATCCACATTTATGGTACAATTCACTGCACATGAAATTTTCTAGCAGAATGAGCTAATTTTCATTATATTTTTATTGTTATTTTTACTTTAATTTAACTCTATTTAAACTAAGCCTTTATTCAAATCTGAGACAGTTTATATCTTTCAAATTTCAATAATTAAACTAAGTAGCACAGTTTATAGCTTTCAAATTTCAATAATTAAACTAAGCAGGAGGAATGCTAGCTATGCGGCCTTGTTGTAATGTCGCTTTAAAGTGAAGAAATAAATTAAAAAATAATAATAATATATGATATTAATTTAATTAAATAATATTAAATAATAATTTGATTTAATTTAATTTATTATAGTGTAATTTTGTTTTTATTAATAAAATTATAAATAGTTTTCCTAAAAAATAGCAATGTATCTATCATATTGATGATGATGATGATGATGGTTAACGTTCACTAAGACCAATCTTTGGTCTATCGGACCTAAAGAAACGAATTATTTAGTTTGATTTAAGATTTTATTCTTATGCTCAAAAAGCTTGGAGAGAAGCCTCCCGAGCTCACTATAGTTTTGACATCTTAAAAGGCTAGCAAGGTCGGTATTGCAACAAAGATTATGAAATTGAGATCTAATGTGGTAGTATGAGGGGCACTCTAAGAGGAAGTGATTTTCATCATCAATGTTCATATTGTCACAAAGATGGCATATCATTTCCATCCATGGTGTTTTAGGAACTATCCAACGATCTATTTCACTATGGAGCTCATGAGAGTTCGTTCTAATCTTGGCTATATTAATTTTCTTCTTTGAGCTAGTTAAAAGAGAGAGATATTTTTGATCTTCTAGGGTGGGGTTGATGACCTCCTTATAATATCCTAATTTTCTTTTAGCTGCTAGATCTTTCTCACACCACATTTTTTCTTTGAACTTAGATGTAACAATATTTTTAATGTTATTAATGTTTTGCAATGCAACATTCTCGTCGATCTCCCAATGGTTTAACCAAGCCCTGGTGTCTTTATACCAACCTCATTTGGTATAAATAATAATGATTTATATTAATAATTATGATATTGTGAGATATGTGTGTGTGTTTTCCACTATTACACCAAATACAATTATTTCATGAATGTCACCGGGCAATTACAACATGTCTCCTAAGACTCGAATTTAAGCAATTAGGGAAATAAATTGTTCACCAAATCACTGGAGCTAGAACATATAACTAGTAAACAAATAAAACTTAACAAATTTAATTAATAAAAATATAATTAAAAATAATAATTATTTATACATACAGAGATGTGTGATATATATATATATATAGAGAGAGAGAGAGAGAATCTGCCATTAGAATCAGCAGTGTATCAAACCCTAGGTGTCATCGCCACTCCATCTCCCTTTAGGTACAATCATCCTCTCTTTCCACGGTAGAAAATTGCATCTATCCATAATCCTTTTTAATCCCAATAATAATAATATTATTGTATACGTCATGTTATTTTATTTTATTTCATTTTATTTTATTTTATTACATAATATTATATAGTAAAATCGCCTTCCAAATTTTCGAACATCCAAAGCTATGAAGTGTATATTTTGGTCTACTCATTAGCCATCAACATCAATAGAGGGCGCAAAATAAATATTAAATTTCAAATTTCAAATTTGCAAGTATGCGTTTTATGGATGACTATGGGATGGACGTTTTATGGATGACCATGGGATAGACATACCACAGATAGCAGCATGATACATGTGTTTTGGATGGACCAAAAACAGAGATATACTTTACCGGAGAGTGGAAAGGATGTCAAAATGGTTACGCTCACAGAGAAAATATCATATGTCAGATATCAGAAGCAGTTATTGGTATATTAAATATCCTATAGCCTTGCAAATAAGGCTTTCCCACACTCATGGTGTGTCGATGTTGTCCTGCTTCCTTTTATATATTTATATTACGATAGCTTGTCTTTTCCCATGCTTTTTAGGATCTATAAGGGAAAAATGTACTCTTTCTCATTTTTTATACACTTCAAGCTGGGATAGCATGTATTTTCTCTCCCTTTTAATATTTTAATTGAGAATAAGAAAGATTTTTTTAATTACAATTTGAGATATATATAATAAAAAATAAAATAAATAAATAAATAAAATCACTTATGTTATAATTTGAGTGAGTGATAATTTTAGGTTTAAAATATTATTTAAAATTATTGGTATTAGTTTAATAATTATGTTTTTGATATAAAAAATGATAATTAACTTATATTTATAATAATGAATACTTCTCATGACTATTTATAGTTATGACTACCTCTCATGAAAATGGTCATAGATGAATGAATTTTTTTTTGTAAGCTTAGTAGTTCCTTTCCATTTTCTATTAATATAAAAACTGGGCAACATAGATACAAAATTAGACCTCAACCTGCCCGAAGGAAACCAGGTCAGTTGGCCATCTAAGTGCATTGTATGCCATCCAAAACATAAACTTCCTTAATAGCCTACACAGAGTCTTAAAGTAGCTAATATCAAAGTTGGCTAATAATATCATTTACAAAAAATAAAACTAGCCGCTAAAAAAAGAAGTTATGTTATCACTATTCATCATCTGACTCCACCGGGGCAGGATCTTTGACACTGGATCCTGGTATTTCAACCTGCTGCATGGTTTTTATTTGTTTCTCCATTCTTCCAAGTCTAGCATACTGATGCAATTGACGGAGGTTGATTTCCTGAATGTTTCTATTCATATCTGCCAAAGTGGAACTTAACTTTGATTCTCCTATTTCCTCAATTGACATTACAGCTTTTGCCAGCAAGCATTTTAGCAACCAATATGTTCTAATTGAGTGCTGGAATAGAGAGATTATCCCACGAGTATGCCCTGGATCTTCAATTATATTTTTCAGGTCTTCCAATGTCGAGTCATCCTCTTCTGCCATTTTATTGATCACTTTTGTTTCCCATCCATAAATACGAGATTTTACTGAACAAGGAATGTCTTATGCAAAGGTTTAAATAAGGGGATCCATGAGCTCTTTTGTTGACTTTCGACCTGTCTTTGTTGGTGGGGGTGAGATAGGGTCTTTTCCTTTAGCCCCTTTAGGCTTTCTACCTTTGGTTTTCTTAACCATCTTAGCAGAGTCGATACCAAATACTCTTGGAGCATCCAAACGATAGAAAATTCAAAGACAAATACATATCAGGTAACTAGAAATACAGTAATTTAGTAAATCATGGGAGGGAGAGTAGACAGGCGCACCCTTCCCCTTAACCATTCTACTTCCAGTAGCAATAGTCCTAACTCAGAGCAGACGCATTGGAACGAAACAGATAAACCCAATTCTACAAACCCACAACATTGGGAACTCCCATGTATAAAACCCACTGACTACTCTATTTGGCCTCCTATGATCATACTCAGAGCCCTCAGCAACCCAGAGTCGAAGCATATAATAAAAATAAAGAAACCCAGGCCCATACGAAAAGCAACGCAATCCAACGTTACCCAGAGCCCAAATTCTACAAACCCACAAAGCTAGTAAATCTCTAGAATATAAACAGTTGACGGCCCTATTCGACTGACAAATAACATGTACAAATCCCTCTTGAAGAGATGCTACTCTACCCACCCAACCAGTCTTATATTTAACCTGCATGATTACACAATTCTGAGCAAACTCACAGATAGTTTCAACAAGACTCTTAACACAAAGAAGATAAGAACTATCAGAAGATAAAATCCCTGACCTTAGATAACACTGGAAATTACAGACTTCCCAGAAATTAACAAAAATTTTATACAGAAAGTCCAAAAACACCAAAATTTTAATCTGCATGCTTCGAAATTCCGAGACCAACTTCATTTGCACAGATAGGTGGAAGTATAATACATACCAAGCTACCCGCAGAGGCCACCAGCGTCGACAACAATGGCTTCCCAGGGACGCGCAGGAGGAACCAGATTTGCAGCAAAACCAAATTATGAAAAAGCTTGCCATACCATCATTCTTAACTCGCCTCGGGACATTCCTCCGTCCCTTACCCCAATGTACGTCTAACAACCTTGCTAGATTTTCCAGTTGTTTACCATATGTTTTAAATGACATACTTATTAACTCACTTGGGAATGGTCCTATCCATTACCCTGTTGGCTATCCTCTGCCCCATTTTGCGTGCTTTGGCCACGTTGTTGTCCAGCCTCACCACGTGACACTATCCTTTCGCCACCATGGCCTCTTGGCCCCCTCGTCACCGTGAGCCACCCCGATCGGGGGTTATTATGGTTCCGACATGCATGATTACCATCTTGTTGCACTATATCTCGGAGGTCATTCAATTCGAGTTCCGTTTCCTGCCTCCATGGGCGATCTAAGAGCTGATCAACATTATTGCAGGCCCAATTTACCAAGCAATCCGTCGCTTTATTGCCTGCTCTTCTAACATGATAAGCAACATTATATTCAATTACTCCCATTATATAAATGACTTACTTAATATACTTGAATCCCAAAAAAATGATATATAATATAATGCACCATCAAAACCACTAAATACTTAAATAATTATCTTATTATTAATTTAACAATTTAATTATTATCAATTTTCTTACTATAAAAATTTAATTAATAATTTTGATAGTATAATTCAAATTTAATACTTATAATAAGTTGATTTTTTCTTATTTTAATTAGATAAAAATTATATATTAAATAATTTTTTATTAAATTTAATACAAACTAAATGTATAATTATTAAATTAATTAAATAATAATATCATAGTTACTATATTTTATATTAAAAGTATAATATAAAGCTAAATAAATAAATAAAAAGGGGTGGTTTATTAGTTTGTTTGTAAATGGGTATTAACTTATAAATTGAGAAACGGTCATTTAAGGCTACACAACTCTCACTTGTCTTTGAATTCATGTCACTAAGTTTCAAATCAATAATGGTTTCACCAATTTTAAAAAAAAGTCTAATCATCTTCTAAAAAAAGAAAATATATAATTATGAATTATTGGAAGGAAAGCTTATTTTTAAATTTTAATTTTTTCTAAAATATTTTAAGATTAAAGAGAAGGGAACTTGAAATATTAATTTTTAAATATTTTTGAAAATGTGAATATGGTATTTTTCACATTATGATTATTATTTATTTCAACAACAATACTCAAAATTGGTATATCAAAACTTATCACATTATTAATATTGGTTTTCAATTTTTTTTGAGTAGGTAAAGATGATACTTTTCACATTATGGATATTATTTATTTTAACAACAAAACTCAAAATTGTTATATCAAAAATTATTATAAAAAAATTAGAAAAAATATTAATATATTTTTAAAATAAATTATATAAAAAATAAAAACAATAGAAGAGTCAAACCATAACATTATCATTATTGTAAATTTTAAAAACAAAATAACTATCCCAAAAATATAAACATACTCAGACAACTTTCACTAAATCTACTTTTACTAAATCTTAAAATAAATGGAAAAATAAATTTATAATTCTAAAAAATAAATTATTTTCCAATCTACAACATATTCAAAAATTAAATCTTATTTTCAAAATATTTATAATATTTAACCCATAAAAATTAATATAAATTGGATAATACATTTATAATTTATTAAATTTTAAATAAATAAAAAACATAATATAATATTATAATAATTTCTTTTAATTGTAACTTTATAAATCTATATTTTTTAATGGAAATTAATATTATATTTTCATCTAATTTTCTTATTTTATTTTATATTTTTTAAATATAATTATATAACTAAAATTAATGATGAAATTAATATTGGGTAAATTGCTTTAAATAATTACTAAATTCAAAAAAATGATTCATTAATTGTGAATGCAGATACGATTAGCTTTATCTTTTCCTTTTTAGAAAACTTTAAATCAATTTTGTTATGAATATAATGCATTAAAAATACCAAGAAGTCAATGAATTCAATCCACTTCAAAAAAACTATTGTCAAAAACCCGACAAAACCATGCCACTAACAACAAGAGAACCAAATACCAACATGCATAAGCCATGCATGTTCAAACCAGCTAGGAAATCACACATACAATATGTTACCTGTAAGAACTCCTATTGAAGCTGCTAGATCGTGTTTTTCCTTGCTTGATCTTTGTTTTCCTTTCCTTTCCTTTCCTTTCCTTGTCCTTCCTTTGCTTGATTTCCTCTTTCTTGGCTCAATGTTGAAATGCTCCAAGAAAACTCTAAGTATCCAACAGTGAGAGAGAGAGAGAATAATGAGAAAGCTCCAAAACTGAACTTACAAAAGGTGAACTGACAAAAAGGTATCAATTGATCCTCATAAGCGTTTTTATCAATTAGGCCTCTATTTTCTTCATTTTCCATTATTTTTCTTCATTTTCGTCCTCACATGAAACATGTGACCTTTTACCTTCTTTTTCTCCTATTTTCCTTTATTTATATAAATAAGTGCCAAAAATACCTTTTTCCTCTTTAATGCCTTATACATTGCCTTTGCCAACTTCCCTTAGCCATAAACACATATCCAGTGATGTCCACTAGGATATATTTGCCCAATATTAAGCTTGGAATAAGTGTCCCTTAACCGTGGTCTTATTTTTCCTTTATTGAATTTTATTACATGAATCTTTTTCCCGAGTCTGTTACACCAAAAGTGCTCCTCTTGTCATTAATACAACCTGAAAAATCATTGTCTGTATAAACTATAATCTTATTGTCTATTCAATCTATGTACCACAAGCCATACCTGCAATGTACCTTAAAAATGTTTTTCCAACTTTTTATTCACAATTCTTAGGAGGTTCCACAAATCTAGAAATATAACTTGTTTCATAAGCGATATCAAGTGTAGTAGCAATAAGATACATAAGACTACCAACAAGTTTCTTCTACAAAGTGGAATTAACAAAAAAACCCACATAATATTTGCTTGACTTTGTACCAAGCTCAAAAGGAGTATCTATTGGTTTACTTTTGTTCATCTTAATTTTTTTAAACATAAGTCTCATACTTTTGTTGAATGATAAAGATACCATTATCTGACTATTCCACTTCCATGCCTAAGAAATGTTTCATTAATCCAATATATGTCATTTCAAATTCATTTTTTAATGTTGCTTTAAGCTCATCTAATTGCATATTCCCTATATAGATCATGTCATCAACATAAAGACATAATATAAGGAGAATACCTTGATGATATTTCGTGATATACAAATTTGGATCATGGTTGCTCCTTCTGAAACCAAGATTCAAAAAGTAATGATCAATTATACTAAACGAAGCTCTTGGGGCTTGCTTCAACCCATACAACACTTTATTCAACTTGCACACTTTATGGTATTGTCCTTTGACTTCGAATCCACGTGGTTTATGCACATACACTTCTTCATTCAATACTCCATTAAAGAATGCAAATTTTACATACATTTGGTAAATAGGCCACTTGTTTTATGTTGCAGTAACTAGTACAAATAAAACAATATATATTATTGCTATAAGTGAAAAAGTTTTACCATAATCTATGTGAGGTTTTTTTCAAAAACTTTGGAAACTAACCTTGCTTTATGTTTCTCAATCTCAACTTTCTCATTCAACTTTGTTTCATAAATCCATTTAACACCTATGGGATTTTGATTTGTTGGTAGATCAACCAAATCCCAAGTTTTATTTCTTTCAATAGCATCAACTTCATTATTCATTGCATCTACCCATTCCTTTTTCTTTACAGCTTCTTCAAAAAAAGTAGGTTGAATTGAGAAAAATGAAAAATGTGCTATATTATCATTATCATCTTGTGCATAAATATCACTCAAACTTTTCAGTTTTTGATTTATAACAAAATAAAAATCACTATTAGGTGATGAACTGCTTTCGTCTTGAACTTGCAATCTTGTAGTACTTGTTGTAGATTCTTGATGTTCATCTAACACAACAAAAGGATTATGATAAGTACCATTTTCCATTTCATTCCATGATTTGTATTCCATAAAATTAACATCTCTACTTATGGAAAACTTCTTAATAATAAGATTATACAATTTATATGCTTTATAGTTTTCATTATATCCTATAAAAATGTATTTATCACTCTTATCATCAAACTTCTTTCTTAGTTTTTCTGGAACATGAGGGAAAATAATACAACCAAAAACTCAAAAATGTGAAATAATTACCTTTCTTCCACTCCATCTTCTTCAGGTACCTTACCTTGAACACGACAAGTTGGTAATCTATTTATTATGTATACAAAACATACAATTGCTTCAACCTAAAAGTATTTAGACAAATTTCTTGGTATAAACAAACTCTTAGCCATGTTTATTATGGTTTGATTCTTTCTTTCTACCACTTTGTACTACTGTGGAGTATGTTTGGTTGTTTGTTTCTTAATGCCATGATGTTTACAAAAACAAAATAAAAAATTCTTTGGAATCATACTCACCTCTTCCATTTGATCTCAAAACTTCGATCAATTTTCCACTTTGTTTCTCAAATCCAACCATGAACTCCTTGTACCTAGAAGAAGTATCATATTTGTATTTGATAAAATAAACCCAATCTTTCCTACTAAAGTCATAAATAAATGTTAGAAAATAGAAACTTCCATCAATTGATTTTGTTTGCATAGGAGCATACAAATATACATGAACTAACTCTAATTGCTCCTTGGCCATGTAACAAGTTGCTGGAAAACTATCTCGCTTATGTTTGCCCATTGCACAACTTGCACAAGAAGAGATTTATTCAACCAAAATAGGAAAACCTTTTACCATATATTTCCTTTGCAATAAACTCATAATTTAAGAGGTAAATGATCATATCGTAAATTCCACAACTCAATTTTGTTTGTTGTTGAAAAATTTTGTGCATAGAACTTCCCACTTCTCATTTCTAATGGATACTTGTCATATGAATATTTGGAACCAGAGTTTTATTTTGATAAAATTTTGTGCAAGTAGTGTTGTGAAAATTAACATCATAGCCATGTGAATCTAGTTCTAGTCCTTTAGATATCTGATTCTAGTTCTAGTTCTGCAACTTAATCCTATACTATCACCTGCACAAGGGTTATTTTCTCAACAACACTAGTGATCTATTGATAGACACAACCTGGTTTCACAACGTGTCACAAACTAAGAAACCAAGTTGTGTCTATCAATAGATCACTAGTGTTGTTGAGCAAATAACCCTTGTGCAGGTGATAGTTTAGGATTAATTTTCAGTTGTCATCAAAGAGGAGGGTCTAGAAGTCCTACAGACCTTGAATGTACAAGAGGAAGATTTCAAGGAAAATGATTATATTGAATATCGTGAAAATTTTACCTTCTGTGAAATGGACATTAACTATGTCAACTTCCAATGTTTCTCAGAGTCCAAATAAAGTTTTGAAAGGGATGATAAGCAGACAAAAATGCAGATTTGTATTATATGTCAATTGTGTAAATTTAGGCATTGTAAACAAAAGTATGGTTTGGAAGATATGATAGGAAAAATGCCACCAGTTGATGATAAAAAATTTAGACAACAGTAGGTGAATTATTTATGCAGAGTAATAAAAGTTAATTCTTGGTTTTAAACATGTAATTTAACAATTTAACAGAACAATTAAAACAAAACAATTTAACAAAAACAAATATGCATACATATAAATGCAATTTTTGAACAACAGAATAATAGACTTAAATTGTATTTTTTTTTCGAATTGCATAGTTGATTCTGATTTTTTTCTGTCAAAAATTAAAAGCGGAAGAACAATGTGGCTTGGCATGGCACTGACTTACTTGGATCTGAGATGAGGAGATGAGGTCAAGCATGTCGAGGACACAGAGAAGACGACGAGGAAACGAGGACGAACGCGTCGAACGAGCACGCCGAGGATACAAGCAGACAACGAGGAGACGAGGATGAGCACACCGAACAAGCACATCGAGGATGCAGAGCAGACCCCAGTAATCCTGCAAAAACCTTGCAAACACTGCAAAAAATTAAATTAACATAAAAAGCAGAAAAACAAGCCAAAAACACACCTCCCAACGTTCTCCAACGGTGATGCAACGCTACAAAAAAACAATCCAAAAACACAACTCCCAGCGCTCTCCAACAGTCATGCAACAGAAAATTGTTGAAAATATTTTTGCAGTCTGAGGGCCGCTATATTTATAAGAACAAAGTTTGGTTGAACTTTTAACGCCTGTCTTTTTGCCTTCGAACAAAAATCTGGTTACCGTTTCCATCAACGTAAACGGCGAAATAAGTTCGGCTGAATTAATTTCAAAATTTTGTCCGAACTTTTATGAAGTTCGGTGAAATTTTTGGGAGAGTGAAATTTTTGGGCGTGTTTCTCATGAAAGTGTAACCCATCATCATACATTCACCCAGTTATCTATAATTTCAAATATATACCTTATGGAAGTTAGGGCAATTTGAATGGTCCTAAAATAAATTTAAAACAAGCATTTTTGGAATTTTTGCTAGAGTAAATAATCCTAAAATCAATTTCAAATGAGTGATGTTTCCATTTTCACTACAACTTTATTTCGATGAAGCTTTAGGCCATAAAGTTTTGAGAAGATTAAGGACATATCTCAAAGTTCAACTAATGAAATGTTAATAATTGGTTCTCTATACTTTCAATTATATACCCTATTGAAATTAGGGTTTCTAAATTTCATTATTAAATGATACAAAATTACACTTTGTCTATGCATTTTTCCAAATGCATTTAGATATAAAGATAAATATTCCAAAAGAGACAAATATTCTACCTATGATGCTTCATTACATGGAATTAAAAGAGTCAAAACATCTGCTACCTTGTCAATATCCTCAAATTAGTCTCGAACAAGTGATCTTAGAATGTTTGTTGTAACTTTATCCTAGAGAAGTTTCATTTTGTAAAAAATTTGGGGATTTGAGGAGACATACATAGGGGCCTCATGTAAAAATTTTAGAATCATATTTGAAAATTTTGACATGCGACACAGTATACAAATTTGCTCTAGAAAAGAGGCCAAAAATCAACAAGTTTTTAGAAAATTTACCATAACATTCACTTGGCTCATCAAATTTTTGTCACATTATGGAATTGCAAAGAAAACATATAATAATACTACAAGTAGAAATTTTAGATTGAGAAGGGCTCAAATTTTATAACTGTATCAGGAAAAAGGTTAATCATCCACATGTCTATTATTGCTAATTCAAAATTTGTCAAAAAGAGGGAAAGGAAGAGCATTATTATTCACACAGATGGCTCCTAAGTATGCTTCAAAAATTACTTCACTACATAAACCCTCATAAGACTCATTAATGGCTCATGAAGAAATAAAGGAGATATCTTTAAGTCTATCTAATTAAAATGTAAAATTACGGTTCTCTATACTTTCAAAGACATACCTTACATGAATTAGGGTCTATGAGTAGTCCTAAAATCAGTTTCAAATTAGTGAGCTTAACCAATTGAACATTTATTCTTTTAACAACATAAGTCCCATCAATAACCAATTTAACAAAAATAATTCTATTGAAATTCCTTTTGATAACTTTAATATATTCTTAAATAAAAAAAACGATATTAGTATTAAAAATGAAAATATGGTTAACAACGATTTAGAATCTAACTCTAACATTAACGTAAATATTATTAAAAGAAAAATTAAGTATTATGATAACAATAACATTACTTACAATAAGGATAGCAAGGATTATAATAATATTAATGAGAATTTTAACCAAGGAATTTCTATCAATAATAACAATATTAAGAATGGTGTTTTTATTAATCATCTAATATCAATGGTCATAAAAAAAATGTTATTAACCTTTTGAGTTTTTCCTTTGATCCTTATGTATTCAGTCTCCTTAATAGAGGGCTTAATTTTTCTCTTGCCCCTAGGAAGATCCCTGGTGATGACATTATTTGTAACATCGAATTTGGGATCAGGGATCTTCTTGAAAATATTAAGGAGACCATTCGGCAGGATTGCTCCATTATTCTTAGGAAGGCTAAGCCCCCCAAAATAAACTTAAGTAAGCATGAGTTTCTTGCCCTCAAAACCCTAAGGGACAACCCTGACATTGTCATCCTTAAGGCGGACAAGGGTGGGGCCATAGTCATTATGGATAAGTCAGATTATGTCAACAAGATGGTTGACCATCTGTCCAGTAGCGGTAGTTATGTTAAACTTAAAAAGAATCCCCTTAAATCGGTTTGTAAGGATGTTTCCTTTGCCATTAAGTCGGATTCTTCTCTCAATCCTCTCTCTAGGAAGCTTATTGAGATTAATCCCCTTACCCCTCGAATCTATGGTCTCCCAAAGATTCATAAGTTGAGGGCCCCTTTAAGACCTATTGTTAACACAATATGTGGTACCTCTTATCATCTAGCTAAATTCCTAGCCCAAAAGCTTAAACCCCTTGTAGGTCAAACCGATTCCTTTGTTAAAGACTCGGCTTCCTTTATCAAGGAGTGGAAGAACATCAAGTTGCAGCCTGGTGAGCTTTTAGTTAGCTTCGATGTTGTGTCCTTGTTCGCCAAAATCCCCATCCAGGAAGCCGTTGATGTCATTAAACGGATCTCTGATGAGGGCACCTCTAAATTAGTTAGCCTCTGCCTCACCTCAACTTTCTTCAGTTTTCAAGGTGACTTTTATGAGCAAACTTGTGGTGTTGCGATGGGCTCCCCTCTTTCCCCCATTATTGCTAACTTATTTATGGAGGATTTTGAATCAAAGGCCTTGGCCTCTACTAGATTCCACCCTAGGAAGTGGAATAGGTTCATGGATGATACCTGTGTCATCTGGCCCCATGGTCAGGAGAAATTAGATTTGTTCCTTGGGCACTTAAACTCGCTTTCTGATTCCATCAAATTCACGATGGAAGTGAAGGTTGATGGTTGCCTCTCGTTCCTTGATATCCTTCTCTCAAGGAATGAATATGGTTCCATTTCTCACTAGGTTTTTCGCAAGAATACTCGCACGAAACAATACCTCCATGTTGAGTCCCATCATTTTCCTGCTCAGAAATTTGGGGTCCTTTGTACTCTGGCGACTCGTGCTCTGCGAATCTCTGACAACAACTCCTTGGAATCAGAGAAGACCCATCTTCTTGACGTTTTTGTAAACAATGGTTACAGTATATCTCTTGGTCTTAAAGCCTTTCGAAAGGCATATAAAGGGTTGAGTGGAAAATCTACTCGGGTGGATCCTATTTCCAAAGTCCATCTCCCATTTATCCAGGGGACAATGGACAAAATTGCCCATGTTCTTAGAAGAAATAATGTCTCTGCTTCTTTCAAACCTCTCTGCACTATTAGAAATTCTCTTAGGTCTATTAAGGACCCTATTGACCCTAAGGACATGAAGGGGGTTTACATGATTCCATGTTCACGTGGAACTCCCTATATTGGAGAAACAGGTCAATCCATTAGGCAGAGGATCAGGGAGCATGCTGAAGATATTAGGCACAATAGATCCCGTACCTCAGCCCTCGCTAAGCATGTGGAGAAATCATGTCACCATGTTTGCATTGAAGATTCCAAAGTCGTTGCCAAAGTAGATCATTTCCACCATAGGAAATTAAGGGAGGCAATCGAAATTGAACGGCATTCTAGGAATCTCAATCGTGATGATGGTTGGAAATTAAGTAAAAGTTGGACCCCAGCTCTCGCTAAATAATTTTGTTTTATTTTTATTTATACATTAGTTTTTAATTAATTAATTAATTTTATTAAGTGATTAATTAATTTACTTATTTAATTTGTTTATTTATTTATTGTCATTTTATTGTTATGTTTTTATTTATTAAATAAATTAACCCTCCCTACTATATTTTGAATTAGCCTTTTTAATTTCTTAACTCAATTTAATTTAATTGATTTATTATTTATTGGAATTATTAACCCTTTTTAAATAAAAAATTTAATTAAATTAATTTATTATTTAATTTATTTATTTTTATTTATTTATTATATAATTAACTAATTAATATTTATTTATTATTTTATTTATTATTTTTATTTTTATTTATTTATTATTATTATTATTATTTTTAAGGTTTAACCCTCCCTATTATATTTAGTTAATAATTTAGATAAATTAAATTAATTTTATCATTTAAATTGAATTCTTAACTAAATATAAATTTCTTTTTTTTAAATAAAATAAAATTTAAATTGAATTCTTAATTAACTTTTTAATGGCTAGTTTTTAACAACTAGTCTCAACGGCTAGTTTTTAACAACTAGTTCCTAACGGCTATTTCCGGGCAATGATGCATCTCCTCTATTTATTCATCAAGATCGATTAGTTTCTCCACCTCGTCCTGAGGATGAACCACATTAGTTGGTTCGAAACATCAACCTAATCCTAATGATGTGATTATTCCGAAAGACATTTTATCTACATTATACATCACAATAGTCTTAGATCTAACGATGTAATTATGATCCAAAATTTTCAAATTGCATAATTATAATTAATTATGATAATAGTTTTTATTACTTTTAGAAAGAGTAAGAAAAATAAGTTTAAATTTTTCTATTAAAATTTAAATTAATTTATATATTTTATATTGATTACAATAATAATAAATTATAATAATTTAAAAATATTTAAAATTTTACTAAAAGTTACATTTTTTATTTTAAAAATAAAATTAAGTATCTCTCACACAACCCTGTTGAGAAATAAGAGTATACCTAGCCCCATTCCTAAAACCATGTTCTACATCATCACCCCAGGTTTTCTTTATCCCTTCCCTTCAAGTCTTCATTCATCCAATAACCCAACCCATCATCGAAACCCCAGGTCACCTGCAGATTCAAAGTTTGTCTTTAAGAAAATTATTTAAAAAATAAAAAATAAATAAAATCAACTTTAATAATTTAGAAAATTTTTACATGTTATGTATATATATATAAAATCATATAAATTACAACTTTTCCCATAAAAATATATATATAAATAAAAATCACATTAAATTAGAGTGTTTTAAGGAAATCTTTACCATGAATACAATTTTATCCATATTTATAGTACAATTCACTGCACATAAAATTTTCTAGCAGAACCAGTTAATTTTCATTATATCTTTCTTGTTATTTTACTTTAATTTAACTCTATTTAAACTAAGCGTTTATTCAAATCTAAGACAGTTTATAGCTTTCAAATTCAATAATTAAACTAAACAACACAGTTTATAGCTTTCAAATTTCAATAATTAAACTAAGCAAGAGGAACGCTAGCTATGCAGCTTTATTGTAAAATTAAAAAATAATAATAATATATGATATTAATTTAATTAAATAATAATAAATAATAATTTGATTTAATTTAATTTATTATATTGTAATTTTGTTTTTATTAATAAAATTATAAATAGTTTTCCTAAAAAATAGCAATGTATCTATCATATTGATGATGATGATGATGATGGTTAATGTCCACTGAGACCAATCTTTGGGCTATAGGACCTAAAGAAACGAATTATTTAGTTTGATTTAAGATTTTATTCCTATGCTCAAAAAGCTTGGAGAGAAGCCTCCCGAACTCACTATAATTTTGACATCTTAAAAGGCTAGGAATGTCTGTATTGCAACAAAGATTATTAAATTGAGATCTAATGTGGTTGTACGTGGGGCACTCTAAGAGGAAGTGATTTTCATCCTCGATGTTCATATTCTCACAGAGATGGCAGATCCTTTGCATCCATGGTGCTTTAGGAACTATCCAACAACCTATTTCACTATGGAGCTCATGAGAGTTCGTTCTAATCTTGGCTATATTAATTTTCTTCTTTGAGCTAGTTAAAACAGAGAGATACTTTTGATCTTCTAGGGTGGGGTTGATGACCTCCTTATAATATCCTAATTTTATTTTAGCTTCTAGATCTTTCTCACGCCACATTTTTTCTTTGAACTTAGATGTAACAATTTTTTTAATGTTATTAATGTTTTGCAATGCAACATTCTCGTTGATCTCCCAATGGTTTAACCAAGCCCTGGTGTCTTTATACCAACCTCGTTTGGTATGAATAATAATGATTTATATTGATAATTATGATATTGTGAGATATGTGTGTGTGCTTTCCACTATTACATCAAATACAATTATTTCATGAATGTCACAGGGCAATTACAACATGTCTCCTAAGACTCGAATTTAAGCAATTAGGGAAATAAATTGTTCACCAAATCACTGGAGCTAGAACATATAACTAGTAAACATATAAAACTTAACAAATTTAATTAATAAACATATAATTAAAAATAATTATTATTTATACACAAATATATATATATGTAGAGAGAGAGAGAGAGAGAGAGAGAGAGAGAGATTCTCTCAAATCCCAAGGGAAACCAAGAAGTTAATTATTCAGGAGGACTTGGCAAGAGGACGAATAATCTTGCAGAAATGTACAGCCTTCTACTTGGTCTCTAATATGCTAAATCGATAACTCTTCAAGATATTTATTCCCTTATCATTGTTCAACATTTACAAAGGGATTTTCTTCCAAAGAACAACCAGCTAAGCCTCCTTCTTAGCAGAATTCTTAGTATCATGGATTCATTTCCGCATAGAGTCTTTTATCACATTTTAAGAAGTCAAAACAAGGATGCAAATGTGCAAGAAAATTAGGCTTGTCTTCTTGAAGCGGGATAGATCATCATTAATGGTATGTTCAGACGGAAAGTTATTCCATGAAGATCCCCATTCACGGTCCTTTTCTTTATCTCAACAATAGTGTATTTGGATATGTGCATAGTGCAAAATATTATTTGGACGCATCTAAGGTATGCTTCATTAAGCCCCCCGACTCCTCCAACATTAACAGTCATATCTTTTTGGTTTGGTGTTATGGCCTGTCACCATGGTTGAGGTGGATGGTGGAGGGTTCGCATGTTATGTTCCTTTACAATCCTTACATGTGGAACCACCTATAACCAGACAATACTTCATTCATTATTTCTCCCTTGTACCAGGCTCCTTAAAGGATTTAGGGTGGTGGGATTTAATGGCTTCATTGCTGATGTGATCTCTGCGGCGTATGAGTTTTTGAGTCTTGAGATTTTATCCTTAGAGGGTGACAAAATGATGAGGATGCATGTTTCAGGAAGTTGTGTTCTTTTGCAATTCATGATGGCCTTTCTGGTGGCCGAGGGGTTCTCCAAGTTCATGTAGACTCTAGCAGTGAAGTGGATTATGTTAGAAGTAATAGCCTCTCTCTTGGTGTCATGTTTGAAGTTTGGCTTAGTTAATTCAAATATGTGACTCTAGGGCTTCCATTGCCTGATTCTAACTTTGATTTCCTCTTCCGCTTGGAAATAGGTTGGGATTATTTCTATTTTGGCATTTAATTGGTCTTTTAGGGGGTACAAGTGGTCAATTCTAAGGTCCTTCAAGGTTGTTAAATCGTTCTTTCATAAGAATTTGGGGCTCCTCTACCACCCTGTGCACTCCCAACCTCTTTTTCTCTTGACAGAGACAGTTCTGAATTTTGGAATTTGATGAGTGATAAACTCCATGCAAATGTGGGCTCACAGGTTTTATGAAGGTACCCTTTCGCCTATGTATAAATCAATTTCAAAGTTTCCTTATGTTTAGCCCTGCTACACTCACATAGTTGGGCTTCTGCATTTATTTCTTTATCTTTGAAGTGTTGATTGTGCCTCATTTATCCTAGCCCTCCCTCTATGTTGGTCATTCCTTCATGTATATCCTCCCCTCCTATGTTTTTTCCTACGTGGATAGCCTTCCCATATATTATGGGCACTTCCCACCTATCTTCTGACCCTTTAGGCTCATTCTCCTAGACCATTTGTTGCTATGCACTACTGGAATTTAGTTCCCTCTCTTGTCACCTTTTATGGATAACAATGGATATATTTTAGTTGTTACAAGATGCACCAGCACATGCAATGATTGCCCACACCCCTCTGTTGATTGTCAAGCTGAGAGTCAGGACCTTCAGTGGCAAATTCACCAACAGTCTAATATTATCCTTTTTTGGTTAAGGAAATGAAAAGGCTTCAAGCACAAGTGAACCAACATGAAGATAAGATTGATGCCCTATGTTGCCTACTAACTGAGTTTCAATCCAAAAGTAATGATGATGAACAATGTAGCACCACAAACAACACTTTTAGTTTCCAATCTAATAAGATGTCAATTAATCCCTCCCCCCCTCTTTGAATTATGATCTCATTTTGTAAAGTTGTTTTCTTGTCTAGTCAATTTTTTCGAGCATATAAATGTAGTTTGGTTGGTGTAAAGAAAGTAAGTGGTAGTCCCCTAGAAAAAAAAATTCGATCTTCTCTTCCATTATCCTCTGAAGAATCTGCATCTTGGGTGAAAATGTAAACATTTCCTAGGTATTTTGTTGTGTTCGAGTGCAAATCTACTCATTTGTGTCAAAAATAAATAAAAAATTAAATGTGTGTGTGTGTGTGTGTGTGTGTGTGTGTGTGTATAACTGTTATATTTCAAAATTTATATTTAAATTTAATTAATATGAATATAAAAACTTTTAAATTTAAATATAATTTTTGAAATATAACAGTTATATATATATATATATATATATATATATATATCTCTTTTTGGACATATTTTAGAAGTTTTATATTTTAATTTTTTTGTATGATATGTATAGAATTAATTATATATATAGATTGGTAAAAAAAATTATTGTTAGTATTAAGTTTTATATGTTTATTAATTAAATTTAAATATGAAAGTTTCAAATATCATTGAAAATGAAAATATATATATATAAGAATGGGTACTTTTTCATTATGTCAGCACCCGGTCGCGGAAAATACTCGGGAGAGTTACAATTTTCTCATGGGCATTTGGATTGTCAAATTGCATCTATTTACCCATCCCATATTAGAGCAAAAGCCCCAAACCATATTAATATTCTTATTATCCTAGAAGTATACATGTGACAAAATTGAGACAACATCCATACACATTTAACTCTGACCATTACAATTATATTTGATTAGAACCCTCAGCAGGGTGATTGAGGTCAAAGCATCAAGGAGGGTCACTTGCTGGACTCAGTGGTCGGTTGATCTGGAAGTGAAAATCCATGATAATGCTACGTATGGCTTCCACCCCGTCCTCCAAACTACTAATTATCTTTTGCTAAGCCTCTATTATTTCTATTGTGGCTCTATATGAATCCAGTTGTTGATACATTAGAACCTGCAAGTCATAAATTTCTCATTCATTTCTTCATGTTTCTTTAGAAAGTGGTCACAAATAGTTGAAGCTGAAGATTCGGAATCTAATTTGGAATCCATGGATAGAATATGTTGAGACACAAGCCAGGTGAAGAGGAAATAGGTTGAAATCGATTTGACTAAAAAAACACCACCCTTATGTCTTACTCGACGGAATTGGTTGCTATTTAACCCAAATGTCTGAGTTGAAATAGGATACACAACCAAACAGAGATAGGATTGAAGAACCACATTACCTGATCCAAAATACCAAATTCTTCTTTTTGTTTTGGACTGTGTCTCAAGACATCTAAATGAACAAAGAACTCCTTATTGTTGATTATGTGTTATATTCTTTCCACAAATATTCCCACGCGCGGGGGGGATGTGTGTGATAACCTCCTATGTTCGTTGCGTGGGGCGCAATGGGGGGGGTCATAGGGGGGGCAGTAGCCCCCCCATCCACGGATTTGCAGGGGGTGAGTAGCCCCCTGCATAGGGTCCGGGGTAGCGCCCCGAGAAATTTTTTTGGACCCTAGTTTAGGTGGGTGGACCCGCCTATGGTTTTTTGCATGGGTTTTCACATGGTTTTGGGGCATGTTGGTTTTCTTCCCCTGGTATTTTGTAGATCGGGTCAAGGGAACTACGATTATGTTATAATCCAGGGTTAATGGATTAGGGTTTATGAGTGCTTCGACATGTGTATATGTGTGTGTGTGTGTGTGTGTGTGTGTGTGTTGTAACACTAAAAGGAATATAATGAAAAATCAAGCTGGTAGTCCCGATTTGGGATCCAGGAGAAAAATATGTGTGTATATCTATTTTATGTTTTATGCACTTGCTATGGTTTATTTTCTGTTTTTAAGAATTCATTTGTAGATAATTTTTGTACAGGGTTAAAACCTACACCTATGATGCACCGAAGAAATTGGATGAGAAATGGATTTATTTACCTTTGGATTAGAATAAACATATTTCCACCTTATCTTAATACAATGAAGCTTGATTCTCGACCCAAGATAAGAGTACCAGAAAATCCGAGAAGCCTTTGAAAGCTCGATAGTGAGCTTCCAATTTTTCTGAATGCTCACCACCTTGAATGGTAGATCCTCCTTTCTCCCAAGGCTCAGAGAATGTGTGGACCATAATCGTCTCTGCACATTCAAAATTGAGGAAAAAATACCTCTTCACTGCCATTTAATATCAAAACTAAAGGAAGACCCCATGCAAAGCTACAGGCTCACATCACTTGAGTTAGGGTCCCAAGACCATATCATCAACCCCCCATACCCAGAAGAGACGTATTCCTCATACGCCATGGATTTTACATCACACTCTTGTCTAGTCTTCCTCAGTTCCCATGGTTTTGGCATGTTAGAGAGGATAATTAAAATGGATTCCGAAGATGCAGGTTGAAGCATGGAGAAAGGTGGTGCTAATGCCAATAAATGTAGCACATTTGCATGCAATCAAGATCCAAGAGATGCCACGATCTCCAGGTACGGGACATGTTTTAGCATCATTGCAAATGTTGCCAATTCACAATTTTTTCTAATGATTAAATAATAAGGTGAGAGGAAGGGGCATAGGGAGGAATTTTGGGGGGGAAATGACAAAAAATTAACTTAGATTCATGGGAACGAGAGGGATACATGTTAAGGGAGGGGAAATATAGATAGTCCATGAACATCATTTAAGGGATGATAGTTTGACCAACCACACCATTAATTTTTGTTTTCCCTTCTACCAAGAGGAAAACTTTATTAGCCATAAGATCAACTCGTTATTGAGGCTCTGAAGAATGTGGAAAGATGGATAGTTAGAGAAAGAGCCCAGAATAGCTATGATATGATGGAATAACAGGCTTAGCATAGTATTTGTAGGGGGGTCTTAGATATTAGGTGGAAAATAATTAGGAAAGAGCCATCCAGGATAATTAAATCTTGTATGCCCCTTTTTTGCGCTATTATTAGCCCCAAAAAAATACCATACATCTCATTCTGATTGTTGGATTTTCTGCCAATATCCCATGAGAATTTATCCATTATTATTCCTTTGGGATTCAGGAGAATCCCTACCCCTCCTGCCACTCCTAAATATAAATAATATTATTAAGAATCAACGTAAATTCATTTTAATTTTGAATTTACCAAGTGTTGAGATAAATCAAATTTCTTGAGGTGCAAATATTTCTTTGTACTCAAAAAAAAAATTATGTCTTGAGAGATTTGATCTCTCTAAACACTAGGTAGATCCGAAATTAATATATATGTATAATTGTGATTGTAACACTTTAAAAATTCTTGCATTTATAGCACATGTTAGGGTGATATTGTATATATATATTTTTTAAACAATAGAAAAACCTATCATAACTTGGTTTTTAAACCAACAGTGGGGACAATCATCAAACTATTATGCGTGAATGTAGGTTAACTCATTATTTTTATTTTAAGGAAAACCACGCCGCCTGGAATTTCATGCTAGTGGTCTGTAAGGGGGTGGACTTTCACTCCTTCCATATGACTCTAGGTCTTGGGTCATTAACTTGTTTCCTTGCATCTGAGGAAGATGAGCTCTTAACCAAGCATAAGAAATTTTAAGACTTACTCCATACCCAAGGATGAGATTGATTATATATATATATATATATATATATATATATATATATATATATATATATATATATATATATATATTCTTTATTATTTTAGCGAAATCATCAAATTGTGATGCTTTATGTTTAATATTCTTAATAAATATACTCACCTTGGCATGCTTTTGTCATCTTTCCTTTTCTTTTTCTTTTCTTTTTTGTGTTTTTGTGATAGATTACAACTTTTCTTATTTCAAATTTTTTAATTCTTTTCATTCTATTATCATTTTTATAGAATTTGGGTTTCTCTTTATATTTAAAAATTTTTGTGGTTATTACTTTATAATTATGAAAATAATTATAATTATTGTCTTTCTTCATCATTTTTTTGGTGTTGTTAATTATTGTTTTGATTAGTAGAGAGATATATATATATATATATATATATATATATATATATATATATATATATATATATATATATATATATATATATTCCTACTTAGTATTTCATTCCTTTGGTTACTTTATAATTATGACAATATATATTGTTGACGTGTGAATATTATAACTTTTTTGTATTTTTGTGTTCTTGATAGTAATACTCTTCTACTACACAAGATATTTTATCCTTGAACTCAACGCATCTAAAAGAGAGATTCCTCGAGCAATTATGAAGGACGTTAGGAGAGCATATCATAAGTATAATTGTTCAATTTCTTTAGCAACAAGGCTAGAGACCAAGCAAAAAGGTCACACCATGTCTCTAGGAAGGAAATGATAAAGAAATTAGATATGTTGAATTTATTGAGCAAAGGATGATTTTTTAGCATAAAGGGTAGTTCCACCAACCAAAGGATTGGTTCATCAAAAAAATGCATTGGTTTTAGAGATAAGGAACCCTAACTATTGAGAAAAATTTCAAATATTAAGCAAAGAGTTTTTTCACCAAGAAAAATGATAGCAAATTAGGAAACAAAGGAACCACTGAGAAAAGGGGAGTATAGCAAAATTTGTTAAGGCATTGGCATGGAGAAAAGGAAGGATACCAGACACACACTTAGTAAATGAATATAACTCATGCTCAATAAAGGAGATAGCATTTGAGTTGGAAAAGGATGGAGCAAAGGAGATCTGACTCTTTTCATACAAAATAATTAACAGATACTTCAAGCAAGGTAAACATATAATTTTTGCTACAACATGGCTTTTTAAGTAAAAGGAAAGTGAAACTTATGAGTATTAGGAAGAAGTGTGTGGAAAGTTTGATCTTGAATATTGAGTGACAAGCTTGGTAAGTCATCAAGCAAGGAGGAGGACTAGCTGTCAAGCAAAGAAAATAGAAAATTGTTGAGCAAGCCCTTAGAATTAAAAAATCAACTAAGATCCAAGTGATAAGCAAGAAATTAATCATCTGAGAGACAAGGAGATATTACATTTGCATAGCATAGAAATAGAATGTAATTTTGGGCTAGGATTTCTATGTGTAATGAAAGTTTCAAAAAACTCAAGGGAGGAGGTAAAGTGAATGAAAAACAAGTGAGTTTAGGTTTTACATATTGGAATGAAGACCCAATAGGCTCGAAAAACCCAATGGATCCAAAAACAATTGGTGGGTTAAAAA
This sequence comes from Pinus albicaulis, assembly GCA_034641835.2. Classification (NCBI taxonomy): domain Eukaryota; kingdom Viridiplantae; phylum Streptophyta; class Pinopsida; order Pinales; family Pinaceae; genus Pinus; species Pinus albicaulis. The sequence continues at coordinate 743,474,575 of CM076579.1, forward strand.
CCCTAGTCAAGTACAAATCCTCGATTGAGCCTTTGGAAAGATAAGAAAAGCACATTCTGACTCAACAATAATAGCAAGAATTACCCAATTTGGAACTAAAATGTGTATAGCATGTCAACAACACAAAGGCACTATATCAACCAATTCTTTGGGAACATATTGTAGATAAAGGAGGAAGTCACGAAGAGATGCTTGAAGAGCTTAATTGCCAAGGAAAATGTTGAAATGAATTTGGAGTCATAAATGTCACATGTGTAATGAGGTTGGGAGACCAATCAAGAAATAACGGCAGATCATTATTTATGGAGTCACATGTGATACATGAAAATCATAAAAACTACATAAGTCACAAAATAAAAAGGAATTATTTCCCTATAAGTGATTCTTACAAGGAGGATATAAAAGGAAGATGATTACATAGTTAAGGTTCAATGTTTTGGGAGTTTCATTCCTAATGAGAGGTTGGAATTGAAGAGTAAGTATGGTGAATGAACCAAATCATTCAAGGAAGAGATGCAATAAATATGATTCAGATCTTATAGTAAATGAAATATTATATGTAAAGTGCAATAGATAAACCAATTGAGAGAACAAGCTAATTGGCATCCACATATGGTAGAATAATGAGAAATAGAGACAAAGGCATTTGTGCAAAAGAATACTGGGTGAGAGTTAGCTAGGTCATTAAAGGCATGGAAGACTCAAAATCATGTTGTGAACTCTACCTTCATTGTACCATGAACTCTATGAGGCTTCTAAGCCAAAACCTAAGTGAAGTAAATTGCACAGAACCATTTTGTTAATTCGATAAATATGGACTTTTAATTCCCTCGGAGAATTTTTACAATTAAAAAACATTGTATTATAATATGTCTTGGTGTGACAGAGATTGTTATTAGCATTTCCTTTTATAGCTCTTGTATTGAGAAATCAACCAACATAAGTTTGTATGCAAGAAATAATGCCAAGTGTGAAATTTTTAAAAATGTTACCAATTTAAATCAAAATCCATTTTGAGTGCCATTAGGTGATTTTGACTTGCATACTAAATGTGGATAAGATCGGTATGAAAGAAATTTTCATAAGTTCTGTGTAAACTGTTGTAACATTATCTAGTTTTGATAAGTTAGCATAATTAGTCAAAAAAATTTGAAAATGTTAAGTAGGATATGGATGCAAAAGAATGAAAAAGTTAAAAATGTTAGGAAAAAATTATGTTTTATAGGCATCCATATCAATAAAATGATAGGTCATTAGGCGAATTTTGAGGTCTAAAATGGGCCTCCTAAGGAAATTATAAAATAATAGTGGTTATCATAAAATAATATTAGATTACATCATCAAATTTTGGAGGAAAAAAAAAGAAAAAAAATAGTTTTTCAACTCGTACTTTCAACTTATCTCTCTATGGGTTTAATCAAATTTTGAGCGGGAACACTCGTTGGATGTAAAATTTGATTCCTCATCCAAGGAGTACCCATTTTTCATACTTTCGATGGCCCATACTACACGAAAAATGAGAAATATATGAAAAATGTGATTTCAATAATGTTTTTCATGTATTTCTCATTTTTCGTATAGCAAGGTCCATCGAAGTATGAAACATGGGTACTCCTTGGATGAGGAGTTGAATTTTGCATCCAACAAGTATTCCCACTCAAAATTTGAGTAAAAACTTAGGGAGATAAGTTGAAAAAGTAGTTTTATTGTTTTATTATTTTTTAATATTTTTACTTTTTTACCCCAAAAAAGGTGAATCATCCCCCATGGTTGACATCATCATATTGAATCCTATTGGTTATTATAAAGTTTATTTTTATTGTACATTTTTCCTAGGAGGCCCATTTTAGACCTCAAAAGTTCTCTAATGTGTTAGCTACCCTAAATAAAAAAGGCAAAGCAAAATAAAATGTTAGGGAAGCAAAATAAAAGGAAAGCTTCATTTTAAGTTTGTAAAAATTACACAAGTTGCTAATCTAAATGCGCCAATAAAAGAAGAAAGGTTTATATGGTTATTCGAAATTATTGACACTATCCTAAGTTTTAAAACCATATAACATACCTCTTCATTCATCCATTTTCATTTTCATTTCCCTAAGCTATATCCCTTTATATCATTCCCAACACTTTATTTAACAATTCCTGACCCCACCATTCCACCTTATCACATCCGACCATCCAACCCATCTCCATACATCTGACGGTCCTCCCACATGTTTCGGAATCTGATGGCTCTCATAGCCTTTCGGCCCCCCTTCACGAACCGAACTTTATCACTGGGGGGGGTCCGAACTCAATGGTAATTCAAAACCTAATTTCAATATGTGTCATCACCTCAACTTTTTGGACCCCCCATGAGCGAAACCAGAAACCGCTCAACCCCCCCTCCGAAAGGTTGATTTCTGATACCACTTACCTCACCATTAAGCATCTTCCATTCTACTACCGCCACCTCATCTGCCATCTCATCCGCCCGTTAACGTCATTCACCCGTTAAAATTTATAAATCACATCATTCCCTCCATTATCAGTCCATTAAGAATTCAATTATCTTAACCGTTAACCCGCGCCACCAATGGAAAGCCTTTATTTCCATATAAATCACCTTTTATATGTTTACAGGTTACAGTGTTGTTTATTTATAGGTTTCTCTCCGGAAACCCGACATTGTCAAGCTTCTAGAACCTCCTCATTCCAATTATCCTTTATGTTCCCTGTCTAGAACGCTTTGTCTGTTAATTTCCTATATTTTTAGTCAAATTACACTTCCAACCTTAGCCTTCATGCCTCCCAAGGCCAAAGGACTAGAGGAAAACATAAATCCTCTGATATTTCCTCCTGTAGATCTTCACCATATCCCTATGGATGATAGAGACAACAGGATTCATGAAACATTTTGTGAGCTTGACATTCTCGAGATCTATTGTTGGCTCGAAGATAAAAATATTAACAAATCAGATGAAATCCATCTCTAGGAGTCAAACCTACCTTGTTATATTTTTCCTCCTACCCACAATACTCCCGATTTCATTAGAAAATTCCATGCTTCATATTTTCCAAGCCAAAGGGCCATAACCAATTTCAATGGACAAGTTTTGTTTAAAATAATCCCTCAAGCTATTGATGAAATGATGCTAGCCCCCATAGTCAACAATGGTACCCCATTTTCTCATGAAGACCTGGTTGAAATATAACAAAAATTAGACTTTGCTAAGAAAGCCCAAATTCTAGAATTATTCTTAGCACAAGATGCTTCATTACCGAAGAAAAATCCTCCTTATCCTTCATCCCTATTCCCTGAGAGAACCAAGTAGATAACCACTGTTATATCTTACCTTCTTGGATACTACTCTGATCAATATGTAGATGAGGCCATTATAATATTTTTATCAATCTTTTCTAAAGATACCAAACCTTCAATTGTGTTAAATTTTAGTCATTTCCTTGCATAGTCTATTCATCAGCAGTTGGTAAATTTTCACACAGAGGAGGTATTTAAGTATACCTCTGTGTTATTCTACATGTTCATATACTTTTAGGGGGACAACATGAAATTGTCATTGCAGAAACTAAATGAGAAAGGAGACCAATAGTTAGTCATTTTCTGGACCACCCTGGTTATGAAATATCAAAATGAGTTACATATAAACAGTTCATTGAGATGTTTGTTCACCCAGCCATTGGTCTTCTAAGAAGCAGAAAAGAACCACGAATTAGTGAATAAATCCAAAATATTTTGCAGCTGTCAGAACATGTACAAACAGGTGATTAGTACTTATATGAAAATTACACAGAGATAAGAATTTTTGGATGTGAGCTGCAACCATATAAGTTGCAAAAATTCCTCCCAATGAGGATTTTTGCCTCAGAATTCATCAGGAAGATGATCAACATGGATCAACCAGTCCATTTTGTTGTTGCCAAGAAAAAGTCCCAGTTTAAGCTAAAAACGCAATTTGGCCCATTCATCTGCAACAGCAGGAAAGCAGGAGCAGAGGCAAACCAATTATTGAAGAAAATGCAGTTTGATCTTAGCTTCAGTTGATCATATGATCCATTAGGGACAGTTTCCAAATTAAGGGTAGAAACCAAATATACTCCTTATTTTCACAAACCAAGGCCAGAAATAGAGAAGTATAAGAACCAACCAAAGTGGATAGAGAATACATTACAGGAGGTAGAAGAACATCAAGCCTTTTCATCAACAGTGAAGACTCCTACAAATCAAGAGAAGACAGCCAAAAGGAACAGAGAAGCAGGATCCCCTTCAAAAACAGTTATCTTCAGCAAGGGATTTAAAATCATGTACAGAATGAAGGCTAAGCTTAGTTCCAGATTAAGCCTTAGCAAAGATTCATAACAATAGCATCCTATCAATACTATGATCCTCTTGTATCTTCACTAGTAAGTGAGCAATCTACACAATCTCCTACCACTTCCATGACTACAACATAGGATCAGCAAATTATGCACACATGTACATCTACTTCAAGCGAGCCAAAGAAAATCACCATGGATATCTTCAAGGAAATAAAACAAAAAAATGAAGCCTTGAAGATAAACACATACAATCAATTTTGGAAACAAACCTCAGGTGCCCAAAGCAGACTATTGTTAGCCTTTGACTCAGAGAAAGGAAAAATCCTACTGGAATTTCTTCAGGCACAAGTTCCTCAACCCAAAGGAGAATCAAATTTTAAGAAGGCATCTCTTGATTTTAATGTTAAGGACATACATCTCATTGATCAAATGGAGATTCATAAACAAACTGGGGAAATGATTTTCTCCATTGTAACTAACACTGCTATGACCTTGTCCAAATTTCAGGTCACATTAGCAAATGTCCGCTCACATCTCAACATGGAAAAGGTTTCAGCCTTTGCCAAAGATACCAGGATTAAAACCTTGGAATATTTGGTGATCAAACTAGGTTATGATCCTGCAAATGTTAATGCTGCAGAGGATCTCATTAAGAAAAAGAATGCAGATATTGCAGCATTAAGGAAGCAGTTAAAAATGCCAGCAATAGAATATCCTTTAGCTAAGGAGATTGAAGATACAGAGACACAAAAGGCAGACATGATGAAGCTCATCATGGAATAGAATAAATAGTTGAAGAAAATGGAAACGGAGATGGAGAAGTTGATTAAAGAAAGCAAGAAGTCAGCTAAAAAAAATGTTCCTTTAGAAGCACTTCTTATTACAGTTATTCCTACTGCTATATCTGCTACCACTAGTAAAGGAGATGTTGCAGACCAGTTGGCTACTACACTCAAAAATATGACCTTGTAGACTGAAGAAATTAAGAAGTTACAGGATCAAGTGAAACTTCTAGAGAATCAGTGAAATAATTCTGAACTTTCCATGCATCAGAGCTTCAGAGAGCTCAGAATCAAGTAGAAATAAGGAAGAAATCAACAACTGAAGCTTCTATTGGCTACACCATTGGTAATGCTAAGGAAATTATTTGGAACAACATCATTGAGGAAATGAGTGAAATATGGCCATGTGCCAATATCATCTTTGAGCAAAAGGAATTAATGGAAAAGGAAAATCAGACCATTACTGATATAAATACTCAACTGGGAAAAATGCCTAATACATCCAACAACATTATAAAGCTTCTAAATTATAAATACAGCCAAGAACTGGATGATTTTGGGGTAGATGACAGGACTGAGACCATTCTTGAGGTGAAGAAATTTCTGATCAAAAAGAACTTAGTATTGTAGTTGATAGAGAAGTGTCACACTTTGGATGTTGTTGTCAACATATTTCTTTCAAGAATCGATGCATTGAACCATAAAGGTCTGCCTTCACTATTTTTAATAAATAATAAATTAATGCCTAGGGAAGATTACAAGAAGAATCTTAAAGAAACAGTAGGGGCAGCATCCATGTCCTCTATTAAAGGTTCAATGACAGGCAGGGCATTTTATGAAGCTATCAAAAATATCAGTTTCATTCAACATGAAATAAAACATATTTTTACTGTAAAACCCATTTTTGCTAAGTATATTGAGGTAGATGAAATCTACCGCAGATTAATTAAATTTTCAATTCCAGATCAAGAACGGTGGGAAAAGTTATGTGAATATCAGGATTAGAAGACAAATCAGTTTTGCCATTGTAGCACTAGAATAGTGGCCACTCAACAACAATTTTCCATCAAAACAAGGCCAGACATGCAGATTCATTCCTTTGGATTGAATTCCTTTCCTTTCTGTTAATTTTGACAAATTATAGCTTGCCTTGTCACTCATGCATTTATTGTAGTTTTTATTTTTGTTTAAATACTTCATTCGTGGAAGTATTCTAGGTTTCACCCTTGAGATAGTTATCAGACAGATTTGTAATAACTGGAGCATTTTTTTTTATAATAAATGATTCTAGATTTACTTCATATAGCTTGTATTCCTATGACTTATTTCTATTGTGTTTTTCATTATGTGTTTGTAATGAATAAAATAATTTAAATAATGATTAATTAGTTAATTATTAATTAGGTTGAAGAGGCATGTCTAATGGGACGTGACCTTTCGTGAAGAGGCACCTGCATAGGTATATAAGCAGGCCTCATTTGTAACATTCATCATTGGGAATTTGGGAGCGATGGAGTGCATGAGCGAGAGTTTTTGCAGGTTAGGGCGGGAGGTCGGTGCAACGGCAGCTCTACAAAACGATGCTCCAAGAAGGGCTGGTTCGCGCTCAGGGCTTTCTTGCTACTGGTGTGAATTAGGTGACAGGCTTCGGTTCCACGACTAAGGTAATGAGGCATTACGGGTTTGTAAAGGAGGGAAGGCGATTGCGTCTGTGGCAGGCGGCACATTTTTTCGAAGAAGGAAGGCGACGGCGGATGGGGTAGGAGACCCTGTGCTTCGAAGGAGGCAGGGGTGGAGTGAATCGGAGACATCTGACTCAGCATATGGGCATGCCGCATGACTCTCTTTCGGATCCCCTGCATGTTTCGATGGCCCTTTTCAAAGCGGTAGGTAAATGGTCTCTCACAACAAGGATTGGATCTATCTAGATCCGAAGGGTGCGTCTTCTTCGGGTGACTATCTCCCTTCATCACGATTTATTGAGCTTTATATTTTAAGCTATATTTATTTTTGTCGTATCTCTGTCCTGATTGACGTCTAGGGCTTTGGGTTTTTCGGCTCCCCCCCACTTCCAATGTTATTTAGTATGAGGTTTTAGAGAGGAGCTAGACCAAATTCAAAATTCCCTCTAGGTGAGGAAATAGAGGCCCTTGGATCTGGTGAATATGAAGATGTAGGGGATTGTCTAAGGGGTATAAGCATAAAAAATCTCAAGGCAGAAGTAGAAGGAAAGGAAAACAATGCAACAAATAGTTTCCATATTTTTATAAGAACAATAGACGGAAAATCCAAAACACTTTGGGTACAGGATTCGGAGCAAATCACAGATCTAAAGCAGAAGATCCAATCCACAACAGGTATCCCAGCCACAAAATAGAGTCTAATTTTTTCGGGGAAAACACTACAGGAAGGAAATATTTTAAAAGATTACTAGATCCAAAGGAATTCTTCCATAGTCCTGAATCTAAGATTCAAAGGAGGAGCCCCAGGAGGAAGCACATCAACTAGACCTGACCAGAACATAACTCAAGGACAGATGAAAGGAGCCAATACTTTCAAAACAGGAGCTCCAAATGGCCCATCATAATGGAATATTCTGCAGGGTAAGAACAAAGAAGCAACACCACTTGAACAAGTAAAGTACACGCCCAAAAGTTATATCATGGAGCAAAAAAACTGCGTTCCAAAACTGAACATTGAGGCACCATAGATCGAAAAATATAGGTCTGCCTTCGAAACATAAGCAATAATATGCAGATTCAACTGCTACTAGCCAAAACCAATGGAATAATTCCATTGGATTTTTACCAATTGGACCATGTACTATGACATACACCTCTGCTCCAAGGGATACTTCATTGTCAAGTTTCCATCACAAGAACCCAGAGACATCATCCTTAGAGCGGGTCCATGGTTCTGGGGTCAACTGGACTTTTCATTGCTCCTTGGTTCCATGATTTTGACGCCAACGCGATGGAGATAACCAGAATGCCAGTTTGGGTCTGGCTATATAATCTCCCGCTCCATTTCTGGAATGAAGGAGTTTTAGAGGGTATCGGAAATAGCCTGGGGAGATGTATCAAAACAGATATCCAGAGACTAGAGGATATAATATTCACTTTTGCACGAATCTGTGTAGAAGTGGATCTCAACAAGGGGCTTTCTAAAATTATCATTTTGAAACACAAACATAAAAAATGGTTGCAACATCTGGACTATGAAAACACAGTGTTTAGGTGTAGAATATGCCGGAAAACAAGGCATATACAAAACACCTGCTCGGATGCAACAAGGGAGAAGAGGAAGAAGAAGAAAACAGGGAAAGCATCTAAGGGATGGAAATTTCCCTCAAGAGGACTAGAGCAAGAGTCAGAAGACAAAGGGGATATTCGAACCCAAAAGGAGGAAAAACAAATAGCAGAAGAACAAGGAAACCATGAGCAATAATTAAAAGAACCTATGGAAACCAACATGACATCACAGACGTTTGAGCCGATGATAGAGTCCCACGCACGCCTCTATTATAAGCTCAGGAGTGAATAAAATATTGCTTGTGTCAGAAACCTCAGACTCCGAGAAATAAAACTCCATGAGGAACGACGAGTTGGCATTGGTTCCTTCTCCCCTCCATTCAGGGACTTGGCAGATAGTACAAAAGAGGAAGCGTAAGCATGAAAATCCCAACCCTGCTGGCAAATTGTAAAAAAAAAAATTAGCCTCATTACATTGACTAGTGTGCTTGAGCACACGGGCCCTTTGGGCATCTAGAAATTCTTAAATGCATCTGCAAAACGTAACTTTCATTAATATTAATAGAAAGTTGCTGATTTTTTCTTTGGAAAAAATATTCATCATCAATCAATTCTTCATACTATTTAATATAATATTTTTATCCTCAATAGATATTCTAATATTCCAAGTCTTCTAGAGTATTTAGCTTGAGAAGGAACTTTGTTCACTTTATTTGGTATCAAAGCTGTTTGATCTTCTGCCCGCTCATGTTGCACAGAGCCATGCTCTCTGATCCAGTTCCTTGACCGTCAAATTCGTCAACGTTGTTGCCGTTGGAGCGTTTCGCTATAAGATTTTGGAGGTTCTCCAGGTTAACGTCAAGTCGTTGATCATTTCAAAAAAAAAAAGACCAAAAAATTATATATAAGAAATTAAAAGAAAAAATTTATTCAAAATGAGCTATTTGTATAAAAAGAAAAAAAGGTTTATTAAAAAATTTTGAGTGAGAGAATTAAAAAAAATTATATATATATATATATAATAAAAATACAACTCAAAAACAAAAACATATATATATACATATATATATATATATATTACATACGCTTTCCATAGTCGTCATTGGTAATAGCAAGTCGACCCGACAACTGTCGCTAGGCCACCAAGCCGCATCCCACGCCACTAATGCCCTCAACGCAGACACGTTCATCCCCACCACGACCCACATCTACCGACCACATGCTCTGCATATATAAAATTTAAACAGAGTCCAGCCGTTGTGAACCCATCCCCATTACTGCTGCCGCCCACGCCACGCTGTCACTCACACCACACTGCAGCTAATTGACCACTCATTCAAATTGTCGCATTCACAATTACCTATGCCCAACACTTCTGCCTTTGTCTATACAGCGCCTCCACACTAAGTAGCCACGTGGACAAGAACACTTCCACATTTGTCTGTACTGCGGCCCCAACACTCGCTTCCACCCAAGTCACCACCACCATTGTTAGCCGCAGCGACCACCTAACCACTCATCAGCCTGTCCTACCACAACAACGACTGCTGCAACCAAAATTGAAGTCACATTACCCACCGCAACATCCTTCTCTACCACCACCGCAAGGTCGTTACTCTGTTGTCCATACCATCCGAAGTTACCACAGCCGCCAGCATTGTCCGACAGCGAACCTGCAACCGCCGCCGTAGGACAACACACCGGACTCCACCACCGAACCACAGCTAAACCGACGATCCGTCTGCTCGACCTTCGTTGCTTTTACCGTGTCATTATTCCGCATAACACTTAGGTGTATTGCAGAAGAGACGCACTCCAAAATTGTTACACCTCGCTCAAGGCTTCAAAGTCGTGCACCAGATGCCCAATAAATAAATAAAATTTATGACTTCCTTATAGTATCGGCCTATCATCACTTCGCATCAGATTAACAGTTCTGTTTAGCCACGAATCCACCTGTGCTTGTTTAAATTTTAGTGGTTGGCCATACAAATGCGGCCATTGCCCATATGGTCAAACGCCATACCAAGTCGAACAGGTCGTTTGATGTTTTAAAATTATACAAAGAAGAAATATATATCTATATTATCTATTATAATTAGATATAAAAATGAATAAAGGGGTGATTAAGTTTTTTTTTAAATTAAGAGTTGAAAGAAAAACCGATTTTCTTTGAAGTTATAAAAAAAATGATAGATTATATAAAGTGAAGCCATTTTTCTAAAAGAAGGGGTATTAAAAGTATTAAAAGGGATATAAAAAAATAGAGGAGTATATATATATATATTATTAAAAGGTATTATATAATAATAAAAGATATACTAAAATTTATAAAGTTGAAAGAGGATTATATATATATATATATATATATATATATATATATATATTATTAAAAGGTATTATATAGTAATAAAAGATATACTAAAATTTATAAAGTTGAAAGTAAAAAAAAAAAAAAATGTATCCTAAAGATTGTAAGGAACAAAGCAGGTTGATTGAAAAATTGTTTTGGGGAGTCATAGAGAAAGAAAAAAATTGATCAAAGTGAAAGAAAAAAAATATATATGATATTAACAAAAGACATATATAGAGTCATCTATTGAAGAAAAAAAATGGCATCTAAATCAGAATTGAAGGAAGGGATATTTTTAGAAACCTTACCCGTCAACGCTAAAGTGATATTTAAATTTAAAGGAAGTCTGGCTGGAAAAGATGTCACTATTGCTATATCACCTGCCAAAGATAAAAATTTTATAAACTCTAAAATTGCAAACCAATCGGTGAGTCCTGAGTCAAATATAATCGAAAAATTAGAATTTTTTTATAATAAAAAAGTACGATATAAAATGTCTACAACTTAATATTGGGGAATATACTTTTATCTCTCAATTTATTGTGGAAGCCTTACTTTTTAACGATAGTGACATTGTGTTAGGTTCACCATGGATGGAAACCCTAGGTTCATTTATCCTAGATACAAAAAAGAATTTTTTGACATTCTCCTACAAAAAGAAGAAACTAATGCTACAGGACATTAACTTAAAGCCAAATTCAGTGACGCCTGAAAACATACAAGAAATTTCAAAAGTCATTTTTCAAGAAGGTAAAAAGGTGATACAGAATATGCAAAGAGAAATTAACAAGATCACCTCTGACAGAAATGAGGAAGTGTCTCGACTTAAATACCATAGTGAAAAACTACTGACGCAAATTAAGAAGTTGAAGAAGGACAAGAAGTCATTAGAAAACAAGGTGCAACAACTTGTCGAAAATGAAGCGTCGAAATCATCAAATGTAGAAATTCAATTTGATGAAAAGACATCAAATAACGATCCAGTTAGTAACACACATCCAGAAAACGACACAAATAAGATAAGGGAAACTCAAATCACTAGAATTCCCTATCGACATCTGAATCACGGGAGTAGGCAACTCGATCAAGCTATGTATTAAAAACATAATCAACAAGCTGATATTCCGAAAAATACTAATGTTATTGCAATCCACTCAAGTGATAATTCATCACAAGTTTCAAGTCGTCGTAAGATTCCACAGAAGATTGATTTAGGATGGTCTGATCCATTCTCAGTGCAACAATTTTGTTTGTCACTTAGAGGATCATATCAACTTGTATCGACAAGGATGATTGCCCCGAGACGAGAAGACATTCATAGTAGGAAAATAAATCAAGGCATTTCATCAACAAGCTTTGAGGACAAAGTTTTTTGAAGAGGAAGGAAATGTAATGAATAAAATAAGGTAAATAATGATTAATTATTTAATTAGTAATTAGGTTGAAGAAGCATGTCTAATGGGACATGACCTTTCGTGAAGAGGCGCCTGCCTAGGTATATAAGTAGGCCTCATTTGTAACATTCATCATCATTCAATTCTTCATTCTAATTAATATAATATTTATATCCTCAATGGATATTCTAATATTCCAAGTCTTCTAGAGTATTTAGTTTGAGAAGGAACTTTGTTCACTTCAGTGTTATTCATATAATTTAATTCATTAACAGTTATCTGATTGGAAATTTAATTGAATCTCAGTTTTGTTTTCGATCTGTTGTGAAGTTGTAGTTGGATTAAGAGATTAATTTTCAAGGCTATCTCTTATTGTAAATTCCTCTTGGAATTTAATTACACAAAGGTTCTTGGTATGACTTGATTATATTTTGTTAATTATGAAAACATAGTTTTCATAATTTCTGATTATAAATGGTGAAATACTCTATCTGAATATTAAATCATTTATACTTCTCTACATTCTTCTTATCCATGCCATTTAAAATCAAATTAATCATATGTATTTAAAGAACATCCTTTTATTTTATTAAGGATCTTTCTAAGCTAAAATCACCTGTTCAGAAAAATGTTCACTAGTCATTCAACTATTCAAAAAAAAAATATTTTAGATGCTTTGGCATAACTTATCAACCTTAGGTTATCTCAAAGGAAAACATCAGATTGGCGTCATTGCCAGGGAGACAAAGAATTGAAAGCTAAATTTTCCTTGGGGCAACGATTTTCCCCATTCCTTTAAGGTGAATAAAGGATAAGGATATAGGTCAAAATATATCACGTGGCGATTCTACTGGTTCAAGCTGGCTCCCTTTAAGCACACTAGAACACATTTTGAATCTGAGATTTTTAATCCTTTACTAGATCCAGAAAAACTTATTAGGGAAGCTTATTTAAGAAGAAAATAGAAAACTTATTTTTTATCCTCTTCAGATTTACACCCTAAAGAGTTTTCATCTGTAGATCCATTTTCATTAGTATCATCTCATCTTGATTCAACTTAAGTGCCTCCTAGAGTTTCTGAACTTTATTCAAGAGGGGTAGATCTTCAGTCAGCCTTGTTAACAGAATCACTTGATTCATATCAAGTTCCATCATTCACTTTAGACTCACCTACATCTGAGACAGAATTGGGCTTACACTTACATGAATTTAATCCTATAGATTTTTTTACTCCGGTTTATTATTCTATTCCATCAACCTCTACTAAACAAGAAGAGACATTTTCTGTCTATTCTAATCCTTTGTTTGAATATAAGGAAGAAGATTTAACACCAGCATTTCAAAGGTTGGTTGTTAATATCCCTTTGAAACCCTCACACCCTCCTCCTCCTTCATTCTCTCCTCCATCCTCTAATACGCATTCACCTACCCATTCATCATCATCTTCATCATCCACTCAAACACCCCATACCCCTCCTGTTGCTATGGATTTTCAACTCATTATACAAGCAAGGTATGCTGCTCTTGTTCTTCATAAAAACTTGGCAAATTTTCCTGATGGATATCTAAAACATATACCAAGATTTAACGGAGAAACAGGTCCCTTAGCAGAGGATCATATATCAACCTTCCTAGATTTCGCTGATAATATAAACATCGAGCATGAAGATGTTTACATGAGATTATTTGTACAGTATTTAGAAGGAAACGTTAGGATCTGGTTTAGGAAACTTAGAGTTGATTCTATTCATTCATGGAATGAACTTATAACTATCTTTAAAAACCAATTGGGGGTAAATAAATATGTCGTTTATTTTCTCACTGAATTTGAAGAGTTAAAGAGAAATCCTAGTGAATCAGTTGTTGAATTTATTAAAATATTTAACAAACTCTACCACAAAATGCCTGTTGATTGTAAACCACCAGTAGTAGCTGCAAAGGTTAGATTTTCCAAAGCATTTGATGATGAATTTGCAGTTATGCTAAGGGAAAGAGTTTCTAAAACATTACAAGACATGCAGACTAATGTTATTGAGGTAGAATCCAATAGGTCATCTTCTGGTAAAATTAAAGCTAAAGAAGAGAAGGAACAAAGAAAATTAAAAGCTAAGCTTGATGAATCATCCTCTTCCAAATCCAAACTTAAAGATCAGAAAATTGATGAAATCACATCTTTACTTTGAAACCTTTCCAATAGAATCTCTAATATTGAAACACAACCTAGAAATTCTCAACAAATTGTTGTCAGACCTCAAAATAAAAATCAAAATAAATCATGGAGAGCTCCTCAACTTCAGATTCTTCAGAGACTAGATCAAACATTCAACCTCCTTTGTTGATTGATGATCAACAGCCATAGGATATTGGCCTTGTAATCACTGAAGGTATCAATAATTTTGATTCTTCAGTAGAGAAGATGGCCATAGTCCCTTCATCTTCATCATAGTCTTTGGAACAAGAACAAGAAGATACTTAACTTTAAAAATACCAAGAATTTTATGAATTTATCATTGCAAAGTTAAATAAAAGGTATGATCTAAGACCAAGACCAGGCACAGGTAGACCTCCAAAATCTACCACAACCATGGAACCTGCAATAAAATCCATTCAAACACAAACTCCAACACCTCAGACTATAGAGTTATCCACTGAAATTGTTTCATCCAATAAAATCATTTTGACAAATTTTAATATTGAAAGGGAATTGGAAAGGGTCAAGATTCCTATACCTTTAGCTGAACTTTCCAAAATCCTGGTTTTAAAAATCAAGTGTCTAAATGGATACAGTCCTCTAGTGTAGATGTTGAGGGAGATGTTATTATTTTGCAAGATGAAAAGCCCTCAGTAGTGTTTGGACCTAGTTCTGATATGATCAATGAAATTGTTCCACCATTTTATGTGACCTTTAATACTCATGAATTTTTACTATATAACTGTATGCTTGATTCTGGTGCTTCACACAACCTTATGCCAAAGGTAATTATGGACCAACTTCAGTTACAAGTTACTCGTTCCTATCATGATCTTTACACCTTTGATTCAAAGAAAGTACCATGTCTAGGATTGATCAAAGATCTAGTTGTGACCTTAGCCCAAATACCTATCAAGAGTATAGTATTAGACATTGTCGTCACTGATATTCCACCCAAATTTGGCATGCTTCTATCTAGATCATATTGTTCTAAACTTGGGGGATCATTTCAGATGGACATGTCTTTTGTTACTATTCCAGTCTATGGAGGTGAGCATTTAAGGTTATATAGAGAAGTCAAATTCCTTCACACTGTTTGCAGATCTGATAAAGAAAAAAACCACTCTATCTATGCAGTAGATTATGATTTCAGTTGCTTTCAGTTATCTTCCAAAAAATCATCAAACACTCAACTTGCCATTGAAAATATAGTTTCTAAACCAAAGATTGTAGAATCAGATATTTGGAAACTTTATTTTGATGGGTCTTGCTCAAAGGAAGGAGAAAGGGCAGGAATGGTTTTAATTTCACCAGATAAAGAAAACATTACTCAATCATGTAAACTTGAATTTGAGGTTACCAATAACGTGGCTGAGTATAAGGATTTTCTTCTTGGTATTGAGCTGGCTAAAAGTTTAAAGGTTAAAAACTTGAGTGTTTTCTCTGATTTTGAGCTTATAGTCAAACAGGTTAGAAACCTGTGTCACAACTAAACACCCAAAGCTTAGGTCCTATAGAAATGAAGTTTTGGATATAATTGAAAACTCTTTCCTTAGATTTAACATAACTGCTATTCCCAGAGATGAAAATATGCATTCTAATTCGCTTGTTGTTTCAACAAGCTCTTTAAAAATCCTTCAGCCAGTATCATTAGAGTACCAAATTCATGTTAAATACAAACCATCAATCCCTGATAACCTTAAACATTGGCATATTTTTGAAGATGATGAACAATTAAAGTATTTTTTTCAAGTCATCAATGAATTCTCAAATATGAAAATTGAAGAATACCAAAGAGATAATCAAGAATTAAATCACAAAAATCCAGAAAATTCATTTAATCCTAAAATTCTTGATCATGATATCATTCAATTATCCAATAATTTATTCCTAAAGTATTAATTCCATTGGAAAAACTATTCGATGATAATTATGTCTCTAAGAACCCTTTGTCTAAATCACCTGAAGAAGAAATTTAAGAATGCAATATTGGGATTTTAGATGATGTAAGAAATGTTAAGTTATCATCAACCTTGCCTTTGGATGTGAAACTCAAATACTTTAATCTTCTTAAAAATTACATAGATGTTTTTGTGTGGTCTTATAATGAATTAAAAACTTATGATACAGCTTTAATAGAACATAAGATTCCTTTAAAACTAGAGGCAAAACCCTTCCAATAGAAATTAAGAAGAATTAATCCCATACTACTTCCAACCATTGAAAAAGAACTTAAAAATTTGTTTGATGCTCATATCATTTTACCTTTAAGGTATTCTAGTTGGGTAGCTAACCTAGTTCCAGTCAAGAAGAAAAATGGTGAGATTAGGCTATGTGTAGACTTCCGAAACCTGAAAAAATAATCCTTAAAAGATAATTATCCATTGCCTAAGATGGATTATTTACTTCAGAAAGTTTCAAGATCAAGTAGGATTTCTATGCTAGATGGATTTTCAGGTTACAACTAGATCATGGTAAGTCAAGATGATCAAGAGAAAACTGCTTTCACTACTCCTTGGGGTACATTTATGTATGCCAGGATGCTGTTTGGGTTAACTAATTATGGAGCCACTTTTCATACAGTAATGAATCTAGCGTTTGTAGGTAAAACTATTGAATTTATTGTTATTTATTTGGATGATTTAACTATTTTCTCTTATTCTGATGAAAATCATCTAAAACACTTGAGTGAGGTTTTTAACAGGTGCAGGAAATTTGGTATATCCATCAATCTGAAGAAATCTTTATTTGTCGTAAAGGAAGGGAAATTACTAGGGCATATAATCTCCAAGAATGGATTTATAATTGACCCAAAGAGAATATCAGCCATTTAGACTCTATCTCTACCAAGGAATAAGAAATAGATTCAAACCTTCCTTGGAAATATTAATTTTATTAGAAGGTTCATCCCCAATTATACAGAGATAGTAAAGGACATAACTGATATGCTAAAGAAAAACAATGAATTCAAATGGAGAGTTCCAACTAGGTATGCTTTTGATCAAATCAAAAAGGCAATATCTGAAGCCCCTACATTAGTTAGTCTTGATT
The DNA here is from genome assembly GCA_034641835.2 of Pinus albicaulis. Taxonomy (NCBI): domain Eukaryota; kingdom Viridiplantae; phylum Streptophyta; class Pinopsida; order Pinales; family Pinaceae; genus Pinus; species Pinus albicaulis. The sequence goes on from CM076579.1 coordinate 743,491,917, forward strand.
ATTCTTTACCTTTTAGCATATTTTCATTCGCATCTGAGACTACCCTAGTTGTTGTACTTTTACAAAATAACTCCAATGGTGATGACCAGCCTATAGCTTTCTTTTCTAAATTTATGAGGGATTTTGAACTTAGGTACAATATTATGGAAAAGAAAGCTTATGCCTAATTCAAGACCTCAAGGTATTTAGAACCTATGTCCTACACTCACACAGTATTTCCTATGTTCCTAATCATGTTGTCAAAATCGTTTTAACCCAGCCTGATACTGGTGGAAAAAGAGGAAGATGGATTGATAAAATCCTTGAATTTGATCTTGAAATTAAAACCACAAAGCTAGTAAAAGGCCAAGGCCTGGCCAAATTATTAGCTTAATCCAATTGAAAAGTATTAGGGATAAATCTGGTTGTTGAAATGTCACTAAGGGAGAATCCAGTACAAGAACCTCCTTCAATATGAGAGGATAATCCACAAGAACCTCCTTCTCTTAGGGAAGGAGAGAACCCACAAGAACCTCTTCCTTCAGATCAATCCATTCTTGTTCACATAAATAAGAAGTATCTACTTTCTGATTGGTATTCTAATATTGTGCAGTTTCTTAGAGATTTTCAATGTCCAGTTGATCTTAATTTGAAGCAGTGCAAAGCACTAAAGCTCAAATCAATAAAATATTGCATTATCAATGCTCATATATACTGGAAATACCCTCTAAATATTCTTCTTCTTTGTTTAACTGAAAATGAAACAGAGGGAATTATAGATCAATTCTATGCAGGATTTTGTGGTGGACAATATGCTTGGAGAGCAACAACCTAAAAAATTTTGAAAGCAGGTTTTTATTGGCCCTCACCTTTCAAAGAAGTTGGAGCAAGAGTAAGGATTTGTGTACAATGTCAATTATTTGCAAGCAAACAAAAATTGCCAACACTTCCTCTGGTTCCAGTATTAGTTGATGCTCCTTTTCTACAATGGCGGTTGGAATTTATTGGGGAAATTCATCCACAATCAAGTAATCAACACAGATGGATTCTAACAGTTACTGATTATTTTACCAAATGGGTAGAAGCCATACCTGTTAAAAATGAAATTGATACTGTTGTGATCAAATTCCTTGAAGAGAATATTTTATCAAGATTTGGATGTCCTCAACAAATTGTAATAGATAATGTAGCAGCTTTCATCAATGTTAAAATGATCAAGTTTTGTCAAAAATATTCAATCCTACTACATCATTCTACACCAAATTATCCTCAGGGTAATGGAATTGCATAATGTTCCAACAAGAGCTTAGTTAAGGTAATTAATAAGACTCTTGAAGATCATAAAAAGAGTTGTTACATCCACTTGATCCATGCCATTTGGGCAAATAGAGTTTCTCCTAAGAGATCAAGAGGCAAGTCTCCTTTCCAATTATTTTATGGTAAGGGAGCAGTTTTTCCTACTCATTTAGCTTTACCTGTTATGAGATTTCTCCAGGAATCTTATGAAGAAAAATTTGACTTCTCAAGAAGGATTAATTAAATTATTGAGTTTAATGAAGACAGGGATGAAATTCAGTATCAGTTAATAAAATACCAGAACAAGGTGAAAGAGTTGTTTGACAGAAAAGCAAGAGAAAGGAATTTCAAGAAAGGTGACCTTGTGCTCAGATGGGATACAAGGAGAGAAGGCAAAGGAAAACATGAAAATTTTGATAACCTCTGGTTTGGTCCATTCAGTATTGCAGAAGTCAAAGGGAACAATACATTTATCCCACAAAATTTGGAAGGAGAGTATTCCTCATTTCCAGTCAATTGAAAGTACTTGAAACATTATATTTAGTATTGATTATTCATTCATTCAGCATCTGTAAATATTCGAAGAGTTTATTTATTTTTGAAAATTGCAAGTGAGTATATGTTTCAGTGAGGAGAAGGCTTTTAGATATTCCTGTTCTCTGTATTGCACAAGGGGAAGCAGTGCCCAGATGGAGTCGATGTTGTAACATTATCTAGTTTTGATAAGTTAGCATAATTAGTCAAATAATTTTGAAAATTTTAAGGTAGGATATGGATGCAAAAGAATGAAAAAGTTAAAAATGTTAGGAAAATTTTATGTTTTATAGGCATCCATATCAATAAAATGATAGGTGTTAGCTGCCCTAAATAAAGAAGGCAGAGAAAAATAAAATGTTAGGGGAGAAAAAGAAAAGGAAAGCTTCATTTTAAGTTTGTACAAATTGCACAGGCTGCTAGTCTAAATGCGCCAATAAAAGAATAAAGGTTTATATGGTTATTCCAAATTATTAACATTATCCTAAGTTTTAAAACCATATAACATACCCCACCATTCATCCCTTTTCATTTTCATTTCCCTAAGCCATATCACTTTATATCATTCCCGACACTTTATTTAACTATTCTTGACCCCACCATTCCACCTCATCACATCCGACCGTCCAACCCATCTCCATACATCCGATGATCCTCCCACATTTTTTGACATCCGACGGCTCTCATAGCCTTTCGACCCCCCTTCACGAACATAACTTTATCACCGGGGGGTCCGAACTCAGTGGTAATTCAAAACCTCCTGTCAATACATGTCATCACCTTAGCTTTTCAGACCGCCCATGAGCGAAACCGAAAACCACTCAACCCCCCCCCCCGAAAGGCTGATTTCCGATACCACTTACCTCACCATTAAGCATCCTCCATTCCGTTGTTGCCACCTCATATGCGATCTCATCCACCCATTAACCTCATTCACCTGTTAAACTTCATAAATCACATCATTTCCTCCATTATCGGTCTGTTAAGCATTAAATTAGCTTAATCGTTAACCTATGCCACTAATGGAAAGCCTGTATTTCCATATAAATCACCTTTTATCTGTTTACAGGTTACAGTGTTATTTATTTACAGCTTTCTCGCCAGAAACCTGACATTATCAAGCTTCCAGCACCTGTTCATTCCAATTATCCTTTATGTTCCCTGTCTAGAACACGTTGTCTATTCATTGCCTATATTCTCAGTCAAATTACACTTCCAGCCTTAGCCATCATGCCTCCTAAGGACAAAGGACCAGAGGAAAACATAAATCCTCTGATCTTTCCTCCTGTAGATCTTCATCATATCCCTATGGCTGATAATTACTATAGGATTCATGAAGCACTTTGTGAGCTTGAAATTCTCGAGATGTATTCATGTCTCAAAGATAAAAATATTAACAAATCAGATGAAATCCAACTTTGGGAGTCAAACCTACCTCGTTATATTTTTCCTCCTACCCATAGCACTCTCGATTTCATTAGAAAATTCCATGCTTCATATTTTCCAAGCCAAAGGGCCATAACCAATTCCAATGGACAAGTTTTGTTTACCATAACCCCTCAGGATATTGATGAAATGATGCTAGCCCCCACAGTCAACAATGGTACCCCATTTTCTCATGAAGCCCTGGTTGAAATATACCAGGAATTATACTTTGCTAAGAAAACCCAAATTCTAGAATTATTCTTAGCACAATATGCTTCATTACTGAAGAAAAATCATCCTTATCCTTCATCCCTATTCCCTGATAGAACCAAGCAGATAACCACTATTATATCTTACCTTCTTGGATACTACTCTAATCAATATTTAGATGACGCCATTATAGGATTTTTATCAATATTTTCTAATGATACCAAGCCTTCAATTGTGTTCAATTTCAGTCATTTCCTTGCAGATTTTATTCAGCGGCAGTTGATAAATTTTCACACATAGGAGGTATTTAAGTATACCGATGTCTTAGTCTACATGTTCATATGCTTTTGGGGGGACAACATGAAATTGTCATTGTAGAAAATGAATGAGAAAGGAGACCAACAATCGGTCATTTTCTAGACCACCCTGGTTATGAAATATCAGAATGATTTCACATATAAACAGTTCATTGAGATGTTTTTTCACCCAGCCATTGGTCTTCTAAGAAGCAGAAAATAACCAATAATTAGTGAAGAAATCCAAAAGATTTTATAGCTATCAGAACAGGTAAAAATAGGAGATTTGTATTTATATGAAAATTACACATAGATAAGAATTTTTGGATGTGAGCTGCAACCAATTAATTTTCCAAAATTCCTCCCAATGAGGATTTTTGCCTTAGAATTCATCAGGAAGATGATCAACATGGATCAGGTCCATTTTGTTGCTACCAATAAAAATTCTCAATTTAAGCTAAAAACGCAGGTTGGTCCATTCACCTGCAATGACATGAAAGGAGGAGCAGAGGCAGACCAATTATTGAAGAAAATGCACTTTGATCTTAGCTTCACTTGGTCATATGATCCATTAGGGATAGTTTCCAAATTAAGGGTAGAAACCAAATCTACTCCTTATTTTCACACACTAAGGCCATAAATAGAGAAGTATAAGAACCAACCAGAGTGGATAGAGAATATATTACATGAGGCAGAAGAACAGCAAGTCTCTTCATCAATAGTGCAGACTCCTACAAAGCAAGAGCATACAGCAAAAGGAACAGAGAAGAAGGATCCCCTTTAGAAATAGATATCTTCAGCAAGGGATTTAAAATCATGTACAGAAAGAAGGCTACGCTTATTAAGCCTTAGAAAAGATTCAGAATAGCAGACTCCTATCAATATTAATGAGCCTCTTGTATATTCACTAGTAGGTGAACGGTCTACACAATCTCCTACCATTTCCATGACTACAACAGAGCAACAACAAATTATGCATACATGTACATCTACTTCAAGTGAGCCAGAGAAAAGCATCATGGATATCTTCAAGGAAATAAAACTAAAAAATGAAGCTTTGAAGGTAAACACATACAATCAGTTTTGGAAACAAACCTCAGGTGCCTAAAGCAGACTATTGTCAGCCTTCGACCAATAGAAAGGAAAAATTCTAATGGCATTTCTTCAGGCGCAAGTTCCTCAGCCTAGAGGAGAATCAGATTATAAGAAGACAAATCTTGAGTTTGATGTTAAGGACATACATCCCATTGATCAAATGGAGATGCATAAATAGATTGGAGAAATTATTTTCTCCACTGTAACTAACACTGTTATGACCCTGTCCAAATTATAGGTCACATTAGCAAATGTTCGCTCACAGCTCAACATGGAAAAAAATTTAGCCTTTGCCAAAGATACCAGGATTAAAACCTTGGAAGATTTGGTGATCAAACTAGGTTATGATCCTGCAAATGTTAATGCAGCAGAGGATCTCATTAAGAAAAAGAATGCAGATATTGCATCATAAATGAAGCAGTTAAAACTGCTAGCAACATAAGATCCTTTAGCTAAGGATATTGAAGAGACAAAGACACAAAAGGCAGACATGATGAAGTTCATCATGGAACAGAATAAAAAGTTGAAGCAAATGGAAACAGAGATGGATAAGTTGATTAAAGAAAGCAAGAAGTGAGCTAAACAAATTGTTCCTTTAGAACACTTCCTATTACAGTTATTCCTACTGTTATATCTGTTACCACTAGTAAAGGAGATTTTTCAAACCAATTGGCTACTACACTCCAAAATATGACCTTTCAGACTGAAGAAATTAAGAAGTTACGGGATCAAGTGAAACTTCTAAATTATCGGCAAAATAAGTCTGACACTTTCCATGCATAAGAGCTTTAGAGAGCTCAGAATCAAGTAGAAATATGGAAGAAATCAGCAACTGGAGCTTCTATTGGCTACACCCTTGGTAATTTTAAGGAAATTAATTGGAACAACATCATTGAGGAAATGATTGAAATCTGGCCATGTGCCAAGATCATCTTTGAGCAAAAGGAATTAGTGGAAAAGGAAAATCAGACCATTACTGATATAAATACTCAACTGGGAGAAATGCCTAATACAGCCAATAGCATTATAATGTTTCTAAATTCTAAAGACATCCAAGAACTGGATGATTTAGGGTTAGATGACAGGACTGAGACCATTCTTGAGGTGAAGAAAATTCTGATCAAAAGGAACTTAGTAGTGCAGTTGACAGAGAAGTGTCACACTCTGGATGTTGTTTTCAACAGATTTCTTTCAAGAATTGATGCATTGAACCATAAATTTTTGCCTCCACTATTTGTAATAAATGATAAATTAATGCCTAGGGAAGATTACATGAAGAATCTTAAAGAACTAGTAAGGTCAGCATCCATGTCCTCTATTAAACGTTTAATGACAAGCAGGGCATTTTATGAAGCTATCAAAAATATTAGTTTCATTCAACATGAGATAAAACATATTTTTTCTATAAAACCCACTTTTTCTAAGTATACTGAGGCAGATGAAATCTACCGCAGATTAATTAATGTTTCAATTCCAGATCAAGAATGGTGCGAAAATCTATGTGAATATCAGGAATAGAAGACAAATCAATTTTGCCAGCGCAACACGAGAATAGTGGCCACTCAGCAACATTTTTCTATCAAAACAAGGCCAGACATGCAGATTCATTCCTTTGGATCGAATTCCTTTCCTTTCTGTTAATTTTGAGAAATTATAGCTTGCCTTGTCACTCAGGCATTTATTGTAATTTTTATTTTTGTTTTAAATACTTCATTCATGGAAGTATTCAAGGTTACACGCTTGAGCTAGTTATCAGATAGATTTATAATAGCTGGTGTTAGGTCCCTATATTACTAGTGTAGTCCCTTATTGTTGTTAGTGTAACCCCCTTATTGTTATTATTGTACCCTTGTAACCCCCATTTTGTTATTATTGTGCCCTTAAATTATTATTGTTAGGTCGGCTAGGATTACATTGTGGCCCACTAGGATTACATTGTGGCCCCATGGACTCCTATATATAGAAGGAGGTTTTGTTCATTTGTATCATCCAAGAATTGTTCATTTATGTAATGTATTGGAGGTTTCCCCCTCGAAGTGGCTTATTTCTAAGGCGTTGATATCTTTTTCTTCTATTTTTGGAGCTGGTTACACAACATTTGGTATCAGAGCTTTGGATTCTAGGGTTTCGCTGCTCCAAACAGGTCATCGTGGCATTTTCGCTATAAATTTTTTTCTACGAAGCTTCAGAAGCTGAAATTTTTAGGGTGCAAAGCTGAAATCTTGAGGAAGGTTGTCTAAAAATTTCAGATCTTGGTTCGCAATATTTGAGGAGATATCATCTGTGGAAGTTAGGTATTTTTTCAGGCTCATAAACAGGTCATCGTGGAAATTGCGCTATAAATTTTTTTGTACGAAGTTTCAGAGTCTGAAATTCATATGGTGTGAAGCTGAAATCCTGAGGAAATTCGTCAAAAAATTTCAGAGCTTGGTTCGCAATATTTTTGGAGATATGATCTGTGGAAGGTAGTGCTTTTTCAGGCTTCTGAATTTCATCTCAAAGAGGTGATCGTGGAAAAGTTCAATAACTCTCTCTCTGGGCAGTGGATTTGAGTGCCGTAAAAATTTATCGCAAGTACATGGACTGTAGTTTCTTGGCTATCAATTTTAGAGACAAAGGATGAAACAGTGACATGTGGCAAGTCCTACAAGTTTTCTCTACTGAACCAGTCCAGAATTAGGTCATTGTGGGAGATTGGACACAACTTTGTCTTGGGGAATCAAAATTAGATCAGACCTGTGGCATTTGAAAGGAGCTTCAGAGGGCTACTACAGGGCTAAATTTCAGATATTGAAGATTTTCAATTACATAGATAATTCAATTTAAATATCGAGCTCCTCAAAGCAAGTAAAAGGTGTGTATTTTTTTTCCGAATTGCATAAGTCTTGTTTGAAGAATCAAGTTGAATTGATTCCAAGGGCATATTGTAGAATAGGTATCAATATTGGATTATAAAATGGCCCCTAAAAATAATTCAACACCCATTAAGCCTTCAGAAGGCTCTACCATGACTCATGAAGATGAAGAATTGCAACATGATCTATCAAAATTACAAGAGCAAGTGCAACAAATTTCACTCTCGCAAAGAGCAACAAAAAATGAAATGGAAGTTTTGAAGAAAGGTGTGGAAGTGAAGATGGACGGTTTGAAGAAATGCATGGAAGCTAAGATGGATGGCGTGGAAGCTAAGATGGATGGCATGGAAGCTGGCATGGAAGCTAAGATGGATGATCTAAAATCAAACATCGAAGATTTGACAAAGTTGATACAAGAAATGTTTCCTAATGGTGAAAAGATAGTAGAAGAACTTCATGATGAGAACAAAATAAATGTTAATCGTGATTTCATAAACTCTAATGTTGGCGGGAAGAACCACCATATTCCAAAAATGGATATGAGGAAGTTTGATGGAAAGGATCCTGTAACATGGATACTACAGATGGAGCAATATTTTGATCTCCATAATTTGCAAAACACACAAAAGGTACGCATTGCAACTTTACATTTAGAACAAAATACATTTGTATGGTATCGATGGCTTTGCTCCCGTAAAAAAATTGTCACTTGGTCAATTTTTACAGAGGAAATGATAGCGCATTATGAGGATACAAAGAGCAACACCTTCTTTAGCCAATTGATAAATCTCAAACAAAAGGGTTTAGTGGGGCAACACATTGAGGACTTCCAAAAATTGAATATAAGGGTAACCGATATTCCAGAGGAACACAGGATTGATCTCTTCATAGGCACTTTAAAGGATAACATCCAACATGAAGTTCGCGTTTTGGAACCTGATTCATTGGAGAAGGCATTCAAGTTGGCAAGAAAAGTTGAATGTAAAATTATGGCGACAAGGAAGCCTACCACTCAATTCTATAAAGAAGGAAGTGTTGCTACGCCTAGATTTCCACAACCTACAAGGTCGACACCACAACAATTGGAAGAAAAAAGAGCAAAAGGGCTTTGCTACAGTTGTGATAGAAAATACACTAAAGGTCATAAGTGTGCTGAGAAGAAATTATTTTACATAGATTGTGAAGAGGAAGAAGAAAATGAACAAGAAGAGGATATACACCAGGAACCAGCCCTAGAAGAGGAAGAAATGAATCCCACCATATCGTGTAATGCACTGGCAGGAATTACCACTCCTCAAACTCTCAAGATAGAAGGAAAAATCAAGAAGAAAAAGGTAATAGTGTTGATTGATTCAGGTAGCACCCATAATTTTATTCATTGTAAGGTAGCCAAGGAATTAAATTGCTTCCTATACCCAGCACCAGAATGTCAAGTGATGGTTGCAAATGGAGGAACTATAAATTTCTCTGGAAAATGCCATAATATCAAGCTAACCATGGGGGAATATGTGTTGACTATTCCAATGCTTTCCATTCCTATGGGAGGTGTTGATGTTGTACTAGGAGTACAATGGTTACAATCTTTGGGGATGGTAGCTTTTAATTTTCAAGAACTTTTCTTGAAATTTTTTTCAGAAGGAAAAGAAGTCGAATTGCGAGGTATTGAAGGGAAGCCGGGAAGGATAATAAGCTCTAATGTCATGACAAAGCTTCTAAAGAAACAAAAACGAGGTGTAATTGCACAATTATGCTCACTAGAAGTTCCGACATCAAAATCATCTATTTCTGCAGATCTCCAACAAGTCTTGGACAATCATTCCAAGGTGTTTGAAACTCCGAAAGGACTCCCACCTATTCGTGATCATGATCATGCTATTCATTTGATTCCAGGAAGTGTTCCTCCAAACATCAGGCCTTATAGATATCCTTACTTCCAAAAGAGCGAAATTGAACGTATGATCGCAGAAATGTTAGAGGCGGGTATAATTCAACCTAGTCAAAGTTCTTTCTCTGCTCCTGTAGTATTGGTACACAATAAGGATGGATCATGGCGAATGTGTTCGGATTATAGGGAGCTCAATAAGCTCACCATTAAAGATAAATTTCTCATTCCTGTGATTGACGAATTATTGGATGAATTACATGGAGAAATTTATTTTACCAAGTTGGATCTTCGTTCAGGATATCATCAAATTAGAATGAAGACCGAAGATATTCCAAAAACAGCATTTCAAACTCATGAAGGTCATTATGAATTTTTGGTCATGCCTTTGGCCTTACCAATGCACCTTCTACATTTCAAGGGTTGATGAATTCCATTTTCAAACCCTTCCTTAGAAAATTTGTGCTAGTATTTTTTGATGATATACTAATCTAAAGCAGGTCTTGGAAGGATCATGTTGAACATGTTGACAGGGTGCTCAAACTATTGCAGGAGAAACAATTATATGCAAAAACATCCAAATGTTTCTTTGGAGTACAAGAGGTGGAATATCTGGGTCATATTATATCTCACGAGGTGTTAAAGTAGACCCTAACAAAATTAAAGCCATTAAGGAATGGAAATTCCCCAAGACAATAAAGCAGTTGCGAGGATTTCTTGGGTTAACAGGATATTATCGCAAGTTTGTTAAGAATTATGGGAGAATAGCAGCACCTCTAACAACATTATTGAAGAAAGATGCATTTTCATGGACTCCTGAAGCAACTAAAGCCTTTGAACATCTTAAAGAGGCAATGTGCCTAGCACCGGTCTTAGCTACGCCAGACTTCACAAAAACCTTTATTGTGGAATGTGATGCCTCAGGAAATGGAATTGGTGCAGTTTTAATGCATGAAGGAAGACCCATTGCTTTTGAAAGTCGTCCAATCAAAGGAAAGTATTTACAAAAACCTATTTATGAGAAGGAAATTTTAGCAATACCGCATGCACTAAAGAAATGGCGAACTTACCTAATGGGAAGACACTTCAAGGTAAAAACTGATCATGATAGTCTTAAACACTTTTTGGAACAAAGACTATCTTCAGAAGAGCAGCAAAATGGGTCACAAAGATGTTGGGTTATGACTTTGAAATAATCTACAAAAAAGGAAAGCTTAATGTTGTTGCAGATGCACTCTCAAGAAAGAATGAAGAGGTGGAAGCATTGCTTTGTGCTATTTCTATTATCCAACCAGATTGGATAACTGAAGCAAGAGATGAATGGAAGAAGGACAAAGATGTATGGACACTCATTCAAAAGTTGCAGCAAGATCCTAGTACATCCGATACATTTAGTTGGAAAAATGATTCCTTATGGTACAAAGATCGCTTATATCTTTGTAAGAATTCCCAACTAAAACAAAATATTCTTCTCGAATTGCACACTTCTCCTTTAGGAGGACACTCAGGATTTTTAAAAACTTACCACAGGGTGAAGAAAGAATTTTTTTGGGATGGCCTTAAATCTGATATTCAAAATTTTGTGGCGGAATGTTTGGGTTGCCAGCAGAATAAAGTTGAGACAATTAAGACCCCGGGACTTCTACAACCTTTATCCATTCCAATTCAACATTGGGAGGAGATTTCAATGGATTTTATCATAGGTTTACCTAAGTCCGAAGGAAAGAGTGTCATCATGGTGGTAGTTGATAGACTTACCAAGTATGCACACTTTTGTGCATTATCTCATTCATTTAAAGCAAGTACAGTTGCTACTACATTTATGGATAGAATTCAAAAGCTACATGGAAGCCCAAGGGTTATTGTGAGCGACAGAGATCCCATTTTTACTGGAAATTTTTTGACGGAGTTATTTTCTTGTTTGGGTACTCAATTAGCTCATAGCTCATATTATCATCCTCAATCTGATGGTCAAACTGAGATAGTAAATAAATGTTTGGAAGGATATCTTCGTTGTTTTGTATCCGATAAACAAACACAATGGGTCAAGTGGTTACCTCTTGCTGAATGGTGGTATAACACTTCCTTCCATACTGCAGCAAAAATGACCCCATTTATGGCACTTTATGGATATCATCCACCATCCATCACATCATCTTTAAGGGAAAATTCGAAGGTTCAAGCAGTGGAAGATCACATCGAGCATCAGCAAGAAGTTCTCCAACTCTTAAAGGATAACCCGAATTTGGCACAAAATCGAATGAAACAACAGGCAGATCAGCATCGTAGCGAGAGAAGTTTTGATGTAGGAGATTGGGTATTTTTACGGCTACAACCATACAAACAAATGTCCCTCAAGCAAGCAAAGAAGGATAATAAATTATCGCCAAAGTACTATGGTCCTTACAAGGTGTTGTAAAAGATTGGTACTATGGCATACAAATTGGAGCTTCCTGCTTCTTCGCGAGTACATCCAGTTTTCCATGTTTCATGCTTAAAGAAGGTTATAGGAGAAAATCTTCCAGTTCAAACAATATTGCCAGAACTCGATGAGGAAGGAAAAATCATATTGGAACCAGAAGCGGTCATGGAAACAAGAACTCGACAACTACGGAATCGATCAATTTCAGAGTATCTCATCAAGTGGAAGAACTTACCCACCGAAGATTCTACATGGGAGGATGAGAATTTTATACAGAAGCACCCAGAGCTACTCAAGCGTTGAGGACAACACTTTTTTGAAGGAGAGGGGCATGTTAGGTCCCTATATTACTAGTATAGTCCCTTATTGTTGTTAGTGTAACCCCCTTATTGTTATTATTGTACCCTTGTAACCCCCATTTTATTATTATTGTGCTCTTAAATTATTATTGTTAGGTCAGCTAGGATTACATTGTGGCCCACTAGGATTACATTATGGCCCCATGGACTCCTATATATAGAAAGGAGGTTTTGTAAATTGTATCATCCAAGAATTGTTCATTTATGTAATGTATTGGAGGTTTCCCCTCGAAGTGGCTCATTTATAAGGCGTTGATATCTCTTTTCTTCTCTTTTTGGAGCTGGTTACACAACATTTGGTATCAGAGCTTTGGATTCTAGGGTTTCGCTGCTCCAAACAGGTCATTGTGGAATTTTCGCTATAAATTTTTTTCTACGAAGTTTCAGAAGCTGAAAATTTTAGGGTGCGAAGCTGAAATCCTGAGGAATATTTTCTAAAAATTTCAGAGCTTGGTTCACAATATTTTCTGAGATATCATCTATGGAAGTTAGGTATTTTTTCAGGCTCCTAAACAGGTCATCGTGGAATTTGCGCTATAAATTTTTTTCTACGAAGGTTCAAAATCTGAAATTCATATGGTGCGAAGCTGAAATCCTGAGGAAATTCGTCAAAAAATTTCAAAGCTTGGTTCGCAATAGTTTTTGAGATATGATCTGTGGAAGGTAGTGCTTTTTCAGGAAATATCAAGAATCAGGCAAGTATATTATTTTTTGTAGCATCAGATGTGTTCTAGCCATGAAATTTGGTGGAGAGGCTAGAATACATGAGATCTCCAAAAACCAGAAATCGTTTCTAGAAATTACACCTAGAGATGGATTAATTAGATTATTAACCTATATTTTTATGTTTCCTAAGTCCAAAATTACGAAAATTGGTTAATTAATTAAGTCAAGGTTAGAATTCTCTAGAAACTCACACATATTGACAAAATATTAATCTGGGCCCTTAAAAAAGATTTAATCTTGGTTGTTGTTGCTCCAACATAGGATTATAAGAAGAATTCGATGGTTAGATGGAGGATAGACCAATGCATATACTCAGTGATCTAGACCAATTGATTTTCCAGTGCAAGTGATTCAGCAGGAGAAATCAAGTCAGAGATTGAGTTACAAGTGGTAGATGGGCAGAGTAGAATATTTCGAGAGGAATCTCTAGTTCTGAAAGAGTCAGAAGAGAAGGCTGAATATATCCTTCAGAAGGCAGTGCAGGGACTGTGTAGAACCTCAAGTTGCGCAGTTCAATTCAACCAAAAGGAGGGTTGATTCAAGTTCCAGGGGCCAGGAAAATTTCCAGGAGGTCGAAAGAATCACTTCCAGTGGTAGCAATAAGATAGACATCACATCAGAGGTAGTTTTTGGATAGTACAAGTGGGGCTTGTGTAGAAGCAACGCAGAAGGCTAACGCATAGGGTTCCAGAGCCAGTTATGAGGCTCAGTCTTTTGTGGGATTGCTTGAGGAGGAGGGTAAATTCCCTCAGATATTTTTTCCAATATTTTTATTAGATAGAAATGCCAGTTTGGCATCATTTTATTGTACTCGAAATTTTTGTTGCTGCATAAATAATAAAACCCTCAATTTTTGCACCGGTTTTTCCAAGTTGGGGTTTTTCGGGGAAAATTGTTCAAAAATGACAGTGTCACAATTTTTTGCGTGTGTGCTAGAATCTCTCAGTTTCCAATATTTTATTTTCCGCATTATTTTTATGGTGAAAATTGAGTTTTAATTTTATTCATTGTTTGTCGTAGCAAATAAACTGCATAATTAAATTTGCAGTTAGGAGAATAATTTCCAGTTGTTGCAAGAGATGAAATTTTTACATGGTACTAGAGCGTAAGTGATAACTTGAGAAGCTCATAAGCGGAAGAGAGAATTTCACTACTCAGAGGGAAAAACAAGCCAAAATACTTAGAGGCAGCACAGTTCCTTGACAGGCAGGCCAAATTTCTAGGGTGGAAATTCATTTTTTAATTGCAAGGTTGCAGAAAAATTGACTTGCCCGGGATAGTGATTCTAGTAGTCAGAGGGAGTGGCACAAGCTCAGATTTTCACTGAGCATATTTTTTTTGGACGCAGGGGGTTTTAAAGTAACATAACCAAGGGCACAAGCTCAGATTTTCACTGAGCATATTTTTTTTGGACGCAGGGGGTTTTAAAGTAACATAACCAGTGTCACGTGAAAGAGAATAACACACAAAATTGACCATAATAATAATTGACATTCATGGGACCTCATATTTGTCTTCCAGGTTGGAGGAAGAACTGGATTTCTTGTTCGGATAAGCTTCACAGTGTGTCTTTTATATAGACTGTGGACCATCAGCTCACATGACAGGGATTAGATAATATTTCGCTAGCTACAAGGAGTAGAAAATGGACTTCCAGATTATGATGGGGAACAAAATGAAGTGTACTCCAATAGGGAGAGGCACCATTGACTTTCAAAGGAGGTCAAGAGCAAGCACCAATGTTATAGATGTATTTCATGTTTCTGGATTGGGTATGAACCTGATTTCAGTATCCCAGTTACAAGATAAGGGATATGATATCCATTTTGTAGGGAAGAAAGTGTTTGTGAAACACTCAAGTTGGAAGAAGGTAAGACAGACTGGAGTTCGAAGGAACAGATTATACGGGTTGCAGCTCGACTCTCCAATGGCACTAATAGGTAGTGAAAGTAGTAGTGGGAAATAATTTAATGAGTTGTGGCATAGGAGAATGGGACACCTGCACCATGGAGGACTCAAGATGCTCAGGGAAATAGTAACAAGGGTTCCAAAATTTGGAACAAAACACGATGATGTGTGCAAAGGATGTGTACTTGGGAAGTATGCTAAGGCAGCATTCCCAAGAAGTGACAATAGAGAAGATGTCATATTAGGAATTACACATTCAAACATTTGTGGACCGATGTCCACTAGAGATATTAGTGGTACCAAATAATTTGTCACATTTATTGATGACCATTCCAAGAAAACCTGGATCTACTTTTTGAAGACCAAGGATGAGGTCTTTGATCATTTTAGGCAGTTTAAGGCTCTTGTGGAGAATACGACATGAAATAATATCAAGGTGCTTCGCTCAAATAATGGTGGAGATTATATTAATAAAGACTTCATATATTTTTGTGCAAAGGAATGCATCAGAAGGGAGTGGAAATGTTTGTATAATCCACAACAAAATGGGGTAGCAGAGCGGAAAAACAAAACCATAGTTGGGGCTGCAAAATCAATGTTATATGACTAGGATTTTCCTAGGTTTCTTTGGGTGGAGGCATGTAACACGATAGTGTATATCCAAAACATGACTTCTCATAGAGCATTGGGGAAGAAAACGCCAGAAGGGATCTTCACAAGGAAGAAGCCCCAAGTTAGTAACTTTTGAATCTTTGGTAGCTTTTCTTATTGTCACGTGCCAGATGAGAAGTGCACCAAATTGGATCAAACTACAGATAAGGGATTTCTCGTTGGGTATAGTGATACCTCCAAGGCATACAGGATATGCAGTCATAGAAATAGGAATATTGTAGTGGGACGAGATGTAAATTTCATGGAAGATCTAGCTTTCAAGAGATATCGTGAGATGCCTACAGGTGATCAAAATCAGCCAGTTGAAGCTCCATTGGTCCAGAACTAGGGAAGCTAGTGGAACCACCAGTGGGATAGTTATAGGGATTTAGTATAGTAACTAGTACTAGAATTTCCTCAGGAGCAGGGTATCCAGTGAGATCTCAAGAGACGGAGCAGTAGAGGAAGGATGAGGAGGAGCTAGTTGAACCTCCCAGTACTAGTGGTCAATCCAACAAAGAGGTTCGTCAAACATTGAGAGATGCAGCGGATTTTTGTAATATCCCTAAGGAAATTTTATAGTAATAAACAAATCATGCATAGACATAAAACCACAAAAAACACACACATAACTGAGACCATGAATTTGCACCAAAAAATGTGTTGTTGAGCCATTTTATTAAAAATAAATGAGGGTACAATATAGTGTTGGAAATTGTGCACCTGGGCTTTCCCAAGGCAAGCTAGCAAAGCCCAAGTCAAAAATATGAAGCTCCCCTCAAGTCCGTTGCTGTTGTCTCCTAGCTCTGTGCTGAAATGCCCAGAAAATACGTTTTTGGTTGTGAAGAATAGTTGTTAGGGCCTCCTCTAGTGCTCATAAAATTCCTGGAAATTAACCCCGGAATCTCCACACAATACCCACAAAAACTCACGAAGGAATTGGCCTATGGATGACCTTGAAATTTTCGCCCAATTTCCTTCAATGGCTCCACTGCTGGGTATTTCGACCCACCTATATATTTTGTTGTCAAATGCCTCCAAAATTCCACCAAACACCAAGAATCCTTCCTCTCCAACTTCCCCACAAGTTTCATCCCCAAACTACCTTCGCTCCTAAACCCCCACGTGTGACACTAACCAAGACTATGTAGTGCCTACGCAGCTCTTGTTGATGCTAGCCTCAAATCATGAAATGTTGCTCTCATATCACTATGAAATGGATGGAACTCCCTCCTTGGGTTGGCAATCAAAGTCCACCAAAGCAAGGGGTGAGATTTCTGCCTAAAAATCTCGTGTGCAAATGCACTTGCAGACTCGACCTCTGTCTCAAGCGTGTTGGTCTAATATTTTTTTCAAATGATCAAAAATACTCCAAAATGGATGCATCCTCCTATTTTGTCTAGGAGCCTCTTGGTTTCCCATGTGGGCCCAAATTTGACTTTCCCCCACCAAAATCCCTTCAATGAGAGCGTACTTCCTTATGGGCTGCAATTCTCTAGGAGTGGCCCCCACTTCCCATTAAGAGATCGATTTTCTCCTTATCTCTCTAATTTTTGGTCCACCATTTCATCCCAGAATTTAAGACCTCTAAACCCACATCTCCTAAGTGCAAACATGAAATCAGAAAAAATTAGCCAAAATTGGTATTTCGCTTAGCAATATTTATAAGTGGGAATATCACAATCCTCCCCACCAAAATGTTGCTTGTCTTCAAGCAAGTGAAATGAAGGATGTTGAAATATTTATTCCCCCTCCTAAGTGGCACCCTCACCCGGTAGGTTCCTCCATCTGATCAAAAATTATTTGATAACCCTGTTCCACAAGTTCCTCTCATAGGTGTCCAAAATAGCCTTCAGCTCAAAAACTAAGTGCCCCTCATCATCCATAGGCGGTATCTCTATGGCCACGGTCACCTGCTACCCTAGTGCCTTCTTCAAGCAAGACACATGGAAAATGCAGTGTACTCGGCTCCCCGAGGGCAGCTCTAGCTCGTATGCTACCTCCCTAAATCTCCTCGTGACTCGGTACAACCCATAGAAACGTGGCTTGAGCTTCTCGTCCCCCTTCTGCTTGAGTGATGACTGCATGTATGGTTGGACCCTGAGGAAGAACAAATACCCAACCCCAAACTACCTCTCTACTCTGCCCTCATTTTCATAGAGCTTATGTTGGTTCTACACATTCTGTAATTTATCTTTGAGAGCCTGCAATATGTCTTGGCTCCCCTGTATCCAATCCTTGGCCTTAGGGCCCTTATTGTCTCCAAAAATTACGTCAGCAAAATACAATGCATCGTAACCATACAAGGCTCAGAATAAATACATACCTATGGACATGTGGTACGTGGTGTTGTAGTAGTACTCGCCCAAGTGCAACCACCGTATCCATTATTGTTGATGGTATTTCACATAGTTATGCAAGTAAACCTCTAACCACTTGTTAACTATCTTCTTCTGCCCATAAATATCGAGGTGATAACTAGTGCTTGGAGTGAGCTTTTTGCCCACCAAGTGAAACAACTCTTGCCAAAATACCCCCATGAACCTATTGTCTCGATCATTGACAATGGTATTTGGAAGACCATGTAGCCGAAACACCTCCCTGGAAAATAATTCGGCCACCTATGAGGCCGTGTACCGAGCTAAGATGGAAAATAAGTGTGCAAACTTCGTCAATCGGTTCACCACCACGTATATGCAGTCCTTGTCGTGTACCATGGGCAACCCAATAATGAAATCCATCGAGACACTATCCCATTTCCCCTCAGGGATAGGAAGAGGTTGTAGCAACCCCGGAGGGTGTGACTACTCACCCTTGTTCATTTGGCATGTGTCACACTCTCTGACATGCCTCATAACGTCATCCTTAAGGCCCCTCCACAGGAAACGCTCTCTGATATCCCTGGTGCCTTGCTAGTGGTGAGTCATGGGTAGCCTGTAACATCTTCTCCCTCAATTGGGAGTTCATAACTAAATAAATTTGATCCCTGAAGTATATCACCTTGTTCATCACCCTATACCAGTCATCTGCCACTACCCCATCAAGGAATTCATATGAAAATTAGTCCTTGGAGTATATTCTACTAGTAATTTTTCCCTCCAATTTGGGGAAATTCTCATCAACGAAAGGGTATCCAACCTCATGGAAAATGCATTAGCCACCACATTGTTCTTCCCTTTAACATAATCAGTATTAAATTTGTATGTCTGGAGGTTTCTCACCCAATTCTGCTTCCTCTCCTGCAACTACTATTGCTCCGGGAAAAAATTGAGGTTGTTGTGGTTTGTTTTGACCCTAAACTAGTTCCCCACCAAGTATTCTATGAACTTGGATAGCACATGCATGATGGCTAGCATCTCCCTGTCATATATGGAGTACCTCCTCTCGTGGGGCAGTAGCTTCCAGCTATCAAAAGCTATAGGGTTCCCCCCCTGAATCAAGACTGCTCCTACCCCCTCTCCAAATGCATCACACTCAAGTACAAAGGGTTGGGTGAAGTTTGGAAGTTACAACATCTGAAACTTCTCATAACCTGTTTGAGGCGCTAAAAATCCTCTTGTTGTATCTATCCACTCTAATGTGCCCTTCTTTGTCAGATCGGTGAGGGGAGCAGCCAACTGAGAGAAGCCCTTCACGAACTTCTTGTAGTAGGTGCAAATGCCCACAAATCCCCTCAACTTTGTCACATTCTGGGGCTTTGAAATTCCTCGATGGCCTTGATCTTCTCGTCATGGTCCATCACACCATCCTCTCTAATGATATGTCCTAGGTCGAGTATCTCTGTCAAACCGAACTCGCACTAGGAAATTTTTGCATGAAATTTCTACTCCTCCAAAATACATAATACTATCTATAAATGTTGCAAGTGCTCCTCTGAGGTCCATCTATAAATCAAGATATCATCAAATAACACGAACACAAACTTTCACAACTTCCCACGAAACGCATGGTTCATGCAGGACTGGAAGGTGGCGGGTGCGTTGATTAGCCTGAATGGCATAACCAAGAACTCAAAGTGCCCATAGTGGCACCTGAAAGCTACCTTGGGGACATCCTGGTCCCTCACCCTAGTCTGGTGGTACCCGAACGCAAGTCAATATTGGAGAAGAACTTTTCCCATCAACTCATCTATGTGTGGGATTGGGTAATGATTCTTCATGGTTTTATTATTAAGGGCATGGTATTCAATGCACATGCATATGGACCCATCCTTCTACTTCACCAAGAAAACTAATGAAGCAAAATGGTTGGAGCTAGGCCTGATGTGCCCAAGTGCCAAAAACTCATTAATAACTCTCTATATCTCATCCCGGTATGCCTTGAGTTTACAGTAAGTGGTAGTGAACATGGATTGTACCCCTGACTCTAGCTCAATGGTATGGTCAAACCCCCGGTCAGGTGGTCGACCCAACGGTATGTCTCCAAAAACTACTGTGTACTTGTCGAAAATGGCATGTAAATTTGGGTGCAGTGGTTTAGGCTGACCCCCAGCCTCAGAAACCCTCAACTCCACAACCCACACAATGTTTCTATGTCTTAGATCAGCCTCCATCCTGTGGGTTGAAATAGTCTGTGGAGGGTAAGAGTGCATACCCCGTAGAAAAATTAGTTTTCCATTCATCCCTATAAACTCCATCTCCAACCTCCTTCAATCAGTAGTGTCTCAGCCAAGTGAATAAAGCCATTGGACTCCCAACACCATGTTGGTGTTTGGTACTTCCACCACAAAAAAGTGATATGTGATGGAGTAGTTCCCCATGGTCACTATCAATGAGGGAAGATAGCGCGTGCTCTAAATGGTTATGTCCCAGGCATAAGAATCGAAAAACCCTCAAAATATTTAGTTGTGATGCCCCTCCTCTAAACCATTTGTGCATCAATGAAATTGTGGGAAGCCACATTGTCCACCAAAAATGATACATGTTGCCCCTGCATGGTGCCCATGATCCTCATGGTCAATAACTTGGGTACCCCACGTAGAGATGCAAGGTCCCCTCTTGAAGGTGCAAAGGGAGCTCCCTCGGGTGATGGTGGTGGTGGTTATCCCCTCTTCGTGTGTATTGCGTTGTCATCTCCACCCACCTCCAAATTTGCATCATCCTCCACGTCACTGTCAGAAAAGACCTTAATGAAGTGGGCCTTTCCTGTTGCAAATATGTGGCCCAGTACCCATGGTTCCTGACAGGTAAAACATAACTTCCTCCTTCGAAGGTCTCTCCAGGTATCCTCATCCATTTGTCCACACCCTTGGTTGGCTCTCAATGGTGATCCCTAGTGTCTCTTTCCATCTGCTGGAAACCTAATTTCAAGGGGGTAATGGTGCTCTAACCCTCAGTAGTGAATCCTACAAATATTGGGCCCTCTGCACTACGTCCTACAAAATAGTGGGCATGTTGGACCTCACCATCCCTCCTAATGGCTCTATTATCTCGTCTACAAACATGTAGACCATCTTGGCCTCTAATAAATCTAGAACCGTCACTGACAACCTCAGAAACTCTGAAATATAGGCCTCAGTGCTCCCGGTCTTCTTAAGCCTTGTTAGCTCCCCAAAGTGCTCCTCTGGATCTTTCCTCTCAAAATGCTCCAGCATAATCTTGGTGAAATCCTCGAAAGTTGTCACTCTTGCACGTCCCATCATGGTTAGCCCACGAAACAACCAGTCATGAGCTTCCCCCTCCAGATGCAACGTGGAAATTTGTATTTCCTCTCCCTCTGTCATCTGATTTAGCTGGAAGTAGACATCCAACTTCTCTACCCACGCTCTGGTTGAGCTCTTAGAAGAGCCATCAAAATTTGGGAGAAACAACCCCCCCATAGTATGCTCCAAATTTGTCCCATGCTTGTATTTTCCCCCACTCTGTCCCTTGGTCCTATGATTTCCCTTCAGCTGGAAAAATTCTCTAAAAGTGATGGCTTCCATAAAATCAGGTGCATAGGACTAATACTCCAAGAAATAGTCCCCCATAATCATCTCCTCCTGCCCTTGTGGCTCACTAGCTCCATATGTCAAGAACATGGGAATAGTGGATCTGGGTGGTGTTTTTGGAATAAGAGGCGTGTTTGGGTTAAGGGATGTGTGGTGTTGTGAAGTATCGAAGCCTTCACCCAGTTGGAATTCCCCTTGAACTCCTTTTCCCTTTTTTTTGCTAAAATTATGTTGCCTTAGCTCTTCAATGCCCTTATACGGGTCTTGTACCACCTTCAACAAATGCTGAGCAAACCCCTCATCCTTACTCCTTTTGTCTCCCTCATTATCTTCCATGTTTTTCTCCACAACCTCTAGTTCAGATATCACTAGATCCAGAGTGATCTGCAGCTTCCTCTTTCTACTCTTGTACCTCTGTCTCCGTTAAGTCACGTTTCTCGATCCTCTGGTGTCATAGACTGGTTCTGCTCCCACAGGCTGATCCAATTCTATGAGCTCTGGTACCACGGTAATATCCCTAAGGAAATTTTACAGAAATAAACAAAGCATCCATAGACAATAAACCACAAAAAGAACACACATAAATCAAACCATGAATTTGCACCAAAAATTGTGTTGTTGAGCCATCTTATTAAAAATAAATCAGGGTACAATGTGGTACTCGAAAGTGTGCATATGGGCTCGTCAAAGGCAAGCTATCAAATCCAAAGTGAATAAGATGAAGTCCCCCTCAAGTTTGTGGTTTCTCTCTCCTGGCTCTACGCTGAACTGCCCAGAAAATATGTTGCTTGCTATGAATAATAGCTACTATGGCCTCCTTCAGTGCTCAGAAAATTCCAATAAATTAAGCTCGGGCTCTCCACACAATACCCACAAAATCTCACGAAGGAATTTGATGCAGACAAGCTGCAATAAACATAGAATTCGCACAGAATCAACAACCTGTTAATCTAAAATACGTCTCAAATAAACCCAAAACACTTAACTTACACGTGGAACTTCTTTCCTGGAGGGTCCCACAACTCCTTGAACCAATCAAAAGCGATCGCACTTCGCAACCTTTATGATTTACCTTAGTGGTTAACCCTTATTCCTTGCGATCTGCGATATTGCACAGTGCCGACACATGCCCTTCTCCACTTCGCATCGCATACAAAATAACTTACCATGTGACACCTTAACGCTAAACTCTAAAATTTGTGATTTGTGAAATCACTCCCAGTGCGCTTTGATCTCCGTTGTTGGTCTTTATTAGATCCGACGATCCACACTTGTCTCTTTTCCGATCTACTTCATGTCGCAAGTTAAATAACTTAGCTTGCGAAGTCTTAACTACAAACACTAAATCCTACGATGTGCGAAGTATTCATAGTTTCGATGTGATTTCCCACTGTTGATTCATGCAAGATATAACCGTCCTCATTGTGCCTGCAAATATGATTGACCTTCGATCCTCGCTTTTGCTTGCAAATCGGATTGCCTTCTGTTGTGTAATTAATACAATATTCAACAGAGAAATGGAAAGCGGACAGTTTAAAACAGACAGCCAAATGAAAATACAAATCACTTGGAATTAAATTATAAATTAATTACACAGAGCCAAGCCCTTGGATGGACGGATTTACTTTTTCTTCTCCTCTCTGTCCACTCCTCTATCACACCTCTCGCACCTATTCCACACATGTTCCACTCTTTTCACACTCTTCTCTCACACCTATTCATACATATATATATCTACCTGAAAGCGGTTATTATCGTCTTTTATTAGCAAGTTTCAGTTTGAACCACTCTAACAAACATATTCCATCCTATTCTAAATGCTCTAACCTACTTGGCTTAATCTCCTCGAAGGGAGAAACCAATTTTCTATTTTATTCCTAATTAATTTATCAAATCAAAACAGAATAACTCATCTCATTTAAAACTAAGTAAAATATTAATAACCAATGTTTATACACCTCATGTTAGCCACAACATGTGAACACACAATCACATTGCTGGCTAAGTCTGGATGCTCTTGCATCAGACTCCCGGGGAAGAAAATATTGATCCATCAATGTTTCAGGATCTACACTAAACTTTTGCAACTCTGCTACTGTCATCCAAATGGCATCTTCCACTAGGTATCCTTTCCTTTTTACTAGATATTGATATTAGGTTTATCCTCTAGTCTTCTTTGCTGCTTTTTTCTCTAGAATGGCTTCCACTTCTTTCTTTTCTTTCGTTGGCATCTGTTCCTTCCAATTAAAATTTTGGTCCTCCTCTTATGTAGAGTATTCTTGTCGTTCTTCCTCTGTTTCTTTGTATGGGTACAAATATGCAACATTAAATATGGGTGATATCCCAATTCCTTCTAGTAATTCAATCTCATATGCATTTGAGGAAAACTTTCTCAAAATTCTATGTGGCCCTATATTTTTCATTTTGAGTTTTTTATAAGTCCCGACTAGAAACTTTCCTTCCTTAGATAAACCATGACTAAATCATCTACTTGAAACTCCCTTTCAGTCCTCTTCATATCAGCTCTTTGTTTATACTTTTGGGTGTTTTTCTATAAGCTTTGCTTGATATATTCCTACAAATTTTGTATTTGTTCTGCAAATTCTTCAGATTTTGCACTCCTGGTATCTTGTTTGCTCAAATATCTAAGTTCATACACCCTTCTTGGATGCATTCCAAAAACAATATGAAATGGACTCATTCCAGTACTTCGATTAGGAGTATCATTATAGGAAAATCCAGCTTGAGCAAGTGCTAAGTCCCATTGCTTTGGATTTTTATAAATCAAACTCCTTAATATATTTCCTAGGCTCCTGTTACCCACTTCAGTTTTTCCATCTGTCTGAGGATGATATGTTGAACTAAAACTGAGGTTTGTACATGGATTCTTCCATAGAGTCCTCCAAAAGTGTGCTACGAACTTTGTATCCCTGTCTTAAACAATACTCACGGGAAGTCCATGTAATCTTATAACTTTAGAGAAAAATAAATTAGCAATGTGAGTTGCATCACTAGTTTTTATACAAGCAATAAAATGTGCCATTTTACAAAATCTATCTACAACAACATAGATAGAATCATGTCCTCTTTGAGTCTTCAGCAATCCTAAAACAAAATCCATGCTGACAGCATTCCAAGGTCTATTGGATATTGGCAATGGATGATATAAACCTAGTTTTTTGGCTTCTTCCTTTGGCATGTTGACAAATCCTGCACTTCTCAACAAAAATTTTGATATCAGTTCGCATTTTTGGCCAATAATAAAAATCACTTACTTGAGAAAATGTTTTATCCTTTCCAATGTTTCCCTACAGTCCTCCACTATGTTTTTCCTTAATCATATTTTTCCTCATGGAACACTTAGGTATACACGGTTTTTTATTCTTGAACATTAATCCTCCTTGAATCAAGTAATCTAACTATTGGCTTCTATTATGAATCATTGGATTCTTAACAATTGCATATATTTGTTTGAAATATGTGTCTTCCTCATACATGTCAATCATATCTTCAAACCCCAAAATGCCAACCTTCAATTCCCGCGGAACCAAATTTACTATGCTTAAAGCATCAACAACTTTGTTTGAATTACCACTTTTGTGTTTGATTACAAAGGTAAAAATCTACAAAAACTCCACCCACTTTGCATGCTTTTGGTTCAACTTCAGCTGATTATTTATGAGATGCAGTGCATGGTTATCTGAATACAACACAAATTCTTTGGGCAACAAATAATGCCTCCATTTCTTCAAACCCGGCACAATAGCATAGAACTCCTTATCATAGGATGAATACTTCTTCTTGGCCTCATTTAACTTTTCACTAAAATAAGCTATCGATCTCTACTCTTGACTCAAGACAGATCCAATTTCTATCCCACCGGCATCAGTCTCAACTTGGAATATTTTATCAAAATTTGGCAATGCCAAAACAGGTCTTTCAGTGATCTTCTTTTTCAACAAATTGAAATTCCGATCTGTTGCTTCTGTCCATTTAACTGGCTGGTTTCTATCCTTTATTGTTTCAATTATATGTGCAGATATCTAACTAAAACCTCTTATAAACTTTCTTTAAAAACTTGCAAAACCATGAAAACTCCTTACCTCAAATACACTTCTCGGAGTTGACCAATCCAGTATTACATGAATCTTTTTTGGGTCCATCTTCAAGCCTTCTTCTAAGACTATAAATCCCAAGTAAATGAGATCCTTCTTCATGAAACTACACTTCTTCAAATTTATGAGAAACTTCTCCTTTTGCAAAGTATTTAACACTAGCTTAACATGCTCCAAATGCTCCTCCTTACTCTGACTGATAGTGATCTTGTTTATGGCTCTGGAATCAGTACACATGCGCCACTCACCTCCTTTATTTGGACTAATCATGGCTAGTACTGCAAATGGACTAATAATTTCTTTGATTAGTCCTTTATCTAACAGCTCCTGTACTGGTGTCTTCCAACTTCTTCATTCACTTGAGGGGTCATTCTATATGTTGCTTTGTTTGGTAAACTTGCACCATGTAATAAATCTATGTGATGACTGATACTTCTGATTGGTGGAAATTTACTTGGTAATTCATCAACAAATATATTAGCATAATCGTCTAACAGATCATTAATTTCCATAGGCAGATTATCTAGATTTGTAGAAGTCATAATTACCTTGGGTTTACCCACAACAGCAAAATGCATTTCTATCTCCTTTTTGACTTCTTGTAGCAACTTCTTTCCACTAACCAGCATAACATTATTCTCAATTGTTCCTTTATCTGCATCATCCTTCAAAGGTAGCAATGTGTGCTTTGTTCCATCCTTCTCTATGGTGTAGATATTCCTTTTTCCATCATGAATGGATTTTCTGTCAAATTGCTAAGGTCTTCCCAGCAAAACATGGCACACGTCCATTGGCATCACATCACATAATATGACATCTTTATAATGTACTAATCTGTATCTCTACTTTGCACTGTTATGTCACCAAAATCTAATGTCCCTTCTATAGCCACGACACTCTATAAGGAGTAGGGTGTACCATCTTATTCAACCCCAATTTCTCAACCATCTCTGTGGAAACAAGATTATTAGTGCCTCCACTATCAATCACAACTTTTCAGCACTTTTCTTTACACTTGCATAAAGTTCTGAATAGACTCTTCCTCTACGATGGCTCATTTGCTTCCTTCTCTTCTTTAAGCAATACTCTTTTGAGAAATAAAGACTCTCCTACCTCAAGTGGTTCTTCTTTTCCCGTGACCTAATGATTTTATTCCTTTGCTTCATCTACATTCACATTCTGCTGATTTGATGGTTTGTTATGAGGACAATCCCATGAAACATGTCCCCATTCTCCACATGTGTAGCACTGAATTTCTCTTACTCGGCCTCTGCTTATGGGTGCAAATATTCCTCTACCAAAGTCTCCTCTCTGTGGTGGTCTGCTACTCAAACCTTTTGTTTCATTATGAGAGTGTTGAAATCTTGCTCTGAACGTTCCTCTTCCTCTTGTTGGACTTTTACCTCCATTCCTCTAACTTTTCTTCCTAAACATTTTCTCCTTTGCCTTCAAAGTTGCTTGGCAGGCATCCTCAATTGTCTTCAGACTCAACAAACTGATTTCATCCTCTATGTCATACCTTAAGCCATTGATGTATCTGGATACTTTCTCCATATCATCTTCATCATGTCCTGCTCTAATGGTCATCTTGTAAAATTCCTTTGTATACTCCTTGACAGTCATTCATTTCTGCCTCAAATTCTGCAATTGCTTAAAAAGGTTCAATTGATAGTCCTTTGGCATAAACTTATTCTTCAACTTCCTTATAATTTTATCCCACAGCTTGATCTTATTATTTCCTTTTATAACTTTGGATGTATGTAGTTCATCCCACCAGATAGATGCATGGCCCTTCATCCTGGTAGCTACATACTTTACCTTCTTCTTATCTTCGATCTCTTCCAAATCAAAATACTTATCCATTGAATTGATCCAATCCATCAGTTCATCCACATTAAGGTTCCCCTCGTATTAAGGAATCTCCATTATCGATTTCCCACTAACCTTTCCTAATATCTTAAAAACTTTAGTTGCCTCGTCTTCTACCACTTCTTCTTCCTCAGAAGTTTCCTCTACTGCACTGACATCTCCTTCATCAGGTTCTCTACTCTGAACAATCTCTACTGTCTCCATTCTTGTACGAAGATGTCAAATCTCATCTACCAAAATTGCATTAGCTTCTAACCTTCCATGACCTATGTCGGCTCCTCTCCTGGGTGGAGTATTTGCTCCAACCTTCGAGAATAGAACTCAACGTCTTCTCTGATACCAAATGATGCAAACAAGCTGCAATAAAATCATAATACGCACAGAATCAACAACCTGTCACTTTAAAACAGGTCTCACATAAACCAAAAAAACTTAATTTACACGCAGAACTTCTTTCCTGGAGGGTCCCACAACTCCTTGAACCAATCACAAGTGATCGCACTTCGCAACATTTATGATTTACCTTAGTGGTTAACCCTTATTCCTTGTGATTTGCGATATTGCGTAGTGCCGACACGTTCCCTTCTCCACTTCGCATCGCATACAAAATAACTTACTATGCGACACCTTAACGCTAAACTCTAAAAGTTGTGATTTGCGAAATCGCTCCCAGTGTTCTTTGATCTCCGTTGTTGGTCTTTATTGCATCCGATAGTCCACACTTGTCTCTTTGTCTATCTACTTCGCGTCGCAAGTTAAATAAATTAGCTTGCGAATTTTTAACTACAAACACTAAATCCTGCAATGTGTGAAGTCTTCACGGTTGCGATGTGATTTCCAACCATTGATTCGTGCAAGATCTAATGATCCTCGATGTTCCTACAAATCCGATTGACCTTAGATCCTTGTTGTTGCTTGCAAATATTATTACCTTCTGTTGTGCGATTAATACAATATTCAACAGAGAAATGGAAAGCGGACAGTTTAAAACAGATAGCCAAATTAAAATTAAAATCACTTGGAATTAAATTAGAAATGAATTACACAGAGCCAAGCCCTTGGATAGCTGGATTTACATTTTCTTCTCCTCGTTGTCCACTCCTCTATCACACCTATCACACCTATTCCACACATGTTCCACTCTTTTCACACTCTTCTCTCACACCTATTCATACATATATATATCTACCTAAAATCAGTTTTTCTCGTCTTTTATTAGCTTTTTTTTTTAACCGCTCAAACAAATAAATTTCATTCTACTCTAAATGCTCTAACCTACTTGGCTTAATCTCCTCACAGGTAGAAAATATTTTTTTATTTTATTCCTAATTAATTTAGCAAATCAAAACAGACTAACTCTTCTCATTTAAAACTAAGTAAAATATTAATAACTGATGTTTATCCACCTCATGTTAGCCACAACATGTGAATGCACAATCACATTGCTGGCTAAGTCCGAATGCTCCTCCATGAGAATTTTCCTATGGCTGACCTTGGAATTTCGGCCCAATTTCCTTCAATGCCTCCACTGCTAGGTATTTCGACCCACTTGTAGCTTCTGCTATCAAATTCCTCCAAAATTCCACCAAACACCAAGAATCCTCCCTCTGAGACTTCTCCACGAATTTCAACCCCAAACTACCTTTGCTCATCAACCCCCACGTGTGACACTAACCAAGACTGCGCAGTGCCTACGCATCTCTTGTTGATGTTGGCCTCAAATCACGAAATGTTACTTCCACTCTAAAATGGATGGAACTCCCTCCTTGGGTCGAAACTCGGAGTCCACCTGTTAGGATTTTGTAATTAGCAAGATTGGCAAAGTCCAATCACAGAAACAACATCGTTTCAACCACTTTGGGATTCTAGGATCTAGCCCTCCTGAATCCGGAGAGGGATCTCTCCAATAAGTGCAAAGATGGATTTGTCTTTGAAGTTTTGGGTAATGATATTAGGCTAGTTATGAAGGTTGAGGGTTTTGTTTTGTTTTTGGATGGTTGAGCATGATTATTGTTTAAGGTGGAAATTTCTAAATGCAAAGAATTTCAAAGGTGAGAAGTTGCAAGCAATCGGAACAAGCTTTGGCTAAAAGATAAATATGACGTTGGTTTTTAGTCCATTAGGCTATGGAGTCATAATAGGGCTTTAATTGAGCAACAACATCAAGAGTGACCCAAGGGTCAAGTCATCTATATCACAAGATTATTGAGATTAAAATGATGGAATGGAAACAATAAAGTGTTGGAGGGGTGGAAACTGATAATAATTTCACCAAGGATTTATAATCAGTCCAAACAAGAAAAGCCTCTTAAGTAACTGTTTAAAACCAACCAAGGACAAGGCTAACCATAGACTTCTTGGGCAAGTTTATATTAAAGCAGCTTAATTGACAAACAATCCAGTAATCCACATAATTACCTTCAGAAAGTATGAAAACACATAAGAGAAACAAAGTGCAACTTAGGATCAGATAAGGTACTTTTAAACCTAGTCTTCTTTCAGCCAACACCAAGGGAAACCTTCAAAATCTGCCTTTGGAGAAATAAAGCTAGAAAACAGGGCACACCATCGCTTTTCTAGTCTAACTTTAATAAGCAAATAATGAAAATAACTTTCAAGAAAAATGTTTGAAGCAAATAGTAGGACGAGGGAACGCCAGCATTCCTAACTGTTTAAACTGTATTAAATCATTCTTAAGCAAACAAATTGGAGGAAAACATTGAGATAAAGCTTATCAGTCAGAGAAGGGTACTGGTAAATAGTGAGTCCTAACTCTGTAAATGTTGTTCTTTATCAAGGAATAGTGAACAATATGACATACATAGCAGGAAAAACAATAACAAAGAAAAGAGGCACTTCACCAGTGGTATAGACCAGGATCCCAAAAAACAGCTTGTTATTGATGTCAAACCAGTTACAGTCTTTAGGTCCAATGTTTCAGTCCAGCAATCATCTTCACTTTTTCAGCCTAACTAATCTAATCACAAACAGAGCTTCAAGGGCTAGTGAACACTATTTACAAGTAGAAGTCTCAAGCTCAATTATATTTCACAATTCAACAACCAACTCAACCAACCCCTCTCTCATCTTCTCCAGTAGTATTTATAGAAGAATGAGGAGGTGAGATCTGATAAAATATCTCCAAAGATAATTAATACAGACTTAATGGCTTCTCGGCCTTTGGGGGGCTCGATGAAGAAGCTTACATAGGTGTCCTCTGTATTAAATAATTTACATTAAGATTTAAGCTCGGTGGGAGATCTTTTTGACATTTGAGGCTCTCTGTTATGTTGAAGTAACTCTGTTGATATTCTGTCATTAAGTTTATTTGCAGAATTAACTCTCTGGCTGCTCTGGGGAAAATATCTGATCTTGATCAATAACTTCAACCTCTGTTTTAATGCTTTGAGGCACAGGTGGCACTGTGGTAGCTGGGAGGAATCAATTTGCCTCAGATGTGGCGGTGGAGGCCTTGCTATCTGATAAACACTTTGATTTCCTTTTAACTGTGTCTTAATTGGGAGGATTAGGCTTTTGATAATCAATATTAGCCGTAATCCCCCCAGATCTGTCTTTAATCTTCCATTCTGGTTCTGTTGGTGTACAGTGTCGATTTATTCATTTACTGTGTTCTGTTGGTGTACAGTGTCACGCAGGGATCGTGAGGTATCAGTGTCTTTGGATTATTGATGAGGCGCGGAAATTTGAACCATAGATGGCTTTCTTTTAAAGAATCAAAGGCACGAGAATTAAAACCCCAGCCTTCTTCCTTTCTTCAGTACAATGAAAAAACCATATAATTACCCTTTATCAAATGATATATCCGGACTTCAAACTTTTTCCAAAACCAGGTTGTATAACCATTTCAGGTCGCAAAAGGAGTCCGCTGACGTCAGGGTGTTTGGGACCCGAAATCCTTATGAAATCCTCCCTATAAATCTCCCCGAATCCAGATTTCACGACCATACGAGCAAACAGACAAGGCCCGCTCCAATCCACTACTGCCGCGTGGATGCTGACTAGGTGTTTGGGACCACCGATTCTATGGAACTGCTGATTGTTACCATGGCTGTGGGGACCAAAGCGACTGATTTTGGGTTGTCGATCTGCAGATCAGATCGACGGCGGAGATGTTTGATAAATGCGCCATGCCTCACTTCATCCCCCGAGCTTCTTTTGAGTGTGATCACCGTTCGATGAGTCGGTCTCAGATCGGACAGCATACGCCAATATTGCGCTGAGCTCACAATCGACCTTTAACGCCCGGGGAGGATGGTATCTTAAAAACTCTCAAGGCCACCTGTCGGCCTGTGGAATGTGTTGCACTCGAATTGGAAAAACCACTTTCCCCACAAAGGTGGTGCGATAAAAAATGCTCCGGTTTTGTACAGTGATTGACCATGGTGTTAACCCGGGGTTAACGCAATTAGTTGTATTCACTCCAGCCCATTAAAATCCAGGTTCAAACCTCGAAACTATGGCTCTATAACTCATTCTCGATTTATTTCTATTATAAGCGGGTTTCTTTCATTGGACAAGTTTCGCAACTCCTACGGGAAACACCATTAAACACCTACACAATACGAAACAATCATTATAAAATCCTGCATATTTGGTTTTATTGCTACAAAGGGTGTGGGGAGAAGCGTGGTCGTTGGATTGTGCGATCAGGCCATCGCAATCGGAGGTGGGGGAAAACAAAAAATGCTCCCGAAAGAAAACTTCTGACGCGATAAGCACCTGATGGGACTAGCGCCTGGTTCTAGCATCAGGGCACATGGAGGGGAAATGATTTGGATTCAGCCCAAAGGGGCTTAAATATGCAACATAAAACGGCATTTTTTATGAAATTTTCAATGTTTTTTAATGGATTTTGGGGGTTTGGACAGAGTTCAAAAGGGGCTTTAAACTTCTTTAAAGGGGATTTTCATGAATAGAAGAAGGGGAATTGTGAAAAATAGAGGGGTTTTATGGAGGAAAAGAGGAGAAAAATGAAGGTTGGTTTTTCAATAGAGGAGTAGGGGAAATGGATTATGCAGCAGTCTGTTCTCATGAAATTAGCAGAATTCCAAAGTGTAAAATGGGCACAGCAGGGAAGATTTTGGACAGAGGCATGAGGCCTTCAAGAGTCTTCAAGAGCCAACACTTTTTTGCAATAAAATTTGTTCCTTGAAGGCTCCAAAAATGATTTAGCCACCTTTTGGTATAACAAAATTTTATAGGTGGCTAACAGTGGCTCCACTTGGGGATGGTGCCTTCTTAAATGCATCAAGAACTTCAGACTTGCATTCTCTGGGAGGCTGATCAATGCTTCATCCATTGGGCTGCCCTTCCTTTGCTAGGATGATCTTCTTTTGGTCTGAAATCAGGTTAGCGGCCATAAAAACAATGGATCTTTCAGCAACAAGCTTTCTACCTACCCAATCCTACAGATCTAACATTTTTTCTTGATTAGAGTGCACTTGGATTAGAAAACTCTTTTACAACATTTTATACTTTTGAAAGCAGGAAATCTAATCTATTTCTGCTCCTTATTTCTTCATGGACTTAGATTAAACAGTTGAGCCCATATGATTCTCTACCTAATCTACTATATGTTGGGATTAAACTGTCCAACATATTTTTATTCTCTACATTATACAACAGAAATTTAAAAGCATACAAGTCAGGATTGAACAGTTTAACTTGATGCTAATCTATGGCACAAAAACAAGCTACACATAGATCTTATTTTACATAAAATTAAAACAAAATGGAAGGCTTAGGATCTAATCTTTCAAAGCATTTCCTTCATCTTTTTTCACAGCTTTGTTTTGACTTTTGTTTTGAGTTGTCTTTTCTTTAATCAACTGGTTCAAATTTTGAGCTAATTGGAACCAGACTTACATCTTTTTTGACTCAGAATTTGAAACAGATTTGAGTCATTCTCTTTGGAAACTTAGGTTCAGATTTTGAGCATGTTTGAACCTTTGATTTCTACCCTAAACTATATACTGATAAGCCAAGATTAAATAGTTTGGCAAATCGAATTTACTATCCTATCAGCAGAAAATTTAAAACTAATTAGTCAAGATTAGGTTGTTTGACTAACTAGAAGTGTCTTCTTCAAGAGTGGCATTTGAGCTTGCACACTTTCAGATTTTGTTTCTCTTTTTGGTATGGGGTTGTACCTTTCTTGCTTTTACAATCTTCCCTCCTTTCTTTCTTTCTTTGTTTTTGTATTTTTTTATTTTTATAACTTTGAATGCACTGATGGGAGAAGTATTTAAAATGAGAAAAAAAGATAAAAAGGCTTTCAGAACATGACATGGATCAAGAGAAGTAATTCTTAAGCATCCTACCATTGATAGGACCCCCAAACAATTCTACTCCATTCAACTCTTGCAAGAAATAGGCATTATTACCAGCAGCTAAATGAATAGAGTAAGGGCCAAGCCATAAGTTGTCAAATTTTCCATGCTTGCCCTTGTCTTCCCTCCTTGAGTCCCACTTCAAAACTTTGTCCCCAATATTGAAATTGCTGGCCTTTGTTCTTCTGTCAAAAAGCTTTTTAATGTTTTCCTGCTTCTGTAATGCTTTGTTATAAACCTCCTCCCTGGTTTGTTGAAGATGGATGGTCTGATTTATTCTCCTGATCATGTCATTATCTTCAGTTTGCAACTCTTGAATCAACTTCATCACTGGTACACCAAGGTTGTTTGGAAAAATTGCATCAGTACCATACACAAGCTGGAAAGGTGAAATACCAATAGATTTCTTCAAAGTCAATATGTCAGCCCAAAGTGCATGGACCAGCTTTGTGTGCCAAGACTTTTTGTTGTCCTCCAACATTTTCTTGATTATGTTCACTAAACTCTTGTTTGAGGATTCTGCAAGTCCATTACCTTGAGGGTAATAGGCCATGGAATGCCCCAAGGTTATCTGATATATGTGACAGAATTCAACCATATTCTTTGATCCAAATGTTGCGGCATTATCAGTGATGATCTTGGTAGGACAGCCAAATCTAGAGAGAATATTATTCTCTATGAATTTTATAATAATAGAATCATTGGCCTGCCTACAAGGAATGGCTTCTATCCACTTAGTGAAATAGTCTGTGGCAGTGAGAATCCATCTATGCTGAGCAGAAGATGGTGGATGGATTTCTCCTATGAAGTCAAGTCCCCACTGTTGAAAAGGAGCTTCAACAGTGATTAGATGCAGAGGTAGGGGTAGCAGTTTTCTTTTGCCTTCAAAAATTTAACATTTATGACAGCCAATGATCGTATTGTGTATATCAGGAAAAAGAGTAGGCCAATAGAAACCAACCCTCAAAATTTTGTTGGTTGTTGTCTTCTAGTACAAATGACCTTCACACTCTCCTTCATGGAACTCGTGCTTAACCTTCTCTACATCATACTCAAGAAAACATTTAAGCAATACACCACTTGCATTTTTCAATAAATACATCTATCTATAATGCAATAGTTTACAGCTTTTAACTTTAGGAACCTTGCCTTTGTTTTTGTCAAACTAGGAGGTGTATTTAAATTAAGCAAAACATAAATAATATCAGCATACCAAGAGGAATTCATAAAATGGTCTTCAACAATAGGAGTTGAGATTTCCTCTTGATCCTCCAAATCATTAATCATATTAATATCAAGAACTTCAAAATTGGTTTCAACCATCAATCTAGCTAGACCTTGGCCTTTGATGAGTTTAGTGGGCTTTATCTCTAAATCATATTCAAGAATAACAACAATCCACTTACCTCTCTTACCATCCAGGTCCTGTGTTAGAATGTCTTTAACAACTGAGTTTGGGACAAAGGCAATGATGTGTGAGTGAAGGATGTACACTCTGAAATCTTTCAAAGATTTAACCAAAGAAAAAGCTTGCTTTTCCATAATGTTATACTTCAGAGGGTCATCCCTCAACGCCTTGCTAAAGAATGCAATAGGCTGGTCTTGTCCTTGTGGATTTTTCTATAAAAGGACAGCAGCTATGGTATGTTCTAATGCAAATGAAAAAATATAAAAATCTTTTGAGAAATTAGGACTTATTAGAACCGGTGTCTTAGTTAACGCTTGTTTCACCAGTTCAAAGGACTTCTTTGCTTCCAAGGTCCATTTCACCCCTTGCTCCTTTTTCAACATGTTTGTGATATTTCTAAGGAGCTCAGCTAAGTTGGGGATGAACCTTGTCAAAAAGTTAATCTTTCCAATGAAAGATTGCAACTCCTTGATGTTTTGAGGATGAGATATTTGCAATATGGCCTCAATCCTTTTGGGATCTATCTTAATACCCTCTTCTGAAAAGATGTGCCCAAGAAGTTTACCTTCTTGGAGACCGAATAGTGTTTTCTTAGGGTTTAAAGATATTCCAAACTTTATGCATTTCTCGAAAACTTTTCTTAAGTTTTTTAAGTGCTCTTCATCTATTTTTGAAAACATAGTGACATCATCAAGGTATATAATGATGAAGTAGCCCAGTTCTTCCGAGAATGCTATGTCCATAGCTCGCTGAAAAGTTGCTCCAACATTAATTAGACCAAAGGGCATTTTCACATACATGAAAGTGCCCCATGGTGTAGTAAAGGTTGTCTTTAATTGATCATCTGGGTGAACTAAGATCTGATTGTACCCTGAGTAGCCATCAAGCAAAGAAATTCTTCTAGACCCTACCACCCTTTGCAACATATGATCCATCTTAGGTAAAGGGTAGTTGTCTTTTAATGAAGCTTTTTTTAGGTCTCTAAAGTCTATACAAAGCCTGATTTATCCTGTTTTCTTCCTAACTGACACCAGATTAGACACCCACTCAGAATATCTAATAGGGACAATAATACTAGCATCGTACATTTTCATGATCTCCTTCTGAACCAAAGGCAACTGAACAGGGTTTATTTTGCGCAGTTTATGTTTGAATGGTTTTTGGTTTTCTTTGAGAGGGATTTTGTGTTGTATTATTTCAATGTCATAGGATTTCAGATCTCCGTAACTCCACGCAAAAACATCAGAAAACTCTTTAAATAGCTCTATGTATTTGAGTTTAATGTGAGCTAGTAAAGTTTTAGACAGTTTAATCATCATAGGTTTAAGTTCACTGCCTATATTGCACTCCTCCACTTCAGACTCTACAGGTTCCAGTTTTGGCTTCTTGGCCACACCGTTAAAATCAAACAACTCTTCCAAAGGTGCCAGACCGCTTGGAAAACTTTCATTTTTAGAGTGTAGAGTTTCTAACTCCTCTGTTTCTAACTCTGCATTCATCTCTGCTTCATTTTCAAGTTTGCTAGATAACAGGTTTACATTAGCAAGTTTAGGAGACCTTTCTTCTTTATCAAGAAAATTTTATTCACTAGGGCAGTCGGTTTCATAATCTGAATCTGAACTTGGTAGTTCGAATTCATTTCTTAACTGCATGAAGTCTTCTATTTGTTTATTTCTGTCGAACACTTGCCAGTATTTTTCGTTATCAGGAACGGCTGGTCTAAATTTTATCTGAGTTGTGCAGTCTTTGGTTCCATATGGTGTTAAGCATGTCCTAGCTGCAAAGGCTAAATTGTGGGCCGCAATATTTCTTTTTCTTGGGACAAAAATCAATCTGGACTCCTCGAAAGTCTTTAAAAGGTCCATGACATCGTTTCGGTAGGCCCTAAGTCTAGAATGATTTGCGTTATACTCCCCATCGACTTGCCTAATAACTAACTCTGAATCCCCATACACATTGATTCTTTTGGCTCCTAACTTCTTCAACAATTGTAAGCCTAAGAAAAGGGATTCATATTCCGCTATGTTGTTAGAACACTGAAAGTTTAATTTGTAGGAAATGCTTTCTGTGTGGTTGTTTTCAGTGTTGGAAATCCAGACACCTGCACCAGCATTGTTCCTAGTGCAGGATCTGTCAAAATACGTACTCCACAGAGGACTATTTTTGGTTTCATCTATTTGGTGTTTGTCCTTCCCAACTAAAATGCTTTTGGATGTTTCTTGAATGTTAGCGCTTAGCTGGGCTTGTTTTAATTCCTCAATTTTTTCAATATGTTGAGGAATGCTTTCTTGACTGTCAAGGTTAAAGAGCGATGGACGTATGATTTGTAGTTCAAAACATGTGTTGGGTTTGCTAATATTTTCAAATGCAGCAAACTGTTTTGACACTCCTACGTTGTGTTCTTCTTCCTTTCTATCGGCCATCAGTTCATTTAAAGTGACTTGTTCATCTAATATGTCATCATTAAAGAGGATAAATGAATCAAGGCCTTTGTTTACGGAATAAAGGGGAGCGTTTTGCGGTCTGTCTTGACTACTAACCATGTATTGCATATGGGACTCCCTGTAAAGTCTTCTTGTCTGATTGAAAACAGGGATGGTCGCATAGGTCATGTCCATCTGCATAGTCCCCTGTAACTTAGCCCCACAAGATCTAGATAATAGAATTCCATACTTTGGGGGCACATCATCCACAACAATGTCCATGACTAAGCGTTTGGCTGGGATCTGTGCTAATTTAACGCAGAGGTCTTTGATTAATCCTAAACATTTTACTCTACTTGAGTCAAAGGAGTAAAGATCTTTATAAGGTCTGGTGATTTCTAGACCCAGGCTTTCCATCACAGCTTTTGGCATTAAATTGTGAGAGGCGCCTGAGTCATGCATAGCGTTGTGAAAATTTTTGTCATGAACATTTAAACTCACATAAAAGGGAGGAACATGTCCCTCTTGATATCTACCTTCAATCTTTGGACCGAAAATAAGCTCTGGCTGGTCATCATTAAGATTGAATGTATCCTCATTTTCCTCTATATTTAAAGCCTTCAAAATTTGGTTTCTATATACAATTTGGGCAGCTAACTCAGTCAGGGGAACAGAGATTTTAATCTTTGAAATTTCCTGCTCTAGGCTAAAAGGAATTTGGTTCTTCGAAGAACTTGTCTCAGCCTTACTAACTGCCATTCTGTTAGCAATCTGTGTTTGCTTATTTGTTCTATTTACATTTGAAAAAATGGTTTTAACAGGAGTACTAGCTGAAATGTTAGTACTACTAATGTCCGCACTCTGTTTCTCATTGTTTTGAGTGTCTTTCTCTCTACCTTTATCAGAATTCACAGCCACTGTTTTGTCCTTTTGTTTGACAACTTTAGGCTTGTTTGCAGTGTTGTTTTGTGAAGTTTTGTCAGAGGTTCTGGTGTTGGGTGCTTGTTGACTAGTTTTTCTTCTAAGGTCATATTCTCTTTGAGACTCTATGATGACATTTTCCATGTCTTGATAATAACTTTCATCATCATCTCTTTTGTCATCATAAGGAGTGTATAGACCTTGTTTTCTATTATAATGAACTTCAAAGTCATCATTATCTACCCCCAACATGTTGATATCATCTTCCTCTGTTATTTCATCTATTTCCTCAACCTCACTTACATAGTTTTGATGAAATGGAGGAGTGATCTATTGATCATCTTCCCTAGGTATGTTTGAAGGTTGGTTCCTTCTAAAATTCTAATTCTGGTTCTGATTTATATTTTGAGGAGCATTTTGGTTTTGATTGGCTTGTGCTCTCTCAAGGATGCTCATTTTCTTCATCATCTCCTCCATCATTCTCTCCATTTTTGAGTTGGAAGTAGAAGGGGTGGGTTCATCCCTGAAGGCTACCCTCTTCTCATTTTTCATTCTTTCTCTCTTCTCCATTAAGTTTACTTCCACAGCAAGAGCTCCTTTTTGCATCTCTTCAAGAGTTGCAAGATCTCTCTCTCTCGGCTGATAGGCCATTTCAGGGTCAAACCCTTCAGGAAATTTGTTTAAAGCTGAGCCTTGCGGAGGTTTCATATCTAGGGAAAGCGCATTATATACACTGTTGAATTTAGTACAATAAGCTTGTACACTTTCCCCTGTGTTTCTATGGAGGTTTTTGTAATCAAAAAGGACTTGGAGAGGATTCTTCTTTACTTCCCATTTGTTTAAGAATGTCTGATGGAAGGCTTGGAGATCATTGATACTATGGGGGGTTAAGCCTTTGAACCATTTTCTTACTTCTCCCCCCAGAATCTGAGCAAATAATCTAAGTTTGACAGAATCATCATCAATTTCATTTATGTCAAATTATTCATTCATCTTATCCACATGTTGTGATGCAGTTGTAGCATTGCTAGCATCATATAATGGAATTTTGGACCGATAGTCCTGTGGGAGATTGACTAATGGTACAGGAAGGACTAAGGGAGCATACCATGCTGCCATGATATGTGGTGGGGGTGGA
Organism: Pinus albicaulis; assembly: GCA_034641835.2. Classification (NCBI taxonomy): domain Eukaryota; kingdom Viridiplantae; phylum Streptophyta; class Pinopsida; order Pinales; family Pinaceae; genus Pinus; species Pinus albicaulis. Next base: position 743,531,708 of record CM076579.1, read on the forward strand.
TTCACAAGGGGTGGATTAACAAAAGGAAAAGTGGGCTGAAGTGGAGTGGTTTGAACAGTGGATGTAGGGTGAGCAGAAGTGGATGGAACAACAATAGATTGTCGAGCTGATCTGGGATGAGAGACACCTAAGTTGTGAAGGAAATACAAATCCGGAGGTGTTGTTTCCCTACTACCAGGATGTTTACTTGTTCCAGGAGATGAAAGTGAAGACTCAGAATCTAGTTGAGTTATATCATCAAATGACCTAGTTCTAAAGGGATTTACTAAGTCAACTTGTGATTGTTGTAGAGCTTAAAGATCTTCAGGAACTGAATTAGCTCTCAAGGGTGATCTGAAAACAATTGATAATTTAATCCTAGGAGATTTCTTAAGGATACTTTCTGGGTTATCAACTATCTCAGGTGGATCAGGGTTAGGATAGGCTCTAGTGTGAATCTTTCTAGGAGCCACTATGCAGTGTTTTTCAGACCCAAATAAAACAGAAAAGTTCAACCAGGTATGACAGTCTTTAAAAAGGTCAACTAATATGTTTACACAAATTTTAATCCTACAGTCCTCTAACTGAGTTTGAATGATATTATAAGGATAAGAGTTCTCCCCAGTGGAGTCTTAAGGTTTGTCGAGGATTGTGGAGTCGCCAAGTGGAATCTTTTAGCTCGTAAGGAGGTAAAAGGTTTTATGGTCCACCACCATGTTTATTGGATACCAATATGAAATATTTTGGTGTTTTCTGAGTTATTTTTCAGTTGTGTGGTTTCTAAGAATGTCTTAACTCTGTTTCAAAACTTAGCTACGGTGATGAGACAAAGACAGTCTACTCTTATGGCTAAGCGAGCTGATCTTTCAAGGTTAGATAAAGCCTTATGATAATCCTAGGGTTTGCCTAGCTTGTCACTGATTCAAACAAGTTTTATCATGATTACCATTTCTTGGTAGTGCTTGAAAAGGTTGCTTTTTACTCACAAGTTCTTATGAAATTTTCAAGGGGAACCAGAGATTCTGGGTTCGCTCCCCAGTGGAGTCGCCAGAAATGTTAGGATTCTGTAATTAGCAAGATTGGCAAAGTCTAATCACAGAAAAAACATCATTTCAACCACTTTGGGATTCTAGGATCTAGCCCTCCTGAATCCAGAGAGGGATCTCTCCAATAAAGTGCAAAGATGGATTTGTCTTTGAAGTTTTGGGTAATGATATTAGGCTAGTTATGAAGGCCGAGGGTTTTGTTTTGTTTTTGGATGGTTGAGCATGATTATTGTTTGAGGTGGAAAGTTCTAAATGCAAAGAGTTTCAAAGGTGATAAGTTGCAAGAAATCAGAACAAGCTTTGGCTAAAAGATATATATGACGTTGGTTTTTAGTCCATTGGGCTATGGAGTCATAATAGGGCTTTAATTGAGCAACAACATCAAGAGTGACCCAAGGGGCAAGTCATCTATATCACAATATTATTGAGATTAAAGTGATGGAATGGAAACAATAAAGCGTTGGAGGGGTGGAAACTGATAATAATTTCACCAAGGATTTATAATCAGTCCAAACAAGAAAAGCCTCTTAAGTAACTATTTAAAACCAACCAAGGACAAGGCTAACCATAGACTTCTTGGGAAAGTTTATATTAAAGCAACTTAATTGACAAACAATCTAGTAATCCACATAATTACCTTCAGAAAGTATGAAAACACATAAGAGAAACAAAGTGCAACTTAGGATCAGGTAAGGTACTTTTAAACCTAGTCTGCTTTCAGCCAACACCAAGGGAAACCTTCAGAATCTGCCTTTGGAGAAATAAAGCTAGAAAACAGGGCACACCATCGTTTTTCTAGTCTAACTTTAATAAGCAAATAATGAAAATAACTTTCAAGAACAATGTTTGAAGCAAACAGTAGGATGAGGGAACGCCAACATTACTAACTGTTTAAACTGTATTAAATCATTCTTAAGTAAACAAATTGGAGGAAAACATTGAGATAAAGCTTATCATTCAGAGAATGGTACTGGTAAAAAGTGACTCCTAACTCTATAAATGTTGTTCTTTATCAGGGAATAGTGAACAATATGACATACATAGCAGGAAAAACAATAACAAATAAAAGGGGCACTTCACTAGTGGTATAGACTAGGATCCCAAAAAACAACTTGTTATTGATGTCAAACCAGTTACAGTCTTCAAGTCCAATGTTTCAGTCCAACAATCATCTTCAATTTTCAGCCTAACTAATCTAATCACAAACAGAGCTTCAAGGGCCAGTGAACACTATTTACAATTAAAAGTCTCAAGCTCAATTATATTTCACAATTCAACAACCAACTCAACCAACCCCTCTCTCATCTTCTCCAGTAGTATTTATAGAAGAATGAGGAGGTGAGATCTGATAAAATATCTCCAAATATAATTAATACAGACTTAATGGCTTCTCGACCTTTAGGGGGCTCGATGAAGAAGCTTACATAGGTGTCCTCTGTATTAAATAATTTACATTAAGATTTAAGCTTGGTGGGAGTTCTTTTTGACCTTTCAGGCTCTCTGTTATGTTGAAGTAACTCTGTTGATATTCTGTCATTAATTTTACTTGCAGAATTAACTCTCTGGCTGCTCTGGGGAAAATATCTGATCTTGATCAATAACTTTGGCCTCTGTTTGAATGCTTTGAGGCACGGGTGGCACTGTGGTAGCTGGGAGGAATCAATTTGCCTCAGATGTGGCGGTGGAGGCCTTGCTGTCCGATAAACACTTTGATTTCCTTTTAACTGTGTCTTAATTGGGAGGATTAGGCTTTTGATAATCAATCTTAGCCGTAATCCCCCCAAATCTGTCTTTAATCTTCCATTCTTGTGCGTTCTGTCTTCGACATTGATACCCTTCGATTTTTTATTCATTTACTGTGTTCTGTTGGTGTACAGTGCCGCGCAGGGATCATGAGGTATCAGTGCCTTTGGAGTATTGATGAGGCGCAGAAATTTGAACCATAGATGGCTTTCTTTTAAAGAATCGAAGGCATGAGAATTAAAACCCCAGCCTTCGGCCTTTCTTCAGTACAATGAAAAAACCATATAATTACCCTTTATCAAATGATATATCCGGACTTCAAACTTTTTCCAAAACCAGGTTGTATAACCATTTCGGGTCACAAAAGGAGTTTGCTGACGTCAGGGTGTTTGGGACCCAAAATCCTTATGAAATCCACCCTATATATCTCCCCGGGTCCGGATTTCACGACCATACGAGCAAACAGATAAGGCCCGCTCCAATCCGTTCCTGCCACGTGGATGCTGACTAGGTGTTTGGGACCACCGGTTCTGTGGAACTGCTGATTGCTACCGTGGCTGTGGGGACCAGAGCGACTGATTTTGGGTCATCGATCTGCATATCAGATCGACGGCGGAGATGTTTGATAAATGCATCGTACCTCATTTAATCCCCCGAGCTTCTTTCGAGTGTGATCACTGTCCTATGAGCCGGTCTTAGATCGAATGACATACGCCAATATCGTGCTGAGATCACAGTCGACCTTTAACGCCCGGGGAGGACGGTATCTTCAAACCGCTCAAGGCCACGTGTCGGCCTGTGGAATGTGTTGCACTCGAATTGGAAAAACTGCTTTCCCCACAAAGGCGGTGCGATCAAAACTACTCCAGTTTTGTATGGTGATTGACCATGGGGTTAACTCAGGGTTAACGCAATTCGTTGTATTCTCTCTGGCCCATTAAACTCCAGGTTCAAACCTCGGAACTGTGGCTCTATAATTTATTCTCGATTTATTTCTATTATAAGTGGGTTTCTTTCTTTGGACAAGGTTCGTAGCTCCTACGGGCAACACCATAAACATCTGCACAATACGAAACAATCATGATAAAATCTTGTGTATTTGGTTTTACTTCTTCAGAGGGTGTGGGGAGAAGTGTGGCCGTTGGATTGCGCAATCGGTCCATTGCAATCGGAGGTGGGGGAAAACAAAAAATGCTCCCGAAAGAAAACTTCCGACGTGATAAGCACCCGATGGGACTAGCGCCTGGTTCCAGCACCAGGGCACATGGAGGGGAAATGATTTGGATTCAGCGTAAAGGGGTTTAAATATGCAACATAAAACGGTATTTTTTATGAAATTTTCAATGTTTTTTAATGTATTTTGGGGGTTTGGACATAGTTAAAAAGGGGTTTTAAACTTTTTTAAAGGGGATTTTCATGAATAGAAGAAGGGGAATCGTGAAAAATAGAGGGGTTTTATGGAGGAAAAGTGGATCATAATGAAGGTTAGATTTTTAATAGAGGAGTAGGGGAAATGGATGATGCAGCAGTCTGTTCTCATGAAATTAGCAGAATTCCAGAGTGTAAAATGGGCACAGCAGGGAAGATTTTGGACAGAGGCATGAGGCATTCAAGATTCTTCAAGAGCCAACACTTTTTTGCAATAAAATTTGTTCCTTGAAGGCTCCAAAAATGATTCAGCCACCTTTTGGTATAACAATATTTTATAGGTGGCTAACACTACCAAAGCAAGAGGTGAGATTTCCACCTGAAAATCTCGTGTGCAAATACACTTGCAGACTCGGCCTCCGACTTAAGCATGTTGGTCCAAGAGTTTTTTCAAATGATCAAGAATACTCAAAAATGGTTGCCTCCTCCTATTTTTTCTAGGAGCCTCTCGATTTCCCATGTGGGCCCAGCTTCGATGAACCCCACCAAACTCCCTCCAATTAGAGAATTCTTCCTTATGGACCAAAATTCTCTAGGAGTGGCCCCCAATTCCCACTAAGAGATCGATTTTCTCCTTATACCTCTAATATTTGGGCCTCCATTTCATCCCAAAATTTATGTTGGGCCTCTAAACCCACATCTCCTAAGTGCAAACACGAAATAAGAAAAAATTGGCCAAAATTGATATTTCACTTAGAAATATTGCTAAGTGGGAATATCACAAGTTTATTGGCGCTCCTAAGGCAAACAAGAGAGAGCATAGACAACCTGACAAATATCAAGCATTAGTAGCTCGAGTTATAAAACTTTCTAGCTTTTAGGAAGCTACTCAACATCAAGTGTGGGTAGATGCCATGATATAAGAATACAACTCTATCATGACAAATGATGTTTGGGAGGTAGTTTCGAGATATGAGGATAGGTTAGTTGTAGGATCTCAATGGATATACAAGAAAAAGTACATTGCAGACAACAACGTGGAGAAGTAAAAGGCTACGTTCGTGGAAAAGGGGTATGCATAGAAAGAAGGAATAGATTATGAGCAGACCTTCACCCCAGTTGCTAGATACACTTCTATTTGGTCAGTTATATCCCTAATTGCTCAGATGGGATGGTAGATTCACCAAATGGACGTCAAGATAGAATTATTGAAGGGGATGATAAAGGAATAGGTGTACATAGAACAACGAGAGGGCTTTGAGACTCATGAGAGGCACACTCATGTGTGCAGACTGAAGAAATCTCTATACGGGCTCAAGCAGGCTCCTAGGGCATGGTATGGTCAGATTGGTAGCTACTTGTAGCATATGGGATTTGTCAAGGGTGACGCATATCGCAACCTTTAATATTTGATGATAAAGGGTGAGCCACTAATCCTATTATTGTATGTGGATGATCTCTTCTTGATAGGATCATCAGGGCTCATAGAGGACTACAAGAGGAACCTGGTAGCAAAGTTTGATATGAAGGATTTGGGGTTGATGCACTATTTTCTAGGATTGGAAGTATAACAAAAGGACGGAGAGATCTTCCTTGGGAATGGAATATATGCTACATATATTCTAAAGAGGTTTAGAATGCATAATTGTAGACCCATGATCACCAACTAGAAGAATATAGATGCATCATATAACAAATATATCTACCCCACCTTGTTTAGGCAACTTATCGGTTCTCTTATGTATTTGGTTAATACTGGGCCATATATTTTCTTCGTAGTTAATACCCTCAATCAATTATGGTAGAATTTAAGAGGGTACATTGGGAAGCAGCAAGGCATATTTTGAGGTATGTGTGTGGCACGATCAAGTTGGGTTAAGATATACCCAAGGATATGACGCCATACTATCACTAGAAGGAAAAGACCCTCTAGCAGATGTTTTTGAGGGCCCAGATATCCATTTTTAGCAGAGGTCTCTAGAGGAGGTTGGCGGGTGGAGGTTTTTGCGAATTTTTTTCTTGGTGTGTTTCTCATCATAAACTACATCGGTGCATTTTACACAAAACGCACTGATGCGTACTAAAAATTGGCACTCTGAGACACCATGATCTTCATACAAACCCGCTCGGTGCGTCTAAGTACTCTAGCGCACCAATGCTCTATGTATAAACAGGCCTGGTGCGTCTCCGTAATCTAGCGCACCATAATGACGTGCGGTGCTCCATTGATCATATCACCTGATGCGTCTCAAAATCTTGCGCACCGAAAAATGGTTAATTAAAAAAAAAATATTGGTCGTAAAAACCTTATTTTTACTTTTTTAGTGATCTAGACCTCCCAAGAACTAGTGTGAGTTTGTCATGTGTGAAGCGCCCTGCCATCGATGCTCCCATTGCATGCGTTGTTTTCGTCCATTGCCCACTGTGTGGAGTTTGAATTTTCGAAAACAGTGGGCAAATTTGGTTTCTTCAATTCCTCAACAAATATGCCTCCTCAATGCGCAAATGTACAGGTAATCTACTTGTTTCTCAATAACTAAACCTTTTAGCCGATTAAAATTTGAAATCAACTTAAAATTAATCGTTTAAAAATAATAATAATAATAACTTATGCGCGATGCGTTCGAGCCGTTCAGCTCGCACCATTCGCGGTGCTACCTGTAAATTTACAAGCTACACCACAAACGGTGTTAACAGAAACCGCACTTGAACTTGGTGCGGTACCGAAGAAATGCGCACCGTAACGAATTTAAAAAATAACAAGGTGGTGCGGTCGTTTAAACGACTGCACCGTTGACTATGTAATAGTGTCGAGAGGGTGGTGCATTGACCAAACTAATCGACCAGGGGCGGATAGTTAGGTCAGCGCATCACCTGCCCGACAGTATTACATAGTCAACAGTGTGGTCGTTTACAAGACTACATCGTTGACCATGTATTGTTGTTGGGCAGTGCGTTGACCATACTATCCGCCCTGGGGTGGATAGTTAGGTCAGCGCCCCGCAGAAAAATATTCCCTTGTTTGGCAGTGCGTGAACATTTTCCATGTGCACCGAGTGTTTTTTTTTTCAAGAAAAAAAAAATTAAAAAAAAAATATATATATATATATATATATATATATATATATATATATATATTTGTAAATACATTTCTCATTTAATAAAAAAATTGTATTTAATATGTGAATCATTTAGCAACGAAGGGATCAACAAGAACATATGGAGGACCGTTATAACGTGATTCAGTTGTGGGAGGCACGAGAGAGGGAGAGACTTTTGTACCCTCGCCCTATTATGACAACCACCTAGTTTCTCTTAAGGGAGGTAGGCCTCCCCAAGTTCTACGAGGAGGCTACATCCCTGAAGGGCCATAGTGGGTTATTGGGAAAACTGATCTATTGCTGAGATTCCCATCGACAAGGCTTTCGGGTGGGTCCTGGCCAGTGGTTCGAGCCCACTAAGGAGGACATATATTTTATTATTGGCCTATCTAGGAGAGGACAAGATTTTCCCCAGTCCCCAGACGTCCCCGTCAGCTATGCAGCAAGGAGTCAGTTGGCATACTCCCATTCATGTAGTTTCTCTTGCAGATTTTTAGGTGTTTGGTGGTCAGTTACATATTTCTTCATTTGGTCCAGAGGAGGTTAGGTGCCTCTCACTACTACTAACGACCATTTCACACTATACCAGTGAAGGGAAACGCATTAGTTGCCTGCATTTATTTTATGTTGATTCTTTATTCCAAGCGTCGCGACTTGTGAGATGGTTTGCGGTTTTTTTTTGCAGCAATTTTGTACAGCATTAGATAGATGTTGTTCTCAGGCACGTGGGAGGTTGACCTTCCCTTTTGCTTCAAAGTTTTTTTTTTTTAATTTTTTGGGAGGTTTCCGAAGACGAGGCCTACTTTTGTTCGGTAGCCTCATAGGGCGATGTTGCATGTACGGATACAAATGTGGGGCCAGATGATGCCCAAGAGGGGTCAGTCTGACTTTCCAGCCAGGATATCTACTGATGCACTAGAGTTGCTAGCCAGTGCTGATGATCACTCGTTCGTGATGGTGTCGTGTTCGTAGCTCGGTTTGGATTAGCGAGGGTGTACCAACATCCTCTTCACACAGGATGAGCCACCGGATGCAAGAGGTAATATTAGTGTTTTCTTTAAATTAATATAGTTTCAATTTATTGTCGTAATTAATTAATTAGAATTATCAAATTTATTCTAACACGTTATTTAACTCGATCCTAAGTAGGCAGGTCCAATAGAGCAAGCAGATCCATCTAAGTAGGCCGCACCATCCATTGAGCAGGTTGCACCATTGATGACTCATCAGCAGGCATTTCCTGAGCAGACTATGCCATTTATTGATCAGCAGGTACGTCATCTATTTGAGCATGAGGCTGCACCATCGACTGAGCAGGTCTCGACTAGTACTAATATTGATATAGTACCACCAGATATTTGACATTTATATGCAGTTATATTACAATTGTATATTTTTGACATGATATATATATATATATATATATATATATATATATATATATATATATATATATATATATATGGTCTATATATTTTATGTTCATGTTGATGTACTAATTTACATGTTGGTATTCATCATGATGTGTATATTTTTAGGTCATGATAGATATATTCATTTAATGTGCTTGCAGATAGATGTGTATGTGATAGCAGTTATTTTACATGAGATGTATATTTGATGCTTGTGTTGTGATGGTGTTATACAATTTTTGTGTTTTGTTAGATGATCATGATCACGATGATTAGATGATGTTAGGGAATTTGAATGTGTACTTTAGAATATGATGTTTGTACAATGGTTATCATGATCATCATGCTTATTTTTAATATTAAATCATGATATTTATTAAATATTATGTCGTGATTGTAATTGAAATTTTAATTTTAGTTGTATGTGAAATTGTAAAATTGTAATTGTAAAATTGTAATTGTAATTGTAATTGTAATAGTATTATGAAATGGTTGTAATTGTAATTTTAATTGTAATTGTAATTGTATGTATTGTCATGATTCAATTTTATTAAAATTTGTAAATTTGTAAAATTGTAATTGTAATTGTATGCATCGTGATTGTAATTGTAATTTTAATTGTAATTGTATGTAAAATTGTAAAATTGTAATTGTAATTGTATTTTTAATTATAATTGTATGTAAAATTGTAAAATTGTAATTGTAATTGTATGTAAAATATTTGTAAAATTGTAATTGTATTGTGAAATGATTGTAATTGTAATTTTAGTTGTAATTGTATGTAAAATTGTAAAATTGTAATTATGTGTAAAATTTTAATTCTAATTCTAATGGTATGTAAAATATTTGTAAAAATTTAATAACGCCGAAGGCATTTTTTAAGGGAGCAGTACTCTACAAATTTATGTCGTTTGTCCATCGCCAATGAGAGGTTGTCAGCTGTCGTATGTCCATGTCCATTGAGAGGTTGCCAATTGTTGTCTGTCTATTACCATTGAGAGGTTGCCATATGTTCTATGTTTGTTGTAGAATGTACTAAATCTTGTCTCTTAAACTATTCGAGAGAACTTAAGGCAGCAGACCATGTTAATCCATATGCATGTATCAAACTTTGTCCAACTTGAATACCTCTGTCCGCGCCAAGGTCCTATGGTGCACGTAACCAAGGTTGGGCTGCGAGGATAGGCCTTGAGAAAGGTAACTGTTTCATAAGTTCTGTGAAAACTAGAGAGAGGAGTTGTGGTTGTGGGCTAGAGTATGGCCATCTTGTCTCTTAAATTATTCAGGAGAACTTAAGGCAGCATACCATGTTAATCCATATTCATGTATCAAACTCTATCTAACTCAAATACCCCTGGTACGCACCAAGGTCCTATGGTGCACGTAACCAAGGTTGGGCTTCGAGGATAAGCCTTGAGCAAGGTAAATGTTGCGTAAGTTCTATGCGAACTAGAGAAAGGAGTTGTGATTGTGGGTTGGAGTATGGCCACAAAGGTGACGGTCAAGGAGGGATTGGGGTTCCAACCCACTGTGGGATCCCGGTGTAGTTAGAACTCCCACAAAAAAAGAATTCAAGCATGGTGATCGTGTTGGACAGGGTGTGTATATGTTGTGCACGGAGTGTTTGATAGAATGCCTCCAAGAGATGTGATATCATGGAGCATAATGATATTTGGGTATGCTCAAGTTGGGCTTGTCAATAAGTCCTTGGATGTATTTCATCAGATGCAATTGGCGGGTGTGATGCTAGGCGCAACTTCCACTGTAAGTGTGTTGCAGGCATGTACTTATCTACAATCACTGCAGTGGAGTAAATTCGCCCATGATTGCATACTTAAAAATGGTTTTTTATCGGATATTGCTGTCGAAACTTCACTAATGGAGATGTATGTATAATTTGGGAGTATTGAGATCGCACGCCAACTGTTTGACGAAATTTTTTAAAGGGATTTTCTATCATGGAATTCTATGATTGTGCGGTACACCCAAAGTGGAGATGTGAATAACACCTTGTCACTCTTCCACCAGATGTTATTGACGGACGTAACGCCTACATCGTCGACCATGATAAGTCTGCTCTCGGCATGTGTGCAGTTGGCAGCACTGCAAACAAGCAAGTGCATACATGCTTACATTATTGGAAATAGATTTGAATTAGATACTGTTTTAGGTAGTGCTCTTACATACATGTACGCAAAATGTGGCAGATTAAATATTGCACGCCAATTATTTTACAAAATATGTGATAAAAATGTGGTTTTTTGGAGCACAATGATTGTCGGATATGGTCATGGAAAAAATGTCATTGCACTTTTCTCATAAATGCAACGGACAGTTTTGGAACCAAATGATGTGACATTTCTTTTTGTTTTATTTGTGTGCAACCATGCAGGGCATGTGGGTAAGGGATGATAATACTTTGATTGCATGATTCAGGATTATGGCATTACACTAGAGTCAGAGCACTATGCATGCATGGTTTACCTTTGTGGCCGCATCGGCCGTCTAGATGAGGCACACAAATTTATCTAAAAGAGGTCTTTAGAACCATGTGTTAGTGTGTCGGGTGCTCTGCTTGGCTCCTGCAAAATTCACTCCAATATTGAGCAAGGAGAACGTGTGGTTGAATACATTTTTGAACAAGACCCTCAAAACACTGAGCGTTATGTAGTGTTGTCAAATATCTATGCTGCAGCTGGTAGGTGGGAAGACGTTTCAAAGATAAGAAAAAGGATGAAAGAGAAGTGTTTGAAAAAAATTACAGGATGTAGTTGGACTGAGGTGAATAATAACATCCATATATTCTTTATGGGGGAAACATCACATCCTCAATCTAAGAAAAATTATGCCACATTAGATACCTTGTCTAGGAGGTGGAGGAGGGAGGTTATGTTCCAAACACAGATTTTGTACTGCATGATGTCGAGGAGGAGGTGAAGGAGCACATGCTCATCACTCACATTGAAAAATTGGCAATTGCATTTGGGCTTATGAGCACGATCCCTTGGACCTCTATCCATGTCACGAAAAAACTTTTGTGTGTGGTGACTGCCACAATGCCATAAAGGTTATCTCCAAGATTGTCGGCCGAGAAATTATTGCGAGGGATGCAAACCGATTTCATCATTTCAAGGATGGATATTTTTCTTGTGGGTATTATTGTTGAAGTTAATCTAATTCAAGTCAAATTAAATCATGCATGGCTAGAAATTTGTATAAATATTTGACATCATATGCAATCATGCGTGGCTTCAAAGTTGTATAAATATTTGGCATCAAGTTCGCAACCTTGGTGAAGTTGATGGCATTCCTACTATAATTTATTGATTGGAGATGCAGGATGTAATGGTTTGGTAACACAAAATTTGACCGTGTATTGGGTTAAATTCGTGAATCGTTGCCTAAGGTGATACCAATAAAAAGGAGTTTATGAAGCATATATTTGTTATCATGCACTAACATCTATTTTTGATTTCTAGCGAGATATTCTGGACAATATCTGCAAATTTTAGCACGAGTAAGAAACAGTGTGTATCTCTTCTGTTTCAGACAAAATACAGGGGTGGGTTGTTATACTTATTCTTATGCCCCCTTATGCAGAGAGCCTTTCTGGACCAAATGGTTCTATTACAAGGTTGGTTTAGAAAATATATTTTTATCTTTGTTTCTTTTGTTTTAAAATCCCATTGAAATTATAACACAAGTTTCATTTAGAAAATATATCTTATTTTTGTTTCCTCTCTTTTCTTTTCTTTTTACAGTATTTATGGTGTGGACAAGGAAGCATTACTTCAACAATAATCTAGCGAGGTACTTTCAAACTTGAGTCCTTATAGTTAAGAGTTGCAACTATTACACCAAATCTTCCAATTCCTACAATAGACGATCTGGCAGAGTAGGTGGCTAAGTGTTGGATCACTTTGGATATTTAAAAATACATTAAAAAAAAAAAACTTAATATGTAAGGGATTATATATCAGGTTTACTTAAGAGTTTCAACTATTACACCAAATCTTCCAATTCCTATAGTAGACGATCGGCTAGAGTACATGGCTAAGTGTCCGATCACTTTGGATATTTAAAAATAAATAAAAACCTTAATATGTAAGAGATTCTATATCAGGTTTACTTAATTCGATGTATTATATATACAGATCAACTGTTTTTTTCTCAGACTTATCAGAAATAAACCGCCATACCTACCCTCATTTGAGTGGGAAGACTTTAGTTTTGATATGAAGGATAATACGAGCAGTTCTGAAATAAAGGGAAAAAACAATAGAATCGGTCTACTACCAATCTAAAAACATATTTTTCTTCTGATGCATATGACAGGTGCCCTACTGAAACTTTTGATCTAAAAGTGGAAGCCTCGAACATACAATCTTTAAGGTTATAAACATTTGCATGAATTTTAAATGGAAATCCGTATAGCTAGAAATTATGTTTGTATATGTAAAAAATCTATAGTGGGATCCAAAAAGATCACATGGATGAGTTGTACGATTTAAGGTATATTGATTCAATACAAGCCAAGTAGCCATGTTGTTGCATTTTTCAAGCGATTTTCATCTACCAACTAATATTATAAACAAAGACGTAACATGTTACATACCATACATGAGACATGACCACCTATTATTGAAACATAATAAGTCACAACTCACTATCCAAAAAAAACGTTGCTTTCCTTTTACAACGTATATATCTTGTATTCTCTTTGGAATTTCCTTCCCCTGTTCCGGGGGTATGCTAGTTGTAATTGTAATTGTATTGTGAAATTGTAAAATTGAAATTGTAATTGTATGTATTGTCATCATTCAATTTTACTAAAATCTGTAAATTTGTAAATTTGTAAAATTTTAAATTAATTGTCAATTTTGAACCATAACTACCGTAAGTAAAATGTATACCATAAATATTGTTAAATTACCATAATTGTAAATTTGTAAATTTGTAAGAATATAAATAATTGTAAAATAATAAATCTAGAATAATATGAATTTTTGTAACATAATAAAGTTTAGAAAATAATGCAAATAAATTCATGTTTAGAATTATCATTATTTTATTATGATCTTACATACCGAAAATTAGTAGTATACATTCTAAAGATACCATTCACGCACATTTAAAGCAATCATGTAGTTGTATTATTTTAGGAATTGACATAAAAAAAAGAACTTGATACAGTGCGCCATTATTTTCGAGATCAAAATAATTGCAAATTATCAAGTGAAATGATTTAAACATTAACACAATGTAAACCAATTAATTCAAAATACATATTATAATGTTCTGAAAAATACAGTCTTAGTTATAAGGTTAAGTCCTCTTCTTTATAAAAAACCATTTTAAAAAGTATAAATGATGAAATAACACATGTACCATATCACTCTCTCTTCTCATGATCACCCTCATTATCTTCCAGCTTGCTTGGCATGATAATGGTGAGAATTTGGAGGGCTAGTGATTAATTCAAAATTCTCTTCTTGATAATTACTTGTGAGGTTACTTGAGTTACTTAGGTCTTCCCTTCGTTATCTTATTAAATCTTTCATCAAGTCATTTATCAAAAGACACGAGACACAAGAATTAGGCTCCTAGAGCCAGGGAAAAACCTCTCCCTCTTGCAGAGGAAAACCCACGAGAAATTCTTCTTATAGATATTCAAATGATAAGTACCATGACCAAGAATTAGACCCTTGACCTATATATGCATCCAAGACCTTGTCCTTACTTCTTTGATGTCCTTCAATGTTGATCTTTCTTCTATTCACCGAGTTGCATTGTTCTGGACCAATACTTCCTTTGAAACTCTAGGTACTTGAGATGTATATAAGTTGTAGTTAGGAAAGTAAATCACAGATTTACTTTCCTAATTTCTCTCACTTTCTCACTTCTCCTTTTCTTTAGTATATCTACAATATTTTTCCCAAACCATTGTTCCAACTTTTCATGAACTGGAAATGAATACCAATGTTACCTTTGATCATCTCTTTCACTTCTGGACAGTCTGCAAAACCTTCTCAATTTTATTCGCATTTTAACATAGGAATGTTTCCCCTTGAATGTTGCATGTATCTAGACCCTATACGGTGTAACCACTTCAAGATTATATGCACAACCTTTGATGAACAGCCAGAGATAGTCTGCACTTCTATTCTGGAAGACCACAATAATTTATTACACTAAGATACCACGAGGATGTATCTTAAACATTCCTGAAGCTTATCAACAATCCGCACTGAAACTTCGACCAAAATTTCGCATTTTTTTTTCAGGAATGATTGAGAATCTTGTCCTCAAATGACCGCAGAACATGTGTATATATAGACCATTTGTTCCTCCTTTTAGGCCGACCACACAATAAACATTTAGGTTGACTTATCCAGCTGATTGAAGGCTGACTTTAATACATCATAATAGCCTATCTTTCAGTGTTTGAGTGAGGGCTGATTAGATCCATTCTTCCACGGTTTCTTGGAAAAGTTCTTGGAGCATTCATTTAGATTATATCCTTCATATATATATGACACTTGATTACATTTATCCCTAGAAGAAAAAACCCTATATAGACATCAAGAAGAAGTATATTAATAAAATCTTGCTCATGAAACCCATGAAAAAAGTATAAAATACATTTTATTATCTTTGTCTTCTTCTTTACATAAATCCATAATTACATAGTCAATATGAAGATCGATCCTAGTTACACTTTTCAACACTCCCTCTTAACTGGGGAGGTATTCATACAGGTACATCGTCACTTTCAAACTGAAGAATATCATAAGAAGAATCATATTGGTAATTGCATCTTTATACCATCATATCAACTAGAATTTTCCTAGTGCAAGACCTTCACTAACAGCCCATCTCTCAACGAGAAAATGGGCTACAATGCTGGAGAGACACATGACTTATAAATACCATAGTCATTGTCTCTCCAAGGTACATACTCCACCCAAGTGTTCCCAAAGTATGACCTTCTTGGACTATTCTTCTCTTGGGTATCCAACCCTCAAAGAATATCGGTCCTCGACTACTCTTATCTTGAAAGCCCTACCTCATTCTAAAAGAGTATCGAATGCCAAATGATTACCCAATCCTCCATTCTGTCTTCCAGGTGAAGACCAGAATGATGTGTCTATCCATTCTCTCCACATGGCCTTCACTAAGACTTACGGCTATTATTCCTGGTCTAGTGCATGACACGTGTATTAGAGAATCACATACGTCACTCCCTTTTAACTCGGGAAGGAAATACTTCAAGTTTCTTCCAAGTAAGAAACTTACCACTAGGCTCCCTCTCAACCAGGGTCCTACAGCAGCAATGGTCAGACACCCAGCTTTTCATGAATAATTCTCCCCTCGATGTCATGGATTTCGATATTGAGGAATATTCAACCTTTGGCTTCATAGGGCACAGATCACCCATCACTTTCAGTCACGAATCAAGTCAACCATCAGAAAGTGATTCATCGGTATTTCTCATCTAGTCCATCATTATGCCATGCTACTTTCCTTCGAATAATCTCCAAGGACCATACATCCTTTCTCATCATTAGCAGCCCTGCACAAATTCATCCAGATAAACATATACATATGAACTTTTAAAACAAAATTTACCTCAGTGATGATCTTTCACCGTGACATCTTCAAGTAGGCATCGAAATCCTTTATTTAGATTGACACATCTCCTAATGATATGTTTTGTCAAGGGTCTTATTCTTTACTAGAATTATATTAGAGTCTAATCCTCTAAGGAGATATTCTAGTCGCATATTCTTAGCTTTCGGATAATAACTTCCTCTTGACATGGTTTCACTTCATGATCTCTTTCTTTCTGCACATTTTCATTCCCAAAAACTTACAATTTCTTGTTCCTCATATAACCACCTCATATTCCATATGAGGTTATATATTATGTTGATTTCATATGTAAGTGCATTGTTAGAGATCCTCCTCCATACATCATACTTCTAAATACAGAAGTCCATTACCTACAACCAATGACATGACTTCATAGCATCCAGTGTCAGCATATAAATATATATATACCTCATATATTTTTCCTTAAGTCATCCTGTAGTAGTTTTTTTTCTAAAATGACAAGCTTCATCAGTATGTCATCACATTCAAGAATTATATAGCATATCATTTTTGATGAAACCATTATGCTTTCTTTCTAATCATTGAATTCACAGAGAAATCCATTAGAAAATGCCAGCACCTGTTTCCATGATGACCCTTGAACTTTAATGACTGCCTTCCATCTATAATGTGATCTGAGAGGTTTTTCCGGATTTGTTTCACCAAGAGATCCTACCATGCTTTTATCATGATGCCATAAATATGCATTGCTTCCTAACATACTATTTTAAAACCAAAATATATTACTTAAAGGAGAAGATGATCTCAATCATAGTAGATATCCCTCACTTCTTCTTTCTTAGATTTCTTTACATCAGGTTCTTCCCTCATATCTGAGATATGGGCTATTTCCCTTTTTCTCTTGTCCTTTTCAGATTTAGGAAAATATATTTTATAATTCCCAATTTCATTACATCCAAAGAATCGTACTTTGTCCATATTCCTTCTTTTATTCCGAGGACCAATTTTTTTTAATCTTCCTTTATTCCTGTATGTGGCTAAAAAGGCTTGATTCTCTTCACTTGATCCTATATCAGCTTTGGCTTTCAGTCTTGTTTCCTCTATTTTACATAGATACCATAAATCGTGGAATGGTGTGGCTTATTTCTTCCCATATAAACTTCAAGTGAAGTTTCCCCATTCCTCTGGTAGAGCATTCAGCACTATTCTAGTCATCTCAGTGTCAGACATTACTTCTCCCAGTTCCTGCAGTTGATCTCTTATTTCATAAATTCTCATAAAGTATGGAGTGATTCCTTCTTCCCTTGAAAATTTCATTTTATATAGTTCTTGTCTCAGAGATATTGCTTCTCCTGCAGTACTCACAGAGAATAGATCCGCCAATTTCTCATATATTTTTTTGGCAAACTTTAGTTTTGATACATAGGGAATGAGTGAGTCCCTAATGGATTCTATGAGAATCCTCTGGGCTCTGATTTCTCCCTTCATGTACTTGGCATGAATTGGAGCATATTCTTTTGGTGGTTGAATTTTTTATCCTTCGATGTAGTCCATAACTTCGTCTTCAATTAAACTCAAATCTATCATTTTTTTCCATGCACTAAATTTTGATGACCCAACTAGCTTGTTTCTCTCTTTACAATAAGTCTTCTTGACAGATTTAAGTAAGGTTGAGTAGAGTGACTTGCAGCTTCCTTGATGATGACGAAGGAGTTAGGAGCTTCTTATAAGATTGAAATGTTCATTCTAGGTGTTCTTGAATCCTTGATGGCTATCTTCAAAATATGATGTTCCTCTTCTAATGATGTCTTGAAAGTAAATATTTGATGTCAAAGATTATTTTCTTGAAAATTTGATCCTTTGAATGAGATGAAGATCTTTCTCGAAAATATCTTGAGAGTCTGCCTTGCAAACTGATTTGAATTTTCACCCAAACTTTGATTTTTGCTTCCTAGAGTGTCTCTTTTTCAAGCAACCCTTGAGTTCAGCACCTTAGCTCTGATACCATGTTGAGAATTTGGAGGGCTAGTGATTGATTCAAAATTCTCTTCTTGATAATTACTTGTGAGGTTACTTGAGTTACTTAGGTCTTCCCTTTGTTAGCTTATTAAATCTTTCATCAATTCAATCATCAAAAGACACTGAGACACAAGAATTAGGCTCCTAGAGCTAGGGAAAAACCTCTCCCTCTTGGAGAGGAAAACCCGACAGAAATTCTTCTTATAGATCTTCAAATGACAAGTACCATGACCAAGAATTAGACCCTTGACCTATATATGCATCCAAGACCTTGTCCTTACTTCTTTGATGTCCTTCAATGTTGATCCTTCTTCTATTCACCAAGTTGCATTGTTCTGCACCAATACTTCCTTTGAAACTTCAGGTACTTGAGATGTATATAAGTTTTAGTTAGGAAAGTAAATAGAATATTTACTTTCCTACTTTTTGTCACTTTCTCACTGGTCCTTTTATTTAGTATATCTAAAAGATTTTTCCTAGATCACTATTTCAACTTTTCATGAATTGGAAATTAATACCAATGTTACCTTTGATCAGCCCTTTCACTTATGGACAATCTACAAACCCTTCTCAGTTTGATATACACTTTAACATAGGAACGTTTCCCCTTGAATTTTGCATGTATCCAGACCCTATACGTTGTAACCACTTTAGGATTATATGCACAACCTTTGATGAACAACCAGAGACAGTCGGCATTTCTATTCTGGAAGACCGCGAAAATTTACTACACTAAGATACCACAAGGATGTATCTTAAACAGTCCTAAAGCTTATCAACAATCCACACTGTAAATTCGACCAAAATTTTGCACTTCTGTTTCAAGAGACTGGGCATATTGCCCTCAAATGACCGCAGAACATGTGTATATATAGACCATATGTTCCTCCTTTTAGGCCGACCACACAATAAACATTTTGGCCGAATCATCCAGTTGATTGAAGGCCGACCTTAATACATCATAATAGCTTATCTTTCAGCATTCGAGTGAGGGCTGATTAGAGCCATTCTTCCACGGTTTCTTGGACAAGGTCTTGGAGCATTTAATTAGACTAGATCCTTCATATATATGATACTTAATTACATTTATCCCTAGAAGACAAAACCCTATATAGACATCAAGAAGAAGTCTATTAAACTATAATAAAATCTTTATCATGAAACCCATGAAGCAAGTAAAAAATACATTTTATATTATTTGTCTTCTTATTTACATAAATCCATAATTACATAGTCAATATGAAGATTGATCCTAGTTACACTTTTCAACAGATAACACTATTGTTCTCAAAAATATGTTTTGATCTAGGGTCATGTCTCAATACAAACCACCAATCCCTATCCAACACATATGGGTAAAAAAACACCTGGTTCCAGTGTTCGGGGAAAACATAGGGCTCCTTAGCTTCATCTCGCATCTTTCAAGAGTTGATACATATCAGCCTACTATCGTGATCTTCCTTTACATTATTCTGATCAAAGGTGTCCCACCACTTACACCTAAAAATAACACATTGGAAAGAAGATAAAACCACTTAAATGATCTCTTGAATCTTTCTGATGTAACTTAACATCCCCCACACTAGGTTTTAGTCATGGTGGCTAGCTCGACTAGATTGATCGAACTCGACTTCCACTCCACAGTCTTATGTCATGTGTCCATCATCAGCATTTTCTGTGCGAAAATGGTGTCCATATGCCCACATAGATGGGAACAAATTCATATATTAAAAAGTTAAAAAATCATAGTGTCATGTGTCTTATAATAACCCAATTGTTAAAATATAAAATATAGAAGTTACATTTCAAACGTGAATTATTAAGTTTAAAATGCACATAAATATATTATTACCGAGTGGGTGCACCCAATCCCTACGTTTAGCGCGTCCTCTTCAGCACGCGGGTAAAGACCGGTTGCACCGTATTTCTCTATATTGGGGCATATAATTGGCATATTTTCTTTTAAATGATCGGGATAAGACACACTTATACCATTCAAATGTACGAATTCTTTCCTATCACTATCCTATTTCATCCTCTTTTGTTCATACAATTCAACCCACGGTTGTGTCACTTCGGAATTGTAAAGAATGAATTTATTGATTGCTTCAATTTATGCATTCGCTGGTGAAATCAAACCGACATGTAGTACATATGAGATCAACATATACATTATATCAAAGTTCAACATGAATATTTACTTTGTGTAAATTTGAAAAATTATAAGTCGCTTACTCTTTATCAAGAACATTTTTCCATTCTTTTGGAGAAGCTCCCCATCTCTTTTGTCTTCATCCCTTTCATCATCCCAAATCACCGCACTTGGTCTGTTGTCGATCTGCTTGATGTACTAAATGGCATAATAGAAAGACTCATACAATATGTACCCCTCTGCCATAGACCCCTCGGGTTTTTCCCTTTGTCGAGCGAAACCTTTCAATTTCTTCATGTACCTCTCTAAGAAGAACATCCAACGACAAGAAACCACCCCAACTAATTCAACCTCATCTATTAGGTGGATTAGAAGATGAACCTGCAAGATCATGAAACTCGTCGACGGTTCCTTCTCAAACATACAAACAATCTCAACTATCTCTTGACGCCACCGTGGAATGCTAGCCACATGAATCACCTTTGACGTGATCCAATGTACCAATGTAGATAATTTATATATGGAACGTCCTAGGTCTTGGGGGGAGTCATGTTTCACAGACCCACGCAGGAACAAAGGATAATGACACTGCAAAGTTATAAACACATGCAATAATTTACAAATCTAGTTATGTTTCATGATCCCTGCATGGGGTAAAATTTATTAATATAAAAAATAATAAAATCATGCTTTTGACATTATACATACTCTTAGAAGATTCAAATGGTCATGCGATTTCAACGCCAAAAAATGGTCATCCATGGTGAAGCAATTCTGTAGTGAAGACCCCTATGAATTTGGCACCCTCACACCCATTATAACTTCCTTTGCCAAAGAAAGATCATATTTTTTTAAAATCCATGGGACATCCCCTTCTTTGAAATACCAATTAGAGGGACCAACTGCCTCTAATCCTTTACTTTTTAATCATCTTGGCCAATGTTTCTTTTTAGTTTTGAAGTAATAAGATCTTTCCTAATAGCCAATGTGTCACTTTATTTCGATGATATGTGCCTCCATAAAGAAGATCAAGCACTTTTAAATATATGCATGGGATCTAATAAGTGGGTAATCTTATGATTCTCCCGATATGCAACGCTATAAAAGATATATTTTCTTTTCATCCCAATGGGAAATTTCTCAATGGGAGGCCTTTGGGTTCTCTCTCGTTTACCATTGAAAGCGAATGTTGCTCTTATATAAGGGTGTTCTTCTGGGAGGGATACCTTGGAGCAGTCATACACTGGCTTTCGTAGGTCATTGGACCATCTAGCTTTCAGAGAAGCTCCACAATATTTTCATCCATAATACCTTTTTGTTAAAGAACCTGCGAAATTATTGTATACAATATACATGGCACATTAAGGAATATCATAAAGATCAAAACAATTACAATGAAATAAATAACTAATATGTGAAAGAATATTGTTACGTATATAAACAAATCAATAAACATGTAATTTACCAAAGCAAACTCCTATGCCTATATAACCATCTGTCGTGTAAGCACATATGCCATACAACGTAAAACTCCTCTTTACTATGATGGGTCTTGATACATCGTATACATTTATCCCATCCCATAATTCCTTAAATTCATCTACCAGTGGTTGTAAGTAGACATCCATATTCTTCACTTGTCTTCTACTAGGGACTATGAGAGCCAACATAAGATGTTCATTCTTCATGAACAACCATGGGGGGGTATTGTTATTGATCACCACTATAGGCCAAACAGAATAGTTGGTGTTCTGGAGGGAATATGGGTTGACATTATACATGGCTATGGTGAGTTGTAGACTTCGTACTTCATCCTTGAATTTTTCAGGCCATGTATCCTCTATATGCTTCATGGCTATTGAATCTGTTGGGATTCGCATAACTCCCAACTCACTTCTATGTGAGACATGTCATCCCTGCAACATAGCTAATTCTTTACAATGAAAGAGTCTTAGAATCCTTGGGACTATAAGCATGTGCCTCAATATCTTAAAAGGAGGGCCACGTGATTTACCCTTCTTTTTTTATTTATCATACCTGTCATGCCCACATTTCAGACATATCTCTTTGTCTGCATATTCTCCTCTATATAGAATACAATCATTTGGACATGCATGATATGATATGTACTCAACACCCAACATTTTCAACAATTTCATTTCCTCTTCGCAGCTACCGGGTAAGATATTATCACTTGGAAGAACCTTATCTTTGAATGACCTGTAGTTGGTCATGGACAATACTAAATGTACATTGATGCCGATAATTATTAACGTTCATAAAATTGACCATTTGTAATGTTCATTGTGTGGTTACATTTCTCAAAATATAAGGTACTTGATGGTCAATTACCTCAAAATTTCCGAGAAACATGCATTCGACAAGCCAAAATTTGCTTTCAAGTTGTACAGTAACATCGTTGTCCCCAACTGGGTAGACTTTGACTAACCGCCAGGTCCAAAGAGAGGGGTGGTGGAAGCAAATTTAAGGCTTTTGAAAAAGGTATCATCGATATGAGCATCATCCCCCAGTTGATCATCGTTCTGGAATGCTTCTAACAACATTGTCTCCATGGCAGTCGTATCCCTTAAGTAATCATCCATACCAAGATCTATTTGATTGCCTCCATTTCCAGCTTGTGAAGAACTACTATTGTTGTAGTCATTCCTAATTAGTGAATATGAACATAATGGGAATTGAATAGGTGGTTGATTCAACCATTCTTGGTATCGTTCCTCTCCAATTTTTTCTCTTAATTCAGCCTTCTCTCAAATTGACATTGTCGTGGGGTGCAACGAAAGATGGTAGGTAGGTCACTCATCATCACTAGAATCCTAATAATTTCAAAAAATATATTTGAACATGATTAGTACAAAATCGATGATATAATTAGTAAGCACATCGAAAATGCATGATAAATTGGTTTGACGTTGAAATAATTACAATAATATACCAAACAATTATTATTACCATCATTGTCCCATGATTGTGGCTAGAAAATTCAATGTTACAATTGGCAGGGTGAAGTGGCTGTCCATTTTCATCTACCAAACGCGCCTTGCGGTATGATGCTCTTGATAAGAGCTTCCGACGTTTTGGAGTTGTTTGAATATTTTGTGCATTTGAACTCGATTATGAATCTACATGAACCTGTAAATTTGTATACATTAATTTTATTCAGTTGATTGACATGGATTAAAAAAATAAATTAAATTAGATAATAAAATATAAATAAAATCTGAAGTAATTATGTCTGTAGATGGATAAGGAGAACTCTGCGATGGGCTTTGAAAATATTATGGAACGAGTTGGATTTGAAGAATTGTCCATTTGATATAATTATGAGATTTTCTCCCTACATTTGAGAAAAATCAACAATAAATTTTCGTGTACAATATACCTAAAAGTAATTTATGTGCCTTAAAAATGGACTTATTGTTATCGGTGCTAATGTACTAGTTAACTACACCGGTGCGTTTTATTTACTGCACAGTGATGTGGTTTTATTAAATGACACATCAGTGTTGTTAGTTAACAAACGCACCGAATATCCGGAAATTTAAAAAAAAAAAAGTGCAACTTTATTTTTTTGAAGTGAAAAAAAAAAGCAGTAAATTGAAAAATGAGCGTCAAATTATTTTAGGAAATATACTTTCATAAAAAATTTCCTTAAATGGTGAAATCTATTCATTACTTCATTATTTTTGCAAAACAATTCAGGGAGGGATTTGCACAAGAGACATACCTGGAGCAAGAGAGCACGAGAGCACTGTGGAGTAGCAAAATACTTGTGAAATCTGATGATATGATATAACAAATTAATCCAGACATCACATTCAAATGCACTAATACAAATTTAATTGATATGAATATCTTTATAAGATATGTGTCGAATTTTTATGAATAATGAATTTTTAAAAATCACAATAATTGGACTGTCATAGGTCGATGTTTCTAAAAAATATAAAATGAACATCGGTGAGTGTTAGTTATTGTGCACCGGTGTGTTTGTATGATACTACACACCAGTGCATTTCTACTACCTATGGGCACTGCACAAATACCAATACCAATTAGAACGCCCAGTGCACTTTATCAACGACTACCACCCAGGCGGTCTTATACGATTTTCCTTTAACGCGCCGATGTGTTTTTATAAATAATTTAACGGCCCAGTGCGGTTTAGCACCTTAACGACCCGATGCGTCTTGTTGGGTAACACGTACTGGGACGTTTCTAAATGCCCCAGGGCATCCGAAATTTGTTTTCCATCCCGGTGCTTGGTATGTTTACAATATCGGTGCGTACATGGTAAAATGCACCGATGCATTCACACATGATGTGCGCATCGATGAGAAAAATATTCGTAAAAACCTCTGGATGCCTAGTTTTTTTTAGTTGTGTTAAAATTCCATTAGAAGCTCCACCAAAACCTCCATTACCAAAAATTTAAGTTGTATCAAATGTTTTTTTGACAATTTTGGCCAATTTTATAACACTAAAAACCTCATTTATAACCTCCACTAGAGGGTATTTTCCTTGTAGTGTATGTAGGTTCACAGATGTAGATTGGATAGGTAATTCAGTGGACAGGAAAAGTACCTTTGGGTACTGCTTTAGTGTTGGATCAAGAATGATTTCTTGGATTAGCATTGAGCTATGTAGAAGTGAAGTATATGGCAGCAAGCACAGCTATGTGCGAATCTATATGGCTTTGGAAGCTGCTAGTAAGCTTGTTTAGACAGAGGATGGAGACAAAAATTAACTACTATGATAATCAGAGTTGCATCAAGATCTATAAGAATATATTGTTTCGTGATAGGTTGAAAAACATAGATATCAGGTGTCATTTCATCAGATATTGTGTGTATTATGGAGCAGTCCAACTACAATGTGTTCCCATAGAAGAGTTTTTATACTCACGAAATATCTAGGAAAAGATAAGTTTGTCCATTTTAGAGAACATATGGGTATGGTGGAGAACATATTTCAATAGCAAGGACAGACTATTTCAAACTATTTTTAGTTGCAGATGTTGCAGTTGCAGCAACAACAATTGAGAGGGAGTTGCAGTGGAGATGCAGGGTTGGCAGCAACATGGCAGTGTCAGTAGCAGCACGGATGCAACATCAGAGTTGCGCAGTGGTTGGTGGGTAGTGGCAGGCAGTCACAGTGGCCAGACATCAATATTGCGACAAGAGATGATACAAATACAGAGTGTTGTGGCAATATGTGTAGCACCAGAACACAGTCCTCACTAAGAGGGAGTGTTAATTTTTGTAGCATCGAATGTGTTCTAGCCATGAAATTTGGTGGAGAGGATAAAATACATGAGATCTAAAAAAACCATAAACAATTTCTACAAATTCCACCTAGAGATGGCTTAATTATATTATTAACCTATTTTTTAATGCGTCCTAAGTCTAAACTTAGGAAAATTGGATAATTAATCAGAATTATTTAGGTCGAGGTGAGAATTCTCTAGAAACTCGCACAAATTAACAAAATATTAATTTGGTCCCTTGATTAAGATTTAATCTTGGTTGTTGGTTCTCCAACAGAGGATTATAATAAGAAGTCGATGGGTAGACGGAGGACACACCAGTGAAAATACTTAGTGATCTAGACAGTTCAATTTTCCAATGCAAGTAATTCAGCAAGAGAAATCGAGTCAGAGGAGAAGGCCGAAAATATCCTTCAGAAGGAAATGCAGGGACTATGTAGTGCCTCAATATAGGCAGTTTGATTCAGCCAGAATGAGGGTCGATTCAGCTTCCATGGGTCGGGAAAATTTACAGGCGACTAAAAGAATCACTTCCAGTGGAAGCAAGAGGCTAAACATCACAACAGAGGCAGTTTCTGGACAATACAAGTGGAGACTACATAGAAGCAACGCAGAAGGCTAATGTAGAGGGTTCTAGAGCCAGTTTTGAGGCTCATTTTTTTGTGGGATTGCTTGAGGAGGAGGGTAAATTCCCTCAAATAATTTTTCCAGTATTTTTCTTAGATAGAAACGCCAGTTTGGCATCATTTTATTGTACTCATAATTTCTATTGTTGGATAAATAATAAAACCCTCAATTGTTGCACTAGTTTTCCCAAGTTGGGTTTTTCCAGGGACAATTGCCCAAAAATAACAGTGTCACAATTTTTTGTGTGTGTACTAGAATTTCTTAGTTTCCAGTATTTTATTTTCCACAATATTTTATAGTGAAAATTGCAATTGTGATTTTATTCATTGTTTGTCGTAGCAAAAAAACTGCATAATAAAATTTACAGTTAGGAGAATAATTTCCAATTGCTGCAATCGATGAAATTTTTACAAAGTAGAGCATATACATCTATAGAGGCAACCTCATCACTAGTATTTAGCTATGACAACAAGACACCATATTGGAGTGATTATTTTATTGACATTGTGAAAGTTGTAGGGCATGCTTTTTTCATTAACTTTTAATTTCAAGATAGACCTCATGAATTAGAGGGTTGAGCCTTGCTAGAGGTTGGTGTGTATGAGAAGTTAACATGTCTAGAAGACCAAGTATGCTAAGCATAGATGCTAGTTTATTAATATGAAAAAAACTCGAGAGGGAAAGCTTCACAAAAGACAAACCAACTAAGAGAGCACTTGTAATAATTGAAAAGCAATCATGAGAAATCCTCATATCGGACAAACCAATGAGAATGACATTTATTAGAGAAACAAATTGTGAAAGCCTCATGTAGGACAGACTAACTTGGAAAATACTTGAGGTATTCGTAGAACTAAAAAAAGGTAAGCCTTGCACAACAAAAACCAATGAGAAGAGGATTTGTTGCAGAAGGAAACTTTGGCATGGCCTTAATAACATCCGAAAAAAACTTACCCAAACCCACAAAGGTGAGCATGGATTTCATGAGAGCGATTAAAAAAGAAGAATTGTTTTATATATTGGACTGAGTTTTTTAGGGGCCAAAACAATCTTAAAGGTGAGGTATAATCCATATATGGATTGCATGATGGTTATTTATCAAATTTAAAATCAATTGAATGCTTTAGCAATGAATTTAGAGGCAAAGCAACATGGCTAATACATGTCTCTAGGAAGAAAAGGAAAATAATTTGGTTAATTCTAGTTTTCTAAGGAAAGTGGGTTTTATCAATCAAATGGTTTGTCATCTAATAAAATGCATTGATTGTCGAGAAAAAGAACCTAAGATACCAAGCAAATGAATACAGACAAAGTAAATAGGTTATTTTCTAAGTATATCATTAAGTAAAATGCTAACAATTTGTAGATCATAGGAGTTACCATGCAAAGGAGAGCATAATGAAATCATTTAATGCAATGGTCATTAGGTAAGGGAAGAATATCATGCATGCTCCCGATAAGATTTGTAGTAAAGGAATCATGCCATGCTTGGTAAAGGAGCTAACATCCAATTAACAAAACACAGATCAAAGGAGGTCTTGATATGGCTAAATAAAGGAATTGATAGATCCATTGAGCAAGGTAAAAACAAAGGATTGGCTAAGGCATGGATTACAAAGAAATATAAGAAACAAACAATGAGAAAATCCTTAGAAGTGGAAATTTGACCAAGGCCCAAAATTTCATTTAAGGAATCAATCACATTGGAAAGAAGAGATCTTCCACTTATTGAGCATAGAAGGAGAATAGATTATTAGGTCTAGTTTTCCATGTGAAAGGAAAGTTTTAGAAAAGTTTATGAAGGAATTAAAGTAGAGGAAAAACAAGTGAGTAAAGTTTTTACATGTGGGGTTTTCAGTTTACAAGGGAAGAAAAATTTTTGGAGGAGAAACCTTCATACGCTATAAAATCTTGTTGGATCTAGAAACCTTAGCGGGTCAAAAATTTTGGTCTAGTGGGAATCCTCAACTAAGCCTTAGGAGGTAAGAAAAGTCCAAGGTGACTCATCCACAATATTAAACATTACTCATTCAAGATTGAAAGGTGTATGGAATGTCAAGGCCATAAAGGCACCATGTCAACCAACTATTAGGAAACATTTGCTAGGCAAAGGAGATAGTCACAAGAAGGAAATTAAAGAGATTAATCACCAAGGAAAATTTTGAAATTAATCTTTGTCCATAACTGTCACAAGTGTCTCGAGGTTGGCATGACAATTAATGAATGAGGGTAGAACACCAATTACAAAGTCATAAGTTATGGGTGGCAGGCATCAAAGTTGCTGGGGTCATGCATTGTAAATGGGATTCTTTTTCTATAATTAAATTTTACGAGGCGACAAGAGAATGAGTAAAAATATAATATATGGTTTAGAAATTTTGGGGAGTTTGGTTCCTTAGGAGAATTTGATACTATAGAGAATGTATGGCGAAACAACGAGATGATTTTGCAAGAGATTTTGGAGAGACGACTTGTAAAACACAATATACAACTTTATGGAAATGATAAGTTAACTAACAACATGTGGTAGATGAATGTGAAATGAAGTCAAAACTATTCAAGGAGAAGATTGATGGTTGAGAGATAGCTTGCCCACTAGAAGTACTGGATGACCAAAAATCCTATCATGAAATCCTCCTCGGTTGTACAAGGAAATCTATGAGATCCCCAAGCCAAAACATAGGTGAAGAATAAATTTGTAAGATCAATTTTTGATTCAATATATTTTAGAGCTTTTATTCCTTGTGAGGGTATTTTTAGTTAAGAAGAATTGTGGTAAACTGTGTATATAACCACGTGATGGTGATCGTTGGCAGTGTTCCTTTTTTTGGTTCTTTCATTAAGGAATAAACCAACAAAAATCTATATGCAAGGCATAGGGACTGAGTTAGACACTTGAAAAGTTACAATATTTTCAATTAAAATCCATTTTTTAGTTTTATATGAAAATTCAAATTTCCAATTGGAATCATATCTGTTGAGATTCAACAAGAAGATCCTAGTGAAAATTATGCACCTACACTAGGATGGAGCCTTAGGCTATTTTTAGGTGGAAGTCTATTTTTAGAATGCATGAGAAAATTCAATTTATAGATGATGGTTATTTATAGATGGTGAGAAAAATCTATTTATAGATGATGTTCTATTTTTAGATGTATGTGTGAGTTCTATTTATAGATCGCATGTCTATTTAGAAATGCATGTCAACTATTATTATCCCTTAATAATAGTTGGACAAAAAACAGTAATCTATTCTCAATGAGCACTTGGAAATAGTTAACTGAAGTGGAAAATAAGTTAGCTATAGGAAATTCCAGTTCAAAGGTTGGTTGGTGGGACATGCAAGTGAACTTAGTTGTAACTGAGTGATTCAAAGTTGTAATAGAGTTGGATGTGTAGTTATGTGAGTTGTAAAGTAGTTTAACTCAATTAAGTGAGTTAAACTCAGTTGTGCTAGTTGTAAATGAAGATACACTAGTGAGAGATCAATGAATTAATTATTTGATTAATTCACAATCAGTGGTCTCACATGCAACTGAAGATTTACTATTGTTAACTACATGCATGTCAGATCCAGTGAAGACGCAGTTGAGATGTAGGTGAAAGGGACAGTTTGACTATCAGTTGTGACATTAGTGGGTGCACTCATGCAACCACACACACATTGGATGTGCCCATGAGGATTACATAGTCAAGGCAAGCAGGATTCCATTCATTCATGGATTTCTATCAACAGGGATTGTGCAGTGGAGGCTGGTTATCTGGAGGCAGTAAATTGGCGCATGTATTTGCCAATTTTTGTATGACAGTGTGAGACGATTGTATATTGTACTGAGAGCTCTTGGATTAGATTTTTGTATGAGATTGTTTCATGATCCATGATATATACATAATATATTATAGTGGGTTTTTTAGCTTTATTCTTTCCCGGTAAAAACATATGTGTTATGTGTGATTGATCTTTCTTCTTGATATTGCAATTGGCGATCGTGTTGTAAATTCCGCAAGATTTTTTTGAAGAAGTGATTTTGTATTTAATAGTGGCATATAATTGTTAGATCAGGAGAATCCAGGCAATACATAATTGTATCAAAATTTCTACATGGTATCAAACCACAGAATATTGCAATTTTGAAGCAGGAGTTGAGTTTGTTGGTGGAAACAATTCGAATTTGCAGAAATATTTTCTTGGTGCTACAGTTGAGTGAACATCGAAATGGATTTCAATGGCTTGTAGCTAGAGTATGCACTTGAGGGAAACTTGAACTACATTGTCTGGAAGGATAGGATGGAGGCAGTGCTTGAAGATAATGGCTTGAAGTAATTCATCGACAATGATGTTCCTAAGCCCACTTCGACATATACTGCATTACTTGATGCATGGAAAAACAAAGTGGAAAAGGCGAGGAGGATTCTATTGGAAGGTGTATAAGACTACATTGTCTCAAGCCTTCATGGGAAAGCCACACCATATGCTATGTGGAAGGCGTTGACGAATCTTTTCCAAAGCAGCAACGACCATAGGAAATTGGCACTGAAAGATAAACTGAGGAAGATCAAGATGGAAAAGGGCGACAACATTTAAAAATATCTCACAAAGTTTGTCCAATGTCAGGATGAACTGGGGAGTTTGGGAATCACTGTTGCTGATGATGATTTGGTGAGCTTGGATCTCTTTGGACTTCCTAAGATTTGGCACAGTTATGAAGACTTTTTCAACGGACGGGAGAAACTGCCGAATTGGGAACGACTGTGGTCGGATCTAGTGTAGGAGGAGTTCAGACAGAACACCAAAGATGGCTCTTCATCAAATATTCATGATGAAGAGGATTGTGCTTTGGATGCCAAGGCAAGGAAAGGGAAGGGGAAGAAATTCCATTCAAAATCTAAGTCTGAAGGCAAGAGCTGGATTTGTCCAAAGTGAAGTGTTTTCACTGTCACGAACATGGGCATCTTGCTACTAACTGTCCACAGAAGAAGAAGAACAAGAAGGTTGTTGGAGCTACAGCTGGTGAGGCTCTTGCCTCGTAATTTGAACTTGATTTCTCTTTGATCGCATGCATGGTGTCAAGTGCATTGGTATCGGTGTGGTATTTGGATAGTGGCGCTTCCTTCCACATGACGGGAGATAAGGAGATTTTCAGTGACTTGGAGGATAAAGATCTCCAAATGCATATAGAGATGGGAGAAAATGGACGATACAGTGCGACCGGAATTGGTACCATTACCTTTGAGAAGGATTCAGGTAAAACATTTCAATTGAAAGATGTTATGCATGTTCTAGGTCTAGAGAAAAACTTGGTCTCAGTCGCAATGTTGGAGGATAGAGGCTATGACGTTTTTTTCAGTGATGGAAAAGCTTTCCTATGACATAAAACAACAGTTCAAGCCAAGACGATAGGGATTCAAGTTAAGAATCTCTACAAGTTGGATGTAGATGGTTGCATTGCCATGATGGGCAAGGCAGAAAAAGTGGTGAGCTGGGATGAGGCGAATTATGGCACAGGTGATTGGGCCATCTTAATCATCGATCCTCAAAAGTCATGCAGCAAATATCTACTAGACTTCCAATGGGAACACTTTCTCAGTTAGATCAGTGCAAGGGTTGCACCATGGGGAAGTATGTAAAGTCCACCTTTCATGAAAAGGAGAACCGTGCTTCGATGATCCTGGAGAGAGTTCACACAGACATGTGTGGACCATTCTCAGTTGCTTCAACAACAAAACATAAGTATTATGTTATTTTTGTTGATGACTTTTCTCATAAATTTTGGATCTTCTCCATGAAGAAGAAGGATCAAACATTCTTAAAATTCTGTGAGTTTAAGGCATTGATGTAGAAAGAGTCGAGGAAGCAAGTGAAGGCTCTTAGGAGCGATAATGGTGGAGAATACATCTCTAACGAATTCAAAGACTTCTGCAGCAAAGAAGGAATTCGAAGAGAACTCATAGCGCCTCATAACCCACAGCAAAATGGGGTCACAGAGAGGAATAACAGAACGATCGTGAGTGCAGCACGAGCGATGTTTCATGATCAAGGCCTACCAATGCATTTGTGGGAGGAAGCATGAAACACTGTGGTTTATGTGCAAAATCGTTGTCCTCATAGAGTACTTGGCATGAGTACACCTGAAGAAGATTTCACTGGTGAGAAACCAGATGTTTCTCACTTTAAGATTTTTTCCTCATCTATTTATGTGCATGTGACCAAGAACGCCAAGAAGAAGCTGGAGCTGACTGCTAAAGTTGGGATATTTGTGGGGTACACAGAAACACCCCATAATTATCATGTGTAGTTTCCTAACAGTAAGATGACTGCTATGCGATGGGATATAAAATTTGATCAGGTGAAATCCATGTGGTTGTCGCTTGAGAGGGAGATAGACTTGCATGTGGAGGAGGAACTTTTGGTTCCAAAAGATGAGTCTCTAGATGTGGATCAGCCACAGGAGGAGGTTCATGGAGTAGAGGAGTCCACTCAAGCAGAGATAAACATCAGAACTGGCAGAAGGCATACCACAGAAGCTGATAGGATGAGACTTGATGCTGCGGAGAATGTAGGAGCCCCTACTTCATAGCACAGACACAGAAAGTCTCTTGACCGATTTACAGGATACATGGCTCTCATGAGAAAATGTATTGTGACTAAGCCATCTTCCTTTCAGGAAGTAGTGCAGGAGCCCACATGGGTAGATGCAATGGTGGAGGAGTATGACTCCATTGTCAGAAACAGTGCTTGGGAAATTGTTCCAAGTTTGGTTGATAAATCAGTGGTAGGTTTGACATGGATCTACAAGGTAAAGAAAGTTGTTGATGGGAGTGTTGAGAAATAAAAAGCCAGATTTGTGGCTTGGGGCTTCTCACAGATCGATGGGATTGATTATGAAGAAACCTTTGCACCTGTCGCAAGGTATTCTTCCATAAGGACCATCCTTGCTCTCTCAGCGCAGATGGGTTGGTGCATTCATCAGATGGATGTGAAGATTGTGTTTCTCAATGGGATCATTGAGGAATATGTGTACATAGAGCAGCCTGAAGTATTTGAGATCTTCAGCAGCGATTCGCATGTGTGCACACTCAAAAAAGTGTTGTATATTGGGCTGAAGCAAGCACCCCATGCTTGGTACACTCAGATAGATAGCTATTTCACTGGACTTGGCTTCACCAAAAGTGAAGTGGATGCAAACCTATACCAAATTGTGGTGGAGGGTAAGATTTTAATCATTATTCTTTATGTTGATGATTTAATACTGACTGGTGATGAGCAGTTGATACACTCGTGCAAGGAGGAACTTGCAAAGGAGTTCGAGATGAAGGATATGGGCCTCCTTCATTATTTCCTTGGATTGGAAATATGGTAGCGAGATGGTGATATTTTTGTGTCTCAAAGCAAGTATGGAAGGGAGATACTAGGTAAGTTTCACATGGAGGGCTGCAAATCCATGGATACTCCTCTTCCGGGAAATTGGAAGAAAGAGGACGCTACATCTGGATAGGTAGTGGATGCTACTATCTATCGACAGTTAGTGGGTTCACTAATGTATTCAGTGAATACGAGACCGTACATATGCTATGCAGTTAACCAGCTAAGTCAAGCAATGGTTAAGCCTACCAAACTCTTTTGAAAGGCGGGCAAGCATGTCTTGAGATACCTGAGGGGCACATATGAGTATGGCTTATGGTACAGACAGACAGATGAGGTGAATTTGTGTGGCTTCACAGATTCAAATTGGGTGAGCAACCCAACAGAAAGAAAGAGCACATCAGGGGGGATCTCTAGTATCGATCTACAGTTGTTTCTTGGTACAGCAGGAAGCAGAGATCTTTGGCACTCAATTCAGCAGAAGCGGAATACATGGGAGCGAGTCAAGTTGCATGTGAGGCTATCTGGATGAGAAATATCTTGGTTTCTTTGTTTGATTCTCATTTAGATCTGACAGTGATTCATTGTGATAATCAAAGTTGCATTAAACACTCGATTAATCCTTTGTTTCATGATAGATCTAAGCATATAGATATCTGGTATCATCATATCAGATATTGTGCGCAGCATAATATCATGTTGCTTCAGTACATTTCTACGGAAGATCATGATGCAGATATTCAGATGAAGGCGCTCACCAGGAGCAAATTCAAATACCATGGAGACAGGATCGGGGTGAAGGATAATCCCTTTCTTGTTGAGAGGGAGTGTTTAGATTCAACAAGAAGATCCTAGTGAAATTATGCACCTACACTAGGATGGAGCCTCGGGATATTTTTAGGTGGAAGTCTATTTTTAGAATGCATAAGCAAATTCTATTTATAGATGATGTCTATTTATAGATGGTGAGAAAATTCTATTTATAGATGATGTTCTATTTTTAGATATATGTGTGAGTTCTATTTATAGATTTCATGTCTATTTATAGATGCATGTCGACTATTATTATCCCTTAATAATAGTTGGACAATAAACATTAATCTATTCTCAATGAGCACTTGGAAATAGTTAACTAAAGTGGAAAATCAGTTAGCTATAGGAAATTCGAGTTCAAAGGCTGGTTGGTGGGACATGCAAGTGAACTTAGTTGTAACTGAGTGATTCAAAGTTGTAACAGAGTTGGATGTGTAGTTATGTGAGTTGTAAAGTAGTCTAACTCAGTTAAGTGAGTTAAACTCAATTGTGATAGTTGTACCTGAAGATACACTAGTGAGAGATCAATGAATTAATTATTTAATTAATTCACAATCAGTGGTCTCACATGAAACTGAAGATTTACTACTGTTAACTACATGCATGTCAGATCCAGTGAAGACGCAGTTGAGATGTAGATGAAAGGGACAGTTTGACTATCAGTTGTGACATTAGTGGGTGCACTCATGCAACCACACACACATTGGATGTGCCCATGAGGATTGCACAGTCAAGGCAAGAAGGATTCCATTCATTCAGAGATTTCTATCAACAGGGATTGTGCAGTGGAGGCAGGTTATCTGGAGGCAGTAAATTGGCGCATGTATTTGCCAATTTTTGTATGACAGTGTGAGACGATTGTATATTGTACTGAGAGCTCTTGGATTATATTTTTGTATGATATTGTTTCATGATCCATGATATATACATAATATATGATAGTGGGGTTTTTAGCTTTATGTTTTCTCGGTAAAAACATTTGTGTTATGTGCGATTGATCTTTCTTCTTGATATTGCAATTGGCGATCGTGTTTTAAATTCCACAAGATTTTTTTGTAGAAGCAATTATGTATTTAATAGTGGCATATAATTTTTATATCAGGAGAATCCAGGCAATACATAATTGCATTAAAATTTCTACAAAATCGTTTGAGTTCCCGACACTTTGAGATGTTGGATTCATTAAGAAGATTTCCTTTCATTAGAGCACTTACTTGATTTCAAAAGAAGTTGTTGCATATCATTGGACCCAATGTCATGTGGGACCCCTTGTCTTATGGCCTCCTTACTCAAGAAAATTATAATAGGAACATGGATCTTTTCAACTTTGAAAGGATCACTAGATGTTGAATCTTGTCCACATCCTTAGTTTATATAGCAAACAACTTCTTTCTTTCTTTTTCTTAAGAATTCTTTGTAGATTTTCCCCCTCCTGCCTAAAATATCCAGATGGAGGATGATGTCAAACACTCTTACCACTAATAACCACGAAGGACTTGATTGGATTGGAACCTTTAAATTTTCCATCGAAAAAAATTGTTTCATGACTAAAAATGATTTTTTTGGTAAATCGGGTAGAGATTATATTGCCTAAGTAAAATATAACATACATCATATCTTATGCCTACTAGTTTTCCACTAGGGAAGCTAGACTAGTAGCATAATAATATAGCTTTTGTTCATTTATATTGTTTGAACTAGATAACAAAAATAAATAGATAATAGAAGTATTGGATGACTAGAAATACTATCATGAACTCCTACTTGATTGTACAAGGAAAACTATGAGAGTCCCAAGCCAAAACATAAGCGAAGAATAAATTTGTAAGATCATTTGTTGATTCAATATATATTAGAGTTGTATTCCTTGTAAGGGTGTTTTTAGTTAAGAAGAATTGTGGTGAACTGTGTATATAACCCTGTGATGGTGATTTTTGGCAGCGTTCATTTTTTTTTTTTTGCATTAAGGAATAAACCAATAAAAATATATATACATGGCATAGGTATCGAGTTCAATAATTGAAAAGTTACAATTTTTTCAATTAAAATCAAATTTTTAGTGTTATTAGAAAAATTCAAATTTCCAATTGGAACCACATCATTTGGGTTCCCCACACTTTGAGATCCTGGATTCATTAAGAAGATGTCCTTTCATTAGAGCACTTGATTTTGAAAGAAGTTGTTGCATATCGTTGGACCCAATGTCATGTGGGACCCCTTGTCTTATTACCTCCTTATTCAAGAAAAATAGAAGAGGCACATGGACCTTGTCAACTTTCAGAGGAGAAATAGACGTTGAATCTTGTCCACATGATTAGTTTATTTAGCACACAACCTTCTTTTTTTAAAGAAAACTTTGTAGAATTTCCCCCTCCTGCCTAAAATATCTAGATGGTGGATGATGTCAAACACTCTTACTAGTAATAATCATGAAGGACTTGATCGGATTGGAACCTTTAACTTCCCCATAGAAATTTTTTTTTTCATGACTACAAATGATTTTTTGGTAAATCAAGTAGATATTATATTACCTAAGTAAAATATAACATACATCATATTTTATGCCTACTAGTTTTCCACTAGGGAAGCTAGACGAATAGCATAATAGTATAGCTTTTGTTCATTTATATTGTTTGTACTAGATAACAAAACTAAATAGATAATAGAAGTATTGGATTACCCGAAATCCTATCACGAACTCCTCCTCGATTGTACAAGGAAATCCATGAGAGCCCCAAGCCAAAACATAAGTGAAGGATAAATTTGTAAGATCACTTGTTGATTTAATACATTTTAGATCGTTTATTCCTTGTGAGGGTATTTTTAGTTAAGAAGAATAGTGGTGAATTATGTATATAACCGCGTGATGGTGATTGTTGGTAGTGTTCCTTTTTTTGGTTCTTGCATTAAGGAATAAACCGACAAAAATCTATGTGCAGGACATAGGCACCGAGTTTGACACTTGAAAAGTTACAATATTTTCCATTAAAATCCATTTTTTAGTGTTATTAGGAAAATTCAAATTTCCAATTGGAATCATATCATTTGAGTTCCCCACACTTTGAGCTCCTAGATTCATTAAGAAGATGCCCTTTCATTAGAGCATTTATTTTATTTAGAAATAAATTGTTACATATCGTTGGACCTAATGTCATGTGGGACCCCTTGTATTATGACCTCCTTAATCAAGAAAATTAGAAGAGGCACATGGATCTTGTCAACTTTCAAAGGAGCACTAGATGTTGAATCTTGTCCACGAGCTTAGTTTATTTAGCACACAAATTTTTTCTTTCTTTTTTTAAAGAAAACTTTGTAGAATTTTCCCCTCCTACGTAAAATATCCAGATGGAGGATGATGTCAAACACTCTTACCACTAGTAACAACGAAGGACTTGATTGGATTGGAACCCCATCGAAAACATTTTTTTCATCACTACAAATGATATTTTTGGTAAGTTCGGTAGAGATCATATTACTTAAGTAAAATATAAATACATCATATTTTATGCCTACTAGTTTTCCACTATGGAAGCTATAATAGATTTTTTTCATTTGTATTGTTTGAACTAGATAAAAAAAAACTAAATAGATAATAGAAGTATTGGATGACCAGAAATCCTATCATGAACTCCTCCTCAATTGTACAAGGAAATCTATGAGAGCCCCAAGCCAAAACATAAGTGAAGGATACATTTGTAAGATCATTTATTGATTCAATATATTTCAGATTTTTATTCCTTATGACGGTTTTTTTAGTTAAGAATAATAGTGGTGAATTATGTATATAATCATGTGATGTTGATTGTTGGTAGTGTTCCTTTTTTTGGTTCTTGCATTAAGGAATAAACTGACAAAAATCTATATGCAAGACATAGGCACCGAGTTCGACACTTAAAATGTTATAATATGTTGAGATTCAACAAGATTATGAGCTTAGTGAAAAGAGTCGCCTTCAGTAAGTGGGCGCGCAGGCTATTTTTTGCGCAAGTCTATTTTTAGACATGGTGATCATATTTCAGAATTTGCAGGAGGTTGTTTGTGGATGGTTGGTCAAGTTGGAAAAATAGATGAAATTCTATTTTTAGAATATTGGGCAAAGTCTATTTATAGATCGTCGATCTAAAAATAGAAGTGTCGATTATTATTATCTCTTAATAATAATCCGACAATAAACAGCAACTTATTCTCTTGGAGCACTTAATTTCAATGCACAGACTTGGAAAATCAGTGAGCTGAAGGAATTATGCAATTCCTAGGGATTACTGGTGGTTCATGCATGGAGGACTCAGTTAGAACTGAAGTGGAAAACTTATGACAGAGTTGGAAGAGTAGTTCATGGAGTTGTATTCGGTTTAACTCAGTTAGACTCAGTTGAGCTAGTTGTATCTAGTCTAACTGAATGATACACTAGTGAGAGTGGAGTGAATTAATTATTTAATTAATTCACAAATAATAATTCATTAATCAGCTAAACAAATACAACAGTTAACTACAGTGCATGTCAGTTCTAGTGGAGACCCAGTGGAGAGATAGGTGAAAGGGAAATATGGACTATCTGTTGTGACTATAGTGATGTATTGATTTCACCACACACACATTGGAGTTTCCAATGAGGAGTGCGCAGTCAAGGAAAGGGTAATTCGAATTCATTCAGAGCTATTCTTCAGCAAGGATTGCGCAATGGAGGCAGGCTAGCAAGAGGGCAGAGATCGGTGCATGGATTTGCAGATTTCTTCTATGTTAGTGTGTGACGATTGATTGTACTGAGAGCCTGATGTACTAAGATTTGTATGAGATTGTTATATGATCTCCATGATACATAATATATGATAGTTTTAGTTTTCAGCTTCAGGCTTTCCCGTTAAACAATTGTGTTATGTGTGATTGTTTTTATTTATGCTTCACATGTGTTCGCAATTAATTTTCCACAAAATATTAACAGTGGAATGATTCTGTATTTTGCAAGAATTTAAATATTGTGAGATCAGGGGAATCTGTATGTATGCATGCTTAGTGTATACTAATTTCTACATGGTATCGGAGCAGTGTTAATTCTTGAAGGTTGCAATTGTGATGAATTGTTGAGTTTATGCTGGTGGACATTTCGAATTTGCTACAGAAAATTCTTGGTGCAGAAGTTGAGTATACATTGAAATGTCTTTCAATGGGTTGCGATTAGAGTATGCCTTTGATGGGAGCTCTAACTACATATCCTGTAAGGATAGGATGGAGGCAGTGCTGGAGGATAATGGACTGAAGGATTTCATCGATAGCGATGTTCCTAAGCCGGGATCTAGCGATGTTGCATTACTTGACGCATGGCAAAAGAAGATAGCAAAGACAAGAAGAATTTTGTTGGAAGTTTTGAAGGACCATATTGTGTCCAACCTTCATGGAAAAGCCACTCCATTCTTAATGTGGAAGGCTTTGACAGATTTTTTCCAAAGCAGAAGCGACCAGAGAAAGTTGGCGCTGAAAGACAAGCTCAGAAAAATAAAAATGGAGAAGGGCGACAGTATTCCAAAATATCTCACGAAGTTTGTCCACTGTAGGGATGAACTTGGAAGTGTGGGGATTACTGTTGATGATGAAGACTTGGTGAGCTTGGCTCTCCTTGGGCTTCCAAAGATTTGGCATAGCTACGAAGACTTTGTCAATGGACGGGAGAAACTGTCGGGATGGGAGCAACTTTGGTCGGATCGTGTGCAGGAGGAGATAAGGCGGGGTACCAGGGATGGCTCTTCATCGAAGAATGAAGATGAAGATAATTTCGCTTTGGCTGCCAAAGCAAGGAAAGGGAAGGGGAAGAAATTTCCTACAAAATCCAAAGCTAAAGGCAAGAAGCAGGATTTGTCCAAGGTGAAGTGTTTTCACTATCACGAACATGGGAATTTCGCCACTAACTTCCCACAGAAGAAGAAGAACAAGAAGGCTATTGGAGCTACAGCTGGAGAGGCCTTAGCCTCAAAATTTCAACTTAATTTCCCTTTGATCACATGCTTGGTTTCAAGATATATGGGATCGGTGTGGTATCTTGATATTGGTGCGTCTTTCCATATCACTGGAGACAAGGAGTTGTTTAGTGACTTGGAGGAGAAGGACCTCCAAATGCATATAGAGATGGGTGACAATGGTCAATGCAGTGCGACCGGAATTGGGACCATTACCTTTGAGAGGGAGTCCCATAATCCATTCTTGTTGAATGATGTTATGCATGTTCCAGGTCTGAAGAAGAACTTGGTCTCGGTCGCAATGTTGGAAGACAAAGGTTATGATGTTGTTTTCAGTGAGGGAAAAGCCTTCCTTCGACATAAAACAATGGGTCAAACCAAGAAGATAGGGATTCGAGTTAAGAATCTCTACAAGTTGGAGGTACATGGCTGCATTGCAATGGTGGGCAAAGCAGAAGAAATGGTGAGTCGGGATGAGGACGAATTATGGCACAGAAGATTGGGCCATCTTCACCATGGCGCTTTGAAGATTTTGCAGCAGATTTCTACTCGACTTCCCAAGTGTACTCTTGCGTAGTCAGATCAGTGCAAGGGATGTACTGTGGGTAAGTTTGTGAATACCACCTTTCATGAGAAGGAGAACCGTGCTTTGGTGATGTTGGAGAGAATTCACACAGACATGTGTGGACCTTTCTCGGTTGCTTCAATATCAAAACACAGGTATTATGTTATATTTTTTTATGACTATTCTCTTAGATGTTGGATCTTCTTCATGCAGAAGAAGAGTGAAACATTCTCAAAATTCTTTGAGTTTAAAGCATTGATGGAGAAGGAGTCGGGGAAGCAATTGAAAGCTCTACGGAGCAATAATGGTGGTGAATACATCTCGGGCGAATTAAAATACTTCTGTAGCAAAGAAGGAATTCGAAGAGAACTCATAACACCTCATAACCCACAACAAAATGGGGTCATAGAGATGAAGAAAATAATGATCGTGGGTACTGCACGAGCTATGTTGCATGACCAGGGCCTACCGATGCACTTGTGGGCGGAAGCATGCAACACTGCAGTTTATGTGCAAAATCGTTGTCCTCATAGAGTACTTGGCATGAGTACACCTGAAGAAGCTTTTACTGGTAAGAAGCCTGATATTTCTCATTTGAATATTTTTAGCTCGTTTGTTTACATTCATGTGACAAAGGACGCTAGGAAGAAGTTGGAGCCGACTACAGAAGTTGGGATATTTTTGGGGTACACAGAAACACCCCATAATTATCATATGTATTTTCCAAACAGTGGGATGACTATGGTGCGATGGGATATAAAATTCAATGAGGTGAAAGCCATGAAGTTGTCGCTTGAGAGGGAGCTACACTTGCATGCAAAGGAGGAACTTCTTGTTCCCAAAGATGAGACTCT
Organism: Pinus albicaulis; assembly: GCA_034641835.2. NCBI lineage: Eukaryota > Viridiplantae > Streptophyta > Pinopsida > Pinales > Pinaceae > Pinus > Pinus albicaulis. The sequence goes on from CM076579.1 coordinate 743,573,599, forward strand.
AGATGTGGATTAGCCACAGGAGGAGATTCATGGAGCGGAGGAGTCCACTCATGCAGAACAAAACATCAAACAAGTTAGAAAGTGTACCATAGATGCTGAGAGATTGAAGCTTGATGCAACACAGAATGTAGGAGTCCCTACATCACAGCGCAGACAGAGACAGTCACCTGACCGATTTACTGGATACATGGCTCTTATGAGAAAGTGTATCATGAAAAATCCATATTCTTTTGAAGAAACAGTGTAGGAGCCCACATGGGTAGATGCCATGGTGGAGGAGTATGACTCCATTGTTAGAAACAATGCTTGGGAGATTGTTATAAGGCCAGTGGGAAAATCAGTTGTAGGATCAAGATGGATTTACAAGGTAAAGCAAGCTGTTGATGGGAGTGTCGAGAAGTATAAGGAAAGATTTGTTGCTCGAGGCTTCTCATAGATCGAGGGGATTGACTATGAAGAAACCTTTCCACCTATCGCACAGTATTCTTCCATACGAACCATCCTTGCTCTCTGAGCGTAGACAGGTTGGCACATTCATCAGATGGATGTGAAGACTATGTTCCTTAATGGGATCATTGAGGAAGAGGTGTACATTGAGCAGCCTGAAGGATTTGAGATCTGCAACAACGAGTCGCATGTGTGCAGGCTCAAAAGAGCGTTGTATGGGCTAAAACAAGCACCTCATACTTGGTACACTCGGATCGACAGCTATTTCACTGGACTTGGCTTCACCAAGAGTGAGGCAGATGCAAACCTGTACCAAATTGTGGTGGAGGGTAAGATTTTAATCATTTTTCTTTATGTTGATGATTTAATACTAACGGGTGATGAGCAGTTGATACACTCATGCAAGGCAGATCTTGCAAAGGAGTTTGAGATGAAGGATTTGGGCCTCCTTCATTGTTTCCTTGGATTGGAAATATGGCAGCGAGAAGGTGAATTGTTTATGTCTCAAGGCAAGTATACCCGGGAGATACTGGAGAAGTTTCACATGCAAGGCTGCAAGCCTATCGACACTCCACTTCGAGGAAATTGGAGGAAATAGGATGCTACATCGGCAGAGGTAGTGGATGCCACTATTTATTGACGGTTGGTGGGTTTGCTCATGTATTTAGTTAATACAAGACCGGACATATGCTATGCGGTGAACCAGATTTCACAAGCGATGGTTAAGCCTACCAAGCTCTTTTGGAAGGCAAACAAGCATGTCCTGAGATATCTCAGGGGCACATCTGAGTATGGTTTATGGTATAGACAGACGGATGAGGTGAAGTTGCATGGCTTCACGGATGCAGATTGGGTAGGTAGCCCAATAGACAAAAGGAGCACATCAGGAGGGATTTTTAGTATCAGATCTACAGCAGTTTCTTGGTACAGCAGGAAACAAAGATTTGTGGCACTCAGTTCAACAGAAGCAGAATACATGGCAGCAATTCAAGCTGCATGTGAGGCTATCTGGATGATGAAGATCCTGGTTGGTTTCTTCGGTTCACATTTAGATCCTACAGTGATACATTGTGATAATCAGAGTTGCATTAAACTCTCGATTAATCATGTGTTTCATGATAGATCTAAACATATTGATATCTGGTATCATCATATCAGAGATTATGTGCAGCGGAAGATTATGTTGCTTCAGTACATTCCTACGGAAGATCAGGATGCAGATATTCTGACGAAGGCGCTCACCAGGAGAAAATTCGAATACCATAGAGGCAGGATCGGGGTGAAAGATAATCCCTATGTTGTTGAGAGGGAGTGTTGAGATTCAAATAGATGATGAGCTTAGTGAAAAGATTCGCCTTCACTAAGTGGGCCTGCGGGCTATTTTTGGCACAAGTCTGTTTTTCGACTATGTCTATTTTTAGACATGGTGATCATATTTCAGAAGTTGCAGGATGCTATTTGTGGATGGTTGGTCAATTTGGAAAAATAGATGAAATTATATTTTTAGAATATTGGGCAAAGTCTATTTATAGATCATCGATCTAAAAATAGAAGTGTCGATTATTATTAACTCTTAATAATAATCCGACAATAAACAACAACTTATTCTCTTGGAGCACTTAATTTCAGTGAACAGATTTGGAAAATCAGTGGGTTGAAGGAATTACGCAATTCCTAGGGTTTACTAGTGGTTCATGCATGGAGGACTCAGTTAGAACTGAAGTGGCAAAGTTATGACAGAGTTGGAAGAGTAGTTCATGGAGTTGTATTCAGTTTAACTCAGTTAGACTCAGTTGAGCTAGTTGTATCTAGTCTAACTGAATGATATACTAGTGAGAGTGGAGTGAATTAATTATTTAATTAATTCACAAATAATAACTCAATAATCAACTGAACAAATACAACATTTAACTACAGTGCATGTCAGTTCCAGTGGAGACCCAGTGGAGAGATAGGTGAAACGGCAAGATGGACTATCCGTTGTGACTATAGTGATGCATTGATTGCACCACACACACATTAGAATTGCCATTGAGGATTGCGCAGTCAAGGCAAGGGTAATTCGAATTCATTCAGAGCTATTCTTCAGTAGGGAATGCGCAGTGGAGGCAGGCTAACAGGAGAGTAGAGATCAGTGCATGGATTTGCATATTTCTTGTATGTTAGTGTGTGACGATTGATTGTAATGAGAGCTTGATGTACTAAGCTTTGTTACATGATCTCCATGATACATAATATATGATATTTGGGGTTTTCAGCTTCAGGCTTTCCCTTTAAACAAATGTGTTATGTGCGATTGTTTTTATTTATGCTTCACATGTGTTCGCAATTAATTTTCAGCAAAAGATTAATAGTAGAATGATTTTGTATTTTGCAAGAAGTTAAAAATTGCGAGATTAGGGGAATCTGGATGTATGCATGCTTAGTGTATACTAATTTCTACACAATATTTTCAATCAAATCCCTTTCTAGTGTTATTAGGAAAATTAAAATTTCCAATTGGAATCATATCATTTGAGTTCCCCACACTTTGAGCTCCTGGATTCATTAAGATTATACCCTTTCATTAGAGCATTTGTTTTATTTCGAAAGAAATTGTTGCATATAGTTGGACCCAATGTCATGTGGGATCCCTTGTATTATGACCTCCTTACTCAAGAAAATTAGAATAGGAACATGTATCTTTTCAACTTTGAAAGGAGCACTAGATGTTGAATCTTGTCCACATCCTTAGTTTATATAGCATACAACTTCTTTCTTTCTTTTTCTTAAGAATTCTTTGTAGATTTTCCCCCTCCTCCCTGAAATATCCAGATGGAGGATGATGTCAAACACTCTTACCACTAGTAACCACGAAGGACTTGATTGGATTGGAACCTTTAAATTTTCCATCGAAAAAAATTGTTTCATGACTACAAATGATTTTTTTTGTAAATCGGGTAGAGATTATATTGCCTAAGTAAAATATAACATACATCATATCTTATGCCTACTATTTTTCCACTAGGGAAGCTAGACTAGTAGCATAATAATATAGCTTTTGTTCATTTATATTTTTTGAACTAGATAACAAAAATAAATAGATAATAGAAGTATTGGATGACTAGAAATACTATCATGAACTCCTACTTGATTGTACAAGGAAAACTATGAGAGTCCCAAACCAAAACATAAGCGAAGAACAAATTTGTAAGATCATTTGTTGATTCAATATATTTTAGAGTTGTATTCCTTGTGAGGGTGTTTTTAGTTAAGAAGAATTGTGGTGAACTGTGTATATAACCCTGTGATGGTGATTGTTGGCAGTGTTCCTTTTTTTTGTTTCTTGCATTAAGGAATAAACCAATAAAAATATATATGCATGGCATAGGTATCGAGTTCAATACTTGAAAAGTTACAATTTTTTCAATTAAAATCAAATTTTTAGTGTTACTAGGAAAATTCAAATTTCCAATTGGAACCATATCATTTGGGTTCCCCACACTTTGAGATCCTGGATTCATTAAGAAGGTTCCCTTCCATTAGAGCACTTGATTTTGAAAGAAGTTGTTGCATATCGTTGGACCCAATGTCATGTGGGACCCCTTGTCTTATTACCTCCTTATTCAAGCAAAATAGAAGAGGCACATGGACCTTGTCAACTTTCAAAGGAGCAATAGATGTTGAATCTTGTCCACGTGATTAGTTTATTTAGCACACAACCTTTTTTTTTTAAAGAAAACTTTGTAGAATTTCCCCCTCCTGCCTAAAATATCCAGATGGAGGATGATGTCAAACACTCTTACTACTAATAACCACGAAGGACTTGATTGGATTGGAACCTTTAACTTCCCCATAGAAAATGTTTTTTTCATGACTACAAATGATTTTTTGGTAAATCAAGTAGATATTATATTACCTAAGTAAAATATAACAGACATCATATTTTATGCCTACTAGTTTTCCACTAGGGAAGCTAGACCAATAGCATAATAGTATAGCTTTTGTTCATTTATATTGTTTGAACTAGATAACAAAACTAAATAGATAATAGAAGTATTGGATTACTCGAAATCCTATCACAAACTCCTCCTCGATTGTACAAGGAAATCTATGAGAGCCCCGAGCAAAAACATAAGTGAAGGATAAGTTTGTAAGATCATTTGTTGATTTAATACATTTTAGATATTTTATTCCTTGTGAGGGTATTTTTAGTTAAGAATAATAATGGTGAATTATTTATATAACCACGTGATGGTGATTGTTGGTAGTGTTCCTTTTTTTGGTTCTTGCATTAAGGAATAAACCGACAAAAATTTATATGCAGGACATAGGCACCGAGTTTGACACTTGAAAAGTTACAATATTTTCCATTAAAATCCATTTTTTAGTGTTATTAGGAAAATTCAAATTTCCAATTGGAATCATATCATTTGAGTTCCCCGCACTTTGAGCTCCTAGATTCATTAAGAAGATGCCCTTTCATTAGAGAATTTGTTTTATTTAGAAAGAAATTATTGCATATCGTTGGACCTAATGTCATGTGGGGCCCCTTCTATTATGACCTCCTTAATCAAGAAAATTAGAAGAGGCACATGGATCTTGTCAACTTTCAAAGGAGCACTAGATGTTGAATCTTGTCCACGAGCTTAGTTTATTTAGCACACAAATTTTTTCTTTCTTTTTTTAAAGAAAAATTTGTAGAATTTCCCCCTCCTACCTAAAATATCTAGATGGAGGATGATGTCAAACACTCTTACCACTAGTAACAACGAAGGACTTGATTGGATTGGAACCCCATCGAAAACATTTTTTTCATCACTACAAATGATATTTTTGGTAAATTCGATAGAGATTATATTACCTAAGTAAAATATAAATACATCATATTTTATGCCTACTAGTTATCCACTAGGGAAGCTATAATAGATTTTGTTCATTTATATTGTTTGAACTAGATAAAAAAACTAAATAGATAATAGAAGTATTGGATGACCAGAAATCCTATCATCAACTCCTCCTCGATTGTACAAGGAAATCTATGAGAGCCCCAAGCCAAAACATAAGTGAAGGATAAATTTGTAAGATCATCTATTGATTCAATATATTTCAGATTTTTATTCCTTATGATGGTATTTTTTGTTAAGAAGAATAGTGGTGAATTATGTATATAACCATGTGATGTTGATTGTTGGTAGTGTTCCTTTTTTTGGTTCTTGCCTTAAGGAATAAACTGACAAAAATATATATGCAGGACATAGGCATGGAGTTCGACACTTAAAAATTTATAATATGTTGAGATTCAACAAGATGATGAGCTTAGTGAAAAGAGTAGCCTTCACTAAGTGGGCCCGCAAGCTATTTTTGGCGCAAGTCTATTTTTAGACTATGTCTATTTTTATACATGGTGATCATATTTCAGAAGTTGCGGGATGTTATTTGTGGATGGTTGGTCAAGTTGGAAAAATAGATGAAATTCTATTTTTAGAATATTGGGCGAAGTCTATTTATAGATCATCGATCTAAAAATAGAAGTGTCGATTATTATTAGCTCTTAATAATAATCCGACAATAAACAACAAATTATTCTCTTGGAGCACTTAATTTCAGTGCACAGATTTGGAAAATCAATAGGTTGAAGGAATTACACAATTCCTAGGGTTTACTGGTGGTTCATGCATGGAGGACTCAGTTATAACTGAAGTGGAAAAGTTATGAAAGAGTTAGAAGAGTAGTTCATGGAGTTGTATTCAGTTTAACTCAGTTAGACTTAGTTGAGCTAGTTGTATCTAGTCTAACTGAATGATACACTAGTGAGAGTGGAGTGAATTAATTAGTTAATTAATTCACAAATAATAACTCATTCATCAACTGAACAAATACATCAGTTAACTACAGTGCATGTTAGTTCCAGTGGAGACCCAGTGGAGAGATAGGTGAAAGGGCAAGATGGACTATCCGTTGTGACTATAGTGATGCATTGATTGCACCACACACACATTGGAGTTGCCAATGAGGATTGCACAGTAAAGGCAAGGGTAATTCAAATTCATTTAGAGCTATTCTTCAGTAGGGATTGCGCAATGGAGGCAGGCTAGCAGGAGGGCAGAGATCGGTGCATGGATTTGCAGATTTCTTCTATGTTAGTGTGTGACGATTGATTGTACTGAGAGCCTGATGTACTAAGATTTGTATGAGATTGTTATATGATCTCCATGATACATAACATATGATAGTTTGGGTTTTCAGCTTCAGGCTTTCCCATTAAACAATTGTGTTATGTGTGATTTTTTTTATTTATGCTTCACCTGTGTTCACAATTAATTTTCCACAAAAGATTAACAGTGGAATGATTCTGTATTTTGCAAGAAGTTAAATATTGTGAGATTAGGGGAATCTGTATGTATGCATGCTCAGTGTATACTAATTTCTACATGGTATCGGAGCAGTGTTAATTCTTGAAGATTGCAATTGTGAATAATTGTTGAGTTTATGCTGGTGGACATTTCGAATTTGCTACAGAAAATTCTTGGTGCAGAAGTTGAGTATACATTGAAATGTCTTTCAATGGGTTGCAATTAGAGTATACCCTTGATGGGAGCTCGAAATACATAGCCTAGAAGGATAGGATGGAGGTGGTGCTGGAGGATAATGGACTGAAGGAGTTCATCAATAGCAATGTTCCTAAGTCGGGATCTAGCGATGTTGAATTACTTGATGCATGGAAAAAGAAGATAGCAAAGATAAGAATAATTTTGTTGGAAGGTGTGAAGGACCATATTGTGTCCAGCCTTCATCGAAAAGCCACTCCATTCTTAATGTGGAAGGCTTTGACAGATTTTTTCCAAAGCAGAAGCGACCAGAGAAAGTTGGCGCTGAAAGACAAGCTCAGAAAAATAAAAATGGAGAAGGGCAACAGCATTCCAAAATATCTCACGAAGTTTGTCCACTGTAGCGATGAACTAGGAAGTGTGGGGATTACTGTTGATGATGAAGACTTGGTGAGCTTGGCTCTCCTTGGGCTTCTGAAGATTTGGCATAGCTACAAAGATTCTGTCAATGGACAGGAGAAACTGTCGGGATGGGAGCAACTTTGGTCGGATCTTTTGGAGGAGGAGATAAGGCGGGGTACCAGGGATGGCTCTTCATCGAAGAATGAAGATGAAGAGAATTGTGCTTTGGCTGCCAAAGAAAGGAAAGGGAAGGGGAATAAATTTCCTTCAAAATCCAAAGCTAAAGGCGAGAAGCAGGATTTGTCCAAGGTGAAGTGTTTTCATTGTCACGAACATGGGCATTTCGCCACTAACTTCCCACAGAAGAAGAAGAACAAGAAGGCTATTGGAGCTGCAGCTGGAGAGGCCTTAGCCTCAAAATTTGAACTTGATTTCCCTTTGATCGCATGCTTGGTTTCAAGCTATATGGGATCGGTGTGGTATCTTGATAGTGGTGCGCCTTTCCATATGACAGGAGACAAGGAGTTGTTTAGTGACTTGGAGGAGAAGGACCTCCAGATGCATATAGAGATGGGCGACAATGGTCGATGCAGTGCAACCGGCATTGGGACCATTACCTTTGAGAGGGAGTCCGGTAATCCATTCTTGTTGAATGATGTTATGCATGTTCCAAGTTTGAAGAAGAACTTGGTCTCGGTCGCAATGTTGGAAGACAAAGGTTACGATGTTGTTTTCAGTGAGGGAAAAGCCTTCCTTCGACATAAAAAAATGGGTCAAACCAAGAAGATAGGGATTCAAGTTAATAATATCTACAATTTGGACATAGATGGCTGTGTTGCAATGGTGGGCAAAGTAGAAGAAATGGTGAGTCGGGATGAGGGTGAATTATGGCACAGAAGATTAGGCCATCTTCACCATGGCACTTTGAAGATTTTGCAGTAGATTTCTACTAGAATTCCCAAGTGTACTCTTGCGTAGTCAGATTAGTGCAAGGGATGTACTATGGGTAAGTTTGTGAAGACCGCCTTTCATGAGAAGGAGAACCATGCTTTGGTGATCCTGTAGAGAATTCACACAGACATGTGTGGAACCTTCTCAGTTGCTTCAATAGAAAAACACAGGTATTATGTTATATTTGTTGATGACTATTCTCTTAGATGTTGGATCTTCTTCATGCAGAAGAAGAGTGAAACATTCTCAAATTTCTTTGAGTTTAAAGCATTGGTGGAGAAGAAGTCGGGGAAGCAAGTGAAAGCTCTACGGAGCGATAATGGTGGTGAATACATCTCGGGCGAATTAAAAGACTTCTGTAGCAAAGAAGGAATTCGAAGAGAACTCATAACGCCTCATAACCCACAGCAGAATGGGGTCACAGAGAGGAAGAACATAATGATCGTGGGTACTGCACGAGCTATGCTGCATGACCAGGACCTACTGATGCACTTGTGGGCGGAAGCATGCAACACTGCAGTTTATGTGCGAAACCATTGTCCTCATAGAGTACTTGGCATGAGTACACCTGAAGAAGATTTTACTGGTAAGAAGCCTAATATTTCTCATTTGAAGATTTTTGGCTCATCTATTTACATTCATGTGACAAAGGACGCAAGGAAGAAGTTGGAACCGACTGCAGAATTTGGGATATTTTTGGGGTACACAGAAACACCCCATAATTATCGTATGTATTTTCCAGATAGTCGGGTGACTGTGGTGTGACGAGATATAAAATTAAATGAGGTGAAATCCATGAAGTTGTCGCTTGAGAGGGAGCTACACTTGCATGCAGAGGAGGAACTTCTTGTTCCCAAAGATGAGCCTCTAGATGTGGATCAGCTACAGGAGGAGATTCATGGAGTGGAGGAGTCCACTCATGTAGAACCAAACATCAAACAAGGCATAAAGTGTACCACAGATGCTGAGAGATTGAAGCTTGATGCAGCACAGAATGTAGGAGTCCCTACATCACAGCGCAGTCAGAGACAGTCACCTGACCGATTTACTGGATACATGGTTCTTATGAGCAAGTGTATCATGAAAAATCCATATTCTTTTGAAGAAGCAGTGTAGGATCCCACATGGGTAGATGCCATGGTGGAGGAGTATGACTCCATTGTTAGAAACAGTGCTTGGGAGATTGTTCCAATGCCGGTGGGAAAATCAGTTGTAGGATCAAGATGGATCTACAAGGTAAAGAAAGCTTCTGATGGGAGCGTCGAGAAGTATAAGGAAATATTTGTTGCTCGGGGCTTCTCATAGATCGAGGGGATTTACTATGAAGAAACCTTTCCACCTGTCGCATGGTATTCTTCCATATGGACCATCCTTGCTCTCTGAGCGCAGAAAGGTTGGCACATTCATCAGATGGATGTGAAGACTGCGTTCCTTAATGGGATCATTGAGGAAGAGGTGTACATTGAGCAGCTTGAAGGATTTGAGATCTTCAGCAGCGAGTCGCATGTGTGTAGGCTCAAAAGAGCGTTATATGGGCTGAAACAAGCACCTCATACTTGGTGCACTCGGATCAACAGCTATTTCACTGGACTTGGCTTCACCAAGAGTGAGGCGGATGCAAACCTGTACCAAATTGTGGTGGAGGGTAAGATTTTAATCATTCTTCTTTATGTTGATGATTTAATACTAACGGGTGATGAGCAGTTGATACACTCATGCAAGGCAGATCTTGCGAAGGAGTTTGAGATGAAGGATTTGGGCCTCCTTCATTATTTCCTTAGATTGGAAATATGGCAGCGGGAAGGTGAATTGTTTGTGTCTCAAGGCAAGTATACCCGGGAGATACTGGAGAAGTTTCACATGCAAGGCTGTAAGCCTATCAACACTCCACTTCGAGGAAATTGGAGGAAAGAGGATGCTACATCGGTAGAGGTAGTGGATGCCATTGTTTATCGACAGTTGGTGGGTTTGCTCATGTATTTAGTTAATACAAGACCGGACATATGCTATGCAGTGAACCAGCTTTCACAAGCGATGGTTAAGCCTACCAAGCTCTTTTGGAAGGCAGACAAGCATGTCCTGAGATATCTCAAGGGCACATCTGAGTATGGTTTATGGTATATAAAGACATATGAGGTGAAGTTGCATGGCTTCACAGATGCAGATTGGGCAGCCAGCCCAATAGACAAAAAGAGCACATCAGGAGGGATTTTTAGTATTGGATCTACGGCATTTTCTTGGTACAGAATGAAACAAAGATTCGTGGCACTCAGTTTAGCGGAAGCAGAATACATGGCAGCAAGTCAAGCTGTATGTGAAGCTATCTGGATGAGGAAGATCCTGGTTGGTTTCTTCGGTTCACATTTAGATCTTACAGTGATACATTGTGATAATCAGAGTTGCATTAAACTCTCGATTAATCTTGTGCTTCATGATAGATCTAAACATATTGATATCCGGTATCATCATATCAGAGATTGTGTGCAGTGGAAGATCATGTTGCTTCAGTACATTCCTACAGAAGATCAGGATGCAGATATTCTGACGAAGGCGCTCACCTGGAAAAAATTTGAATACCATAGAGGCAGGATCGGGGTGAAATATAATCCCTATCTTGTTGAGAGGGAGTTTTGAGATTCAACAAGATGATGAGCTTAGTGAAAAGAGTCGCCTTCACTAAGTGGGCCTGTAGGGTATTTTTGGTGCAAGTCTGTTTTTCAACTATGTTTATTTTTAGACATGGTGATCATATTTCAGAAGTTGCAGGATGCTATCTGTGGATGGTTGGTCAAGTTGGAAAATTAGATGAAATTATATTTTTAGAATATTGGGCGAAGTCTATTTATAGATCGTCGATCTAAAAATAGAAGTTTCGATTATTATTAGCTCTTAATAATAGTCCGACAATAAACAATAACTTATTCTCTTGGAGCACTTAATTTCAATGAACAGATTTGGAAAATCAGTGGGCTGAAGGAATTACGCAATTCCTAGGTTTTACTGATGGTTAATGCATGGAGGACTCAGTTATAACTGAAGTGGAAAAGTTATGACAGTGTTGGAAGAGTATTTCATGGAGTTGTATTCAGTTTAACTCAGTTAGACTTAGTTGAGCTAGTTGTATCTAGTCTAACTGAATGATACACTAGTGAGAGTGGAGTGAATTAGTTATTTAATTAATTCACAAATAATAACTCATTAATCAATTGAACAAATACAACAGTTAATTAAGTGCATGTCAATTCCAGTGGAGACCCAGTGGAGAGATAGGTGAAAGGGAAAGATGGATTATCCATTGTGACTATAGTGATGCATTGATTGCACCACACACACATTGGAGTTGCTAATGAGTATTTTGCAGTCAAGGCAAGGGTAATTCGAATTCATTCAGAGCTATTCTTCAATAGGGATTGCGTAGTGGAGGCAGGCTAACAAGAGAGCAGAGATCGGTGCATGGATTTTCATATTTCTTCTATGTTAGTGTGTGATGATTGATTGTAATGAGAGCTTGATGTACTAAGCTTTGTATGAGATTTTTACATGATCTCCATGATACATAATATATGATAGTTGGGGTTTTTAGCTTCAGGCTTTCCCTTTAAACAACTGTGTTATGTGCGATTGTTTTTATTTATGCTTCACATGTGTTCGCAATTAATTTTCTGCAAAAGATTAATAGTGGAATGATTCTCTATTTTGCAAGAAGTTAAATATTGTGATATTAGGGGAATCTGGATGTATGCATGCTTAGTGTATACTAATTTCTACACAATATTTTCAATTAAATCCCTTTTTTAGTGTTATTAGGAAAATTAAAATTTGCAATTGGAATCATATCATTTGAGTTCCCCACACTTTGAGCTCTTGGATTCATTAAGATTATACCCTTTCATTAGAGCATTTATTTTATTTCAAAATAAATTGTTGCATATAGTTGGACCCAATGTCATGTGGGATCCCTTGTATTATGACCTGCTTACTCAAGAAAATTAGAATAGGAACATGGATCTTTTCAACTTTGAAAGGAGCACTAGATGTTGAATCTTGTCCACATCCTTAGTTTATATAGCATACAACTTCTTTCTTCTTTTTTCTTAAGAATTCTTTGTAGATTTTACCCCTCCTGCCTAAAATATCCAAATGGAGGATGATGTCAAACACTCTTACCACTAGTAACCACGAAGGACTTGATTGGATTGGAACCTTTAAATTTTCCATCGAAACAAATTGTTTCATGACTACAAATGATTTTTTTGGTATATCGGGTAGAGATTATTTTACCTAAGTAAAATATAAATACATCATATTTTATATTTACTTGTTTTCCACTAGGGAAGCTAGACCAATAGCATAATAATATAGCTTTTCTCCATTTATATTGTTTGAACTAAATAACAAAATTGTAGGTTTTAGCCCTGTACAGAAATTATCTGCAAACGAATCTTTAAAACAAAAAATAAACAATAGCGAGAGCATAAAACATAAAAAATTATACAGAGAGATTTTCCCCTGAATCCCAAATCGGGACGACCAGCTTGATTTTTCATCATATTCCTTTTAGTGTTACAACACATATATATACATGTCGAAGCATACATAAACCCCAATCCATTAACCCTGGAAAAGTTATGACAGTGTTGGAAGAGTATTTCATGGAGTTGTATTCAGTTTAACTCAGTTAGACTTAGTTGAGCTAGTTGTATCTAGTCTAACTGAATGATACACTAGTGAGAGTGGAGTGAATTAGTTATTTAATTAATTCACAAATAATAACTCATTAATCAATTGAACAAATACAACAGTTAACTAAGTGCATGTCAATTCCAGTGGAGACCCAGTGGAGAGATAGGTGAAAGGGAAAGATGGATTATCCGTTGTGACTATAGTGATGCATTGATTGCACCACACACACATTGGAGTTGATAATGAGTATTTTGCAGTCAAGGCAAGGGTAATTCGAATTCATTCAGAGCTATTCTTCAATAGGGATTGCGTAGTGGAGGCAGGCTAACAAGAGAGCAGAGATCGGTGCATGGATTTTCATATTTCTTCTATGTTAGTATGTGATGATTGATTGTAATGAGAGCTTGATGTACTAAGCTTTGTATGAGATTTTTACATGATCTCCATGATACATAATATATGATAGTTGGGGTTTTTAGCTTCAGGCTTTCCCTTTAAACAACTGTGTTATGTGCGATTGTTTTTATTTATGCTTCACATGTGTTCGCAATTAATTTTCTGCAAAAGATTAATAGTGGAATGATTCTCTATTTTGCAAGAAGTTAAATATTGTGATATTAGGGAAATCTGGATGTATGCATGCTTAGTGTATACTAATTTCTACACAATATTTTCAATTAAATCCCTTTTTTAGTGTTATTAGGAAAATTAAAATTTCCAATTGGAATCATATCATTTGACTTCCCCACACTTTGAGCTCTTGGATTCATTAAGATTATACCCTTTCATTAGAGCATTTATTTTATTTCAAAATAAATTGTTGCATATAGTTGGACCCAATGTCATGTGGGATCCCTTGTATTATGACCTGCTTACTCAAGAAAATTAGAATAGGAACATGGATCTTTTCAACTTTGAAAGGAGCACTAGATGTTGAATCTTGTCCACATCCTTAGTTTATATAGCATACAACTTCTTTCTTTCTTTTTCTTAAGAATTCTTTGTAGATTTTACCCCTCCTGCCTAAAATATCCAAATGGAGGATGATGTCAAACACTCTTACCTCTAGTAACCACGAAGGACTTGATTGGATTGGAACCTTTAAATTTTCCATCGAAAAAAATTGTTTCATGACTACAAATGATTTTTTTGGTATATCGGGTAGAGATTATTTTACCTAAGTAAAATATAAATACATCATATTTTATATTTACTTGTTTTCCACTAGGGAAGCTAGACCAATAGCATAATAATATAGCTTTTATTCATTTATATTGTTTGAACTAAATAACAAAATTGTAGGTTTTAGCCCTGTACAGAAATTATCTGCAAACGAATCTTTAAAACAAAAAATAAACAATAGCGAGAGCATAAAACATAAAAAATTATACAGAGAGATTTTCCCCTGAATCCCAAATCGGGACGACCAGCTTGATTTTTCATCATATTCCTTTTAGTGTTACAACACATATATATACATGTCGAAGCATACATAAACCCCAATCCATTAACCCTGGATTAGAACATAACCATAGTTCCCTTGACCAGATCTAGAAAATACCAGGGGCCAAAAACCATCATGCCCCAAAACCATGTGCAAACCCATGCACAAAACCATGGGAGGGTCTGCCTTTCGAAAGGTCCAAAAAAAATTTCCCGGGGCACTGCCCTGAACCCCAAACAGGGGGGCCTATCACCCCTTCTGTGACCCGCCCCCTGCGCATGACTAGTCGTGGAAAGAATATAAAACATACCCAACATTCTCCCACTTGTTGTTTTCTTTCCACAGGGGGCCACAGGAGAGCTTAGTCATTAGCCTAGCTCTACAACACCCATTGTTTCCCTACACCAAAAGAACTTCCGAGTGCTCACAAACTTCATCAATGCATCTTCAAAATTCTTCAAAGTGTCCACCTTTTCCAGCAACACCCTTTTAGCCTCAACCATATCTCGCACAAAGTGATATTGAACATCAATGTGCTTTGTCTTTGAATGATCAGCAGGGTTCTTATCCAGGAAAAATTCACTTTGGCTATCATAGTCTATCCTTATAGCTTGTTGCACCAACCCCATACTTTAACACAATCTCTGCAACCAAACTGCTTCCTTGCTTGCATGAGTGGCTACCATGTATTATGCCTCTGTAGTTGAAAAAGCCACTATAGATTGTCTTTTACTCATCAAACTGACTGCACCTCCAAATAAGCTAAACAAATACCCACTTGTAGATCTTCTTTGGTCCAAATCTCCAGCCCAGTCTGCATCAACAAAACCATGAATGTCCAACACCCTTTCTAATCTTGGTCTTCCCTGGTAGCACAAGGCATAATCACTAGTGCCACGTAAATATCTAAAAACCCGCTTCACTGTTGTCTAATGCTCCTTCCCTAGGTTTGACATAAACCTGCTCAATACTCCCACTGCATATGCAATTTCTGGTCTAGTATAGACCATTGCATGCATCAGGCTGCCCACTGCACTTGCATATGGAACATGAGACATATCCTCCTCTTCTTCTTGTGTCTTGGGGCACTGTTCAGCAGATAGCTTTACACCTACAGGAATCGGAACATTCACCGGTTTACTATCCTGCATATTGAACCTCTGCAATATAGTCTTGACATACTTCCTCTGGTTTAACCAGAGCTTCCTCTTTGCCCAATCTCTCTTAATTTCCATGCCCAAAATATAGTTTGCAGCACCAAGATCCTTCATGTCGAATTTTGAGAACAATTGGATCTTCAAATCTTGGATAATTTCTTTGTCATTTCCAATCAACAACATATCATCCACATACAAGACCAAATAAATAACATGGTCACCAATTAATTTAAAATAAACACAGTGATCCTCCTTGCTTCTGGTGAAGCCAAGTCCCCGTATATAGGTATCAAATTTCTAATACCACATCCTTGGAGATTGTTTTAACCCATACAAAGACTTCTTAACCTGCATACCAGTTCTTTCTTTCCCTTCACCATAAAACCTTCAGGTTGTTTCATGTAGATCTCCTCTTCCATATCCCCATGAAGAAATTTTGTCTTCACATCCATCTGTTCTACCTCAAAATCAAATGCCACAACAACAAATAAAAGTAATCTAATAGAAGTAACTTTGGAAACAGGAGAAAAAATATCACCAAAATCAATTCCTAGCACCTGGAAATAACCTTTTTCTACCAACCGAGCTTTGTATTTCTCCACCTTGACTTCTACATTCATATTCTTCTTAAACACCCATTTTCTCCCGATGGGCTTCCTTCCAGCCGGCAACTCCACCAGATCCCATGCCTCATTTTTATGCAAGGATGGCATTTCATCAACCATGGCCTCCTTCCAGATTTTTCCATCCTCTAAATCTACTGCCTCCCTGACGGTTCTGGGATCATCATCAGTTATATTTAAAGCAAAATTTGAACAGAAAGAAGATGGAATATACCTTTCTGGTTGTCTTCTTTCCCGAACTGATCTTCTCACAGCTGGAGTTTGTGGCTCTTCCTCTTCGAAGTCTTCTTCTGTTGTAGAGTCTGATTCAGCCTCCTTTAGCTCAAACTCTATCTTCTCAGGTTCCTTTGGTAGGACTAGTCGTGGAAAGAATATAACACATACCCAACAAAAACTAAATAGATAATAGAAGTATTGGATGACCAAAAATCCTATCATGAACTCCTCGATTGTACAAGGAAATCTATGATTGCCCCAAGAAAAAACACAAATGATAAAATAAATTTGTAAGATCAGTTGTTGATTCAATATATTTTAGAGTTTTTATTCCTTGAGAGGGTAGTTTTAGTTAAGAAGAATTGTGGTGAACTGTCTTTATAACCACGTGATGGTGATTGTTGGCAATGTTCATTTTTTTGGTTCTTGCTTTAAGGAATAAACCAACAAAAATATATATGCAAGATATCGGAACCAAGTTCGACACTTAGAAAAGTTACAATATTTTCAATTAAAATCCATTTTTTAGTGTTATTAGCAAAATTCAAATTTCCAATTGGAATCATATCATTTTAGTTCTCCACACTATGAGATCCTGGATTCATTAATAAGGCGCCCTTTCATCAGAGCACTTACTTGATTTCAAAATAAGTTGTTGCATATCTATGGACCCAATGTCATGTGGGACCCCCTGTCTTATGACCTCCTTATTCAAGAAAATTAGAAGAGACACATGGATTTTGTCGACTTTCAAAGGAGCACTAGATGTTGAATCTTCTCCACATGCTTAATTTATTTAGCATACAATTTTTTTTTTCTTTTTAAGAAAACTTTGTAAAATTCCCCCCTCCTACCTAAAATATCCAGATGAAGGATGATGTCAAACACTCTTACCACTAGTAATGAGGAAGGACTTGATCGGATTGGAACCTTTAACTTCCCCATAAAAAACATTTTTTTCATGATTTAAAATGATTTTTTTTAGCATAATAATATAGCTTTTGTTCATTTATATTGTTTGATCTAGATAAAAAAAATAAATAGATAATATAGCCAGAAATAATTTAACAATTTGTAAGGCATATATGAACTAACAATATTTATAATTATAGCTAAGCTGCTACTCTCGTATTTAAGAAAATAGTGAAGGGGAATCATCTATTTCAATAGAGAATGGACATGAATGGTGTTAGTATATCACCCTCCTTCTTAGATGTGGAGAACTCGAGGTTTGATTGATTCTTAGCAAGGATTGAGACTATGTCCATCAAATTCCTTGTGTGGTGCTACATTTTGTCAATGCAAAGGAGAATTTCTTATTGTATTTCTAATAATTCTACTGAGACCTTCCCCATTATGGTTTTCATCTGCTAATAGGTATCCGTTTTCTGCACATATCTTGTATATTTGGTTATGGTATTTCCAATATCTGGCACCCAACTCCATAACTTTTCTTTGAATTTTCTATTAATGATGAAGTGTCTTTCAATTATGGCCTCTCATTGTTTCTTCTTCAATAACTTACACATGATACATATTCATTTGGTGAACTCCCTTTTCCAATATAACCAATCAATTAGATGATTCCATGAGTGATCTTTGTTCAGCTCTTTGAGTGTGTTGAAAAAATCAAAAGGCCACTCCCACCTCACTTGTGTTTGAACAGTAGTGCCTAAAATTTTCTTTAAACTCTGCATCAAATTGCTTCTGACATATTTTACTCCCTCTTCAAATGTCTCTCAGAAAACAGCAAAGGGGTCTTGAAATAATACCTGGCTCTGAGGATTTGAATAGCCAGTTGTATCCAGGACCATTTCTTGTTCCAGCTTGTTAAGCTTGGGATTCCTTTGGGAAATGAAATCCACCTCTTCTTCATGATCATCTGTACTGGCAACCTCATCATATATTGCAATGTTGTCCTCTAGAAAACCTGTTGTGTTTTGATAAAGTGGGTTTAATTTTGTGTGAAGGCCATCATGTTGATGAGTAGGAGTACTCTTTGGAAATAAATATTTTTGAGAAGGCAGTGCAGCAACTCTCTTGTGATTATCAATTTCCAAGCCTTCATCTACAATTTTAAATTCAATGGAACTTGGTGGCTACAAAACTGGAGCTAAGGAGAATTCTATGTCACAAATGATTTCTTCATTTATTTCAAGAAAAGGTTTCTCATTCACAACTTCCTCAAGAAGTTCATTATCTTCCCCAACCTCAACATCAAAACTGAAAGACTGCTGATTTCCAATTATATGAAAGTTATTTTTGATGGACTGAAATGAAGAAGAACAAAGAGGCAGAGATGCTTCACTTACTTCCACATTTTCTAGACTTTCCTTGTCATTGTCATAGTTGATACGCATTGGCAGATTTTTGTTGTCAAGGTGATGAAACTGAACTTCCTCCCACAAACCAACTGTTGATTGCTCTGTAAGATTAGCTTCTGTTTGGGGAACATAACCATCATCATATTGATCAAAATTTGGAAAATAATCAATATAAGTAATGTCACCAATCATACATATTGGATTACCATATTGTTTCTCCTCGAATTGATCTACAAATCCATTTTATGATCTATGGTAGCTGGGATTAGCAGGAGAATGAATAGAAATGTTTTGTTCACATGAAGGTTTAGAGGTTGGCTGCATATTTAGAATGTGATTTATTTCCTCTTTAGTTAAAAGAGGAGGCATTTTTCTCTTTCTTTGGATAGAACTATAGTATTTCTCTTTCTCTTGTGAAGGCTAATTCTGAGGCTGAATGTCTTCTTGAGCCTCACCTAGAAGAGATGGTGAATCATCACTTGTGCCTTCCGAGAGATCCTGTGGATCCTCCTTTATTTCCTCATCGATTTCATCCTCAACCAACTCCTCTCGGCTGTCATGATAGTTATATTGAGTATGAAATGCATGAATTTCCTCTAATATACTTTCAGGATGCTAATTTCTTAAATCTTCATCAATGTTTACAAGGTGTTGTACGAGATCTTCAGATTGATCATAAAAATTTTCAGCTAATGATAAAGATGAACAATTTTATTTATAATGTTCATAAAACACCTTGTGGAAATCCTTTAAAGAAAACAAACTACCAGGGTCTAGGCCTTCATACCATTTTCTTGCCTTACCTTCTAATGTCCCCATCAAAATTTTCATTAGGCAGTCCTCATGCCATTCAACTTTTAACCTCCATACATGTATATGAAATTTGATGAGATGTAACAACGGGTCATCAAATTTTTCATCTTGAGACATAGTCAGGTTTGAAACCCAGTTTTTCTGAAGCATTTTGTTTAGGAACCCAAGGATGTGATTTATGTTCATTGGAGCATATCTCTGTTGTATCCTTGGATCCATATTTGTCAATCAAAAAGGTTTATTGCATCTTTTCAACCAATCTAGAGTTCTCTACCAGTGGATTCTTTAGGCCTATTGAGAGTTGTGGAGTCGTAGGGTGGAAGATTTCAACTTTGTTGTCCACCATCAGCAATACTAGGATTGATTAATGCATTTCAAGGGGAGTCTATGAGAACTAGTGGTGTCAACAGGGCTACTGAAGACCAATGGAGTCACCAGGTGGATGATGCTTACTGTTTTAAGGATGTATTTTTTGTCCACCATCAACAACTGAATACCAATATAAGGATGTTTGTGGGTTTTCTGAGGTCCTAACGAATACTTATATTGTCACTGACTGAGAAGGTCCCACTGTGATTGCCATTATGTTAGGCCCCCATAATTTGTTAGATTGGCAAGACCAAATGTACAAGGGTAACATCAAACCAGTCTTTGGAGTCCTAGGAGCTAGCCTTCCTGGACTCAGAGAGGGCTCTCTCTATATATGTGTAAATGATGTGAACTTGGTTGTTTTTAGGGTTTTTATTTTTGGCTAGTTATAAGGATTATAAATGAAAAATACCTCCTAACATAAATTATGAGCTAACTAGGAGGGATTTGCCTTAAAAGTCTTCAAAAATATCTTTTTCAATAAATTTGTGCCTTTTTTTTACTTTGCAGGCAAGGGCGCAGCGCCTGCACTAGAGAAATTGCCTATTTTGTGACCAAGTTTTGGAGGCCTTCTATGTGTCCAAATGAGCTCCATTATAGCTCATTGGAAAGCTTCTCAAGTCTAATTTGCAAAACTGCCCTTAGTTTTTCATTTGGTGTCTATTTTCCTGCCCAAAAATGCATTATCCCAAGACTACTCAAGGCGCAGCGTGAGCTCTAAAAATAGGGCAGAAAGGTGATTTTTTGGGTGTTTTTGGCACTTTTGGAGTACCGGTTCTACCCCAAATGATCTGAATTTTTTATTGGATTATGTCATTGGCCTAAGGATTCCAAAAATTTAAGCCATTCCTCAAAAGAGTGCCCCAAAAATGAGCGCAGCGCCAGTGGCGTTTTGCCTTTGGCCCTTCAAAACAATCAAAAACTCTAAAAACTCAAAAAGATGCCAAAATGTGTCAAAATATGGATCCGCCTTGTTGATTATGTTTTGGATGCTTCTAGGGGATGGATCAGCCATAATTTCAAGGCTATCTTTTTTCTATTTCCGCTTTAGTAGGTTAAAGGAAAAGGCTCAATGTCCACCATTTTAGTGTCTTCAGTCTCACTGTCATGTGCTCTGTTGTCATTAGTGTCATCAAGGCTCTTTGAGCCACTGTCAACATCTTTACTATCATTTCCCTCTCTGCTATCTTTATCACTGATGTGCCTCACTAAACTCTTCTTCATTTTTTTCTTCTTCATTTACATTTGCCTCATAGCCTTCAATGCTCTTTTCTTCATTGCTTGATTCCTTATTTGCATCAGCCCCCTCAGTGCCTTCTTCTTCATTGCCACTATCTCTAACATTGTAAAACCTGCCTTGAGAGACCTTAGGACTGCATATGGAAATAATATAAAGGTATAATTGG
The DNA here is from genome assembly GCA_034641835.2 of Pinus albicaulis. Taxonomy (NCBI): domain Eukaryota; kingdom Viridiplantae; phylum Streptophyta; class Pinopsida; order Pinales; family Pinaceae; genus Pinus; species Pinus albicaulis. Next base: position 743,594,964 of record CM076579.1, read on the forward strand.
ATGGCAGCCTTTGCAATGTAGGGGACAAATAAATGAGTGTTATGACCTGCTTGGATAAATGACAACCCTTAAACTTAAAGTAAGCACCCTTGTCAATCACTGATTTTCTTTATAGGCAAATGGAATGAGGTTCAACAGTGATGTCAAGTTTAATCTTAGAGCATCCTTTTTAGGTTTTCCTTATCATTAACTAAAAATCATCAAATATCTTGAGAATGTGATTAGGGCATCCATTTATCAGTCATCAATGCCTTGGAAAACCTTGTAGGAAGTTTGAAAGCAATTTGAAGCAGATTGAGTGGTTGATTTGATTGGAAGGCCCTCCTAGCCAAGCGCGCAACGCCTAGGCCAAGGGCGCAGCGCTGGAGGAAATTGTTGTGGGCGAGTCGGGCAAGGGCACATCGCCCTGCCAGGCACGCAACGCGAGGCAAACTTGTCCAATTTCACTTTAAAAACTCTTGAATTTTCTTCTCTTGAATGCTCTGATGATTTGGCAAGGCAACCATGATTTATATGAAGTGTGAAATGAGTTCTATAGGCATGTGGTATTTGTTTTATCTTTGCAACCCATTTTCTAAGGTTTTCAAGCCTTTTACCTTTTCTCACTAACAGTTTGTACACTTTTTTCTCTCGTAGGTGACTGAGATGACATTGAGGTTGATCTTCACTTGCTCCTTTAGGCATTTCAGGTTTAGCTTGGAAACTTTAGGATGTATACACAGTAGCAGCCTCTTCAAAAACCTCCCTTTTCACTTCTGATTGCAGGTGATTGAAAAACTACCTTTGACCCTTCTTTCACTTCTTTGATCATTTAGTCATGGCAAGCTCATCAAACACCTTTGAGAGGTTTTCTCACAGCAACACTTTCAAAACCTTCTTCTGTCTATACCATGTAGTTTCAAACCATGTTTTTTACCTCCTTTGACACTCCTGTTTATAGGTGACTGAGAACACTGACCTGGCTTTTTCTTACTCTTTGAAGCATGATAATTTCTCTTTTAACATCTTTGATACTCAAACACAAGGCATCATCTTTAGCAACTCTCCTTGAGGCATAACCAGTTCATTAAACACCCTTGGGACGATTTCACATGTTAACACCTTCAGAACCCTATTTTTCCTGCACCATGGAATTTAGTCCATCATTTCATCAGTTCACCACACCTTTTTCCCTTTTTGATCAATAATATCTGAAAGAATTTTCTTCATGTTTGTGTGTCTCCTCCAGTTCATTTTCTGCAAGTGGTCAGTGTTTTTGACATTTAAGTGGGCCATTTAGCTCAAAATCCCAGTTCTCCTTTCAAGACCAACTTGTTTCCCTTTCTTTACTTGCAGTTTATGATTTGATAAGACAAAATTCTTTGGAAATTTTTTAGCAAAGGAAAAGTAGTGCCTCAAACACCTAATGATGACCTCCAACCATGTAAAACCCTAATTGACCTAGTGGGAGGGTCCTTTGACCTAATATTTGACTGAAAATTGGCTTGGAGTCTTCGAGTGTAAAAACAGAGTATTGACAAAGTGGTGTATTGAAGATCCAAAATCCAATGTACTTGATTTATCTAAAGAGCCTACAGAGATATTTTTGAGACCATCAATGCTTGAGGAACCTGGTGAACATGGGAAGGAATAGGCTATAGGTAACCCTAGATGGAAAGTGGAGTGATGGGCAAGGGAAAAACTGAGTAATGAGGTATGGGTAGGAAAAAGGATGGAGATAAGTGGCACAAGCCCATAAGGAGTCTTTTTAGGAGTGACAGGGTGACCATGGAATGGAAAAATGGTAGAATAGTGTAAAATATTCTATAAGGATAATGAAGGCAGTGAGATTTCTAAAACTCACAATATTCAAGGAATTTTGTTTTTAGAAATATAGAACCAATATTTAGTCATCTACAGATAGGAAAAATTACTGATGACTAACAGTGGCTCAACTTGGGGAGGGCAGCTCCTTTTCAGGAGGTGTTCAGGACCTCAAAGTTCAGATCTCTAAGTTTTGAATACCATTACCTTAATTGTACTTGGCATATCCCTCTTCCCTACTTTGCCAATGTTCTCTTGAAGCTATGATCTCAAAAATCTGAAAATACATGATTGCTTCAATCTCAATTCTACCTACCCATCTTACTTTGCCTAACATTTTTTCTTCTTCCGGGTGCACTTGGACTATCAAACCCTTGACATTATTTTCTTTTGAAAGCATAAAAAACTATCTATTTGTACCTTTATCACTTCCAAGAGTTCAGATTAGGATAATGAACTCTCTTATTCGCTACCTAGTCTACTCATTTGTCAAGATTAAGATGTTTGACAGACTTTATTATTTAACCTACTTATATGAAATTCAAAATATGACCAAACCAGGATTAAGAAATCTGATTTTCCATGGGCTGTGGCATTTGGAGAAGCTGCACAATGACATTATTTTTGTACAAAAAAAAACAAGAAGACATGAAGGTTGTGATTCAGAATTGGTTATGCGTCCCTCTCATTTTTCTTTGGTTCAAATTTATGCTTTGGGAACCAGCATCTTTTCCTAATCTAATCTACTGATAAGCCAAGCTCAAATGGTTTGACAAGTTTTCTTTCACTAACCTATCAGCAGAAATTTAAAACATGTTCAGTCATGATTAGGCTAGATGACTGAATAAGACTCTCTTTTCTTCAACAGTAGTGGCATTTAGGCTTGAAAACTTTCAGCAATACTCTTTTTTGGTATGGGGTTGTACCTCTTCTTTTTACCTGCCCTCTTTTTCTTCTTTTCTTTGTTTTTGTATTACATTTTTCTTCCTTTTTGTCAAAACAATCTAAAACTAAAGCTAGAAAGATACTCATAGTGTTGAGCTTATTTTCCTAAACTAACTTACACATGATAAAATTCATTTGGTGAACTCCCATTTCCAATATAACCAATCAAGTAGATGATTCCATGAGTGATATTTGTTCAGCTCTTTGAGTGTACTAAAAAAATCAAAAGGCCACTCCCACCTCACTTGTGTTTGAACAGTAGTGCCTAAAATTTTCTTTAAACTCTGCATCAAACTGCTTCTGACATATTTTACTCCCTCTTCAAATGTCTCTAAGAAAACAACAAAGGGGTCTTGAAATAATACCTGGCTCTGAGGATTTGAAACCAGTTGTATCTAGGACCATTTCTTGTTCCAGCTTGTTAAGCTTGGGATCCCTTTGGGAAATAAAATCCACCTCTTCTTCATGATCATATGTACTGGCAGCCTCATCATATATTGCAATGTTTTCCTCTAGCAAACCTGATGTGTTCTGATAGAGTGGGTTGAATTCTGTGTCAAGGCCATCATGTTGATGAGAAAGGGTACTCTTTGGCAATAAATATTTTTGAGAAGGCAGTGCAGCAACTCTCTTGTGATTAAAGCCTTCATCTGCAATTTGAAATTCAATGGAACTTGGTGGCTCCAGACCTGGAGCTAAGGAGAATTCTATGTCACAAATGATTTCTTCATCTATTTCAGGAAAAGCTTTCTCATTCACAACTTTCTCAAGAATTTCATTATCTTCCCCAACCTCAACATCAAAACTGAAAGACTATTGATTTCCAATTATATGAAAGTTATTTTTGATAGAATGAAATGAAGTAGAACAAATATTCAGAGATGCTTCACTTACTTCCTCATTTTCTAGACTTTCCTTGTCACTGTCATAGCTGATATGCATTGGATTATTTCATTTTCAAGTTGATGATACTGAACTTCCTCCCACAAACCAACTGTTGATTTCACCAATCATACATATTGGATTATCAGATTTTTTCTCCTCAAATTGATCTACAAATCCATTTTCTGATCTGTGGTAGCTGGGATTAGCAGGAGAATGAATAGAAATGTTTTGTTCACATGAAGGATGTATTTTTTGTCGACCATCAACAACTGAATACCAATCTAAGGATGTTTGTGGTTTTTCTGAGGTCCTAAGGAATACTTAGATTGTCACTGACTCAAAATGTCCCACCATGATCGCCATTATGTCAGGTACCCGTAATTTGTTACATTGGCAAGACCAAATGTACAAGGGTAACATCAAACCAATCTTTGGAGTCCTAGGACCTAGCCTTCGTGGACTCAGAGAGGGCTCTCTCTATATTTGTATAAAGGATGTGAACTTGATTGTTTTTAGGTTTTGATTTTAGGCTAGTTATAAGGATTAGGGTTTGTTTGTTTGTTTGGTTGGGTAGGTTGTCAAACAGAATAGATAGAGTGAGAGAGGCTTAAACCATTGGGCTATGGAGTCTGCAAAATTTATTGAAAGGTACAACTATAGGCCAAGGGTGTATCACAGGGCAAGTCTAACAAAGCAAAAAGGATCTAAAAGCTTATGTGAATGAAGTGAACATTAAATTGTGAACATAGTAGGTGCAAAAGGGCAGTAAAGAATCCTTCAACAAAAAATTTAACAATAATGGCCTTTAATATTACTATGCATAAAGAAATAAGCAAATACAGGGCATACCAATAACTTCTTTGACCAAACCCTAGCAAGTAAGCACTAAGACAACAATCCAGTGAATAATAGAAAGCAAGAAACTTGTAAATCTTCTAGTGATTTCATCTTCAAGCTAAGAAAACATTTAAGATAAACACATAGCAGAGATCAAAGAATAGGGAAATCCTAACTTCATTCATCAAACTACAAAGATATCCAAAGCAACCATTTAAGATGAGAAAAAGGGCATGGAAAATCATAAACCTCTTCAGCTAAACCTAATCAGCAATACTTCAAATCAAAGACCTTAAAAACAATGTTTAAGTTACATCAAAGAGCAGGGCTAACCATGAACTACTTTGCCATTAGCTTCATCAAATAATCTTTAAGATAAACAAGCATAAATGGGACTAGAGAGCATTTAAGGATTCTCTAATCTGACCTAGCAGAGGAAAACATACAAGCAATAGAAAGAAGACGGAGCTAAGGTGCCTCTAAACAACGTTTCTTAGCCTAAAATTTTTGTTCTACTGCATGAGAAAGATGAAAAAAAATGATAACATAAGAAAAAAAGAACTAAATAAGAAACACATCCCCATTAACTATGTTCATGAATCCTGCAAGTGAGCTTGCTCCATTTTCATGCACATCAAGACATCCACAAAAACCAAAGCCAATTTCTCTCCAATCTTCAAGTCTACGATACTTCTTCTCAATAATCATCCAACATCCAACCAACAACTACAATGAGGCCTCAATGTTGTATTTAACAAGAAAGGAGGACAAAAACCCTAACTAGGGTTTCCAAAATGTCATTAATACATCGTAAATGCCAAATTTGTCCATTGAGACCATGCAAGGCCCAAGGCACAAATATCCTAATCTAATAAATGCAAAATATCTCCTAACATAAATTCTGAGATAACCAGGAGTGATTTGCCTTAAAATTATTCAAAATAGTATTTTCCAATAAATTTGTGCCTTTTTTTTACTTTACAGGAAAAGGGCGCAGCTCCAAGGCTAATGGCGCAATGCCTGCACCAGAGAAATTGCATGTTTTATCACCAAGGTTTGAAGGCCTTCCAGGTGTTCAAATGAGCTCCATGATAGCTCATTGGAAAGATTGTCAAGTATAATTTCCAAAAATTCCTTTAGTATTTCATTTTGTGTCCATTTTCCTGCCCAAAAACGCATTCTCCCAAGACTTCTTAGTGCGCAGTGCCAGCTCTAAAAATAGGGCAAAAAGGTGATTTTTTGGGTGTTTTTGGCACTTTTGGAGTACTAGTTCTACCCCAAATGATCTGAATTTTTTTGTGAATGATGTCCTTGGCCTAAGGGTTCCAAAAATTTAAGACATTCCTCAAAAGAGTGCTCCAAAAAAGAGAGCAGTGCCAGTGGCACTGCCCCTTTGGTCCTTCAAAACAGTCAAAAACTCTAAAAACTCAAAAAATGCCAAAATGTGTCAAAATCTGGATATGCCTTGTATATTATGTTTGGGATGCTTATAGGGGATGGATCTGCCATAATTTCAAGGCTTTCTTTGTTCTATTTCCCCTTTGGTAGGTTAAAGGAAAAGGCTCAATATCCACCATTTTAGTGTCTTCAGTCTCACTCTCATGTGCTATGTTGTCATTAGTGTCATCAAGGCTCTTTGAGGCACTGTCAACATCTTTACTGCCATTTCCCTCTCTGTTATCTTTATCACTGATGTGCCTCACTAACCTCTTCTTCATTGTTTTCTTCTTCATTTATGTTTTCCTCACATCCTTCAATGCTCTTTTCTTCACTGCTTGATTCCTTATTTGCATCAACCCCCTTAGTTCCTTCTTCTTCACTGCCACTATCTCTAACATTGTAAAACCTGCCTTGAGATACCTTAGGACTGAAAATGGGAATAAGATAAAGGGATAATTGAATGGCAGCCTTTTCCATGTAGGGGACGAATAAATGAGTGTTATGACCTGCCTAGATAAATGACAACCCTTAAAGTTAATGTAAGCACCCTTGTCAATCATTGATTCTCCTTATATGGATATGGAATGAGGTTCAACAGTGATGTCAAGTTTAAGCCTTCAAGCAGCCTTTTTAGGGTTTCCTTATCATTAACTAAAAATCATCAAATATCTTGAGAATGTGGTTAGGGCATCGATTTACCATTCATCAATGCTTTGGAAAACCTCGAAGGAAGTTTGAAAGAAATTTGAGGCAGTTTGAGTGGTTTCTTTGCTTGGAAGGCCCTCCTGGCCAAGCGCGCAACGTCTAGGCCAAGGTGCAGCGCCGGAGGCAATTGCTGTGGGTGAGTCAGGCAAGGGCACAGCGCCCTGCCAAGCGCGCAGCGCCTGTGTAAAATACACAGGAGGAAAGTGTCAAAGGGGCAGCGCCATGCACACTTGTCCAATTTCACTTTAAAAACTCTCAAATTTTCTTTTCTTGAATACTCTGATGATTTGGCAAGGCAACCATGATTTGTATGAAATGTGAAATGAGTTCTATAGGCATGTGGTATTTTTTTTTATCTTTGCAACCAATTTTCTAAGTTTTTCAAGACTTTTACCTTTTCTCACTAATAGTTTGTAAACTTTTTTGCTTGTAGGTGACTGAGATGACATTGAGGTTGATCTTCCCTTGCTCCTTTATGCATGTCAGGTTCAGCGTGGCAACTTTAGGATGTTTACATAGTAGCAGCCTCTTCAAAAACATCCTTTGTCACTTCTGATTGCAGGTGACTGAAAAACTGCCTTTGACCTTTATTTCACTCCTTTGATCATTCAGTCATGACAAGCTCTATCCTAATCTAACTTACACATGATATATATTCTTTTGGTGAACTCCCTTTTCCAATATAACCAATCAAGTAGATGATTCCATGAGTGATATTTGTTCATCTCTTTGAGTGTGCTGAAAAAATCAAAAGTCCACTCCCACCTCACTTGTGTTTGAGCAATAGTGCCTAAAATTTTCTTTAAACTCTGCATCAAACTGCTTCTTACATAATTTACTCCCTCTTCAAACGTCTCTAAGAAAATAGCAAAGGGGTCTTGAAATAATACCTGGCTCTGAGGATTTGAATAACCATTTGTATCTATGACCATTTCTTGTTCCAGCTTGTTAAGCTTGGGATCCCTTTGGGAAAGAAAATCCACCTCTTCTTCATGATCATATGTACTGGCAGCCTCATCATATATTGCAATGATGTGCTCTAGCAAACCTAATGTGTTCTGATAGAGTGGGTTGAATTCTGTGTGAAGGGCATCATGTTGATGAGCAGGAGTACTCTTTGGCAATAAATATTTTTGAGAAGGGAGTGCAACAACTCTCTTGTGATTACCAATTTCCAAGCCTTCATCTGCAATTTGAAATTCAATGGAACTTGGTGGCTACAGATCTGGAGCTAAGGAGAATTCTATGTCACAAATGATTTCTTCATCTATTTTAGGAAAAGGTTTCTCATTCACAACTTTCTCAACAAGTTCATTATCTTCCCCAACCTCAACATCAAAATTGAAAGACTGTTGATTTCCAATTATATGAAAGTTATTTTTGATGGACTGAAATGAAGTAGAACAAAGAGGCAGAGATGCTTCACTTACTTCCACATTTTCTAGACTTTCCTCTTCACTATCATAGCTGATATGTATTGGCTAATTTATGTTTTCAAGTTGATGAAACTGAACTTCCTACCACAAACCAACTATTGATTTCTCTATAAGATTAGCTTTTGTTTGGAGAACATAACCATCATCAGACTGATCAAACTTTCGAAAATAATCAATATAAGTAATGCCACCAATCATACTTATTGGATTATTAGATTCTTTCTCCTCGAATTGATCTACAAATCCATTTTTTGATCTGTGGTAGTTGGGATTAGTAGGAGAATGAATAGAAATTTTATGTTAACATGAAGGTTTAGAGGTTGGTTGCATGTTTAGAATCTGATTTATTTCCTCTTCAGTTAAAAGAGGATGTATTTTTCTCTTTCTTTGGATAGAACTACAATAGTTCTCTTTCTCTTGTGAAGGCTGATTCGGAGGTTGAATGTCTTCTTGAGCCTCACCTAGAAGAGATGGTGAATCATCACTTGTGCCTTCAGAGAGATCGTGTGGATCTTCTGTTGAATCCTTTGTTAAACTCAGAGGGGGGGGGGGGGTGAATCAGTTTAATCAATTCATTGTCTTGTAATACTTTCATTTACACTTATTTACATCTTCATTTCATGATTAACTTAATGTACAGTGAAACCACAATCTTAATTAGTGAGCAGCAGGTATTAAGCAAATGAAATATAGAGTATCAACACATAATCATTAAGAACATAGACACTAGATATAAGTGGAAATCCATAAGGGAGAAAACCACATATTATTATTGTTGTGATGCAAAGGCAAGCTCCTACTCCCTCTCACCACTGATTTTCTGTAGGCTCCAACCTACAGGAGGCTCCTACCTCAATTCTGCAAGATACAACTTGCAAGGAAGCTCCAACTCCCATCTATTTTATGCAGGCTGCAACCTACAGGAGGCTCCTACCTCAGCCAGCTACAACTGACATCTATCAAGCTACAACTTGATATGGAAGCACGAACTTCCTCACTCTTTCAAAAACACATGCTGATTTACCGAGATATCAGCTCTGTTCTATTCCTTCTTCACTGCTATCCACCAGCTTTCATATCTGCCTTATATCATCTCTAAATCTTCATAGTTTCTCTATCTACTCCTCCTTCTTCTTACCCTCTCTGCCTCATTTCTCTATTCTCTAACCTCTCTATGCATATCTATGTGATATCATTTATAGAGTTCACCTCATGAATGTTTGTATTCCACAAGGAATTCAAAGTGAATATGTATGACTCTTTGACTTCTACCTTCTCATTTCTTTGTCCAGCTCATTAAGAAAAAATATAACACTATGTATACATTTCAATATTACAATGGGGTATTTCTCTGCCTACGGAGACTTGCCTTTGCATCACAAACAATATAAAATTAATCAAAACATTTACATTTACATTTGAAACAGATATATCTCATTCAACCCTTTCAGTTCTTGGCTCACTGTGTGTTTTTCTTTTCTGCTGCTGTAGTGTAACAGCTCTGCATATTCTCCTGCTTTCTATGCATGTACACCTGCTTTTTCTTCAACTCTGGTAGTTTAAATTAATGCTTCAATACACTATGAAAAAAAAATCAACACAGTTTCAACCCAGCGACTCTAATGCGGAAGTAGCTCTTCATCTTATGCGCTATGGTCAAGAATCCACTTTTGTGACTTCATATGCGAAGGTTACCTTTTAAAACTTATGGTTTGAAACCATATTAAAACCCATTGCATGCATATTCGAATAGCCCAAAGCAATAAACTTCGTTCTCAGCTTATAATTCTTGAATGCATATGTTGCTCACGGCTTTATCATTACACATCCAACATAATATTTAATATATATAATGTCTTTAATCCAACATTATGAAACCTTTATAACAAGCATTTGACCATCGCACTCACCATCGAATGTCACCAGCACTTATATTAAATGAATTCTTCGGGCCCATAGCATATATTAATATATGTATCAATATTTTACAAACACATAATCAACACTCCAATGTGCTCATCATCCATCAATACGCATTTCCATATTAACACTCTAAACTTGGGTTTAAACTCAAATATCAACATAATTGATATGGCCCCACAGCGTATTAACATACTTTCATTGGTTGAATTTGTTAAACCCAAAGTAACCATATAACCCGATGCATATAAATGTCTGGCCCACAACATATTTCAAACCCTTTGAATCGATATCCAAAGTTTTATAATATCAATAACCATTATACAATGTTTTAATTCCAGCACTAACACATAGTCGGACCCACTCAACGTTAAAAATCAATTGTAATATCTGTTCGGGCCCACATATATATTGGTTCTCTTCATTATTCATCATCGACTTGGTTTAAACCCAAAACCCATTTAACTTTTGGAGCACGATCATTTTCGAATGAGCTTTATCATAAACCCATTATATAATATGGCCCCCACATACATTTCATTATAAAACGCTGACTTTGGATTAAAACTTAATCACCAACCCATATTAAAACTCTGACATCAACGTTTACTCTTTCCGGCCCACATATACCTTTTTCATTAATCACCTTGCGACTTTGCTTGAGATCTGAGGGTCAATCTACTCTCGCGCTCCAAACTCAATTACGCGCCCATCCGACGAATATCGCGCAATTTAACTGCACGGGGTTTAATCTTCAAAAATTACGCGATGAAAGTGGTAATTGAATACCACTTATGGACACGCGTCAATCAAGTAATGATATCGCATCTTTTTTTACTTACATCTTACCATTCTTAACCTCATGCGATACTGCCGGTTTCGGCTTCCAAACCCGCCTTTGTGGTTCCGACTTCCTCTTTGTTCAAGGTTCACTTCTTTCCCATTTCCTCTTCAAACTATGCCATCACTGCATTCACAATAGAAAATATAACAAAACCCCATTTTGTTTTATATGATGTAACTCCCAATTTTGAGATACATCCAGGCGAACTATGCTTCAATTTAGAAGTCCATTGTATCGATCCATTTTGTGATCGATACATCCAACTTCACCTTACTATTATTTGCCCTCGGTTTCAAACCACTCACCTTCAATCTGTATTATTTAGTTTACTGCGTGGAAGCCATTGAAGTTTCCCAAACTGCTCTTCAAAATTCACCTACGCCATGAACCCACGGATCTATTTGTTGGTTACTGGTTCTTGCCCAGAAACTTACGGAATCCGTTCTATGTCAGAAATACCTCTGTTTTGAACCAGGTTTGATGTCACACCAATTTCCTTCTTTATATAATTCGATCCCAACGAAATTGAAAGACTTATCATTAAAATAGTTACGATTTCCCGGAACATAATACAAGAGAAATACCAATTTATGTGAACTTAGTTTTCAAAGGGTTTACCCAACCCTGAATATCAATTAAATAAACAGAGTTTCAATGCTAAAATTAAATATATCAATAACCAGGGATTTTCTACACTCAACGAGAACCGAACTCATGTGTACAGGGCTCAAATAAATGAATAGGCACTCTCAATTCCATAACCAAGTCTTTCAACAGTAAACAGGACCCCACTTCATTTCTACTGCAGAGTTTGTTCACACATAGTTCACTAAACCCCTGTTTGCCCAAACTGAAGCAATCACACTCTTTGCTACCTTTGCTTCTTCCTGGTGTCTGAGCTGCCTCTTTTTGTTGGTTCTTCTTTGTGATAGTTCAAGTGCTGCTCCTTTCTTCTCCTTTGCCATCAATGACAATATTTCCAACATCTTCCTTTATTTCCTGATCCATTTAATCCTCAACCAACTCCTCTCGGTTGTCATGATAGTTATCTTGAGTATGAAATGCATGAATTTCCTCTAATATGCTTTCACGATGCCAATTTCCCAAAATATTCATCAATGTTTACAAGGTATTGTATGAGATCTTCATATTGATCACAACGATTTTCAGTTAATGATAAAGATGAAAATTTTTCTTTATAATGTTCATAAAACACCTTGTGGAAATCCTTTAAAGAAAACAAACTACCTGGGTCTAGGCCTTCATACCATTTCCTTGCCTTACCTTCTAATGTCCCCATGAACGTTTTCATGAGGCAGTCCTCATGCCATTCAAATTTTAACATTCATACCTGTATATGAAATTTGATGAGATGTAACAAGGGGTCATCAAATTTTTAATCTTGAAACATAGGCAGGTTTTAAACCCAGTTTATCTGAGGCAATTTATGTGGGAACCCAGGGATGTGATTTCTGTTCATTGGAGCATATCTCCATTGTATCCTTGGATCCATCTTTGTCACTGAAAAAGGTTTACTGCATCTTTTCAACAATTCTAAAGTTCTCTACTAGTGGAGTCTTTAGGTCTATTGAGAGTTGTGGAGTCGCTAGGTGGAAGATTTCAACTTTTCTATCCACCATCAGCAATACAAAGATTGATTAATGCATTCCTAGGGGAGTCTGTGAGACCTAGTGGGGTCAACAAGGCTACTAAAGACCAGTGGAGTCACTAGGTGGATGATGCTTACTGTTTTAAGGATGTATTTGTTGTCCACCATCAACAACTTAATACCAATCTAAGGATTTTTGTGGGTTTTCTGAGGTCCTAAGGAATACTTAGATTGCCACTGACTCAGAAGGTACCACCGTGATCGCCATTATGTTAGGTCCCCGTAATTTGTTAGATTGGCAAGACCAAATGTAAAAGGGTAAAATCAAACCAGTCTTTGGAGTCCTAGGACCTAGCCTTTCTGGACTCAGAGAAGGCTATCTCTATATTTTTGTAAAGGATGTGAACTTGATTGTTTTTAGGGTTTTGATTTTAGGCTAGTTATAAGGATTACGGTTTGTTTTTTTGTTTGGTTGGGTAGGTGGTCAAGCAGAATAGATAGAGTGAGAGAGGCTTAAACCATTGGGCTATAGAGTCTGCAAAAGGTCTTGAAAGGTACAACTATAGGTCAAGGGTCTATCACAGGGCAAGTCTAACAAAGCCAAATGGATCTAAAAGCTTATGTGAATGAAGTGAACGTTAAATTGTGAACATAGTAGGTGCAAAAAGGCAGTTCAGAATCCTTAAAAATATACTTTAACAAGAACGGCCTTTAATATTACTATGCATAAAGAAATAACCAAAGACAGGGCATACCAATAACTTCTTTGACCAAACCCTAACAAGTAAGCACTAAGACAACAATCCAGTGAACCATAGAAAGCAAGAAACTTGTAAATCTTGTAGTGATTTCACCTTCAAGCTAAGAAAACTTTTAAGATAAACACATAGTAGAGATCAAAGAATAGGGAACTCTTAAATTCATTAATCAAACTACAAAGATCTCCAAGGCAACCATTTAATATGAGCAAAAGGGCATGACAAATCATAAACCTCTTTAGCTAAACCTAATCAGCAATACTTCAAAGAAAATACCTTAAAAACAATGTTTAAGTTACATCAAAGCACAGGGCTAACCATGAACTACTTTGACATTGGCTTCATCAAAACATCTTTAAGATAAACAAGCATAAGTGGGACTAGAGAGCATTTAAGGATTCTCTAATCTGACCTAGCAGAGGAAAAAATACAAGCAATAGAAAGTAGACAGAGCTAAGGTGCCTCTAAACAACATTTCTTAACCTAAAATTTATGTCCTACTACATTAGAGCAAAGGCAGCAAAGTGCAGAAGTATCATCTTTCAAACCACCAGTGAAAGATGCCTGGGATATTAAAAGAACATTCATAAATATAAAGGCCAGAAATGATCCACTCAAACTTCAATTGTACAATCAATGTTTGAATATGGCTCCTAAGAATCAACAAATATTGATGTCAACCTATGACATTCAACAGGGTAAAATGATAATGAGTCGCTTCAAACCCAAAGTGAAACAACCTCAAATAGCTGCAGATTATATCAGAACTAATTTTGAAGTCTTAGCAAATGATATTCATCCTTTGGATCAAATTGAGCTACATAAATAGACAGGTGAAATGATTTATTCTACTCTGACAGATAAATCAATAATGACCCAGAAATTGCAGTATTCTTTGGAGAATACTAATGCTCAACAAAATCTTGAAAAAGCCTCTTCTCAGGCTAAGGAAAACAAGATAAAGACTTTGGAGTAAATCATTATTGGATTGGGTCATAATCCCAAGGATGTAAAAGGTATAGAAGCTTTGATCAAGAAAAAATATGATGATATTGTATTCTCGAGAAAATAACTGAAGTTACCAGCCTCAAGACATACACAGACTGCAGAAATTATAAAGCAATATTCTGAAGAAGAATTGATGGATTTTCTCTTGAAATTGAATGAGCAACTTAATGAAACTAAAAAAGAGCTTGAAAAGGCATTGAAAGACAAGCAGCCTAGTGCTCCAACATCTACAACTGAAGTGATTGCAGGTACTACAACAATAGGTCAGCCAACATAATTGTCATAGCTACATACTTCCAATTTAAGTACAGAAGAATTAATAAAGTCAATGGAGGAATTGAAACTCCAAGTGACAGAGCTACAGAGAACAAAGGTGAAACTCACCACCTTAGAACAAAAATATGATCTCTCGAAGATGAATGTTGCAGATAAAACAAGAGAGGTCAACAGATTAGAAAATTTGGTCAACAGGTTGGAGAAGGATCTCACATTAGAGAAGCCTTTAAAGGAAATAAATGAAATTCTTTGGGACAACATCATCCAATCAATAAGAGATGTATGGCCCTCAATTCAAATAATGTATGAATAGAATGATTTAGTCAAATTGGCTCTGGAAGAAGTCCTAAGAGCAAGAGAAGAATTGGGAAACAGGCCTGAAGAAGCCAATGAACTTATCCGTTTTTTGAAGACTCAGAACAAGCATCAACTTGAAGAACTTGGCATTCAAGACAGGAGAAGAACAATTTTGGAAATAAAAAGGGTTTTTACCAAAAGAACTCTGATGCAGAATCTAGAACGAAGATTTTCTAATATTGAAGAGAAAATCACTGCCTTCATAAAAATATTTGATATTTTGTTGAATAAAGGATTTCCCAGTCCATTAGTTTCAGAGGATAAATTGATGGACCTTGAAAGTTATGTTGAAAAAATGGATAAGGATACTGACAATCGGGCCAGTACCTCAACTAGTTCATCAACAACAGAATTGCCTATAGGAAAAAGTCTTCTTGATAGATTGGAAAATTTGTTTTATCTCGAGCATGAAGTAAAGCATTTGTTCCCAATTCAACCTACTTTCTTTAGGTATACAGAGACTGATGAAACTCTCAGAAAGCTGCAAAGAACCAGAATACCATAAGATAAATGGTGGGAAGAAATTTTAGAACTTTTGTAAAAACTATCCTTACATGAATTTTTGATTATGTACTACAGTAAGTCATGATAAAGAAGGATAAAAGAGTATCAATGTAGTTAAAGAGTATCAGTTAAACGGAGCAGCCAGCACAGAATTACTGAAGAGGACAGCAGCAGGCCAAATCATAGGGCCTGCCTCCAGCACATTCTCAAAAGAAGGAAACAACACAACATCAGTTATCATTTCTCTTATCTACGAGACCATCTATCTCTAGTTTGTTGTAAAATACTTATGAGTCATCCTAGATTATATCTCAAGTTGTTATGAGATATTTTTTATAACTTTTTGTATAAATACTCCCTCAATCAGAGTATTGAGGGTGGATTCTTAGACTTTGCTGTAACATTGACTATTTTGGAATAAAGTGTTGTTGGAGAAATTTTGCGTGGCTAGCTGGATAAGGAATTGATGCAGAAGACTTTTTACAGGATTCTTGTGTCAGATAACGGATCAATAAGTCATCTATCTCTTATGTTTTGAAGTCTTTATATTTGTTTATTATACCATCTATGTTTCATTTCTGAATGATTAACGAAAAGGAGTAAATCAGAAAGTGTTTAAGTGTAATATGATTTTAATCGTTGTTATTCTAAATGTTTTCTTCTGAACTGGTTTAAACAGTGAATTCTTAATTGCTCCTATTTTTCTAGTTTATGCATTTTGATTATTTAGTAAAGAATACTTAATTTCTCTTTATTAATAATCACTCGATTTCCCTCTTTGAATGTGTTGAAGGATTCTTAATTGCCCTTCATCCATTTTGATTCCATTACATTCACTCTAGATCTACAATTGTACCCTATTTGATTACCTTGCCCTGTGAAACCATCTTTTGTTAAGAAACTTAATCCAGTTAAGCCATATCCTTAGACTCCATCAGCCCAATGGCCTAAACTACTCAATCTTACCCTTAGCTATTGAATTCCATCACCCAAACTCAATTAAAACCTTTGGACTTTATAACTAGCCTGATATCTTCTAAAACAAAGCTAAAATTTGCAGAGAGAGCCCTCTCTGGGTACAGATTGGCTAGATTTTGTACCTAAAAGTTGGTTTGTGGTTACCTCGGACTCCTTTCCTCTTCCCAACAACTTCAATGAAAATCTAAGTAATAACATAGTGGCGACTCCACTGGGGAATCTGAATAATTTTATTGTTACTATTGTTTACTTTATAAACTACAGACGGAGCCTGAAGTTAGCCAGGTAGCCTTTGAACTGCTTTTGCTCTACAATTGCATAGTAAATAAATGCTACTTCAGTCTATCTCTGGTCTAGTTTATGAACTGAACTTTGGTTTCAAACATTTGATCAGTTCCTCTAGTCAAATAAATCTTTAAGAAAATTTAAAACCAATATCTGAAATTTCTTAAAGAGATTGTGGAAGTTGTATTATTCATTTCATTTAAACCAAAAAAACAAAAAAAATATCACCTAGAAAACTGGCTTCAGAAAGGACTCGTTACACTAGGGCTAATCCTGATCCAAATCCACCACCTGTGTTTGAAAATCCGAATTTTATCCCCAGAATTCTTAGGAGACAAGATAGTCAAGAAAGCTCCGGTAGTTCTTGACCTCTCTATAGATCAATCTCCTGTCCTGTGAAGTGGATTTATCTTGAGGACGAACCTTTGACGAGCGGTTTGAAACATCTCTATTTGTAAATTTTTCTGAATCTGAGTTGTCCAATTTGGTTCCAGACCCAGTATTTCTTGAAGATTTACAATTTGAATTTGTTACTTCACATCTTGATAAACATTTGCGAAATTCCATACAATCTGAGTTTACCTCTGAAGGAACTTCAAATATTTTTGTGATCACTTCAGCTTCTCCAAGTTCATCAACATTTCCTCAAACATCTCAACCTCAAACTACCCCTTCTACTCCTCCACCCACCACTCATATACCAACCTCACATGTTATTTCATCGCTACCTCCTGCAATGGCAAACAGATATGCTCCTTTGGCATTACCTGCTAATCTAGGGGCTATGCCTCAAGATTACCAAAGTAAAATCACTCCTTTTGATGGTTCTGGAACCTACACTGCACAACAACATACTAAAAAGATGACCGATTATTTTGAAATTTATGAAATAGATGCTGATGATGTAAGAATGAGAATATTTGTCCAAAGTCTTACTGGAGAAGTCAGAACCTGGTTTAGAGCCCTTCCTGCAAACAGTGTTGCTGACTTACAAGCTCTTTATAGATCATTTTTAAATAGATGGGAAAAGAAGAAAGATCCTCTTCAAATCTTATCATACTTTGGAAAACTAAAGAGAGGAACAAATGAGACTGTACAAGGTTACATCACTAGGTTTAATGAGGCTTACAATGCTATTCCCCAAAATCTTAGACCCCCTCCATATTCAATATTAATTAAATTCCCTGATGGATTTGATTCTGATATGGCATATCAACTTAGGGAAAGAGCTCCTCAAACCTTAGAAGAAATGAAAAGTATAGTTGTTAGTGTTGAGGCCAACCTGATAGAGAAACAAGCTAGAGCCAGAGCTGAAAGGAGAATGCCTTTAAACAAAGAACCCACAGCTTTTGAAAAGAAGTTGGATGCTATTATCAAAGGAATGGAAAGACTAGGAGATAGAGTAGAAACAATTGAGAAGAAATCTCCTTGGTATGTTCAACCGAACAATACTGTGAGAAATCCAAACTTCAGAAGGAACCAAAATCAAAACACTGGAAAAACTGGTCCTTATCAAAATATTAGGCCCCCATTCTAGGAAAATTATATTGAAGCCTCAACTTTTTAGGAACCAACTGAAGATGTTCAAATAAACAATTTTACTGAACGCGAGAATGAACCAGAAATTTTCTTGACCTAAGAGGATCAAGATGTTGAGATTGCAACAAGATGATGAGCTTAGTGGAAAGGAGTCGCCTTCACTAAGTGGGCCCGCAGGCTATTTTTGGCGCAAAGTCTATTTTTAGACATATGAATCATGTTCTATGAGTTGCAGGATGCTATTTGTGGATGGTTGGTCAAGTCGGAAAAAATAGATGGACTTCTATTTTTAGACATATTGGGCGGAATCTATTTTTAGATTGCCAGTCTAAAAATAGATATGTCGAATATTATTACCTCTTAATAATATTTGGACTCTAAACATTATCTTATTCTCTTGGAGCACTTCAGTTAAGTGCACAGATGTGGCACAGGAGCTGACAGAAGGAATTACGCTATTCCCGAGGGTTATGTGGAGCTATTGCATGGATACTTCAGTTAGAACTCATGTGACAGAGTTTGGTGGAGTTGATTGAGGAAGTTAGTGGAGTTGTATTCAGTTTAACTAATCTAAACATAGTTGAGCTAATTGTATTCAGTTTAACTAATTGATACAATTAGTGAGAGTGGTGTGAATTAATTATTAATTAATTCACTAATTATAAACTCATTAATCAACTAAAGAATGCATCAGTTAACTTCAGTGCATGGACAGTTTCAGTGGAGACCAGTGTAGAAATAGGTGAAAGAGCAAGTTAACTATCAGTTGTGACTATATTGTTGCTATTTGCAACACACAGATAGGTGGAGAAGCCCATGAGGATTGCGTAGTACAAGCCAGGTGGTTTATCTATTTAATGAAGCCATCCCATAGCATTGATAACGCAATAGAGGCTAGCTATCAAGTGGCAAAAGATTGGAGCATATGTTTTGCTAGATCTAGCTTGATAGTGTATAGCAATTGAGGGTGTGCATGAGAGCTTGTGAGGAGCTTTTGTACTATGATTGTTACATGATCTCCATGACATATAATATACAGATAGTTGGGGTTTTCAGCTTTAAGCTTTCCCATTAAATATTATGTTCATATGTGTGATTGTTTGTGGTTTTAATGTATGCATGCAATTGATTTTATTTCCGCATGTGATGATAAATGGTAGAAGAGATTATGTATTATGCATGAAGCTAAAATACTGTGTGATCAGGAGAATCTCGGTGAATAATATATCAGTTATTCAAATTTTCTACACAAGAAGCTCATATTCTTAAGCAATTTCAAACCCATTCAGGAGAATCATTCGATTTTAAGGAAGGATATGATACAGCCATTTATGAAGTTCACAAGCAATATAATTTGGGGAGCAAAAGAATTGATGTTCTGGAAGCAAGTAAACAAAAAGCTACAAAACAGCCCCTCAAAGGTAAAACCAATACAACCCCTAGATCAGATCCTAATCCTGCCAACCCAATAATTGAAGATGTATCTGATACTCAACTGAATAACAGACAACTTTCCAATACTCTTCCTCCCAAAGGAAATGTAGAGGAACCTCCAGAAGTTGATTCGGAAACAACTTCAGCACACAACCCTACTCCTGAAAAGGAGAAAAATACCGAAAACACAGAAGAAAAAGAGAATTCAACTGTTCGAAATACAAGAACTCAGACTGAAAAACCTTTTAATCTGGAAGCTGAAGTAGGCAAAATAAAAATAGTTGTTCCATTGTCTGAATTAGCTAAACATGATGTCTACCGAAGTCAAATTAATAGATCACTTAATATTACTGGAAGTGATGATTCAGTAAATGTTTTTGATGATCAACCTAGATTATTATTTGGCCCTGAAGTAAATGGAAAACCAGAAAGTGGAGGAACTCCTCCATTCTATGTGAGTTTGAATATACATGATAAAATACTTCATAATGCCATGCTTGATTCTGGGGCATCTCACAATCTAATGCCCAAGGCTATAATGGAGAGATTAAACTTAGACATCACCAGACCATACAAAGATCTCTTTTCTTTTGATTCAAATCAGGTAAGATGTTTAGGATTAATCAAAGATTTATGTGTTTCATTCGTTCAATACCCTGCAAAAACAATTTTAATGGATATAGTAGTAGTAGATATTCCTCCAAAATATGGTATGCTATTGTCCAGATCTTGGGGTGCAAAGCTCGGAGGATCTCTTCAATTAGATATGTCATATGCTACTATTTCAGTGTTCGGCCAACCTAAGAGACTATACAGAGAAACTTTAATGAAATATGTAGTCAGTAGTCAGGAGAAACCTGAAAATTTCCCCATCTACTCAGTACACTCTGATATGGACTCATTTATTCTTTATAATGTTGAATCTGATCTTCCCACTGAACTAGAAGTACCAGCAACTAAACCAAAAGAAATTGCAAATAAATATAGTGTTCAAATCCAGGAAATCTCTGAGGAAAAAGAAACATCATATACCTAAGAAAAACCAGAAGAAAGTAAAAAATCAGATCTCACTGTTAAGAAAGTTCCTAAAACGCCTGATACCAATTATGAACATGAAATTCTTTGGCATTTAGAATTTGATGGTTCAGTTAATAAGTTAGGAGCAGGAGCTAGAATTTCGATACACAACCTTGAAAATGATCATGCTGAAGGCCATGCTTACAGATTGAATTTTAAATGCACTAACAATATGGCAGAATATGAAGCTCTTTTGTTAGGGCTTAAACTTGTCAAAAAATTAGGGGCAATTAGAGTATCTGTCATAAGAGATTATGATTTAATCATTCAACAAATCAATTGTGACTTTCTGACAAAAGATCCCAGATTAAGAGAATACAGAGGAACAGTTGTAGAGATTCTCAATACTTTTCTACAAGCTCAGCTTGCTAAAATCCCAAGAAAACAAAATTTGCATGTTCATAGTCTTGTAATGTTTGCTAGCACTTGTAAATTACCATTCGAACCTAATCATCAGTTCACAGCTGAGATTAGACATAGACCATCTATACCAGACAATTTTAAGAATTGGCAAGTGTTTGCAAATGACAATCAGATTAACAATTTTCTAACTCTAGAGAATGAATTTTCTAACAGTAACATAGATGAAGATACAATCATTGAATCTGATCAAATAAATGAACAAGAAACACACATTTCAGAAGAAAGTGCAACTCAAATGCTTCATCCAACGAAGTTCACCAAAAAAGAAATGCAGGACCTTAAACAAATGGAGGTTGATGAGATTATAGAAGATGAATCTGAAATCATTAATTTGAAAGATAATCATTTGCCTAAAGGATTAACTCCTTTGGATGATCTTTTCGACTCTAATGATATTCCAAAGAAACCCAAAATGGAACCATTGAAAGCTGATATTGAGGAATATAATCTGGGGACTGAAGAAAATCCTAAAATAATAAAGTTATCTAAATCTTTGCCTCCTGATAAAAAATTAAAATATGTTGAACTAATAAGATAATTCCAGGATGTCTTTGCCTGGAGTTATGAGACTTGAAATCATATGATACCTCTATAATTCAACATACAACACCTCTGAAAGAAAATAAGAAACCATTTAAGCAAAAACTCAGAAGAATCAACCCTGTACTATTGCCTTTAATTGAAAAAGAAATCAAACGAATGTATGAAGCAGGTATAATTGCTCCTATTAGATTTTCAGAGTGGGTGTCTAACTTAGTCCCCACTAGGAAGAAAACTGGAGAGATCAAATTATGTGTTGATTTAAGAAATGTTAATAAGGTTTCTTTGAAGGATAATTACCCTTTGCCCAAAATGGATCACATTTTACAAAGAGTAGTAGGTGCTTCAAGGATTTGTCTTCTAGATGGGTTCTCAGGATACAACCAGATTTTGGTTCATCCTGATGACCAGGAAAAAACAGCTTTTACAACACCATGGGGTACATTTAAGTACGTTAAAATGCCATTTGGACTTAAAAATGCTGGAGCAACCTTCCAAAGAGCGATGGACATTGCATTTGCAAAAGAAATTCATGACTTTCTTGTTATATATCTGGATGATTTAACTATTTTTTCTAAATCAGATCGGCAACATTTGGACCATCTCAGACAAGTATACATAAAATTCAGAAATTATGGTATCTCTTTGAATCCAAAAAAGTCCTTGTTTGGTCTTGAAGAAGGTAAACTTTTGGGCCATATCATTTCCAAAGATGGTATTAGAATTGATCCTGCCAGAATAGAAGTTATATTGCAGATACCTCACCCTAGAAATGTTAAAGAACTTCAAGCTTTCGTAGGAAAAATCAATTTTTTGAGAAGATTCATTTCTATCTTAGCTGAACTAATTAGATTTCTTACTAACATGTTAAGAAAGGATTCAAGTATTAAATGGACAGTAGAATCCAAACAAGCATTTGAAGAAATTAAAATGGCTTTGACTAGAACACCAGTTCTTACCAGTCCACAATTTGATAGAGACTTCATAATATTTTCATTTGCATCAGAACATACTGTAGCAGCTGTTTTATTACAAAAGGATGATCAAGGATGTGAAAAACCTATAGCATTTTTTAGTAAAGCACTAAGGGATGCATCATTAAAATACAACATCATGGAAAAACAAGCTTTTTCACTTGTAAAAGCCATTAAAGATTTTAGAATCTATATATTGTATTCCCATGTGATAGCCTATGTACCAAATGTTGTTGTCAAAGACATCTTAACTCAAGATGGAATTGAGGGAAAAAGAGGTAAATGGATTGCTACCATATTAGAGTATGATATTGAAATAAAACCTACAAAGATTATAAAGGGACAGGGATTGGCTCAACTCATGACAGAAACAAATTGTCAAGCCCTGGATATTAATGAACTGGATGACGAACAGGAGATGGCGACTCCACAAATCAGCCAGGCCTTCTTAGATTCACCTTGGTATGCTGATATAATTTATGTATTGTTAAACCTGCAAGCTCCTCCAGGGTTATCCAGAACAAAGAAAAGGTTTTTAAAGATGACATCTTTAAAGTTTTGTATTTTAGATAATGTTCTCTTTTGGAAAAATCATGATGGTATTCTATTGAATTGTTTGTTAAAAGATGAAGCTGACAAGACTCTCAATGAATTCCATGCAGGAGACTGTGGTGGACACCTTTATTGGAAATAAACTGCAGATAAGATCCTAAGAGCTATATTTTATTGGCCAACCTTGTTCTCTGATGTAAATAAATTTTTCACTGCTTGCCATAAATGTCAAATTTTTTAAGGCAAGAGAAAACTATTACCTTTACCCCTGAAACCAATTTCCACTGAAAAACCTTTCCAACAATGGGGCCTGGATTTCATTGGAGAAATTAATCCTCCTTCTTCTTGCCAACACAAATGGATCCTCACTGCCATAGATTATTTTACTAAATGGATTGAAGCAATTCCTTCCAGACAAGCCAATGATTCTGTGATCATAGGATTCATAGAAACCAATATATTATCAAGATTTCGCTGTCCTGAGAAAATTATAATTGATAATGTTGTTGCCTTCAAATCTAAGAAGATGATAAGTTTCTGTAATAAATATCATATCACCTTAGGCCATTCCACAGCCTATTACCCTCAGGGTAATGGACTGGCTGAATCTTCCAACAAGAGTCTCATCAATATTATTAAGAAATTATTGGAGGAAAATAAGAAAAATTGGCACAAGAAACTTATAAATGCACTATGGGCAGATAGACTCACCACCAAAAAATCTATTGGGACTAGTCCTTATGAGTTAGTCTATGGTATTGAAGCTGCATTCCCTTCATCTTTAGGAGTTCCTGTAATGAAATTACTTCAAGAAGCTCAGGTTGAACCTAATGATATTCAAAGGAGAATAAATCAGACTATCAATTTACAGCAGACCAGAGAAGAAGTTTATTAAAGATCCCAAGTTTTATAGGAGAAACTAAAGAAGATATTTGATAAAAGGACCAAAGTAGAAGATTTCCAACTGGGAAACAAAGTTTTAAGATGGGATTCCAGAAGAAGAGGATAAGGGAAAACATGGGAAGTTTGACTTCTTGTGGAAAGGACCTTATATTATACATGCTTTACAAGGAAATAATACATATTTTCTGAAAAACTTGGATGGTACAGAAACTGAAGAAGGACCATTTAATGGTCAAATGTTGAAACATTACTTTGATCATATTTATTAGGATATCCTGATTTTTAACATGTACATACTATATCCTTTGTAATGTATCAGTTTGGAGTGGATAGTAACTTACTGGAGTTGAAGCCCGAAGAGAAGGCCCTAAGCTTCAGAAGTATTACTGTCATACATACAATAAAGCAACAAGCAGAAGAATATTCCATGGTTCAGTCAAAATCATTCTGAGGGCAACTGACCTGCTGTTCTTGACTTTTCACCAGGAAAAGTCATCCCCAAGTGGAGCCAGTGTTAGACTCCTATACCAATAGGTGTCATATATCATTATTGACTTGATAAGATATATAATATGTTCATACCTTTTCTTGTTGCAAAGGTTTTCCATATTGTCAAAAAAAAAAAAAAAAAAAAAATGTAAAGAGGGTATACCCTAAAAGAAAAATCAAAGGGTGAAAAGAATAAAATGGCCAAAAAAAAAGTGAAAGAAATCAACCCCACCAATAGAAAGGCCAAGGAAAGTGTGCAAGCCTAAATGCCACAACTTTTTTGCTCTTATGTAATAAATAAAATTGTGTGCAACTTGTATTGTATGCCACAATTTATGAACAGTCAAATAGTTTAAGCTTGGCTAGTTCATCTTTCAATTTAATGTTTTAGAGGTAGAGAATAAAATCTGACCAAAATGTTTAATCTTGGCAGATAAGTAGATAGGTAGATTAAATAAAAGGAGCTCAACAGTTTAATCTGAGCGTTTGAATGTAATAAGGTTAGAATCAAATAGATTTTCAGATGTAAAATAAAAAGTGTGATGAGGGTTTGCCAGTCTAAGTGCACCCTAATAAAGAAGAAAAAATGGTAGGGTAAAGTATGTAGGGTAGGTAGATGTTGTTGCAGAATTATATGTGATGGATAATGACTCCAAATGTGTTAATTTTTACTTTCATCACAAGTGCTAAGGCAGACACTACACTGGAAGAATTTCAAACAAAGCAAAGTTAGATTATTAACTTCCCTGCTCATTTTTCCCTAAAAATTTCACTAATTTCCCCTAAGTACTAAGGCATTTGAAAATTAAAGGGGCTCAAGGCATTTCCTTGACTTTTGGAGGGACCGGACCTTCGGCCCAATAATTGGAAAATCCTAAGTACTTAAAATCATTCATCATGACATTCACTCACTTCTAAAAAAAAAAAATTCTACGTAAAATTCCATTTTACTTTGGAAAATCATGCAATATTTCATAAAAAACCCTATTCATAAAAGCATAAGTTAAATACATTATCTTGATGTTTTACACTTAGCGCTTCTATTCATTTCCATATTAATTTCTAACTTATTATTTAAATCCCTATGTAAATTCCCTTTTTTCCCGTATTAATTTAAATAATTCCCATATAATATATATCCCGCCCCGATGGTTGAAAAATAATCATATATTTATTAAAATTCATTAATTGGTTGAAATTTCCAATTAATAAACAAAATCGATACTTCGCCGTATAAAGGGATTAATTAACCCCCATGGTTAATTAATAACCTAATCCACCAATCAAAATGAACCCGATGCGATTATTTCATAATAAATTACATCGGGCCCGCCAGTTAATTCCCTGTCATCCTCCTTTCCTGACGACCGTCCGATCGACTAATCTCAGATCTACAGTTATTATCAATATCGCTGGCCATCCTCGTCTGAACGATAACGCGCGATGGCCAAGCGGTTTTCTAAACAGTGCTGTGCCACGCGTCATTCATCGTATGGAATCGCTCGCCCTCCGCTGAAAACCACTCTTCCCCAAAAGCGGTGCAATGGAAACCACTTACCGCCTGCCTCCCGTGACGAAGCCTCCGTACTTGCTGACATCATCCATTAAAAAATAAAAATAAAAAACCTGCCAACCTTTGACTTTGTGAATAAAACAAAAGAACCCGCATCATTTTCACATTATTTCATACAACGACCAGTGTCCCATGCAACGAATTTCGAAATCAATTGTCGAAGTTTGCCAACCATTACCTTGCCGAAGAAAGTTGCAGTCGAGTAATTTAGAGTTCATCCGCCATAATCAGCACATGTTTTCATCACTGTTTAGTTCCCGGAAAACAGATACCAGGTATTGGTTCTTCTGCTGGGACTTCTCAGAAAAATTTACAGGAAATCAGTGCATTGGCTACGGTAGCATCTAAAGGAAAATAGAAAGAGGCTGATATACAAGTTACAGAGAAATTTACAATGACAGAACTGCCTGAAACTTCTAAAGAACAGGGTCAAGTACAGATTGCTCCTACTCAGACCAATGTGGCAGAAATATCAATTTTACAAACTCCTCTTAATGTGGAAAAGGGTAAAAAGAGAGATGTTGAAGCAGCTACTCCTGTCAGTGGATCTTCTAGACAGCCTGACGTTAAAAGACAAAAATTGAATCCTCTTCCAGAAGTGGAATCTGTTCACGAAATCCTTCATAGTCAGACGCAAGAAGAATTGGGTAGTCAACAAACATGTACAATCAGTGGGACATCCACTACTTTACAGAGAAAAGAGCTGCAAAAGCAGCAAAGTGTAGAAGTATCATCTTTCAAACCACCAGTGAAAGATGCCTGGGATATTAAAAGAACATTCATAAATATAAAGGCCAGAAATGATCCACTTAGACTTCAAGTTTACAATCAATGTTTGAAGATGGCTCCTAAGAATCAACAAATATTGATGTCAGCCTATGACATTCAACAAGGTAAAATGATAATGAGTCACTTCAAACCCAAAGTGCAGCAACCTCAAACAGCTGCAGATTATATCAGAACTAATTTTGAAGTCTTAGCAAAGGATATTCATCCTTTGGATCAAATTGAGCTGCATAAACAGACAAGTGAAATTATTTATTCTACTCTGACAGATAAATCAATGATGACCCAGAAATTGTAGGATTCTTTGGAGAATACTAATGCTCAATTAAATCTTGAAAAAGCCTCTTCTCAGTCTAAGGACAATAGGATAAAAACTTTGGAGGAAATCATTATTAGATTGGGTAATAATCCCAAGGATGTCAAAGGTATAGAAGCTCTGATCAAGAAAAAAGATGATGATATTGCAGCCTTGAGAAAACAATTAAAGTTACCAGCCTCAAGACATCCACAGACTACAGAAATTATAAAGCAAAATTCTAAAGAAGAATTGATGGACTTGCTCTTGAAACTAAATGAGCAACTTAATGAAACTGAAAAAGATCTTGCAAAGGCATTGAAATATAAGCAGTCAAATACTCCAGCCTCTACAACTGAAATGATTGCAGGTACTACAACAACAAGTCAGCCAACAGAATTGTCACAGGTACATACTTCCAATTTAAGTACAGAAGAGTTAATAAAGTCAATGGAGGAATTGAAACTCCAAGTGACAGAGCTACAGAAAACAAAGGTGCAACTCACCACTTTGGAACAAAAATATGATCTCTCGAAGATGAATGTTGCAGATAAAACAAGAGAGGTCAACAGATTATAAAAGTTGGTCAACAAATTGGAGAAGGATCTCACATTGGAGAAGCCTTTAAAGGAAATAAATGAAATTCTTTGGGACAACACCATCCAGTCAATAAGAGATGTCTGGCCCTCAATTCAAATAATGTATGAACAGAATGATTTAGTCAAATTGGCTCAGGAAGAAGTCCTAGAAGCAAGAGAAGAATTGGGAAACAGGCCTGAAGAAGCCAATGAACTTATATGTTTTCTAAATACTCAGAACAAGCATCAACTTGAAGAACTTGGCATTCAAGACAGGACAGGAACAATTTTGGAAATAAAAAGAGTTTTTACCAAAAGAACTCTGATGCATAATCTAGAATGAAGATGTTCTGATATGCAAGAAGAAATCACTGCCTTTATGAAAAGATTTGATATTTTGTTGAATAAAGGATTGCCCAGTCCTTTAGTTTCAAAGGATAAATTGATGGACCTTGAAAGTTATGTTGAAAAATTGGACAAGCATGCTGACAATCAGGCCAGTGCCTCAAATAGTTCATCAACAGCAGCATTGCCTACAGGAAAAAGTCTTCATGATAGATTGGAAAATTTGTTTTATCTCGAGCATGAAGTAAAGCATTTGTTCCCAATTCAACCTACTTTCTTTAGGTATACAGAGACTGATGAAACTCTCAGAAAGCTGCAAAGAACCAGAATACCGGAAGATAAATGGTGGGAAGAAATGTTAGAACTTTTGTTAAAACTATCCTTACATGAATTTTACATTTGCCTCATAGCCTTCAATGCTCTTTTCTTTACTATATGAATCCTTATTTGCATCAACCCCCTCAGTGCCTTCTTCTTCACTTCCATTATCTCTAACATTGTAAAACCTGCCTTGAGAGACCTTAGGACTGCAAATGGGAATAAGACAAAGGGATAATTTAATGGAAGCCTTTTCAATGTCGGGGACGGATAAATGAGTGTTATGACCTGATTTGATAAATGACAACCCTTAAACTTAATGTAAGCACCCTTGTCAATCACTGATTTTCTTTATAGGCAAATGGAATGAGGTTCAACAGTGATGTCAAGTTTAAGCCTTAGAGCAGCCTTTTTAGGGTTTCCTTATCATTAACTAAAAATCACCAAATATCTTGAGAATGTGGTTAGGCATTTATTTAACAGTCATCAATGCCTTGGAAAACCTTGGAGGAAGCTTGAAAGCAATTTGAGGCAGATTGAGTGGTTGCTTTGATTGGAAGGCCCTCCTGGCCATGCACGCAACGCCTAGGTCAAGGGCGCAGCGTCGGAGGCAATTGTTGTTGGCGAGTTAGGCAAGGGTGCAATGCATGTATAAAATACACAAGAGGAAAGTGTCAAGGGCGCAGCGCATTTTTCCAGGCAAGCAACGCCAGTCTCAGCGCGCAGCACTGGGGAAAACTTGTCCAATGTCACTTTAAAAACTCTCGAATTTTCTTCTCTTGAATGCTCTGATGATTTGCCAAGGCAACCATGATTTGTATGAAATGTGGAATGAGTTCTATAAGCATGTGGTATTTGTTTTATCTTTACAACCCATTTTCTAAGATTTTCAATCCTTTTACCTTTTTTCACTAACAATTTGTACACTTTTTTGCTTGTAGGTGACTGAGATGACATTGAGGTTGGTCTTCCCTTGCTCCTTTAGGCATGTCAGGTTCAGCTTGGAAATTTTAGGATGTTTACACAGTAGCAGCCTCTTCAAAAACCTCCTTTGCAACTTCTGATTGCAGGTGACTGAAAAACTGCCTTTGACCTTTCTTTCACTCCTTTGATCATTTAGTCATGGCAAGATCATTAAACACCTTTGAGAGGTTTTCTCATAGCAGCACTTTCAAAACCTTCAGCATTTTCAAACCATGTTTTTTACCTCCTTTTATACTCTTGTTTGTAGGTGACTGAGAACACTGGCCTGGTTTTCCCTTACTCTTTGAAGCATGATAATTTGTCTTTTAACATCTTTGAGACTCAAACACAAGACAACATCTTAAACAAATCTCCCTGAGGCATAACGATTTAATTAAACACCCTTGGGAGGATTTCACATGTTAACACCTTCAGAACCCTCTTTTGTCTACACCATGGAATTCAATCCATCATTTCATCAGTGCACCACACCTTTTTCCCTTTTTCATCAAGAATATCTGAAAGACTTTTCTTCCTGTTTTGGCTTTATGTGTCTCCTCTAGGTCATTTGCTGCAAGTGGTCAGTGTTTTTGACATTTAAGTGGGCCATTTAGCTCAAAATCCCAGTTCTCCTTTCAAGACCAGCTTGTTTCCCTTTCTTTACTTGCAGTTTATGATTTGATAAGACAAACTACTTTAGAAAAATTTTAGCAAAGGAAAAGTAGTGCCTCAAACACCTAATGATGACCTTCAACCATGTAAAACCCTAATTGACCTAGTGGGAGGGTTCTTTAACCTAGTCTTTGACTGAAAATTGCTTCGGAGTCTTCAAGTGTAAAAACAGAGTATTGACAAAGTGGTGTATTGAAGATCCAAAATCCAATGTACTTGATTTATCTAAAGAGCCTACAGAGATTTTTTTGAGACCATCAATGCTTGAGGAACCCAATGAACATGGGAAGGAATAGGCTATAGGTAACCCTAGACGGAAAGTGGAGTGATGGGCAAGGGAAAAACATAGTAATGAGGTTATGGGTAGGAAAAAGGATGGATATGAGTGGCACAAGCCCATAAGGAGTATTTTTTAGGAGTGACAAGGTAACCATGGAATGGAAAAATGGTAGAATAGTGAAAAAAATTCTATAAGGATAATGAAGGCAGTGAGATTTATAAAACTCACAATATTTAGGGAATCTTGTTTTTAGAAATCTAGAACCAATATTTAGTCATCTACAGATAGGAACAATTACCGATGATTAACAGTGGCTCCACTTGGGGAGGGCAGCTCCTTTTCAGGAGGTGTCCATGACCTCAGAGTTCAGATCTCTAAGTTTTGAAGACGAGTACCTTACTTGTACTTGGCAGATCCCTCTTCCCTCATTTGCCAATGTTCTCTTGAAGCTATGATCTCAAAAATTTGAAAGGACATGATTACTTCAATCTAAGTTCTACCTACCCATCTTACTTTGCCTAACATTTTTTCTTCTTCTAGGTGCACTTGGACTAGCAAACCCTTGACATCCTTTTATTTTGAAAGTATAAAAAACTATCTACTTGTACCTTTATCACTTTCAAGGGTTCAGATTAGGCTAATAAACTCTCTTATTCTCTACCTAGTCTACTCATCTGTCAAGATTAAGCTGTTTGACAGACTTTATTCTCTAACCTACTGACATGAGATTCAAAGTATGACCAAACCAGGATTAAGCAATCTGATTTTCCATGGGCTATGGCATCTGGAAAAGTTGCACATAGACTTTTTTTTTGTACAATAAAAAACTAGAAAACATGAGGGCTTCGATTCAGAATTGGTTATGCGTCCCTCTCATTTTTCTTTGGTTGAGATTTATGATTTGGGAACCAGCATCTTTTCCTAATCTAATCTACTGACAAGCCAAGCTCAAATGGTTTGACAAGTCTTCTTTCACTAACCTATCAGCAGGAATTTAAAGCATGTTCAGTCATGATTAGGCTAGATGATTGAATAAGACTCTCTTTTCTTCAACAATAGTGGCATTTGGGCTTGCACACTTTCGAAAATACTCTTTTTTGGTATGGGGTTGTACCTCTTCTTTTTACCTACCCTCTTTTTCTTCTTTTCTTTGTTTTTGTATTTCATTTTTCTTCCTTTTTGTCAAAACAATCTGAAACTAAAGCTAGAAAGGTGCTCATAGTGCTGAGCTTATTTGCATACCTATCTATCCTAATCTAACTTACACATGATATATATTCATTTGGTGAAATCCCTTTTCCAATATAACCAATCAAGTAGATGATTCCATGAGTGATCTTTGTTTAGCTCTTTGAGTGTGCTGAAAGAATCAAAAGGCCACTCCCACCTCACTTGTGTTTGAACAATAGTGCCTAAAATTTTCTTTAAATTCTGCATCAAACTAATTCTGACATATTTTACTCCCTCTTCAAATGTCTCTAAGAAAACAGCAACGGGGTGTTGAAATAATACTTGGCTCTGAGGATTTTAATAACCAGTTGTATCCAGGACCATTTCTTGTTCCAGCTTATTAAGCTTAGGATTCCTTTCGGAAAGAAAATCCACCTCTTCTTCATGATCATTTGTACTGGCATCCTCATCACATATTTCAAATTCGTTCTCTAGCAAATCTAATGTGTTGTGATGGAGTGGGTTGAATTCTCTGTGAAGGCCATCATGTTGATGAGTGTTGGGTGTGGAGCCTGACTATCTTGTTTATTTTCTATCACAGTGTTGGACCCCTGTACCTTAATGGGGCTGTAATTAAATGCTGCCTGGGGTGTCCAGGGGGGGTGGCTGCGACTTTATGGAGCCCCCCCTCCTGGCGGGGGGTTTCGGGGGCAACACCCCCGAAGCTAAAAACAAATGTAAAATTGCCTTGTAAAAGTATATTAATTTCTAGTCAATCTGGGCCATTCATTAGGCGGATGATCTGACGGTAGAAGTTATGTTTAGTTTATGGTTTTTTTCCCTAGAAGGCAACCCCTCTCTTTGTATGAGGGTATTGTATTGCAGCTATGTATGGTATGTGTATTCTCGGAGCGAGAAACAGATAGGGAGATTGTGAGAGAGAACAGAGGATATTACAGCGGATCTACTGTAGGTTGTGTCTCTTCATTTTGTTGGATAATAGAAAGGAAGGACTGGTTGTTCGGGGTGGACGTAGCCCAAACTGGGTGAACCACGTATATATGTGTCTCTCTAGATTTATGTGTTTTGTGTGCTTGTGTTTTCTGCATATTTTATGTGTTGCATGCTCTGTAATATATAATATTCTAACAACCGGTATCAGAGCCAAACGTCTATTTGGCTAATAAACTCGCAGGAAAGAAAGGTTCCTGGTTCGAGTGGGAGCAATGGTGGAAGATGGTAAATTTAGGTTCGAGATATTTAACGGCCAAAACTTCCCACTGTGGAAGATGCAGATGTAATATTATCTGTATCAGAAATATTTGTACCTACCATTGAGTGGAAAAACAAAGAAGCCAATGGCTATGACAGACGCAGAATGGGAGATTCTCGATAGAAAGGCACTTGGAACAGTATGGTTGTGCCTCGCGGCGTCAGTAGCCTTCAATATTTTGAAGGAAACAACAACAAAGGGTTTGATTAAGGCGTTGGCGAAATTATATGAAAAACCCTCAGCCTCAAACAAGGTATTTCTTATGAAACGTTTATTTAATATGAACATGTCGGAAGGTGGATCTGTTGCAGACCATTTAAATGATTTTAATACAGTTACCAGTCAGTTAAGTTCTGTAGAGGTAAACTTTGACGATGAAGTTAGGGCTCTTTTATTTCTGTGCTCATTGCCAGAAAGCTGGAATGGTTTATTTATGGCCATTAGTAACTATGTCTCTGGATCTAGTACTTTAAAGTTTGATCATGTTGTCGGTGCTATCCTTAGTGATGAAATGCGACAAAAAAGCTCCGATGAGACATCGGGTAATGCTTTCAGTGCATATTCCAGGGGAAGAAAAATGGAAGGAGGAAAGAGCTTGGGATATCGTAGTAAATCAAGGAAAGGCAGATCCAAGTCCAAATTAGAGAAATGCGCTGGAAATGAAGAAATAAAGGAAACCTGAAGAAATAATATAGATATCATAAGAGAAAAGGAGACACACAGCAAGAAAACAATCATGAAGCAAATGTGACAAGTGATGTGTTACAAGATGCTTTGATTCTTTCTTTCGAAAATGTTACTGATTCTTTCAGATTCAGGCCTCATTGGGTGATGATAAACTCCGTAAAATTGTTGGAATTGTTGAACAAGGTTATTGTAAAACAAAATGTGCACGGGAAACCAATGGCTATTAAAGGAGGTAAGGCATGTTCCGCATCTGAAAGAAAATTTGATTTCATTGTGCATGCTTAGTAGTGAAGGCTGTGTGACAACTTCGCGTACAAAACCCGGAAAGTCGCCAAAGGAGCCCTAGTAATAGCAAAAGGAGAAAAGGTTACAATGAATAGCAATGGTATTTTCTAACTTTGTTAATGCTTAATTCTGTATGACAGATGCAAGATTATGGCATCATAGGCTCGTACACATGAGTGAGAAGGGATGAAGATTTTTCACTCAGGAAATTTGTTGCCAGGTTTGAAGAATATTGATTTGGATTTCTATGAGAATTACATTTATGGAAAACATAAGAGAGTTAGATTACTCGGAGTTGGGAAAGAAAAGAAGAACGAAAAATTAGAGCTTGTGCATAAAAATGTATGGGG
Organism: Pinus albicaulis; assembly: GCA_034641835.2. NCBI lineage: Eukaryota > Viridiplantae > Streptophyta > Pinopsida > Pinales > Pinaceae > Pinus > Pinus albicaulis. The sequence goes on from CM076579.1 coordinate 743,629,060, forward strand.
ACCTTCTCAGGTATCATCTCTCGGTGGCTCTCATTATTATGTTACTTTTATTGATGATGCAACTAGGAAAACTTGGATGTATTGTATTCAGAATAAATCTGATGTATATGATACTTTCAAGAAATGGAAATTTCTGGTTGAGATTGAGACAGGAAAGAAGTTGAACTGTCTCACATCAGACAATGGAGATGATTATTTCAGCAAAGAGTTTGATAAGTACTGTTCAGAGCATGGAATTTGTAGAAAGAAGAGAGTTCCAAGAACACCATAAGAAAATGGTGTGTCCGAAAGGATGAACAGAACAATCATGGAGTGTGCAAGGTGCATGAGATTGCATGCAGGATTTCCTTTACAATTTCGAGTAGATGTTTAGATACTATTGTTTATCTAATAAATAGAGCACCTTCAAGTTTCTTGGATGGTGGTATTCCAGAGGAAACATGGACAGGTAAAAATGTGAACTACTCCTTTTTAAAGCCTTTTGGTTGTGAGGCGTTTGTCCATATTAATGAAGAAAATAGAACATTTAGGCAAAATCAAAGAAATGTACTCCTATTGACAGATGAATAGATTTTGGTTATCGTTTATATGATTATGAAAATAACAAAATCAATAGGAGCAGAGATGTAATATTCAATGAAAATTTCTAGTATAAGAATCAGTTGCAGGAAAAGAAACAGGAAAAAGAAAACAAAGAATACACAGTTCTTGATGAGATCAGAGAAAAGGTAAAGGTGCTTGAAAATAATAATAATCAAGAGCCACAACAACAGCAACCACCACAACAGAAATAGGCACCTCAAACACCTGAAAGTGGTGTTAGATGATCTACCAAGATAAGTAGACCCCCTGAACGATACTCTCCTTCATTATATTATTTATTGTTGGCTGATTCTGGTGAACCTAAATGTTATGAAGAAGAAATGCAGGTTGAAAGCAGGAAGAAGTGGGAGCTAGCCATGGAAGAAGAGATGGACTTTTTAATGCATAACCAAACTTGGGACTTAGTCAGGTTGCCTGCAGGTAAAACTACAATGCAGAATAAATGGGTTTACAGGCTGAAGGAAGAAGATGGAGGAAAACAGAGGTACAAAGCTAGACTTGTGGTGAAGGGGTTTGCACAGAAGAAAGGTATTGATTTTGATGAAATATTTTCTCCTGTTGTTAATATGACTTCAATCAGAACTATTTTAAGTCTTGGAGCAGCGAAAGATTTGCATCTTGAACAGTTAGATGTAAAGACAACATTTCTCCATGGAGATTTGGAGGAAGAGATATATATGCAGCAACCAGAAGGATATGAGGTCAAAGGGAAAGAAAAATTAGTGTGCAGGTTAAAGAAGAGCTTGTATGGCTTAAAACAGGCTCCAAGGTAGTGGTATCTAAAATTTGACAGGTTTATGTCTGAACAAGGTTATACTAGATGTCACTCTGATCATTGTGTTTATCTGAAAAAGTAAAATGATGGCGGTTATATTATATTGTTATTGTATGAAGATGACATGCTTGTTGCAGGGTCTAACATGCAGGAAATAAATGTGCTCAAAAGAAAATTGGCAAATTCATTTGCAATGAAGGATTTGGGAGCTGCAAAACAAATCCTTGGTATGAGAATAACTAGAGACAGGAAAATCGCAAATTAACATTGTCTCATAATGAGTACATACAAAAGGTGTTGAAAAGATTTAATATGCAAAATGAAAAACCATTTAGTACACCTTTTGCTAGCCATTTCAAACTTAGTAAGAATATGTGCCCAAAGACCTAAGAAGAAATGGATTATATGTCTAAAGTTCCATATGCATCAGCAGTTGGAAGCTTAATGTATGCAATGGTCTGCACAAGGCCTGATATTGTACATGCAGTGGGAGTTGTACGCGGGTACATGAACAATCCAGAAAAGAACATTGGATGGCAGTAAAATGGATTCTCAGATATTCGAGAGGTACCACAAATCAAGCATTATGCTTTGGTGGTTCAAACATTGCTCTACAGGGATATGTTGATGCAGATATGGCAGGTGACAGAGATAACAGGAGGAGCACTACAAGATATGTATTTACTGTAGGTGGAACAGTTGTTAGTTGGGTTTCAAAAATCCAAAGTGTTGTTGCACTTTCAACAACAGAAGCAAAATATATTGCTGCTACAGAGGCTAGTAAGGAAATGATTTGGTTACAAAGGTTTATGGATGAATTGGGTAAGAAGCATGATATGGGCACGTTATACAGTGATAGCCAAAGTGCCATTCATCTTGCAAAGAACTCAACATTTCATTCTAGGACTAAACACATATAGCTCAAGTACGATTTCATACGGTCAGTATTGGAAGATGGATAGTTGAAGCTGGAAAAGATACACACTAGCCAGAATCCTGTAGATATGCTAACAAAAGTTGTAACTAGGGAGAAACTGTGAATATGCTCAGTTTCAATTGGTCTTCAAGGATGACGATGAAGATGAGAAACAGCCAGGTCCAAAGAGGATTCATTGTCTAGAAAATGAAGCAACGGTGGAGTTGCTACAATTAGTCTCCAAGTGGGAGATTGTTGGGTGTGGAGCCTAATAATCTTATTTATTTTGTATCACAACGTTGGACCCTTGTACCTTAATGGGGCGGCAATGCCGCTCGTAATCAAACGTTGTCTGGGGGGTCCGGAGGGGGTGGCTACGACTTTATAGAGCCCCCCCCTAGCGGGGGGTTTCGGGGGTAGCGCCCCCGAAGCTAAAAATAGATGTAAAATTGCCTTGTAAAAGTATAGTAATTTCTAGTCAATCTGGGTCGTTCATTAGGTGGATGATCTGACGGTAGAAGTTATGTTTAGTTTAGGGATTTTTGTCCTAGAAGGCAACCCCTTTCTTTGTATGAGCTTATTGTATTGCGGTTGTGTATGGTATGTGTATTCTCAGAGCGAGAAACAGATAGGGAGACTATGAGAGAGAACAGAGGATACTATAGCGGATCTGTTATAAGTTGTGTCTCTTAATTTTGCTAGATAATAGAAAGGAAGGACTGGCTGTTCGGGGTGGACGTAGCCCAAACTAGGTGAACCACGTATATCTATGTCTCTCTGGTTTTATGTGTTTTGTGTTCTTGTGTTTTCTGCATATTTTGTGTGTTGCATTGCTCTATAATATATAATATTCTAATAATGATCAACAGTACTCTTTGGAAATAAATATTTTTGAGAAGGCAGTGCAACAACTCTCTTGTGATTATCAATTTCCAAGCCTTCATCTGCAAGTTGAAATTCAATGGAACTTGGTGGCTGCAGATCTGGAGCTAAGGAGAATTCTATGTCACAAATGATTTCTTCATCTATTTCAGGAAAAGGTTTCCCATTCACAACTTTCTCAAGAAGTTCATTATCTTCCCCAACCTCAACATCAAAACTGAAAGACTGTTGATTTCCAATTATATGAAAGTTATTTTTGATGGACTGAAATGAAGTAGAACAAAGAGGCAGATATGCTTCACTTACTTCCACATTTTCTAGACTTTCCTCGTCACTGTCATAGCTGATATGCATTAGCTTATTTATGATTTCAAGTTGATGAAACTGAACTTCCTCCCACAAACCAACTGTTGATTGCTCTATAAGATTAGCTTTTGTTTGGGAAACATAACCATCATCATATTGATCAAACTTTTAAAAACAATCAATATAAGTAATGTCACCAATCATACATATTGGATTATCAGATTGTTTCTCCTCAAATTGATCTACAAATCCATTTTTTGATCTATGGTAGCTAGGATTAGCAGGAGAATGAATAGAAATGTTCTGTTCACATGAAGGTTTAGAGGCTGGGTGCATGTTTAAAATCTGATTTATTTGCTCTTCAGTTAAAAGAGGAGGGATTTTTCTCTTTCTTTGGATAGAACTACAATAGTTCTCTTTCTCTTGTGAAGGCTGATTCTGACGTTGAATGTCTTCTTGAGCCTCACCTAGAAGAGATGGTGAATCATCACTTGTGCCTTCCGAGAGATGCTATGGATATTCCTTTATCTCCTGATCGATTTCATCCTCAACCAACTCCTCTCGGCTGTCATGATAGTTATCTTGAGTATGAAATGCATGAATTTCCTCTAATAGACTTTCAGGATGCCAATTTCCCAAATCTTCATCAATGTTTACAAGGTATTGTATGATATCTCCAAATTGATCACAACAATTTTCAGCTAATGATAAAGATGAACAATTTCTTTATAATGTTCATAAAACACCTTGTGGAAATCCTTTAAAGAAAACAAAATACCAGGGTCTAGGTCTTCATACCATTTCCTTGCCTTACCTTCTAATGTCCCCATGAACATTTTCATGAGGCAGTCCTCATGCCATTCAACTTTTAACCTCCATACATGTATATCAAATTTGATGAGATGTGACAAGGGGTCATCAAATTTTTCATCTTGAAACATAGGTAGGTTTGAAACCCAGTTTATCTGAGGCATTTTGTGTGGGAACCCAGGGATGTTTCTATTCATTGGAGCATATCTCTGTTGTATCCTTGGATCCATCTTTGTCAATCAAAAAGGTTTACTTCGTATTTTCAACCAGTCTAGAGTTCTCTACCAATGGAGTCTTTAGGTCTATTAAGAGTTGTGGAGTCTCCAGGTGGAAGATTTAAACTTTGTTGTCCACCATCAGCAATACTAGGATTGATTAATGCATTCCTAGGGGAGTCTATGAGAACTAGTGGGGTCAACAGGGCTACTGAAGCCCAATGGAGTCACCAGGTGGATGATGCTTACTGTTTTAAGGATGTATTTTTTGTCCACCATCAACAACTGAATACCAATCTAAGGATTTTTGTGGGTTTTCTGAGGTCCTAAGGAATAATTAGATTGTCATTGACTCAGAAGGTCCCACCATGATCGCCATTATGTTAGGTCTCCGTAATTTGTTAGATTGGCAAGACCAAATGTACAAGGGTAACATCAAACTAGTCTTTGGAGTCCCAGGAGCTAGCCTTCCTGGAATCAGAGAGGGCTCTCTCTATATTTGTGTAAAGGATGTGAACTTGATTGTTTTTAGGGTTTTTATTTTAGGCTAGTTATAAGGATTAGGGTTTGTTTGTTTGTTTGGTTGGGTAGGTTTTTAAACATAATAGATAGAGTGAAAAAGGTTTAAACCATTGGGCTATGGAGTCTACAAAAGTTCTTGAAAGGTACAACTATAGGTCAATGGTGTATCACAGGGCAAGTCTAACAAAGCCAAATGGATCTAAAAGCTTATGTGAATGAAGTGAACATTAAATTGTGAACATAGTAGGTGAAAAAGAGAAGTTAAGAATCCTTCAACAAATAATTTAACAAGAATGGCCTTTAAGATTACTATGAATAAATAAATAACCAAAGACAGGGCATACCAATAACTTCTTTTACCAAACCCTAGCAAGTAAGCACTAAGACAACAATCCAGTGAATCATAGAAAGCAAGAAACTTGTAAATCTTGTAGTGATTTCACCTTCAAGCTAAGAAAACATTTATGATAAACACATAGTAGAGATCAAAGAATAGGGAACTCCTAACTTCATTATTAAAACTACAAATATCTCCAAAGCAACCATTTAAGATGAGAAAAAGGGCATGGAAAATCATAAACCTTTTTAGCTAAACCTAATCAGCAATACTTCAAAGAAAAGACCTTAAAAACAATGTTTAAGTTACATCAAAGAGCAGGGCTAACCATGAACTACTTGGACATTGGCTTCATCAAATCATCTTTAAGATAAACAAGCATAAGTGGGACTAGAGAGCATTTAAGGATTCTCTAATCTGACCTAGCAGAGGAAAAAATACAAGCAATAGAAAGCAGACAGAGCTAAGGTGCCTCTAAACAACATTTCTTAGCCTAAAATTTTTGTCCTACTGCATGAGAAAGATGAAACAAAATGATAACATAAGAAAACAAGAACTAAATAAGAAACACATCCCCATTAACTATGTTCATGAATCCTGCAAGTGAGCTTGCTCCATTTTCATGCACATCAAGACATCCACAAAAACCAAAGCCAATTTCTCTCCAATCTTCAATTCTATGATATTTCTTCTCAATAATCATCCAACGTCCAACCAACAACTACAATGAGGCCTCAATGTTGTATTTAACAAGCAAGGAGGACCAAAACCCTAACTAGGGTTTCCAAAATGTCATGAATACATCATAAATGCCAATTTTGTCCATTAATACCATGCAAGGCCCAAGGCACAAATATACTAATCTAATGAATGCAAAATATCTCCTAACATAAATTCTGAGCTCCATTGTCATGCACATCAAGATCCACAAAAACCAAAGCCAATTTCTCTCCAATATTCAAGTCTATGATATTTATTCTCAATAATCATCCAATGTCCAACCAACAACTAAAATGAGGCCTCAATATTGTATTTAACAAGCAAGGAATACCAAAACCCTAACTAGGGTTTCCAAAATGTCATTAATACATCATAAATGCCAAATTTGTCCATTGAGACCATGTAAGGCCCAAGGCACAAGTATATCCTAACATAAATTATGAGCTAACTAGGAGTTATTTGCCTTAAAAGTCTTCAAAAATATATTTTTCAATAAATTTGTGCCTTTTGTTGACTTTGGAGGCAAGGGCACAACGCCTGCACTAGAGAAATTTCATGTTTTGTGACCAAGGTTTGGAGGCCTTCCAGGTGTCCAAATGAGCTCCATGATAGCTCATTGGAAATCTTATCAAGTCTAATTTCAAAAACTGCCTTTATTATTTCATTTGGTGTCCATTTTCCTTCCCAAAAACTCATTCTTCCAAGTCTGCCCTGGGCACAACGCCAACTCTGAAAATAGGGTTAGAAAGGTGATTTTTTGGGTGTTTTTGGCACTTTTGGAGTACCAGTTCTACCCCAAATGATCTAATTTTTTTTGTGGATGATGTCCTTGGCCTAAGGATTCCAAAAATGTAAGCCATTCCTCAAATTATTTCCCCAAAAAATAACGCATCGCCAGTGGCACTGCACCTTTGGCCCTTCAAAACAGTCAAAAACTCTAAAAACTCCAAAAGATGCTAAAATGTGTCAAAATCTGGATCTGCCTTGCTGATTATGTTTGGGATGCTTGTAGGGGATGGATCAGCCAGAATTTCAAGGCTTTCTTTGTTCTATTTCCCCTTTGTTAGGTTAAAGGAAAAGGCTCAATGTCCACCATTTTAGTGTCTTCAGTCTCACTGTCATGTGCTTTGTTGTCATTAGTGTCATCAAGGCTCTTTGAGCCACTATCAACATCTTTACTGCCATTTCCATCTGTGCTATCTTTATCACTGATGTGCCTCACTAACCTCTTTGTCATTGTTTTCTTCTTCATTTACATTTGCCTCACAACCTTCAATGCTCTTTTATTCACTGCTTGATTCCTTATTTGCATCAACCCCCTCAGTGCCTTCTTCTTCACTGCCACTGTCTCTAACATTGTAAAACCTACCTTGAGGGACCTTAGGACTGCAAATGGGAATAAGATAAAGGGATAATGGAATGGCAGCCTTTGTAATGTATGGGACGAATAAATGAGTGTTATGACCTGCTTCGATAAATGACAACCCTTAAACTTAATGGCAGCACCCTTGTCAATCATTGATTTTATTTATAGGCAGATGGAATGAGGTTCAACAGTGATGTCAAGTTTAAGCCTTAGAGCAGCCTTGTTGGGGTTTCCTTATCATTAACTAAAAATCATCAAATATCTTGAGAATGTGGTTAGGGCATCCATTTACCAGTCATCAATGCCTTGGAAAACCTTGGAGGAAGTTTGAAAGCAATTTGAGGTAGATTGAGTGGTTGCTTTGCTTGGAAGGCCCTCTAGGCCAAGGACACAGCGCCAGAGACAATTGCTGTGGGCAAGTCAGGTAAGGGCTGAGCGCCCTGCCAAGCACGCAATGCCTCTTTCCAGGCATGCAACGCATGTGTAAAATACACAGGAGGAAAATGTCAAGTGCGTAGCGCCTTTTTCCAGGCGCGCAGTGCCAGGCAAACTTGTCCAATTTCACTTAAAAAACTCCCAAATTTTCTTCTCTTGAATGCTCTGATGATTTGGAAAGGCAACCATGATTTGTATGAAATGTGAAATGAGTTCTATAGGCACGTGGTATTTTTTATATCTTTGCAACCCATTTTCTAAGGTTTTCAAGCCTTTTACCTTTTCTCACTAACAGTTTGTACAGTTTTTTACTTATAGGTGACTGAGATGACATTGAGGTTGATCTTCCCTTGCTCCTTTAGGCATGTCATGTTCAAATTGTTAGCTTTAGGATGTTTACACAGTAGCAGCCTCTTCAAAAACCTCCTTTGTCACTTCTGATTTCAGGTAACCAAAAAATTGCCTTTGACCTTTCTTTCACTCCTTTAATCATTCAGTCATGGAAAGCTCATTAAACACCTTTGAGAGGTTTTCTCAAAGCAGCACTTTCAAAACCTTCTTTTGTTTGTACCATGGAGTTTCAAACCAATTTTTTACCTCCTTTGACACTCCTTTTTGTAGGTGACTGAGAACACTAACCTGGATTTCTCTTACTCTTTGAAGCACGATAATTTCTCTTTTAACATATTTGAGACTCAAACACAAGGAAACATCTTCAACAACTCTCCTTGAGGCATAACCAGTTCATTAAAAACCCTTGGGAGGATTTCACATGTTAACACCTTACCCTCTTTTGCCTGCACCCTGGAATTCAGTCCATCATTTCATCAATTCACCACACCTTTTTCCCTTTTTCATCAATAATCTCTGAAAGACTTTTCTTCCTGTTTTGGCTTTGTGTGTCTCCTCCAGGTCATTTTCTTCAAGTGGTCAGTGTTTTTGACATCTAAGTGGGCCATTTAGCTCAAAATCCCAGTTCTCCTTTCAAGACCAACTTGTTTCCCTTTCTTTACTTGCAGTTTATGATTTGAGAAGACAAAATTCTTTGGAAACTTTTTAGCAAAGGAAAACCCTAATTGACCTAGTGGGAGGGTTCTTTGACCTAGTCTTTGACTGAAAATTGGCTCGAAGTCTTCAAGTGTAAAAGCAAAGTATTGACAAAGTGGTGTATTGAAGATCCAAAATCCAATGTACTTGATTTATCTAAAGAGCCTACAAAGATATTTTTGAGACCATCAATGCTTGAGGAACCTGGTGAACATGGGAAGGAATAGGCTATAGGTAACCCTAGACGGAAATTGGACTGATGGGCAAGGGAAAAAAAAGAGTAATGAGTTTATGTGTAGGAAAAAGGATGGAGATGAGTGGCACAAGCCCATAAGGAGTATTTTTAGGAGTGACAGGGTGACCATGGAATGGCAAAACGGTAGAATAGTGAAAATTTTTCTATAAGGATAATGAAGGCTATGAGATTTATAAAAATCACAATAGTCAAGGAATTTTGTTTTTAGAAATCTAGAACCAATATTTAGTCATCCACAGATAGTAAAAATTACTGATGACTATCAGAAGTTGTAGTCCAAGTTGCAAGTCGAAGTTGTAGTTTATGGGCAAGTCAAAGTTACAGTTTTTGGGCAAGTCGAATTTGTAGTTGCAGTTGCATTTACTGAGTAGTTCGAAGTTTATAGAAGGAAGCTATTCAAAGAGGAAGCATTGACTTGGTCTTGTAGGGGTTCTTGGTCAAGGGTCTAGGTCTTGGAATTCATAAATTGAAGATTCTATAAGAAGAAATATTCATTTGGGTTTTCCTCTCAAGTTGAAGAGGTTTTGGCCCTAGTTGAGTTCCTACATCTTGTGTCCTTTGTCTCATTGTGCTTTATGATTTGGTAGTTGTTTGATGAAGAAGAATACATAATAATAATCAAGTAAAGAAGAATCTAATTAAGAAATTTAAAAATACTTCAAAAGCAGTTATCATTGTTAGAGAAATCACCTCTTGAATTCGCCCTAGATTTCTCAACATGGTATCATAGCTGAGGTAACAAGTCAAGGAAGGGAAGATCAACAAGAGACACTCAAGCTCTCGAAGATCAAGGTTCTAGAAGGTCCATATAAATGGCATCAAAGAATCAAGAAGTTCCTCCCATCTCCAAGGAAATTTGAAGATAAAGGCTACTTCATTATCTTGAAGGAAGTATCAAAACCCTAGATTGATCAAAGAAGAAGTTCATGGTTGAAGCATTCTTAGGATCCTCGCTCAAATCATCTCAAGGAAGGAGACCTCAAAATACCCTATCCCTGCTCAAGAAAGGAAGGACTTCGATTTGAAGCATCTTGAAGGCTACTCATCCAAGGAAAGCTAGATCGAAGGCGTTGCCATCATCAAAGACATCAAGGCATCATCAAGAATTCATCATCAATCATCATCAACAAAGGCATTGAGTTGAAGAAGTTCATCTTCACTTGATAAGTAAGTATTTTTTATCTATATAACTAAATCTAGTAAAATGACTTCATTTTTCAAGGAAAACAACAAGTTGGTTGGGTCATCGAACTTCTTTGCATGGAAAAGGAGGATAGACCCAGTCCTAAAGAAAAATTAATTTATTAATCAAGTCAAAAGCAAAGTATCCAAACCATCTGAAGAGCAAGCACTAACTAAATATATGAAAAAGGATATAAGGGCTCAAATGCTTCTTATAGAATCCATCAAGGATTTTCTCATCACATATGTAGAAGAGTTGGGGACATCAAAATAGATATATGATAAGCTAACATAATTATTCTATGAAAGCTTGACATGACAAGTCATATCACTAAGATCTGAACTATACGAGTTGAAAGCATCAAAGGATGAAGGGATGTCTACATGTCTCACTAAAGCATCACAATTAAGGAATCAAATTCAATATTTAGGAGAGATGATATATGATAAATAAATGATTACCATTGTTCTAAATGCTCTAACTGATGAACAATGAATCCTTATATCAAAGGCCTATGAAAAGAAGAAAGTTATCCCATTCAATAATTTGTGGTCACTATGAAAGATTGAAGAAAACAAGTTGAAGGAAAAAGTGATACAAGATCAGATAAGCATGTTCAAACATTTTTTGTCATGTCAAGAAGGCGAGGGATATTTGGAAAATTTGGTCCTCAAAAAAAGAAGAAGGTCAATATGTTGTAGATCCAATGCTATGGATTTCAAGAATATGGGCACTTCAAGAGAGAATTTTCTAAGATTAGGAAGTACAACAACAAATGAAGAAGAGAAGAAGCCCATATGATTGAAGAAGTGGAAGAAGCTGAGAAGAATAAATTCAAGATGGAGGAAGTAAAATATCTCTATTATTGTTAATATAAGTCTTCCTCACCTAGTTATTTTCAATTTTATACAACTATCATGGTAGGAATCATTAGAAGCGTGATAGGATGCATCATGTTAGGAGATGGCATCATAGAAGCATGCGATTGAAAAAAAGAGCTCGTAACATCATCATAAAGGAGCATGAAAGATAGCTAAAATATAATTATGTGGATGTCACCTAAAGAAGTATGTGGCTCTTGGTAACCTCATTAAGCATAAGGAGTACTTATGGGGAAAAGAAAGTCATATAATATAGAGCTCATCATACATCATTCAAAAGGAGCATTTGCAGGATGAGGATGATCAAGATCCTCCATTGGAATCTTCATTAGAAGGTTCAACTACTGGAAGAAGCAAGTATCTCGCCGATAATTCCAACTTGTATGGGATTCATGGGATGATGGTATGATGCCAAAAGAAGTGAGGCAGGTCAAGGAAGCTACCGAAAGAAGTCTAGATGACCAAAAATAAAGAGATGAGGTATGTATGCTTGTAATTAACAAAATAGATTCATGTCATATGGTTGTAGATATCATGAATGAGTGCTCTACCTCAATAGAACAACCAAAAGAAAGGATCTCCTCCTATTAAAGGATGCATGAAGGCATGGTTCACACATTAACTAGATGAAATCAACATAATATGTCCTCATATGAAATACGAGGTGGTTGAAAAAGTTGAAGGAACTATGATTGGAATTTCCTGGGAGGAAATGTGTGAATAAAGAAAGGGAGAGATCATGAAAAATGAAACTATGGAGAATCCAATCAACATCCAAGGATTAGAATATTTGACTCTGATATCTCCATGGGAAATATATGAAGATCCTGATAAATTTTGAAAAATAAAGAGACCCTTGACGTTTTATATATTTTTGAAATACCACCACAAAGGTATTTTTGATTTAATGTTAATTTTCTATTTTTGAATAATATTTGGATGGGCTAATGCATGGATTCCAAAGGAAGAACTGTAGATGTCATCTACAACTAGCACTGATGCAGTAGGATGAAATATCATGAAGGAAACCTAATGCGAAGAAGGTAGCAAGGAATGCAGGAAAGGCCATATATGGACTAATGGTTCACTTTACAACGAAAGGATGACATGACTGACATGATTCAAGAATTAAAGTGATGGATGGGAGATGTCCTACAAAGAAGTCCTAAAAGGATGAAGATTCCTTAATAAAGAAAAAGAAGTTCATGGCGTCGCAAGGAGGAGCTTTTCAAGCAGTTGGTTGTCCCATGATATCCACCTAAAGAGTTGTTGGAAGCAAGTCTCTAGTCAAGAGGGAGCTTGGTCAAGTCCTTGATTAAGAGGGAGCTTGGGTACATTCCTTTTGATAGGAATGGGTACATTCCTTCACTAAAATGGGTATATCCTCCATAATTGAGAGGGAGAGATAGACACATCATTCTTGTCTTCACCTGGGAAGATAGAATGGAGGATTGGGTAAGCATCTGGCATCCGATACTCTTTGAGGATGTGGTAGGGCATCCAAGATAAGAGTAGTCATAGAGGACACTACACGGAAAAGACCCTCTAGTGGATGTTTTTGAGGAAGCCCTTATAAAAATAGCTTAGATATATGTTTGTAGCAGAGGTCACTAGAGGAGGTTAGCGGGTGGAGGTTTTTGTGGATGTTTTGTTTGCAGTGTGTTTCTAATCATAACACTCACAAGTGCATTTTTATATAAATCGCACCGATGTGTACTATCAAATGGCACACCGAGACACTGTGCTCTCCATACAAATTGGCCCGGTGCGTCTCAATAATCCAGCGCATCATTGTGTACTATCAAATGGCACATTGAGACACTGTACTCTCGATACAAACTGGCCCGCTCTGTCTCAGTAATCTAGCACACCGTAAATAAGTGTGGTGCGCCATTGATAAAACCACCTGGTGCATCTCATAATCGAGCACACCAAAAAAGGGTTAATTTAAAAAAAATTACCGGCTGTAAAAAACTTCATTTTTACTTGTTCAGTGCTCTAGAGCTCTTAAGCACCAGAGTGAGTTTCTCTTCTCTGAGGCAACTTGCCATCGGTGCTCCCATTTCTCACATTTCTTCCATCCATTTCTCACTGTGTGGAGTTCGAATTTTCGAAAACGATGGCCAAATTTTATTTTTAGTATTCCTCAACAAAGATGCCTCCTCGATGCGCAAATGTGCAGGTAATCTACTTGTTTCTCAATAGCTTAACCTTTTAGCGGATTAATTTCTCAAATTGACTTAAAAATTTTATATATATATATATATATATATATATATATATATATATATATATATATATATATATATATATTTCGTTAGCAATTTGTTTGCGGTGCGCTTGTAAATTTACAAGTCGCACCGCAAGCGGTGTTAATATATATATATATATATATATATATATATATATATATATATATATATATGGTAAATTTTAAGTCAATTTGAGAAATTAATTCGCTAAAAGGTTAAGTTATTGAGAAACAAGTAGATTACCTGCACATTTGCGCATCGAGGAGGCATCTTTGTTGAGGGATACTAAAAATCAAAAAAATCAAATTTGCGGTGCTGCTTGTAAATTTACAAGTCGCACCGCAAATGGTGTTAACGGAAACCACACCAAGTTCCAATGTAGTACCGATAAAACACACACCGATTTAACACTAAAATAGTGCGGTGTGTGTCGGTTTTCGGCTGCACTGACTATATAATTTTTTAAAAATAACACGCTATGTACGCTTGTACGACGGTGTGTCGTTTACCGAAACGCACCGGGAATTATGTATGGTTGTCGGGCAGTGCGTTGACCAAACTAACCGCCCCAAAGTAGATACTTTGGCCAATGCACTGCAAACAAAATATTTTTTGTTTACGTGGTGCGTGAAGTTTTTTTCATGTGCACCGTGAACAGTGCATGATAAATAGGTACGCACCAGTAGCAGTGCGTGATTGTTTTTTTGGGTGCACCAAATGTTTTTTTTTTCAATATATATATATATATATATATATATATATATATATATATATATATATATATATATATAATTTTATTTTTAAATACATTTCTTATTTAATAAAAAAAATGTATTTAATATGTCAATCATTCAACGACGTCAACGAAGAGAGGAAAGGCAACAAAAAGAGCATATGGAGGACCATTATAACATGATTCAGCAATGGGAGGCAGGGGAGAGGGAGAGACTTTTGTACCCTCACCCTATTACGACACGCACCCAGTTTCTCTTAAGGGAGGTAGGCCTCCTTAAGTTATACAAGGAGGCTACATCCCTGAAGGGGCACAATGGGTTATTGGGACAGTTGATCTACAGGTAGGATGCTCACCGATAGGCTTTCTAGGTCGTTCCTGACCAGTGGTACGAGCCCACTGAGGAGGAAATTTATTTTATTACTGACCTATCTAGGAGGGGCAAGATTTTCCCCAGTTCCCAGATGTCCCCATCGATTATGCAACAGGGAGTCAGTTGGCGTACTACCAGAGATACGATAGGGACGCTATACTTTCTCTTGCAGATTTTCAGGTGTCCGGTGGTCAGTTATGCATTGCCTCGTTTGGTCCAGAGGAGGTGAGTTTCCTCTCACTACTACTGACGACCATTGAACACTATACTAGTGATAGGTAGTGCATTAGTTGCCCGATTTTATTTTATTTTGATTCTTTATTCTAGACGCAATGACTTGTGAGATGGTCTGCCATTTTTTTTGCGGAAGTTTTGTATAGCATTAGATAGATGTTGTTCTTAGGCATGAGGTTGAACTTCCCTTTTGCTTCAGAGTTATTTTATTTATTTTTTGAGAAGTTTCTAGAGACGAGGCCTACTTTTTTTCCGGCAACCTCACAGGTCGATGTTACATGTATAGATGCATATGTGGCGCTAGATGATGCCCAAGAGGGGCCTGTCTGACTATCTGACCAGGATATCTAGTGATGCACTGGAGCTAATAGCCAGTGTTGATGATCACATGTTCGTGATGGTGCCGTATCCGTACATGGGTTTGGATTGGCGAGGGTGTACCAACATCCTCTTCACACAGGATGAGCCACTGGATGCTAGAGGTAATATTAGTGTTTTCTTTAAATTAATATAGTTTCATTTTATTGTCTTAATTAATTAATTAGAAAAAAAATTTATAACACATCTTGTAACTTGTTTTATTAAATTATTTAATGAAATTGTATAATTATTGTTGTGTACTATATATTTTGTAGATATTGGCACATTCGTTGGGGACATGATTCCACCCCCATCGGATGATCCTGTAGAACATGACGAGGAGATGGAGGAGGCCGCATATCAGGGTGACAGACCTGATCCTCGGGTGTAGATACCCACAGGGATGTGGCTTATGGTGGACATTCGATTTAGGATGGAATTCGACAACCGATTGTGTCGACTCTTGGTTGATGAAGGAGTCTGCCCTACTATGATCAATTTCATCCAGGCTGATCGTAGGCTCACAGAGCTCTGGAGAGACATGCCCCACGATTTGATGACCCTTATGCGTCATATCATTGGAGCTTCCAGGATACTTGCAGATAGGAGGGATATGCATCGTGGAGATGCGCGATAGAGCATCTCATCGGATTATCATGATCACGAGGAGAGTGATCATCATTCTAGTACTCCACCTCCTCCTCCTTCACCTCGCGCCGGAGATGAGCAACCATCATCGAGTCCAGATAAGTAGGCATCTTCTGAGAAGGAACCATCTCAACGGACACCTAGTCCTAAGTAGACACGACCATCGACTAAGTAGGCACCTGATCCCGAGCAGGCACCATCCACTGAGAAATATGCACCATCGAATCATCAGCAGACACCTCCTGAGAAGACATCATCTGATCAATAGGCACCTCTTGAGCTGGCATGTCATCCATCTGAGCATGAGGCTGCACCATCGACTGAGCAGGTCTTGAGTACTAGTTATAGTATTGATGTAGTACCATCAGATATTTGACATTTATATGCAGTTCTATTTATTTTCATGTTGATGTACTTAGTTTACATATTGGTGTTCATCATGATGTGTATATTGTTAGGTCATGTT
Organism: Pinus albicaulis; assembly: GCA_034641835.2. Lineage (NCBI taxonomy): Eukaryota > Viridiplantae > Streptophyta > Pinopsida > Pinales > Pinaceae > Pinus > Pinus albicaulis. Next base: position 743,645,380 of record CM076579.1, read on the forward strand.
AGATATGTTCATTTAATGTGCTTGCATATAGATGTGTATGTGATATCATTTATTTGACATGAGATGTATATTTGATGTTTGGGTTGTGATGATGTTATACAATGCTTGTGTTTTCTTAGATGATCATGATCACAATGATTAGATGATGTTAGCGAATTTGAATGTGTATTTTAGAATATGATGTTTGTACGATGGTTATCATGATCGTGATGTTTATTTTTAATATTAAATCATGATATTTATTAAATATTATGTATTGGTAATTGTAATTGTAAGTAAATTGTAAAATTGTTACTGTAATTTTAATTGTAATTGTATTGTGAAATTGTAAGATTGTAATTGTAATTATATGTAAAATATTTGAAAAATTGTAATTGTAATTGTAATTGTATTGTGAAATTGTAAAATTGTAATTGTAATTGTATGTATTGTCATGATTCAATTTTATTAAAATTGTAAAATTGTAATTGTAATTGTATTGTGAAATTGTAAAATTGTAATTGTAATTGTATGTATTGTCATGATTCAATTTTATTAAAATTGTAAAATTGTAATTGTAATTGTATGTATCACGATTGTTAGTGTAATTGAATGTAAAATTGTAAAATTATAATTGTAATTGTAATTTTAATTGTAATCATATGTAAAATATTTGTAATACCGTACATATTCTTAAATTACCATAATTGTAAAATTGTAAAATTGTATGAATATAAATAATTGTAAAATAATAAATCTAGATTAATATGAATTTTTGTAACATAATAAAGTTTAGAAAATAATGCAAATAAATTCATGTTTAGAATTATCATTATTTTATTATGATCTTACATACCAAAAATAACAGTATACATTAATATATTTTTAATTTTTTTGAAGATATCACACACACACACACACACATAAGGTGCATTTATTTAAGTAATGATATAGTGAAAAACCATTTAAAGCAATCAAGTAGTTGTATTATTTTAGGAATTTACATTAAAAAAAGAACTTGATACAGTGTATTGTTTTCAAGATCAACATAATTGCAAATTATTAAGTGAAATGATATTAACATTAACACAATGCAAACCAATTAACTCAAAATACATATTATAATGTTTCGAAAAACAGAGTCTTAGTTATAAGGTTAAGTCCTCTTCTTTATAAAATCTCGTCTTGAATAATATAAATGATGAAATTACACATGTACCATATCACTCTTTGTTCTCATGATCACCCTCATTATCTTCCAGCTCACATGGCATGATAATACTATTGCTCTCAGAAATATGTTTTGATCTAGGGTCATGTCTCAATACGAACCACCAATCCCTATCCAACACATCTGGGTAAAAAAACACCTGGTTGTAGTGTTTGGGGAAAACATAAGGCTCCTTAGATTCATCCCACATCTTTCTAGAGTTGATACATATTAGCCTACTATCACGATCGTCCTTTACATTATTTTGATCAAAGGTGTCCCACTACTTACACCTAAAAATAACACATTGGAAAGAAGAGAAGTCCACTTCAATGATCTCTTGTATCTTTCTCACGTAACCTAACGTCCCTCGTACTAGATTTTGATCACGGTGGCTAGCTCGACTTGGTTGATCGAACTCAACTTCCCCTCCACAGTCTTGTGTCATGTGTCCATCATCGGCATTTTCTGTGCGAAAATGGTGTCCAAATGCCCACATAGATGGGAACAAATTCACTTATAAGAAAGTTAAAAAATCATAGTGTCGTGTGTCTAATAACCCAACTGTTAATATATAAAATATAGATGTTACATTTCAAAGGTGCATTATTAAGTTTAAAATTTACATAAATAGATTATTACTGAGTTTCTGCACCCAATACCTACATTTAGCACATCTTCTTCAGCACGTGGGTAACAACCGGTTGCACCGTATTTCTCTCTGACTTGGCTAGCAACCCAACTGTTGGGGCATATAATTGGCATACTTTCTTTTAAATGATCAAGATAAGGCACACTTCTACCATTCAACCATCTGAATTCTTTCTTTTCACTATCCCATTTTCATCCTCTTTTGTTCGTACAATGCGACCCATAGTTGTGTCACTTAAGAATTGTAAAGAACGAATTTATTGATTGCTTCAATTTCTGCATTCGTTGATGAAATCAAACCGACATATAGTACATATGATATCAAAATATACATTATATCGAAGTTCAACATGAATATTTACTTTGTGTAAATTTGAAAAATTATAAGTCGCTTACTATTTATCAAGTGCCTTTTTCCATTCGTTTGGAGAAGCTCCCCTTCTTTTTTGTCTTCATCCCTTTCATCATCCCAACTCACCGCACCTGGTCTGTTGTCGATCTACTTGATGTACTCACTGGCATAATAGAAAGACTCATACGATATGTACCCCTATGACATAGACCCCTCAGGTTTTTCCCTTTGTCGAACAAAACCTTTCAATTTATTCATGTACCTCTCTAAGAAGAACATCCAACGACAAGAAACCACCCCAACTATTTCAACCTCATCTACTAGGTGGATTATAAGATGAACCTGCAACTCCATGGAACTCGTCGGCAGTTCCTTCTCAAACATACAAACAATCTCAACTACCTCTTGACGCCACCGTGGAATGCTAGCCACATGAATCTCCTTGGACGTGATCCAACGTACAAATGCAGATAATTTAGATATGGCACGTCCTAGGTCTTGGGGGAAGTCATGTTTCACACACCCATGCATGAAAAAAGGATAATGACACTGCAAAGTTATAAACACATGCAATAATATACAAAATTAGTTATGTTTTATGATCCCATGGGATAAAATTTATTAATATAACAATAATAAAATCATGCTTTTGACATTATACGTACTCTTAGAAGATTCAAATGGTCATGCGATTTAAACCCCGACAAATGGTCTTCCATGGTGAAGCAGCGTCATAGTGAAGACCCATATGAAGATGGCACCCTCACACCCATTATAACTTCCTTTTCCAAATAAAGATCATATTTTTTTTTAATCCATGGGACATCACCTTCTTTGAAATACCAATTAGAGGGACCAACTTCTGATCCTGTACTTTCTAATTGTCTTGGCCAATGTTTCTTTTTAGTTTTTGAAGTAATAAGATCTTTCCTAACAGCCAATGTGTCACTATGTTTCGATGATACGTGTCTCCATAAAGAAGATGAAACATTTTTAAATACATGCATGGGATCTAATAAGTGGGTAATCTTAATATGCTCCCAATATGGGAGGTTATAAAAGATAGATTTCCTTTTCATCCCAATGGGAAACTTCTCAACATAGGTGTCGAAGAATTCTAGATCATTGAACATAGGCTCCCCATTTGAATCGAACATTTATATGAACTCCTTCTCCTCCTCTCTCTTATATGCTCTAAGTCATTCAGTTGGTGTCGTTATTGGAGGCCTTTGGGTTCTCTCTCGTTTACCATTGGAAGTGGATGTTTCTCTTCTGTAAGGGTGTTCTTCTGGGAGGAATACCCTAGAGCAGTCATACATTGGTTTTCGTAGGTTGTTAAACCATCTAGATTTCAGAGAAGGTCCACAACATTTACATCCATAATACCCTTTTGTTACAAGACCTGCGAAATTATTATATGCAATATGCATGGCATGTTAAATAATAGCATGAAGATCAGAACAATTACGACGAATTAAATAATTAATATGCGAAAGAATATTGTTACATATATAAACACATCAATAAACATGTAATTTACTAGAGAAAACTCATAACCCTGGATAATCATGTGTCGTGTAAGCACATATGCCATATAACGTAAAACACCTCTCTATTGCGATGGGTCTTGATACATCGTATACATTTATCCCATCCCATAATTCCTTCAATTCATCTACCAGTGGTTGTAAGTAGACATCCATATTCTTCACTTGTATTCTACCACGGACTATGAGAGCCAACATATGATGTTCATTCTTCACAGAAAACTATGGGGGGATATTGTTTTTTATCACTACTACATGCCAAACAGAATAGTTGGTGTTCTGGAGGGAATATGGGTTGACGCCATCCATGGCTATGCTGAGTTGTAGAATTCGTACTTCATCCTTGAATTTTTCGGGCCATGTATCCTCTATATGCTTCATGGCTATTGAATCTATTGGGATTCGCATAACTCCCAACTCACTTCCATGTGAGGCATACCATCCCTGCAACATAGCTAATTCTTTGCAACGAAAGAACATTTGAATCCTTGGGATTATAGGAACGTGCTTTAATATCTTAAAAGGAGGACCACGTGAATTAGCCTTCTTTTTTTTATTTATCATACCTGTCATGCCCATATTTCAGACATATCTCTTTGTCTGCATATTCTCCTCTATATAGAAAACAATCAATAGGACATGCATGATATGATATGTACTCAACACCCAATATTTTCAACAATTTCTTTTCCTCTTCGCAACTATTGGGTAGGACATTATCATTCCGAAGAACCTTATCTTTGAATAACTTGTAGTTGGTCATGGAAAATATTAAATGTACAATACCAATAATTATTAACATTCATAAAATTAACCATTTGTAGTGTTGATTGTGTGACACGGTTTCTCAAAATATAAGGGACTTGATGGTTAATTACCTCAAAATTTTCGAGAAACATGCATTCGATAAGCCAAACTTTGCTTTCAAGTTGTACAGTAACATTGTTGTCCCCAACTAGGTAAACTTTGACTGACTGTCAGGTGTAAAGAGAGGGGTGGTGGAAACAAATTTAAGGCTTTTGAAAAATGTATTAGCGATATGAGCATCATCCCCTAGTTGAACATCGTTCTGGAATGCATCTAACAACATTGTCTCCATGGCAGTCGTATCTATTAAGTAATCATCCATACCAACCTCTATTTGATTACCTCCATTTCCAGCTTGTGAAGAACTACTATTGTTGTAGTCATTCCTAATTGGTGAATCTAGATGCAGTGGGAATTGAATAGGTGGTTGATTCAACCATTTTTGGTATTGTTCCTCTTCGAGTTTTTCTCTTAATTCAGCCTTCTCTCGATTTGACATTGTCGTGGGGTGAAACGGAAGATGGTAGGTAGGTCGGTCATCATCACTAGAGTCCTAATAATTTAAAAAAAAAAAAAAATTGAACATGATTAGTACAAAATTGATGATATCAATAAGTAAGCATGTCAATGCATGATTAATTGGTTTGACATTGAAATAATTACATTGTACCAAACAATTATTATTACCATCATTGTCCCAGGATTGTGGCTATAAGATGGCATGTTATAATTGGTAGGTTGAAGCGGTTATCCATTTTCATCTACCAACCGCACCTTGCAGTATGCTACTCTTGATAAGAGCTTTTGACATTTTGGAACTGTTTGAATATTTTGTGCATTTGTACTCAAATCTGAATTTGCATGAACCTGCAAATTTGTATACATTAATTTATTTAGCTGATTGACATGGATAAAAAAAATAAATTCAACTAGATAATGAAAATATAAATAAAATCTGAAGTAATTAGGGAGAACTCTGCGATGGACTTTGAGAAATATTATGGAACGAACTGGATTTTGAAAATTTGTCCATTTGATATAATTATGAGATTTTCTCCTTGCATTTGGAAAAAATCAACAATAGATTTTGGTGTACATACCTAAAAGTAATTTCGGTGCCTTAAAAAAGGAGTTATTGTTATCGGTGCTAATGTACTGTGAACCGCACCGGTGCCTTTTTACCGGATGAACTAATGCTGTTAGTTAATAAACGCACCGAATATTGGGAAAAAAATGCAACTTTATTTTTTTGAAGTGAAAAAAAGCGGTAAATTTAAAAATGAGCGGCAAATGATTTTCAAAAATCTAATTTCATAAAAAAGTTCTTTAAATAGTAAAAGTTATTCATTATTTCATTATTTTTGCAAAAATTTTCACGGAGGGATTTGCACGAGAGACATACCTGGAGAAAGGGAGCACGAGAGCACTGTGGAGCAGCAAAATACTTTTGAACAACAAAACTATTTAGAGAATTAGATTTTGAAACATCTGATGATTCACACAAAAACCTTTTAGTATAGTAAAATTGTTAAATTTTACTGTAATAATTTTTTTTTTTACAGTTTCTGTTAGATTTAATATATGCATAGTAAAAAATTTAAAATTTTATGTGCATTTTACTAATAGAATCATTTACAATCTCTATTCTTATTTACATTTATTTAAAATTTAAAAAAAAAACAAAAAAAATCCATTCTTACGCTAAACCCTTGTTTCTTCTTGTTTATGTGACTTCACAATTAAGGCTTTTCATTTTAGATTTATAGGATTTGTATATATATATATAGGCGTATGACATCTAACCCGTAGGACCACTTGCAGAGTCAGATCCCAATCCATGTCAGCCTTTGCACGATTTTTTTAAAAGAACCTTTGTTAATTGGTGCGCACTATTTAAAATAGCGCACCAATGCGTGATTGTAGTATAGCACACCAAACGCGTATTGACAAAAAACATTTTTTGATAAAAACCATTTTTTATTAATTTATGTTTATGTTAATCGGTGCTCCGGTATTAATATAACGCATCGGGTCTCCTTGTTGACAAAGAGCACCGTATGGTGTTTCTACTGTATTGGCGGTGCATTTATAAGAACCTACCACGCCGCGTTTGGTGCATAAGTTGCGAAAGTCGCACCGTTTTCTTGATTCTTTTTTTTTTTACTTGAAAAGTATGTGATTTATTTATAAAATATATTGATGAATGGTACAGGTTCTATATTGATAAAGAAGTGGCTGACAAGAGTTCAAGTAATAAAAATACCGATAGCACGTCCAAAAAAGAAAAAAAGACAAGTTCTTTGTAAATTTTTTACATAAATCCTTATTTTTGAACTATATGTAAGTTTAACTAATATTTATTGTTTAGTGTGTATCATACAGAGCCACAAAATGACGAAGCTCGATAAGATTCTTTTTTATCTAAGACTAGAAGAGCGTAAAAGCTTGATGGAAAAATTGCAGAAGGATGAATCGGGTGAATGAAAAAATACTATCAATCCAATATGAGTTTCTTTTTTGCATTTTCATTAATAATATAGTTAAAAATATTAGATAACATGTTTCAAACAATCTATTAATTCAGATATGTTTAATGTTTTAAAGGGACCGACAACAGAGAAAATGAATGTTGTTCTAAGAAAGAAAAAAAATTAAACATGCAAATGAAAATGAATTGTTCCTTAGCTCATCTTGAGTGGTGCTGGAGGTTAACAAAAGGGGGAAAAACTTTTACAAAACAGTGAGGGATCTAGTGGAACGAATGTATAGACGTTTTTTCCACTTACAATACAAAAATCAATTCAATGATTCCAAGAACCAAACTTTATTTGAACTATAGGATGTGTTTCCAGAGAATTGGTCAATGAGACATGTCATACTTTTAATAGAAAAAAACGTACAAAAAAAAAAGGATTGAAAAAAGTAATATTTCGTTAAATGTTTTTCTAGAATTATATGTATATATTACTACAAAGAAATAATTTATAAATATCACTTTTGTTATATTTACTTTTCATATATCAATATAAAAATTAAATAGTTTATTGTCATGTTACTTTTTCAGGAAGATTACGAAAATTTCAAAGGATGAACGAGCTGATATCAGAAATATGCCAGTAGGAATGTCCAAAAAGGTGTACAAGGAGATGGTCAAAGAAATGGACATAATTGCATCGCACGAGGAGCCATATCAACAACAACGTGCTTCAAATGTAATATGTAATCATTGAATTTTCGATTAGGTACAATAAATAAACAATTTAGTATTAAATATTCATTTTCAAGTATTTTCTTGCAGAAAAGAAAAGAAAATGGTACCCATTCAACACGTAAAATAGGACGACAAGGAAGAAAAGGGTTGATATCTACGTTTGTGAGTAATTGTTACTTCTTATAACAACTTAACTAGATTTCAATTTTGTATATTTAAAGTTGTTTTACAACAATCATCATTGAATGTCTTCAAATAGGTGCTAACATACAAAGAAGAACCATCAAAAGAATTCACTGAAATTGGGTTAAATATGGGTTGTGAGTATATTTTGGCATATCAGAAATTAGTTGTGGAATTTGTAAGCATATATCTTGTTTTACTTAGCTTTGTCTAAAAAAAAAAAAAAAAAAACAACTTTTATATTAAATCTATGATTTATTATGGGGTATAAACTTGTAGGAAACAAAGTATGGAACTACGCCAACACATGAATTTTTGAAAGATGGAATGAAATTTGGTTTTGAAAAAATGTGTATACGAGTCAATTCTTGTTATGGTACATTTCTTTTCGATTTACATTGATGTATATTATTTAATATTGCAATTTTCAATATTCTCACCAATGTAGATACACTCATTACACTTTATTTCTATGTTTCTCGATGGAACTTGAAGAAGAAGAAAACAATCAACACAATGAACAAAACATCCTCCAAATAACCCAAGTCATGGAAGTAGCTCGAGCAGTGACAATAGTTCCAATGAAGAATGATGATCAATATGTTTAGATATCAAAGCAATGCATTGAATTTTTTGAAATATTTGTCTGTGAAATCAGACATTTTGTATAATGTAATGGACATAGTGTCCCAATTAAAAGACAAAAGGATACCAATAAGTGTCCCATTTTGTATGACAAAAGGAGTAAGCCTTTATATATATATATATATATATATATATATATATATAAATATATAGAGGGGATTATATTTATGTATATATATATATATATATATATATATATATATATATATATATATATATATATATATATATATACACATTTTTAATTTATTCTATTTATATTCTCTGTATTGTCGTTGTGAAATGTTAAACCACTGATTAAATATATGGACGATTAAATATTATAATGAAGAGATGCGAAATCTGATGATATGATATAAAAAATTCATCCAAACATCACATTCAAAGGCACTAATAAAAATTTAATTGATATGAATATTGTTATAAGATATGTGTCCACTTTTGATAAACAATGAATTAAAAAAAAATCACAATAATTACACTGTCACAGGTTGATGTTTCTAAAAAATAGAAAATGAACATCGGTGCGTGTTAGTTACTGTGCACAGGTGCATTTGTATAATACTGCGCGCTGATGTGTTTTTACGACCTGTGATCACCGCACCAAATGCCAGTACTAATTAGAATGCACGGTGCGCTTTATCGATGACTACAACTCGAGCGGATAAGCGTTGCATGCACCGGTATGGTTTGCCTTTAACACGCTGGTGCATTTTAACACCTTAACGACCCGGTACGCTTTTACACCTTAATGGAGCTAATGCATGTACCTTTTATCGACCCGATGCATATTTGTGGGTGACATGCACCAAGACGTTGCTAAACGCCCCGAGGCTTGCGAAATTTGTTTTCCATCCCGATGCTTGGTATATTTACAGTAGTTGGTGTGTACATGTTACAATGCACCGGTGCGTTCGCACATGATGCACACACTGATGAGAAAAGCATCTGTAAAAACTTCCAGCCGCCCAATTTTTTTAGTTATGTTGAAGTTCCATTAGAAACTCCGTCAAAACCTCCGTTACCAAAAACGGATGTTGTAGCAAATGTTTTTTTGACAATTTTGGCCAATTTTATAACACTAAAAACCTCCTTTATAACCTTCGTCAGAGGTTCTTTTCCTTGTAGTGGGACCAATATTCTTTGAGGATTGGGAATCCAAGCTAAGAATAGTCTTGGTGGAACATACTCTGAGAGAACCTGGGTGGGGTATGTTCCGAGAGAGACAATGATGAGGGTGTTTATAAATCATTGGTCTCAATAGCATTATGATCTGATCTTGCGGAGAGACAAAGTTTTTAATTAAGGCCTTGCTATGTGACAATGCTAGATGATATGATGTTATATAGACGGGTTACCAATCTGACTTTTCTTATGAGAATTATTCAAATTGAGAATGTCCAAGTACCTTATATGGATTATGAATACCTCCCTAGTTAAGAGGGAGTGTTGAAATATGTAACTAGGTTCGATCTTCATAATGACATATGTAATGTTATGTATTCAATGTAAAGAGAAAAATAAATTTATTATTTGTATTCTTGAGGCATGTGTTTCATGCTCAAGGGAAATTTATTTTTAGTTCAAGCATCCATTGAGTGCTTCTAGGTTTTTCATAAAGTCAATTGAGTCATTGTCATGTATTGAATATCTATTTGGGCATGTTACATATTGTAAGAAAAATGATTTAGAGTCAAAAGACCCTCCAAGACCAAGTTAAACATGCAAGTGTCAAGTTGGCCTAATGGAGCAACAAGTAGGCCTAAGGACATGTCAAGACGACCTAATAGGAGGATCAAGGAACCCTATATATAGGGAACTCAATATCATTTGGAGAATACACTCTCACTCACACAAGTTGGATTATAAGGATGAAAAAGAAGTGCGAAGAAGAGGAAGACTAAGGAAGGAGAAAAAGTCAAAGTTTTGGGTTTTGTTTCAGGTTACTTATCTCCACATGTGTGAAGTAATTAGGGCACATATTAATGAAGTGAAGTCAAGTTACAAAAGTGAAGTTAGGTCACCAATAAGAGTTGTTTTGGAAGCTGAGTTCTCTAAGAAAGATAATCTACCCAAGCAATGAAGCGAAGTTGCAATTTCTGGGCAAGTCAAAGTTGCAGTTTCTGGGAAAGTCGAAGTTTCAAGTCGAAGTTGCAGTTTCTAGGCAAGTCGAAGTTGTAGCTGTCGTTGCAGTTACTGAGTAGGTCGAAGTTGTTGGAAGGAGAATCTATTCAAAGAGGAAGCTTTGAATTGGTCTTGGAGGGGTTTTTGGTCAAGGGTCTAGGTCTTGGAATTTTCCAATGGAAGATTCTATAAGAAGAAGAATTTGTTGGGTTTCTCCTCTCAAGTTGGAGAGGTTTTTGCCCTGGTTGATCGCCTACATCTTGTGTCCTTTGTCTCATTGTTATTTATGATTTGGTAGCTATTTGATGAAGAAGACCGCATAATAATAATCAAGTAAAGAAGAATCTAATTAAGAAAACTAAAAAGACTTCACAAGAAATTATCATTGTTATAGAAATCACTGCTTCTCTCTACCCTAGATTTCTCAACACATACCACCATGGACAAGCTGAGAAATGGATGAATTGAGGTCGTCCAAGATTCTATGTGCTTTATATATTTTTTTAAGCCATGACATGGTTGAATAAATCTACAAGAACAACGAATGTGAGAATACCAAATGCATAGGGCCATAAAGGATGCCAAGGGTTGGTAGAGCAACATGAGTTGCTATAAAGGTTATGTAATCTCCATGTTGCAAACCAATGGATGTAGTGAATCCATGGATGAATGCTTCGACAATGTTGAATGGATATATGAGGGTAGAACACCTTATAATGTTTGTGGACCAACTGTGATACTTATAGTGTATGGCCAAACAAATGGACTCCAAAAGTGCCAAAAGGAGCTTGGATATTGTTGGAAAACTTGGAAACTGAAATATGTTTCAAATTCTTGTTCCCGTGGAGTTGTAACATGCTTTGACACCATTGATCTAGATCTTTGGGGTTAAATCCAAGAAGCTTGAACATTATGAGAGGATGAGAGAAAACATACAAATTTGCCATGAAACTAATCACAAGAACATTGATAAAATGTAAGAACTGAATACATCACAAAATAAAGAGACAAAGATTTAGAGAAGGACTCCATTAAGAAGAACCATTGCATGCAATGATACCAATTTTGGGACCTCTCCTTCCCCACCTGCACTCTTCCTATTCCCTTTTTTACAAGGTGTCTTGTTGATGGAATCAACTTTTAATTAGGGTTTACTCCGTCAATTACATATTTATCAAGTTCCATTTTTACATAAAAATATGACTTTAGGGCTTGTACATTCAAATTAGACTATAAACCCTCCTAAGATTTAGATCCATTGCCTTCACCCATCACATCCCTCGTGATTACAAATGTAACATACAAAACATTCTTCCCATATTTTCTTTCTCAAGATCATTTCATAAAAATCAATTTTTATATGTAATCTCCATTACCTTCACATTTTTCTACTGTCTTTTAAGCTAAATCTTGATGTAAATTACCTTTTTATACCAATAAGCATCCCCAATTGAACCTTCACATATTAATCTTTATTTTAATTACAAATCACAATTTTATGGTGAAGAAACGAGTATGCTTATATATTATTGTTGGCTCCTCTATATCAACTAAGAAAATTTTAGGTAATAACTTTGTTGCATCTTTAAATCCATGTTTATGTTTTCATATTTACCTAATCATATACAAAGATTAATAAAACTAGAATCAAAGTAGTTTGTTGTCCCCTATTTCTTTTACCTAAACATTCTACTCAATAAGACCTTTGTATTATACAGTTTGATTTTAATTTCATTTGCTTTATTTTATTCAATTGACTTTCAAATGGATTGCTATAGGTTAAATCACTAAATCAAGATTTTTTTTTTTGCATACTTGAAGTGGAATGACACCTATCTAAGAATCACATTCCCTCATATGGTTATGCTAGTATATATGTTTTAGAGGTTTTTAATGTCCGCCAACGATACATATTTTCTGGGCTATAGGATAATAAATGCGGTTGGGAAGTATATGCCCACCGTTAAATTTAAATTCGTTTAAATCTAACACTAGGCAAACATATACTGCCCAACAATAACCCCAAATTCTTTTGGAAGGAGCTCCAATCGAAAAAGGTGCAAACTGAAAACAACATTACAGCTTCTAAATGGTTTGACTATGCAAGACAACTTTATGAGCAGGATCCCAAGGTTGACCCTCCTCCCTTGGTCAACACAGACACAAAACTCTTCACGGTGCAAGAGGTAGAGATGGGTATCAAGAAGTTGGGCGCTGGAAAAGCAAAAGACTTAGATGAACTCCAAGCAGAGTATCTAAAGTGGGGCTTAAAATTTCTTTCACCTCACATCACAAAAATTTTCAACAACATCTTACAGCAGGGGTTCCCCACAGATTGAACAACTAGTATGGCAATACCTCTTTTCAAGAGTGGTGACGTCAATAATCCTTCCAATTATAGAACCATAATGATAAACCCCTTGTTTGCAAAGTTATTTGGAAGCATGTTGGAAAAGAAAATTAGCAAGTGGGCAGAAGAAAGAAATAAACGTGCTAAAGGGCAAGCAGGTTTTAGACCTAAACATGCCACAGTTGATCATTGTATAACTTTAAGGCACATCATTGAAAAAGGTTGGGAAAATAAGGAAGAAGTTTTTTGTTGCTTTGTGGATTTCAGAAAAGCCTTTGACACGGTTCCTAGGGATAAGCTTTGGGGCAGAATGGAGGAACTCGGGGTTCCCAAGCATTTGAGAGCAGCTGTGCATAGGTTGTACGAAGAGGTGAAAGTCAAAATCAGAACTTCAGCTGGCATTTCTGAAAGTTTTAGAAGCGATATCGGGGTCAAGCAAGGTTGCCCATTGTCTCCTACCCTTTTTGGGTTATATATTGAAAAGCTTGAAGAGTGGCTAAATTCGCAAGGGGGTGACGGTATCCATTTGGGCAAGTTCGTTATCAGGCTTATTTTGTACGCAGATGACCTTATATTGATTGCTAATTCGGCTCTTGGTTTGCAAGAGCATTTACATTCCCTTGAGCATTTTTGTAAAAGGGTTGGGATGCAAGTCAATATTAGCAAAACGAAAGTAGTGGTTTTCTCTAACAAAAGAAAGCATAACCAACATAAGTTATATTTTGGAGGCAGCATTTTGGAAGAAGTTGCAGATTACAAATACCTCGGAATTGACTTCAACAGAAATTTAAGTTGGGATGGTTGTAGAAAGAAAAGAACTTTAGGGGGTTGGAAAGCATTTTATGCTCTTCAAAACATGTGTAGAGAGGCAGAGATGTGGGACTGGAAAACCACCCTAACTCTTTTTGGGCTTCTAGTGATTCCGGTGATTCTTTATGGTTGTGAACTATGGGCCAGCAGCACAACCAAGATGCAATGGAAACAAATTGAGAAAATTCAGAAACGTTTGATTACAAACAAATTCAAAATTAAAAGTGCAGTTCCTTATGCTATCCTGTTAAGTGAAACAGGGGCTGCTCCTATTGAAGCAATTGCTATGGTGCGAGTCATAAGGTATCTGAAAAAAATTGAGCAAATGGAAGAGGATAGATGGCCTAAAGTTGTGTTCAGTGACATATTGTGTAAAAGACAGAAGACTTGGATGCGGCAAAATAACAAATGGTTTAGTAAATGGGGTATTTGCTTGAGCATGTGTCCTACAAACAGTAAAGAGATAAAAACTTTTGTTATGGATAAATTCCATAAACATACTTGGAAGAAAGAGCTAGAGAGAAAGAAGAAGTACTACATAGAAGAGTTTAACCCCACACATAACCATCAACAAAAGGCATACATAGGGGCTGATATTTCTTGGAGATCTCAAATTCTTCTTGCTCAATTAAGGACTAATTCTCATCAACTCCGTTGTGAAACAGGGCGCTGGAAAAGGCCAAAAGAAATGTGGGAAGAAAGAGTATGTATTTTTTGCTCCTCCGGAAAAGTGGAAACAGAAAAACATTTCATTCTAGAATGTGAGGCCTTCAAGGACACTAGAGAAAACTATGCAGGTATTCTGGCAGCTAATTCTTGGGATAATCTATTCAGCGAAGAGTTTGTCGATAAGCTGGGAGTGCTCATTGTAAAACTTCACAGGAAAAGGGCCGAATACAAGAGTCAGATAGAGAAGCAATCTGTCCCATGGGCTATTTTTAGCCTCGTGGACATTAAAAATTCTTTCTTTCTTATCCTGTAACCCAGAAAATAATGTGTCTTTAATGTCAATACGTTAAAGTGACTATAAATAAATATTATAAATTCTAAAGATAAAAAATAAGTCACTTTTTAAATGTCACACTCTGATACAACACTTTGGAATTCTGACAGCCAGCGCATTCTCGCTTTAAACAGGGTTTAAAGCGTACCTATTACGCCTTATTCATTTGTGTAAATGCTTCGTCAAAATAGCCCACCTATTCATTTGTTTAAATGCTTCGTCAAATTAGCCCATGATCAGAAGCCGTTCAAATCGATCCAGTTGAACCGTTTGAACTTTGTACACAACACGGGAAAAAAACGAATGTTAGGATTTATCCGACGATTCAAAAGTTGAAGACAAGTTCTAGGATACTTAGGGCTTTTCTTGATTGCTAGGCTTTCCAGTAGAGATCCTTTGCATACTCGAGGTTAAGGATTTGCACGCGACGTTGTTACAGGATTTGCTGAATGTTTGGCTGGAAAGACTATAATTATTCAGCATTTGGCTTCAGGGATCAGAATTTGAGCAGAAATTGGGAAGAAAAAGGAGTGTTCACATTTTTTTACAATGTTCGGAGAGATTCAACGACGAGAATCAATGGATCTTACGTGGCTGAAAATGCTGGCTGTCGGTGCTGGATGTCTTGGAGTAGGTTTCATTCTGAGTAGACGTTTCAGACTTCCACTGCCTTCCAATGCCGCTGTTAATGCCTTGCCTCCGTATGATGGAAAAAGCGAAATTCACGAAATCGAGAAGATTGCAGAAGTTATGGAGGACTTTAAAATGGTAGAGTGCCCATTCCTTTGTTCCCTACAGTAACAGTAAATACTTTAGATTTAGTCCAAAACATGAAATTCACGTGGCTTTTGGTCTCCGAATATCATGAAGGAACACAAATTTTATATAAAAGTAGTTGTCCTAATTTGCACAATATTATGTGTAAAGTACCAGGTTTTAACTTAAATTTGTTTGCTCCTTTTTTTGGTTGTAATTGAATTGGGCGGATTTAGTAAAAGTTTGGTGAAATTAAGCTAATTGGTGAAAAATAGCCCATCGGATTTATCTCGTTCCAAATGACAATTAAGAAAAGGGAAGAGGGGGTTTTGTCATCACTAATATTTTCGAAGATGATATATGTTTTGTCCAGCATGACGATTGGAAACAATGCTTAAAATTTGGTTTCCTGACTTAAAGCAGTTTCTTGTTTTACTGCTGCCCGGGAACGATGGGTTGTGCTGTTCGCCAACTACCTATTGGACATTGTGGAAACCTAACAAGGTGAATAAGTTCATTATTTTTAAAGTCGAGGTTCAGCTGATATTCGAGATTTGGTTATGCACGGAAGATTCAGCTGGGAACTTTGTGATAGCACACGCTGTCTAACAATTCAATTTATAATTATAATGTAAATATTAATGCTATCTAATTGCTGAAATTGACTGGGGTATAAAATTACAAAAAAATGAATATCAGGAGTGCTAAAGCACCCCTACGAGACTAGCAAAAAGACAACAATAAAAGAATGCTTAGGGAGTACTGGAGTCAACTGGAGTCAACTTTAGCAAAATGTGACAAGAGATTACCGAAAGAGCAAACTGAATACATAGGGAATGCTAGAAACATCTCTACCAAGCAGAGTTCTTTAAGCTAGAAGGCTAGAAAGCTACCAAGCAGAGTTCTTTAAGCACAGTTTCCGTGCTTTGGTTAGCTACTTGGCTGATCTCTTCAACCAAGTAGTTCGTGAAGGTTTTCCATCGGCATGGTCACTCCACATCATCCATCCAATCCACAAATCAGGCTCCAACACAAATCCCAATAACCACAGAACGATCATGGTGGGCCACACGTTCTCGAAGTTGTATGCTACTGTTCTACATAGGAAGCTCTCCAGTGACGTTGAGCAGAGACAAGTCAGAGCTAGGGGACAACCAGGTTTTCGACCGACTCATCAGACCATTGACCACATCTTCACCCTCCGCGCTGTGATTGAGGAGGCACGACACCGCTCTTCGAAAGTCTACTGTTGTTTCGTAGATTTTCGGAAAGCTTTTGACTTTGTTATGAGGGAAGCCTTACTCCAGAGACTCAGAGATATTGGCATCTCGGCAACCCTATTGACAACTATTACGCACCTATATGAGTTCGTCCTTGGTCGTCTTCACATGGCTCATGGGATGTCTGATTTTATCCGAAGCACTATTGGGGTTAAATAGGGTTGTCCACTGTCCCCTACCTTGTTTGGGATCTATATTGATGAGTTGGAGGCATTTCTACACGAGCATATCCAGAACACTAATGGCTGCCTTCTTCACCAGGTTCTAATATCTATTCTACTCTTTGTTGACAACGTGGTTCAACTCTCCTCATCTCCAGAAGGATTACAGAGGCAACTGGATGCCTTAGCTCTGTTTTGCGATCTTCGATAGTTGACGGTCAACCTGGGTAAAACCAAGGTTATGATCTTCAATGGGGTGAAGAAAACTTCAAACCTTCACTTCCTATTCAGAGGGGAGGATGTTGAGATCACTGTGTAATATTCCTAATTAGCAACAGCTAATTGGAATATTCGCTTTTGTATAGTTTTGCCGTTTATGGTTTTTAAATAAATAAAAAGTGAGTAAAAAGGGCCTAACTCACTTTAGTGGAATAAAACACCTTCCTAGTAGCACAACGTTGCGACTTAAGGGGGAGCCAAGGGGGGGCCACACACTACGTTGGTTTTGGAGGGAAACCAATGCTATAAAAGATGGAGGAGCCTCCTCATTTGGGCATTCTTGTTGTTGATGATATTTGAGCTAGACTTTTGTCTTCTTGAGCACACTGGCTGTTTAGCTTGTTTGCAGCACTGTTTAGTGCGTTGAGTGTCTCCGGTCGGAGATCTCGCCCTTAGCCCTGGGGGACTTCGAGTGCCTGCTCGGGCAAGGTTTTTCCTTCAGTCTCTCACGGGAGATTTGGTTGTTTGTTTTGCGAAGGAGCTGGGCTTCTTTTGGTGACTACGCAGTCCCTGGGAGAGAGGACGCAGTTCTTGTTGGAGGTGTTCCGGTGCGGGGTTTTCTGCAGGAGTTTCAGTGAGATCCAGTGTGGAGGCTCAGTCTTTACCAGTTGGAGATTTTCCGGGGAGTTTGTGGCTCTGTTTCAGCATCTATCATTTGGCATCTGCGCTGGGCCTGGAGGGACAATGTAATATCTTGAGGAGGGTTTCCTTGGTGATTTTCGGAGGTGGTCCATTTTTGTTATAGTTTCTGGGTTTGGTCCGGGTTGGCGAGTACAGGTGATTTGCAGATTTTCAGCCCATTCCGGCAAGGGGATCAAGCCCCTAGTTTCAGTTCATTCCCGCAGCAGCAGCAGTTTTACGGCAGTTTCCTAGCAGCTGCGACGCAGTTTCTTGTGGCAGCCATTTCCTATCTTTCTGAGAGAGTTCTTCACTTGCCTCGAGCAAGAATAGGTGCTCTCATTCTGATTATCCATTGTATTTCATTATATTCTTAGATTAATAAAATGGCTTAACATTCCCGGCATTTTTATGAGTATTTGCTTCATGTTCTATTTCTGGCATTTTCCATATTGTCGTATGCTTGTATTGCTGTCTATTTCCCTTTCGGGATATTACACACTAGCACATACACTTACCTGGGGGTGCAATTCTCAGGTCCCCGCTTCAGTTTGCGACTAGCGTTTCAACCTCAGATTAACAAAGGATATGGATCCTTAGCCCTTCTCAAGAGACAGTGCTTTCGACATCACTTCTAGGACATCTCGTCCAAGATGAGCCTCATGGACACCTTTGTTCGTCCCACTGTTCTATATGGCTCAGAGATTTGGGGACTGTCTCTACTTGAGTCTGATTGGGCTTCAATTGAGAGAGTCCAGACTTTTCTTCTCCACCGCATCATTAGATGCAAACAGACAGTACCTCAGCACATCATCCTTGCAAAGTTTGGAGCTCAGCTCTTTTGGCTTGAGACGGTCTTCAGTTTGGTCTCATTCTTGCATCGTGTTTGAGGCTTTGTAAACTTGATACAAAGTAATGACTTGTATCCTTACTTGGGATATTTCTCTTCTGAGACTATTGCTTGTTCTACTCCCTTGGGTTGGGCTAGATGTCAGTTTAGAGGAGTTTCAGATCTCTTAGAATCAGTGGGCATTTGGTTGGATCGTCTCCCTCCTTTCCATTATTCCTTAGATTCTCCAGGTCACCTTTTACCTACTAGACAGGAGCTGAACAAGATCATCAGGGAGGACATCTACAGGCAGTCGTCCAGGTCACTTGGGTCAATCCTTCGAGAGGGTTGCGCCCAAAGATGGTCTTCTACGCTGAGCACTTCTTGGAGTTGGCAAACAGGCGCATTGTTCAACCCCAGTACATGTTTCACCATTGGATGCATGCTCTTCGTTTTCCTCTAGGCCAATTCAGAGTAGGCTCTCATAGACTTTGGGTAGAGACAGACCACCAGATTGATAGACCAGACAGAATCTGCCAGGTATGTCATTTACAGGATGTGGAGACTGAGGTGCACTTCATTTTTGGATGCCCTGTCTACTACGAGATCAGAGGAAGGTTCCATTGCTTGTTCAAAGATTCTTAGACCCTCGCCAAATTTTTTTAGGTACCCCGATCAGAGATGTTTGGCCCTGTATATGTAGGAGGCTCTCAGGTTTCGAGCGCATATTCTTTAGCCTCCAATCAGACCAGACCCCACAGAGAGGATCACGACACGTTTCGGGGTACTACCTTCAAAGTTCAAACAGGGGCCCTAAGAGATTGATTGATGCCAGTTCATATCCATGCTCTAGATTAGTGAGGATCCATGGAACCTCTCCCCGCCACACGAGATTTCAACAACAAATCTGTCTCAGATCTGTTCCTGGGAGATAGACTAAGTCCTCCAGACCTCAACAGTGCGCGAACTCCCCCAGACAATGATCTAGAGGATAGTTCGTACTTTCCACCGACCCTTCATAGGGCCAACAAACTTTTTGGAGTTTCTTCAGTGTTCATTCAGCCTCGGATGTTAGGAGAGATGGGTTTGATCCTCAGACCCATTAGCTCTTGGATCTTCTCCGCCAGGGCATTCCATACATTGTATTTTTATGTTCCTGCATTGTACCTTTTATATTCAGGCATTGTATCTTTGTAGGAGACCGTTTGGTTCTCCTACATTGTATGGACATCATTGTACCCATCAGTCCTTTTGACCTACTTTGTGGTCATTAGTTGGACATAAATATAATTATCTTATCTTATCTATGAAAAGGTGAAAATTAAAAGAAGGCTTTAAAGATATATAATTAATGTAGATTGATTATAATCACAGATATAAGAAGCATTGAGAAGGATCCAAAGAAAAATAGATATAATTATCTCGAGCATCCTACCAGGGGCAAGATATAGATCATTAATAGTACATTCCTTGTCTCAAGATTAGTGTAAGCTTGGGAGACTATGACCACCCTAGGGACATGGTTGCTCCAAACCTTGCACAAGTAGCGAGGAGAGGTTTCCCAGGGGTGACCTTGTGCAGAAAGCAATAGAGTACATAGTCCAAATTATGTTCTAGTTTCTCTTTCAGATAATGTTCTATCCAAAGCTTCTTGCATTTGGCCTTTGAATGTTAAGGGAGCAGTTACTAATGGAGCTTGAATGATTCTTAGTCTCTGTATTCTAGATTTTGGGTCCATCTCACCCAACTTTGTAGTTAGCTTTCAAAGCTCTACTTAGATTTTAGATCAGGGTAATACCTCATGTTGTTCCTCTTACTTTTTGTCTCTTGCTTTATTTAGGAGCTAGATTTGTACTCTCAATTTGTATGAATGTATGTGTACTCAACAGTCTCATTGACCTACTTTTGTGGTCATTTGTTGGACATCGTAAAATGATCTATCTTATCTTATAAAGATTTATAATTATTATGTTTTTTTTAGTTTTTTATTATTATAGTTAGTTAATTTTAAAATTTTTCATTTTTATTTTTATGGACATTTTTTTTTTTTTAAATTTAGTTTTAAAAGTTATAGATGTGGCACATCTTACTTGGGCTGTGCACTTTGCTGCTCTTGGTGCAATCAATCACTAGGAATCTTATAAGAACACAATGCACAAGGATCCAAAAGGCACCATGGAAGGAGCGCGAACCTAAAATGATGTCACCTAGAAGCTCTCCTAAGATGTGGGTACTGGTTGGGTGCATTGGACTTTGCATTGCTTGATCGACCTTCTATTGGAAATTGGGCCACGAGGCCTCTTGCGAATGGAAGTTGGAACCATCTAATGGCTGAAAGTAAGAAGTGATGAGCCTAGAACTAGCAATATGGCTCTAAAAGTATTTTATTGGAGGTGGAGGTGAAGCATTTTATGAAGGAATGGGTCCTTGTACTGCGCAAAAGCGTGCTAGGAACCAAGAAAGTTTGTGTACAAGTAATGATAATGATCGTAGATCTCGTAATGATTGGGCATATGAAAATGAAATGGTCTTATGACTTAGGTTTTTTTAATGAGACTTAGTCCTTGGTTTATAGTCGACTTAAGTTTGAACATGTATTATAATTTACATGTGTATTTTATTTTCTCTGTACTTTATACTTTGTAATTATTTAATGGCTATAAAATATAAATTATGCAGAGAATATAAATTTATAATACATATTTAAGTCACTAGGTGTGATGCTCCTTCGAAAGATGATGATCTATCTTTGAGTGCAGTTGATGGGAACAAACTTGAAGCTAAGCTAGAGGAACTCTTAAACTACGAGATAATTACAATCTGATATAATTTTGAAGTATACACATGAGGTGCCCACTGCATGTAAGTGTGGAAGTAATGTTGAAGCTTTAGAGCTAGGGGCTTTTATGGATTAATCCACGTGGATTTCAAGTTTGCTTTATAGATCATTGCTTTAAAACTTTTATCAATATCTCTCTTAGGAAGGTAATGGGAATCGGTATCCAAGTTTATTCGTTGGAGGAGAAAAAAATCTCTATCATGCCAACTAGATTCATTACCTTAAGTAGTAGGTTTTGTAGAGGATTAGAGAACTAGATAGGGATGTCTCTTACACCTTGAGCAAGAGTCAACCATACATTGAACCTTGTACAACATGGTCATACCATGGAAATCATTGAGGTGAAGAGAGGGCTAGCATCAAAATCAACTAAGGAAATAGAGTGCATAATCATTTTCTTGGTGCAAACATGCTTTGAAAGCATAGTAATGCGTATCCTCTCAATGTAGTGTTGATCTATTTGCCTTAGGAATGAGCTTCATTCCTCACAACGATAAAGGTGAGGAGATGGAACTAAAGTATGAAAAAGGTAGATCTTAACCAAGATATTCTAAAATTAAAGTTGGAAACCTCATCTTTCCAAGGTTGTTATTATCGTATTTCCTTTACTCAACCTTAAGTTTGCTACTTGGATTGTACTAGAAGATAAATTCGAGAATATCTCTCCAAGGTATGCTTATGTTGTCATCTCTTCTACCATTTATCCTTCGTAGGTGAAAATAGTATTCGATCTTAGTGAAAATAGTAGTCGAAGGCCATAATCCATCTTTGCAAGGTTGGCCTACAAATTTGTAAACCATGGTTATCCCATGATGGTCTCGAAATGGCTAGTTACCTTTGGAGGTTTGCAAATGTGTGGGATATGTTGGCAATGTCATATGCAAATAAGAAAATGGCAATAGTTATCCCAAAGAGAAGGTAGCTACTTTAATCACCCACAAAGTTTGCATAAAGTTCTCTAATTTATCACTAGAAATACTAGAATGTGTGGGAGAGAGTTGACACCCTTGCTTGATTCTTTTTTATCCAAGAGAAACCTCGCGAGGAAACCTAAGGGATGCTTCCCCACATTTTTTGGGAGCATCCCTTATAAACCCATTAGCGCAGACTGGTGGGCCTATCCCACAGGGATTCAAATTGGGAACATGTTGTCATGGAATTAGCCAAATGCTCAACAATATGGGGGACAACTTGTTGAACTATCCCCTAGGGCTCTCTTGCTTGACTCTTCTGGTGCTATGTCATTAATATTACTTGTTCTACTACAAAGCTTACTAATAGTCACCTCATAGGATCATAAATAGTGACATTGTCATGTTTGTGAACCCCAACAACTTAAGCCGCTCAAATAGGGAGTGTCGGAATGATCTCATTCCCTTGGAAGAGTCGACTTGGGCATGTGAAGAGTCAATTGCCACAACCCTTGAAGATTTGTCTAAGTATATGAATCTATTTGTACCATAGGAGAAGAAATGACTTCGCATAGCAAATTTTTGAGTGAGAGTGTTCCATTTGCATGGAGATTGGCATCCATCTCATTATTTGAGGAAAGACACCACTGAAGAGAAGGAAGGCACGTTGAGATTCTTGTGCTTTTGTAGATTGCGAGATTGCACACCTACAAAGTGGTATTTGCATAAGAGAATCAAAGGGCTCGCAATAGTTTCTAGTTAATGTAGCATTGTGTTACCCCTCTATCAATGGGAGTACATAGATTTTTTTCAAGTAGATCATTCGCCACCGTTGTAAGCTCAAGGTCACATGTCAAAGCTTTATAAAAACTATGTGAAGCCATGTATTAAGCATCCCAAACCTGGTGTCTTGTCTTTCGAGTCTGTATTCATTATGATTGGTTGGACCATGCCTTGTCCCTTGAGAGCTTCATCTTGGCCATCTCATCCCTAACTCCATGGATTGGAGGACCTTGGGAGGTTTTTCATGAGGATTGATGGTTCTATGGGAGCCTTGTCTTTGTATGGGTGGTCACTGGTGTATGGGCCAGTCCAACTTGCGTCAAGGTGCACCTATGTCATTCTACATGGTTTTGTGTCTATAGAGTATGTAGGTGACCTTGGCCTTGTTGCAATATTGCTTATTACAGCTCTCACAACATAGCAGTCTCATTTTTCAGCTTTCATGTTTCCCAAAGCAAGATGGTCCAGGTGGTTAAAAAGTCAACCCAGGCTCAAATTGTAGAGCATGACTAGAGGATTCCATGGCACGTGGAATTTTTCAATCAAAGCATTTGGTGGATAGTTATAGACTATAGTCTGGTCAAACTTGGTCAACAGCGTAAGAAATGTTTCTAAGGGATTTTTAGGCAGAGCATTGGGCAGAATCATGCATGCATTATGTCAAAATTGACCAACTCAATGAGATGAAGAAAACCTAGGTGTTAGAATTTTGAGATCAACAACAATGTTGGAGATCAGACACGGGTAGTATGACGTGGTAGTCAAAGTGATGATGTGGCAATGTCCTAATAGATATAAAGAAATAGAGACAGACCCAATACATAACAGGATAGGTTGAGCAAAACCCAGGTTCTAGTTTTTCTAGGAGTGCCAAAGCATTGTGGGCCCAATTTGAATTTCTAAGGGAATATTCAATGCCAGGTCAAAGTAAAAAAATCGCTGTTGGGTCAAATCTAGCCGTTGGAGAAAAGTCTACTAGCCGTTTTAACCAAATTGGACCGAGAAGTTGGAAGATAGACCTATTAACTAGCCGTTACAACTAATTTTTTCTAAAGGGACGAATTTGTTTTCATTTGGTCAATTTACACCCTTTTATGTGGACAAATCGACTCACCCATCGACCGAAAATGCTAGACGTTGGGGGGAATCATGATGCTACTTCATTTTTTAACTGTTGAAGACGATTTTCAAAGGGAATCATGAATTATTTTGGGCTGTGTGGACAAAATCGACCCCACCGGGGAAATTCATGCTATTTTGTAATTAAGTCCCGGATTGTAGAAGACTAGCAATATTTTAATGAGGAGAAGTCAACTAGCCGTTAACTAGCTGTTAGAATTTTTTCTATAAAAGGCTAGACTCTGCTTCATTGTAGTTGTGGTTGATCATTTGAGACAAGTGCTATCATAAGACAAGAGCTCATCTTCTTTGCAATCATTGTGCCTATGTTGTGGAGTGGCTTTTGTTGGTGTTTTTCTCTTGCTATTGTTATTGTTATTTGGCATTATAATTAATTTTCTATTTTGCATGTCTAGTAAATATTATCCCAAAACTAATATTCTCTACCATTGAAGAGCTATCTAGCTATGTGGTGGTGAACAATTATGATTTCCACTTGTTTGCTGTGTTGCGGGTAGAGTTGATCTCAAGGTCTCAAACCATTCTAGGAGGAAGCATTGTTGTTGCAGAGATTTTATATTTTGTCGGGCATAGAGAGTAAAGGTTGGGGATGCTCCAAGAGGGGGTCTCCCTTAAGTGGATCTTGAACGCGTGCAAGGTGGATCACATCATAAGTCGGGCATATCGACTTGTAGGGCATTGACTTCACATTCCGGCTCTAAAGTGAGTCTCCATTGGCATAGATATTATTCCAACAACCCCAAAATCTTTAAAAATATTAAAATTTCTTTTAATTTCTGCATTTAGAGTAGGTCAAGCTTGCTGGTTTATATTGCTTTATTACTTACATCAAGTCATTTTGGGGATAATCACCATATCACAAACCTCATCTTCGATACAAATTTTTATGGTACACATTTAATACTCTACCCCAGATGCTGGCTTCTCTAGCAGTAGTGACTAGTGGTGTTTTGTTGTAGAGAGGCCATTTAGAGCCTCGGTTGTGTTTTCCTTCTGATCTCTATATTTTAAATGTATTGGATAGTGCACTGGGTGCCATTTTGATATATTCATGAGCCTACTTTTTTCATGTGTTGTCTTCTCTCTATATTCTAATGCTTTGTGTTTGGAAACATGAATGAAAATATTTAAAATTATGTTTTTTTATAAAAAAAATAAATATTTAATGTATTTTTTACAAAGACCGAGTCATTGAAATCAAACCAACCGAGTTGATAGGAGATATTGAGTTGGAGTCGGAGTTGACCCTCGGCTGGTTCTGAACCCGAGTCAGAGTTTTAAAATATTGCAGAGAATATCCTTTGAGGAGGGCTGCGAGTCACCATAAGTGTGGCTGGTTGTGTTTATTTGCAGACCCAGGACCCACACATTGTGGAGGACGACTATCCCTGCTTGAGGACAGAGCTGTCATACATTTCCTGTGGATTGAGGATATATTTTACAGAGGTTATCCCTGCCTTAAATCTCAGAAATCGAGTTGCTTGCTTAGGGGTATTGTTGCTGGTATATCTTCATTTTAGAAGACTGATTTCCATTATCAAGGAGACAGAGACAAGAGTCCTTGAAGGCTGAGTATACAGTTGGTTACTTGTGCCTTTATCCTACAGCCTGGGGCATTTTTAAGTTCTGATATCAGTAGTGGACATATTTAAATATCTTTCCAAGTGCTGTTGATGTTATATCAGCAGCATATGTGCCCTTTACATTTAATGTCCATTCAATATGAGCTGTTCTGGAGCATTCTCATAATGTTTCCAGGTCTCGGACAATTTATACATGTGATATTTCCTTGCTGCTACAAATTATCAGTCACTGTGTTCTCTTTCTAAATGCAAAATATATATATTAGGGTTGCTGGTTTGGAGTTTATTCAGCCTCTTCATATCACTGTATATCTCTGTTATTAATTAAAGGCAATAAAATGAACCTACAGCCATGTATCTACAAACTGATTGATGAAACCCCTCACTGCAAAAATCAATAAAACTCAGGGTTTTGGTGGGGAAATTTGAGGTACTTCCAAGGGGATAGTACAGTTTTATAGCTGTTTTATGTGGTTTCAGCTATTGAAAAAATGCTACAAACTATTTCTTATTCTACTCATTAAATTGCCTTTGTTTATTTCTTCGTTATCATCAATTTTAGCCTATTTTGTTATTGCTGTCATAAATTTTGCATGCTGTAAATTCTGCTGCTTGAAAACCCTAATTTATAACAACAATTGGTAATTTAAAGGTAGCATGTGTTTGGGAACCTATTTGAGCCTCTCTAGGACTAATTAAGCCCTCTAGACTTAGCCATAGGGTTCTTTGAACTCATTATTTTGAAATTACATCTCGTCTCATCCAGAGCCCTACTTTATTGAACATTATCTTTGGGTGTTTTATTTAGTAGAACCCTTGGAGGGTATTTGGCCTAGGAGTACTTGGGGTTATCTAATCTCCGAGATCTGCTGGGGAAGCCTCCCTTGTGGGGATAGAATCAAACCACAACACAAAAGCGGAACATTGGTAAAGCAACAATGGCAAATGATCCTTTTGTTGCCCTTAGTCTAGAGTGTTTAGTGAGGCTTTGGATTAAGGTGCTAGATTTTACGGTAACAGTTCTCTAATTTGGTTGGGTTGCCTCTTTGAATATTCAGCTCAAGTGCCCATATATGCTCTGGAGACTTCCAGATTGTTTCTAAGGTCCCTAATTCCATCGCAGAGACTTGCTATGTGAGAATTGAGAGGCATTACTACTGCTGGGGGAGTTGGGGGAAGGGAAGCGAGGGGGTGGGGAGCATTGAAAGAGAGGGAAATCACGTAGGAGGAGGGGCTAATAATTCTATGGAGGATGGGATGGCCAATATACTGATAAGCAAGGGTAGAGTTGAGCATGAATGAGGGAACTTGGAGTCTGCTGACAGGAGGATACATGAGAAAACAGTGGAATACTATATTGCTTTGAGAAGGTGCAGAGTTGAGCTAGATTTAAGGATATTGGTGGCAGTTTGGCCATCTCAAAATTAATGTGATTTCAAAGGAGGCAATCATGCTCTGCAATGAACATGATCTTTCTAAAAAGATTACTGATGATTTGAGACTTGATATGGACATTTGCACTTCCTAAGCTAAATTAAATTCAAGCTTTTATAAGAAAAGCTCATCATAATGAGAGTTTAAAGTTGTCCCCCATTTAGCAAAGCCCTTTTACTTATCAAGGTGTCTGCCTCACTATTATATGTTTGGGACTTGCTTCAATGAAATATGATAAAAGTTTAGGTCCAAATCTTACGCTTTTTCATTGCTCTGGTAAGGTGGATGTTTTTAGGTGCCACCTTATATCTCATAATGCTTATTATCGGCTGGGAATCTCCAGTGCATTTAAGTCCTTAGATTTTCAGTCCAGTAGCCAAATACGTCCACTTTAGTGGACTAAAGTTTGTTTTATGTTGTTCTTAGTTTGTCCCAGATGTGCATTGTGGATGGAACTCTACAATCTTCTCACCTCCTCCTGCTGGTCCTTCTTTATCTTTTAGGAAGAATCCACTTTTATAACTTATCATATATTTTGTGTTTTTCCTTATTTTCTTGTCTTTTGAAATTATTCTTCCTAATAAATCAGCCATTAATGTATCTCTTAAAAAGTCCCTTCTGCGTTCTTTGGTCAACAGCCATGGTGATCTGTAAAAGATTTGAATTGTGCGTCTTGAGAGTAAAAACTTATGAGATCTTGTTTTGATAAAAACTGAAACCAGTATTCCCACTTTAATGTAAATGAAAGCTATGCATGAATGCAAAGAATATAGAGACACACGAGAATTTCCTTTGTCAGTTGATATCTTTGATTTGTTGTGAGTATCATCATCCACATTTATGTTGGTTGCGGGGTTGCCTGTGTCAAGGAAGGAATTCTTATGATGATGTAGTTCTGTGCATGCTAGGTATTCAAGCTATACCTATCAAAATTTACAGGGTGTATTGCTTGGTTTGGTATTTTGTGCAATGTGCATTTCTACCCAGATTGGTCAATTAAATTTTAAAACCAAATACTCTGGATATGCTTTTATGCACCCATTCTTTAAACATTTCTTTCTTTAAATGCATTTCGTTGAGATATTTGGAATACTTTGCCTATCCATAGTGAAACCTCCTAGATCGTTGATTTCTTTGAAAGGCCAAAACTTCTATCTCCTTTGGAATCAATCAGCCTTACTGATGACTCAAAACCATCGCAATACTGTCAGGGTTTATACAAAAGATTCGAATATGGTCATGGTGATACATGTATTATTGATTGAAGGTACAATCTAAATATTGATTTATCAATTTCTTTGAAATACCTGAAGTCTACAGATGGGATCAGATTTTCAATAAATTGCAAACAATCTGACTGGATTTCTATGAACATTGATATGGAACTAGTTATCAACATCTTGCCAGTTAACATAAACAAAAAGATGGAAACGTGTCACTGAACTCCATCGCTGTCTTACTAGAAATAACTTGATGGGAATACATACCATAAAAGTTTTCCTGCTTTACTTGTCTCTTAAAGGGCTAGGAAATTTGACTGAGGTATATAGTTTGTCTATTATATTGTGAATTTGCTAGCAGGGGTTTACATACAAGGAGTGTGAGCATGCTTATAAAATTGTCTAATGTGATAGTTGTGTTAGTTCTTTAATATATATCTCGTGTTGGAAGTTGTTATGTAGATATAAGTACTTATGAGACACTCAAAATCAAAATAATATGAATGTAGTTAAATTATATTTATAGTATTATGTCTTTTTGATATGATTACATTTTCCTGAACCGTGATTGATGTTATTAATGGGAAGCATTAGGAGCTATTCACTAACTCAAAATCTTAATTCAAGTTGTGTTGACCAAAATATCATCGTTGTTTGATTTTCCTTTTGTGTAGGTATTGGTTGTTAGAAACGACTTAAAAATGGGCAAGGGCAAGATTGCTGCACAATGCAGGTAGTATTCAAAGGATATAAATACAATATGTGATTATTTCTTATTCAACAAGATTCATTTTCCTTGAGAGAATGCTTTTCTTTCTACTTTGCATAACCATCGGACTAAAGCACTAGTCAGAAAATCACTTTTAAAGGAGTAATTTTTCACTAATTTGGAATCAGATTTTATTCTCTATTTTTGAGTTATTTTAGTGCAGATCTGCAAGCTAAATTGCAGATTTGGAGCGATTTTGCAGTAGATTTGTAATGTATATTCTTGTAAATCTGAGGTTTATGCTTGCTGGCAGTGGTTAGAGGTCGAAACATGCGGTTTTTTTTGTTGTTGTATATTTTAACAAGTTTTAACTTTTTATTTCGGATTTGAAGTATTTTATTGCTGGTTTTGAAAGTTTTTTAGTCCAGGTCACTAGAATTTCACCGCTTAGGTCAGAAGTACACTGACCCAAAAGTGAGAGGAGCTGTGTTGGTGACAAACACCTTCCCTAGTTGTTCATTCAGATGACTCACTTTCAATGTTGGTGAAAACTTCATAGCAGATGATTTTCAGTGATAACCCTTTCAAACATGTCAATCTTGTCATCACATAGCTCCTGCATACCATGATGTCCTTCACAGGAATGGTTGTATCATTAGTAGAAATTGGTGTTTTTTTCCTCTTAGTATGCAGGAAATCATGAGACTTAGTCCCTGGTTACTGATGGATGTGGTCCAAATATATATATATATATATATTATTTCTTTTGTACTTTACCTCAGTGTTGCGAAAATCGCTATAAAATCACATAATCACGATTTTTTCGCATTGGCAATTTTATCAGCCGATTTTATCGGTGATTTTTTCCAAAACAATTTTATCGAGATTTAATCGTTGTTATCGACAAAAAATTGTGAGTCGACTGGAAAAAATCGCTGGCCCGCTGAGAAGCGACTTATTCAAAGTTTTGACTTGGTTTTTTCAATTCATTTTGCAAATAGAGGGCAAGTGAGACAGCTAAGGAGCAGGACAGCGATTCTACAAGGGAAATGGAGGAGAAAACCCATGTTATTGAGGATCCCAAGTGAAAAAGATTGGTTTTGGACTGAGTTTCTTCAATAGACCGCAGATTCCAAGTATGGGCATCAAATTTCACCCTTTTATTTGTATTCTTCTTGTTTTGCCTCGGGTTTCAGTCTACCATAATTTTTTCCATGATTTTTGGTTGGGTTTGAGTGTGTTTTTTTTTGCCATCATTATTTCATTGAGTGGAGAGGTTTTTTTTTGTCAAAAATTGAAAATGTTGAGTGTTAAATTTATATTTCTTAAATTCTTCTGGTGCCCTAGGTTCAATCTTATTTAACAGTTCAACAAACATGCCAAGACGTTTGGACCCTATGTGGGAATTTGGTGGACCCGATGTGGGGTTTGATAGATCAAATTTGAGTTGCAAATTGTGTGAGAAGCATACGATAGGAGGAGTATTCCAATTGAATTTCCACCTTGCACAAATTCCAAGACATGAAGTAGAAATTTGCCCATATACAACTTCAGAAATCATCCGTAGAGCCCTGAAAGCAATAGAAGATATGGACTTAGCCAAAGAAAACAAGGAAGCTGTGAAGACTCAAATGGAAAGGGGTCTAGTGGCTACAGGTGACCTTGAGAGTGGTTCTTCTTCAACATCAACTTCTACAGTCAACCTCATAGCTGCCTCCTCATTTTTTGTTCCTAGAACCACACTTGGTGCACAACCATCTATCAGGTCAACTCTTAAAAAAAGGAAGAAGATGATAAGCTGGTGGGTAGGTGTTTTCAATGGAGTGATTTTTCCATTCAACATTGCCAGGAACAATCCATTTTACCAGCCTATGGTTGATGCTATTACTATTGTTGGCACGTGGTACAAAGCCCCTTCGTATGATGACTTGAGAGGGCATTTTCTTCAAAATGAAAGGTCTAATTGCACTACGATATTGGAGCAATTTAGGGCATAATGGGCACAATTGTGATGCACTGTGATGTTAGATGGTTGGACTAATCAAAAGGGTATAACCCTTATTAACTTCTTAGTTAATAGTCCCAAGGGACAATGTTTATGAAATCTGTTGATGCATCTGCACATATTAAAGATGCATGATTATTATGTGATTTGTTGGATATGTTCATTTAGGAGGTAGGTCCACAACATGTCCAGTTCATAACGGACAATGCAAATTATGTTGCTGTTGGAAGGATGCTTATGGAGAGACATCCTAACTTATTTTGGACACCTTGTGTTGCACATTGTATTGACTTGATGTTGAAAAGCATTGGAAAAATTCCTTTTGTGAAGGATACTGTTGAATCATAAAAAAAATTACAAAACTTATATATAATCTATTAATCATGCATATGTGCTTCATTTGATGAGAACATTCATTAATAACAAGGAGTTGGTGCACCTTGCTATTACACGGTTTGCCACTAGCTTCATATCTCTTTAGTCTCTCTTGAATTCTATGTAGGATGTGAAGAGAATGTTTCTTTCAGAGGAGTGGCATGCTTTATCATTTAGCCTCAAACCAGAGGGAGAGGCCATATGTAGGCTAGTCTCATACCAGGAAAGCTTTTGGGTAGGAGTGTAAGAGGTGTGTTCTATTATTGAACCTTTGATAAATGTTCTTCTATTAGTTAATGGAGACAAGTCCGCAATGAGCTACTTACTTATATGAGGCCATGAATAGGGCCAAAAATATATTCACAACTATTATGTTGATAAGGGGGATGAGGGGTTTGAGAAACAACAATTGACATTGAGAGTGATTGATGAGCAATGGAACAATACACTCCATTTTCCCATTCATGCTGCAACGATCTACCTAAACCCTGTATTTTCTTACTCCTCCGGTTTCATATTTGATGCTGAGGTCATTGGATGGATTCTTTACTTGTGTTTAGAAGATGGTGCCATCTCCATTAGAACATTCAAAAATGTCCAAAGAAATGGATATATATAGGATGGCAGGTGGCACATTCAATTTTGACATGGCTATCCAGGATAGGATGACTAAAATGCTAGGTAAGCTTTAGTTTGTTTCAAATTTCATTGTCTCTTCATACATTGCTTCAACTTTCAACTTTCAAATTTTTTCTTATGTTTCTCTTATTTGTTGTAGATGCGTGGTGAAGCTATGATGGTAGAGTGCTCAATCTCCAAAAGCTTGCCATTCGAGTGCTCAACCAAAGATGTAGCTCCTCCGGATGCGAGCGCAACTGGAATATATTTGAAAAAATACACACTAAGAAGCGCAACATGTTACAAATTTTCAAATTAATTTTTTAAATTCATTAAATAATAAAAACTATAATTTATTATTTTTATAAATATAAATTTATAATCTATGACCCTCATATAGGTTGGAGTCCCAACGTCTTAATGACATGGTCTACATCTACTACAGTATCCAATTGTGGGTGATCCAAATTTAGAAGGCACCTGAGGTGGAGGCCATCTCATTGGATGGGATTGACACCATTGCTGTATGGAGGGTCGAGGATGAGAGGCCTGTCATGGAATTGACCCTTGATCGGTTAGAGATGGAGGTAGTGGAGGAGGCAACAACTGTAGGGGAGGAGGAGGAGGAGGAACAATAGGATTAGGAGGTGACACCACCTACCATGGTCACTAGTAGAGGACAAGGTCTATCTCCTCCAACTCCTAGTTCTTCAGCTTCTAAAGGACATAAAGTCCATTTCCTGCCCCAGGGCCTTCTTCATTTATAGGGAAAGCTGTTACATTTTCTCGCAAGAGGGGTAGAGGAAATCATTAGTTACTTAGTGGTTCATTTCATTGTATATGACTCATGATATGAGATGCATTATTATATTTTTTGTTGATATTATGACGCAGAGTTAGGACTCGGGATTCAAGACATGATTCATTTTAATGTGTAACGTAGCACTAGACATATTACACATCTTATATATTAGTTTTCTTTTCATATTTATGTGTCAATGCATTTATTTTATGTTGTGGATGCCTAGATTATAAAAAAATTGAAAAAATGAATATTTTTGTATTTTTTAAATTTTGCTATTTTTTTGCCGAGTTTTACTGATTTTATGTTGTGGATGCTTTAGATGATAAAAAAAGTGAAAATGAAATTTTTTGTATTTTTTAAATTTTGCTTATTTTTTTAATGAGTTTTACTGATTTTTCCGATTTTTTCCTTTTCTGGACTTTCGCCGATTTGATCTTGACTGCAATGTTCACAACACTGCTTTACTTACCTCATCAAAATTGTTTCATGAGTGGCTTCATCAAAGATGATCATTCACTGAACTGAAGCGAAAAGGAGTGCGAGTTGGGAAAAGTCGAAATTTTGGTGGTGGAACCTTTGCATTTCGTTCCCTCTCTTGGGAGATCGAAGTCTTCTAGTGTTTGATGTTGTTGCTGCTGCTTAATCTGCTGCCTAGTCGAAGTTGTTGGAGGACAAATTGCTGTTGCCGCTGGGTCGAAGATCTGGAAGGTTGACTTGGTGTGGAGGGAAAGTTTGGCTTATGTCTAGGGTGAAGAGTCTCAAAGAATACTATTCAAAGGAAGAATTATCTTGACTGGGTTTTCCCCTCGAGGGGGGTTTTTCCCTAGCATAGTACCTATATCTTATGTCTCTTGTTGTTGATCTTCATATACACATAATATGATAATTACTTGATGAAAGATAAAAGAATAAAAGAAGTAAAAGAAGCCAACACACTCACAAGTAATTATCAAGATCGAAGAATCAAACCCTAACATAACTACTTTGATTCTTCAACATGGTATCAGAGCTAAGGTCAGGAAGAATTGAAGATCACTTTGTTGGCATGGATTCTCCCTCTTTGATGGACTACATAAGGATGGGTATCAACACTGTTGGAAGCTAGATCAAGAAGTTCATCCATTACTCATTCATCAAAGTCAAAAGTCAAGGATTTTTTGCTGCCCTTATAGGATATCTCCATGATGACAATGCATGGATCATTGATAGTGGAGCATCAAGGCACATGACAGGAGAAAGTAAACAATTCATAGACTATCAAGGGAATCATCTTCTCATGTAGTGGAATTAGGTGACAACAAAAGCTATGCTGTGAAAGGATTGGGATCAACCTCGCTGGGATTAGAAAGTGGATCGAAGCTGCACCTCAACAACAATATATGTTCCAGGTTTGAATTTTTTTTTCTTTCTCTTCTTGTTTAGAAGATAAAGGAGAAATAATTGCTTTTGTTGATGGAAAATTATTGGTCTGGGGCAAAGACTCTAGCATTGGCAAAGCTAGAGTTATTGGATTTCGTGAAGGAAGTTTGTATAGGGTTTCTACACCATCTCCTCAAGCTTTAGTTCATATGGAAATTAGTCCTATTGAGCTATGGCATAGAAGATATGGTCATCTACACTACAGGCTTGTTCCCACTCTTAACCAATTGGTTAATGACATCCCCAATATAAAAGAAGATCATGAGAGTGTGTGCAAGGGATGGTCTTTGGGAAAGCATACAAGAAAGCCATTTCCAAATTGTGAATCTAGGGCCAAATTTTTTTTGGACTTTATTCACTCTGATGTGTGTGGGCCCATGTCTGATAAATCTCTTGGAGGTCATGTCTATTATGTGAATTTCATAGACGATCATTCTAGAAAGACACGGATCTATCTTCTCAAGACAAAGGACGAAGTATTCGAGAAATTCAAGGAGTTCTAAGTTGAAGTAGAAAACCTCACCGAAAGAAAGATAAAAACTCTGAGATCTGACAATGGTGGGGAATACATCTCCAAGGAATTGATTGCATATTGTAAGGAAGCAAGAATTAAGAGGGAACTCATTGTTCCCTACTATCCCGAACAAAATGGAGTTGCTGAAAGAAAGAATAGGTCTATTGAAGAAGGCATTAAGACAATGCTCCTTGACTAAGACCTACCAAAATTCTTATGGGGAGAAGCAGCCATGGCAACTGTGTATATACAAAGTAGAAGTCTTCACAGAAGTCTCAACAACATAACCCTCGAAGAAGCATCTACAGGTAAAAAGCCGAGTGAGGATCACCTCCGAATCTTTGGAAGCCTTGCCTACATCCATGTTCTAAAGGACAAGCGAAAGAAGCTGGACTCTTCTAGCATCAAATGAATATTTGTTGGATATAGTCCCTCCTCAAAGGCATATAGAATCTACATCAAAGAAAGAAGGCAAATCAAAGTAAGCAAGGATGTCATATTTGATGAGAGCCAAGCCTACAAGAAATCCAAAGATATTCCCATAGACTCCGATGATGAAGAATCTCCTATATTCGAAGAAGAAGAACCACACCATGAAGATCCTACTACAAATCAAGAAGAAGAAGAAGGACTAGGTGAGCCTATTTGTTAAATTGGACAACTACGTCCAAACTCCACGTTGTGATGCTCAGATGAAGATACCAATATTTTTATTGGATTCCTCTTTCGGAGAGGTGCAAGATCGATCTAAAGATCATCTTGATCCGATGAGCAGAACATTTATTTTGAATTTATTTTCTAATATATTCAAATATGTGCAGGTCGACTTTAAGGTTTTGTACCCCAGCAAATGTGTCACACACCCTTAGTGATGGATATAAATAAAGTCAACGTTGGAGGACATTTCACTCATCTCCTCATCACACATATTTCTCTCTGCACTTCTGATTGGTTCGAGCTCCTTGGAGGTAGTTTTCTGTTCACACGCGGGAAAGGACGAAGATATTTCTGCTGCAGCTAGGGTTTCCACCGCAGGTTTGACCAGCGTTGACTTTGGTCAACGCATGGTCCAAAAGAGTTGATTTTTGGCATAGACTTCGATTTCTGAAGTCCGTACATTTTGGCACAAGAACTGAGGTCAAAGGTTGACCATAAACCGTGATGCGTTGACTTTTACTTGCTGCTGTTCTGCATTGACTTTTCTGGGCAACATTGACTTTCCTAGAGTTGACTTTGTGTTGACCGTTTGGCTGATTTGAGGGTTGTGTGACATTGTTGGTTAGCCGACCGTTTTGAGACTTTGCTGGTTGAAGCATCTTGTTGACCGCCGTAACGCAACACCACTCTTATCTGTTTCTGGCTTGTCTTCTATTGATCTACTGGTATGTTCTATCAACATTTTACTTTATGGTTTATGTGATTGCTGTCTAACATTGAAGAGAAAGTAAAGTTGCATCAAGCATAGAACATCTACATAAATATACATGGTATCAGAGCTGAGGTGAAGAAAAGCCCTAATTTGTAGCAATCACCGAAGAAGAAAATGGGTTCCACAAACTATGGCTTCAAGGAGGATGACAAATTGATTGGGAAGGATGACTTCCATGCTTGGAAGATGATATTGGATCTTAAATTGGAAGACCAAGATGTCATGGACTATGTGTAGGGTAAAATCCAAGAACCTCCATCCACTGCTACTGCCACTGCTGCCAAAACAAAGTACAAGAAGGGGGAGATCAAAGCAAAGCTGATGATCAGGGAATTAATTCATAAGACTCTGGTGGCCTACATCTCTAAGCTAGGCACATTCAAAGAGATGTATGATAAGTTGATCCAAATGTTCAAGGCCAACAATGCAAATTAAGTACTATTCTTCAAGAATCAATTGAAGAATCTGAAGAAAGGTAGGGATGAGTTTGTCCAATCATACTTTTTGAAACTGAACGAGATCAGGAACAATCTATTGGCTATTGGGGAGAAAATAGCTGATCGAGAGATGGTACTCACCGCACTTGGAGGGTTCCCATTCGAATGGCATGTGTTCAACACTACCATTCTAAATAATAATAATGTGATACCTGACTTTGACGAAGTGCTATCGAGATGCATTCAAGAAGAGACAAGAATGAAGGAGTATGAAATTGAAGGAAATACTGCCTACGCTGCTCATTCTAGAAAGAAGAACTTTGGTGATCCAAAGAACAAAGGAAGAGCAGGGGCCCAAGGAAAGAAGGGCAAGTGTTACACTTGTCATAGGCCAGGTCACTATGCTAGAGAATGTCCTTTCAAGAAGGATTCTCCCAATGGCGATGACAACAACAACAACCGGAGGAATGGAAATCAAAGGAACAACAGGTTCAAGGGAAACAGGAAGGCTCCCTCCGGTGGAAATAGTCAACCTTTCAAAAGGTCAAGAAACTCCAGGTATGAGGAATCAAATGTTGTTGATAAAAGAAATGAATACATTCTTGTATCTGCCCTCTTTGCTGCAGCCTGCATCTCCAGTGCTCCACCCGACACTATGGATGTTTGGTTGATAGATAGTGGTGCCTCAAGGCACATCACTGGCTTCAAGGAAGCACTCTTTGATATCGTCGAGAAGGATACCAATCTGGAAATTATTCTTGGAGATAATGCCACATATCCCGTGAAAGGGACAGGGACTGTGACCCTCCACTTGTCTCAAGGACAAGTCCTTCGCTTGCAGGATGGACTCTATGTACCAAATTTGAAGAAGAACCTTGTGTCTATATCAGCCATGGAAGACAAAGGTTTCAATGTGGCATTCATTGATGGAAAGGTGCGCATGTGGAAGAAGAGCTTCAAGGAAGCTATCACAATTGGGTTTAGAGTTGATACACTCTACCAGGTTGGAGGAAGTCCACTGGGAGTGATGACATGTGATTCTATCCGACAAATTGAACTATGGCATCGGAGGTTTGGACACCTTCACTACAAGGCCCTTCATGAAGCAAGGAAGGTGGTGATAGGGATGCCCGAGTTTTCAAATAATCATGAAGGTGTATGTAAGGGCTATGCCGAAGGAAAGCATACAAGGGGACCTTTCCCCTCAAGTGTCACAAAGACATCTGATGTCTTGCAATTGATCCATTCTGATCTATCTGGTATGCTACTCGTGACATCCTTGGGAGGATGTTCTTATTATATTACGTTCATAGATGACTTCTCTCGCAAAACTTGGATATACTTCTTAAAGAAGAAGGATGAGGCTTTCAAGTGGTTCCGTACCTTCAAAGCCTTGGCAGAAAATATGACAGGGAAGAAAATCAAGATTTTGAGGACTGATAATGGCACTGAATATGAGACAAACGAGTTCAAGGACTTTTGCAGAGAAGCTGGCATGAAGAGGGAGACCACAACTGTCTATACTGCTGAGAAGAATGGTGTTGCTGAACAAAAGAACATGACCATTGTGGAAGCTGCCTGTGCCATGCTATGTGACCAGGGTCCACCGAAGTTTATGAGAGGAGAAGTTGCAAACATTGTTGTGTACATACAAAACCGATGCCCGCAATCCGCTCCGGACTCCAAAACTCCCGAAGAGGTTTTCGCTGGTAAGAAACCTGACGTCTCACATTTTAAATTTTTTGGATGTCTTGTTTATTTTCATGTGCCGAAAGAGAAGAGGAGCAAGCTGGATGCTTATGGGAAGAAAGGAATGTTTGTGGGCTACAACGAAACTTCGAAGGCCTATAGAGTCTATGTGCCTGGTCAAAGGGAAGTGGAGATATGTCACGATGTCACTTTTAACGAAGATGCTTCCCTAAAGAAAGTAGTCAATCTTCCGAGGTCTGAGGAAGATCATGAAGCAAGGCCTGGAAATCAAGAAGAATTGAAGGATGAGACGATGCCTGATGTTGAAGGACCGATGGACTCGATTGATCCACCTCCTTCATTGGGAAAGAGACCATCATGGCTCAGGGATACTCTCGAGGATGCTGAGGGACATATGGCCCCAAGGGGGACATTTCGTGAAAGCCAGAAGCCGAGTAGATACCAAGGGTATTTAGCAGCCTTGAGTACTATTGTACAATCTGAGCCTGGATCTTTTGAGGAAGCCGTAAAGCATCAAGTCTGGAAGGATGCTATGCACGAAGAGTATGAGTCCATAATGAAGAATGATGTCTGGGATGTGGTTCCAAGACCGGAGGACAAAGCAGTTGTCACCTTGAAATGGCTCTACAAGATCAAGCATGGATCTGATGGAAGTGCTGAAAAGTTCAAGGCAAGATTCGTTGCCCGTGGCTTCTCTCAAAAGGAAGGAATAGACTATGATGACATATTTGCACTTGTGGCACGATATACCACCATTCGATCTATCATAGCCCTTATTGCTACGCAAGGATGGAGTCTTCATCAGATGTATGTAAAGACCGCATTTCTCCATAGTGCGATAAAGGAAGAGGTTTATGTAGATCAACCTCTGGGGTTCGAAGTCCAGGATCAGGACACCCATGTCTGTAGGTTGAATAAAGCCCTCTATGGGGTGAAGCAAGCACCTAGAGCTTAGTACGAGAGGAAAGATAGCTACCTGATGAAGCTGGGTTTCACTAGTAGCAATGCTGATCCGAACCTTTACTTCAAGGTTGATAAAGAGAAGCCTCTCATTCTGGTGCTATATGTCGACGACCTCTTCCTGACACGTGCTGACCCTCTCATTCATCAGTGCTAAAGGGCACTTGCTGCTGAGTTCGAGATGAAGGACCTAGGATTGATGCACTACTTCCTAGGCCTGGAGGTCTGGTAGAGACCTGGCGAGATTTTCCTTTCTCAAGGAAAGTACATTGTGAAGCTTCTGGAAAGATTTAGTATGGTGGACTGCAAGTCCGTGTTGACACCGATGGAGCTCAACTTCAAAAAGTTGAGTGGCAGCGCTGCTGGGCCCGTGTTAGCAAATTCTACTGAGTATCGCCAACTCGTAGGGGTCTTGATGTTCTTAGTGAACACCTGTCCAGATATATGTTTTACAGTGAACACTTTGAGTCAACAGATGGTTGAGCCTCATCACTTTCACTGGGTTGTTGCCAAGAATCTTCTGAGATATCTTCGGGGCACGATAAACCATGGGCCGAGATACACTGTCGCGAGCGTGACACTCCATGGATATACTGATGCCGATTGGCCTGGTAGTGTGGTGGATCGTAAAAGCACATCGGGATGCTGCTTCACACTTGGATCTGCATCGATATCATGGATGAGCAGGAAGCCGAAGTCGGTAGCTTTGAGCACCACAGAGGCCGAATACATTGCAACGAGTATGGCCTGTTGTGAAGCAGTTTGGTTGCGAAAGCTCTTCAGTGAGCTGTTTGGGCATGTGCTAGATACCATGGTGATACTCTGTGATAACCAGAGTGGGATTCTCTTGTCCGAGAATCCCGTGTTCCACGATCGATCCAAGCATATTGATATCAGGTACCACTTTATCCGGGATATGGTACAGCGAGGCACCGTAAGGCTCGATCATATAGGAACTGATGAGTAGGTCGCGGATATTCTCACAAAGCCCTTGGGGAAGGTCAAGTTACTAACCTTCCGTGAGAGTCTTAGTATCGTGGAACGACCCTATGATGTGGGTCCTGTTGGATGATGAGCTCTGGGAGCTCTAGGAGGCTTTGGGGATAGCTTCTCGGAGCTATAAGCAACCACAGGGCTAGGCTTGCCGAACCTTGTTGGTGTGCTTGGTTCACCTCTCATTACCTGTGCCCTGTATGCATCTAATCCATTGAGTTTAGGGCTCATGGGAAGTACCTCTCATTTGGCCAATGAGGTGGGAAAAGCTAGAGACTATTAGCAAAGACTGATGGACGCATCAGAGATTGCTGTACCCTCTATCTAAGATGGCACGGTCCAACCACTTGATCTGGGATCAAGTCTAGTGAGGTGTCAGACCTCCTACTGACTTCGAGCCAGATAAACCAACTTCGGGTTGGTATGAGACTCTTTGTGAGTCCTATAGAGGTTTCAGACCTCTGGGCTAAATCTGTCAGCCGGGAATGATGTCTTTATGACTGACCCACTTCTGTTCTTAAATATAGAGGTTTCAGACCTCTGGGTTGAATTTGTCAACTGGGAATGATGTCTTTGTGACTGACCCACTTCTGTCTTGACGCACGATGTTGAGTTGCACAAGTGGATGGAGTTCTTCCTAGTTGAGAGGGAGTGTTAAATTGGACAACTAGATCCAAACTCCATGTTGTGATGCTCAGATGAAGATGCCGATATTTTTATTGGATTCCTCTTTCGGAGAGGTGCAAGATCGATCTAAAGATGTCAAACCAGGAGGTAACTCCTCAAATCTGCAATGTATATTAGCTGAAGAATGTACATGCTTATATAGATGGGAAGTGAGGCTATTGGGATTCAGCTCCCAATGACTCTTGGCCTTCCTTATCTCCTAATAATAAATAATATACAAAAATAAATGTGCACACCCATCCATAGGATTAGGTGTCAACATTCCCCCCTTTAATCCGAAGGGATGTTGGTGAGTCCAAGCATCGATCTGAACTTTTCAAACTTCTCTCTTCCAAGTGCTTTGGTGAAGATGTCAGCAATTTGCTCATTTGTGGAACAATGATGTAGATGGATGGTCTTGGCCTGAACATGATGTCGAATGAGATGGTACTTTGTATTGATGTGCTTTGTTCGATCATGGAACTTTGGGTTCTTGGCCAACTTTATTGCAGAAGTGTTGTCGATCATGAGTGGAGTGGAATACATCTTTTTCATCTGCAAATCTTCCAGGATTTTCCGGAGCCACACAATTTCCTTTGTTGCTTCAGCTGCTGCCACATATTCTGCCTCGGTCGTGGAATCTGCTAGAACTGACTATTTGCGTGATCTCCATGAGACAGCTCCTGATCCAAGACTCATGGTGTAACCTGTAGTAGACACCCCTGTTTCTTTGTCGCCATCAAAGTCTGAATCAGAATATCCGATCAAGCTGAAGTCGCCTACCTGTGTATATTTGAGTCCAAAGTTTTGAGTCCCCTTCAAGTACCTTAGCACTCTTTTTGCAGCAGACCAATGTCCTTCACAAGGTTTTTGCATGAACCTTGAGAGGATTCCAACAGCAAATGAAATGTCAGGTCTGGTGGTGGTCAGATAGATAAGACTTCCTACAAGCTATCTATACTTAGTTGCATCCTCAAATTCCTTCCCTTCAACAGATGTGAGCTTCAAGTTTTGTTCCATTGGAGTGCCTAAGGGTTTACAATCATCCATGCCAAATTTGTTCAAGAGATCTCCAATGTACTTCTTCTGAAAAAGAAAGATGAATTTAGGATGTTGAATTACTTCAATACCCAAATAGTAATGAACATGACCCAAATCAGTCATTTCAAAACCTTTCTTCAACTCTTTCTTCATGGATGCAATGTAGCTCTCATTGTTTCCTGTTATCAAAAGATCATCTACATATACCACAAGATATACAACTGTTTTTCCAACTTTCTTAACAAACAAAGTTGCATCATCAAGATCAAAGTGTTTGAAATCAAGTTTCAGAAGATGCTCGGTCAACTTCTCATACCAGGCTCGTGGTGCTTGCTTGAGGCCATACAAGGATTTCACAAATTTGCAAACTTTGTGTTCTTGACCCTTTATCACAAATCCTTCTGGCTGGGACATAAAAACTTTCTCCTTCAGATCTCCATTCAAGAATGCTGTTTTTACATCCATCTGATGAACTTTCCATCCACTCTGAGCTGCTAAGGCAAAGAGAGTCCGGATGGTGGTCCATTTTGCTGTGGGAGCAAACGTTTCTTCATAATCAATTCCTTCCTTATGTGCGAATCCTTTTGCCACAAGCCTGGCCTTGTGCTTGTCAAGTGAGCCGTCTGCTTTGTACTTGTTCTTGTAGACCCACTTACAGCCAATTGGTTTCGTTCCCAAAGGCGGATCAACCAGCTTCCAAGTGCCATTCTTTATCAAGGCATCATACTCCTTCTGCATCGCTTCTTTCCATTCATCATGAGAAGCGGCTTCTTTGAAAGAAGTTGGTTCATGATCTGTAGACAAACTCAATTCACAGTTATAAGCAATATCCATATCAACAGGGGAATCAGAATTATCTACATCACCTTCGATTTCTTGAGTGGAACTTCTTGTTCCTGTTTTTCCAACCTCATCAGGATGAACATCCTCCGGTGTCTTTGTCAGCCATTTGGGGGGACCTTTCTGAGATGGCCCTGGCTGGTCACTTGACTGAGTTGGGATTGATTCAAGATTCAATCTCCCAATTCTGTCAATCACAGCATCCAATGTGTCATCCGTGGTTGTTTCTTCATGTGGGGGAGAGTGTGGTTCAGGAAATGATTCCACAGTTTGATTCAATATCGGAATCCCCCCTTCAAGGTGTGGAATCACATTATCAAATTCTTTGAAAGACTTTGCATGTGTGAATCTATCCAGGTGATCAAGTTGCCGCTCAACAACCTTGTCACTCTTGGATGTTTCAAGAAATATGACATCTCTTGCTATCACAAACTTCTTATTTGCTTCATCATAGAGACGATATCCTTTGGAGGTATTGGAGTACCCCAAGAAGATACATTTTCTGCTTCTAGCACCAAGTTTGTTCCTTTGACCCTTGGGTATCGAGGCATAACAGGTGGACCCAAAGACCCTGAAATGCTTTACCGAAGGAATGTGGCCATGCCACATTTCAAAAGGAGTTTTGTTTCTAATTGAACTTGAAGGACACCTATTCTTTATGTAAACAGCACGTAGAACTGCATCAGCCCAAAACATCAATTTTACATTCTTGAAAAATAACATGGAGCGGACCATATTTAAGATGGTTCTGTTCATTCTTTCAGCTACACCATTCTGTTGTGGATTATATGGCACTGTTGTTTGATGTTTGATTCCATGTTGACGAATATAATTTTCAAATTCATTTGAGGTGTATTCTTTTCCATTATCAGTGCGTAGAGAGCCAATATGTGTTTGTACATCATTTTCAATCCATGCATGAAAATTCTTGAAAGTTTGAAAAGCATCAGACTTATTCTTCAGTAAGTAAATCCAACACATTCTGGTGTAGTCATCAATAAATGTCATCATGTATTTGTTTCCATTTGCAGAAGCAATAGGCATAGGGCCACATAAATTTGAATGAACAAGTTCAAGTTTCCTATGTGCTCTTGAGTGTGAATCATGAAATGTCTGTTTGCTATGCTTTCCTAGAATACATGCATCACATTCCTTAGGTTTTCTAGGAATTGTAGGCAGTCCATCAACACCATTTTTCTTCAACAAACGAAGGCTGTCATAATTTAAGTGTCCAAATCTAGCATGCCATACAAGACTTGATGGAAATGTACCTTCATCATGATGTGAACTGAATGCAAAGTTTTGAGCATGAGCAGATGAA
The DNA here is from genome assembly GCA_034641835.2 of Pinus albicaulis. NCBI lineage: Eukaryota > Viridiplantae > Streptophyta > Pinopsida > Pinales > Pinaceae > Pinus > Pinus albicaulis. The sequence goes on from CM076579.1 coordinate 743,689,927, forward strand.
CCTTTCAGCTTCAAGAGTCTCCCTTCTTCTATTCCCTCCATGACAAGTGAGTGATCTGATGCTTTTCTGACCTCTGCCTTGCCATCAAACAAATGAATTGAGTGTCCTTGCTGCCGGATTTCGACCAGGGACAGCAAGTTTCTCTTCAACTCAAGGAGGTATAGAACCTCATGTAGGATATGATCAGGAAGACCAGGCAGTTTAAGCCTGACTGTGCCAAGCCCTGATGGCTTGAGTTTGGATTTATCTGCGAAATATACTGCTCCATCAACTTTGTCAATGAAATCTTCAAAAAAATCTTTTCTAAATGTCATGTGACATGTTGCTCCTGAATCTAGCAACCAATCATCTCTCCATGAAGTAAATGAAACATCAAAGAGGTTTTCAGTTACCCCATTGTTACAATGTGCTAGAACATAGTGAGCGGATTCAGGTGCTTTACCTTTGTCTTTGTCATTGGTTTTACCTTTGTCTTGATTTCTGTGCTGCTCAATTTTGTTCCATGGTGTTCTGCATTTGGGTGCATGATGTCCATCTCTATTGCAGCGTGTGCAATGAAGATGGGATTTGTCAGCTTGTCTGCCCCCCCTTTCTGTGAAGTTCCTTCTTCCTCTTCCTCTTCTTCCACCTCTTCCTCTGGATGAATCTGGAGCATGATTCTTTTCTCTATGTGCCAAATATGCAGCCTCTTCGGAAGATGAAGGGACTGTCATCTTCCCAAAAGCTTTCTCTCTTTCTGCAAACTTCTGCTCAAGTTTATCAAAGGTGATTTGTTCAAGATTTCCACTTGCTTGCAAAGACTCAAGATAATGTGAGTAAGTCGGATATAATGCCTTAACATATGCTATGAGAGGTATGTCCATTTTTACACCAGTGTTTTGAATGTCATGCATTATAGATCTTATTTCTGAAGCTAAAGCCAGGGGATCATCATTCTTCATTTCAAGACTGAACAGCTTAACCATCAATTGAACATTTTCTAATTCTGAGTGTGAGTCATAGAGTTCTTTTAGTTTCTTCCAGGCTTCATAGGCATTTGAGAATGATGAAATATGGCGACTCACCTCTTCACTTACTGAAGCTGCAATCAAGGCATAGGCCTTGCAGTTCTTGTTTTCCCAGATGGCAAGCTCTTTGTCTGAAGTGGGCTTCTCTGGTGGATTTTCTGCTTGTCCTTCACAGATTCCTCTCCAAAGCTCATTAAAAATGAGTGTGTGTTTAATCTTCCGAGACCATTCAAGATAGTTCTCTTTGCCAGAGAGAACTATCCCAACAATAGAGATGAGAGAATGCATTATACAGCTGGAAAAATCTTCTGAAGAGGAAACAAATTCTGCTATAAAAACTTCAAACTCTTGAAATATTTCAAATACAGGGGCAAAAACTCTTGCTGGAAAAAAAAATTTTCTGAGTTTAAAAACTCTTTCTGGAAACTAAATCTGCTCAGAAAACTTTTGCTGAAGACTGAAATTTAAAAAACTCTCTATGCTATAGACTGATTCTGCATAAAAAAAGTCATGCCACAGCGTAATGATGGTAACAGCGTTTTAATAACACCTAGCGTGACTGTACTTGGAGATATCCACGCTAGCACAGCGTTTTAATACTTGGAAATATCCACGCTAGCTAAAACCACAGCGGCGTTATACCACAGCGGCGTTATATTGTAATATGCGCAGGCAGACAGCGTTTTAAATAACACAGTGTTTTATATATGGTGCGGAGTTGTATTGGCAGAGCCGAGGGCGTGGAGCGAATGCGCTGGAGCAGGGGCAAGCGCTGGAGCAATGACAGCGTTGTAATACCACGCAATGGAAATATGTAACTGTGTTAAAACATGGAAATTTGACTGCGTTATAATACCACGGAATGAAAAAATGTGACAGCGCAATGTTATAAAATGTGGAGGTCGATATGTATGCGGCATTCAACGCATAATATTGAAAGGGTAGGCGCAGGTAGATTAGGAGAAGACTGTGAAAATGGGTGCGAAAATGGGTATTGCTGTGTGAAAATGGGTGCGAAAATGGGTAGGTAGAAGGGGAGCACAGGTTTGGGAAGAGCATGGATCTCAGGTCGAAGAGCGCAGGGTATGGTGAATGAGTGAGAATGAGTGAGGGGAGAGGTGAGGGCGCAGGGAGAGAGGGAGTGAGGGAAGGCGTAGGGAGAGGGCGCAGGGATGAGGGAGAGGGCGTAGGGAGAAAGTGAGGGAATGGAGTGAGGCCCAAAAGGGCGTTACGTAAAAAAAAATTTGAATTTGGATCTGCAGAAGACAGTTGCAGGACTGCTGGACTGGCAGAGCCTGCAATTTGCAGATTGACAGAGCCTGCAAATGTCAGTGCTATTTAGGGAAAAAAAAATGCAGAAAACAGTCTAGCAACTAGGAGCAGCAGAAAACAATTAATAAAAATGACTGAGCAAAGGGTAGGGAGTTACACCACAGGGCAGAAGTGCCAAATGTGGGGCTGGCTCTGATACCATGTCAAACCAGGAGGTAACTCCTCAAATCTGCAATGTATATTAGCTGAAGAATGTACATGCTTATATAGATGGGAAGTGAGGCTATTGGGATTCAGCTCCCAATGACTCTTGGCCTTCCTTATCTCCTAATAATAAATAATATACAAAAATAAATGTGCACACCCATCCATAGGATTAGGTGTCAACAAAAGATCATCTTGAACCAATGAGCATAACATTTATTTTGAATTTATTTTCTAATATATTCAAATATGTGCAGGTCGGCTTTAAGGTTTTGTACCCTAGCAAATGTGTCACACACCCTTAGTGATAGATATAAATAAAGTCAACGTTGGAGGACATTTCACTCATCTCCTCATCACACATATTTCTCTCTCCACTTCTGATTGGTTCGAGCTCCTTGGAGGCAGTTTTCTGTTCACACGTGGGAAAGAAGGACGAAGATATTTCTGCTGCAGCTAGGGTTTCCACCACAGGTTTGACCAACGTTGACTTTGGTCAACGCATGGTCCAAAGGCGCTGATTTTTGGCATAGACTTTGATTTCTGAAGTCTGAAGTCCATACATTTTGGCACAAGAACCGAGGTCAAAGGTTGATCGTAGACCGTGCTGTGTGGACTTTTACTTGCTGTTGTTTTGCGTTGACTTTTATGGAGTTGACTTTGTGTTGACCGTTTGGCTGATCTGAGGGTTGTGTGACATTGCTGGTTAGCCAACCGTTTTGAGACTTTGCTGGTTGAAGCATCCTGTTGACCGCCGTAACGCAACACCACTCTTATCTGTTTCTGGCTTGTCTTCTTTTGATCTACTGGTATGTTCTATCAGCATTTTACTTTATGGTTTATGTGATTGCTGTCTAACATTGAAGAGAAAGTAAAGTTGCATTAAGCATAGAACATCTACATATATTTACACAACCTGTGATCATCCCGACCACAAGGAAAAGGCCAAATTGGTTAAAATATACACTACAAGATACCGAAGGACATGAAGCTCCAATATGAACCTTCAGGGAAAGTAAAAGACGGAAGAGATACTATGGCTATGCTGCATATATGACAAAGCTCATTCAAGCTGAACCATCTACATTCGAAGAGGCTGTTCAACAGGATGTTTGGAAGAAGGCGATGCAAGAAGAATACCAAACCATTATGAAGAATGGGGTTTGGGAAATCATTCCTAGACCTAGTAACAAATCAATTGTCACATCCAAATGGATCTACAAAATCAAGCATGTTGTTGATGGAAGCATAGACAAGTATAAATCAAGGTTCATTGCAAGGGGCTTCTCTAAAAAAGAACGAATAGACTATGAAGAAACCTTTGCACCTACAGCAAGGTATACTACCATTACATCTTAGGTTTCATTGGCTACTACGATGGGTTGGAATATCCATCAAATGGATGTGAAGACCACATTTCTAAATGGGACCATTGATGAGGAAGTATACATCGATCAACCAAAAGGTTTCGAAGTAAATAGCAGGGACTCTCACGTCTGCAAACTCAATAAAGCCCTATATGGCTTGAAGCAAGCTCCTAGGGCATGGTATGCGAGAATGAATGCATATCTCCTAAGAAATGGGTTCCTGAAGGGTACTACTGATCCAAATATCTACATCAAGGTTGTGAATAATGAGCTCGTCATTATTCTACTATATGTGGATGATCTATTCATCACTAGTGTAGAGCAAAGAATTGAAGAATGTAAGAAGATGTTGGCAACCGAATTTGAGATGAAATATCTAGGACACATGCATTACTACCTGGGTCTCGAAGTATGGCAGAAACTTGGGGAAATACACTTGGGGCAAGGAAAGTACATCATTAAGATGTTGCAGAAATTTGGAATGATAGACTCCAAACCCATGAAAATTCCTATGATCACCAATCTCAAGAAATTACAAGGTTCTGACTCTAGTCTCGTGAATCCTACCTCCTATCGATAGTTGGTGGGTTCCCTAATGTATCTGGTAAACACTAGGCTAGATATATGCTATGCAGTGAACATCCTTAGTGAATTTCTGTTGGAACCTCGCCATGAACACTGGATAGTTGTCAAACACATATTAAAATATCTTTGTGGTATTATACACCTTTGCCTAAAATACAAGAGTAAGGAAGTCAATCTAATTGGCTTCTCAGATTTTGATTAGGGTGGCAGTGAGTTCGATGGAAGAAGTACTGCCAGTGGATGCTTCAGCTTGGGGTCTGCTATGGTATCATGGATGAGTAGAAAGCAATGTTCGTTGCCATAAGTAGTGCTGAAGCTGAATATGTAGCTGCATGTGAAGTAGGAAAGGAGGCTGTATGGTTAAGGAAGCTTCTAACATACTTGTTCGAAAGTTCTACGAGTCCTAATATAATCAACTGTGATAATCAAAGCTGCATCAAGATGTCTGGAGATTCCGTGTTTCATTCTAAGATGAAGCACATCAAGAATAAGTTCCACTTCATTAGGAACTTGGTACAGGATGGGGTCGTAAAGTTGGAGTATTTCCCAACAGATGAACAAGTAGCAAACATACTGACGAAGGTTCTTCCTAACAAGAAGTTTGAATATTTAAGAGACAAGTTTGTTCTGGTAAATATTGCTAATTGTATTGATGATAATGGTTTGGAAGAGATATGTTGAGGATTTGCGAGTGAAGCATTGCCTGGAAAGACATCGGGCCGACACTTTATGTTGATGTTTGGTAGTGAGGGTGGCATCGGGTGGATGTGCACCTAGTTCCCTAGGTTAGAGGTTAGTAAGTAAGCTTGATGGTACCTATAGAGGTTGAAAGCTTTAGTCCCAATTGGATAGATTGCCTTGGTGAGGAATCTAGTCCATGGCATTGCGGTGCCTAAAGTTCTTCATAGTTTCATATAGTTTGAGATCTTCCCTTTGTATATTAAGAATACCTCCCTAGTTAAGAGGGAATGTTGAAGATTGTAACTAGGTTCGATCTTCATAAATTATATTTATTGTACTTATCAAAATAATTAAAGAAAAAGAATTTATATTATCATTTGACATTTATTTTATTATTAAATGACTTATTAAAGTATGGGTTTCATGCTTGGGTCATATTTAGAATAAGGTCCCCATTGTGGACTTCTAGGTTAGTCATTACAGTTCTATATTGACCCTTCTTGGGCTTTTGAATCATGTAATTAGGTTTATTTTTGAGTCAAAAATGGTTTAGAGTACCTCCACATTAAGTCAGCCTCAAAAGGACAAATATAACCTCACCAGAAGCCTATAAAAGCAAGGAGATCGAATTCATTTGGAGCATCACTTCTCAAGCCAGTTCGATATTTACTGAATCAAGGGAAAAAGTGCGAAGTGAAAGGAGGAAGCAAAAAAGAGTGCGAGTTGGATCTAGAAGCAAGAGGAAGGAAAAATCGAAATTTTGGTGGTGGAATCTTTGTAGTTCGTGTCATCTCTTGGGAGATCGAAGTCTTCTAATGTTTGATGCTATTGCTGAATCTGTTGCCTAGTCGAAGTTGCTGCTGCTGCTGGGGCGGAGATCTGGAAGGTTGACTTGGTGGAAAGGGAGAGTTTGGCTCATGTCTAGGGTGAAGAGTCTCAAAGAATACTATTTAAAGGAAGAATTATCTTGACTGGGTTTTCCCCTCGAGGGGGTTTTTCACTGGCATAATGCCTGTATCTTGTGTCTCTTGTTGTTGATCTTCATATACACATAATATGGTAATTGCTTGATGAAAGATAAGATAATAAAAGAAGTAAAAGAAGCCAACATACTCACAAATAATTATCAAGATCGAAGAATCAAACCCTAATACACCTACTTTGATTCTTCTACATCGAGGAAGAGGTCTACATTGAACAACGTCAAGGTTTTGAGGTCCAAAATAGAGAGACACATGTTTGCAAATTGAAGAAGGCCTTGTATGGTTTGAAGCAGGGCCCTCGTGCATGGTACTCCTGTATTGATGGTTATCTATTGAGTTTGGGCTTCAAGAAGGTTGATGCTAATCCAAATATATATTTCAAAGTTGTTGATGGTGAACCCATGATATTATTATTATATGTAGACGATTTGTTTCTAATAGGTGCCGAATTATTGCTTGTTCAATGCAAGAGGGAGTTGGTTTTCGAATTTGAGATGAAAGACCTTGGCCTTACGTATTGTTGAGATATCTGATGTGTTGGGGTAGCATCGGATGTGCTATAGCTCTCAAAATTTGTGGAGGGACTAGAGTACATGAGATCTCCAAGACCCAGAAAGTGATTTAAGAAATTCTATCGTGTTTAAGAGATATTTAATTAATTAATCTTTTTAATTAAGGACCCTAAGTCTAACTTACGAAAATTAAAAGATTAAAGTTAATTAAATTAAACATGTGATGAAAATGAGTTAAGTCACATGGATGAAGCTTTCTTTTAATCTTAGCTATCAATAAGAGATTAGATCACAACCGTTGGTTTCCCAACGAGAAAAGTATAAAGGAAAGGCTTGGGGTCAATTGGAGAACACACACAGTGGCAGAGCACTGAGACTAGGTTGATATTCTAGGGCATGGTTTGCTAAGAATTTCATAAGTGTTTCAGCTGCAGCGAGGGTTAGTATTGGCGAGAGGGATGGTTTGATTCCAGGCCAAGAGTGCAACAAGAGGAAGAGAAGCGCAGAGAGGGCAACAACTACGCAACGGAGCCACATCCCAACAGAGGAAGCGCAAAGGCTTCAGGGGCTATGCAGGGCTTACGCAAGCCCAGAAAGGGTAGCGTAGAGGCAGTAGGAGGTTAGCAGGGCTGACATTGGCCCAGTCAGGGCACCGCAGGGGCTGACATAGAGGGCTTCAGAGCGGTGCTAGAGTTTCTGAAGACTGAAAAAGGATGAGTTTTGTAAATCTCGTTTGAGGGTGTGAATCAGTCAAATTTTATGTCGCCATAGCAGAGGTATAGTCGCAGTTTTATTTCTCTGTCGGGTTAACCATTTGGTGCCCAGGTTTGTTGTACTTAGATTCTACTTAATAGTAAAACCCTCTAGCAGCCAGAAGACCGGTTTTCCCGCATTGGGTTTTTCCGGGGACAGTTGTCCAGAAAATCCTTGTGTGTCACTTTGTCATTGTGCATGTTATTCAATTTAGATCTGTATGTGTAGGCTGTTGATGTATTTACTTCAATGTTAATGCTGAATATTTCACATTAATAACTTAATGTAAGTAGGAGAAGTAAATCTGAAAATTAATAGTTGGATTTCTGTTTGAGATATTCATAAATTTTCACATGGTATCAGAGCAATTGCAAATCTAGCTTGGATCTCTAGCAAGAAGATTGAAGAATCTTTGCTGCAGAAAGTAGCAGCAGATGCAGAAAACCGGATGAGAGAGTGCAGCGTAGCAGTAGAAGGAAGCAAAGCCACGCAGAGGCCAGGGTGACACAGTCTCCACGCAGGCCCACGCACTTATTGTGTAGAGGCAGCGCAGAAGCTGCACTGATACTCTTTGCTCATGCAGAGGCCAGCCAGGGTGACGCAGTCCTGAAGCTGTTTGATGATTCAGAGTGCTGGAAGCCGAGCTACAGACCTTCAGTAGTTGTTGGTGGGGTTAAAGTTCTGTCGGTGCAGAATTTAGCCTAAGCCAAGTTGACGAAGAGCGGGAGGAGAACAACTTCTTAGAAGATTTTCAGCCAAAGAAGTCCGACGATCGATCAGAGGATCGAAGAGAGCTGATTCGTTTTGTTTGGCAGACTTCCAAGAGAGGGAGTCAGTTGTCAGAGGGAGCAAAGGGTACCTTTCTTGCCAAGGACCCTAGATCCGAGTCTCTAGCATAGAGAGGAGCATTCGTTCCGACAGATTTTCTGAGTAGATGGCATCTCACGAACTACGTGATCAAAATAGGTTGGACGGCCTGTCCAACTTCGCAATCTGGAAGGCCAAAATCTTGGTAGTCATGGAGGCATACAACATGAGGGAGCATGCAGAGAAAGTCCTGGCCACGCTGACCGATGCTCTTCTCCTAAAGAAACATGAAAAGGCGGCGACACATGCCCAACGTTTTATCATGGATTGGGTCAAAGATCATGTGGTCCTGCACATAGCCGAGAAGGGAACGTCTCATGAGATGTGGGTGGCTCTAACCACACTGTATGAAGGAAGATCTGTCCAGAGGAAGATGCTTTTGGAGAATTAGATGAGGTTATTCATGATGGCCAAGGGAGAGGAGATCGATCCTTTTCTGTCCAGGCTACAATCTATCCGGGATCAGCTGACTGGTATGGGAGTCAAGCTAGATGATGATGTCATGGTGAGGAATGCTCTCAATGCAATCACGGAGGAATGTGAAACTTTTGTCCAAAGTCTGTTGGGCAGAGCGAACCTTCCCAACTGGGACAACGTTTGGGCTATCCTCCGACAAGAGGAAATTCGTCAGATGACGAAGAAACAGTACAACACCAATTTTGTTGGACACCTAATCCTGTATGGGTAGGTGTGGAAGCCGAACAGTCATAAAGGAGTCCAAGTGACCTTTGAATGTGGAATCCAAGGGTCACACCATTGTATTATAAATGTACATCTATGGTGAATAATATGGCAACTCACGCCTATCTTTCCCTATGTGTGTGTTTCACCATGCTTGTGTTTAACATGGTATCAGAGTGGGCGATCTCCTGCCCTGCCCAAGTCTGAGTCACTTGCTTTTGCGGACTGTGTAAACCTGCAAGACCTGGGTTCTCTTTTTAAGCATTGCAGCTCTGCGTCTATTCAGTATTTCTGCACACTGACAAATCTGAACTAGTTTTTAGCGCTCCCCACTTGGGCAAGAATGCTCCCCACCTGAGCTTGCCCCATTGACAGCGATTTCAATGGTCCCATATTTTGTACGCCTTGCAGGGATTCTAACGCTCACCATCCCGCAACATCCTCCCCTCGGCCTCACTTCCCATCCCCCCTTCCATCTCACGTAGGCCCCTCGGCCTTCCCCTCCCTTCATCCGCGACTTACCTCCTATCGGCTCACATGACTCCCTGCAGCTTCGTGTTGCTTGCTCCTCTGCCCAACCTCCTTCCTGTCGCCTCCCCACTGTAGCTGCCTGCCCTCCACCCCCCCATCCCTTCGACTCCTCACGCCGGCCCCCACAATCCGCTCTCCCCTCCCTCGAGCTCCTCTTGGCCCTCGGCCTTCCCACGCACCCCCTCACCTCCCTCCCCCGACGACGTTTCCTCTCCCACCCCCCAGCCTCTCCCCCTGTCCACCTCATCCTCCCACCCACGCAGGCTCCCTCCGCTCCCCTCCACTCCCGTGGACTCCCCTCCCACGCATACAGTCGCCGGACTCTCCCGCCGTCAGCCTGTACTCCCTCCCTGCCTTTGCTTTACTGCTCGGCCTCCCTCCCCCTAGTAAATACCTCCCCACTTCCACCCTCCCCCAGCTAATACCTTTCCCACTTCCTCCCTCCCCCAGCAAATACCTCCCCCAAATAAACCCTCCCTCAGATAACACCTCTGATTTTTTTTTCCCAAAATTTTTTTACAGATTTTTTATTTGCAGAATTGAAACCAGAATTGAGTTTTGAGAGTTACCTCGGTGAAGATTAAATTTATGAAAAAAAATGCCGTGGAAAATGAATTGTCATGCAAAAGTGTCGTGGACTGTGTGAGTGAAGTAGATGAGTTTCCCCACATTGGGATTTGGGAATTGGGATCTGGTTATTTATTTTCCTGTTCCGGTGGTGATTCATAATATGCAACCATTCTATTTAGTGAGCAGTCGTGCGCGCTTTGAGAAGTAAGTGAGCAGTTGCTCCTCTTTAAATATACCGTGGACTTATCTCCATATGCCTTGGTTTATATATGTGTGATGGAGTGGTGGTATATATATATGATAGGCATATATTAATTGCGCTTATGCATTGGAATGTCCCTCCATCTTCTTTAAAATTTCGTGATGTGTTAATTCATCGATATTTTTCCTATGCAATTGAGCATTATTGTCAATGAGATATTTGTGCGTTGTGCAATTCTGGTTTTCATCGAAGTTTGATATCAAATGCTAAACTATTGAGAATGCCTTCAACATCTCTATATGGAAGGTTGAAATTTGGAAGCCACCTTGATTTCTTATAGCCATAATAGAAATCTTCAGATCTATGTGAAATGTATTGCAGATCAACGTGTGAAGTGAATTCAACAAACTTTGGGCACCATTGGTCCATGTTTCCAATTCTTCCCGTTAATTAAAGAAGGGATACAAATAGTTTAGTTGTATGAAGCGGTGAGTATTCCTCATTGGAAGTTCGTTCTCTGCAAATTAGAGTTGTTGGTGTAAAACAATTCTTTGAAGAGGAGAGAATCCATTTGCCTTAAAGGGTTATTGCACAGTGGTTTTTTCTGCACATTTACAAAATATTTTGTAGTGACATTGTACTGTACTGACATTGTGAGTGGGTATTTCTTCTTAGTTCATAGTTGCAGTCAGTGTTTCAAGTGTAACTTTGAGCTGTTGAGAAAAATGGCTAAAATCAATGATGCATCAGAGTTGTTGCATAAACTCATTCATTCCACTGTTCATGATATGGTAAAAATGAGCAAGAACGCTCTTTTTAATATTCAAACTTGCTTGCAAGATGCACAAGACAAGACTGAGTTTTTGCAGTTGGAGTCTCAGCTCTAGCAAGATGAACTTCAACAAAAGAGTCACCATTCTGAAACTGTTTCTGTTCAAAAAATTGAGAGGGACTCCCATCAACAACAAGAATATAAAGTTGCAGTCAACTCACATTCAGTTCCTTGTACAAGAGCAGATTTACATGCAGATGCAGCAACTCAGTCTGCACTTCCCAAGCCCATCATTAGACCTTGGGAAGAGCTTGTCCACAACAAGCACAGAACAGGTCTTGGATATGACAAAGATGTGTGCTTTCATATTCCAGACTACTCCAAGCCTATCAAATTTCAGAGTGCCGAATTTCTTTATGATTCACCTTTAGCTGTTCCAGACCCTGCCCCTCTTCTAAAGCAGCAACAACAAATTGAAAAATGCCAACACTGTGATCACGTTGGCCAAATGAAAGATCACTGTTTCGATCTTCACCCATGCAAGCACTATGGTCGGCACACCCATTCTTCACGCAGATGCTTTAGAAACAAGCCTCCTGCAAGAACAAAGATTCATCTTGGATGGATCGCTTCTTGGCAATGGGCATCAACGGTCAAGAAGATGTTTAAGTCACATGTCAGAACTTGTTCTCGAATATTGAACAATCTTGCAGTTGAGTTTTCGCCATCATCTCACCTTGTACCTGACAGGGGGGAAAATGGTGGTCATCTACAAGCTTCAAAGCCACATCAAGTGAGCCTGAGCCACAACCTGTCACTCCATATTCAGAGTTGTAGCCAGAGACACACCACATCAAGCGAGCCTGAGCCACAATTTCTCATTCCAGATTCAGAGTTGTAGCCAGAGACACAGCAGTTCAAGCGAGCCTGAGCCACAATTCGTCATTCCAGATTTAGAGTTGTAGCCAGAGATACGGATGCCCATGAGCGTGCCTTTGGTTGGTGGACAGCCTTAAACCATCTATGTGAGGTTGATATTCTTCCTCTTCAAAGAATTCAGAGCACTTCCTCTAGTAGAAGACTTCAGCTTCTTGCTAGCTTTGGTAGAGTTCCGGGAAATGCATTAAGCATTCCAGTGTTGGTGGTAATCCTTAAATCATCACAGGTTGTAGACCTCCCTTCTTCTAGGTTGAAGGTCTCCCTCTTCAAATATGAGGGACACTTCCTCTAGTAGAAGACCTCAGCTTTTTCCCAGATTTGGAAGAGTTCCGGGAATTGCAATAAGCGTTGCGTTCCATTGTTGGTCGTCATCCTTAAACCAACTCTTTATGCCAACATTTCAGAGAGCTGATTCAGCCTAAGTGCTGCCATGCATACTTTGTAGATTTGTATTACAACTCTCTTCTTGGATTCATACATATCCCTTCGAATTAAGGGGGGGAATGTTGGACACTTAATCCTCTATGGGTAGGTGTGGAAGTCAAACAGTGATAAAGGAGTCCAAGTGACCTTGGAATGTGGAATCCAAGGGTCACACCATTGTATTATAAATGTACATCTATGGTGAATAATATGGCAACTCATGCCTATCTTTCCCTATGTGTGAAAGAAGAGGAAGATGTGGCCTTGGCATCAAAGAGGCAGCAAGGGAGAAAGAAGCGTGGTCTGTCGAAGATCATGTGTTTCCAGTGCGGCTAATTAGGACATTTCGTCAACAATTGTCCTTAGAAGAAAAAGGACAAGGAAGCTGTAGCTCCAAGGCTGTTGTGGCGGACGATGGCTCTGAAGATGATGTAGCCACGAGCGCTCATGAACCACGAAAGTGGGGCAACATGGATCTGTAGAGCAACTACAGAGTGGTGGCGGGATCCTTGAGTAGACCAACTCTTGGATCACATCCGTTCTACGGGAGGCTTAAGACAGTAGCGAGACAAGTGGAGCAGTGGGTGCAGTGAATCACAGATGGAGTAGAGGCAGAGTTGGATGCTGAGAGGGAGCAGCGCAGTGCAGATGCAGCAGCAACACAGAGGGGTTGATGTGACTTCAACAGTGCAGAGCTGCAGCAACGCATAGGCTTCAAGAGGACAGCACAATGCAACAACAACGTAGGGGACTTCCGTCCAGAGGAGGTCTGCTTACGCTGTGTAGAGCTGCAGCGACGAAACAACCTCCAGATGTTAGCACAGAGCAACAGCCTATGGAGCTTCAATGATGAATATGAATCCCAACTGACTTGTTTGTCAAAGATTGGGTAGGAGCACTTTAGTTGCTTACTCTCAACAACTGAGTTGTAGTGCAGCAGTTGGAAGCACGATGCAACAGATTGAGAGGGAGTTGCAGTACTGATGTAGCAGTGGCGATGCCAGCATCATGGGCAACAGTACGGGAGAGCATCAACAATGCAAAGATGAAGGGCAACAGGCCAAGAATTAGCGCAGAGACCCACACCAGAGATCAGTGCAGAACTTCAGGGTGAAGTATTGTTGCTAGAGCACTTTCCTCGCTAAGAAGGGAGTGTTGAGATTTCTGATGTGTTGGGGTAGCATCGGATGTGCATCAGATGTGTTGGGGTAGCTCCCAAACTTTGTGGAGGGACTAGAGTATATGAGATCTCCAAGACCTAGAAAGAGATTTAAGAAATTCCATCCTGTTTAAGAGATATTTAATTAATTAACCTTTTTATTTAAGGACCCTACGTCTAACTTAGGCAAATTAAAAGATTAAAGTTAATTAAATTAAACATGTAATGAAAATGACTTAAGTCACATGGATCAAGCTTTCTTTTAATCTTAGCCGTCGATAAGAGATTAGATCATGGCCGTTGGTTTTCCAATGAGAAAAGTATAAAGGAAAGGCTTGGGGTTAGTTGGAGAACACACATAGTGGCAGAGCACTGAGACTAAGCTGAAATTCTAGGGCGTGGTTTGCTAAGAATTTCATAAGTGTTTCAACTACAACGAGGGGTAGTATTGGCGAGAGAGATGGTTTGATACCAAGCCAAGAGTGCAACAAGAGGCAGAGAAGCAGCAGACTAAGCAGTGCAGAGAGGGCAGCAACTACGCAACGCAACCACAACCTAGTAGAGGCAATGCAGAGGCTTCAGGGGCTACGCAGGGCTTACGTAGGCCCATAAATGGCAGCATAGAGGCAGTAGGAGGCCAACATGGCTGACACAAGGCCAACCAGAGCAGCACAGGGGCAACGTAACCCAGTCTGGGGTGACGCAGGCCCTTCCTGAGCAGCACAGGGGCTGATACAGAGGGCTTCAGAGCATCGCTGGGGTTTTTGAAGACTGAAAAAGGCTGAGTTCTATAAATCCATTTTGAGGGTGTGAATCAGTCGGATTTTCTGTCTCCAGAACAAATGTATAGCTGCAGTTTTATTTCTCCATCGGGTTAACCAATTGGTTCCTAGATTTTTTGTACATAGATTCTACTTAATAATAAAACCCTCCAGGAACCAGAAGACCAGTTTTCCCGCATTGGGTTTTTCAGGGGACAGTTGTCCAGAAAATTCTTGTCTCTTTGTCATTGTAAATATTATTTCGTTTAGATCTGTATGTGTAGGTTGTTGATGTATTTACTTCGATGTTAATGTTGAACATTTCACATTAATAACTTAATGTAAGTAGGAGAAGTAAATCTGAAAATTAACTGTAGGATTTCTGTTTGAGATATTCATAAATTTTCACACGCATTACTACTTGGGATTGGAAATTTGGCAAAATCCTGAGGGGATTTTTGTGGGGCAAGGCGAGTATAGTGTTTTGATTCTTCAGAGATTTGGCATGATGGACTGTAAGTCGATGGACACTCCTATGGTGATGAACTTGAAGAAGATCCGAGACAATGACCCAAATTGTTTGATCCTACTATGTATCGTAGATTGATTGGCTCGTTGAACTATCTTGTGAATACCAAGCCTGATATTCGTTATGCAGTTAATACATTGAGTTAGTTCTTTGTGGAGCCTTGTTGTGTTCACTGGGTTGCAACAAAACACATATTGAGGTACTTATGAGTTACCATTGAGTATGGTCTGATGTATGCTTCTAATGGTGAATGGAAATTGCATGGTTTTACTAATGCTGATTGGCTTGGTAGCTCTACTGATAGAAAGAGCACCATTGGATATTGTTTTATTCTGGGCTCTGCTATGGTTTCATGGTCTAGCTCGAAACAAGCCTCTATTGCATTGAGTACAACCAAAGTTGAATATGTTCCTACTGATTAGCAGGTTGTTGATGTATTGACGAAGCCGTTGTCCCAGATGAAGTTTGGTTACTTCAGAGAACAACTTGGAGTTGTTAAGAACCACTCTTTCAGTGAGAGGGAGCATTGGTTACATAGCATCATGGATAGACCATCTCTCATAGGTTTTGTGCCGAGAGACATTGTTGTCAACAAGATGTATTGATGATTCCTCCTATAGGCTGTGCTGAGAGACATTTTTGTTTGGGAGATGTATTGATGATTCCTCTTGTAGGTTTTATGCTGAGAGACATTGTTGTTCGAGAGATGTATTGATGTTTCCTCTTGTAGGCTGTGTGCTGAGAGACATTGTTTTCCGGGAGATGTATTGATGATTCCTCTTGTAGGCAGTGTGCCGAGAGACATTGTTGTCCGGGAGATGTATTGATGATTCCTCCTGTACACAGTTTGCCAAGAGACGTTGTTGTCCAAGAGATATACTGATGATTCTTCCTGTAGGCTGTGTGCCAAGAAACACTGTTGTCCGAGAGATGTATTGATGATTCCTCCTATAGGCTGTGTGCCGAGAGACACTATTGTCTGGGAGATGTATAGATGATTCCTCTTGTAGGCTGTGTGCTGAGAGACATTGTTGTCTGGGCATTGTATTGATGATTCCTCCTATAGGATGTGTGTCGAGAGATATTGTTGTCTGGGAGATATATTGATCTTTCCTCCCTTAGGCTGTGTGTTGAGAGACATTGTGGTCCGAGAGATGCTATGTTGGTTCGTCCCTTAGGCTGTGTGCCATGAGGCCTCGTGGTCGGGAAGATGCTTCGAAATGGATGTTATATATCTTTCCTTATGATGAGTTTGAGAGAGAGAAACTTGGATTGTGTTCTCTTCCTTAGGCTATGGGCTATGCTATGTTGCACTGGCTGTGGGGACGGGGGGACGAGTTTTCGGAACGGCTAGAGCGCATCCCCAAATTTTCAGGGGACGACGGGTTGGGGACGGCAAGTGCAGCAACTATTTATTATATTTATTATTTATTAAAAAATAAAAATAAAAATAAATTAAACATGAATCAAAATAAATAAAATACTAAAATGATAAATCTAAAGACTAATACTAATAGTCTAATAGTATCTAATCATCATTAAGAATTGTGCATCACAAAAACAAATTTCGTCATCATTGCATAACTTAAGTACTATTAGTTTCTTACAACTAACAACCTACAATCTACTACGGTCTAATATCTACATAATCATTTTATGATCATTGATGCATGATGAATCATTTCAAAATTTAAATAGCAGCTAAAGCGTAAAAGTAAATAGTACTAAAATTTAATAAAGATGTAAACATGAACAATTCATTAAAATTTAAATATAATTCTCAAATTAAGAGTCTAGAAGTAGAAAACCATGGATTATAAATTTATAAATTATAGTCATAGTTTATAGTCCAAGAACCAAAATGACAAAAAGTAAAATTTAAAAATAATATGGTCACTAGTGTAGCTGCCAAATGGTAAAACGGTAAACTGTAAATGTTTTAAGTTTGATAGGTATATGTGTTAGCCTTTAGGTTAGGGTAAATGTAATTTAGGAATTTATATTTATTTAATTTAAAATTTTGAATTTTATTAATTTTTTTTTTAATTTTGAATTTTTTTAAAAATGAAATATTTTAATTATTTTTTAACTTATGATTTGAAATTTTATTGGAGACTTCCAGAAGTCCCTGATTTATCGAGGGACTTTTTGGAAGTCCCTAAAAAGTCCCTGAATTTTTGAGGGACAACCTTGAAGTCCCCAAGTCCCCGATGGAGTCCCCAGCAAATCTGAAACGTTTTTGATGAGTTCCAAAGTCCCCGGCACGCCGGAATGGAGGGAACGACATGAAATTATGGCGGGGATGGGTCCCTGTGCAACATAGGGGCTATGAGACCTATGGATTGGTCGGGAAGATTGATTTTGAGAGAGAATGAAAAACTATCTCCGTAGCTAAGAGGGAGTGTTGAAATATATTGTAGCTTCAATTGACATTTTTCATTGCACTCGCAAAAGAATAATTCGATTTTTTTTGTCACTTACAAGTCGGTTCAATCAACTCTACAAGTCCACTCCCTGTAGGGTCATCAAGTCGGCCTCATTAGGGTTAATTAGCCCTCTCATGACGCCTATTAATATGAGGTCATTGGCATTCATTTAGACCACCATCATCTCAAGTAATTTGGTTTGCAATCTACATCTAATTTGAGCTTCTATTTCAGAGCATATTCATTCATACGAAGAAGATTACAAGGGCTACTTTGACTACAGTTTGATCTCCTTATAAAGCTCATTGCTACAGTGACTCAGATCATCTACACTTTTGTTTTGATACTTCTCTTGTGGCCGAAAATTGCAGAGAGGCTTGCTCTCCCTTTGTGACACATTTGTGAAGTTGACCGAGGGATTTTTAGGTATATATATTCTGGGCAGCTCATTGATGATTATAGTGGGAACTTCAACCTCCTATTACAGTGACCTCAGGCCTACATCTCGACCTTCTTGTGCAGATCATCTCATTGGACATAAGTGGAATATATCTCTTTATTTGTGCAAACTTTGATTGGGTATTTTATTGTTGATCATTTTGGATGTGTTGAAACATTTAGATGTACTATTGATGGACAAAATCTCTCTCTCATGAGGAAAGAAATTTTGGGTTTTCCCCTTGTGGGTTTTGCCTTGGTTGTGAGCCTAATCTTGGTGTCCCTTGTCTCTTGCTTATTGTCTATTATGATCTCTATTTACTGCTCTTGTTGAAGAATTATTGGTTGAAGTTTTTCATGTATAGCTACTTCTTGACTAAAGTATAAAGAAGGAACAATTTGCAACAATAGAAGTAGTTATTAGTTGTGAAAAACTATTCTAGTCATTGCAACACTAGAATTTCAATAGAAACCATGTGGATAGTCCATGCAGCTCGTTTATTAGAGGAAAGGTGGAGTGAAGTGAGGATAGAGTAGAGAGAGAGAAACGAATGTGCATTAGTCAACTAAGGAGAGAGTGGAGTGAAGTAAAGAGGGAGAGTGCATGCACTTAGATAACTCAAAGAGAGTGCCTCACCAAATTCTCCATGTATATATGCAACCTAATTAACTCTCAAAGGGTGCCAATTCACACCTACATCTAGGGATGCATCCTTAGTGGACTCTAGTTGACTCATGCACTTGTCACATCACTACTGACAGATCTATGCATCCATATTCTACCACTAATCTCAACCAAAAAGTTGCCACGTGTCATCACATGAGATTGCTACATGTCACACTGCTATAAATAGACATGCCAAATATAACAACCCCCCCAAAAAATAGGAAACATAGAAATTGTTTGGAATAGTTCGGGTAACCTTGCCAAACATAGCATGCCTAACAATAGGCATTGCTAAAAATAGAAAGTGCTTGCATGCCCATGAAAATATATTTGTCAGATTCGATTTACAATGAGGAATCTGAATATGTGATTAGATCTGACATGTTACCCTTGCTAAATATAGCGTTGTCTCGGATGTGGCTTGATAGTAGCTCATCAAAGTCGTGATCTCATAGGGATCTCAAATATACTATCATCACTGACAAGTCTTTGAACCTTGTCTTGTAAAATGTAGGGCCACTACCAAAATAATAACTCTCTCCAATCTAGTGAAAAAAGTGTGTAATATCTGTCTTTGAATCGAGAACACATCATTAAGCCAATCCTACACCTTAGCTCCATGGGTAGCACACCTGGATCAAGCAAAGCCATCTCTGAAAATGCTGTTGAATACTAAATTATTGAAATGTGCTAGTCCTTAAACTTGCAGATTTGCGAGGGGGCAAACTTGGGTTTTAGTAGGTGTATAAGGTGCAAAATGAATAACAAAACTCATTTGATTACAATTTCCCTCCATTATCCGAGGTTTTAATTTTTCTACTTGATTGATTCTCCACTTATGACCTAAGTTTTGATCTTCACCAATGAATATGATTTATTTAAAAATAAAACTAGATCTTTATTGAAAATTTATTAACAAAATGAAAACACACCTTGTGCTAAGGATAGATATTGTATTGATGTGCCCACAAAGATCTCAATGAGCAAATCCACCACTCTTTTTTCTCTCCATGTCTTCCTTTATCAAAGGTTTACATGTTTTATTTACCCATCAATCACCCTGCACATACATCTTTTTCTTTTTGGATCGAGGGAAATCCACATACCATCTTAAGTTAAGATGCTATAAGTTTGATGTCATAATCTTCTGTTACTATTATCAACATTGGCTACCAAGCAATGTCATTTTTCTATGTCAACCTTCACAAATCTATACATCAAGTGGCCCTTTACTCCTAGTGCAACTAAGTTTCACTCGTTTTCAACTTCACAAGACATTTGTTAGCTATAACTATAACCTTGTTGAGACATAGTAAAATATGTATTGTATTTGGTCCGAATTAGATCAATATCTTATTTGCCATCCATCTTGATACTTTTAGAGTGGAAAATTTGAAGGAATCAAATTGTAGGGTTATCTTTACTTGCGGTCCCAGTTTGGAAAAATTTGGGTGAAAACATTCAAGAGCCATTTTGAGGCCTTAAATGACAACTTTTTGTGGTCTCGACCTTCTTATGGACCTATATTCCATAAACGACACATCAATAACTTTCTAATGGCGTAAGAATTGCCTCAATCGGAGCTCGTATTAGAAAGTTATGCCTCTTGGAAGTTGACCTTTTGAAATTGACCACCATAATTAGAGAGAATGCCACATCAACCCCCATTCCTCATGGAAAAGGGGCTAACCATGTGGGCACTATGAAGAGGACTCTAGAAGGGTCGAGTTGTAAGTCATATTAATGGTTGAATGGCTCAAATTTAGTCCCTTATTGGCTATCGTGCTTTGTTACAACTGAACCAGTAGGAGGAAAAGGGGTTCCATTCTATTCATGTGCATTTTGTTCCATATATGGGCAGAGTACTTGAGAGTGGATAGAGAGAACAAACAAAGAGGTTTTGTGTATTGTAGTAGCCCACGAGCCACATATCTCACTCCTATGTACTTACATCCTTTTCCATTCAGAGAAAGAGAGTTCACAACGACCTCACCTTCCAGTTGGGTTTTCTCCTGTAAGGTTTTCCCATGTCATATCTTGTATTATAATGGTTATGAGTGGTTGTATTTTTGTTTGTTCTCTATTTCCGCATTTTATAAATTGCATTCATGGAAATGGTAACTTAATAAATTTAGAAGTTCAAGGAAAATAACTCTTATAGTATAGATTTTTGAATTTTAGGTATAATTTTATCGGATTTGTTGCGACAAATTGTCTAGTGAATTATCCACGATAGTTTACGGATATAACTTGTATATTTGTTTATATATATCTCACTTAACTCTTAACAGGATACCTCATCAAAGATGATTCCTCACCCAACACATAAAATGTTATATTTGTAACTCCTATTCTAGGAGAGATTTTTAAAGCTGACTTAACACAACCTATAAACATATTTAATATTAAATCTCACCTAACACTCCACCTAACTCTTTACTTGCTTCCACCAACCACAATTTTGTACTCATATATGTCTAATGGAATACATTGTATACACCAAATGTGTACAATTTCAACAATCTTCGTTTCACATTCTTGTTCTTATGTAAAATGACAACACTGCAAAGGAGATTGTTGCAACTGTATTTATAAAGTTATATCTTGTACACTCTACATTTCATTAGATATATTCAAGTACAAAACTATGGTAGGTGGAAGTAGGTGAAGATTTCAAGTGTTAGGTGAGATTTACGAATATGAACTATGGTGTTAGGTGGAGTGATAGATAAGATTTACAATCATTTCCTAGAATAGGAGTGACAAATATAGAGTGAAGTGGTAGGTGAGAATTCATTGTCCTCTTTGACAGAGTTTGCTATCAAGAGAGGAAGGATGCACAAATATCAAATGCATGTATTATACATCATTGACTGAGCCTCATCAAACTTCCAAATGATGTATATAAAATCCTGTGGTTAAAGCTCACAGAAGTAGTACAAGTCGAAGTCTTCTTGTAGTGTAGGGAATCAATATCTAAAGCTAACTAATTGTGGATATCCTCATCCTAACGTTTCTTTGCAGAGTGCATCCAATTTTGGATGCAACTGTAACTGATAACTGAAATAAAATTGGCCAAAAAAAGATCTAGAAGAGAACCATATATGGCTGCGAATTTATTTCAAATGTGCCTTTGCACCACTATGAACATCTAAAGCAATCTCATTCTTCACTCTAGTAATTAACTAACAAAATGTCAGGGACGAATAATTGAATTATCCATACCTAGTGGCAGAGAGGAAAGTTGTGGACATGGAGAGGGACAAGGATACTTCACTTGCTACTTAACCACATGCTCCAAGATAAGATAAATGTATTAATGTCTAACATATGACCACAGAAGTAACTCAATGGGACCATGTTAGGTACAATGATGTTGGCGATGGGCACAAAGCGGGAGCGCTAAAGTGGCTCCTATATAAGAAAAAATCAAGAAGTAAAAAAGCATTCTAGTCTAAAACCCTAGAAGGCCAACTCCAAAGAATGAAGAAGTAATTTAGGAGAAGGATGTACAAAGATGAGTGGCTCATTTGCCTACAGTATGGGCTATAAGAGATGATCTTGAACTACTAGAACTCTCTCTCCTGATATCTGAGGCCGAATGGAGAAAAATCAAAGATGATGAAACTGTCCTCAGATCTCATAATCAACTAGGCAACAAAATATGAAGTGCTCCTTAGTCTCTACCTCAAGGAGATGGCACTAGTAGAACCTGTATGAATAACTAATTTGATGGTTAGTCTCTATTTGTAATCTACAAGACCCAAGTCTAAACTGGCCCAGGGGCATTCAAAGAGTGTGCATCTAATGGCAAGATGTATAAGGAGGTCGAATAATATGTCCATCTCCCATATGCATGAAGTGGTCAACATAGAAAGGCATCTTTGGACGTAACCCACCTTGAGGGTTAATCCAAGTGACCCTCACAAGCTACTTGCAGAAGTCCTCTTTGATGATCATGTTTAGCTCCTGTCATGTAGGTAGAAGGTAACTAGGTTTGTCTAGGTGATATCTGAAAGCGGGAAGGCAATCAATCATAATGCCAACATATGTTAGGGGATTTGAGATACCAACATCGAGAAGGGGACATAAAACTCATGTATACATTGGATTTTGATGAACAATATGCCAAGTAAGGGTATTTATCCTGTCCCTTTGCTTTATCAACAAAACTTCAAATGCAGTGCAAGAGTGAGACGGGCCAAGCACTATCTTAAGCTAAATGGGATAGCCTCCAAACTTTACAAGGATGATGGGTTGGGGGACTGACTCCTTGCACCTGATGGTGCAGTTGAAGGAAAGTGATATGTATTCTCTGCTAAATACCAATTCGACCCTAGTGCTTGAGATTGAGACCCCACACCTCCAAGCCATATAGAATAGTGGGTTGAACTGGAGAATTTAGGAGTGAGATCTTGGATGATATGCCTTGGATGTGGTTTTGGAAACATTGTCTCTTAAGAAGGGCAAGGGAACCATAGCCTTTATTTTCTTAGGGCCAAAGTGCATGGAGTAGGCTGAAACGAGGTCCTTTGAAGAGTACCCCCAAGTAAATGTATGTACAAATGATCTCAATCTCCTCTCCCCTGAAAAAGAAATGGCGATCAAAGAGTGTCTTCTTCAATCCATTGAAAATCATGACCTTGGTTTTACCC
The DNA here is from genome assembly GCA_034641835.2 of Pinus albicaulis. Lineage (NCBI taxonomy): Eukaryota > Viridiplantae > Streptophyta > Pinopsida > Pinales > Pinaceae > Pinus > Pinus albicaulis. The sequence continues at coordinate 743,712,911 of CM076579.1, forward strand.
AAGTTGACTGTCAATTGTTGAAGGTCGCAAAAGAGGGCTCAAACATCCTATTGTCTCTGCAACCCCTCAGAGGATGAGGTTAGGAGGATCACTTCATCGACGAAAAATAGGATATTGAGAGAATCTTTTGGATCAAATTGTGTGGAGGATTTTTGATCCCATCCAACGTTTCATGTGGAGCCTCGACCCATCATCAGGGACCAAAGAGTTTTTATGATCGCAAAAGAGTGATGTGAAGCCTTTAATAAAGGGAGATAAGTCACTAGCCGTTAAGGAGAAATATTAAAATATTGGAAGTAGTCGTTAATGAAAAATAATAAAAATATTGAAAGTAGTTGTTAAGGAAAATTTTTAAATAATGAAAGTGGCTTTTGACGGAAATGGTTAAATAAATGAATTAAATTAAATAATAAAAATAAATTGATGAATAAATAAATAAATAATGAAAGAAGAAGTATATATTTGAAACAAATTAAATTAAAGAAATAAAATAAATTGATGAATAAATTAATAAATTAATAAATAAATAATGAAAGAATAAGTATATATTTAAAATAAATTAAATAAAGTATATAAGATAAGGAACGAATGAGGGGGGAGATGAATTAGAATAATAAGGAAATTGAATGAAAATTAAATGAAAATTAGGGGTGGGGGTGTTTACTAAGAAGGATAAAGGGGAACAAGAATTAAAGCAGAAAAAATATAGAGGAAAAAAGAAAAAAAGGGGGGTAAAATAATTATGATTAGAAAAATTACGCCTACTTTGAAAATAAATAAATGGTGGATTAACAGAGGATTAACAGAGGATTAAAAACGGATTAAAAGGGGACCGAGAGAAATTGGGGGTGAATCATCAAACTATTGAGAAAGATGGTGGATAATAGGGTGCCAAGAATGGCTTACTTTATAGCCATCTTCTCTATTAAAGTGGTTGGGTTGCTTCTCTATATCGAGGGCGTCCTTAATGATCCTGGAGTTGTGAAACTGAATAGAGGCAAGGATTTTGGATTCATCGAACCAGATCAAATGCTTAGAATTAAAAGAGTGCTCAACAATGGCAGGTTTTGAAAAGCGGAGATGGTTAGTATCGACAATATGCTCTTTAAGGTGTGCTTTGAAGGGGCAACTAGTTTGGCCAATGCATGACTTCCCACATGAACAGGGAATTTGGTAGACTCCTGAACTTAGCAGGGGGTCAGACTTATCTTTAATTGACTGAAACATTTGCTTCAAGGTTTTGTGGGGTTAAAAGATGGTTTTAATATTTTTTTTAACAAGATTTTTACAATGAGGTCCATTCTCCTTTTTATGTAAGGGAGAGAGACGTGGCTTTGAGGAGGATAGGAAACAAATCGAAAGTATTTTGGATTGGAGGCAACCTTGAAAGCTTTTGAGATCAGTGAAGAGGTATAACCATTTGCTTTGAAAGCTTGGAAAAGGTATCGATTACTATTAGAAGTCCAACCTATGATTAAGTAGTAGAAGAATGCCCATAACTACGTCCAAACTTAGGTTGCCTTCAAGCTTGAGTAGGCAATCTTTTACCTCAGAAAAGCCCTGTTTCAATTCATTTATCTCCAACTCATGACAACTAAAGGAATTGTAGGTGGATTGTAGCTCCTTGTAATTTATGAATACCTGTAGCTTGCTCATAAAGATGAGGGGGGCTGTCCTTGAGAAAAACAATTAGAGAAACAAATTGAAAGGTGAATTCCAACTTGGGTTATTTCAAGAGGACAATGAAATTCACCGAGTGATAAAAGGCATTTCCACAAACGATTTTGAATGATCTTCCTCCATGGTTGTTCGTGGTAATATCCCACAGTTTTAGCATGGGAGGTGATGGGGAAGTTGATTAACATGTGCGGCGCTAGATATGGCCATCATGAGAAGAGGTGGTGGATTTATGTTCTCTGATGATACCATGTGTTGTAAGCTGATGGTGATGGGTCTTGCAAGGTTCCTTTGTGACATGATATTTGTGACATGATTCTTGGCTTAAGCTTGTGTTTAAGGGATAGGTTGATTATAAGTTGAGTTGTTAAACGTAAAACACCCTTAACTTAATTTCTTGATAGGCCTGTAGGTCTGCTACAACATTATTTTTGCAATATCCCTATGGAAAATTTACAGTAAATAACAGGCATGCATAGACATAAATTTATAGAAACAGAAAAATAAATCAGATGCACAGTTTCACACCAAAATCAGACTGCTGAGCCATTTTATTATTGAAAAAAGGTGTACAAGATGAGGTGCTGGAATGTATGCACTTGAGCTTGCTCTAGGCAAGCTAGCTAAGCCCAGAATGAAGTACACATCACCCTTGTCAGTTCAACCACTGCGTTGTCCTGGCTCTGCACCGGAATGGCCCAGAAATATGCTGTTGCCTCCAAAGGTCTGCTGCTGGAGCCCTCTCCACTACTCAGAAAATTTGGAAATTAATCCCAACCTCCCCACACAATACCCAGAAAAACCCACGAAGGGTTTGGCCAAAGTTTGACCCCGGAAAATCAACCCCCTTGTGCTTGGGTGGCTCTGCTGCTGGGTATAACGCTCCTGCTAAATCTCGGCAATCTCTGTTAGAAGGCTTCCCAAGCCTCCCCACCAAATCTCTAGCTCCAAATCCTCTCACTCCCCAAGCTCCCGGAGTGACTCCTTCAAACACTATGCAGTCCCTACGCTGTTGTGACTATCTCTGCGTTGTAGTACGACCTCTCTGCCGTTAGTACCAACGTTGCACGAAGTGGGGACGTTTTTTGGGAGCGGGGACACGAAAGCGTCATTTCCCAAAAATCTAGGAAGCGAAGCATCTCAGAAGCATCTGCTATATATATATTTTTATATTTTTTTGCATTTATCTTAAAAAATATCCAAAACACCAAATTAGTTGTAGAAGATATGGAAACATGCATATTTGTACATAAATCAAGATAGATATGGCATCCTTTGTACATTAATGATTAATTATTCGAGATCAACAATCTAGACGCATCAAACATCGAGAATCTAGATTCTTCTCCTCTTATCTAGCCTTTGCCTCTACCTCGATTGTTTAGGATATTAGTCAACATTGCCCAATTTTGATAAAACTACATAATGATTAATCCATATTCCAAGCCTTAAAATATGGTAGAAAAAGCTTAACATGCTTGATCGATGATTTTGACTTGATTGAAAGGTATTTTTTTGCTAACGACATGACAAAGGAGTTCAACAATTAACACCACCAACACTAGGGTACATATAGGGCTTGGTACTCTTGATTAAATGCCAATCACATACTCTCATACAAGATATAATCTAATGAAATGACACAATCCCATTGAATCTGGATTCCTGAAAACTGTTAAGTCTGCTGAATTTTGAATAGGATATGGAATTCTATTTTCTCCATATGAAGTTCGATGAGGTTGGAACCACTCTCAAACATCCTGAGTCAAAGGAGCACCTTTGGAGTGTCCAAGAAGCCTCAACCCAACTTAAGTCAAAGCAAAATATATATATATATATATCTATATATAGAACCCCGTGGGACCGCGCATCTCCGTACGGATCCGACCCGGAAACGTTGCATTTCTGTACGTCGATCTGTTGTACAAAACATGTTTCGACGTATGGAAACGTGGATTGGGCTAAACGGTTCCGAAATTGGCAGGAGTTGTGTTTTTTTAGCCCGATCCGCATTGTCATTTTTCGGAAACGTGGTTCGGACGATAGATCCTCCGCGTTTCTGTACGGGACGCGGATCAGGGGTTGGAGCCGTGGGGGGGGGGGATGTTTCCTGCAACACTGGTTAGTATGAATGGGACTCAGGTAGAACTCCCTCCTTGGCCTGGCATTCGAAGTCCACCGAAGCAAGGGCTGGGATTTCCGCTCGGAAATACCCGTGTGCTGAACAACATTGCAGACTTGGTACTTGCTCAAGTGTGCTATGTCAAAAGACAAATTCAAAAATGATGAGTGAATGCCCAAATGAGAGCCTCTTACTCTTTTTATCAAAGAGCCTCGAAAATGCCCATGTCGGCCCAACTCGAATTTCCCCCACCGGCTTCGCTCCAATGAGAGCGTATTCCACATGTGGGCTGTAATCCTCCATGGGGTGGCCCCCACGCTCCACTAGAGCCGCCATATTTCTTTCCTTCCTAATGTTTGGGCCCCCACTTAATCCCAAAATTCACGTGGGGCCTCTAAACCCACATTTCCTAAGTGCAAACATGAAATAAGGCAAAATTGGACAAGATTGATATTTTTTTAATTTTGGACAACTAGGTCCAAACTCCATGTTGTGATGCTTAGATGAAGATACCAATATTTTTATTGGGTTCCTCTTTCGGAGAGGTGAAAGATCGATCTAAATATCATCTTGATCCGATGAGCAGAACATTTATTTTGAATTTATTTTTAATCTATTCAAAATATGTGCATTGCTGGTTTGGCTGTCCTAGAGGGTTGTGTGACATTGCTGGTTGGTTGACCATATTGAGACTTTGCTGGCTGAAGCATCCTGTTGACCGCCGTAACACACCAACAGACTTATATATTTCTGGCTTGTCTTCTGTCGATCTACTAGTATGTTCTATCAGCATTTTACTTTATTGTTTATGTGATTGTTGTTTGATATTGGAGAAAAAGTAAAGTTGCATCAAGCATAGAACATCTACATAAACTTACATGGTATCAGAGTTGAGGTGAAGACAAAGCCCTAATTTGTAGCAATCATCGAAGAAGAGGATGGGTTCCTCAAACTACAATGGCTTCAAGGCTGATGACAAATTGACTGGGAAGGATGACTTCCATGCTTGGAAGATGACATTGGATCTTTTGTTGGAAGACTAAGATGTCATGGACTATGTGCAGGGTAAAATCCAAGAGCCTCCATCCACTGCAACTACTGCTGCCAAAACAAAGTATAAGAATGGGGAGATCAAAGCAAAGCTGATGATCAGGGACTCAATTCACAAGAGTCTGGTTGCCTACATCTCTTGAGCTGGGCACATCCAAAGAGTTGTATGATAAGTTGGTCCACATGTTCAAGGCCGACAATGCGAATCAAGTCCTATTCTTCAAGAATCAATTGAAGAATCTGAAGAAAGGCAGGGATGAGTTTGTTCAATCATACTTTCTGAAGCTGACCGAGATCAGGAACAATCTGCTAGCTATTGGGGAGACAATAGCTGATCGAGAGATGGTTCTCACCACACTTGGAGGGCTCTGATCCGAATGGCATGTGTTCAACACTATCATTCTCAATAACAATGTGATACCTGACTTTGACGAAGTACTATCGAGATGCGTTCAAGAAGAGACAAGAATGAAGGAGTATGAAAATGAAGGAAATGCTGCCTACGCTGCTCATTCTAGAAGGAAGAACTTTGGTGGTCCAAAGAACGAAGGAAGAACAGGGGCCCAAGGAAAGAAGGGCAAGTATTACACTTGTCATAGGCCAGGTCACTATGCTAGAGAATTCCCTTTCAAGACAGATTCTCCCGATGATGATGACGACAACAACCACCGGAGGAATGGAAATCAAAGGAACAACAGGTTGAAGGGGAAGAGGAAGGCTCCCTCTGGTGGAAATGGTCAACCTTTCAAAAGGTTGAGAAATTTCAGGTATGAGGAATCAAATGTTTTTGATAAAAGAAATGAATTCATTCTTGTATCTGCCCTCTCTGCTGCATCTCCACCCGACACTATGGATATCTTGTTGATAGATAGTGGTGCCTCAAGGCACATCACTGGGTTCAAGGAAGCACTTTCTGATATGGTTGAGAAGGATACTAATCTGGAAATTATCCTTGGAGATAATGCCACATATCTCGTGAAAGGGACAGGGACTGTGACCCTCCACTTGTCTCAAGGTCAAATCCTCCGCTTGCAGGATGTACTTTATGTACCTGATTTGAAGAAGAATGTTGTGTCTATATTGGCCATGTAAGACAAAGGTTTCAATGTGGCATTCATTGATGGGAAGGTGCGTATGTGGAAGAAGACCTTCAAGGAAGCTATCACAATTGGTTTTAGAGTTGATACACTCTACCAAGTTGGAGGAAGTCCACTGGGAGCGATGACATGTGATACTATCCGACAGACTGAACTATGGCACCGGAGGTTTGGACACCTTCACTACAAGGTCCTTCCCAAAGCAGGGAAGGTGGTGACGGGGATGCCCGAGTTCTCAAATAATCATGAAGGTGTATGTCAGGGTTGTGCCAAAGGAAAGCATACAAGGGGACCTTTCCCCTCAAGCGCCACAAAGACATCTGATGTCTTGCAATTAGTACATTCTGATCTATCTGGTATGCTGCCCGTGACATCCTTGGGAGGATATTCTTATTATATGACGTTCATAGATGACTTCTCTTGCAAAACCTGGATATACTTCTTGAAGAAGTAGGATGAGGCTTTCATGTGGTTTCGTACCTTCAAAGCCTTGGTGGAAAATTTGACAGGGAAGAAGATCAAGATTTTGAGGACCGATAATGGCACTGAATATGAGACGAACGAGTTGAAGAACTTTTGCAAAGAAGCTGGCATCAAGAGGGAGACCACAACTGTCTATACTCCCGAGCATAGTGGCGTTGTTGAACGAAAGAACAGGACCATTGTGGAAGCTGCCTGTGCCATGCTATGTGCCCAGGGTCTACCGAAGTTTCTATGGGGAGAAGCTGCGAACACTGCTGTGTACATACAAAACCGATGCCCGCATTCCACACTGGACTGCAAAACTCCCAAAGAGGTTTTCTGTGGTAAGAAACCTGACGTCTCACGTTGACTTTGACTTTTCAGCGTTGACCTAGCTGCTGCTGCTGTTTGCGTTGACCATTGACTGACAATGTTGACTTTTGGGTTGACTTTTGAGTTGACTTTTTGGCTGTCCTAGAGGGGTGTGTGACATTGCTGGTTTGCTGACCATATTGGGACTTTGCTCGCTGAAGCATCCTGCTGACTGCTGTAACGCACCAACACTTATATATTTCTGGCTTGTCTTCTGTCGATCTACTGGTATGTTCTATCAGCATTTTACTTTATTGTTTATGTGATTGTTGTTTGATATTGGAGAAAAAGTAAAGTTGCATCAAGCATAGAACATCTACATAAATTTACATATTTCGCTTGGCAATATTGCTAAGTGGGAATATCACAATTTTGTATTCTTATGTGGTAGCATTTCACCTGATAGTTGCTGCTTAGAGTAGATTTTGTCCTTTGCAATATTGCTTCTAATCAAGGATCGTTGGCCTTTGATCCTTTGATCATATGCCTTATTATAATTACAATCTCCAATGACTGTTAAGGAGTGAGGAGAAAAGGATTGAATAGAAATAATCCCTTGAAGAAGTGCATAGGCTTTGGCCAAGTTATTTGTTAAAATTCTCATTTGCCACGCATAGTTACTTTCTAGAATTCATCTGGGTTGAAAGATTGCCCACTGTGCACTTGCCTTCCCTATGGATTTTGCTTTGTTATTCTCTTACTAAAATATTTTTGTTCATTTTTAGTATGTAAATCACATTGTAAAAGGTGTAATTCTTGCCCTCAGACAATCAGATTTCTTCCACAACCTTCAACGAAATGCTTTTTGGCATCATTTATGATCACAATATCTGTTTTGGATTTGTTTCCAACAAACATAACAGATCAATTTGTTCTGTTTGTCGTGTGCTTAGAAGTTCTATAATCAAATAACTGGTCGCTGGAAGATTCTCATTGCATTCCAAAGAAGATACAAATTATAGTTTGGAAGCCCAACAATGAAGGGAAGGAAAATGCAACTATTGTGCAGACAAGTGGTCACCATTTCACAAATGCAACAAATGGAAGTCATACAATTATGAAGAAGAAAGAGAATCAGACACTTCCATATGCCACTTCAATTATGAGGAAAAATAAAGAAAGAAAGAAAGTGGAGACAAGTGGTCACCATGGAACAAATGCAACAAATGGAAGTCATACAATTGTGAAGAAGAAATATTATTAGACACTTCTATAAGCGACTTCAATTATGAGGAAAAAAGAAAAAGAAGAAGAAAAGTAATTGTTGAAAGTGTGATAAAAGTTGGTTTCCCTGTCACAAATGTGCATCTAAACACCTCTATCATTGCAAAATTATAAACAGGAAAGAAGTAGAGTTTCTTGCTGAGGAAGGTATGTTAGATTCTAGCGAAGATGAAAAATCACCAAAGGTATCATTAGCATCAATCACATGTAAAGCAGGATCACAATTAAGATGCATCAAGGGGTTTAAATAAGGCTATAGTCCAAAAAGAAGTGCATCCACCTACGTCATATTATATCCCACTTCATTTGAGGAATAGTGATACCATTTATAATAATCATGATGGAAAACACATTATATTGCATCCCACAATTTCAGGAAAGATGGAGCCAAGAACCCTAAAATTCAATGGAAGCATTCTGGGTAAAAATGTCAAATTCCTAGTAGATTCACAAAGCACCCACAACTTTGCGAATATAAATCTCGCCAGACAATTAAATCTTTTTGTGTACCCTGTAAGGAACCTCGTGGTTACAAAGTCGATGATCAACAATTCAAAGGCTCAGGAAGATACCATGAAGATTATGTACATATACAAATTACAAAATATGGAACTACAATCTGGATATTACACTCTACCACTTGGTGGAATGGACATAGTGCTAGGAGCAGAATGGCAGATGCAATTGGGAACCTATGCCACAAACCTACAAGAACAATTTCTGAAATTCAAGTGGCAAGGGAAGAAATCCAAAGTATATGATTCAGAAAGCTTACATCACCCCTTAAAAGAACACGTTAGTATTCAAAACCAAATCCAAAATCAAGATGCCTCTCCACTATGGAAAAGTAATTCATGCAAGTTTTCCTTGAGGACAAAGCATTCTTCAAGGGGAAGGCACTGTTATATAAATAATAATAAAAAGTAAAGTTGAAATGGGTTTTGTTGCCGTCCAAAATAGTGATCTCGTTAAGGCCCTCACAAGATGCTAATCTGGTAGCAAAAAAGACAAGTGCTCACTGTTTACGCCAACTCCTACAAAGCCAAGGGAGGCTTCCCTACACTAAATACCCTCCAACATAAGTTAATATACCGTTGCCTTATAATTTTGAAAGTCTTGCTAATCTGGAAATGAGAAATTGATTGTAGAAAAACGCAGGCCAGCAAGAAAAATAACACTCTAACCACAAGAAATAAGCTTTCAAATAGCCCAAAATTGTGTTAGAAGCGCTTACCAATTTAGAGATGAATAACTTGTTGTAGATCTCCCTTGTAAATGGCTGTAGATGACAAATTAGTTTGCTGTTTTGCAACTTCAGATATGTAAAAACATAGAAAAAACACAAAAAACAAGAAGCTAAACCCCAGCCCCCATTAGGGGTCACCCACAAGTGTACAAGTTCTCCTAAAAATTGGATCTAGGGGTGGTAAGGCTAAGGTAATTAATGAGTATCTAGGGGTGGTAAGGCTAAGGTAATTAATGAGTATCAGTAAAAATAGCCCAACACTAGAAATGAGTAAATCGAAAGATTATGTAATCTGGAAAATGTTTACTTATGGAAGGCATCAAAACCCAATTTTTATTTTTATGTAGAATTTTAATTTCCAGCAAGTTGGAAAGTGTTTATCACTTATAATAATTATGAGTTAAATACTTGGAAGTGAAAAATAATAAGGGATCATAAGTACATACCTTTTAAATCAAACCTTTGCATGAGGGTTTCGCTTATCACCTAAAATTTGCTGCTCTAAATTAAGGGACAGATCTGTAAAACCCTTTTACAGCCCTTTGAAATAATTCTAGATCAGCTTTCATAGACAACACCAGAGAATCATACATTCCTTGGGCCAAAGAGATACAATTTGAGCATAACTCGAGTAACAGAACTAGCTAAAAGATAAGATTTGAAGCTCAAGCTGGTGAAATATCTTTGCATTTTTATATTTGTTAAAACAAAAAATTGAAAAAATTGTGGATTTTAAAATATGTGGTTGTTATGGCGAGTCATTAATGGCTATATAGATGTAGGTAGGGTTGGTTCAATTGATGATAAGAAATGGACTTCTGCATATGGATTCAACTTTGGGTTTGGACTCTGGAGTAATTTTGGTCAAGCAATAAATTGTGGCAGGTAGCACTCTCATTGACCAAAGAAGAATATAAAGGTAGTGGTTGGTGAAACTTCTGAATCAGTGTGGCTTCACAAAATTCCTCAGTGGTGTGATGGTTTAGTAGGGACAACCAACTCCATGTTGGTGCGATAATCAAAGTGAAAATAAGATGAAAAAGCATTGGGTCTTGTTACTCCTTATACTAGTAGGGGTACCTATACATTCATGCAGCATTTTTTTATCAATGTAAGCCCAAGGTCACGAGTCAAGGGCCATGTAACAACCATGTGATGCCCTGTAGGCAGCCTAGACTTTGTGTCATGTTGTGTCAATTTGTTTTGGTCAGACGATGGCCAATCCCTTTGAGGTCATATATGATTTGTTTCGTTCTAGATAGGATTTGAGGACCTTTGATAGGCTTATATGAAGATTCATGGTTTTAGAGGAGCATTCTTCTTAGAGAGGCGATCACCAGTGTAGGGGCTAGTCTATTCCATGTTGGATGCACTTATGTCTTTCCACATGATTATGAGTCTTGCTACCCACCAAAAGTGGGTGACCCCTAGGAGAAACTTATCTCCTATTCATCTCTTCTAGCCGGTAGCCAACAACCCCCAAGAGCCACAAGTAGCACAAATGTGACGTGCCATTCATATCTCTGCCACCTACATCAGCCATATGTTTCCTTGCCCATTTGTCGAGAGCACATGTTGGAAGGTGGGATTCTAATCAAAATGTACTTTATTCATTTTGCAATTGGGTGCTTATGCTTGTTTGTATTTGGGAATTTTGACATGGATTATGGGGTAACTTAGTAGGAAGAAGCATCTTGGTCGTGATCTTGTTCCCTCACCTTAAATGGGAAATTAATTTTCAATCCTAGTCCAATGGGACCTAACTATTGACCCAACAGGTATAGGAGGGGCACTACTTGGGAAGCCATGATTGAGATAGCATAGCCTAATCTCTCCCTATTCCATACTTACCACTTTCCATCTTATATTACAAACCCCTATTCAACCTCCATTCTTCGAGTTCAACTGACCATTGGTTCATTGTGATTTGGCACGCACACATCGTCATTCCTAGGTAGGGCTTGGAAATGTACCCTGGGAGGTTGATGCAACTAAAAGAAACATAAAGAGCATATGATGGCCACAAGAAAAACGAAAGAAAAATAAAAATGCAAAAGATGGCCGGGACATTCAACTTAGCACGTGGACAAAGCCGAGCATGAGAACTACCTCACTCATATGGCCATCACCTGGTTCCTGGGCTAATCTTGCCCTATCTCATAGAAGACAAGGAACCCTTGCATGTCCCAACCCCTGATGGGCGATGAATTGCCCCATCCTTAAGGGGGTAATAATTGCTATATATCATGCAAAGCAAGCTCTCATTACTTGAGCTGCGAGCAATAATACAAAGAAGAATCACCTTTGATGAGAAAGTTGCATATTTGAAATCTAAGGAAGTCTCCATGGATTCCTATGATGAAGTAAAGCATGAGGCTTCGAAGGAAGAGCATTTGAGTTCTACCAAATATCCTAAAGAGCCAGAAGAGCCTTGTGAACCAGTAGACCAGAGATAAGGAAGAGACCAAAATGCTTAGATCTACATTGGAAGATGAAAAAGGACATGTAGCTCCTGATGGCACATCCAGAGAAATTAAGAAACCTAAAAGGTTTTCTAGCTATGCAACTCTCATGACTACCTTATTTATGCAAAGGCTTTCACTTATGAAGAAGCAACTAGCCAACAAGTATGGAAGGAGGCCATGAATGAAGAATACCAATCCATCATGAAGAATGATGTCTGGGAAAGTATGCCAATACCGGAAGGGAACTCAGTAGTGACTTCCAAGTGGATATACAAGATCAAGCATGTTGCAGATGGAAGTATTGATATATACAAGGTGTGATTCGTGGCTAGAGGGTTCTCCCAGAAAGAGGGAGAAGATCATGATGAGACCTTCGCTTTATTTGCTAGGTACACCTCCATTAGATCTATTATTTCTCTTGTTGCTTCGTTGGGATGGAATTTGGAAGATTGCTTTCCTCAATGGTTTTGAGGTACATGGAAAGGAATCTCATGTTTGCAGGTTAACGAAGGCCTTGTATGGAGTCAAGCAAGCTCCAACAACTTGGTATGATCGAATTGATAGTTATCTGATGAGACTGGGATTTACCAAGAGCGATACCGATCCAAACCTTTATTTTAAGGTTGTGAAGAATGCACCTGTGATCCTATCGCTATATGTCGATGACTTGTTTTTGACAGGTGCTGAGCCTCTCATCATTTAGTGTAAAGAGAAATTGGCTTCTGAATTCGATATGAAGGATCTGGGTTTGATGCATTGCTACTTCGGATTGGAAGTATGGTAGAAACTTGGGGAAATCTTCCTTGGTCAAGGAAAGTATGTTATTGAGATCCTTCAGAAATTTGGCATGATGGAAAATAAATCCATGGCTACTCCCATGGTGACTAACTTGAATAAGTTAAGAGGTTCCGAATCTAGTTTGGTAGATCCATCTATGTACCAAGGGTTGATTGGCTCGTTGATGTATTTGGTTAATACCAGACCGAACATTTGCTTTTTTGTAAACACATTGAGCCAGTTCCAGGTGGAACCGAGACATGATCATTGGATTGCGGTGAAGCACATTTTGAGATATCTACGTGGTACTGTGAACTATGGTTTGAGATATGTTGCAAACAAGGATGTACAACTTCAAGGTTACACAGATGTTGATTGGGCAGGAAGTGTTGATGATAGGAAGAGCGCTTCAGGGGTATGCTTTAGTTTGGGCTCCGCTATGATATCTTGTATGAGCAGGAAGTAGAGATTTGTTGCACTTAGCACTGCAGAAGCAGATTATATTGCAACCAATGAAGCATGTACAGAAGAAGTGTGGCTTCGAAAGTTGTTAGCAAGATTGTTCGACCAAGAGCTCGAATCGACCGTGATATACTGTGATAATCAAATATGTATGAAGTTCTCAGAGAATCCCATGTTCCATGACAAGTCGATGTTAATCTATGTTGCACAAGCTGTGAGGACGGCGGGTACAGGGGGACGAGTTTCCACGATGGCTAGAGCGCACCCCCAAATTTTCAGGGGACGACAGGTTGGGGACGACAAGTGCAATATCTAATTTTTGATTAAAAAATTAAAATTAAAATAAAATTTAGTATTTCAGCATAAACATGAATGATAAAATTAAAATATAAAAATTAGAACTATTACTAATTTGGAAATTCAAACTACAAAATAAAATACTAAAGTCTAATACTATCCAATCATCATTGTGCATCACAAAAACAAATCTCATCATCATTGCCCATTGTCAAGAACTTAAGAAGTACTATTAGTCTGCTACAACCTGTAATCTACTAATGTCTACATAATCATTGTATGATGGATGATGAATCATTTCAAAATTTAAATAACAGCTAAACTTTGAAGACTAAAAGTAAAATTTAATAAAACTATAAACATGAACAAGTCATTAAAATTTAATTATAAATCTTAAATTAAGAGTATAGAAACCTGTCATCAGTGTAATGTATATCATAATCATTTAGATTCACCATTATTTACAAAGCACAAAGATAATTACCATCCCATCTATTTACCTTATAACATTAAGCATTAAAGATGAGTTAGCCATTGTAATGTTTATTTCAGGAGTAACAAATGTTATGTACAAAAGTAATAATGTCATAAAGCGAAATAAATTGTATATAATAAATGATGTTTATGTTAATGTATTCAGGGATTAGTTGATTGGTTCCTAAAATGAATAATGGAACTTGCTACGTATATAGAAAACACCACTGGTAATTTAGTAACACATTGATATATCTTCTTATCTCTCATCTAGTCTCTCTTTCTCGTCTCTTGCATATATTTAACATGGTATTAAAGTCATGGTGATTTTAACATGGTAAAAAAAAAAAAAAATACTTGTTATTTTTTTTAATGTGCATGATGTTGGGGACATCCTAAAGTCCCCAATTTTTTGAGGGACGGCCTGGGGACGGCCTGGAAGTCCCCAAGTCCCTGATGGAGTCCCCAACCAATTGGGGAAGTTTTCGACGAGTTCCAAAGTACCCGGAACGTCGGGAAGGAGGGAACGCTGTGAATTTTGGTGGGGACGGGTCCCCGTGCAACATAGACGTTAATTGAGATCAAGTACCACTACATCTGTGACATTATACATAGGAGAGTGACAAGGCTTGAGTACATCTCTCCATCGATGAGTGGACAACTAATGTTCTGATGAAGCTGTGCCCAGAGAGAAGTTCTTGTACTTAAGAGACATGCCGGGGCTTGTGGAGATTACTGGTTTGATACCAACATGGAGGACATTCTCCCGATGGGGAGAATGGTTCGAGAGGCCTAGAGTGCTCTCTAGGTAGGGTGGAGTGAGTGCCTCTCGGTGAGGAGACCCGATTACTCATCATGAAGGGTTGAGTAAGGTCTGGACCCGATCACACACCAGGGAAGGGTGTAGTGAGGTATTTCAACATTTGGACCCGATCACTCACCAGGGAAGGGTGGAGTGAGGTCTTCACAACATCTAGACCTGATCGCTAACCAAGGAGAGGTTGAGTGAGGTCTTGGCCCAAGGAGCTCACCAGGAAGGGTGAGTGAGTGCTTGCCAGTTTAGTATCTCAACATTTTGGCCTAGTGAGAGGCCTTGAGATTTGAGTACCGACCACCCTGGAGGAGTGAGTACTGATATGCTGATGATAAGCCATGGGTTAGGTACCACCCTGAATATGGTCACTAGCGGACACTGATAATTGATGATGATGCTAATGATGATTTGATATAACCTTTTCTTTAGAGAAATTTGTCAACTTGAAAACATCTATGATAGTCATAATGAATACCTCCCTAGTTAAGAAGGTTTGTCCTTGTGGGTTAGAAGGTTGCCCAGCCTAAGCCGATAGAAAACCTTGGACATACTAATAAGCCTCTAGAGCAGGGAAACATAGAGGGTTTCCTTGCTCATCGTACTGATATGGAAAAACGTAAACAGGGGTACCATCTGGTCCATAATGGGAAAAATAAGGATGGTTGGGATCTTGGGAGGACTGACCAACCTCGAAGTTCGACGACTGTAAAGACAACCGATACTCCTAATGAGAAATATTCTCCGGAATAGCAGATGCTACGTAGATGTCTTCAGGAAGTGACGAGGTCCTGATGGACTGAGTAGTAACAACGGGTGTAGATGCGGCTACGCAGACGGTAGGCCTAACAGGTACTGATGTGACCTGAGGAGATGACGTGAGAGGTGTCGATGGCGACATCCCTAACGAAGGTATAACCGGCCTCGTGGACGGAGTCGATACTCCCATGGAAGCCACAACGACCACTATCTGACTTAAGGATCTATATCCCGCTGGAAGCGAAGGACCAGGCGAAGACATGATAGCAGACTTGGGGTTGTTTTCTGGGAAAAGCTGGTAATCTTCACCAAATGTGGGAATTTTCTCGCTAGGAGAAGGACTGGGTGAGTCCATATCTGACCCTGCAGCAAGATCTTCCAAAAGACGGCGAGGACTAGGAGGTATAACATCAGCTAAAAAAGGCGAACCCGATGTAAGAGGAAGGAAATATTCCCCTACTCCAAATCCAAACCAAGCAGTGGATAAGGGTCAATTGAACTCAACTGGTCCTCCAAAGGGAAGCTCAGATAGAACCGGTCCCTCGTCGGGAAACTCAGAGACAATAGGCTGCTGAGGTTTAGCAGAGGACTGAAAGACCTTTGACGACTTGTCTGTGTAAGGACTACCAGTAGACGAAACTGAGGGTTCCGCCACTGTGACAGTAATGAAAAGAGGAAGAGATCAAAACAAAAGCACACGGGCTAAAACCAAGGCAAACAATCAAATGGCCAACAAACAATCTCTAAAAGGGCGGGTGATCGTAGGTGATTAATCTTACCACATTGAAACTTGAAAATTCTACCGTTTCATGTTTTAAGAGTCGAGAAACGAGTAAAAGGTGACTCTATCTCTTTCAATTTGGAAACAAGCGTGAAAGGACAAGCGCTTGATGATCCTTTCAAATTTAATGAGTCAGAAAAGATTGAAATGACTATTTTGGAATTCTAGGCAAAAGGGTGTACCAGATATCCGTGAACTGCAATATACACCTTGGTTAAAAAATGAAAGAGAAATCAACCAAGGACTTGACGTACGTGCAGGAAATCTCCCCGAATGCTGTGTCCGGTGTATCACGGGTATAATGCGGCAGACTTGGCTTCCTACAGATAAACGATAGCAACCTAGTGGGGTCTCCCTTTATATACTCGACGGTACGGGGAGCACAAGTCTGTACTAGTGCTGTCTAAAGCCAAGAGGCGAAGGACAACTACTAGGTTTAACGATGCCAGAACACGTCACTAGCCTAGACCTCTGGATATTTCGTTAATGTTTCAATGCCGCCTTAAGGTAAATTGAATAAATTTTAGAGTTGATCTTCAATTATGTTTCAATTTCAGGCCCAACTAGATGCTATGTCTCAAAAATCCTCTAAATGCACACTACATGCCACTACAAATCACTTTGTTCGATGAATAGCTAACTACGGGAAGGTTGAGAGCTTTTCAAACAATAGCAAAATGATCACAAACAAACCAATTAGTGTTCTTAATGCATGCTAATGAAACTAAAGCCTTAGAGTTATATAATATATTACGTAAAATAGTTTTCATTTTTACTAACTAATGAAAGAAAGAATTGTTTTATTAACAGCTCAGCAAAATGCACCAAACGAAATGAAAACCAATAAGAGACCAATTTGAGAAATGATAACGAAATAGTAAAAGCAAGCTAGTTCACTCAATGCAAAACACAAAATCAGAACTCAAACTGATAGAGAAATCCCTCAAAACAAAGAGGAATCCTAGAAGACTCATCCGAACCGCGTGATGTAGGCTCAAAATGAGACAAAGTGAAACTCGAATGAGAAAGAGAGCAATCACTCAAATAACGCAATGATACGATAGAAACCAACCAAATGAATGCAAGGAAGCAGAAACGAAGTTGACTGAACAAGTGAAAACCAAAAACTCCTATGGGAGGCTCAGCACACAATAACACCTAGATGCCCTAGGGCTAGAATGTAGAACTGAAGGTAGAGGGCAAACAATTGGAGGATGGAGGTCAAACACAGTCAACAAGTACTTCAAGGCACTCGGACAGTCGGTAAAACAACACCAAATCCAAAAATCAAACTTAGAGGGCTCAAAAACAAGTAAACCCTAGCACGACATAGGGTTGGCGCGACTGTTTGGCTGCATCTAGCGCCAAAACAGGGTTGGCGCGGGCGCCTAACTAGCAAGAAGCGTCAGCTGGCGCGAATGTCAGGCTGAAAAGCGCGCCAATCGAGTTTTCTAATGACAGAAATGAAAAAAAGCAAGAAAAGAGTAGATCAGGTATGGTGGCCGCTGAACAGAGGTTCTACACCAGAAGGAGACAGACCAGAAGAGAAAATCAAGCCGATAGAAGCCAAAAGCAATCGAAAGAGACAAGACAGACTCCAATCATCTCCCCAGTGGAGTCGCCAGTTTGTTGGAGAGGTAAATCCCCTCTGCGGACAGAGGCGATCCCTACTAGCCCGGATCGGGTCTAGCAACAATCAGACACGCAATGACACAGATCTCTAGTTACAAAAACGACAAAACATAACAAGTTACCTACCTCAGGTCCTACGCAATGGTCATTGAAGAAAGGATGACGCTTCCCGCCCTTCGCTTTGGCAGATCATGATCCTTCTGCTTAACACATCCGAACACCTGCACACATGCGAAGAAACACAACGATACACAACATAGAATCTAAATCTTGTAACCACACATCAGTTAGAGAGGATGTAATTCATTGCATCAAAAACAAAGACACATGAATGAAATCATAATCAAAGTCGCTTATCATTAATAATAACGAAAGAAAGATACAACCCAAGGCTCTGACGCTGGATCTTCTTTCGGCAGGTCGACAGTGGAGCACGTCTCAATGAAGCTCGTCGGAAATGGGACAAAGCTCTCTCTCTTCGGCTTGGCTCTCAAACGCTGTCTGGCAATAGTCTCCTTGCTATAAGTTCAGCTCTTGCTTCTAACTTGCTAAGGGAAAATGGCAAGCTTATATATATGGTGGAAGGGGAGTTGGGATTCCTACAATTGTGGGATTGGCCCTATCCTCAAGGAAGCTTCCATGATAGGTGGAAAACTACCTCCCATACATGGAGATCCGGAGCCAAATCTCCCAACTCATTTTAGAGACTCATTCAGGAGTTGGTTGTAATCAAACTTCCGCCATTTATTTTTAGAAAACAATCCTTATTAAGCTTGGCGCGTGCAATACACTGGGACAGAGCGCTAGTTGGCACACCCTCTTTTGTGGATTTTCCCCATTGGCATGAGGGCTGAATTGGCTAGTCTCGCCAAGGCCAAAAGATCAGTTTTTAGGGTTTTTCAAAGGAAACTTTCTTCAGAGGAATGATTGTCCTTGTCAAGGGGGATGCCATGAAAGTGGTTTCAGGTTATGTCACTGCTCACAGGTCACGGAAAAGGCCCTCTAATGTGCGGGACGGGGGATTGCAGGGATAGTGACAAATTGCTGTGTAACAGATGCCCCCTAAAGCATGAGGCCCGAAAGAGAGAGAGAGGTGAAATGCTTTTATGAGAACGTGCCCAACTGAAAACATAGCCGTCAACAATACTCAGGATCCAAGGTATGGACGCAGCCATCCAGAAAGGATCAATAAGCAGACTTAGGTATGGTTGCAACCATCCAATCAATGAGTCACATAACCAATCATGATAATCCACAAAATCCGCAGCCTGGATTCCATCAGACAAAACCCAGGGTCTTGCGCTCCATCGTGACCCGTACAGAGTACAAGCCCTAGCATGTGAATATGTGAGCTGAAGTCGAACATGCAAGAACATCGTTTGATTACCAGCCCATGATGAAAGCTGTTAACAGATGCGAGAGGAACCACCAATAATGAGGATGGCCCTCAAGGTACTATAGGTACAATCCACGGAATGTGAACAGTGAGCTAGCGTCAAACACTCGCAGAATCATTCGATTGAAGGCCAATGATGAAAACCTTGCGTCAAACGCGAAGAACCTACCATTGAGGCATGCAGGCTCTAAGGTACCTGAAGGGAGTCTCTAGATCAGCTCCCTGGATAATGCGCTGAAGTCGACAGGAAGTGACCTTGATCGAAGATGGGCCATAGTGTTTCTCACATCATCGACGCGAGACAGAGGAACATAATGTTTGTGAATCAGGATCAGTAGAGAATTAGTGGAGGGTTGAAACTGCAGAGGTCAACTTCCCTTGAACATATCGGCGACACGACACTGGATTTGGCACTATTTGACATCAAAAGATCTGAGGTCATGATGACGAGGCAGAGAGCAGATGAGTGGTCAAAAAGGATAACCCAAACCCATGGAGGCAAACAGATAGCGAGATGAGATGTCCCCAACCCGACACGAATGCAGACAAGTGCCATGTTCAAGAGCGACATACTGCCGACACGACGATGATACTGGTTTCATTTTTCCCCACCATTTCTGGCGAGTACCCCAATTATTTTTGAGAACAAGCTTGAAGGGGATAGCATATGCTTGTGATATAAGTTTGTCCTTCAGACAAATCCAACCTAGTACATTTAACGAGCCCTAGGAAGGAGGAACTCGAGTATCGTCATTACGACAGAATCCGATGTCATCAGGTTTTAACGAGTTTGACAAAGGAAGAACTCGGCGTCTTTTCATGTTTAGAGAGTTTGAAAAGACAGCGGAAAGGTAAACTCCAACAGTCCCTTTTCGTAGATAGTTCCTCAGATCCGAAAAGGTAGAAAACTACGTCTGAGAAAGCCTCCTATCCGCGATAGGCTAGGGTATTCCTTTTTCGTAAATAATCTATCCCAACCCGAAAAAGGGGTAAACGTATACTGGGTAGAATTCGACAATCTTGTCATGTTTAGAGAGTCAGAAAAGAGTTGAAAGATGACTCCAGTAGTGACTTTTTCGTGTTTTTACTGAGTCCGAGAAAGTATAAAATACAAGAAAGCAAGAAAGCAAGCGTAAAACCCATTTTTCGACAAAATATAATAAAATAAGTGTTCTAATCCTTCTACCTTGCAGCTTCAGCTTGAATTTTCCACGTCCGACAATTTTGGCCTTTCTACCATCCCCTAAGAAGACATCACCACCATCACACTTCTCATACTCGCAGGACCACTCCCTATAGGGAGTGAAGTGAAAGGATGCACCTGAGTCAATCAACCATGCCTCATGATCTACATGTGTATTTGAAGAAGAAGCAAAATACACATCCCCATATTCATATGAGGTGGTTTTTGCCTGATGACATTTTCCGATGTCATCAGGTTTTAACAACTCTGACAAAGGAAGAGCTCGGCGTCTTTTCATGTTTAGAGAGTTTGAAAAGACAGCGGAAAGGTAAACTCCAACAGTCCCTTTTCGTAGATAGTTCCTCAGATCTGAAAAGGTAGAAAACTACGTCTGAGAAAACCTCCTATCCGCGATAGGCTAGGGTATTCCTTTTTCGTAAATAATCTATCCCAACCGGAAAAAGGGGTAAATGTATACTGGATAGAACTCGACAATCTTGTCATGTTTAGAGAGTCAGAAAAGAGTTGAAAGATGACTCCAGTAGTGACTTTTTCGTGTTTTTACTGAGTCCGAGAAAGTATAAAATACAAGAAAGCAAGAAAGCAAGCGTAAAACCCATTTTTCGACAAAATATAATAAAATAATAGAAAAATAAACTTCAAAACCTAATTTGATCTTGAAAAGTTATAAATATGCCAAAAAATAGTAAAAACATATTTACTTTTACTTTTTACCTCTTGTGGAGAGCAACAGTGAGTTTTTCCTGTGCGAACTTGCGGCGACGATTACGGACGATCCAGTGCATCATTTCAGTTCTCGTTTTTTCCAGGTAAGAGGCGCTCCCCTTAGCTACGTTTTAATCCATTTTTTTATAGAATTCCACTGTTATTTTTGATCCCTGAGGAGATATTTGCAAATTTAGGGCTCGTGCAATTGGCGCGGGTATCGGGCACGGACCCGCGCCAATTGGCTCCTTTTTGCAAAGGGGTCGCGCCAGTTGGCGCGACTGTCAGCAAAACAGTGGCGCCAATGGCGCAACCTAAATTTCCGCTCAATTTTTACAAGAAATGAACCAGTCATCCGGATTTTTGAGAGTTCAAGGGATCTAATAAAGTGTTTGTGACCATTTTGGTGCAGATACACAGTCACAATGGTGATAGAATGGAAAGAAAGAGAGCATAGTGAAGAAGATGAAATGGCCATGGAGAACGAGGCATGTATGAACGCTCTCCAGGATTGCGGCTTAAAAAAGTTCTTAACACCATGTCTCAGGGCACAACCTGAATTACTGCAGTACTTAATCAGTATTTGGGACGAGAACGAAGAGAAGTTTAGACTTAGAGACCAAGTGTTGGAGCTCAAAGTATCCGACATTTACTTCATAACTGGATTGTCTCGGAGAGGTCCAGTCCTGATCATGACAGGTACTAGGCCCTCGGGGGAGAAAATGTCAATGGTGATGGAAAGAGTGTGCCCAGGGGCACAGACAGGATTAGGAAGCGGGAAAGTAGACATCCACACATTTCTCGATCTAGCACTCAGGGTGGTGCTCCATACCATTACGCGGGCTGCGGGGTCGCAGGCACTGCATGAGGCTACTAAAACACAACTCCTCTTAGCATCTAAATGCATGAACCCGACACTATTCGATTGGGCCACTGCCATAAGAATGAACATCAAACGACAGTTGACAAAGTGTAAGAAGGCCAAACTGAAGCAGTTTGGATACGGATCTATCTTGGTGTCGTTCATCCTTGAATGGTTACCAATCTTCCAGGGCCAGGGGGTGATAATTGCCGAGCCACCATTGAGGGAGTCACGGATGGCTCGATGGGCTGCACTCATGCTCAGATCAGGAGGGGGCCAACAAATGTCATGGAGGCCCGAGTTCTTTGTATGGCTTCGGCGACAACTAATCGTCGTAGAGGACTGGCCCTATGCCAGTACTGACTTCACGGGAGACCCAGATCTTCCACTCCCGGAGGGAGAAGACTGGGACGAGGAGCTGGGTAAGACTCTTTTTGATTTTGTGTATTTTATGATTTTTTGGATATACATGCATGTCTTAAAAAACAATCCTATGTGTATGCAGATGTTGGCCTAGAGAGGCCCGCCGGGATGTCGCCGATCACACGGAAGACCTCGCTTGCCTATGACCCTCATGGCGAGGGTGGCGAGGGGAGTGAGCTAGTGCAGAACTTGGAGGGAATTGCCCGTGGGATCCCAGATTATGCTCATCTAGCAGATGTCCCATTGGCTTATCAGAGGCACACCGTGGGGGTGCCTAGTCGCCTTCATCGTTTATTGAGGCGATTGGTGCGAGTAGTGACATGCTATCATGAGCACCATGCTGATTAGTCATCTAGGCTTTTTATTTGCACATTTTTGAGAGACATGTTGTCTCCGATTATTATTAAAACAAACATGTATATTTTTTGAATTTTATGTGATGCACACAAACTGCAAACATTTCGACATATATATATATATATATATATATATATATATATTTCTAGATGGATCTTTTTTACATATGATGATGTCTTTTACAAGTTGCGTAAATGTCTATCTGAAACCATGTTAGCTACTACATCCGTTAACACATTCATGTGTTTGGGTATATGTTGATATGTAATGTAATCAAAATTTCTTTCCAATAAACGAATACGTAGATACAGTCATAAAATGGATGGGTTTCTGACTGAATAATGACCATTGAGTTGTAACACTACAAGCTATGAGTCCAGATATATAAGTAATGCACAGATATCGAGGTTAACAACCTCGCTTGATAATTCCAAAACGACTCTATACTCCACGACATTATTTGTGGTAGGCCCTAGACAAACACCTTGCAAATTGACTAACTCACCAGCAGGATTGTAGATTACCCAGGCTGCCGAGGACAAATTCTTGGTACTGTGGGTGGCACCATCCTCGAAACCGACAAAAGGAGTAATAGACATCTGCACAATCAGGGAGACCCAATCAGCAGAAAGACGCTTACAAAGCAAACCACACCACACATGCACAAAAAATGAAATCACTCACTTATGTACACACACCACACAAGAATAATTCAAGCGTAGTACTTCTTGAGGTACAACCCATTTCTAGGCTACGCCAGAGGAATACCTTCGTAGTCGATTAGCTCATAGGCCCCATTTTTTAATACTTGTTTGACGATATAGGGCCCATGCACATAGGCTGGAATTTGCCCACTCCAAGTTTATCGTGTACTTGGTCGTATAAGAGGACGAGGTTCCCTTCAATGAAAGAATGTGGAGAAACCGATTGATCAAAATGGGCTTTAACCCGCTTTTTCTGTGCCTCAATAACCAAAGCAGCTAAGCGGCGGGTTTCGTCCAGGCGTTCCAGATACAGGAGACGTTCTTCCTCCGAGGAAGTGTCGAGCAATAATTCCACAACTAACTTCAGCGAAGGGATCTCACATTCAACCGGGAGAGTCGCTTCCAGACCATACACCAGTTGGAAAGGTGTGAATCGGGTTGCGCTCTTTACAGATGTTCGATAGGCCCAGAGAGCTGAGAACAATTGGAGATGCCAATTGGACTTGTGAATACCAATCGTTCGTTGAAGCATCGTGACCAGTACCTTGTTCACGGCCTCAACCTGGCCATTCGCCTGGGGGTAGTATGGCGTTGAGCTGTCATGACGTAAGCCCAACTTCGATGTTAGCTCTGCCATCATGTAATCCCGAAAATGAGTGCCATGATCGGTGACAATGGCCTGAGGAACTCCGAAACGCGTAATTACATGGTTGAAAATGAATTGAGCGGCTGTCTTACCGTTGGCAGCTAATGTAGGCATCGCCTCGGCCCACTTAGTAAAGTAGTCCACGACAATGATTATATAAGCATGCCCCCCGCCGAGTGAGGGTTACATGTCATAAAATCTATGCCCCATTTGGCAAAAGGGCCTACGGTAATGACAAGATGCAAAGATAGGGGTGGCGCACGCATCTTGTGCTGAAAGACCTGGCACGCATGACATTTTTGAACTGCAACAATACAGTCCTTGAATATAGACGACCAGAAGTAACCCGCACGCAGAATCTTCTGGGCGGTAGCATATCCAGACATGTGACCGCCACAGGCGCCACTGTGACAGTCATTCAGGACTTTCTCAGCCTCTTCCAGGGTCAAGCATCGGCGGAGCACATAATCAACTCCGACATGATACAAGGTATCTCCGACAATGCGATATGGTTGAGATTGATGCCGAAGGCGACATCGAGCATCCTTCGTCAACTCGGACCGGAAAGTGGATGTCTGAAGGTACACGATGATGTCACTGTACCATGGATCATGAGTGCTGATAAGAAAGAGTGTTTCATCCGGGATGTGATCCTCGGATTGGGATGGAACGGAGTCTGTCGGGAGAGAGCAGATAAGATCAGCAAAAACCAGTGATTTCGTTGATTTGGCGGTGGTGAACTCCGAATCGAACTCTTGAAGGATGACAATCCATTTGGAGTACTTGCCCCCTAGCAATTGTCGAGACAAGATATATGTCAGGGGGTTACAGTCGGAAATCACGGTTACCGTACGCAACAGGATGTAATGGCGGAATCGCTGAACGGCTTGGACCGCGGCAAGCGCCAACTTCTCGACATGGGCATATCGCGTTTCAATGTCGAGAAGATTCTGAGACAGATAGTAAACTACGTGTTCATTCCCGTTGTCGTCACCCTGTACTAGAACCATAACTATCGTGCTAAAAGCGGCAACCAAATAAAGGGTGAAATCGCGATGATGGTTGGGAGGGTGTATTAACGGAGCGTTGACAAGAAACGTTTTAAGTTTATCGAAGGATTGCTGAGCAATCTTGTCCCAATGGAAGGGAACGTCCTGTTTCAAAAGTCGCGTAAACCCCTTGGCCACTTCTGCATAGTTCGGAATAAAGCGACGTAAGAAGTTGGCTTTCCCCTGAAGACTTTGCAGTTGATGCAACGAGGATGGAGATGGGAGGTTAACGATGGCCTCGACCTTGAGGGGTTCAAGGCGAATTCTGTCTTTGGAGATGATGAATCCCAAAAGACGACCAGAATCTACGCAGAAGATGCACTTGTGAGGATTGAGCCTAATATTGTAACGTTTGCAGCGGAGAAAAACCTGGCAGAGGTGTTCAGGATGGTCCTCACGCCGAGTTGAATGGGCCGGCAAATCGTCCAAATACGGCTAAACAATATGACGTATGTCATGGAAAGCATAGGACATAGCTCATTGGAAGGTGGCTCCAACGTTTTTTAAGCCAAACGGGAGCTTCTTGTAAGCGAAAGTGCCCCATGGACAGATAAAGGCGGTCTTATGTTGATTAGCGGGTAAAATATTAATTTGATTGTAACCCGAGAAGCCATCCATGAGGGAACAGATCTCACTCCCCGCGCAGTCATCGATGATCTGATCTATAAAAAGAGTGGGATAATTGTCCTTAGGACAAGCCCGATTAATGTCTCGGTAGTCAACACAGACCCGTATAGTACCCTGCTTCTTATCTACGGGGACAATATTAGAAACCCATTCTGTGAGTGGAATTGGATATATGAAGCCTGCGTTAAGAAGTTTTTCAACTTCTGCCTTTATAGCTGCGGCTTTTTGGGGATGCACTGGGCGTAGACGCTGATGCACGAGCTTCAGACATGGATAGGTGGGAATTTCATGCATGACTATACTGGGATCAATCCCATGCATCTCTTCATAGGACCATGCGAAAACATCTCTGAATTCGCGAAAAAGGTTCGTGTATACTTGAATCTCCTCGGGAGAACAAGTAACTCCCACGTGAATGTTCTCGACTACCCCCGGTTTGACAGAGATGTCGATAGGCATGGTTTGTGTGATGTTATTCAGATTTCCCTCCGAAAGAATCTCATGAGTCAATATAGGTGTTTGAAGAGGCGGATTGGGAACCTGAGATGCGAAGCGCTCTAGACAATTAGACATTGCCCCCAGGCTGGGCATGAACGAGGAACGATGATGGCCATTGCTCCATGGCAGATCTTCAAGAGACATCGTTTCAATGATAGCTTCATCAGAGGGGAAGACTTCTTTTAAAGGATCGGGCAAATCTGCATCACCGAGCCAAGGGGATTGAGAATATACATCTAGAGACATGCTCAAAGGAGCATGTTCAGAAGGAGGAGGATTTGATGCAGCGACGATCTCGCAGTGATTGATCTCAACTGGAGTTAAAGGCATAGATTCTTCGAAAGAGGTCACCTGTTCAGGCGAAGGGATGATCCAAGGGTCATCTGACCTAGAGATCATGTTAACTTGAACGGTGTGCGGTGGTGGCGCGGGAAAAATACCCATGAGGATAGGGTCCTACACTATCAGGGGGATTAGGGATCTGATCCACGTAAGGTACATTGTTCTCGGAGGATGAGGTGAAGAAAGACAACTGATCGACAGTGATGATCTTGCCCTCATGAGTAAACTTCAGAAGTCGAAAGAGGGTGGACGGAACGCATAGCATGGCGTGAGTCCAACTGCGACCAAGAAGAAGATTGTAGTTGAGCTTGGCATCAACCACTTCTACTTCTACGTTGATTGTCTTACCTTGTAACGTGATTGGTAAACTCTCGAGAACACCCAGGGGTTTTGATTCCCGACCATCAAATGCCTCTAGGGCATTGGGAGATGAAGTAAGGGCTGGAGAGCCAATGGCCTTCCAGCAGGCAGATGACATAACATAGGTGGAAGCACCTTCATCCACGACGGCCCTGTGGATGTTGAGGCCATTGATACTGACTTGTATAACGAGAGCAATTTGATGCGGAAGTCGGGGGACAAAATTTTCCAGGTCGAAGGTGAGAAGACTAGAATCGGCAGGATCAATTCCACCGATTGCGGACAACAGAGCTTTCCGTTGCGACGGGCAACTTTGAAGCACTTCCAACGCAGATATTGCTGAAGGTGCCTGTGCCAAATCCTCAACAATGCTGTAGTGCTGAGCAACACGGGCGTTTGGATTATAGGAAGATTTTCGCAGAACACCTTTAGAAGGTGGCCTTACAACGGGTTCAGCGTTGGGTTTCTCAATTTCTAAAGGACCAGAGGCAGGTGGGGGAGGTGGGCCATCAACGACTTCCTTCCCAGCTGCCTGGCGTGATCTAGCATAATCCTTCGAGCGCGTAGCAATCGAACAGGTGCAGCACCATTCATCATAAAAACTTGGGGACCCAAATGGTGCAGATGGTGAAGGCTGCTCAACCATCTGGGTCTGCTGAGACGAGAATGGTTCTTTGAGAACTGCCGAAGTCCCTTTGGAGCCTTTTAGAAGTTGACTAACCTCAAATCGTCATGGACAATCTTTGGTATAATGATCTCCTTCACAGATTAGGCAGGGGTACTTCGGTTTGCGTGGGGAACCATCGTCATCACGAGGTTTAAAGACTCTGGTTTTGGGGCATCGGGTTTGGATTTTCCTTTGCCCTTCTTCTTCCCTTTGGAGGCCATTTCCGCAGGATTGGCCTGAACAACGTTGACCTCCGTAGTCTTACCAGAATCTGGAGGGGCGGGAAGAGCAGAATTATTGGAAGAATTCGACTTCTGCTTCCCATTAGAGGACTTCCGAGAAGTCTGAGAAATGGAACCAATAACACCGTCCACCGATGGGGTAGCTGGTGCTTTAGAGGTCCCTGGTCGCGGGGCATCAGTCAAGATATCATATAGCGTGCCAGACTGAGAGTATACCAAATCAAGGTACTGGTTACGAGCGATGGCTTGTTCTTCGGTCACACATGCCCCCATAGCAATATCTTGAGCGATCTTGTTAACGAAGGAGGTAGTGAACTAATGAGTTAGAAGCTGATCAGGTATATCAAACTTGATCAGTCTACGACGACGTCGCCACTCATGAATATGATCAGATATGTGGATGGCTTTATCCTGCTTGAGAGAAGTCAGGAGATGCGTCTGGACTTCGTAACGAACCGATAACTGGAAATGTGTTAGAAAAGCCATAGCTAACGTATTGAAGTCTTGAAAGATACCGCGGGGTAGTTCTATATACCACTTAGCGGCAGCAACGGTAAGAGTGCGCTGGAAAAGACGCAAACGGATTGAATCATCCACCCAAGAGTTTGAAGAACACCACAGATGGTAGGTCATGACATGAGCTTGGGGGTCCTCTCCAGGTTTACCTTCAAATTTAGGACAGTCACTGGGCACCTTGGTTGGAACCGGAGGCCAATAAGGATTGTGAAGAATCGGATCATTGGTTAGTTTAGATATATCCGACAATTACAACGTGGCAAGGAAAGGTAACTGAGGATTGAAAGGCATACCAGGCCCTCGATAAGGACCTGTACCTGTACTCCACCCTGGTTGAGCATAACTTTGCCCCCATTGGTTCTGTCCTGGAGGATTCTGACCATAGGTGGTATAAGCCGTATAATTGGGTTGATACGGTTGCTGATAACCAGTGTAAGGGGGTTGATAACCAGGGTACTGACCCTGATTATATGTAGGCCTCGTTTGAGCAGTGTATGGATTTGGCTGCTGAGTATAGGTATAGCCTGGTTGTTGAAGGTAATAACTAGAACCTTGGGGCGGGTTGTAAACCGGTCGAGACTGACCTTGAAGGTAATAACCGCCTTGGGGTTGAGCGGGCTGTTGGTAAGTGGGACCCTGCTGAGCTTGATAAGTTGGGCGCATAGGCGGATTTGGTTGTGGCATGGAATAAATCGGCTGTTGAGCAGGGTTGACTGGATGTGCAGGTTGGCCTGGTTGAACAGGTTGACCTGGCTAAGCGGGCTGCCCTGGTTGGACAGGTTGACCCGGGTGAGCAGGTTGTCCTGGTTGAACAGGTTGACCTGGCTGGTAGAGGACACCAGGTTGGCCCGGCTGAGCCGGTTGGCCTGATGACGAGATGGGGCCAGGTTGTGCCTAATATCCAGGTTGTGCCTAATATCCAGGTTGACCTGTGGCAGGACCATAAGATGGCCCTGGCTGTGCAACATTCAGACCAATGGGAAACTGAGGTTGCTGAGGTTGCACCATAGGTTGGGAAGGGTGGATTTGCTCCCCAGGACCGTACAACGGTCCAGGTTGATACCTCGGTTGGCCTGTGGGTCCTTGAGGTTGCCCTGGCTGGACCACAGAGTGAGGCTGTAAAGGTTGTCCTTGAGGGTTGTAGGATTGCCCTTGCAGACCATACAACAACCCCTGCTGGCCCAAAGGTTGGCCCTGTAAGTGTTGTCCTTGCGGGTCACATAGATAACCAGGCTGGCTCGAAGGTTGGCCCTGGAAGGGTTGTCCTTGCAGGTTAGACGTTTGCCCAGCTTGGGCCGATAGAAAACCTTGGACATACTGATAAGCCTCTGGAGCAGGGAAACGTAGAGGGTTTCCCTGCTCATCGTACTGATATGGAAAAACATAAATAGGGGTACCATCCAGTCCATAATGGGAAAAATAAGGATGGTTGGGATCTTGGGAGGACTGACCAACCTCGGAGTTCGATGGCTGTAAAGACAACCGATACTCCTTAGGAGAAATATTCTCCGAAATAGCAGATGCTATGTTAGATGTCTTCAGGAAGTGATGAGGTCCTGATGGACTGAGTAGTAACAGCGGGTGTAGATGTGGCTACGCAGACGGTAGGCCTAATAGGTATTGATGTGACCTGAGGAGATGACGTGAGAGGTGTCGATGACGACATCCCTAACGAAAGTATAACCGACCTTGTGGACGGAGTCGATACTCCCATGGAGGCCACAATGGCCACTATCTGACTTAAGGATCTATATCCTGCTGGAAGCGAAGGACCAGATGAAGACATGATAGAAGACTCGGGGTTGTTTTCTGGGAAAAGCTGGTAATCTTCACCAGATGTGGGAATTTCCTCGCTAGGAGAAGGACTGGGTGAGTCCATATCTAACCCTGCCGCAAGATCTTCCAAAAGACGGCGAGGACTAGGAGGTATAACATCAGCTAAAAAAGGCGAACCCGATGTAAGAGGAGGGAAATATTCCCCTACTCCAAATCCAAACCAAGCGTTGGATAAGGGCCAATTGAAGTCAGCCAGATCCTCCTAGTGGAGTCGCCAGTTTGTTGGAGAGGTAAATCCCCTCTACGGACAGAGGCGATCCCTACTAGCCCAGATCGGGTCTAGCAACAATTAGACACGTAGTGACGCAGGTCTTTAGTTACAAAAACGACAAAACATAACAATTTGCCTACCTCAGGTCCTACGCAATGGTCGTTGAAGAAAGGATGACGCTTCCCATCCTCCGCCTTGGCAGATCACGATCCTTCCGCTTAACACGTTCGAACACCTGCACACATGCGAAGAAACACAACGATACACAACATAGAATCTAAATCTTGTAACCACACATCAGTCAGAGAGGATGTAATTCATTGCATCAAAAACAAAGACACATGAATGAAACCACAATCAAAGTCGCTTATCATTAATAATAACGAAAGAAAGATACAACCCAAGGCTCTGACGCTGGATCTTCTTTCGGTGGGTCGACAGCGGAGCACGTCTCAATGAAGCTCGTTGGGAGTGGGACAAAGCTCTCTCTCTTCGGCTTGGCTCTCAAAGGCTGTCTGGCGATAGTCTCCTTGCTATAAGTTCAACTCTTGCTTCTAGCTTGCTAAGGGAAAATGGCAAGCTTATATAGATGGTGGAAGGGGAGGTTGGATCCCTACAATTGTGGGATTGGCCCTATCCTCAAGGAAGCTTCCATGATAGGTGGAAAACTACCTCCCATACATGGAGATCCGGAGCCAAACCTTCCAACTCATTTTAGAGACTCGTTCAGGAGTTGGTTGGAATCAAACTTCCGCCATTTATTTTTAAAAAACAATCCTTATTAAGCTTGGCACGAGCAATACACTGGGATAGAGCGCCAGTTGGCACGCCCTCTTTGGTGGATTTTCCCCATTGGCGCGAGGGCTGAACTGGCTAGTCGCGCCAAGGCCAAAAGATCAGTTTTTAGGGTTTTTCAAAGGAAACTTTCTTCAGAGGAATGATTGTCCTTGTCAAGGGGGATGCCATGAAAGTGGTTTCAGGTTATGTCACTGCTCACAAGTCATGGAAAAGGCCCTCCAATGTGCGGGACGGGGGATTGCAGGGATGGTGACAAATTACTGTGTAACACTGGGCATATTAGCGAAGATCAAGAAGGATGAAAAATAAGATGAATTGCACCTCTCTCTCTCTTAATTTCGCATGTGTGGATTGTCTCTCTGTCTCTGTAGTTCACATTTTCTGGGTAATTGTTGGGGGCCGAAATTATGGGAATCTGGCAGATGTAGGAGGGCTAAAATTTAGGGTCAGATCAGGCAGAGAGAAGCGCTGGATCGGGTTGGGAGGCTTGGCTTGGAGGAGTTGAACAGGTTTGACCATAGGTCTAGGTGTGTCTCTTGTTGAACAAAATAATTTCTCTGTTGAAAAGGTTGCTGGGTTTTTCCCCTTGTGGGTTTTCCCAAGGTAAATCTTGTCTTTCTTTATGCATTGTGATCTCTGCTGTTCTGCTGTTCTTTTATGGTTAAATTTCTGAAGTATAATTTCTGAATGATATATTGGAATAATTAAAAGAAGATCATCATCACAAGTAGTTATCAGTTTTTAAGAAATATTGTGCTAGTCTCTATTACACTAACTACTATTATTATTATTGTGCTTCTAAGAACTACTTGCAAGTATACTTAACTATCAAAACACTATTATTGTGATCCATTGAGGGAT
The DNA here is from genome assembly GCA_034641835.2 of Pinus albicaulis. Classification (NCBI taxonomy): domain Eukaryota; kingdom Viridiplantae; phylum Streptophyta; class Pinopsida; order Pinales; family Pinaceae; genus Pinus; species Pinus albicaulis. The sequence continues at coordinate 743,744,923 of CM076579.1, forward strand.
AGACAGTCACGTGGCAGGGAATATTTTTATCTTATCCTTTGTTTGCTGCCAAGAATACACTTTTCCAAGTGTTGGACAAGCCCTCTAGGGGGAATCTTCATCCATAATTGTGGCCTATTGGCGCTGCTGTTGCTATCGTACTTGGGGCTTCTCGAAGGAGTAGATCCTCCTAGTGAGGGTGAATTTTCTTGTCGGTTATCCAAGGTTAGGAGAGTGGGATAGTTTCGTTCCCATTTCCTCAGTCACATCTAGTCTCAAAGGGAAAATCAACAAACAAAGGGTTGTGATCGCAACTCTGCAAATCAGTAAACATAAAGGCCAAGGTAAGCCTCACATCTCAACCACTTTATTCAGAAAACTTAAAACATTTTATTTTTTATTTTACTAAATTGCTGTAAAATTCCTATCTTTCTAGCTAGTAAAACTATTGAAAAAAAAAACAAAATTTAATGTCGAAAGCAAGGAACAAATATATCTAATTTTGAATTTATTTCCCGTTTCTTTAACTGTGCTCGGATGCTTATTGGGTAGCACAAGAACACTACTCTCTATTAGATTCGTCTTGGACTTGTGATGATATAGAGATAGAGGATGACAGGTCAGAAGGATGGATAGTGTTTTATTCCACCTTCAATGGTAGTGGAGCAGGAGAGAAGTCAGGATGGAAAGTGCATAGTCAGAGGTGTGGATCTTCCCAGACTTAAGACCACATATATTCCCATTTAGAGACATAGAATACAATTATCACCAATGATCCACGCTATAGAACATGCCTGTCTTCTTCCAAGAGAAGGCACATTCCTCACCAAGTTTGGGGATACGTAAGTGTCATAGATGTTAGCTAACAATCTACTATTCTTAAACTCAATTTGCTTCATTAGATTTCAACTAGTTATGTGGGTGGGGTGTCTAGATCTCTCGAATACTTGGCCCAATGTAGCTGGGCTTATGGTGTACACTTCAAAAGTGGACAATTTTTTTTTTAATGTTGCAAACATCGGCATCAGGATAAAATCAGCAAGGATCCAGAAAACCAAAATATCGTAAAAATCGGGAAAATATTTTTAAAAATCGGCAAACATCGGAAAAATTAAGATACCACCAAAATATTGGTAAAAATCGACAAACATCAGCTAGGACAAAAAATTGCTATTTTGGGATTTTATCGCGATAAAATCAGGATGTTTGCATTGTTGCAACACTGGTTTTTTTTGCCTCTGTGATATGTTTTTGTTGGCTTCTCGCTATTCTCTTTTATTTTCTCTCATGGTTTTCTTATTGTAATTAGTTTGGATATATTTCTCTCAGTCTTTGTGCTGATGCACTGAGCAGTTCATCACTGTATCTAGTTAAATACTGATTCTCTTTCAGTTGCATTGAATGTCTTTGGTCACTTGCAGACATTAGTGAAATTTCAATTTGTAGTTGATTTCTCAGTAGCACTGAGTGCCTTTGTGAGAATGCCAAGTTGTAGCAATAGTAAAGTCTTGTTATAAAGTGTGTAGGGGAAGTTGGTAGAGAATCAAGATGTCATTTACATTTCAATTTCAACCTGATTTCTGTATTGTTTATGTTCTGTAGTCATGCTACGCTTGGCTTATATAAGAAGGTCTTTTACAGGGCTCCAAAGGCTTTACAAAGGTGACTCTTTCTCTCTGTCCTTTGTTCTTTTGTCTCTCATTTTTTTACGCTGTTTCAACTTTTTGAAAGACCATCTTAAATAGGTAAGGATTTTATTTCTATACGTTTAGATTTGCTTATCATGTTCCATAACACTAAAGTTCTTAAGAGTTTCACTTGCCAATTAGCATCTCAAAATGCTAGGAAGTATTGAAGACAGTAACTAAGGGAGTATAAATGTAAATGTCTGCTCACATATTTTTTTATGTTGCAAGAGAGCAGATGAATATGTTTTTGGAATAGAACATTAACAAAACTCAATCAAGGGTTCTTATTGTGTATTTTTATGAAATTTTTAATTAGGCTAATTTCAGAGCACTTTGCTGATGTGCTGTATCCTCTCTTGTAGACTTTGACAGTCTTGTATTTTGTAAACACATGTCTAAATTTTCATGGCTTAGAACTTTAGATTTAATGTTGAAAAAACATCTTATGCACATGCAATAGTCATATGGGATATGCGAACTGCTATGCAATAAAGGACAAGAATTGTTAAGGATCCGCTTTGGTCTTTTAGACGTGGAAATTGGAAAGTGCTATGTAAAAAAGCACATGAATTATTGAGAATGCGCTTTGGTCTGTTAAACCTGGAAATTGGAAATGCTTGTAGTTTTAGAAATCTGTTATTAAGATAGGATACTATACAGTACAAGAACATGATCTTAAAGAAGTTTATGAAATGGCCCTCTGAAGCTGTGTAACATAGTAAATAAGCCTTTTAATGGACTGGAATGGGAAGAAGAGCTGTGAAAGCACCCCAGATATCTTAAGGGCAAACCTGGATTAATATCTGTGATAACCAAAATATGGCTCATGAACTACTAATCCAGAATATTTGGAAAATAAAGATATCCATTGAGGTTAAAATATTAATATATAAATGTAGTAGAGAATTGATACGATTTACAAATGAGGGCCTCATTATAAATACTAGGCAGGAGTGCCCTTTCATTAAGAGTCACGCCTTTTAGTTGGGGCATGTCTGTTCATATGTCCGTTCATTAATTATAAGTTATTATTTAATTATGAGATTGCTATTATTTATATTTTTATATATTTATGTTCACAACATTGCCTTCCCCTTTAGAAATGCTTTGTGTTCAAAGCATATTTATTATTTATGTAAAGGCATGACATCATCTTTTCTTGGTTTTTAATGTTTTTACATCACTCTTTGTTCTTAGAGCCGTCATCTTTGATGATACAAGACGATATGAATTTCTGAGTGCTGAGCAAAATTGTCGAACAGAAAAATGATCTAACCATCCTAATTCGTCTTTTGCGGAGCGTTGCACTTCAATTATGAATTGTTATCATGAGACTTAATTGGGTAAACATCAATAATTTTTACAATGTAAGTCCATTGTTTTTGTCTTGGATGATGTCGATACATTGATTGGTTATGATATGGATGTCGATAAGGAATTCTTGTAATATGATTTTCTATTATCACACTTGTAGCATTTTCTTGATTTACTTTAGGTATATGATTCTCTTCACGCATCAATATTATTTGGTTGATTGTTGAATCTTCACTTGAAATTTCCATTATGTGTATTGCAACATCTGAGTATGCCTTTACTTTAGTTGAATTGGGATCTTTTTGAATCGTAATATTAACTGGATCGATATTTGTTCCTTTTTCTTCAGTTTGGATTTTTTTATCTAGAAACTTCGATGTTTTCTCCTCGATAAGTTGTTTTAACTTGTCTTCCAATTACTTCTTATCATTCTTAATCTTCCTAATCTGTGTAAATAGATTTTGATTGTCATTATTAGATGTGAATTTTCCTCATCTTCGGATTCATCAATTTTATTTTTTTAATGTTCGAATTTCTTCATCTTTTGCTGATCGCGTCTTTTGAAATTCTTTCTCGATATTTTCATTTTATTGATTTAATCTTTGATAACTCTGTTTCGTAGCCTTGGACTTCTTGACTTGTGCAAGTAATTTCTGGATGTACTCTTTTAAGCGAGAAATTTCCTTGTTTTTATTCATGATAACTTCATTAAATTCTTTTTGCATATTTGATATTTACTTTTGACTTTCCTGAATAATCACCTTTGATATATCTTTAAGGTCTTTTGATGAAGGTACTATTAAATCTGACTTCCCTATAATGCCCTGCAGTGTCACCTTCTTCTTCTTATAGGGAAAAGTCAAAAGCTTTTTTTTCGTGTCTAATATGAAGGAACCCAATGTTCCAAACCATGGTAAATTGATAATTATGTTAGTCTCTTCCTTATACATAGTTGTAACACTGAATTGAGATATACATTCATAATCATTAATTGTCACTTGCAAGTCCTTGATTTCATATTATGTCTTGCAAAAAAATATTTTCTTTTTCACCTATATCTGTCTTTGGAAATGATAATTGATTTGCCAAAGCAATATTAATGTAATTTTATCTGTGATTCATGTTGATAATGATATTAATCTTCTTTCCTTGAATGCTCCTGTTTAGAGTAAGTAATCAACAACATGATGAAATTGAATAATCTTAATGAGAAAACTTTCCTTCATTTTTGAATTATCTTTTTTTTTTTTTCTGAATATCTCTAAGATACTCTTTTTAATCCTTTTATTGAACCTTTCTTTAATTAAGAATAAGCTATTTAACTTTTTAATAATATCTTTTAGGAATCTGTTAATTTAAAGTTGATACTTTTAAAATATAACCCCATTTTAATAAGATATATGCCTCTATATATATAACTTGATATATATACCTTTTTATATTATGCTTGATATATATAATCATTAAATCAATATAATATAATCTATGGTAACACTTTTAACAACTTTATCTTTTATGAGAAACTTGAATAACTTCTAATCTCTCTTTTTAATATCATGGTGTATAACTTTGATATGACTTATAACTTATTGTCCTTTGATAAATTACGTATGAGTGGGTACAGCCGTTCATTTAAATCTTAGTGATTCTTCCTTCTACCGTCACTATTGTTGGAAACATAATCCTCTTGGGTTATGTAAACTTGGCTTATTCACTTGAGAGGAAGGCCAAAAGCCTCAAGTGAAGGCTAACAATCATGAGAAGTCCAACTGTAATATTCTGAATAGGAAATAGACAGTAATATAAAGCAACATAAACTAGTAACTACAACAAATAGAGAGACATCATACAAATACTGCAAATATGGAGAAAAGCTGAGCCATTTTATTATATAATTGAAAGATAACAATAGGTACAAAGGTGATCAGAATGATGGCACCTTGGCTTGCTCAGGGCGAGCTGGAAATACTCTTAGAAATCCTCAGTGAAAGGCTGCTCTGTCAAGGACTGCGTAATCTCCAGATGTTGCTGCTGCTGCTATTGTTGGAATGGAGCTGCTCTTTGGGGCTGTTCCCCTACTCAGAAAATTATGAAATTTTGGAAATGAGCTCTCGTCCAATAACCCGGAAAAACCCAGGAAGGAATCTCAGAATGGCTGACCCAGAAATTTGACCTCCCTTGGAAAATAACGCACTCCCAGTGAGTACGCTGGCCCTGAATGATAAACCTGCGAGTGATGGCCTCTTCCTACTCCAAAATGATGATTTGTGAAGCGCTAGCCCCTTCACAATACCCTCGGGCTGAAATCCCTGATATCCCCTCACTCTTGGTGCTGCCTCCACTACAAATTGTGTAATCCCTCAGAGAGACTGCGTTGTCCAAGCAACTACGTGATCCTGGCTGAAGGTACTATGTGCTCTCCCCTGAAACACGATGGTGGAACTCTTCATCTGAGCGGGCACTTGAAGTCCCCCAAGGCTGAGGTTGGGATCTCTGCTCAGAGACACCCGTGTGCTGAACAACACTTGTAGACTTCGCTCAACAACAAAAGCGTGCTCAATGTCAAAAGACAAAAATCATAAGATGCATAATAGAATGAATGAAAGAGGAGCCTCCTCTCCCTTTTATGCTTGAGAGCCTTGCTCTCACCCGAGCCCCACTCAACTGCGCTGTCCCTCCTTGGCCACACTGTCCCCACTCAACTGCACTGTCATGGGCCCACGCTGTCCACGCTGCCTCTTCCCTCATGCTGTCTGTAGGCTCTCTTGGGCCCCATGCTGTCAACTAATATTTGCCTAAGTGACTTTAGGGAGTCATTATTTCCTAAGTGTGGGTTAAGGGTCCCATCACTTCTTTTTATTAATTGATTAACATTAGAAAAGCAAAACTGGGCAAAATTAATATTGCCAATTAGCTGCTGCTAATTGGGAATATTACAGTCCTCCCCGCCAAAATGTTGCTTGTCCTCAAGCAACTGCAAGGACAGATGCTTCAAAATTTTCTTAGTCTCCCAAGTGGCATCCTCATCCGGCAAGTTCCTCGACCTCGCTTAGTACTCTCTAACTGTCCTGCTCCGTAGCAGTCTCTCCCTGGTGTCTATGATGGCTTTTGGCTGCAACACCAAATGCCTCTCATCATTTGTAGGCAGAAGCTCCTCTATTGCAGTCACCTGCTGCCCCAATGCCTTTTTCAGGCATGATACGTGGAAGATGTTGTGGATCCGGCTACCTGTGGGCAGCTCCAACTCATAGCAGCCTCCAATCCTGCGAATCACCTTGTAAGGTCCATAGAAGCGGGGCTTGAGCTTCTCGGCCCCCTTCTGCTTCAGTGTGGACTGCTGGTATGGCTGAAGTCGTAAGTAGACCAAGTCCCCTACCTCAAATTGCCTCTCAACCCATCCCTTGTCGACATACAACTTCTGTTGGTTTTGTGTTGTAGCCAAGTTATCCTTAAGAGCCCAGAGTATATCTTGACTCTCTTGGATCCAGTCCTTGGCCTTGGGGGCCTTGCTAGCACCAAACATCACGTCAGCAAAAGTCAAAGCATGGTATCCATACAAAGCATAAAACAAAGACATACCGATAGACATATGAAAAGTGGTGTTGTAGTAGTACTCTCCCAAGTGCAACCAACGTAGCCATGCCTTCTATTGCCCTGTGACATAGTTTCGCAAGTAGCCTTCCAGCCACCTGTTCACTATCTCTGTCTGCCTGTCCGTCCAAGGGTGATAACTAGTGCTCGGAGTCAACTTTGTACCCACCAAACGAAAGAGCTCTTGCCAAAAGCTGCCCATGAAACAACTGTCCCGGTCGCTGACAATGGTTTTCGGAAGACCATGCAATTTGAAAATATCCCTGAAGAACAACTCTGCTACCTGCGCTGTTGTGTACCGTGTTGATATAGCGAAGAAGTGTGCATACTTTGTTAGTTGATCAACGACCACAAAGATGCAATCCTTGCCCTGCACCGTGGGCAATCTAGTGATGAAGTCCATCGAAATGCTTTCCCATTTCCCCTCTAGAATGGGAAGCGACTGTAGTAGTCCTGCTGGGTGGCTCATCTCCCCTTTGTTCCTCTGACACACTTCGCACTCCTCGACATGCCAGAGTACGTCTTCCTTGAGGCCTCTCTAAGAGAACCTCTCCCTTATGGCCTTGTAGGTCTTGGTGAACCCCTGATGGCCTAATAATGGTGAGTCACGGGAGGCATGCAATATCTTCTCCTTGAGCTGAGGTCTCCCAATCAAGAAGATCCTGTCCCTGAAGTATATCACCTCATTCATCACCCTGTACCTGTCATTTGTGATCTAACCATCGAGTATCTCACAGGTAAAACAGTCCTTGGAGTACTCCACTAGTAACTGACCCCTCTAGTCCGTGTCTATGCTCATCAAAGACAACGCTGCCGGTCTGCGGGATAAAGCATCGACCACCACGTTGTTCTTCCCTTTGACATACTCAATGTCAAAGTCATATGCCTAGATCTTGCTGACCCACTTCTGCTGCCTCTCCTGCAACTGCTTCTTCTCTAGAAAAAACCGGAGGCTGTTGTGGTCAGTCCTCACCCGAAATCTGTTGCCCATAAAGTACTGCCGCAATTTGGCCAGTGCATGCATGATAGCCAGCATCTCCTTGTCATATATAGGATACAACCTCTCATGCGGCAATAGCTTCCTACTCTTGAAAGCTATGGGATGGCCCCCCTGCATCAAAACTGCACCCACCCTGTCTTCTGAGGCATCACACTCCAAGACAAAGGGCTGCGTGAAATTTGGCAAAACCAATACTGGGCAGCTGCTCATCACCTCCTTGAGCCTGTCAAAGGCCCTCTGCGAGGGGTGCAACAAGTTGGGAAAACCCCTTGACGAACATTTGGTAGTAGGTGCAGATGCCTATAAACTTCCGGAGCTCTGTCACGTTCTTCGGTTCCGGCCATTCCTGAATGGCCCGGATTTTCTCCTCGTGGACTCTCACTCCGTCCACACCAATGATATGCCCCAAATAGAGCATCTCTGTAAGCCTAAACTCGCATTTGGAGCGTTTAGCATAAAAATGCTGCTCCAAAATACGCAATACAGCCTCAATGTGCTGTAGGTGCTCCTCCCATGTCTGGTTGTATATAAGAATATCATCGAAGAACATCAACACGAACTTCCTCAACTGACCACGGAAGATGTGGTTCATACAGGACTGGAAAGTGGCCGGTGCATTGGTTAGCTCGAAGGGCATCACCAAAAACTCAAAATGGCCGTAGTGACATCTGAAGGCCGTCTTGGGGACATCTTGGTCCCTCACTCGGATCTGATGGTAGCTCGACCTCAGATCAATCTTGGAGGAGAATTTCGATCCCCTTGGCTCATCCATCAACTCATCAATCCACAGAATGGGGTATCTGTTCTTCATGGTTTTCTTATTTAGAGCCCAGTAATCGTTGCACATCCTCAGTGTGCCATCCTTCTTCTTCACTAGTACAACCGAAGAAGCAAATGGGCTAGTGCTGGGCCAGATGTGTCCCAACGCTAAGCGCTCATGAATGGCTCTCTCAATCTCATCCCTATAGGCTTTTGGGTTTCTATAGGGTGTAGTGATCACAGCCTGAATTCCCTGCTCAAGCTCAATGGTGTGCTCAAACCCCCAATCCAGTGGTTGTCCTAGAGGTATGTCCAGGATCGATTGCACATCTGTGTGAACTGCTTGTCTTGTAGCTCCTGCCTCTGAAATACGCAGATCCACTTCCCACCCTATATCTCCCTTCCGGAAGTCTACCTCCATTTGGTGTGCTAGAAACTCTCTGCAGAGGATAAGTGTGCATGCCTCGGATCATCACACTCTATATCTCCCTTTCGGAAGTCTGCCTCCATTTGGTGTGCCAGAAACTGTCTGCGGAGAATAAGTGTGCATGCCTTGGATCATCACATGCTTGCCACTTATCTCCCAGTCTGTGGTGACCTTCCCCAACGTGATCAACCACTGCGCTCCCAACACCACATTGGTGTCTGGAATGTCGACCACAAAGAAATGATCTGTCATAGTGCAAGTCCCCATGGTCACTGCTAATGGCGGTACATATCTAGCACACTGCATATTTCTGGCACTCGATACCAGTACTGAGAAACTGTCAAAGCTCTCTGTAGGTATGCGCCTCCTCTCTAACAACTGGGCATCAATAAAGTTATGAGTGGCCCCACTGTCAGCTAGAACTGAGACACGCTGTCCCTGAACGGTGCCCCGGACACGCAGTGTCAAATACTTTGGAACCCCTCACAAAGAAGCAAGGACTCCCCCTGTGGGTGCAAACGCTGCTCCTCCTACTCCTGGGGGAGGAGGTGGTGGATGATCCCCTCTCTGCACTACATCGCTGTCTCTTGTCTCTATCTCCTCGTAGGCATCTTCTTCCCCTTCACTGTCGGAGAAGACCTCTATGTAGTGTGCCTTCCCTACGACATATTGATGTCCCGGTGCCCATGGCTCCTGGCATGTGAAGCATAGCTTCCTCCGTCTCAAGACTGTTTGGGTATCATGCCTTGGTTCCCTCTAGGAGGTGGAACTCTCGTGTCCTTCCCTTTCGGCTGGAATGTCGGTTTCTGGGGGAAAGGAGCTCTGGTCTTGGGCAGAGCATCCTACAAATCCCTAGTCCTCCCGACTGCATCATGAAGTGTAGCAGGCCTCGTGGATATGACTAGCCCACACAGAGGTTCTGCCAATCCGTCAATAAACATGTAAATCCTCTTAGCTGAGGACAAGTCAGGCACCATCATCGACAACGTCAAGAACTCATAAATGTAGGTTTCCGGGTTTCCGGTTTGCTAGAGCTTGGTCAGCTCAACAAAATGCTCTTATGGATCCTTCCGGTCAAATGGCTCCACCAATCTCCGTGTAAACTTTGCATATGTTGTCACTGCTGAGTGACCCAGCGTGGCTATCCCGTGGAACCACCAGTTATGGGCCTCTCCCTCAAGGTGCAGCGCTGCGACCTTGATGGCCTCTCCTTTTGCCCTCTAACTGAGTGGAAATAAATGTCCAACTTCTCCACCCAAGCCTTTGCTAAACATTTTGAGGGCCCGTCTAATGTTGGCAAGAAAAACCTGCCCACTGTGCGCTGCATGTCTCTGTCCTATGTGTATCTACCCCCTCTGTTTTGGTTGTGGGGCCGGCTGTCCCTCTTGAGCTGAGAAAAATCATGGAAAGTGAGAGCTTCACCAAACTCTCGCCCATAAGACGCAAAATAGTCCCCCATATGAACTGGCTCTAGCTCCTGAGGTGGTCCTGTCCCAGTGTCTGTAGTAAAAAATGTGGGCATCGTAGAACGTGGGGGAGTGAGTGACACAACTTGCTGCGCTGTGAGCTGCTCCTATACATGGTGGGAAGTACCAGACCCTTCTCCAATGTGAAAACCCCTTGGTGTTTCACACTGTCTCTGGTTTGGGGTAAACTTCTTCCCCATCTCTTCGATCCTCCTCGAAAGCTCCTGCACAAATTTTAGGAGGAGTTGCCTGAACTCCCTCCCTTCATCTTTCTCCTCGGCCATCGGTTCTTCCTCCTCTGCGTCCACTATTGGAATGCAGACCCCTTCTCCAAAAGTGGTTTCTAGCCTTCGCTCTTGGTCGTTGTACTTCCTTCCCCGGTAAGTGATATATGGTTTTCCCATTGGTGTCATAGGCTGATCTGCTTCACAGGCTGAGCCAAGTCTATGAGCTCTAATACCACTGTAATATTCCGAATAGGAAATAGACAGTGATATAAAGCAACATAAATAAGTAACTACAGCAAATAGAGAGACATCATACAAATACTGCAAATATGGAGAAATGTTGAGCAATTTTATTATATAACTGAAAGATGACAATAGGTACAAAGGTGATCAGAATTATGGTACGTTGGCTTGCTTAGGGCAAGCTGGAAATACTCTCAGAAATCTTCAATGAATGGCTGCTCTGTCAAGGACTGCGTAATCTCCAGATGTTGCTGCTGCTGCTGCTAGACTGCTGCTACCATTGGAATGGAGCTGCTCTTTGGGGTTGTTCCCCTCTCAGAAAATTATGAAACTTTGGAAATGAGCTCTTTTCCAATAACCCGGAAAAACCCAAGAAGGAATCCCCAAATGGTTGACCCTGGAATTTGACCTCCCTTGGAAAATAACGCACTCCCAGTGAGTACGCTGGCCCTGAATGATAAACCTGCAAGTGATGGCATCCTCCTACTCCAAAATGATGATTTGTGAAGGGATGGCCCCTTCACAATACCCTCGAGCTGAAATCTCTGATATCCCCTCACTCCCGGTACTACCTCCACTACAAATTGCGTAATCCCTTAGAGAGACTGCGCTGTCCAAGCAATTGCGTGATCTTGGCTGAAGGTACTATGTGCTCTCCCCTGAAAAACGACGGTGGAACTCCTCACCTGAGCGGGCAGCCGAAGTCCACCAAGGCTGAGGTTGGGATCTCCGCTCGCAGACACTCGTGTGCTGAACATCACTTGCAGACTTCACTCAATAGCAAAAGCGTGCTCAATGTCAAAAGACAGAAATCATAAGATGCATAATAGAATGAGTGAATGAGGAGCCTCCACTCCCTTTTATGCTTGAGAGTCTTGCTCTCACCCGGGCCCCGCTCAACTGCGCTGTCCCTCCTTGGCCATGCAGTCCCCACTCAACTGCGATGTCATGGGCGCACGCTGTCCATGCTGCCTCTTCCCTCACGCTGTCACTAGGCTCTCCTGGCCCCACGCTGTCAACTAATATTTGCCTAAGTGACTTTGGGGAGTCATTATTTCCTAAGTGTGGGTTATGGGTCCCATCACTTCTTTTTATTAACTGATTAACATTGGAAAAGCAAAACTGGGCAAAATTAATATTGCCAATTAGCTGCTGCTAGTTGGGAATATTACAGAGACCTCTTGGAAGATGAGAAACAAGGGTCAATGAAATGTGTTTATGTGTATATCTTGTGAATAAGAATATATCACACACTTTATCATCAGCTGTGTATTTTCGTACGTACTCTAACAGTGGTATCAGATTATGGTGCTCATTCAACCCTATAACTCCCACTGCTCAAAAAAGTATTCTGCTATTTTTATCTCTGCCATTCTTTGCATGTGGGCTAACATTCCTGCATGGTACCAGATTTCTTGTCAGGACCACTTGTATAATACCCTCGTATTGGTTTGTTATTCTTATGTCTCTATTTCCCTGGCCTCCAAGAAATTTGGGGAGGCAGACTTGGTCTCAGGCTATTGCGCCCACATCTTTCTCCTCTATGCTCCCCCCAAGAGAGACTCTCTGGAGTTTCTTCATAGTCATGATGACTTTCTTTGGAGCTGCAAGGGCTGAAAAAAGGTACAAGGGAAGGGATTGAAGGGCCAAGTTGATGAGGGTTATTCTGTGAGCTAGTGATAGAAATCTGTAGGTCCAGCAACTCAATCTTTGCTCCATTTTGCTAAAGGAGGTCTGCCAATGAGGAGCATCTGAGAGCAGGAAGGGCCATCACATGGATGCATGTTTCTTGTGACTTTGGTTATCATACAAGGGTTGCAGAGATGGCTTCAACGTATATGCTCATAGTGTGCCTTTGGTGAAAAATCATTCATTTCATTGTGATTCTTTGCATCAAGTATACTGTATTAATGGTTGCCTCCAATTGATGGCTTTTGAGAAGAATCATTCTTAGTTTGCAAGGTTATGTTTCCTTCAATTTGGCAATTCATAGATTGCATAGTGATTCAATGAATTCTTGCAGATTTTAATTTTGTAAGGTGTTTGTAGGAGTTTCTCATGTTGTAAAGGCAGTATATAAAGTGCATGACTGGTTTGTCATTGTTTTGAAGTTTATACAAATGATTATATAGGTGCCTTGTTGAGTGTTTATGTAGTGTGATCCCATAATTTTGGGTCCTGATGGTTAAAGCTCTCTCTGTATGATGAATTATGAATCATAATTGCCTATTATGTAAAGTTATTGATTCTCACACACTGTAACATCAGCGTTGAAGAAGATAATAGTATTGCAGATTGGAGAGTGGGGCTCCAATCATGATATTATCTCTTCTTCCTCTGAAAAATATTTTTGAAGCTGGCGGTTGGAAATTTAGTACATGTTCATCTCTAGCAGCTGAACTGTTGATAGGTAGACTTCCCCTTCTATGGACATTTTGGATTTGTGGTGGTACTTATGTATCTGTGAAGTTTCTTGCCACATTGTAGTAGGTGATTGGCATAGCTTGCATATCAATTGTTTTTGTGAACTAATGGTTGTATACTTGCCACATGGTGGGTATTTGCAAGATCATTTTGTGGAAATAGAGGTTTGTTCTCAAAATAACAAAAGCTTACACCAACACTTCCATTTGAGTCAGTCATTTTCCATGCAGTTTAACACTTAGGTTATTTTCTATGCTATGAATTTTTCTTTATCAATAATATAGTGCTTTTGTAAATCATCTTTCTACTGCATGGATTTTGCTTTATCAATTATACTGCTTTTGTAAACATATTGCTATGGTACTATATATAATTAATAATTTTAACAATTCAGGCACATTTTATGAATTTGTGGTTTCAACTTTCATGTACAGGTGGGAGATGTGTGGTCAAGTGAAGGTTGTGACAAGAGTTGAAAGTGAGGAGGAATTGCTACTTTTGCAGGTAATATGGTTCACTGTTGACGATCTCAATTTGTAGTTGCTTCTTTCTTGGAAGTTGTTCCTAAAACTTCATACTGCTTCTGTTTCTACTATTTTTATGTCAATCTTTGACTTTTTGTTTGAGGAAAACTTAGTCCTATGATTATCTTTCAAGTTAAAGTTTTCCTTTCTTAATCTGAGGATTTGATATCCAAGGTATAAGAGTAGTTAGAATTCTTTTCTAAACGATGAACCATGGTCAATGTTTAGGAATTCTGATGGTTGAAAGTTCTGCCTCAAGATGTTTCAGAACTATGGGTGAAGTGAAATATTTTACTGGACTCTGTAGTGGGCTCATTAAATGCCAAGAAGTGTTGGAATGTTTCTGTGATGTATTGATAGATATTTTTCTGTTTTTAGCTACCCTTGAAATTCATGTTGGAACATTGAAAAATTCTCTTGCATTATCTTCTGTTGATCCACCAATGTTTGGATGCCTCCCATCGATGTATTTTGTGTGGCTGTATGCAATATAAAGTTAGCCGGACATTAACCTAATCCCTGAATAATATTATATTGATTCTAATATGTAGATAAAATGATCTCTAGGAACCTTGTATATGTCCTATACAACCTATACTAAATGCAGTAATGCATTGTGTGTAAGTACAAATAAAAGGAACTGAATAATTTTTCCTTTTAAAGCATGCAATATTGTAATTTTTTTTGAAAAATACATCTTATATTTTTAATCAGGAATGCAAATAGCTGAAGAGTATATACAATGAACTTCCTACCCTTTTCTTGAAAGCTACTAGAGCAGAAATAAAAGCAGAATACCTTGTGTGAACCAAAGATAGGGCATATTTGATTAACAAGGCTCTGTTTTCCAAGAACCGACGGTGAATCTCGTCCTTCGACAAAGAACTGAAAGCAGACAAAGACCTAATCTCTTGATCAAAAACAAACTTACACCTTAGTTTCCATAATACAAATAACACTGCGATCTGAGGGCAATGCCAAAGTCCTGAGAAAGCATTGTGAACAAGAGAATGACCATCCACAAGCCAAGCAATGCAGCAATGTACCCTACCCTAAAGAAGCATGGAATGATGATCTTCAAACCAACTCCAACAATTGTCAGTGAACTCGCATTTCCAGAAGATATGCTTGATGGCCTTCAGGCATTGACATACTGAAGTAATGAGACAGAGGCCATCTGAGAGACTTCTCTTAGCCGGATGCTGAACTCGCTGTTCTTCTGGGTTCTTAGGTGCCTTGATTACAAGGGCACAGGCTGAGCTGTAAGGGCATCTTCTGCTGGTATAATTTATGGGACCCTGGTGCTCGCTTGTAGGAGTGGAGGCCTCTTGCTCAGGATTATGGACTTCTTTCCATTAATTGTCTCTTGATGATGGACTGAGGATTCCTCATTTCAGAATCCAAATTGTTTAAGATGAACATGTAATATATTCTTTATTAATGAATAAAATGTAATACAATGCTAACATTATCCATTTACAATTGAACAGAAAATTTGTGACCTAAACCATAAGCTCATGCTTTTCTAATTAGAGAAACCATTTTACTAGAACATGTGCCGGTAGCTTAAAGACATAATATTCTGCCTATTGTTTTGCAATGAGACATTCTTTGCTTCTCTCCATCTTTTTCCATTAGGTACATTTTTGGAGGGAAATTTGAGTACATACTAGTGTTATGAACATCGTGATGAAATCACAGAAGAATCATACGGTTGCGATTTTTACCATGCACTGATTTTATCGTGTATAGAAATGGGTGATTTTTTTCCCTACCGAAAAAATCGCGATAAAATTGCTACACAACCCAAAAAATTCACCAAACTGCAGATATGGCACTTTAAGTGGTATTTTTTTGAGTTTTTTCACCCATTTTGTCAACAGAAATAAGAGTTTGGAGAGCAAAGGAAGAAATCGGTTTTGCTTGAGCCAAGGAAGAGGACACCATTTTCCTTTGTCATCATTGTGTTTTTTTAGCGTGGGTATTGATTTCCTTCAACTGTGGACACATTTGCTTGTATGGGCATTGTTTTCCTCCTGTCACCACACACCTAAGTGGTTGGTGGCAAATTTAAGAGATGAGGTTGTCACTTATTCCCAACTCTCTCCTAGGCAAGCTAAGGGGGGTGGTCCCTAAATGAAAAGCTAAGTTAAAATGGTGATGTGAGGTTTCTAGGAGATCTCAAGGTCAATTTTGATTACTTGAGATTATGAGCAAATATGATGAGCAATATGAAATTGAATGTACTTCAATAACCATCAACAAATAAATCAAAGATGAGCATATAAGACCAATGCTTTCAATATTGCTTTCAAATAAAATGTTTCAAAGACATAAGTAAATTTGTCAATCAAGATGATGTTAGCAAGATTTAAAATTTACTTCCAAAGAAGTGCTTTCAAAATATAATTATTCAGAATGCTAGAGCAAATAAAATAACTTGCAACATGAAACAAGCTTAAACTTTACTTTGCAAAATGAACAATATGGTACTTGCCCGAGTGAGATAAGCAATTCAAAACATTTTCATCATGACAAGTATATAAATAATTTTCAAGTAAAATAGCTTGAAAATTAAAGTGTGTTAATATGAAATGCACTTAACTAAGGTTAGATGCAATTATCTTGGTTATTTTTAAGCTAGATGCTTAATCTATGTGAGAGATCTTCCTTTTGAACTCTTTCCAAAGGGTAAAAATTGGGGTGACTGTAAGAAAGAGGGTCTGAGGACACAACGGTGTCGTTAATGACACCCTTCCCCTCAGTCTTACGAGCCAACATGTGCCTTCGTTCCTTCAAGGGGACAGACCACCTTCATAATTGTAGGTTCACACACTCTTTACCTTACTTCGTACCAATTGGAAAAAATTTCCAAGAAAGATTTTTTACCTATGATTTTTATCAACCAAGCTTATGCTTGGAGGTAAATTAAGTTAAACTGCAACTATGCTAAAATGCCTAATATACTATGCAAGTAAGATTACTAATGCTTTGCAAAAAGGAAATGCTTCAAAGTAAATGGAAATATGCTCAATGAGATAACATAGATAATTGCTCAAAATTGTACAAGATACAAGAACATAAGCTCCATCAACACATAAGATTGCAAGTTGGTCAAAGTAATTGCTTTAACAAATGATATATCAATGATCAAGCAACTAAAGCAATGAAATGAGATGAAGCTTCAAAGTATGATATGTTTGCAAAGTGAGAAAATAACTTTAAAATAAACGAGCAAGTAACCAATGAGCCTATAGTGAGGCAAACATGAAGAAAATTGTCAAATTAATTAAATCAAACTTTGCCACATGAATTGAGATGGTTGCCACATGAATTGAAATTCTTGGATATAATGAAATAAGTTGCTCCAAAGTGAAATCCCAAGTTGTACTTAAAAGAAAAACTTCAAATGCAAGACAAAAAATGGAAACTGGTATCAAAATCAAATTTAGAAAATTAGATTGTGATGGTGATGTTGTGTTAATTCTTAAAACATGCAAAATGAAAACTAAGAAAACAATGCAAGATCAATCCACCCACATGTTTCTCCTTCTAAATAAGGAGAAAAGGATGCCTTGGGTGAAACCCAAGCTCCCACAAGAAAAACTAAGCCTTTTTATTAGATTGTTACAAAGATGAGAAACGTTGCAAAGGACCTCAACTAAAACTTTGAGAGGAATCTCTTACAACATATGAGGCCTTTGAAGAACTAGATTTCCTTCTTGAAAGTCAAATTTGAAAATGTTAGGTGTCTTGCACTAGAAAAGGAGCTAGTCTTCAATGCCCACGGCCTAGATAAATGGAAGCCCTCCTTAATGCTCACGACCTCCTAGAAGATGAACTTTGAAGCTTGGAGAGGTCCTACAAGAAATTAGTTAGAGTTTTCGTCAAGTCTCTTGTTATCAATACTCCAACTATGGGTTGCAAACAAAGACACAATTAGTGTAAGAGAGAACATGTAAAACAAATAAATATCATACAACTAATGTACAAGAAACCAAAATCAAGTGATGGGAGTGAACCCCATCACTTGGCTTTAGTTTAGAAAATGCTCTCAAATAGCTAATATAAAATCAATGAAGCACTATTTGAAAAGATTTAAAATATGAAATGTTTGCTTGTATACAAACTATGTCCAAACGAATCCCTGCAAGAACAGTTCTTCGTAAGATGAACTATGAAGATCCAAATAACAAACAAGAGTTCATTTGAAGTTGCTTCAAGAGTGGGTTGGTCTCCCAAAGGACTTCCCCTCATGCTTGATCCAACAAAAAAAGTTCTTCTACAATACTCCAATCACACATTACTCCATATAGATTTAGAGAAACAAACAATGAATTGAAACTTCTATAAATTTATTTGAAAATAAACTAGAACTTCCAACATCTAGAGCCTACTTCCAAAATCAAATGTTAATGCAATATAACTTTGCACTAGCAAGTCTACAAGAGTATATGGAAAATGAAATAACTCAAAGCATAAATATAAGAGATTATACCAATAGTTCACAATGCACCATGTTCCAAAGGAAGAACACCCATGAATGCAACCCCAAAGTCTTTTTATTGCAATTCTTGAAAAGTGTACAAAGTAGCAGTGATTCTGCAAGCACAATAACTTGTAAACAATTGATTTTTTTTTTTAGTGAGATCCCATGGCTTTATTAATAGAAGTTTGGGAGCCTATCTCTAGGCAAATGGTGACAATCCCAAGACAAATGGGTGACCATTCCAATGCTCTATGCAAATTCGAATTTCCCAAGTGGCAACTTGATTTCTTCCTTAGAGGCCCACACAATCCTTGATGAGGGAGTTTGAATTAGATGAGAGGACATGTGGGAGAGTGAAGTGGAGTGGTAGGAGACCACTCTCCACCTCACTCAAGTGAACTCTAATCCAATTTCAAGTCAACTCATGATATATCCTTGAAGCTCGAGTTAACTTCCTCAAATCGTGGATCTTGTCACTGGAACTCATTGTCTTCTCCACAAAAAAATCGATTTTCTTGATTTGTGGCTTATGTGTAGTCCACATCACTTGGTAACTCAACTTTGACCTTTAGATGAATTTCCACCTCATTTCCACATCATTTGAGCATGTGTGGATATTTATTTTTCTCCATTTATTTAATTGTTGAGCTAATTTATTGCCACATTTTCCACAAAACTTAGGAAAAATGGGTTTTGAGTGTCTAGAACTTATTTTTTACCCCTCAAAGTGTGCCATAGTAGAAAGTTGAGGGTGAGAGGTATAATTTTGAGCACACATACTCCATACAACTTCTCTAGACATCACTTATTACATTTTACATTCAAATTTTATTTAAATTTCCGTCTTGCAGGAAATTTAAAAAATGACTCCTAGACCTAACCAAATTCCACGAAATTTTGTGTGATTTAGTATGATAATATACAATGAACCTAGACACTATGACTCACCTAAGGCCTCACCTTCAAGCCATACTCCAGCTTTGGGGTTATACTTGGAGGAGAAAACTCAATTAATTATTAAGTCCTCGTAAGAATATAATATTAACCAAGTGAAAAAAACCTCCTAGAGTAAACTCACTTGATGACAAGGTCTCAAGTTACCTAGGCTTGTTACATGAATCAACTCATCATACTAGCATCACTTTTACATCGTCCCCGCAGGGATTGTGGAATTGAGCACAACAGAAAAAGATGAGAAGAAGAAGTAGAGTTGAATTTTTTTTGATGACACAATGAAATCTGATGGTAGATGGTCTCTTATACATCCTTGGGCATGGATGTGAAAATTCCATCAACTTAGGTATCCTACTGCAACAACTTATGGAAAGTATTCTATTTGTTATTTACTTAACAAATTATTCACTGTGTTCTACAAAAAAATATCGAAATCCATTCACTACAGCCTACACGAATTAATTGAGGAGGAATTACAAGTGCGAAGACAAATTTGAACAACCATAGATCACACAACCATTCGACAGTTATTTTTGGACTAATGTCCCCGGAAAATCCCAATGCAGGAAAACTGGTGCAACAGATCTGAGGGTTTATATATTATGCATTAAATATTCTAAGTACAAATCTATGATTGACGCACCATCAAATCATATAGAGAAACTGAGAGGAGATCTTGTCAGACAAACCTCACTCCTCCACGGGAACCTGGCACTGATCTGCACCAAGACTAGACTGCCCTGCGTTGCCTCTGTGCAGTGACTGCGTCACTTTGCGCAATATCTGCATCACAATTGTGGCTGCCTTCTGCCTCTGCGCTAGTCTCACTGCTGATAGGAAATTGAAGCCTTCTAGCCTCCGGAAAATCTCTCCGGGATCTGACATTGGCTCTGCGTTGTTTCGTCAGCAAAAAAACAACTTCCCCTCTTGCTCTGCGCAGTGACTGTGTAGGCACTGTGTCACTAGCTCTGCACTTCTGCTCTGGCTCTCTCTGTCTCTGTTGCTATGTACTCTCTGGCTCAGGAAACCTTCCAACTGGAACTAATGCCCCTCACTGCAAAATATCTTTCAATCAAATTTTCTTCTTGAGCACTGCTCACTAAGAAATCAATCTCTGATCTCTGCCTTGTCTCTCTAAATTTGTTTTCAAAATGACCCTTCAAGCCAATCTTATAGTCTTCTCATTGAGACTTCAACGACCCAGATTAGATTTCTAATCAACGACTAAGATTAACTTTTGACATGATCCATTTTTTCTAGATCATTCTCACTCATATTCTATTAATTCACTTTAATTATTTTATTTTCCTAAGTTTAGACTTAGGGTCCCTTTAAAAATAATTAATTATTTTTCTAGAATACAATTCGAGTGGAATTTCACCAAACGATTTCTGGGTTATCTGAAATACATGTGTTTAAGCCTCTCCACAAAATTTGAGACTTAGAGCACATTCGATGCTACCCAAATCAACAATGGAGTCGTCAAAAAATATTTAGGTGCCACTTCGGTGGTCAATAGACATCAAGTTCCATCACTATATTTTTTTTCATTTTTAGATTTTTATGGGGTTTCCATTATCCATTGTTTTTCCTTCATCTTGCTAGGGAGAGTGTGTGTTTTGTTTGCCATCATCAATTTATTCAAGAGTGAAGAGGGTTTCTCAAAATCCCACAGGGTGGTGCATTTGCAAGTATGTCCACCTCTTTTTATTTTTATTTAAATTATTTAATTTTATAATTTTTATAGTTTTTACAAAATTTTGCATGCTTATCAATTTTTACTCTTTTTCCTTAATTTTTTGTTGGACTGTAAGAGATCTACTATTTATGTAAACTTTAGGTTTGTATTTTTTATGCAATTTTTTGTATTTTGATTTTAAAAATGTCGATATTATTTTTTTTTTCAAATTTTTTTAACCCTTAGGATTAATCATTATATTGAAGACTAAAAATGTCGAGAAATTTGGAACCTATGTGGGAATATGGTGAACCCGAGGGGGTGTTCAATAAACAAATTTTGAATTGCAAGTCGTTTGCGAAGCATATGACGGGGGAATTCCAGATTGAAATTCCGTGTTGCACAAATTCTGGAACATGATGTAGATTTTTGCTCAGAAGCAATTCTAGAAATTATTTGTATTGCCTCCAAAGCACTATAAGATAAGGATGTAGCCAAAGAGAATAGGGAAGCTGTGAAAAGTCAAGTTGCAAGGGGAGGAGTGGGGGGAAGAAGTAAGAGTGGTTCTTTAGCATCACCTTCCACAATGGTTGGCCCCTTAATTTAACTCATCACTTTTTATTCTTAGAACCATACTTGGTGCAAAATCTTCTAGTAGGTCAGTGCTTAGAAGAAAGAAGAAGTAGACAAGTTGGCGGGTAGGTGTTTTCCATGGAGTGTCGTTCCTTTCAACATTGTTAAGAACTAACCATTCTACTAGCCTATGTTGAATGTTGTTGCCATTGTTGGCTTGAGGTACGAAGTCCTTTCCTATGATGAGTTGAGAGGGCCTATTCTTCAAAATGAAAAGGCTAACTACACTACTAGATTGGAGGGGTTTAAGCCATTATGGAAATGATGCCTCAAAATATTGTAGGTCTTGGGAGGGGAGCTCAGAGGTCAAGAGCTAGACTGAGTGACAATACTATGAGGTGTGGCCCACTATCACCACAATCACTACCTTCTACTCTTTGGTGGACTTTCAACATAAGGGAGGATTCCCCTTTTTAGGCCACCTAAAGTGTATACCAAGTTAAGGGTTAAAGGTGACAAGGATAGGCCTAAGAGAGATACTCTACTTAAAAATAGGGCTCAACTAGCTCAAACAAGGCAATGCATACCCTCCAATAGGCCTATCTAGGGCAGAAAGTGACCCAGGGTTTGTGAGTAGGCAAGGTAAATAAGCTTACTGAGGTGCACAAAGGAAAAGAAAATGCTTGAATGAATAGGTATGATCAACTTTAGGAACAATAAGCCTTAAATAAGCCCCAAAATGAAGCCTAGAGCATGACCAAGGTTTAGCTAGGGTAATAATTACCTAGGGCAAAGGGCATTAGCCATAAAATGGAAGAACTATCTCCGGGAAGTGGTTGATTTTGAGGTAGTGACCTGGCAATCAAGTGTTGAATCTTTCCACAAGGCAACACATCAACCTTAATTGAATTCTAACCCTAACCCTAGCCTAGCGACTTTCCTTAAGAGGTCGAAAATAAAAAATAGGGGAGAAAAATGTGATTTGAAGGTGACTTCAGGTGTGATCAACAATGTGAATAAGGCTAGGGCCTTGACCCTAAGTGATGGAATATATGGGAGATCTACTTAGGAGAAAAGACTAAACCCTAGGATGGAGGAAGGGAATATGAAAACCCTAGTTTCATACCCAAGCTATATATTTATTAGGGAGCAAAGTCAATGAGGAGAGCTTAACATGAGGATCATGTGAAAATTCCTAGATCTGACAATCTTAGGAATCCTACTGCAACAACTGAGTGTACTTCTCCTATTATGTAAATTACTTTTACAGAATTAATTCAGACATGAATTATTGAAGTAACCACTAAAGCAGCCTACACTGAATAAAATATGATTCCGAAACAAGGAAACTGAGCAAGAAATCAATCACACATAAAACACAATTATTTTTGGACACAAGTGCCCAAAAAAACCCAATGCGGGAAAACCGGTGCAACAGATTTGAGGGTTTTTATTATTAAGTAGTAGCAAATCCTGAATACATCTCTAAATACCTCAAGGGTTATTCAGTTACAGAGAGAAATATTGGTAGAAATAAATTGTGAGTTTTACCTCACACAATCACTAGAAAATCCGGCTGATCCAGTCACGGGAAAAGTTGCCTCTGGAGGTCTTTGTGCAGCCTCTGCGCAGTGACTGTGTAGGCCTTGCGTCACCTCCTCTAGGCACTGCGTCACCCCAACAAGGGATCGATCCGACTCCCGGAATCACAGAATTGGGCCTCCCGATCTCACACTCCGACTCTCGGCTTCTGGATCTGATCCGACAACTCAATCTCGGAAACCCGTTGAACCTCTGCGCAACCTCTATGTAGCCCTGACTGGCTTTGCACTAGCTCTGCTTCAGCCTAACTGGCTTTTTGCTGGCTCTGCTGGACATCTTCCTGCCTCTCTATGTTGATGATTCTCCGGCTGAAAAAATGTTTCTCTCCGGAAGCTACTCTGCCCCTCACTGTACTGAATCACTTAGATCTGTTCTTCGTCTGAGCATTGCTCTGTCAGAAGAATTCGATCTCAAGATTCACTTCATGTGTGTGTTTCCAAATGACCCTTAAGCCTTCCTTTATAATCTTCTCGTTGAGAAATCAACAACCGAGATTAGATCTCTAATCAATAGCTAAGATTATAACATGACTTGATCTTCGCTTTCTAAATCATTCTTACTCTATTTTATTAATGTCCTTTAATTATTTAATTTCCCTAAGTTTAGACTTAGGGACTCCATTAAAATAATTAATTATTTTAATAAAACATTAACCGAGTGGAATTTTCACAAACAGTTTCTGGGTTCTTTGGAATACCAGTGTCTAAACCTCTCCACAAAATTTGGGGCTTAGAGCACTTTCTGATGCTACAAAAATCAGGACTCCCTCTTAGCGAGGAAAGGGCTCTAACAATATGCCTGCTGCATATTGCTTTGTCCCTGAAGCATCCTCCACGTTGTTGAAGTCTGGCAAGCTGTCCATCAGCCATTATGCTGTTGCTGCAACTGTATTGTTGCCCATGACACTGCCACTGCCATTGCTGCATCTGTACTACAACTCCCTCTCAAGTGCTGCATCTGCTATGCTGCTAACACTGCCACTGCTAACACTGCATCTGCACTGCAACTCAGTTGCTGAGAGAAGCAGCCGAATTCACCCAAAACTGAACAAGTGTTCAGGGGATGCACCTTGGTGCTGAAGACTTTGACTACTGGTAACTACTGCGCTGTCCCTCTGATGCACTGCACTACTGCTTCTCTGCACTGTTTTGCACTGCGTTGCTACTTCTACATTTCTGTTGCTCTGCTCTGTACTGCTCTAGAAATGAGCGTTGCTACCCACTCCTCTGCTCTTGCTGAAACTCCTCCGTTCTCGCTGAAACTCCTCCATCCCGCTACTACAAATATGGGCTCCCGTAGCAAGGTGATGATCCATGAGGTGGGCTCCTCAAGGATCCTGCCCAACTGAAGTTCAAGGTGAAGTACAACTCTATGTCACCTCACTTCTTACCAGGAGAAGCATGGGCACTTATAGCAAACTCATCCTGCTTGATCTTTGCGGCTGCAACTGTTGGATCATGCTTCTCATCCTTGTCCTTTTTCTTCAAAGGACACTGTGATGCAAAGTGGCCCATCTCACCACATCCATAGTATTAAAAATCGGAACCGGTGACCGGACCGGTCCACCTAATAAACCGGGTTTCAAATCGAAACTGGTCAAACTGGGACTGGTCAGATCTCAATGAACCGGTTTTTAAAATATTCATTAAATAATTAATTTTTAATGAAAAAAACATTTTTTAAGATAAAAAACCATGATTCCAAGCTAATAGAGACAAAATATGCAAAGTTTGCTCATCTATGTACCATGTAAAGGTGAATATATCAAAATGGCACCGAGTGCAATACATATCATCGACAAAATACATAAGCAATGAGGCTCTAAATGGCCTCTAGAGTCTAGAAACAATGCTCTAAGCTATGGGGCCATTGACCTACTACAAGTCTACATATCAATGATCAACAACATGATCACTCCTCATCATGATCAAACTAATCACCACTACTAGACAAGGGATTATCAACATGATCTACATAAATAATATGGCTCAGAGTTTGAGGACTCATAAAACTCCTCTACAAACTTTAGTAGTAGTAGTAGTAGCAAAAATAGACATCAAAACTAGAAATCACTGCTTAACTTGGTCACTCACAAAACTCATCATTGATTCATTGCTACTAGAAATGGGATCATCAACAAGAGATACATAAACATCATCTCGTTGAAAGTCTTCAGACTTGGATTGCTCAACCTTATAACATGATAGAAATTGAAAAAGTTCAACATGCTTAACCAATGATTTTGGTTTGAGTGAAGGGTTCATTTCCTCAACCTTAAAATGTGGTAGAAAAAGATTAGCATTCCTAACCAATTGTTTTCCTTTGAGTGAAGGGTACATTCTTGTTTAGGCCATGGTAGAGGAGTTCAACAATCAATACCATCAACACCAACAAAGTTCAACAATCAATGCCACCAACATCAAGGTTCTTAAAGGGCTTCATGCTCTTGATCAAATGCCAATCTCATACCATCACACATGATAGAATCAAATGTAAACATTGCAAAACCCCAGACCCTGAAATCCCGAAAACCATTCAGTCTGTTGAATTTTGAGTGAAATCTAAAATTCTAGTTTCTCCATATGAATCCAATGAGGTCGATGCCACTCTCAAACATCCTAAGTCATTTCCTGGTAATGTTAAAATTTTAAGTAAACGGATGAAAAATAAAGGAAATGTCACTTTTACTTTAAGAATTTAACATTACCATTAATTGCCAACATTGCTAGGGTTGAGATGTGTCAGGCAAATGAGACGGTAGCCATGATTTTCTTGGAGGGGATGTTTTTGGAGGAAAACAACCCCAAATATCCCTCAAAACAACTCCAAAACTCACAAAAATGCATTATGTCGGGTCCATAGCTGGCCTGGGAATGAACTGATGGGTTTAGGACAAAACCGACCGGTTTGACCATAAATCGGTTGGTTTTGTCCTAGACCGGCCGATTAGCACCGGTTGGTTCGAGTTTTTTGGCGAAGAGGAGGGTCGAAGCCGATTTTTCTACTGGTTTGACCCGGTCGGCTAATGAACTGGCCGGTTTGACCGGTTTCCGGTTCAAGCTGATTGGTTTTTAATACTATGACCACATCTGAAGCATTTCACCTTCGAGACATCTTTCTTTTGTCTACATTGCCCTTGCTTCCCTTTTGATGGGAGGGCTACATTCTCCTCCTCCTCCGAAGTCTTCGATCCACGCCTGCAGCTGTCGTCAAGCTTGCACTTGACTAGGTCTCTCCTTAGCTCTTCCTCCTGAAGTGGTGGCCACATCTGCTCCCAACTAGGAAGTGTAGCCTTGCCTAGAATGCTCTGGATAAAAACCTACCACTCCTCTGTGACTGCGTTAAGGGCCAGCCTCACCATAGTTGCTGCAGTTGGGGTGGATCCCACAGCTACCAATTGGTCTCGAATCTCTTGAAGGCTCGTAAGGAACGAAGAAATGCACTCCTCCTTTTGCATCTGGATCATGCAGAGATTTTGCTCCAAGTACATCTTCCACTGCTCGGAAGTTCCTTCGTACAACAAAGACAATGCTTCCCACATCTCCCTGGTGGTGTTCTTACCATCTAAATGAGAGACTATGTTATCCTTGACCTCGTCAAGGATTAACCTCTTGCACTTTGCCATATTGGACTTGTACTTCTTAAGTTGATCCGAATATGTAGGTCCATTAACCACATTTGCCACAAACGTCTTGAGATTGAATTCATCTAGAAGGAACTAAATCCTTTCCTTCCAAATTACATAGTTGGAGGAACCCTCCAACCGGTCCTGATCTCTAAGACCACGAGCTGCCATCTTAGCCGAAAACTGACGAACTGCTCCCTCTTTCTCCCCCTTTGCGCAACGTAGGCAGGCTTACGCACTCCTTCTGGACCTCGTAGATATTCCACCCTGATCTACTACTCAGATCCTGGAAAAATGCTTAATTCCTCGACTAGGAACTTTGTGAGGAAGGATTCCCCACTATGTGATTTTTCTTCCTTCTCACTCTTCTTTGCTCAACAACCACCTGCAGAGAATCTGGGTCCCTCTAGCTCTGCGCTGCGCCCTTTGCCTTTGCAAAATTTCGAATCGGAAGTCCTACCGCTTTGTCGACTCACCCAGAGTGAGACGACAGAGAGGTAGGATTTTCCAGATTGCAGTTTGTCCGAGGCAGAGGGAGCAAGGCAATAGTTTCAGTGCAGATCATCAGCTGGAGGGACGCAGTTGACTGCGCACCAGTGATTGTCGGTGCAGAGTGTCAGGAAGAGTAGTTGAAACACAGTTTTGGGGATTTCTTACCCCAGTGAGTTTCTTGCCCAAGAAACTCAGATTCCCCATGCAGTAGCGGCAGATTTTGTGGCTTGCTCCACAAGGAGTGCGTAAAGCCATTTGCGCAGAGATGGGACATTACGCCACACAGTGTCCTCTCAGAAAGAAGGACAAGGATGAGAAGCATCACCCTCAAGTCGGAGAAACGAAGATAGAGGAGGAGGAATTTGCTATGATTGCCCATATACCTCCAGGAGGGGGTGGGCTGATTTGGAGTTGTAGACCCAAAGATCTACAAGATTGGGTAGGATCCTTGAGGAGTCCACCTCTCGAATCATCACCTTGCTACGAGAGCCCAAATCAGAAGTAGCAGGATGGACGAGTGCAGTAGCAATGCAGAGCCACAGTAGCAGTGCAGAGCTAGTGACGCAGTGCTTATGTAGTCACTGCAAAGAGGCTGAAGGGTATTCGTTTTCTTGTCGAGAAGACAATGTTGGGCCAATGCTAGGTCATGGAGAGATTTTCCGGAGGCCAGAAGGCTTCAATTTCCAGCTAGTAGAGAGACCAGTGCAGAGGCAGAAGGCTAGTCGTAGTTGTGACGCAGAGACTGCGTGGCTGACGCAGTCACTGCGCAGAGGTAGCGTAGGGCAGTCCAATTTTGGTGCTGATCAGTGCTGGGTTCCTGTGGAGGAGTGAAGTTTGTCTCACAAGATCGCTTCTGTCAGTTTCTCTATATGATTTGATGGATGTGTCAATCATAGATTTGTACTTAGAAATATTTACTGCATAATATATAAACCCTCAGATTTGCTGCATCGATTTTCCCGCATTGGGTTTTTTTGGGGACATTAGCCAAAAATAACTGTGTCAAATGTGTGTGTGATCTATTCTTGTTCAGTTTGTTTCCACACTTGTATTTCTTCTGCAGTTTATTTGTGTAGGTTGCAGTGTGATGTATTCAATGTTTGTCGTAGAAAACTGCAAATAGATTGTTAAGTTAAAATTAACAGTTAGGTGAATATCTTCCGGTTGTTGCAATAGGATTCTAGAGGTTAACGAAATTTTCACAGGCATCACAAGAAGGTTTGTCGAGAAACAAATGTATGTCTTAAATTATAAAGCTTTTTAAATTCTCTTTGGCAAATCCTTTCTACACTACTAACATTTGTTGTGACTAGCCCTCTTGAATCTCAAAAAATTTTTATTTGGGGTGATTCATCATCTGATGAATGTACCCACCTTATATCTCCGATTGTTTGTATAAAAGAACCCTAAAAAGTTCTCTGGAAAACCCTAACCTAAGGGTATGTTGATAATGTGTGAAACCCTAAACCCACTTAGGGTTATTAATGAAGAAATTGCTATTATGTTGATGATCGCATGCTTGGGGTTTTGATATGATCATAAAAGCTCTAACTTATTAGGGTTCAAATGATGCTATTCAAAATCCTGAACCTTTGAAGTTTTGATATAAAAGGGTTTGCTTTGATATGAACTGAAACCCTAGGTTTTGGTTAGGTCTATAAGCAAAATCCTTATATATGTTCATTTGATTAAATCCATCACTTAGTCTAGGTTGGTATATGTCTATTGTATTAATATTGTCTGACATATGATATGCTTATGCATGATGGTAATCTCCTATATATGTCTGTTGATCAAATCTCTAATGGTCATAACTCATACGGTTTGGAAATAAGTCCTAGTCAAAGTTTGAAGTTTTAGGATGATGATTGAAAAGTCTAGGGTTTTACATCTAACCCCTAGTAATGATTAAAATTCTCTGCTATGTGTATTCATCTGAATCAATATAATGCTTGCTGAGAATTTCTAAATGAAAATCTAGGGTTTACATCAAACCCTAGTAAAAGCTATTAATGCCTTGTTTGTTTTGATTGAGTGAAATCTAGGGTTTACATAAAACCCTAGTGGATAGTCTATCATATGGCTTCCGAAAGTTATTAGATACATTTATTTTTCTTTTGACTTATTTCTAGGGATTGATATATGACAAAACTATTCTTCTGTCATCTTGATTGAATTGTTGAAGTGATTTAGGGTTTGTAACAAACCTGGAATAAAAGTTGAAGTATTGAAGTATAGTCTCTTGATGATTATGTTTGAAAAGTCTAATGCTTCCGCTACTATAAGATTTCATTATGACTAACTTCATGATTCTATAGATTTGGTTGTACTTGCTATCTAAGCTGTGTAGGTACATCAAATACAAGTTGGTGAAGATGTCTGTAAGAGAATGATGAGAAGGATGGAAGCCATGAAAGATTCTCCAACACCGAAGGAAGAAGTAAATCTCCCTACATTAAGAGGGAGCCTGGATAGAAGAAATCTCTCTAGTTAAAAGGGAAGGCATAACATAGTATTGATTGGAGAATACATTTTGAAAGATATGTTGCTACATGTGAAATAGGAAAATGAATCTTCCCTCAAAGATTTAATTGATAGTCCTACTGAGATTAGTTGAAGAGCAACATAGAAACCCCAAAGGTTTGCTTTGATTATATATTTCAAAGTGTATTACTGATTGGGTTTATGTTTGTACAGGTGAAATCTCTTGAAGTATTAAAAGCATGTTGGTTATCGATCAGTTTGATTGGGAGAGATTTGTTCTTAAGGCTTTGTGAGTGAAGCATTGCGTGGAAAAGACATTGGGCTGACACTTTGTTTTGATGTCTAGCAGGGAGGGTGGTATCGGGTGGATGTGCACTTAGTTCCCTTGGTTGATGGTTAGTAAGTAATCCTGATGGTACCTATAGAGGCTGAAAGCGTTAGTCCATCTTAGTCCCACTCGGATAGATTGCCATGGTCAGGAATCTAGCCCGTGGCATTGTGGTGCCTAAATTGTTGAGAGAACAAATGGATAGATTGTCCTAGTTAGGAATCTAGTCCATGGCATTGCGGTGCCTAAACTTCTTCATAGATAAAGTGAGATCTTTCGTGTACCTCTTTAATTACATATGAATACGTCTCTAGTTAAGAGGGAGTGTTGAAGAATGTAACTAGGTTCGATCTTCATTATTCATATATTTGTCAAAAATAATTTATTATTATTAAATGACTTATTAAAGCATGGGTTTCATGCTTTGATCATATTTATATTAAGGTCCCCATTGCAGACTTCTAGATTAGTCATTACATATTTAAATTGATCCATTTTGGGCTTTTAAATCATGCAATTAGGATTGAGTCAAAGTCAATTTATTAGACTTTTCCATCGAGTCATCCTCTTCAAGGTCATCATCCTCGGCCTCTTCAACAAACCTTGTTCAAAGCTAGCTCTCAAGTCGGCCTCTCTCAAATGATGCATGTTGACATACTCAATTCGGCCTAAGATAAAGTCACAACTGTTCACACAGTCGTGTCGGGTTACTAACTGTGGGAGATCACTATATATACCAAGTAAAGGACTTTGCAGTAGTTCAGTTCATCATCTCGGATCAGATTGCAGAAAGAGGTTTAGAGTAAGTTCCGATATCTTCAAGAAGACAATATCATTACAGTTTGGATATGATGCAGTTCGAATATGACATATACTATGATATCATTACAGTTTAATGGACGCCACAGTTTTCGGTACTATCCCTGTTTCAATGCCACCTTAGAAACAAGATCGTATGATCTCAGTACTATCACATTCATGGTGATACTCGGTGGTATGATGCTTATATACTGTCGGTGCTATCTCAATAAACTCAGTGCTATAGAACTCGATGCTACTACAATCAATGGTTATCATAGAGAATATTTTGGTGTCACCAATATGGAAGGATCTCGTGGCCACCATAGGTGGAAGATCTCAGAAAGAATGTTTCGGTGTTATTACAATAATGAGGATGAAGTTTTGGTGCAAGCAAAGGAGATCTCAGTGATAACACAATGAATAGATGACTTGGTGGAGAGTGTCTCTAGTTAGGGTCTTGGTCGTCTCATCTTGAATCTACTGAAGGAAGACTTTTGACCGGGTTTTCCCCAAAGAGTGGGTTTTGCCCTGGCATTGTGCCTACATCTTGTGTCTTCTTCTATTTGTTCATTGGCATTCCTATTGATGATAAGAAAAGATAAATTGAAAGAACAAATAATAATAGCAAAACATCACAAGATAATGTCATAATAAGATGTTAAATTTGGCAACTAGGGCCAAGCTCCATGTTGCACTTCTCATATGATGGAGATGATATTTTTGTTGGATTCCTCTTTCGGAGAGGTGCAAGATTGATCTAAAGATCATCTTGTTTGGAGGAGTAGAAGTTGTATTTTGAATTTATTTTTCCACACGTGCAATTTGTCAAGTTCGGTCAGAATTGTAATGTAGGCTCACAAGCCCCAAAAGTTGTGTCACACACCCATTGTCATGGATATAAAAAGGAGAGACGTGATCCTCATTTCATCATTCATCCATCTCACACATCTCTCTCTCATCTGATTGGTTCATACAACCTTAGAGGCTTCTCTCTCCTACACATGTGTGAAACATGAAGATGCAATTTTCGAACAGGTTTTGGGCTTTTCTGGACAACGTTGACGAGCGTTGACTTTGGGTCAACACTCATCTCTTGACTGCGTTTTTGAGGTCAGAAATCCGATTTGGAGAGGCCGCAGTTGGAGGCACAAAAACTGAGGTCAAACGTTGACTTTGACTACAGCTGATCGCAACGTTGACTGCAACTTTGACTGTTGTTTTTCCCGTAGACTTTGACCTTCGTTTTGACCAGATTTGTGGACTGTTTTGGGTTGTGTTTGACTTTGATGGAAGGTCGAGTTTGACCGAGCTTGTCTAGAGGCTGAGTCGCTGGTTTGACCAATGAAGACTTTGCTGGCTAGGGCATCCTGTTGACTGCTGTAAAATATATTTTCTCTCTCTGCTAAATAAGAAGAATTACAAGAATATTTGTGTCTCTTATCTTGGCTTGTCTTTTGTCAATTTATTTATGTTCTATTAACATTTACTGTCAATTGTTATGTCATTGCAAATTGAATTGGGCTAATAAGAAAGATTGAAGTAAACTGCTCTAAGCATAGAACATACCATGGTTAACTAAAATTAACATGGTATTAGAGCTAAGGTGAAGACAAAACCCAAGAAAGAGTGAGAAGAGAAATCACCGAAGTTGAATAGACAAGGACCGGGACCAATGACTTCCTCATTCTTAAAATATGATGACAAGCTGAATGGTGAGTATGATTATCATGCTTGGAAAATGTCCTTGGGTCTGACATTGGAGGATCAAGATGTTATGGATTATGTGCAGGGAAAGATCACCGAGCCTCAAATGAATGCACCGGCTGCCGCTAAAACCAAATACAAGAAAGGGGAAAACAAGGCGAAGAAGATCGTTAGGGATTCTATTCATAAGCACTTGGTTGCTTATATCCCTGAGCTGGGCACATCTAAGGAGATGTATGATAAGTTGGTTAGCATGTTTAAGGATATCAATCCTAATCAAATTCTCTTTTTGAAGAACAAGTTGAAGAACATCAAGATGAACAAGGGAGAGTCCATCCAATCCTACTTCATGAGGATCACCGAAATCAAGAATGATCTCTTAGTTATTGGAGAGGCTATAGCTGATCGAGAGCTCATTCTCATCGCTCTTGGAGGACGTCCCTCACCATGGTATGTATTTAATACTACTATTCGCAATAATAATATAATTCCTAATTTTGATGTATTGTTGACGAGATGCACTTAAGAGAAGACAAGGATGGTGGAGAGAGACCATCCCTCAAATGGGAATGGAAGTGACCCTACTGCCTTCACCGCTCATGCAAAGAAGAGGAACAATGCTGGTCTGAGAAATCAAAATCACGGAAGAGCAGGTCCCAAAGGAAGGAAGGGAAGATTTGACAATTGTAACAAGTTTGGTCACTATGCAAGAGAGTGCCCCAATAAAAGGGACCCTCCCCGAGATGATGACTACGCCAACAACAACAACTTCATGGAGAATGATCAAAGGAACAACAGGTTCAAAGGAAAGAGGAAGGCTCCCTCTGATGGAAATAGAAATGGAAATGGTCACTCTTTCAAGAGGTCAAGGAACTCCAGCTATGATGAATCCAATGTTGTTGATAATAAGAGAAATGAATGTATTCTTATATCTGCCCTCTCTACTGCATCTCCTCCCGACACCTTGGATAACTGGTTGATTGATAGTGGTGCCTCAAGGCGCTTCACTGGATATAAAGAGGCCCTCTATGATTTGATTGAAAAGGATACTAATTTGGAAATTATCCTTGGAGATAATGCCAACTATCTCGTGAAATGGACAAGGACTGTGACCCTTCATTTAAATCAAGGTCAAGTCCTCCGTTTGCACTATGTGTTGTACGTACTTGACTTGAAGAAGAATCTAGTGTCTATCTCAGCAATGGAAGCCAAAGGATTCAAGGTGGCATTCATCGATGGAAAGGTACGCATTTGGAAGAGAAACTTCAAAGAAGCGTTCATTCTTGGTTTCAGGGTTGATAGACTCTATCAGGTTGGAGGAAGTCTGCTGGGGGCCATGAAATGCAACACAACTCTTCAATCCGAGCTATGGCACTTGAGGTTTTCACACATTCATTATAAAGCCCTTCCCGAAGCAAGGAAGGTGGTGACAGGTATGCTCGATTTCAAAGATGATCATGAAGATGTATGTCAGGGTTGTGCCGAAGGAAAGCATACAATGGGACCATTCCCCTTGAGTATCACGAAGACATCTGATATTTTACAATTGACTCATTCTGATCTATCTGGTATGCTGCCTGTAACATCCTTAGGAGGATGCTTATATTATATCACTTTTATAGATGACATTCCCCTGCAAAACTTGGATATACTTTTTGAAGAAGAAGCATGATGCATTCAAGTGGTTCCGCACCTTCAAGGCCTTGGTTGGAAATCAAACTGAGAAGAAGATCAAAATTTTGAGGACTGATAATGGAACCGAATATGAGTCAAAAGAATTCAATGACTATTGCAGGGAAGTTGGCATTAAGATGGAGACCACTACTGTGTATCCCGAACAAAATGGTGTTGCTAAAAGGAAAAATAGAACCATTTTGGAAGTTGCCCGTGCCATGCTTTATGACCAAGGTCTTCGGAAGTTCCTATGGGGAGAAGCTGCCAATACCGCTGTGTATGTTCAAAATAGATGCCCACATTCTGCATTAGACTCCAAAACACACGAAGAAGTCTTCTCTAGTCAGAAGCTCGATGTCTCTCATTTTAGAGTTTTTGTAAGTCCCGTATATTTTCATGTGCCGAAAGAAAAGAGAAGTAAGTTGGATGCTTCTGGAAAGAAGGGAATGCTCGTGGGCTACAGTGAAACCTGGAAGGCATATACAATCTATGTGCTTGGTCAAAGAGAAGTGGAGATATGTCATGATGTCACCTTCGACGAAGATGCTGCCCTCAGGAAGGTTAGAGGTCTTCCTATCTCAAAGGAAGATAAATAAGAAGAAGCTGGAATGCAGGAAGAACCGAAGGATGAACTGATGCTCAAAGTTGAAGGTTTGATGGATCCTATAGATCCACCTTATTCAAA
This sequence comes from Pinus albicaulis, assembly GCA_034641835.2. NCBI lineage: Eukaryota > Viridiplantae > Streptophyta > Pinopsida > Pinales > Pinaceae > Pinus > Pinus albicaulis. The sequence goes on from CM076579.1 coordinate 743,779,654, forward strand.
TAAAAGAAGACCCTGATGGCTTAGAGACACTCTCGAAGATGCCGAGAGACACATTGCTCCAAGAGGAACATTCTGTGAAAGTAAGAAGCCGAATATGTACTAAGGGTAAATAACAACATGAGCACTATTGTACAATCTGAGCTTGGAACGTTTGAAGAAGCCTTGAAGCATCAAGTTTGGAAGGATGCTATGCATGAGGAATATGAGTCAATCATGAAGAATGATGTCTGGGATGTGGTCCCTAGACCGAAGGACAAATCTGTTGTCACCTCAAAATGGCTCTACAAGATCAAGCATGGCGCTGATGGAAGTGCTGAAAAGTTCAAGGCAAGATTTGTTGCCCGAGGCTTTTCGCAGAAAGAAGGAATAGGTTATGATGAAATATTTGCACCTGTTTCCCGCTACACCACCATCCGATCGATCATTTCCCTTGCTGTATTGTAAGGATGGAGTCTACATCAGATGGATGTGAAGAATGCCTTCTTACATGGCTCAATCAAGGAAGAGGTCTATGTGGAACAACCTCTGGGGTTCGAAGTTCGAGATATAGATACACATGTATGCAGGTTGAAGAAAGCCCTATATGGGTTAAAGCAAGCCCCCAAGGCTTGGTATGAGAGGATCGATAACTACTTGATGAAGCTGGGCTTTACTCGAAGTGATGCTGATCCAAACCTTTATTTTAAGGTTGATAATGACAAGCCTCTCATTCTGGTTCTCTATGTGGACAATCTCTTCCTGACAGGTGTTGACCCTTTCATTCATCAATGTAAGAGGGAGCTAGCTTCCGAGTTCGAGATGAAGGACCTAGGATTGATGCACTATTTCCTAGGTTTGGAGGTCTCGAAAAAAGCTAGGTGAGATTTTCCTTTCTCAAGGAAAATATGTTGTGAAGCAACTGGAGAGATTTGGGATGGTGGACTGCAAGTCCGTGACTACTTCGATGGCACTCAACTTTAAGAAGTTGTGTGGAAGTGCTGCTGGTCCCGAGTTGGGAAATCCCACTGAGTATCGTCAACTCGTGGGGGCCTTGATGTTCTTAGTGAACTCACGTCCAGACATTTGTTTTGCAGTGAACACGTTGAGTCAATACATGGTCGAGTCTCATCACATTCACTGGATTGGTGCCACGAATCTCATGAGATATCTCGGGGGCAGAATCAACCATGGGCTGAGATACACTATTGGGAGTATGAGGCTCCATGGATATACCAATTTCGATTGGGCAAGTAGTGTGGTGGATCGTAAAAGCACATCTGGAGGTTGCTTCACCCTAGTTTCTTCTTCGATCTCTTGGATGAGCAGGAAGCAAAAATCAGTTGCTCTAAGCACCGCTGAGGCGGAATGCATTGTAGCAAGTATGGCCTGTTGTTAAGCTGTATGGTTGAGAAAGCTCTTTAGTGAGCTGTTTGGGCATGTGCTGGATACCACTGTGATCCTTTTTGACAACCAAAGTGGGATTTGTCTTTCTGAGAATCCTGTGTTCCACGACCGATCCAAGCATATTGATATTAGGTACCACTTTGTTCGGGACATGGTACAACGAGGCGCCATAAGGCTCCATCACATTGGGACTGATGAGCAGGTCATAGATATTTTCATGAAGCCCCTGGGAAGGTCAAATTCTTAATCTTCCGTGAGAAGCTTGGTATCGTGGACAAACCCTATTGTGAGGGTCCCGCTTGAGTTGGACTATGAGCCCTGGGAGCTCCAGGGGGCTTGGGGATAGCTACTTGGAGCTATAAGCAACCACAGGTCTAGGTTTGCCTTACCTTGTTGGTGTGCTATTTCCCCACTGTTATGATATTGAGCTGGTTAACCGTCTCTTTGATCTATGCCCCACATGCATCTTACCCATGTAGTCCGGACTCATGGGAAGTACCTCTCATCTGGCCAATGAGTTGGGAAATGACAATAGAGACCATAGCATTACCAATGGACGCATTGTGTATTGCCGTACTCTCTATGTCTAGGATGGGATGTGTCCAACAACATGATCTGGGATCAAGTTTGTGTTGAGATTTTGGGTAGAATCGGGTGTGCTCTAGCTCCGAAATATTGTGGAGGGGCTAAGATACACGAGATCTCCAAAACCTAGAAAGCGTTTGGAGAAATTTCATCTGGTGTATGAGATATTCAAATAATTAATTTTTTTAATGAGGCCCGTAAGTCTTACTTAGGGAATTAGAAAAATTAAAGTGAATTAATTAAACACGTGATGAAATGTTCTAAGTGACGTGGATCAAGCAGTATTTTAATCTGAGCAGTCGATTAGAGATTAGATCACGACCATTGGTTTTCCAATGAGAAAAGTATAAGAGAAAGGCTTGGGGTCAGTTGGAGGACACACACACAGGCAGAGCACTGAAGCTAAGTCAAATTTCTTGGGCGGGGTTTGCTGAGGAATTCGAAACGAGTTTGCAGTGCAGTGAGGGGCAGAGATCGGTAAGGGATGTTCTGATCCAAGGCCGAGAATACAACAATAGAAAGGCAGTGAGTACCAGACAACGTAGAGCGAACCAGGAGGATGCAATTCAGCCAACACAACACAAAGGATTGCGTAGAGGCTGCGTAAGCCCAACTAGGGTGACGCAGACCTAGCTAGCGCAACACCAAGGTGACGTAGGCCCAGCCAGGGCAACGGCAAGGCAACGCAGCACCAGTAAGGGTGATGCAGTGGGCATGCTAGCCAGTGAGGGTTGACGTAGAGGATGTAGAGGTAGCGCTGAGGGTTACAGTGGGCCAGAAAGGGCTCGCTATTTGTAAATCCCAAATGAGGATGTGATTTAGCCATATTTTGTCTCTGAGTGAAAGGTACTTTTGCCGTGTAATTTCTCTGTAGGGCCAACCATTTCTGGTGCCCAGAATGTTGTATTCAGATTCTGCATAATAATAAAACCCTCTAGAGCTACTGCACCAGTTTTCCCGCATTGGGTTTTTCCGGGGACATTTGTCCGAAAAAACTGTGTAATCTTGTCACATGTGTTTGCTGTTCAGTAAATGATATGTAGATGTGTAGGCTGTAGTTTGTGTCTTCTTTAATGTTTTTCTGAATAATTCAGATTAGTAACTTGTTAGTTAATTAAACAAGTAGGTGAAGTAGATCTAGACACTTCAGTAGGGTTTCTGTTTTGAAATTTTGACATGGTATCAGAGCATTGGAGATCACGCTGATCCACCAGCAAAGCGGCTGAAGAAAATTGCTACTGAGAGGACAGCTGAAGCAACAGAGTTCCAGAAGAGGGCAGCGCAACACTAAGAGGGACGCAACCCAACCAGGATGACGTAGAGGCTATGCAGAGGCTGACGCAATGCCATCTGAGTGATGCAGAGGCTCACGCATAGCCTTCCAGAGTGATGCAGGATGAGCCAGTCTGCTCACGCAAAGGCCAGCCAGAGGGACACAATCCATGTGGAGATTGCTGTGCAGTTTACCAAACTCTGAAAGTGGAGCTTCTGATCTTCAAAAGTTGTTGGTGTGGCATAGGTTCTGTCGATGCAGAACAGTGCCTAGAAAAGTGACAAGAGCGGGAGGAGAACAGTTGCTTAGCAGATTTGTGCCAAATAGATCTGAGATTCGATCAGGAGGGTGATCATAGAGGACTGATTATTTGTTTGTGCGGAGGATTTCCAAGAGGGAAATCAATTGTCAGAGGGAGCACATTCTCTAGAGGGTTCTTTCGACAAGAAGCCTAGATCCAACTCATTGTTTGACTGAACTTGTTTGGAGGCTGAATTGTTGATTTGACCAGCGAATACTTTGCTGGATAGGGCATCCTGTTGACTGCTGTAAAAGATATTTTCTCTCTCTCTCTGCTGAATAAGAGGAATTACAAGAATATTTGTGTCTCTTATCTTGGCTTGTCTTCTGTCAATTTATTTATTTTCTATCAGCATTTATTGTCAATGGTTTTGTGATTGCAAATTGAATTGGGCTAATAAGAAAGATTGAAGTAAACTGCTCTAAGCATAGAACATACCATGGTTAACTAAAATTAACATAAGTGAAAATCTGCCATTTCTCTAACACACCCTTTGATGGACCAGTGCCTAATTCCTCTTGGGGATATGGAGTCAAGGAGAATTGTGAAGACGAATTTTGTTTCTTGCTCAAGGAGGCTTCAAAAGTCAACTTCATCCATTGTTAAAGGCAAGAGAAGAAAAGTGACTTTAAAGCATTTATACTTCATTACAAATGGTGAAGGCTTATCAAGATAACACGATCTCTATGACATTTCATTCATCCAACATGGCCCATACATAGAAATAAGCTAAATAGACACATAATTCCACATTAAACACATGCAACAATTATCCCTAATAATAGCGAGGTTCCAATGTATGCAGCAAAATGAAAAATAACGTTAAAGTTGCACTTACATTTTAGAGAATATATGCAACCAGCATCACATTTGCAATATAAGAAGCTCCAAGGTAGAAGACAACCCAATCCATACATCAAAATTCATCGTTCATCCAAAAATATCCACCAAGGAAAAAATTCGAAGTGCCCTAATGAGAGAGAGATCCCAATCCAAGTGATGATACAAATGAATCCATCCAACTCCTATTTATACACCAATTAGGAGTTAGAATTACCTAATGGGCCTACATTAGACCCCAAAAATACAATAATGTGCAAATTAATTAACTTTGTTGACACGCCCACCAAACTAGCCCACAAATGGAATAATAAGCCTTTCAAGAGGTCAAATAATAATCTGTGCATGTCGCAGGGCCCTCCAAGAGGCTTGATGAGGTCCATAAGTGCCATAATGATGAATAAAATTCTCAAAAAATGATGGACAAGGGCTGGCCCCTTGTTCTCCAAACAATGGACCTATGGTGCTCCCAATGGGTGTGGGGGCACACCAATGACCTCATGGGTTTCCATATGAGTTGAAGAGGCCTGTAGACCACCTATAAGGGCTCAGATGATGGAATGAATGCTTCCATGTCATCGTAAAAATCCCAGGACACCTGCCAAGTGTTTGGTGAACTTGTGGGGTCAACTGGGCATACTGTACCAAATGCATATTCTTCGTCTAAGAGGTGGATCTCTAGCAATCTCTGAACATCTCCGAGGATCCATGGAGTGCTATCTACTATTGTGGAGGCCCATGGCTCTCTACACACACCCTATATGTGCCAATGTAGCCCTCTGGAAGGTTAGGACCCCGTATAAGGAGACCAAACCCAAATGGACACTAACTGCAATCCTGCATAAGATCCAATGTCCCGTAGCCTTCCAGTACAACAAGCCATTAAAATAATTGGGTAAAAGAGCATACTATATTAAATGTAATATCCCGAATGGGGAAATAGACAAAGAATACACAAAGAATACAAGCATACAACTATATAGGAAAATGCCGGAAATAGAATATAGAGCAAGTACACATAAAAATACCAGAAATGCTAAGCCATTTTATTAGTCTGAGAATATATATGGGTACAACAGATAATCAGAATAAGTGCACCTATCCTTGCACAAGGCAAGTGGAGAACCCTCTCAGAACAGGAAATGGCTGCTATAGAGGCTGCGTCCCAGCTGCTGGAAGAATCTGCCGTAGAATGCTGCAACTGCAATGAACTGGAACTAGGGGTTGATCCCCTTGCCGGAATGAGCTGAAAATCGGTAGATCGCCTGTACTCTCTGCTCCGAACAAAACCCAGAAACCATGAAGCAAATGGACCACCTCCGAAAAACACCCCAGAAGCCCTCCTCAAGGAAAACGCTGTCCCTCCAGGTCCAGCGCAGATGCCAAAAGAGAACGCTGAGAAAGACCCAAAAATCCCTCTGCAAACTCTCCAACTGAAAGAGACTAACCCTCCAAGCTGAAACACACTGAATCTCCCACGAAAATCCCCACAACTGAGCTGCTCTAACTCAAACTGCATCCTCCCTCCAAGACTGCGCAGTCACCCAATGAAGCTCAGCTCCTCAGCAAAACGTCCAACCAAATCACCTGCAAATCAACTGCTAAAGACTGAAGGAATACCTTGCCCGAGCAGGCACTCGAAGTCCCCCGGGGCCAAGGGTGAGATCTCCGACCGGAGACACTCAGTCGCACTAAACAGTGCTGCAGACCGACTAAACAGCCAACGTGCTCAAGTAGACAGAAGTCTAGCTCAAAATATCATCAACAACATCAATAATGCCAAATGGAATGGCTCTCCCACCTTTTATAGTGCTAGCTCCCCTCAAAACCCTAACGTGGTCCCCTCTCTCCACGTGCTCCTCCTAAGCCTGCGCAGTTGCTTCTAGAGCCTACGTGAGGCCTTCCTCATACATGGTGTGGACCCCCAAGGCTTCTCTTTAAGTCACAACGTTGCTCCTACTAGGAAGTACTTTATTTTATTAAAGTGAGTTGACCCCTCTTTCTCACTTTTATTTATTAATTAGCTATAGGCGGCAAAACTATACAAAAATCAAATATTCCAATTAGCGGTGCTAATTAGGAATATTATAGTCTCCCCCGGCAGAACGTTGCTTGTCCTCAAGCAACTGAAGTGATGGATGCTGCAAAATCTTCTCATCCTCCCAAGTGGTATCCTCATCCGGCAAATTCTTCCACCTCACCAAGAATTCCCGGATCGTCCTACTCCGCAGCTGCCTCTCCCTGGTATCAATAATAGCCTCCGACTGCAACACCAGATGCCCCTCATCATCCGTGGGTGGTAGCTCATCCGTGACAGTCACCTGCTGGCCCAACGCCTTTTTCAGGCATGATACATGAAAAATATTATGGATCTTGCTGCCTTGGGGCAGCTCCAACTCGTATGCAACCTGCCCAATCCTGCGTATCACCCTGTATGGCCCATAAAAACGGGGCTTAAGCTTCTCAGCCCCCTTCTGCTTAAGTGAAGACTGTCGGTATGGCTGTAGTCGCAGGTAGACCAAGTCTCCTACCTCAAAGTGTCTCTCCACCCGACCCTTATCAGCATACAACTTCTGCTGATTTTGCGCTGTGGCTATATTATCCTTGAGAGCTCGAAGGATATCTTGGCTCTCTTGGATCCAGATCTTGGCTCTCGAGCCCTACTAGCACCAAACATCATGTCCACAAAAGATAAAGGATGATATCCATACAAAGCATAGAAAGGTGACATACCAATGGACATGTGATGCGTCGTGTTGTAGCAGTACTCTCCTAGATGCAGCCACTTCAGCCATGCCCTCTGCTGCCCACTGACATAGTTACGCAAGTAGCCCTCCAGCCACTTGTTAACTATCTCTGTCTGTTCGTCCATCTGGGGGTGATAACTAGTGCTCGGTGTCAACTCCGTCCCTACTAGCCGGAAGAGCTCCTGCCAGAATCCGCCCATGAAGCGGCTGTCCCTGTCACTGATAATGGTCTTAGGTAGACCATGCAACCTGAAAATCTCCCTGAAGAATAGCTCGGCCACCTGTGCTGCTGTGTGGTGTGCGGATATGGCGAAAAAATGAGCATACTTCGTCAGTCGGTCAACGACGATAAAGATGCAGTCCTTGCCCTGCACCATGGGCAACCTTGTGATGAAGTCCATCGATATGCTCTCCCATTTCCCCTCTAGAATGGGAAGAGGCTACAACAACCCTGCCGCATGGCTCATCTCTCCCTTGTTCCTCTGGCAAACATCGCACTCCCTGACATGCTGGAGTACGTCCTCCTTGAGGCCCTTCCATGAGAACCTCTCCCGAATAGCCCTGTAAGTCTTGGTGAACCCCTGATGGCCCGCCAATGGAGAATCGTGTGAAGCCTGGAGTATCTTCTTCTTGAGCTGAGATCCCTCAGTCAAGAAGATCCTGTCCCTGTAATAGATGATCTCGTCGACCACCCTGTCCCTGTCATCTGCTACCTGCCCATCCAACACCTCACACGCAAACCTGTCCTTGGAGTACTCTACCAGCAGTCGAGCCCTCCAATCAGCGTCCAAGCTCATAAGAGATAACGTGGCTGGTCTACGAGAAAGGGCATCGGCTACCACGTTATTCTTGCCTTTGACGTACTCAATGTCAAAGTCATAGGCTTGGATCTTACTGATCCACTTCTGCTGCCTCTCCTGCAACTGCTTCTGCTCCAGAAAGTACCTGAGGCTGTTGTGATCTGATCTCACCCTGAATCGGCTGCCCACTAAATACTGTCGGTACTTGGCCAATGCATGCATGATGGCCAACATCTCCTTGTCATATATGGAATACAACCTCTCATGCGGAAGGAGCTTCCGGCTCTCAAAAGCTATAGGGTGACCGCCCTGCATCAATACCGCACCAATCCCCTCTCCTGATGCATCACACTCGAGGACAAATGGCTGCGTGAAATCCGGCAATGCAAGCACGGGGCAGCTGCTCATCACCTCCTTGAGCTTATCAAAAGCTCGTTGTGCTGTGTCCGACCAACTGAATGCCCCCTTCCTCGTCAAATCTGTGAGGGGTGCAGCAAGTTGTGAGAAGCCCTTGACGAACTTCCTGTAGTATGTGCAAATGCCAATAAATCCCCGAAGCTCAGTCACATTCCTCGGCTCTGGCCAATCTCTGATGGCCCTGATTTTCTCCTCGTGGACTCTCACCCCGTCCACTCCTATAATATGCCCCAAGTACAGCATCTCCGTCAAGACGAACTCACATTTGGAGAGCTTGGCATAGAACTGCTGCTCCTCCAAGATGCGCAAAACTGTCTCAATGTGTTGGAGATGCTCCTCCCAAGTCCTGCTATATATAAGTATGTCATCGAAGAAGACCAGCACAAACTTCCTCAGATGACCCCTGAAGATGTGGTTCATGCACGACTGAAAGGTAGCGGGTGCATTGGTCAACCCAAAAGGCATAACTAGAAACTCGAAGTGCCCATAATGACACCGGAAGGCGGTCTTGGGAATATCCTGTTCCCTCACGCGTATCTGATGGTACCCAGATCTCAAATCAATCTTTGAGAAGAACCGTGCTCCTCTCAACTCGTCCATCAGCTCATCGATCCTGGGAATGGGGTACCTGTTCTTCAGGGTCTTCTTATTCAGAGCCCTGTAGTCAATGCACATCCGCAATGTGCCGTCCTTCTTCTTCACCAACACCACGGAAGAAGCAAAGGACTCGTGCTTGGCCGAATGTGACCAAGGGCCAGCAACTCCTGAATAGCACGCTCAATCTCATCCCGATAGGCCTTGGGATGCCTATACGGTGTGGTGATCACTGCCTATATACCCTGCTCAAGCTCAATAGTATGCTCAAACCCCCGATCCGGTGGCTGCCCTGGTGGAATATCCCCGAATACTACGGCATACCTGTCGAGGATAGACTGCAGCTCAGGATGCACTGTCTGACCTGTATCTACTGCCTCCGAAGCTCGCAACTCTACGGCCCACTCTATGTCTCCCTTGCGGAAGGTTGCCTCCATCCTATGTGCCAACACTGTCTGAGGCGGGTATGTGTGCTGTCCCCGTATCTTCTCATGCCTCCCTGTCTTGGGATCATCCCACTCCATCTCTAGGGCCTTCCAATCTGCCGTGACCTTCCCCAGAGTAATGAGCCACTGAACACCCAATATCATGTTGGTGTCCGGGATATCCACCACGAAAAAATGATTTGTCAATGTATAAGTGCCCATCGTCACTGATAACTCTGGGATATACCGAGCACACACCATAGTCTGATCTCCTGGGACCAAAACGGAAAATCCATCAAAACTCTCAGTCTGTATGCCTCTCCGCTCAACCATCTGCGCATCAATAAAGTTGTGGGTGGCCCCACTATCAACCAAGACTGAGACCCACTGTCCACGTACTGTCCCCCGTACGCGCAGCGTCAAATACTTGGGAACTCCCCGCAATGCGACTAGAGCCCCTCCAGTAGGTGCAAATGATGCACCACCTGCTGCGGGTGGTGGAGGTGGTAAGGTACCCTGCGCTACATAACAATCTCCTGCCTCCACATCATCCCCCTCATCCTCTTCCCCGCTGCTCTTGGAGAAGACCTCAATGAAATGTGCTTTCCCTGCAGCACATCTATGTCCCGGTGCCCATGGCTCCTGGCAAGTGAAGCACAACCGCTTCCTCCTCAACTCTCTCCTGGCCTCATCATCAAACTGCCCTCGCCCAGGATTCGCCTTGGGAGGCGGAATCCTCATGTCCTTCCCCTTAGGCTGGAAGGCATGTCTCTGGGGGTAAGGTGTCCGAGTCCTGGGTAAGACATCCTGTAAATCCCGAGTCCTGTTGATGGCATCCTGAAGTGTAGCTGGTCTAGTCGACCGGACTAGGCCACGTAGTGGCTCTGTCAACCCCTCCACAAACATGTAGACCATCCGAGCCGCGGATAGATCAGGCACCATCACTGAAACCCTCAAGAAATCTGAAATGTAAGTCTCTGGGCTCCCAGTCTGTTTGAGCTTCGTCAGCTCAACAAAGTGCTGCTCCGGATCCCTCCTGCCGAAACGCTCTATCACCCTCCGGGTAAACTCGGCATATGTCCCCACTGTAGAATGCCCGAGTGTAGCCATCCCATGAAACCACCAGTCCTGGGCCTCACCCTCCAGATGTAATGTTGCCACCTTAATGGCCTCTGACTGCGACATCTGATTGAGCTGGAAATAGATATCCAACTTCTCTACCCAAGACTTTGCCGACATGTTTGATGTGCCATCAAACGTGGGCAAATGAAATCTGCTAGCTGCGCGGTGGTCATCATGATGATGTTTGTGCCCCCTGTGATGATCACGGGGCCTACCATCACGCTGGATCTAAACATAATCTCTGAATGAGATAAGATCTCTGATCGCCGGCCCGCGTGCCAGGTACTCTACAATGTAGGCGTCCATCTAGGTAGGGTCAACCTCCAGCTCCCGCTGTGCTTCTACCCCCGTGTCCTCTGCTAGGAAGGTAGGCATGGTGGATCACGTGGGTGATGGAATATCCCTCTGTGCTCCTGCCCTTGTGTCCTCTGCTAAGAATGTGGGCATAGTGGATCGCGTGGGTGCATGCGATGCCATCATGGGGATAGCATCACGCTCCGGCACATGATGGGACGTACCCGATCCCTCACCGATCTGAAAACCCCTTGGGGTTTCCCGCTACTTGATCTCTATCACCGTGAGTCTCTGTGACACTTCCTGCATGTGTTGGAGGAGCGCCTCTCTAAATCTCCTCGAATCCTCCTCGTCTGCAATAGGACCCCACTATTCTGCGTACCCCACAGGTTGCTCCTGCTCTGAATCTGTCTCAGGCGGCTCCTGATCGGAATCCGTCACAGGCTGCCCCTGATCTCTGTATATCTCGGGCTGCTCCGGATCCGTGTCCACCACTCGAACACAGTCCCCCTCTCCATAGGTGTTCTCCAACCTACGCTCAACGTCTCTGTATCTCTTGCTCCTATAACAGATGTAGGGTTTATCCCCCGGCGTCATAGACTGCTAGCTCCACAGGCTGAGCCAGAACTATGCTCTGATACCACTGTAATATCCCCAATAGGAAATGGCCAGTAATACACAGCAATACAAGCATACAACTATATAGGAAAAATGCCGGAAATAGAATATAGAGCAAGTACACATAAAAATACCAGAAATGCTAAGCCATTTTATTAGTCTGAGAATATATATGGGTACAATAGATAATCAGAATAAGTGCACCTATCCTTGCACAAGGCAAGTGGAGAACCCTCTCAGAACAGGAAATGGTTTCTATAGAGACTGCGTCCCAGCTGCTGGAAGAATTTGCCGTAAGATGCCCCTGCTGCAATGAACTGGAACTAGGGGTTGATCCCCTCACCGGAACGAGCTGAAAATCGGTAGATCGCCTGTACTCTCTGCTCCGGACAAAACCCAGAAACCATGAAGCAAATGGACCACCTCCGAAAAACACCCCAGAAGCCCTCCTCAAGGAAAACGCTGTCGCTCCAGGCCCAACGCAGATGCCAAAAGAAGAATGCTGAGAAAGAGCCACAAATCCCTCTGCAAACTCTCCAACTGAAAAAGACTAACCCTCCAAGCTGAAACACACTGAATCTCCCACGAAAATCCCCACAACTGAGCTGCTCTAACTCAAACTACGTCCTCCCTCCAAGACGACGCAGTCACCCAATGAAGCTCAGCTCCTCAGCAAAACGACCAACCAAATCACCTGCAAATCAACTGCTAAAGACTAAAGGAATACCTTTCCCGAGCAGGCACTCGAAGTCCCCCGGGGCCAAGGGTGAGATCTCCGACCGGAGACACTCAGTCGCACTAAACAGTGCTGCAGACCGACTAAACAGCCAGCGTGCTCAAGTAGATAGAAGTCTAGCTCAAAATATCATCAACATATCAATAATGCCAAATGGAGTGACTCTCCCACCTTTTATAGTGCTAGCTCCCCTCAAAACCCTAACTGCGTCCCCTCTCTCCACGTGCTCCTCCTATGCCTGCGCAGTTGCTCCTAGAGCCTACGTGAGGCCTCCCTCATACATGGTGTGGACCCCCAAGGCTTCCCTTTAAGTCATAACGTTGCTCCTACTAGGGAAGTGCTTGCCTTTGATAAAGGAGTTGACCTCTCTTTCTCACTTTATTTATTAATTAGTTATAGGTGGCAAACTATACAAAATCAAACATTCCAACTCACATGTGTGCTAATGAGAACATGTAAACAAAACTATGGACAACAAGTGGACACTTCATAATGGCACGCCTTTCCATAGTGGGCTTTGGCATGTGCTAATGTCTCCAATCTCCAAAGGGGATTAGCTAGGTACCTAATTAGGTGGTTTCTACCTTTAAAGGGGAGAGTATATCCAAGGTACATCCCTCAAATGGTGGTGGCATGTGATAAAGAGGTGAAATGGAATAGGGAATGAGAGGGGCAATTCTGGGCCACATATCGGGGCACAAGGGTAGCTAGATAAAGGGAAGCCCCTAGGTGTATAATGTGTAGGAGGGAGCAATCGTGGTACATGAGGTTTCCCGACCTTGATTTTTCCACCCTTCTTTATATACACTCTGCCTTTTATTATTTTTCTTTGATTAACTGCTCGTGGCGCAAATGACAAGAGCACGATGTGTAAGATATAGCAGTGATTACCCCTTTTTTGGTAAGGTGGTTCATTTCCCTTCGGGGGTTGGGACAATCATGGGTTCCTGAATGAGAAAGGAGGCTCATCTAGGGTCTATGGAACTAGGGTGATGGCCATGGGTATGGAGTAGAGCTCATGTATTGGCTTTTGCCCACGTGCTAATTATGTTTGTCTCGACCATCTTTTGCATCTTGTGGTACATTTTCTTGTTGAATGTGGCCATTTATGCTTTTAATTTTCTTTTTTAGCTGCTTCAACCTTCGAGGCATCGTTCCAAGCCTGACCCAAGGTGGGGGCAAGGGAATGGGGAGGTTAACCCTATGTGGACCCAGAGAGGCAATGTCGACCTAGGTGGGAGAGATGATGAATGGGGGTATGGTGAATGGAAGGGGAGTAGTATATGTGGATAAGGGAGCGGGACCACGCAACCAAAGCTGGGGTTTACCAAGTAGTACCACCCTAAAATGAGATGGTCAGTAAAGGAGATCCCACAAAACTAAAATCCAAGGGTAACATCCAAAAGAGATCAAGGAGACAAAAGCACAAATTAAGCCCACTCTTTCCGCCGAATCCCCCCATCAATCCATGCCCATAAGTGTCCATGATAAGTAAACCCAATACTCAGTTACCAAGTCACAAGACATACGCTTATGTTCGGGAGCCCCACCTTCAAACATATGATCAATACACATGGTTGAGGGATCACATGGCTAGCTCAGGTGGAAGAGAAATGGCAGAACGAGCTAGTTGAGGGTTGCAAGGGTTTGTTGGTTGCCGTCTGAGGTCCATCATGGAGAAAATTTTTCTCCTAGGAATATCACCCACGAAGTGGTGGGTAACAGACCCTAGATACTAGGACTCACCTGAGGCCCCACCATCAAGTCGTACTCTGCTTTGGGGTACATTTGGAGGAAAAAACTCAATTAATTATTAAGTCCTGGTAGGGAGATGATAATTAACCAAGTAAAAAAAACCTCCCAGAGTGATATTCCCTTGATGACAAGGTCCCAAGCTACCTAGGCTTGTTACATGACTCAAAACTCATCATACTAGCATCATTTTACATTGTCCTTGCAGGGCTTGTGGAATTTGAGTACAACAAAAAATGATAAGAAGAAGAAGCAGAGTTGAAAAACTCTGGTAGTATGATGATCTATTATGGTAAAAACAACCTTTGGTACATCATTGGGCATGGAGTCTTCAGATAATCCTCAGGTGCCACTCCAGTGGTCAACAGGGCCTTTGTCCCAAATTGTTGTTGTGCCCTCTAGCTTTAGCCTACTAACTAGGCCTACTAGTTTGTAAAGCAATAGGGCCATTCCGCTAGCCTAGTAGTTTCCCCTAGTCTAGAGCTTGAAATTAAAAAAGGGAAATAAAAGGGGCCTAAGTCTCTTGATAAATTAAAGTAAAAATTAAAAAAAGGGCTGATATGGGTCCCTAGTAAAAAAATGGAAATAGAAGTCACTTTTAAAATATATATTATAAAGTGTGACTTTAAAAAGTGGCTTGATTAAAATAAAATAGAAAAGGGGAAAAGTGGCCCAAAAAGGTCAACGAAGAGTTAAAAGGGGGAAAATGAGGGATTTCCCTCACTCTTTCTATTTTCATTTTGTGAGAAGCTTTTGGAGCGCTCTTTCAGCTTGGTGGCTAGGGTTTCAGAGAAACCCTCATTTTTGCTTTAGTTTCGGCGATGAAAGATTTCACCCTAGCTAGAAACCTTTGAAGAATCCATCGCTAAACAAGGGAAGAAGACAATGCTGAGATTTGAAGGACTGAGAAGAGTATCATTGGGTTAGCATTTGTGTTGGAGGGATTTATTGCTATTTTCCCAGAAGTGGGGCGCATTCTCTTTTCATTCTGCGGCTGAGAATTACTGGGAACAGAAGAGGGGTTGAACTTGGGTATATTAAGGGCGTTTGGAAGGGTTCTGGGAGGGCACACTTGGTTATTTCATGGAAGAACCCTTGCTCGAGTTATTCTTCATGTTTGGGACCACCTTCCTCTTGGCTTGAGGGGGCAAATATTGATAATTAACAACAATCAGTTTGGGGAAGACTTATGTAGGAAAAGGGCGCATTGGGGAAGGGAAATCAAGGTGCACTTGGCATGAACTGGAGCATCTTCTTTTGAGGGTTGAATTGTACATCCTTCGATGTAACCCATAGCTTCTTTTTCAATTAGACTCAAATCTATCCTCTTCTTCCATGCACTAGAGTTTGATGACCCAACCAATTTGTTGCTCTCTTTGCAATAAGTCATTTTGACAAATTTAGATAAGGTCGTAGATGCTTTCTTGAGTAGAGTGACTTCCTTCTTCTAGCAGTTTCCTTGATGAAGATGAAATCAGGAACTTCCTCTTAGATTGAATTCTCCAATGTAGGAGTTCTTGGATCCTTGATTGTTGTAGAGGTAAATCCCCTCTGCGGACAGAGGCGATCCCTACTAGCCCAGATCGGGTCTAGCAACAATCGTGTCACGCTAAGGTGCAAGTTCCTAATTACAATAGACCAAATTGCGAGAAAGGCCTACCTTAAGTCCAACGCTGTTGTTCGCAGAGAAGATAGCGCTCCCGTTTCCTTGCTCCGGCAAATCACAATTCTCCCGCTTGTCGCGATCAAACACCTGCATATACAAGAAACACGACGAACACACAAGCGTAAAACCCAATATATGCAATTATGTATCAGTCAGAGAAGACACAACTCATGATCACAATGTATGCACAATACGAGTGGAACCATAACCAAAGTCGCTTATCATTAATCAATACAAAGAAATATACAACTTGCGCTTTGATGCTGGATCTTCCTTCGGCGGGTCGACAACAGAATACGTCTCGATAAAGCTTGTCGGGAATGGGACAAGCCTTTCTCTTCGGTTGTCTTGACAATAATCTCCTTGCTACTGATTTGGCTCTATGAGGACTGTCAAGGCTCTTGCAGCGTTCTCTAGGCTATGAAGGCTCTTGAAGGCTAGCTTGCAAAGGAAAATGGCAAGCTTATATAGATGGTGGAAGGGGAGTTGGGATCCCTATAATCATGGGATTGGCCCTATCCTCAAGGAAGTTTCCATGAGAGGTGGAAAACCACTTCCTCTACATGGAGATATGGAGCCAAACCTCCCATCTCAATTTAGAGACCAGTTCAGGAATTGGTTGGAGTCAGGCTTCCGCCATTTATTTTTAAAAAACACTCCTTAATAAGCCTGGCGCGGGTATAACACTGTGACAGTGCGCCAGCTGGCGCGCCCTCTTTGGAGGATTTCCCCCACTGGCGCGAGGGCTGAACTGGCTAGTCGCGCCAAGGACAAAAGGCTATTTTTAGGGTTTTTCACAAGGAATTGTCTTCAGGGGAATGAATGTCCTTGTCCAGGGGGATGCCATGAAAGTGGTTTCAAGTCATGTCATTGCTCACAGGTCACGGAATAAGCCCTCCAACGTGCGGGATGGGGGATTACAGGGACGGTGACAAATTGCTGTGTAACATTGATGATAAAGGATGTATTCAAAAAAAGATGATGGCTCTCCCAACAATGTTTTGAATATAAATCTTTGATGGCAAAGATTATTTTTCTTGAAGACTGGATCCTTTGAATGAGGTTGAAGATCTTTCTTGAAATAGCTTGAGAAACTTCCTTCAAAACTGATTTGATTTTTCAAGGCAAACTTTGACCTCGACTTTGATTCTTGCTTCCTTGAGTGCCTCCTTGCTAAGTAGCCCTTGAATTTTAGCACCTTAGCTCTCATACCATGTTGAGAATTTGGGAGAGCGGTGATTAATTCAAATTCTCTACTTTATCATCACTTGTGATCTTACTTCTCTTACTTTTGTCTTCTCTTCTTAGCTTATTAAGTCTTTCATCAAGTCAATTACCAAAAATACAAGAGACACTAAATTAGCAAGCCAGGGCAAAACCTCTCCCTCTTGGAGAGGAAAACCCGTAAGGAATTCTTCTTATAGAGTTTCAAATGACAAGTACCATGACCAAGACTCACACCCTTGACCTATGTTTGCTTCCAGGATCTTGTCACTCTTTCTCTGCACTGTACCGCACCAGTATTGAACTCGGTTCCTAACTGATGTATTTTTGTTTGCTCCTTCCTCGGCCTTCTCCTAGAATCTCCTTCTCTATCTACTATCTGTACCTTTGATACTCAAGACATAGTCCTTGTACTTGCTTGTATATTCCTGGTCAACATTGAGCTTATTGTTGAGATTTTGTGTATTTGAGGTAGCATCTGTTGTGCTCTAGCTCCCAAATTTTGAGGAAGGACTAGAGTACACTTGATCTACAGGACCCAGAAATGGATTTGGGAAGTTTCATCTGGTTTAGGGGATATTAAATTAATTAACTATTTTAATGTATTTCCTAAGTTAAAACTTAGGGAACTTAAATAATTAAAATGAATTTAATTAAATATGTGATGAAATTGTCTTAAGTCACACAGATCAAGTTTTCTTTTAATCTTAGCCATTGATTCAAGATCTGATCATGGCCATTGGTTTCCCAACAAGAAAAGTATAAAGGAAAGGCTTGGGGTCATTTGTAAAGACACATAGAGGCAGAGCAATGAAGCTAAGTCGAGATTCTAGGGCGGGATTGCTAAGAAATATCAGAAGTGTTTCAACTACAGAGAAGGGAATTTAGGCCAAGGGGATGATCTGATCCCAGGGTGTAGAATCAGCAAGAGGCAGAGATCATCTCAGAGAGGCAGTGCAGAGAAGCAGGAGGGCAACAACTTGTGCTATGTTGGTGCTGCGCAGTCCCTCAAGGACAGCGTGATTTGCTGCAGGAAACCCTCAAGGGTTACGCAAAGACCTTAAGGGGCAGCGTAGGGACTGCGTCACCTAGTCGGGGGTAATGCAGCCCTTTCCGGAGTAGTGTTGAGGGTTAGAGGGTTTCAGAGGTTAACACAGAGGCTTCAGGGGCAGCGCTGGGGTTTCTAGGCCCTAAGTTTGGCTGAGTTCTGTAAATCCCGTTCGAGGGTGTGGATCAGTGATTATTTTGGCCCTAGATCAGCCAGTGAGCTGTAGATCTAATATTTCTCTGTTTGGTTTTCCAGATCTAGAACCCAGGCTTCTTGTATTCAGAAAATTCTTAATAATAAAACCCTCCAGCAGTGAGAAGACCGGTTTTCCCGCATTGGGCTTTTCTGGGGACTATTTGTCCAGAAATAACTGTGTCACTTTGTTTGTGTGTGCATGAACTTGTTCTAGATCTAGATTGGTGGAGACCTGTTATGTGTTTTGCTTCGATTTTAACTTGAATTTATTCAGTTAATAACTTGTCTAAGTAGGAGGAGCATAACTAGATTAACAGTAAATAATTTCTGTTTAAATTGTAAAGATTCAGAAATTTCCACATGGTATCAGAGCAATTACAGATCTAAGAGGGTAACCAGCAAGAATTTGAAGGTTCTAGCTGTAGGAAGCAGCTGGAAAAAACAGAAGAAACATAGAACGGAAGGGACAATGCAGTTTTCAGAGGCAGGTTCACGAAGAAGGAAGGGTGACGCTATCTAACATTGTCTCGTAGCAAGCCCACGCAATCACTGCACAGAGGCAACTCGGAAACAACACTGGACTAGTCTGAACCCTGCTAGTGTGATGTAGATATGAATCTGTCAGATCCAGAAAAGACTGAAGAAAAGCTGCAGAAATTCAGAAGGTGCTGGTGGTGTTAAATTTCTAAAGTTTTTAGATTTTTAGCCTTAGCACAGGTGACAAAGAGCGAGAGGAGATCAACTTTTCAGAGTGTTTTTAGCCAAAGAAACTTGCAGTTTGATCAGAGGATTAAAGAGAGCTAAATCATAGTTGATTTGACAGATTTCCAAGGAGGGAAATCAATTGTTAGAGGGAGTAGAAGGTGCCTGATTCACCAAGGGCCTCAGATCCATTTCTCTAGCAAAGAGACAAGGAAGTTCCGACACATTCTGAGCAGATGGCTCCTCATGGACCGCGTGATCAGGACAGGCTGGATGGCCTCTCAAACTTTTCAGTTTGGAAGGCAAGGATCCTGATAGTCCTTGAGGCATACAATCTTAGAGACCATGCACAACAAACTCTGGCCACACCTACAGATCCGGATCTCCTTCGGAAGCATAAGGAGGCTGCTAGGCATGCCAAGCGGTTGATTATGGATGGAATCAAGGACTATATTGTACCACACTTAGCTGAGAAGAAGACAACTAATGAGATGTGGAAGGCCTTAATCTCCCCATATGAGGGAAAATCTGTCCAAAGGAAGATGCTGTTAGAGACACAGATTAGGTCATTCATGATGGCCAAGGGAGAAGACATGGAGCATTTCCTCTTCAGATTGCAGTCGATCAGAGATCAGTTGACTGCAACTGGTGCTAAGGTGGAAGACGATGTGATGGTTATGACTACCCTCAGTGTAGTCACGGATAAGTGGGAAACCTTTGTCCAAAGTATCTTGGGCAGAGTGGACCTCACAGATTGGGACAGCTTGTGGTCAGTTCTGCGTCAAGAAGAACTCTGCAGATTCACCAAGAAGCAGTATAGCTATGGATCGAGCAAAGTGAAGAAGGAAGATGAGGAAGATGCAACCTTGGCATCGAAGAAGCAGCCAAAGAAGAAGAAGGATCTCTCAAAGATCAAGTGCTTTCTGTGTGGTGAAATGGGACATTTTGCCAACAATTGTCCTCAAAAGAAGAAGGACAAGGAAGCCTCTTCTTGCAAAGCTGTTGTGGCAGATGATGGGTCAGAAGATGATGCAGCCATGAGTGCTTATGAACCATGAAAGTGGGGTGACATGGATATGTAGAGCGGCTACATAGAAGAGGGCGGGATCCTTGAGCAACACATCTCTTGGATCACAAGCGAGCTATGACAACCTTAAGATAGTAGCAGGACAAGTGGAGCAGTGGGTACATGGATCATGGATGAAGCAAAGGCAGATCTGAAGACTGGGAGGAGTAGCGCAGAATAGAGCAGCAGCGACGTAGAAGTAGCAGCGTCGCAGAGGCTGATGTGACTTCAACAGCGCAGAGCAGAGCTACTTACGCAGTGTAGAGTTGCAGCAGCGCAGAAGGCTTCAGAGGGACAACGCAGTGCAGCAACAATGTGAGAGATTTCAGTACAAGGCGCTGATGTGTCTTCAATAGTGCAGAGGGAGTCTGCTTACGTAGTGCAGCGTTGTAGCTGTGCATCATCCTTCAGATGCCAACACAAATCTATTGCCTATGGAGCTTCAGTGATGAGGACGCAGCCCATCTGACTTGTCTATCAAAGATTGGGCAGGAGATTCAGTTGTTTCTCTCAACAACTGAAGTTGCAGTGCAACAGATCAGCAGTGGCAGTGCTATGTGCAGCACAAATGCAACATATTGAGAGGGCGCTGCAGTACAGAGGTTGCAGTGGCAGTGGCAGTGGCAGAGTTATGGGTTGTAGTACAGAATGGCAGCAGCAGTGCAGAGTTGAGTGGCAGCAGGCCAAGTATCAGCAAGACAGATCTAGTACTCAAAGTCTTGTAATGCATAGTGTAATGTATTGCTAGAGCACACCCTTGATGCTAAGAGGGAGTGTTGAGATTTTGTGTATTTGGGGTAGCATCAGTTGTGCTCTAGCTCCCGAATTTTGAGGAAGGACTAGAGTACACTTGATCTACAAGACCCAAAATGGATTTGAGAAATTTCATCTAGTTTAGGAGATATTAAATTAATTAATTATTTTAATGTATTTCCTAAGTTAAAACTCAGGGAACTTAAATAAATAAAGTGAATTTAATTAAACATGTGATGAAATTGTCTTAAGTCACATAGATTAAGCTTTCTTTTAATCTTAGCCATTGATTCGAGATCTAATCATGGACGTTGGTTTCCCAATGAGAAAAGTAGAAAGGAAAGGCTTGGGGTCATTTGTAAAGACACATGGAGGCAGAGCATTGAAGCTAAGCTGAGATTCTAGGGCAGGTTTGTTAAGAAATCTCAAAAGTGTTTAAGCTGCACAAAGGGGAATTTAGGCCAAGGGGATGATCTGATCCCAGGGTCTAGAATCAGCAAGAGGCAGAGATCAACTCAGAGAGGCAGTGCAGAGAAGTAGGAGGGCAACAGCAGGAGGGCAACAACTTGTGCTACGTAGGTGTTGTGCAGTCCCTCAAGGACAACATGATTTGCTGCTGGAAATCCTTAGGGGTTACGCAGGGACCCTAAGGGGCAACGTAGGGACTGCATCACCCAGTCTGGGGTAACGCAACCCTTTTCGGAGTAGCGTTGAGGGTCAGAGGGGCTTCAGAGGCTGACGCAAAGGCTTCAGGGGCAACATTGGGGTTTCTAGGCCCTAATTTTGGCTGAGTTCTGTAAATCCCGTTTGAGGGTGTGGATCAGTCATTATTTTGGCCCTAGATTAGCCAGTGAGCTGTAGATCTAATATTTCTCTATCGAGTTTTCTAGATCTAGAAACCAGACTTGTTGTACTCAGAAAATTCTTAATAATAAAACCCTCCAGTAGCCAAAAGACTGATTTTCCCGCAATGGGTTTCTCTGGGGACTATTTGTTCATAAATAACTGTGTCACTTTGTCTATGTGTGCATGAACTTGTTCTAGATCTGGATTCGTGGAGATCCATTACGTGTTTTGCTTCGATTTTAACTTGAATTTATTCAGTTAATAACTTGTCTAAGTAGGAGGAGCATAACCAGATTAACAATAAATAATTTCTGCATAAAGTGTAAAGATTCAGAAATTTCCACATTTATCCGAGAGTATAATGGTCTCCTTAACACTTGAGATATACTTCTCTATGCTGCCAATATACCTAAACTATATCATTTTCTTCCACGTTGATCCATTTCTTTACTGGCTTGATAACAGTCCTATATCTTCACACTTAATCTTAGATTTTTGACGTGGGAGATTGGACCCGAAACAGAGGTAAGATATCCTTCCTTTCTTTTGCTGTTCTAGCTTCCTTTCAACGCATCAACTGAACCCTGAACTCTTCGTTATATTTCCTAGAACTTCTGCACTGTGATTCGCATATATTATTGTAGAGATGTCCGAGATTCTTCCTGCAATCTTGTTCGAAAAACTCAGATTAATGCGGACTTCTTTGTTCACTTTTTTGCGCAGCATATGTAGGTATAGATAGTTGGTCCAACCTGTATTTGAGTTGACTTGTGCATGTGTACTAAGGCTGACTTGAATACTTGAATATAAGCCGACTTATAGAGACTATCTTCCTGCGTGATGAAGGTTGACTTGAAGGGTTTTCCAACGCCATTCTTGATCATCTTTTGAGTGCAATTTTCAAGGCTTATGTGACACAGTCTGGAGGCATACAAATTAGACTTTGGCTCTTCATAAACATGACAGTTTTACAATTTATGACTAGAAGACAAATCCCTAATAGACATCAAGAATAAATCTATTGACCTATAATAAAACCTTGCTCATGAAATCCACGAGTCAAGCATACCAAACATATATATATATATATATATATATATATATATATATATATATATATATATATATTATCATCTTTTGTCTTCTTTACATAAATACATAATTACATAGTCAATTAGGGAGGTATTCATAAGGGTACATGGTCACTTTCAAACTGAAGAATCTCATAAGAAGAATTAGATTGGTAATTGCATCTGTATAGCATTATATCAACACCAGCTTTGGAATCAGATTGTCCTACTGCAAGGCCTTGACTAACAGCCCCATCTCTCAACGAAACAATGGGCTACAATGCTGGCGAGACACATGACTTATAGACACCATAGTCATTGTCTCTCCAAGGTACATACTCCACCCAGGTGTTCCTAGAGTATGACCTTCTTGGAATATTCTTCTCTTGGGTAGCCAACCCTCAAAGGATATCAGTCCCCGAATACTCTTATCTTGAATGCCCTATCACATACTGAGAGAGTATCGAATGCCAGATGATTACCCAATCCTCCTTTTTGTCTTCCAAGTGAAGACCCACATGATGTGTCTATCCATTCTCTCCACATGGCCTTCACTAACACTTATGACTATTAGTCCTGGTCTAGTGCATGACACATGTATTAGAGAATCATATATGCCACTCCCTCTTAACTTAGGAAGGACATATATCAAGTTTCTTCTAAGCAAGAAACTTACGACCAGGCTCTGTCTCAACTGGGGACCTGCAACAACAATGGTGAGACACCCAACTGCTCATGAAGAATTCCTCCCCTCGAAGTCATGGATTTCGTATTGAGGAATCTTCAACCTTTTGGCTCCATAGGGCATAGATCATCCATCACTTTCGTCCACGAGTCATGTCAACTATCAGAAAGTGATTCATCAGACTTCCTTATCTAGTCCACCTTTATGCCATGCTGCTTTCTTTCGAACCATCTCTCAAGGATCTTACATCCTTCTACATGATTGGCAGCCCTGCATAAACTTATCCAGATAAACATATTGTAATATCCCGAAGGGAAATAAACAATAATATAAAGCACACTAACAAGGTATACAACAACTAGAGACAAACCACAAGACAAAATACACAATATGGAGAACGTTGAGCCATTTTTTTAATACTGAGAAGTAAAATAAGTACAAAGGTGATCAGAATGATGGCACCTCGACTTGCCCAAGGCAAGTGTAGGAATACTCTTAGAACAATGTGTGGAATGGCTACTCCCTCTATCAACCGCGTAATCTCCAAGCTGCTGGAAAATGTTGTCGTGCTGCTGCAACTGCTGGAATGAAATGAGTCTTTAGGGCTGCTCCCCAACTCGGAAAATACTGAAACTCTGGGAATGGCCTCCTCTCCCAATACCTAGAAAAGCCCAGAGAGCCTTTCGAGAATGGCTGACCCTGGAAAATACCTCCTTTGAGGCACTACGCTATCCCTCAAGGGAAAACGCTGACCCTGAAGGCAATACTGCAAAATATGGCCTCTCCCTCTGCAAAATGTCTCCAATAGGTAAGGGCTAATCCCTTCCCTAATCCTCCGGTCTGAATCCACCCAAATCACCTCAATCCAGAACCCCCCCCAACAAAAACTGCGTCCTCCCTTTGCAAGACTGCGCTGTCCCTCCAAGGAATGCTCCTCAATGACTGAAGCTCTGATCTCTCCCAAATATCTCCAATAGGCAAGGGCTGGCCCCTTGCTCACTTCTCTGGCCCGAATCCTCCAAGATGGCACCAATTCGGAGCTCTCCCAAAATGAACTGCGTCCTCCCTCTCAAGACTGCGCAGTCCCTAGATGCTCTGATCCACAACGAAGGCAACCACAAATCCTCCTGCAAAAATGATGGTAGAATACCTCACCCTAGCAAGCACTCAAAGTCTCCCGGGGCTGAGGGTGGGATCTCCGCACGGAGACACCCGGTGTACTGAACAGTACGTGCAGACTAGCTAAACAGCGAGCGTGCTCAATGTCTAGAGACAATCTCCAAAATGCATAATCATCAATCTTGAGAAATGAGGTAGCCTCTCCTCTATTTATCTTGGGTGAGCCTCCCTCTCTCCTTGGCCCCACCATGCTAACGCTGTCCCCCTTTGGCCAACGCTGCCAACTCATCTGCGTTGGCGGGGCCCACGCTATCTAAGTGTGTCCTCCTCCCTACGTTGTCTCTTGGCTCCCTTTGGCCCACCTTGACCATAACGTTGTATTTCCTAGGGGACTTTAAGGGGTGTGCTTTATCCTAAGTGAGTCACATCCCCACTTTATTTATATTTTAACTACATAAGGCAAAATTAATAAAAATTAATATTTCCAATTAGCTACTGCTAATTGGGAATATTACAGTCCTCCCCGCCAAAAATTGCTTGTCCTCAAGCAATGCCCGAACAAGCCTCCTCTCTAGTTGATGCTCCCCACCATCACTGTAAAATGTGTCTGGGTCCCAGATGCTCCATTGAATCTTCCCCGTCCTCTGTATCACCCTGATATGGAGGGATCTCTCAATGCCAGGATCCCAAGCCATCTTGTCCAACATGAAGCTCCACTTGCTCCACTCATTGCTCCACTCACCATCTTGCCATGCTAATGAAGTCCACCACTTCATCAATGACTCGCTAAAGCCCGATGGAAGATATACATGATCTCCCCATGTAGTATACAACTCACCCCTAGAGGTTATCGAGTTGTGTAGAGCTGTAATGCTCAAGTCCCCTGCTAATCTCGTAGAGGTGCCACCATGCTGATGCTGCGCTA
This sequence comes from Pinus albicaulis, assembly GCA_034641835.2. Lineage (NCBI taxonomy): Eukaryota > Viridiplantae > Streptophyta > Pinopsida > Pinales > Pinaceae > Pinus > Pinus albicaulis. The sequence continues at coordinate 743,804,840 of CM076579.1, forward strand.
CTCTGATCATGAGATACTCCCTGTCATGCGCAGATTGTATCCTCCTCTCCTGAGACCTACTGGCAAGAGATCTATGAGAGACAAGCTCATCCAGACCAGGAATCACCATGATGCCAATACCTACCCCTCCGAATGTAGCTCTGAATCTATGCAGCGACAGAGAAAGGCTGCCTTGCCATCCTATGGAGGCCTCTGTGTACCCCCATGTGCCAACCCAACAGTGAACTAGATCACTCTCTGTCCTGACTCCGACCATCATGAGACAGGATGGGCTATCAATCTACTAAATCTCTGCATCCCATAGTCGGACCTGCTGCACCATAGCTCTGACAATTGCGAGAATCCCTCCGTGCCTCATCTCTAGTCCCTGCTCGTGACCAATACAGAGGGTCCATATATCATGGGAAAATGTGATGCATACTAACTTGCCCTGTGTCGGCCACTGTGTAGTACCAATGCTCGCTGGAAGCCATATGTGACAAATAACCACCCCTTGAATGCAATCAATAGATAGATATCTGATACTCCCAATTGACTCAAGGTATGTGGATCCCTCTTGTCCCTGCCAACCATCTCCACTGGATCTGCCATCCACCCTCTCGATAATGTGTCGATACATTGTCTGGAGCCCAGAGACATACTGGAATGCTACCTCTGCTGTACCCAGTATCCTCTGCTCATGCATGGTCTCGACATGCCCTGAGAAAAGAGTGACGCATGTCTCCCTCATGACCTGCTCCCCAATCGTAGGCTCGGCGATGACTGATGTGCCACCCCTGCAGAGGATCATCTCATCCCCTGCCCTGTGGTTGTCAACTAGCGCACCGACCCAGTGCCACTATTGAGAAGTCTCTCCCCTAGTGTGCTGAGTGTCATCCAAATATCTTGGGTGAGCCTCACGTACCCAGCTGTTCATGCCGAAAGTGCCAAAGGACAACAACAAAATCGACTGTGCCCGTGAGTGATGTAGAAGAGGGTCAGGTGCGTGAGTCCCCACAGATACCGTCAAGTATCTCTCATCTGTCTCCCCATCGATCTTGGGTGGACTACCCCCAAAGGTAAGCCTGGTGTCCCTGTCCGTGAGTCTCCCTAGAGGCAATACTCTAAGACTCTGCTGTGCAGCACCGTATGCCCTCGCATACCACCGATCATCCTTGTACTCCTCGACATGCCACTGCACACTGAGGCATACCCCTGTATACTGCTGGATACCCCCTGCTACTGCTGTACCACCCTGTACCGTCTCGTGCCTCGTCTATGTCAAGGTATCGGTCACTCCTCGCATGTTTTCAATGTGATGTAGGACACTCCTACTCCACAATGCAATCCCACACACTACTGTACACCACCATGCAACTCCATGTCCACCGGTAGTTCACTGCTCAATGCTAGAGGTTCCCACACATCCTTGGATGTGATGACCTAGAGTTGTGTCTCTACATGTCGGACCACCCCCAATCGGTATCATCACTTCCACTGTCGCATCACTATACTCGTCGACAAATGGATCATCACTCCAAACCCTCCCCGAGGGGTTCGAGAAGTGAATCTCCCTATGTGTCAGTAGTGATACCACCACTGCTCGGCTCCGCTGTGACCTCTGTGCCCCACACAAAGGTGAAGAATCCTTGGCTCCATACAAGGCACCATCTGGTGGCCTGCCAATGCCACCTCCTCCAACAAGCTCCTGCCAAGGTATGTTGATCACCGTGTGACCCTGCGTATAAGTGTCATACCAAGACAACCTAGGGAGTCTGCCCCTAAACTGGTTGGCCACTGGAGCTGACCGAAACTCCTCTAGCGAATGCGCATGCTCTATTGCTAGGCCAACTGTACCCTCCAAGACATAGTCAACTGACCTGCCTGGGAAATGATAGGTAGTCCTGCCTAGATCCCAATGCCAGTCTGGGATTCCTGTATTCCCAGCACCTGGAAACTCCTGTTGAACTACACCCGGGTCCACCACTATCTCCATAACCCACTCCACTGGGTACCAACTCAAAATCTCTTGCCATCCAACCTCAACCTTTGGATGCTGCACCCTGTGCAACTCTGATCGTCTCATCCCACTAACCAAGTCAATGTATGAGATCTGACTAGGTGGCTCCGCCTATCTCTTTCCAATGAAAAGAGGTGGCCCAACAATGTTGCTAGCCCCATCTATGCATGCTTGAAGGGGGCTGCTCTGACACTCCAATGTGCCCTCTAGCTATACCATTAGGGAATCCAGTCGTTCCCCAATGTGGGCCAACTTGGCCGCTGACTCGGCACAAACCACTCTCATGCCCTCTAGCTCCTCGTTCTGTAACAAAATAGCCTCTCGTACTGATGTGGCCTTCCCTTTCAAAACTAGAAGGTTCACTCGAAGCTGATGACACCGTTGTGTGCGACCATTGTCCAATACCTCTGTATGTCCTAGTGCCTCATCAAAGGTCGATACATCTCTTGGCACCTCACCCATCTGTCGCACGCTGCTACCACTCGGAGACTCGGACACTACCCCGGTCATCACCTCAATGGATGGTACTACTGGGGTAAGCTCTACTCTCTCTACTAAGATGTCAATCGTCATGGTCAAAGAAGTCTCCAACACCGGTGACCCCTGCGTCATACTAGGTGTATCCACATTCCCCCCATGATCCTGTGTGCCCTCATCCTCCAAGTGCGAGGTAGCCATTTTGATGGCTTCCCCCTCCGTTATTCGGTCAAGTTGGAAAGGGGTATCCAACTTTTCGACCTGATCCCAATCCGTGCAATCAGTGGATCCATCATACGTGGGAAAAGGTGTCCTCCCAGTGGTACGCTGCAACTCTGAACTCTGCGTGCTAGATCCCCCACTATTACTTCCTTCTTCATCCCGCCTGAGATGACAGTAATCTCTGAAGGGCAAAGCTGCTTTGAAGTTTTCCCCCATGGACTGCCATTCGCGGAAATATTCTCCCAAGGTTATATGATCATGCCTCCTACCTTTCTCACTCGGTATTGGAGGTAAGAATGTAGGCATCTTGATCCTGGTTGGCCTACTGAAGGCTGGTAAACGCTGGTCATACTGTTGTGAGACCCCCATATTTTCCACCTCTACTGCATTTGGTGGGTAAGATTCTGCCTACCCTCTTTGTTCATAGGAAATGATCCCCACGGCTGAGCCAAGAATGAGGCTCCGATACCACTGTAATATCCCGAAGGGAAATAAACAGTGATATAAAGCACACTAACAAGGTATACAACAACTAGAGACAAACCACAAGACAAAATACACAATATGGAGAACGCTGAGCTATTTTATTAATACTGAGAAGTAAAATAAGTACAAAGGTGATTAGAATGATGGCACCTCGACTTGCCCAAGGCAAGTGTAGGAATACTCTCTGAACAATGTGTGGAATGGCTGCTCCCTCTATCAACCGCATAATCTCCAAGCTGCTGGAAAATGTTGCCGTGCTGCTGCAACTGTTGGAATGAAATGAGTCTTTGAGGCTGCTTCCCAGCTCGGAAAATACTGAAACTCTGGGAATGGCCTCCTCTCCCAATACCTAGAAAATCCCAGAGAGCCTTTCGAGAATGGCTAACCCTGGAAACTACCTCCTTTGAGGCACTACACTATCCCTTAAGGGAAAACGATGACCCTGAAGGAAATACTGCAAAATATGGCCTCTCCCTCTGCAAAATGTCTCCAATAGGTAAGGGTTGATCCCTTCCCTAATCCTCCGGTCTGAATCCACCCAAATCACCTCAATCCAGAACTCCCCCCAACAAGAACTACGTCCTCCCTCTGCAAGACTACGCTGTCCCTCCAAGGAATGCTCCTCAATGACTGAAGCTCTGATCTCTCCCAAATATCTCCAATAGGCAAGGGCTGGCCCCTTGCTCACTTCTCCGGCCCGAATCCTCCAAGATGGCACCAATCCAGAGCTCTCTTAAAATGAACTGCATCCTCCCTCTCAAGACTGCGCAGTCCCTAGATGCTCTGATCCACAACGAAGGAAACCACAAATTCTCCTGCAAAAATGATGGTAGAATACCTCACCCGAGCAAGCACTTGAAGTCCCCTGGGGCTGAGGGTGGGATCTCTGCACGAAGACACCCGGTGTACTGAACAGTACGTGCAAACTAGCTAAACAGCAAGCGTGCTCAATGTCTAGAGACAATCTCCAAAATGCATAATCATCAATCCTGAGAAATGAGGTAGCCTCTCCTCTATTTATCTTGGGTGAGCCTCCCTCTCTCCTTGGCCCCACCATGCTAACGCTGTCCCCCTTTGGCCCACGCTGCCAACTCATCTGCGCTGGCTGGGCCCATGTTGTCTAAGTGTGTCCCCCTCCCTACGTTGTCCCTTGGCCCCCTTTGGCTCACCTTGACCATAACGTTGTATTTCCTAGGGGACTTTAACGGGTGTGCTTTATCCTAAGTGAGTCACATCCCCACTTTATTTAAATTTTAACTACATAAAGCAAAATTAATAAAAGTTAATATTTCCAATTAGCTGCTGCTAATTGGGAATATTACACATATACAAATGTACTTTTAAATCAAAAGTTACCTTAGTGATGATCTTTCACCATGACATCTCCCTGTAGGCATCGACATCCTCTATTCAGATTGAGACATCTCCTAAAGATATGTCTTCTCAAGGGTCTTCTTCTTTACCGGACTTCTATCAGAGTACATATTCTCCCAGGAGATCTCCTAGTCACATCTTCTTGGCGTTTGGATGATAACTGCCTCTTTACATGGTTGCACTTCATGATCTCTTCAATTCTTTCTACGCACAACTTCATACCTAGGAACTTCCATTATCCAGTTCCTTGTTTGTATACAACTACCTCATATTCCATATGAGGACATATTTAATTTCATCTGTTAGTGGCAACCTGTGCACCATAAGGTATCCTCCTACATAGGTCATACTTGTAAAGATAGAAGTCGATTACCTGCATCCATATGACATGCCTTCACAACATCCAGTGTCAGCATATAAATATATGTACCTCATACCTTTTCCCTTTGAGTCATCCTGTAGCAATTTTACTAGAATGAAAAATTTCATTCCCTTGACCAGCGTCATCAATATGTTATCATATCCTAGTCCTAGAATTCTGTAGCATAGAATTCTTGATGAAAACTTTCTATTTTCTTTCTAACTGGTGAATCCATAGAGAACTCCATTAGAAAATGTCAACACCTGTTTCCATATTGATTATTGAATAATGACCCCTTCCATCAATGTTGTTTATCTGTGAGGTTTCAGGAGCTCCTTCTTCAAGTGCTCCTTGTTGATTTATGGTAGCATCGGATGTGCTCTAGCCTTGTAACTTTGTATATAGTCTAAGACACATGTATTCCATAAAACCCAGAAATGGTTTTGGAAAATTCAAATTAGAGATGATTTAATTAAATTAATTAATCGTTTTTTAATGTTTTCCTAAGTCTAAACTTAGAGAAACTGATTAATTAAAGGGTATTAATTAAATCAAGTGTGAATCTTCTAGATAAAGTCATGGATCACCTCCAAGTTAATCTTAGCGCTTGATTATGTTTTAATCTTGGCCGTTGAAGAGTCAATGAAAGATTATAAGGAGGAGGGTGAGGGGCCTATGGAAAATACACTTGACACTTGAGCCATTGAGCATTTTCGAATTTTTGTGAGGAGACACAACTTTTTGATCAATAACAAATCACTAGGGCTGGGTTTGCTAAGTGATTTGATTCTTTGATCAGATCCGAAGAGGGGCAGAAGCAGAGATTGGTTAGGAGGGCCAAGAATGCATTTCAGAGAGAGACAACATCAACGCAGGAGAGAAACAACACAGTTTCTGACAGGGGTGACCCAGTTACTACAGAGAATCACGCAAAGCCAGTGTAGTGTCTCTTGGGGTCAGTCTGGAGAAAGATAGAGGCTGGGGTTCTGAGCTAAGAGGGCCAAGATCCAGCTTCAGATTAGCCAGATTAGCTACAGTGTGACGCAGTCCCTCTAGCTTGCCTACGCAGGCTTATGCAGATCCAGCGTAAGCAATCACGCAGACGCAGTGAGGGCTTCATCAACGCTGTTTTTTATCAGTCGGAGACTTGCTGAGTGAGGTATATCTCACAGTTATTTTTGCTGTCTAGATTTCTCTAAAGGGTTTGCCAGATGTTGGCACCCTAGTTGTATTCAAGATTCTGCTACTTAATACTATAAACCCTCAGATCTGCTGCACCAGTTTTCCCAAGTTGGGTTTTTCCGGGAACTTAGTCCAAAAATAACTGTGTCAATGTGGTTGTTTTTTTCATTGAATTTTGTCCAGATTGTTTCAACACTTAGATTTATTCCGCAACATTATTTGTGTAGACTGCTTCAGTATTTCAATGTAATGTAATAATTATCAAATAATAGGAGAAGTAATTCAGATTTGTTGCAATAGGAATTCAGATCTAGGATTTTTCACATGTTATCATAGCTTATTTAAGCGGAAGTGCAGGGGAAACGAAGAGAACCAACAGATCAACGCTGTAGAGTTTGGGATCTGCGTAAGCAGCAACAGACTCGCCTAGAAAATTACGCGATCCAGGCCAGGAGGGCATTCCAGCGCAGAAAAGGCTTCCTCTGAGAGAGTTGACAGAGGGGTAAGTTTTTTCAGTTGCTGAAGGGCAACGTAGTAGAGCAACGCAGTTGAAGGATGCAGTTACAGCACAACAATAAAAGCTGGTGCATAAGCATCAGAAAATTCTGAAAAACACAGTTGGGGATTTCTTGACCTCAGAGGGTTTCTTACTCAAAGAAACTCAGTTTTTCCCGTGCAGTAGCAAAAGAAGTGACTTACTCCACAAGGAGTCCGTAAGTCACGTTGAGTAGAGGGTTAGAGCAAGGTATTGAGAGTTGAGGATTTGGCAAGCAACGGACTGCGTGACCAAGATAGATTGGAGGGTGCCTCCAACTAAGCTATTTGGAAATCAAGGATAGAATATCTCCTTGATGAACACGATTTGAAAGCCCTGATAGACAGTGCAGTTGTAGAACCTCTTGATGCAACACACCTGAGGAGTTCAAGAAAAATATGGCTAGAGCCAAGTGATTGATCCTAGATGGAGTGAAGGATCATACCGTACCTCATATAGCAGCCAAAACCACTGCTAGAGAAATGTGGGCAGGGCTAGAAAAGCTGTACCAGGGATCTTCCGAGTAGTGGAAGATCTACCTTGAAGAGAAGATGCGAAATATCAGGATGAGGAAGGGAGAGCGTTTTGACTCCTTCTTGTCTCGGATTCAGAAAAACCGAGATCAACTGTCTGCAGTAGGATCTTACTCCTAAAGACTCAGAGCTAGTAAGGCTCACACTGAACTCTGTTTCAAAGGATTATCAAGTCTTTGTCCAAAGTATATTGGGCAGAGAAAAGCTTCCAGGATGGAAAGCAGTGTGGGCAGCATTACAGCAAGAGGAGTTGAGGAGAGATCTCTTGAAAATCCACTTGGTGGATGGCAGTAGCAGTTCAAAGGTCAGGAAGGAGGAAGAAGACAACACTGCCCTTGCATCAAAAGGGCAACCGAAGCAGAAGAAGAAAGATCTATCTAAGATCAAGTGCTTCCGATTTGGGGAAATGGGGCATTATGCCACACAATTTCCTCTTAAGAAAAAGGATAAAGAGGAGAAGGAAGATCCACATGCAAGAGCTGCCAAGATTGAGGCAGAGAAAGATTGTGCTATGTCAGGTCATATTCCAGAAGGAGAAAAGTGGGCTGATTTGGATTTGTAGATCTATAATCTACAAGGAGGCGATATCCTTGAGTATTTCCGAACTCTTAGATCACATGTGAGCTACGATAGCCTAAAGACAGTAGTAGGATAGACAGTTGCAACAGAAGATGATGAGACGATGCAGTGGCTAGCAGTACTAGAGCCTTATCAGCGCAGAGAAGAGGCAACAGCAATAGTAGCAGCGCAGTGCACACTGGTGCAGCGCAGTGCAATGCAGTGCTCACGCAGTGTAGAGCAACAACAACGCAGTATCTTCAGAGAGCTTGTGCAGAAACTAGCAGCAGTCAGTTTCATTCTTCAGAAGAAGACTTATCCAAATTTCGGATTTTTTTTGTTGCAATTAGCAACAGTAGTAGCAGTGCAGCAGTAGCAGAGATGAGTAACAAAAACAACATATGAGTAGCAGCAGCGCAGTGCACAGAGAGGCAGTGCAGTGCAGGGTGGTGCTCACGCAGTGCGGAGCAGTGCTCATGCAGTGCAGCAACATGGTTGCATAATTTAGAGGGATTTGCAGTACAGTGGCAGTTGGCAGCAACAAGCAGAGTCAGCAGCAGTACAGTTGCAACATTTTTGTGTAGTGTTGGTGAGTAGCATAAAAAACACAACAGAAATGTTACAGAAGTTAGATCAACAACACATTGAGTTGTTTTGCTAGAGCACTTTCCTCGCTAAGAGGGAGTGTTGATTTATGGTAGCATCGAATGTGCTCTAACCTTGTAACTTTGTATATAGGCTAAGACACATGTATTCCATAAAACCCAGAAATGGTTTTGGAAAATTCAACTTAAAGATGATTTATTAAATTAATTAATCGTTTTTTAATGTTTTCCTAAGTCTAAACTTAGGGAAACTAATTAATTAAAGGGTATTAATTAAATCAAGTGTGAATCTTCTAGATAAAGTCATGGATCACCTCCAAGTTAATGTTCTCCCTTGATTATGTTTTAATCTTGGCTGTTGAAGAGTCAATGAAAGATTATAAGAAGGAGGGTGAGGGGCCTATGGAAAATACACTTGACACTTGAGCCATTGAGCATTTTCGAATTTTTGTTAGGAGACACAACTTTTTGATCAAGAACAAATCACTAGGGCTGGGTTTGCTAAGTGATTTGATTCAGTGATCAGATCCAGAGAGGGGCAGAAGCAGAGATTGGTCAGGAGGGCCAAGAATACATTTCGGAGAGAGACAACATCAACGCAGGAGAGAGACAACGCAGTTTCTGGCAGGGGTGATGTAGTTACTGCAAAGAATCACGCAGAGCCAGCGCAGTGTCTCTTGGAGTTTGTTCGGAGAAAGATAGAGGCTGGGGTTCTGAGCTAGGAGGGCCAAGATCCAGCTTCAGATCAGCCAAATTAGCTGCAGGAAAGGGTGACGCAGTCCCTCTAGCTTGCTTGCGTAGGCTTACGCAGATCCAACGTAAGCAATCACGTAGAGGCAGTGAGGGCTTTGTCAACGCTGTTTTTGATCAGCCGGAGACTTGCTGAGTGAGGTATATCTCACAGTTATTTTTGCTGTCTAGATTTCTCTAAAGGGTTTGCCAGATGTTGGCACCCTAGTTGTATTCAAGATTTTGCTGCTTAATAATACACACCCTTAGATCTGCTACACCGGTTTTCCCAAGTTGGGTTTTTTCGGGGACTTAGTCCAAAAATAATTGTGTCAATGTGGTTGTTTTTTTCATTGAATTTTGTTTAGATTGTTTCAACACTTAGATTTATTTCGCAACATTATTTGTGTAGATTGCTTCAGTAATTACTTAGGTATTTCAATGTAATGAAATAATTATCAAATAATAGGAGAAGTAATTCAGATTTGTTGTAGTAGTAATCCATATCTAGGAATTTTCACACTCCTCCCATGCTTCTATTTTGATGCTTTTAATATACGTTGCTTCCTATTATACTATCTTACAACCATTGGAAATCACTTAAAGAGAAAGATGATCTCAATCATAATAGAGATCTTTCACTTTTCTTATATTTCTTTGCATCAGGTTTTTCATCTGTGACACGGGCTTCTTCCTTTTTCCATTTGTCCTTTCCGGAGTTAGGACAATCCCTTTTATAATGCCCAAGTTCATTATCGAAAGCGTCGTACTTTGTCCATATTTCTTCTTTTATTCTGAGGACCAAATTTTCCGAATCTTCCTTTCTTCTTGGACATCGCTGCAAAAGCTTGATTCCCTTCACTTGATCCTGTATCAGCTTTGGCTTTCAATCTTGTTTCTTCTATTTTACATAGAGACCATAAATCGTGGAATGGTGTTGCTTCTTTCTTCCCGTATAAGCTTGAAGTAAAGTTTCCCCATTCTTCTGGTAGAGCATTCAACACCACTGCAGCCATTTCATTATCAGACATTACTTCTCCCAATTCCTGTAGTTGATCTCTTATTTCAAAAATCCTCATAAAATATGAAGTGATTCCTTCCTCTCTTGACAATTTCATTTTGTATAGTTCTTGTCTTAGAGAGATTGCTTTTCTTGCGGTACTCACAGATAATAGCTCCACCAGTTTCTCATATATTTCTTTTGCAGTTTTTAGTTTTGATACATAGGGTATGAGAGAGTCCTTAATGGATTCTATGAGAATTCTTTGGGCTCTGATTTCTCCTTTCACGTACTTGGCATGAGTTGGGGCATCTTCTTTTGAGGGTTGAATTGTAGATCCTTCGATGTAGCCCATAGCTTCGTCTTCAATTAGATTCAAATCTGCCCTTTTCTTCCATGCACTACAGTTTGATGACCCAACCAATTTGTTGCTCTCTTTGCAATAAGTCATTTTGATAGATTTAGATAAGGTCATAGATACTTACTTGAGTAGAGTGACTTCCTTCTAGCAACTTCCTTGATGAAGCTGAAATCGGGAACTTCCTCTTAGATTGAATTCTCCAATGTAGGAGTTCTTGGATCCTTGATTATAAAGGATGTCTTCAAAAAATGATGATGACTCTCCCAACAATGTCTTGAATATAAATCTTTGATGGCAAAGATTATTTTTCTTGAAGAGTGGATCCTTTGAATGACGTTGAAGATCTTTCTTGAAATAGCTTGAGAAACTTCAAAACTGATTTGAGTTTTCAACGCAAACTTTCCTCGACTTTGATTCTTGCTTCCTTGAGTGCCTCCTTGCTAAGTAGCCCTCGACTTTTAGCACCTTAGCTCTGATGCCATGTTGAGAATTTGGGAGAGCGGTGATTAATTCAATTTCTCTACTTTATAATCACTTGTGAACTTACTGCTTTTACTTATGTCTTCTCTTCTTAGCTTATTAAGTCTTTCATCAAGTCAATTACCAAAAATTCAAGAGACACAAAATTAGCGAGCCAGGGCAAAACCTCTCCCTCTTGGAGAGGAAAACCCGCAAGGAATTCTTCTTATAGACTTTAAAATGACAAGTACCATGACCAAGACTCACACCCTTGACCTATGTATGCCTCCAGGACCTTGTCACTCTTTCTCTGCACTGTACTGCACTAGTACTGAACTTGGTTCCTAACTGATGTATTTCTGTTTTCTCCTTCTTCCTCGGCCTTCTCCTAGAATCTCCTTCTCTATCTACTATCTGTACATTTGATACTCAAGACATAGTCCTTGTACTTGCTCGTATATTCCTCCTCAACATTGAGCTTATCCGAGAGTATAATGGTCTCCTTAACACTTGAGATATACTTCTCTATGCTGTCAATATACCTGAACTATATCATTTTCTTCCTCACTGATCCATCTCTTTACTGGCTTGATAACAGCCGTGTATCTTTACACTTAATCTCAATTTTTTGACGTTGCAGATTGGACCCGAAAGAGAGGTAAGATATCCTTCCTTTCTTTCGCTGTTCTGGCTTCCTTTCAACGCATCAACTGAACCCTGAACTCTTCGTTATATTTCCTAGAACTTCCGCACTGTGATCCACACATATTATTCCAGAGATGTCCGAGATTCTTCCTGAAACCTTGATAAGAAGAATTGTTCAAGGGTTTTCCCCATCTTGGGGTTTTCCCTGGCTTGAGCCACATCCTTGTGTTCTCCTGTCTTGGCTTGTCTTCTGTATTTAAGTTGAATGTTCTTTCATCAGTTACTGTCATAAGTCAATGGTTAATGTGATTGCTAATGGTTTAATGTAGTTAATTATGGGCTAATGAAGTAACTGACCTAAGCAAAGAACATGTTAACTGAAAATTAACAACCTAGGACCCTGAAACCTATAGGAATTATAAAAAAATAGGGAGGTAACAATACCAGTAGATTTTGGTTGCACTCATAACAGTGTAGATATAAGTTTGTAAAGAATTAAACCTTTTTGTGAATCCTACCAAACATGTCAGGGTTATGCTAGCTGATGGAGAAGGATAGCAAGATGCCATCAAATATGTATACAAATACAATTTTTTGAACTAAAAACAGAGTCCTAGGCCTTATCACTTGATCAAAGGGATATGGTATTAGGTACTGAATGGTTGTTTCAGCTAGACACTTGCACCACCAATCTAGAAGAACAGTTCATGGGATTTTATGGGCAAGGAGAAAGTTATAAATTAGGTTTCCTTGAGTGCTCATCTTACTAGCAATTCGATTCACAATTAATAAGATGAGGTCAATGAACATAAAATAATAGACAAACATAAAAGGAAATTGGGAAATCAACTCAAAACTTTGAACCGTAAATTAGGATGAAAGTATCATGTGAATGAGCATCAAGGTTTCACATTACATAACCAGGTCGAAGAACTTCAAAGCATGATGAAGATACTAAAAAGGAACCCTTCTAGTGTTCAATATCAGATCAGAAATTGGGTCATCTAACCCTTGCAGACAGAGAGATAATGCTCCATCAAGATGTGGTCAACCGTAGGAAGTCCTAATAACCATGCTTCGAGGACAAACCATCATGAAAGGAGAGGCATTGTTATGAATGTAAAATAAAATTTATAGATATAGGACTTTACGGTTAAATGCAAATCAAATTTAATTATTGAAAGATAGTCATAAAATCATGATTTCATGTGAAGGGTCATGATGGGCATATAAAGCCACCAACCTGACTTATGCCAATCATTGTTCATGATTCATGATTCATCATTTTATATTATATATAGTGCATATTTCCAATTGGAACATTCAGATTATAAACTTTTATAACAATATGGTAGAGGCCCTCAGTCTTTAGATCTTACATCCTTCAGCCACCCCACTGGCCAGTACAAAGATTGACTGAAATTTTATGTTGACGAGATTAGTTTGCCTTGCATCATTTAAAAAAAAATTATTTGGGCCCAAAATGTTTCCTAGTGGAGTGTTGGTAGTGGCTATCATGTCTAGAGCTACAGTTCCTAGCTATTAATATCCACAAATCTAATTTCTAAGATCTGAAACCAGGTTATATGGAATCCTGTTTGATTTCTAGGATTTTTAGGGATTCTCATACTAAAATTTGTGAAACATTGTATTTGCATGCTTTACCTATGAATCATATATCATGTCAGGTAAAATATGGCTAAGAAGGGAAAATTATAGCTCTGATCCAGAGGACTTGATGGGTCAGAAATCTGACGTAGAGTTCTGTGTCTCTTCTGACATTGTTTTGTTGATTTGTAAAATATTGTCACGGAGTCAATACAGAGGTCGTCTGCTTTCTCAGATATATTTTCTTTTATTATTATAATTGTAATTAAATGGCTATGATAGGTTACTATGCCATGGGCATATTACTGATGACATTAACATGATTCGTGAGTTGGAACAGAATCGGGCAAAGACTTTGAAGTTACCACTGCATATTACTATTGATGCTGGAAAAACACAAATTGCACCAAGTAAGCTACATAGAAGTAGAATAACGAATAATTTGTGTTTTTGTATCAGTATAATGTTCTTGTTAAGTCTAAGAACTATTTATATGATACATAAGCGAGTAGAAATTAGAATCTAAATGTCGGAGAGAGCATGGTTTTCCCGTAAAACATGGTAGCAGCAAGAGGAAAGGTAATATCTAAAATTCTAAATGTGTTGGATGATTATGACACATAACTATATTAGGTACGAATGTTTTATTATTGATTATTTAATTGGAAATGCATAATCCATCTCTGATATGCTTTTGTGTTTGTATACAGATACAAGAACAGTAATGGCAATTCTTGGTAAGCTTTTGACTTTAGGCAGACATGTTAGTGCATTGGTCCTTAAAGTTCAAAAATTCTGGCATTGGCTTTTAGTTAATCAAGTTCATCTGCAGCTCTTTTGTATACTCTCAGATCTCTACTAGTTTCTCTCAGAAATATTAAAACTATAATGAAGGTTATTGACATAGAAAAATATAAATTTGTTATGATTTCACTACATAGCTAATATGGAAAATAGTTATACTTTTTTCCATTTTTATCTGCTTTTTGAGAGTTGCAAAAGGTATACAGATAGGAGGCTAGAAACATGGAAGTAATTGATCACAATCCCTAAAACCATGCTTTGATTAAAATTTTCCTTCCATCAGTGTCATTGGACTTTGAAAGAAATATTATGTGCAATGTCTTCAATTTTATAAGGTCTTGTTGCCACAAAATCTAGCAAGTGTAGTGCAAAGCCCCACTAGGAAACCTAGGTCTTATGGCAACAAGAGATCAGCGATCACCTAAGAAACCGGATTCGCTGGTCTGGGCCATCGTGTCCTGAATCCAGCGAACCGGACATGATTCTGCCGGATTCGTGTCCAGTGGATCGTGTCCAATCGTGTCCGTACAAGATATGTCGTGTCCTGATCGTGTCCAGTACGGACACGATCGTGTCCCGATCCGGTGGACACGACTGTCAGAGAAAAGCGCTCCACAACTTTTAAAAAGGCTGTTTGGCCTCTCATTTCTCACTTTGTGCATGCATGTCTTTGTATATGGCCTCTCATTTCTCACTTTGTGCATGCTTGAGGCAGCTCTGCTTGGCCATAAACAGAGAACACAAATTCTCTAGATGCATTAACAAATCTACAACAAAAAAATTTCAAACTTGCATTAGTGAAATGTGTGAACTAAAAACAAAGGCACAACCTATACAACACCTCACTCACACATGGTGTGTGTCACTTTGAGAATCTGCACCTGCAAAAGTACATTCAGTTGTCTCTATTTTCAATGAGAAAAATAGACCCTCTGAATAGAGTACTATTTGTCTTTTAAACATAGACATAGGTTGGAGTTACTAGAATACCAATTGCACGTCATTAAGCAAAAGAAAAGTCTTCACTGTATTCGGGACACGTGGCCCCATGTGTATAAAGTTTCAATGTATCATGTATCTTAAATCTTTGTAAAACTTACATCTAGATGAGGATCTATGTTTGAATCAATGAATTTGTAAGAATGTGTAAGAAATATCTAATTTTTAATATATATATATATATATATATATATATTTTTTTTTTTTAATAAAATAATATATAATGTGTCCGGATGTGTTCTGTTACGGGGGTCACCGTGTCCTGAATCCGACACTCGAATCCGCGTGTCCATCGTGTCCCATGTCCCTTTGTCAGGTGACTTAGGCGATCACTGTCACCTCAGTGGCTTCTCTCCAGCTGTTTAGTGGTGAAAGTAATTCTACAAGCGAGATGTTTGCATGGGGAGATTTCTTTGGGATTGATTGAGGTGATTCTTGTGGAATGGTGTAAGTTTCATGCTAATTGAAGCAACAAAACTGTAGGCTTGTTGAATTTTAATTGTAAAAATACACAAGAGGTATTTTGTAGTAATAATTTATTATATAAAAATGTATAAGTGATGAGAAATGTTACAATGAGGTCTTGCTTATATACCTAGGCAGGTGGCCTTTCATGATTGGGCATGTCTTTTAGACATGCCTTTTTAGTTAGCTAATGACTATTTAAATAATCATTATCTTGATTATTTATTATTTACATTTATTTGTATTTATTCTATTTGTTATGAATTATATTCATAACATTGCCCCGTTCTTCAAAAGCTTTGTCCTCAAAGTTTTATTATTGACAATTTTTTCTTCACCTTTAATCGCTAATCAATTCTTTCACTTAGCTCATGTCATTTTTGCTTAGCATGTATAATTTGTTCCCGATACTATCTTGGAACTAGGCTTTACATTTTTTTTTGTAATTTTATTTATTTCCCTTTTTTCTTTTAATTTTAATATTTTTTTCCCATCTTTTAACACATTTTTTTAATAATAATAATAATAACACAAATTATTATCATATAGATATTTTTGTTAATAATTTAATTAATTAATTAGTTTTAATTAATTAAAATAAGTTAAGTTAAGTGATAAACTATATTGTATATTGACCGAGCTCGTTTGTGTATGATTGACACTATACGTAATTCAATACTTAACATGCATCGAGCCAGACCGTCTTTTTATCACATGTATTGTGTGTAATGGACCTCACCCAGCGAACCGATGTATAAAATATGACTGCCTGGTGTATTGACCTTTCGACCAAGGGGTTTGATCAAACTTTAAATTTTGAAGTTCAATTGAGAGAAAGGTAGCATTTACGACTTGGAAATTTCAGATCCAATTTCTTTTAAAAGCCGTCTTTATTTGTTGGAGTTCTTTCTCCTTTGCCGTGAGCATAGGAGATGCTTTTCATCTTCTCTGGGCCATCTACATTCTCTGATGTCAGATCTAACTGCGAATTTCTTAAGAAGTCATTGAAAATTTTCTGAAGTAAATTTGGTGGAAGCTTGAATCAATTCTATAATTAAAATTTGAGCGAAAACCATTGACAAGGATAATCGATTAAGCTGAAAAATTTAACGTTTAATCTTTTTTCTCCAGCCGTAAGGTTTTTCCCTTGCATATTTCACTCATTGAGCTTTGACGTCATTTGTTGGAGCAAGTTTCTTTTTTGGAGAAAATAGATTTGCTTTTGGGAAAATTTCATCATTATAATGTTTGTGAAACCATTATAAATTTTTCCTTCATTTTTAACTTGAGAAGGGGATGTGAAATTATATATATATATATATATATATATTAAGGAAATTCGATTTCCTTATTGGGATATTTTTTCATATTAAAATTTTTGATAAAAATTAAAATTTTCCCCCTAATTAATATTTTGAGGAGGGGTTTTTCCTTATATATATATATATGTATTGTAAACCTCTTCAAAGTCTTAAAATCCTCTTTTATTGTCTAAGAGGGTTATTTCCTTTTGAGGGAGCTTGGGGTTTTCACCCTTTGGTATCCCAAACTCCTCTTCTAGGAGGAGCCTCTTGGTGTGTGTGTGTGTGTTTTTTTTTTTTTTTGCATTAGATCTAGTTTCTTAATTCTTAGATTTGCTAACTGGATTCTCTTGATTAGCTTCTTGGACATTGCATCTTCAATCTAATCTTATTGCATTGTTGGATTGTTTCAACAAACTGCTATTGAGATCGTGCTAGCTAAAATTACACTTGAGTCGTTACTGTTCTTTCACTTTTTTAGATCAAAGTTTTGCATTTAATTGTCTAACTTAACTATCAAGTCTTATTAGCAATCTCATTCGCCATCAAATAATTGTGCTTTAATTATATAGTTCCTCACTTTGGATATAATTGGCAATAACACAAGATAAGTGAAGAAGAGCATCTCTAAAGCATTCTCCATTACAGACATTTTGAGATATTGTTTTTAAGTTCACCTTCTAGTTGTCATCTCTTGTTTCATTGAGTGATTCTTATATGCTTGATTGGTTAATTGTATAATCTAAACTTATTTTAAGTGCTTATCATTATCTTGTGGATTAGTGTCTTTCTTTGAAGCATCTTGGTATCATTGTATTTCATTGAAGCATTGCAATTTGACATCTCATCTTGCATTTTAGAGCTAGATTTGCATTCCTTAAAATTGACCTCGAAGCATAAGCTTGGTTTTATAGAAAGAATAGGCCACCTTCTCCACCATTCAATTTGATGAACTTGACTTTTATACATGGTTAAAACGTGTCTTGAGTATTGTCCTGAGAATCCAAGGAATAAAAGAAGAGATAGGGATCAAGCAAACATTGCCAATGAAGGTTCACCAAAGAAGAACAAGATGGAAGAATCCAAAGCTAGAGACTTATTTGCTAGGGACTCTTAGGGACTCTATCCCTTACATATCCTTCTATTCTAAGTTTTGAATTTTTTTCCTTTATGTTTTTTATTTCAAGTACATATAGGTCTAACATGCTTTGGTAGAACATTTTTGAATTGTTTTGATAAAGTTATAGGTATCCCTGAAGATTCGATTAAGAGAGAGCCCTCACTGTTTTACCAAAGATAAGTATCTTACTACTTGTATTATCCTTTTATGTTTGGTTTCCTCTCTTATCAAGATGTGTTTCCTCTCTCTCCATGGAGTGGGTCCTTTGACCTCCTGGAAGAGAGTACCATTTCTTGTACTTACAGATCTGCTATTATTCAGTGGTTTTCTGTGTCTCTTGAGCTACAACGCTGTCCCACTGGGAAAACTACGTTATTTATGTATGAGGGTTTGTAGGTTGATTTGCTCATTGTTTAGATTAGAGATCTCTTGTGCTGGGCTTGCCTTCCACTTGGTGATCCATGGATTGGCTTGCTGATCTATGATCTGATCCATTATAATGTAATGTCATATTCAGAAATTTACTGCAGCAGTTTTCAAATCTGCAATTTGTTTCTCAGATCTACTGTTATTTATGCATGCTCTTGTCAAAATTCCAAGTGGATCTTGTAGAGAAAACTATAGAGTTTCCAGATCTGATATTTTATCCATAGATTTGCTCTAGATCTAAGTTGTAACTCACATTTGCTGAACCTCCTGGAAAATAACGCTGTTCAAGCATTTCTACAAATTTACATGTACATCTGCTCTCTTTTCTGAAGATTTATTGCTGTATTGGCTCATGCTTTCCACTATATAATGAAAGGGCTTTGTCATAATGATTATTCGTTGTTGTAATACTGAGATATCAGTATTCTTGCTGATCTCCACTGAACATTAGCTAAAACTGCGCAATTCCTGAAGCAGTGCTTGCATTTTACTGCAACCTTCCCCTTTGGGTGCCTTTTAGCTAATCTACTTTTTGGGAGATCTGTTTAATGTGCTTAAACTGATTTGTTTCTGATGAAATTCCATATATAAGTCACATTCAACATAAATGAGGGGAACCCAGCCCTGATCTGCGTTATTCTTGCTCAGTTTTACTTATACAACGTTTTCCTTGAAGACCTTGTTGAAATTCCTGAAAAGGGGTTATTCCAAGTTCTATAGGCAGAGTCTACAGTTGGCCAGGTAGCCTCTGGATCTCACCCTTTCTTTGAAGGGTGACATATCCAGTAAATGCCTCTGTAGTCCATCTCTGAAATAGAATCTTGAGAATCCTGAAAAAGGATCATTACAGTGGTATCGGAGTTCCACTCTTGGCACAGCCTGTGCTAGCATTGGAGCACCAGTCATGCTGCATTCCGAAGATGAAGATCCTCTTTCTGAGAGGGAGAGGAGATATCAGAATAGAAGTCATAGAAAGTATGACTATACGACTGTTGACCTTGACAAGGGTCAAGACAAAGGGAAAGCCCCTGAATCTGTGAATGATAAAGATAATGAAGCAGAGGAGTTTGCAAAAACTCTCTTGGAAGCTATGCAAGATCTGTCCAAGGAAATAAAGGAGATGAGGATAGATAGAATGAGGGAGTCCCTTGGGAGATTCCATCAAGGAGAAAGTTCTGATATGTCTCAGTTTGGGACTGGTCAACCTGTGAGCTTGCCACAAGCTCCCCAGGCCTCACAACGCTCTACAATGCCTACCTTCTTGGTTGCAGAGAATGAAGGGCTGCAAGAGCCAACCTCTTTGGAAGTTTACTTTGTAGAATATGACTCACAAAGTCAGAGGTTCAAGGATAAATTGAGCTTTCAAGACTTCTGCCATCTCAAGGACCGGAGGAGGCCATGGCAGCAGTACAGAGATGGAGGTTTCCTTCAAGGGAGACACCACACTATGGGCAGGTTCTTCCTGCCTAAGTTCGATGGATCACCCTCTCGTTCTGCTAAAGCATGGGTGGAGAAGTTGGACATCTATTTCCAGTTGAATAAGGTGCCCGAAGCGGAAGCCATCAAGATTGCTGTGCTGCATTTTGAGGGAGAAGCCCACAACTGGTGGTTTCATGGACTATCTACATTAGGGCACAACAATGTGTCCACATATGCTGAGTTCACTAGGAGACTAATGGAGAGATTTGATCGGAAAGATCCGGAGGCCCCTTTCATAAGCTCGACAAAGCTTAAACACACAAGAGATGCAGAGGCTTATATCTCTGAATTCTTGAGGTTGTCTGTAATGGTCCCTGATCTATCAGTAGCAAGAAGAGTCTACATGTTCATTGATGGCCTGGAAGAACCTTTGCATGGGTTGGTTAAGTCTACCAAGCCCATCACTCTGCATGATGCCATTGAGAGAACTAGAGATCTCCAAGATGCCTTGCCAAGGGCAAAGGCAACCTTCCCAAGCAAAGCCACTCACTCTTCTAAGGGGAAGGAGGGGAAAGCTGCTCCACCCAAGGAGAGCTCACTGAAGACACCTCTTGACATTGATCTTCGGAGGGAGTTGAGGAAAAAGAAATTATGTTTCACTTGTCAAGAGCCATATGTACTGGGTCATAGATGTGCTGCTGGAAGAGCACACTATATCGAAGTCTTCTCTAATTGTGAGGAGGAAGAGGGAAATGATGGACCTACGAGAGGTCACAGCGCTGGTGATGATGAGGAGGGGGATCAATCATCATCCCGAGAAGAAGAAGGAGCCTTTGCTCCAACCAGTGGGACTCTTGCTTCTTTGAGAGGAGTGCCCAAGTATTTGACCCTTAGAGTGCAAGGTTCAGTTATGAACCACAGAGTGTCTATTCTGATTGACAGTGGGGCAACCCACAACTTTATTGATGCTCACCTTGTGCAGAGGAGAGGGATCCCTACTGATACTTTTGATGGGTTCTCTGTTTTGGTTCCGGGAGATAGAACTATGCAGTGCATGTAGTATGTTCCATCACTTTCTGTGAGTATGGGAACCTACACCTTGGAGGACCATTTATTTGTAGTGGACATACCAGACACCAACATCATCTTAGGTGTCCAGTGGTTGATTACTTTGGGAAAAGTCACCACTAATTAGAAGGCCTTGCAGATGGAATGGGTGGATTTGAAGAGTGGGAAACAAAAAATCATTCAAGACATGCACACCTACCCTTCACTTGATGTTTCCACCCACACAACAAAGATGGAATTGCGCAGTGGGGGCAGGGACCTCACAGTTCCTTCTCTCATGTTTATGAGAATGTTGCAAGGAACATTCCTACATCGTGGCAAGCCACTTGGGGTGCCATTAGATTCTGTGGGGGAAGCCTCACCAAGTGCTGAAACAATGGAAGAGAGAGTCACAGCGCTGTGGGAGGAAGCAAGGGGGAGGATTAGCCTTCCCACAATTTTTTTTGGCATGCATAATGCCAAAGAAACAAGCAGCAACAAGGCAAGCACCACCACAGATGCATCAGCAGCGCTGTCTTTGTTGAGATGTGCAGATCCATATTGGAGGTCTCAACTCCTTGTGGAGTACTCCAAAGATCTGCACACCGAGATGATATTAGATGGCATGAAGCAAGGAGGAGGCTATTTGGTCCATGAAGGGGTCATCTATCATCTTGGTAAAGTATTCTTGTCTCAAGCCTCCAAGCTTAAGCAAGAGATAGTAGAAAGAGCACACAAAGAATTCCTTTCTAGCTATATGCAGTCAGCAAAAATCTACTCCCTAATCTTGAAGAGTTTTGATTGGGAGGGTATGAAGGAAGAATTACATCAGCACTATGATTGGGAGGAACTACATCCGCACTTACAAGAGTGCAATAGTTATGAGGAGATGGGGCAGCCAAGGGATCTTATGCAGGAGACATTTCAGCTATCTCTTCCTTCTCTTAAAAGAGGAGAAAATCCCATGCCTAACTCTATGTGTGTGGGAGACTTGAATGGTAAAGAATTTGATCTTATGGAGCATGTTTATTTTTTTGATTTGGCACATTCTCTTACCATATGTATGCAGGCCATGGCTCCTACAAGGAGTGATATTACATGCAGATCGCATGGCATTGATGAGGCCAATAAACATTCCAAAGCTGGCCACTCCCTTGAGGTGCAAAGGGAGATTATCTATTATGATGGGTGCTTCCCAAAGGCACCTAATGAGGGCTTCACTTTCAGCCATGTCAAAGTGACCCATGCAGCAAAGATGTGGTGGGGGTACCACCTATCACACTCAGATCTACTCAAAACAAGGAGTGCCCTGCGTTGGTACCTTATGTGGGATTGTGACCCACCTCCTCAAGTGCAAATTTCAATTTGCCTATATGTGATTTTGCTTCCATACATAGATGACATATTGGTATTGTTTATGGGTTTGTATGGACAAAAAGTAGGCAGTGTATATGTACCACATGGGATGGAACTTTATCCTGTACTTCATGATACATGTTTTATATGTGACATTGCTTCACCCATGTTTATTTCTGTTGAGTTTTACACTCCTGAAGGGGTAGACTATGCCCCTATCATGTTAGCATTGGAGGAGCAGTTTCTGATGTATTGGCTTGGTGAACACTTAATCCATGATGAAAGCTTGGTTCTTGATGGTGCCATCAATGGAGAAGGAGAAGAACTACAACTCTTACCCTGTTAGTTGCTTGATTACAAGCAACATTTTGGAGGGGAGGATGAATAAATGAATAAAGGAGGACATGTAAAACTCCTAAAAAGTCTTGAATAAATCAATGCCCATGTGAACAAAGACAAATCAGGGCTATGCAAATAATCACTTGCAGGTGTGAAAGAGGTTTGAGCCAAAGATTGGGTCCACCTTGACCAAAAAAACAACGCTGTCTAGGTTCATTGCATCTCCAAAAGGGACAACACAATTCATGAAGGGAGCCTCTAATGTGAAAAGGGCTAGCTCATCAAAGTGGTTTAGGGTTTGCAAGAGCTTTCTCATCTTATAAAAGGAGAAGGAGAGCAGCAAAAGAAGGTTGTTGATAGATCATATTTTTGAAGTATTTGTCTGCTTAGACAAATACCATTCTCTGTTGTTTAGTGGAGGATTGTGATTGGAATTCCTGCTTAGGGGTTTCATCTCTTCCCTTGAGGATCATTGGAGGAGGTCTTTGCTGAAGTGAACCACTATCAGGCTTGAGGCCAAGCTCCTACTTACATTGGCAGCGCTGATCTAGTGAGGATCTTGTTGTCTCTGCAAGTTGCAGCAAGTGATGATCTAGATCTGCAGAGATCTAGTGTATTTTGAGAGTCTCTCTCCATGGAGTGGGTCCTTTGACCTCCTGGAAGAGAGTACCATTTCTTGTGCTTTCAGATCTGCTATTATTCAGTAGTTTTCTGTGTCTCTTGAGCTACAGCGCTATCCCACTGGGAAAACTGCGTTATTTATGTATGAGGGTTTGCAGGTTGATTTGCTCATTGTTTAGATTAGAAATCTCTTGTGTTGGGCCTGCCTTCCACTTGGTGATCCATGGATTGGCTTGCTGATCTATGTTCTGTTCATATCTGATCCATTGTAATGTAATGTCATATTCAGAAATTTATTGTAGCAGTTTTCAGATCTGCAACTTGTTTCTTAGATCTACTCTTATTTATGCATGCTCTTGTCAAAATTCCAAGTGGATCTTGTAGAGAAAACTATAGAGTTTCCAGATTTGATATAGATCTGATATTTTATCCATAGATCTGCTCTAGATCTAAGTTTTAACTGACATTTGCTGAACCTCCTGGAAAATAACATTGTTCAAGCATTTCTGCAAATTTACATGTTCATCTACTCTCTTTTCTGAAGATTTATTGCTGTATTGGCTCATGCTTTCCACTGTATAATGAAAGGGCTTTGTCATAATGATTATTTGCTGCTGTAATACTGAGATATCAGTCCTCTTGCTGATCTCCACTGAACATTAGCTAAAACTGCGCAATTCCTGAAGTAGTGCTTGCATTTTACTGCAACCTTCCCCTTTGGGTGCCTTTTAGCTAGTCTACTTTTTGGGAGATCTGTTTAATGTGCTTAAACTGATTTGTTTTTGATGAAATTCCATATATAAGTCACATTCAACATAAATGAGGGGAACCCAGCCCTGATCTACATTATTCTTGCTTAGTTTTACTTATACAGCGTTTTCCTTGAAGACCTTGTTGAAATTCCTGAAAAGGGGTTATTCCAAGTTCTATAGGCAGAGTCTACAGTTGGCCAGGTAGCCTCTAGATCTCACCCTTTCTTTGAAGGGTGACATATCCAGTAAATGCCTCTGTAGTCCATCTCTGAAATAGAATCTTGAGAATCCCGAAAAAGGATCATTACATTTTGCCCTAGTAGCTGGCCTGCATCTGGTGTCCTTGATCTATGTGCATTTGCTTTGATATTTGATTGATGAACTAATAAGAAGAAAGATAAGAAGAACATAATAAGAACTAAAGAAGATCACAAGTAAATAATCAAGAAAAAGAGGATCTTTCTTCCTTTTCTCATTTTCTCACATGGTATCAGAGCTTTGGTGAAAGAAGAAGAAAAAGGCAGTCTCAAGGACTTGATCAAGGAAGGAGTTCACTAGAAGAAAGAATTCTTCACTATCTTTAAGAAATATGTCTAACACTATCAAGGGAGAGAACAAGCTTGAATGAGCTACAAATTATAAGTCTTTGAAGAAAAAGATTGGCATCATCCTTGAAAAGAACAAGATCTAGTCAAAGGAAATATGAAAAGACCTATAGAAGAATCAATTGATGTTGGTAGGGTGAAGTACAAAGATTTGGAATTAGTAGCTATGGCTTTAATGGTTGAAGGCATAAAGGATAATCTTGTCCCCTTCATAGCAAATATTGATCATGCTCAGGAAACTATGAGGCTTTGTCAAGAAGAATTAAGAGCCTCCATGGTAACTAACAATGAAGAAGTATCAAATGCTTATGTTGCTCATGAAAAAGGAAGATTCAATAAGAAAAGGCCAAAGAAGAAGGTTGTCATGTCCAAGGTCGAGTGTTATTATTGTCACAAGATAGGACACTATAAGAGTGACTGCCCTGACAAACCTAGGAGCAAGAAAAGAGACAGAGACCATGGTAACATGGCTTAAGAAAAATCATCCCCCAAGAAAGCAAAGCCTGAGGATGACTTAAGGGACTTGTAGTACTACGCCCCTTCTCTGTTATATTTCATTTGTATATTCTATGTAGTATAGGTTTAACATCTTCTTGGAAATGTATTTCTTTGTTTTATAAGTTTTAGGTTTTCCCTCAAGCTTAGGAGGGGGCCCACAACATCTCCTCAAGGTAAGTATCCCATTCCCGATCTATTTGGCTTCATATATTTATTTAAGATTCTGATTATATTAAATATTAATCACTTTTCTACCTCTATTCCTTGTCTAGGAATCAATCTGCTGGATGTTCAAGAATCACGGAGAACGCTTCAAGGATCAAACAAGAAGGCCACACAAGTCAAAAGGTTTGTGAAAGAATCAAAGGTATGTATTGAAATATTACTCTCCTTGAAATATCCATTTCATATGTTACTAACTGTTGATATATCTAGCACGAATCCTAAAAGGATTCTTGTTTGGGATTACTCATCACCTGATGAATCTACCCACCTTATACACCTCTAATTGCTTGAATAGAACCTTAAGGAGGTTCTCTAGAAAACCCTAACCTAAAGGTATGTTGTTGATATGTGAAACCCTAAACCTATTTAGGGCTATTTGTGAAAATTGGTATTCTAATTAATATATTGATAATTTCGAGTTTGGGATTTTGATAAGATCATGGAAGCTCTAAACTTGCTAGAGTTGAAATGATGTTGTTCAAAATCTCAAAACTTTGAAGTCTGATATAATAAGGGTGTGCTTTGAAAATGGATTGAACCTTAGGTTTTGGTTAGGTCTATAGGCAAAATCCCTTTTATGAAAAGTCCTAGGAGTGAAACCCTAGGTATATTATCTCTTGATTGAATCCCTAACCTAATCTGGGTTGATGTGTGTCTAATGTATAAATGTTGACTAACATATGATGTGCTTATAATCGTAATCTCCTAGATAGGTGTTTTGATCTATTTTCTGATGGTCCTAAAATTCTAGGGCTTGGAAACAAACGTTGGTCAAAGTTTGAAAGATCTAGGATGATGATTGAAAAGTGTAGGGTTTATAAATGAATCCTAGTAATGATTAAATTCTCTAGTATGTATGTTGAGAATTTATGGATGGTGAATCTAGGGTTTACATCAAATCCTAGTGGATGACACTTATTCATTTCTACGATCTATATTAAACTCCAGTAGAAGCTCTTCGTGATATAATTTGATAATTGATTTGAAATCTAGAGTCTGCAACTAACTCTAGTGAAAGCTAATCATGTCTGAGCTGTGATTAATCTTGATTGACTTTACTATATGAAATCTAGGATGTGTATGAATCCCTAGTGAAAGGTCTATCATGTGAATTTTAAAGATTGTTAGATATCTTGTATATCTATGATGGTTCTAGGGTTTTCTATATGTTGTAGCAAGGTATATTATACCTTTGGAAGTAACATTGAAACCCTAGATAAGAATGAAGGACATTGTGAAGTAGTCTAGGGTTTATGATAAAAGTCCCTAGCAGAAATGTTAAAGAGTATATGTCTCTTGTTTGGGTATCTGATATGTATAAAGTTGAAAAATTCTTCCGTGACTCTGATATGGCTAATTTTATGCTTCTATAGTTTTGGTTGTACTTGTTGTTTAAAGTTGTGTAGGTACATCATAAAGATGAGAAGCTGATAAGTATGATGAAAATGATGGAAGCCATGAAAGATTCTCCAACACCAAAGTTAAGTCTCCCTACATTAAGAGGGAGCCTGGATAAAAGTTGATCTCCCTAGATTGAGAGGGAGCCTGGATAAAAGTAGGTCTCCCTAGATTAAGAGGGAGCCTGAATAAAAATGGTTATGATTCTCTACTTCATGTATCATGCACTAGACCAAGACTAACATCCATAAGTCTTAGTGAAGTCTATGAGTAAAGAATCATAGTCATGGTTGGAGAATATATTATGGAAATGTATGTTGCGACATGTAATGTAGGAAGAGGAATCTTCTCTTGAAAGATTCCATTAATAGTCCTACTGGAATTAGTTGTAGGGAAACATCGAAATTGCGTAGTTTGTTTTGATTATGCTTTATTGATAATTGGGTTTTTGTTTTCACAGGTGAATCTCTCGAAGGACTTGATAGCATGCTAGTTACCAATAAGTTTGATTGGGAGAGATTGGTTGTTCTTGATCTGCTGGATCAAGGTGTGTTTTGGCTTTGCAAGTGAAGCATTGCCTGAAAATGTTGTGGCCTTGCAAGTGAAGCATTGCTAGAGGCTTTGTGAATGAAGCATTGCCTGCAAATATTGTGGCCTTGCAAGTGAAGCATTGCCAGAGGCTTTGTGAGTGAAGCATTGGCTGAAAATGTTGTGGCTTTGCAAGTGAAGCATTGCCAGAGGCTTTGTGAGTGAAGCATTGCCTGGAAAGACATCGCGCTGGCACTTTTTGTTGATGTCTGGTTGGGAGGGTAACATAGGGTGGATGCACCCCTAGTTCACTAAGTTGATGGTTAGTAAGTAAGCCTGATGGTACCTATAGAGCCTGAAAGCTTTAGTCCATCTTAGTCCCACTTGGATAGATTTCCTTGGTCAAGAATCTAGTCCATGGCATTGTGGTGCCTAAAGTGTTGAGTGACCAATGGATAGATTTCCTTGGTCAGGAATCTAGTCCATGGCATTGCAGTGCCTAAAGTTCTTCATTGTTCATATAGTATGTGATCTTCCATTGTATATGTATATGATGAATACCTCCCTAGTTAAGAGTGAGTGTTGGAAATTGTAACTAGGTTCAATCTTCATTTAATGTATTTGAATCATCATCTAATGTACTTTTCAAAAGATAAAGAAAATAATTATTATTATTATTATTGTGACTTATTAAAGCATGAGTTTCATGCTTGGGTCACCATGATTTAGGTCAAAGTCCCCATTCAGGACTTCTAGGATTTATTCTATGTTAATAGAGTCGTTGTACATTTAAAGAGACCCTTCTTGGGCTTTCAAACCATGCAAAAAGGTTTATTATTGAGTCAAATATGAATTAAGTGACCTCCACACCAAGTCGGCCTAGAAGAGATCATGTCGGCTCATGTAGCCCCAAGAGACACGTATTCGACCTCACCTGGAGCCTATAAAAGGAAGCAATTCAAATTCATTTGGAGCACATTCTCTCAAGAAGTTTGATATCTCTTGAAGCTGTGAAGAAGTTTGAAGTCTGTTGCTGGGAAGCTGAAAGAAGTGCGAGTTTTGGGAAGTCTAAAGAGAAATCGAAAAACGAAGTTTTGGTGCTTCTCTCTCTGTTTCGGGCTCTGGTTTGGGAGATCGAAGTCTTCCAAATTTTGCTTCTACTAGAAGTCGTATGATGCTGGAACTGCTGCATAGTCAAAGTCGCTGGAAAGGGGTCGAAATTCTGGAGGCTGAGTTGGTGTGGAGGGAAGGTTTGTTCTTCATCTAGAGTGAAGAGTCTCAAAGAATAGTATTGAAAGGAATAATTTCTTGACTGGGTTTTCCCCTCGAGGGCGGTTTTTCCTTGGCTGCAGGCCTACATCTGGTGTCCTTGATCTATGTGCATTTTCTTGATGAACTAATAAGAAGAAAGATAAGAAGAACATAATAAGAACTAAAGAAGATCACAAGTAAATAATCAAGAACAAGTGGATCTTTCTTCCTTTTTGATATTTTAACAAGTGTATGCCAATATTGATTATGAAACCCTAGTCTACTTAGGGTTATTGATGAAATCTAGAAAATACTATTCTTTTGATGTTTGGAGTTTGGGTATTGTTATGGATATCCTAGTCCTTCAGGTTTGGATGGTAATGTTTTGAAATCATAAACCCTTAATGTTTTGGTAAATTAGGGTTTTTGAGTAAAACCCTTATAATATCTATAGTAAGTTCCTATGAATGAAACCCTAGGTGTATGTTTGTCTGATCAAAATTGTTGTATGTCTAAATCTATTGATACTTGTGTCTTGGGTTTGTCTGATAGATGTTGTTGTGATATGCTTGTGCATGATTATTAAATCCTAGATATGTATGTATGATAACCAAATTGTAAATTCTCATAGTTTGAAAATTCTAGGGTTTGTAACAAAGTCCTAGTAGGAGTTTGATAATCTAGGATATGATGATATTGTTTCCAATGTAATGATAAAATCTAGGGTTTACTACAAACCCTTGTAGGAGTGGGTCATATTGTTGAAACCTTAGATTGTGCTATGATTGATTTTGATTGTTGATATCTAAGGCTCTGTGTCTCAAAGTTGGATTCTAGGGTTTGCAATATATCATAGTAGAATCTGTCATATCTCTGAAAGCAATATTGAGGCCCTAGATATAATGACACTGATATCTTGATTGAGTTGCTCAAAGTCTTGATGATGAAGTCTAGGGTTTATGACAAAACCTTAGCAAGAAGTTGATATTTAGCATGTAAAAAAAAGTGTCTCGTGAACCTAACTAGGTTTATCTATTTGATGTATAAAGTCTAATATATAATTCCGATATAGTTAACTTCATGCTTCTATATATGTATTTGGTTGTACTCGTTCAAGTTGTGCAGGTACATAATCTTCAAGATATTGAAGATATTCGTAAAGATGACTTGATTGGTAAGCATGACGAAAGAAGTTATATGAATGATGATGATCAAGATGACTTTGATAAGAAGGAATGAAGCCATGAAATACTCTCCAATGTTATAGAAAGTAGTTGATCTCCCTAAATTAAGAGGGAATCTGGATAAAAGAAAGAATATATCTCCCAAGTTGAGAGGGAGGGCACATTATGATAAGTCATGGTGGATACCTTGAAGAAGAAATTGGAGAATATATATTGAGGATGTCTTGGTGCTTCTGCAGAAATGAAAGAAGAAAAGCTTCCAACTAGTTGCATATGAATAACTTGATATAAGTGGCATCAAGATGATTGAAGACCCCGAAGGTTTTTGTTTACCTATGTGTATTTGAAAGTTTGTTACTGACTCGGGTTGTGTTTGTATAGGAAAATCTCTCGAAGTTTTGGAAGCATGTTTCACATATTTGATGTTACCGATCTGTTTGATTGGGAGAGATTTGATGTTACTGATTTGAATAATCAGGAGTGTTGAGGCATCATGTGTAATACAAAATTCCTGGGAGGACATCTAGCCGACCTGTGTGTTGATGTCTAGTTCTCGAAGTAGGGAGGGTGGCGTTGGTCATAAAGCTCTGACCTTGAATTATGCACCTAGATTCGTGGGTTGATGGTTAGTAAGCCTGATGGTACCTATAAGCGGTTGAAATATTTAGTCCATCTTAGTCCCACTCGGATAGATTGCCCTGGTCAAGAGTCTAGTCCATGGCATCATGTGTGCTAAATGCTTCGTAGTTCATGTGTTTTGAGATCTTCCATGTACTTGTATATATATGTGATTATGAATACCTCCCTAGTTAAGAGGGAGTTTTGAAGAATGTAACTAGGTTCGGTATTCATAATTGTACTTGAGTCATAATGAAATATATTTATCAAAAGAAAGAAAAATAAATTTTATTATTTTATAAATTGATTTATTAAGGCATGGGTTTCATGCTTGGGTCAATTGTTTTTAGGTCAAGGTCTCCATTGAAGACCTCTAGGGTTTATGTCAAGAGTCCTTGTCCATGTCATATTGTAAAGAACCCTTACTGGGAATTATTTGTTAAAGGAAAATTATTTTATTGTAAAATAGGTCATTTAGGCCTCCTCCCCCAAGTCTGACTCAAGGAAGTAAAGTCAGCCTCAAGCAAGGTAATTCGACCTCACCGGAAGGCTATATATTGGAGCAACTCGACCTCATTTGTCACGCTCTCTCATCAAGTTCGATTTGCAGTAAAAGGTGTAGTAAACTGGTTGCAGAAAAGAGTGCGAAGTTGCTGGAGAAGGAGATAAGTTAGAAGGAAAACAAATTTTTGGGCCATCTTTCTCTGACACATGCAAAGTTATTGAGCTGAAGCTGGGACCAAAATTCTATCTCTGCTGCAGGGTTGAAGTTTTTAAGTTGGGGGTTGAAAATGTGCAGTTGCTGTGAGATTGAAATTTTTGCAATAATTGCAAAACTGGGATCGTAGTTTCTGGGATGTTGTTGGGCTAAAGCTATTGAACAAGAAGAGAAGATTGAAGGTTGTTGCATCATAGAAGGATGACTTGGTGGAGAAGGAAGGTATGTTGGTCTAGGGTCTTGGTTGTCTCACTGTCATATGAATCTACTGAAGGAAGAGTTGTTGACTGGGTTTTCCCCTGTATAGGGGTTTCTCCCTGGCTGTCTACTTACATCTAGTGTCCTTGATCTTCATGTTTTCTATTTGATAATTTCTTAATGAAACAAAGATAAAAGAAGAACATAAGAAATTTAATAAGAACAAAAGAATATCATAAGTAATTATCATCATAATAAAATATTTTTGCCTTTCTGATTTTCCAACACATTATAAGGTAAGGATCGCGCCTATCCTACTGCCTAATGATAATAGGATGGATACCACTTACCATAAATGGTAAGGATCACACCTATCCTATTATCTACTGATCTTCCCAGCTTGACGCTCAAGAGTCAGTGGTAGAACACTTGCATCTATGGCTTGAGCGAGATGTCACTTACCATAAATTGTAAGGATCGCGCCTAACTCAACCATCCAACACCCATTGGCTAGATGGGTGGGAAAGACAAATGCCAACAAGGATATACACTGGCAAATCTAGAGGTCCCTCAACCCCAAAAGCTCTAAGGCTCAATTCCTCACCTTGGGAGCTCAAACAGGGGGGAAAAGCATAGCTCAGTGTCCTTGATCACCCTGAACCCTTACTCAAGAGGGTCACATCCATCAATCCATGCTGCTTAATGAAAGCAATCTACTCATTAGTCGAAGTATGACTAGGGCTAACAGATCCTCTCTGTACCATATCACGTATTTAATGATATCTGAACACAAGATTCTTTGTCAATCAGATTCTACTCTTGTTGCAATATATCATTGTCGTATGCTAAAACAACTATTCCAAGCTAACACTGTATCCTGCCTCAACCATGCTTAAAGCAACGAATTTATACTAACTGCTCATCCATGATATCATCGTAAATCCCAAGCTAAAGTAGCACCTAGATGTGGTCTTCTTGTTTCTAGCTCAATCATCATCGATGTATCCATATAGCCTCATATCTCCAGAAGTATATCTCAGACCACAATCATTCTTACACTTGATTATCAGAGGCTCACTACCTATCAAGAATAGATCATCAATGCATAAAACCAAAATCAAAGTCATACCTTGGACCAATTTGAAGTGGAGATTCATATCCACACTACTTGTGAATCCAAGCTTCACCAGGGAACATTGAACTTGAGCATACCAGTCTCTACATAATGCTTTCTTCAATCTGCAAATGTGAGTCTTCCTGTCCTGTACATCAAACTCCTGAGGCTACGCAACACATACCTCTTCCTTGAATCTTTCAATGCTTCCATCTGCTTCATACTTCATCTTGTATAGCCATTTTGAAGTTGCACCATCCCATACATCATTCTTCATAATTGATTCTTCGGCCATAGTATCCTTCCAAACCTGTTCTCTCATAGCTACTTCATTCTGTTTAGAATTATCATCAGTCTTGATCCTGTAAGAGGGGAATGGTCCCCTAGAATTCTCTTTATTTTGGTGCCATAACTCACTTTGATGATAAGTGTCGTGGACCATTGCTAGAAAGGATCTTCCAGTGACTCTATATAGTCCTCCCACCCTGTATCCCAAGATAAAGGCATCTTTCATTCGGGATCCCTTTGGCCAGGAGAGGACCTTTCCAGTGATGAAAGCTACTCTCATTCCTTTATCTTCCAAGGCAGAAATAGATATCAGGTTCTTCTTTAGTTCCAAAACATATATTACTTCACGAAGAATAACATATTTTCCATAGTCCAAATCAATTTTGACAGTACCAAAGCCCTTCACTGGATATGTGGCGTTGTCCCCAAGAATAATCTTCAAACTTGTCTCTCAACCAGATTTGAGAGGACTTCCTTATACCCGGAGAGGTGTCGAGAAGCCTTGCTATCTATTTGCCAGTTATTGTACGAATCCAGAGGAGAAGAACTCGAAAGGGCTGAAATAAGAATGTATTCAGATTGACAAGTAGCTACGTTAGTTTCATACTTGGAGTTTCATGATTTCTTTTGAGCGCGAGGAATCTCTTCACAATCATCCGAAGAATTTCTTCTCCTTCGATTGTCTCTCCCTCTTATATCATCTCTCCTTCTTCTATCAGCACTTCTTCCATCATTGCTTCTTCTTCTATCATGATACCTGTTGTTGTTGTAGCTTTGATCAGATCTTGGAGCATCTTTCTTTCTCGGAAAGTCTCAGTCATAATGACCACACTTGTGACAATTGTAACATTCAATATCCCTTGATCTTCTATTATAGTCCTTTGACTTGGGAGAGGGCCTATTCAAACCATATGACCTTCCTTTTCCCTTCTTCTTCTTGTCTTGAGTAACAAATGCAGTAGGTTCTCCTTCTCCATGCTTTTGAATTCTACCTCTTGAAATCATCCTAGATTCTTCTTGAGTGAGCTTTCCAACAAGCGCATCAAATGACGAAAAATTGTTGTTGTTTCTTGTGGTGGTGATGAAGGTTTCCCAAATAAGAGGGAGACCTCTAAGGGTTGTCACCACCAAGGCCCTTTCAGGCATAGTTTCCCCAACTATTTGCAATTGATCTCTAAGACGATATATCCTCATGTTATAGGATTGCACAATTTATTCTTAATTAATTTTCATATCTTTGAGTTGATCTTTCAAGGAGATGATCTCATTCAAATTGTTGACTTCATATATGCTGACCAACTTATCATACACCTTATCACACATGTCCTTAGACTTTCTCAAATTCCCAACATAGATAAGTAAATGATCTTGTAAACCATCAACTATAATTTTCTTTTCTTTTAACTCCCACAAATCATTGTCATCA
This sequence comes from Pinus albicaulis, assembly GCA_034641835.2. Taxonomy (NCBI): domain Eukaryota; kingdom Viridiplantae; phylum Streptophyta; class Pinopsida; order Pinales; family Pinaceae; genus Pinus; species Pinus albicaulis. The sequence goes on from CM076579.1 coordinate 743,838,677, forward strand.
TTTATGACTTCCAACCTGATCTTCCATGCAACAAAGTTATATGAGACACCCAACGTCTCATTTCCTTGAAGCAAGAGGTAGACATCTTGTCTTGATTAGATAGGCTCCTTCAACTTTCCAACGATGATTGCTTAAACTCGTCTCCCTTGGACTTGTCCTTCACCTTAGCTCTGATTCCATGTTAATTTTTACACTGCTCTATGTTGTATCAATTACTTTTTCCCAGTTCAATTCTTCAATTTGCAATCTTTTCAACAATAATTAATTCTTCCATTCATCAATAATAATTGAAGATAGAACAATAAATGCAATGACAAATAGGAAACAATCAACACATAAACAAGAGACACTAGTTTGGTCAAAGACCAAGGAAAAGCCCACAAGGGGGAAACCCTTTGTAATTCTTCTTCTTTTAGATTGTCATAAAATGTTCAGCAAAGAGTACAATGAGCAATATCCATCAACAAGAGTCAAAGTCAAAGGATTTGACTATCAATCAATTCAACAAACCATAAATACAATATACCAATGATGAAAAGTCAAATCTAGTGAACTATCTCAAATCTGCAATTCTGTTGAAGTCGACAACATTCAAAGTCTGCCCTAACTAGTCAACAAATTCAATAGTCAACCCCTCCAAATAGCTATGTCAAATCAACAATAAATGCGGCCTGTGTGCTGGTCAAAGTCAGCCCAAAACAGTCATCAAAACTCAGTCAAACTTGGTTCAAAGAGAGAATCTCTGCAGTCAAAATCTGCAATTTCCTACAGTTAAAGTCTGCAATAGGTCTACAGTCAAAGTGTTGATACTTGGTTTTTGTGCCAAAAATTGTTGCCTGCCAAGACAGAAATACCCCCAAAATATCGAACCAAAATTTAGCCCAAAAAGTCAAAGGCAACGCTGGTCAAAGTTGGTCAAAGTTGCAGCGTACTTCAGATTTCGTCCATCTGAAATTTTCTCCTTCATTTCCAGCACACACGTGTGAAGAGACCCTGCAATTTGTACGAACCAATGAGGAGAGGAGGGATTTGAAGTTGTGAGTTGATGTGTGTTCAAATGAGGTGGAGGTTACTTGTATTTGTAGGAAGTGTCTTTTAGTCGACGAAATGGAAACCCGACAGACTGAATCCATCGACAGTCCGACGGTGGGACGTCGACTTTGTCGCTCGGTGGGCCATGCGTTCCTTGCCTACGGTAAACGCTTCTAACAGGTTTAACTCCCATCTGGCAGGCCCCTCATCCGTCCACCTCCGCCCGCTCCCCTCCACCACCCCCCCCGCACCCCCTCCGCCACCACGCAACTCCTCCACCTACCCCCTTAAATTTTCCTGCCCCCTCCCATTTCAAATTCATTAATGCAAACACTTCCACCCGCCCGCCATACTGCTACCTCCAGTGGCGAACCCTGACGTTGAAACGTCTATCCACATGTTTCCTACCTCCAGGCATTGCGAACCCAACCAATGGCGAACTAAAGAACATTTATCCACAGGTAATTCAGATAATCCACGCCATTTACTTTTTTCTTTGAACCCAAATCGTTTGAAGGTGAATTCTTTACCATTCTTTACATGAATACTCTAGTACTCTCTGCTCTTCCTCCTGTAAATGGATCAAGGGGGGCCCATTGAAGACAAAAATACTTTGTAAATGGTCTTAAATAGTTGAGTAGGGTTTGCATGCATGCAGTAACAAGATCAATCACTAACGTGTCAATTGAACTTGTCTACTGAAATGAAATTATGGACCAGGATTCCAATCAAAGAAGTGGAAAAGAAACTTGTTAATTGAAACCTAAATTGAAACTTGTCGATTGAAAAGATTGACTGATGTTTCGTAAGCTCTCTTTGTTTTATTTAAATGTAATTCATAAATAATTATATGCCCAAGTTAGTGGACAACCCCAATTGATCCAACTGTTATGGAAATTTTGTCTTGTCTTATGCTAAATTAGGTTGTACAACAACTTGTTCTCTCAATAGTTTTCACTACTGTTAGCTCACATGGCATAGATATGTAGATACAATGCTTTGGTTCTCAATTGGCATACTTGTAAAAGTTGGATAATTTTTCTTTCTAGGCCATCTATATTATAGGAAACTAGTCTCCATAGGGTTTAAGGGTTTCTCCAACCTCTGTACTCTCCAGCAACTTCTTCAATGGGTTCTCTGGTACTCTTGTTTTCCTACACTTTGGGTCTTGTCCTTCCTCTGCTCTTATTCCCTCCTCTGCCCCTTATTGATCATTGTTGATACCCCCATCTTTTTCGCCAACTCTTTTAATTTAGGTTGTAGGTTTTATGCGACTACCAACTATTTGATGGTTAAATTATCTTATGCAGAATGCATGCACGAGGTTGCTTTCTTCTTGTGGATATGGGTGAGAACTATCGTCATTCACTAAAGAATAAATTCTTGTATAATGATGGTGTGGATGCATATAATTATTTTCCTGTAGGCACTGGAAAATGATATCATTTTCCAGCGCTTTGCTGCAGTAGATTTGCAAGTATTAGGGAAATACAAGTGAGTTTGTGCTAACATTGCCAACAAGATAAATGATTAGTCATGATAAAGAGTAAAACCATTCATTCAAGAAAAACCACATGATCTCTGCTCACCATTATACAAATTTGCACCATGTTTGTAATAGTATAAAGGAAGCTCTTTACATTGAAATAATGTATCTAGGCATAGGTTTAATCAATACCAAAATGTTAAATATGTACTTTCTAAACATGCATGCTTAGAAGCCAGTTTCAAGTTATAACAAATCCCCCAAAAGAGTGGTTTTACTTGTCCTACGTCAACTACTGCAATCCAAAATGAGACAAAAATATATGCAACATGCTTGATTATATAGGCATATGACATATGACCTATAATACAATCCTTATAGTGACTCCAAAATCTCTTCAGCTCCACTGATAGTGAATGCACCACCCTCCAACTTCAAAACTTTGACAATCCCATCTACTGCAACTAGGGTAAAGCACTTCGATCGAATAGAGTACACCTAGTTTATCACTCAAATCTAAAGCCATGCCATTGCCTTGGTGAAATACCCATTTCCATCAGCAAGCAGGAGCACCTTATCATCCACATCGAGGTTGTCCCCCCAAACCTTCATTACAGAAGCATCATTGACAGAAATACATCCAATGGTGTCGTTTCCTTTGCTCTTTAGTTCATCTGCCCTTTGTGCAAATCCAAGGAGGTGATTCTGCGAGCAAGTGGGAGTAAAGGCACCAGGAACAACTAGGAGGACCACCTTCTTTCCTATGGTTAAATCAGAGATTGTGATTCTTAGGAGATTGTCCTATTTATCAATGTAGGAAAATGTAGCCTATGGAAGCTTGTCACCCACAAAAAATTCAGATTTGATGCTTCTCTAAGGTTTAGGAGTTCTTCTTCTATTAGGATTTAAGGTAGGGTTTAAGGATTTCGGTCTTGGCCCTGTACCTCCATAGAGAGCCACAAATGCAGACTTCAAAGAACGAGGCAATGTTGCTTATAGGTTCCATGCCACTGATGGAGATGAGAGTGTACCACTTGACATGGAAGCAGTGTTCATAGATGTTGGAAATTGTAACTTGATGTGGTCGTCATTTAATGTATTTGAGTCATCATGTAATGTACTTGTCAAAAGAATAAAGAAAAGAATTATTATTATTATTATTGTGACTTATTAATGCATGGGTTTAATGCTTGGGTCACCATGTTTTAGGTCAAATACCCCATTGAGGACTTCTACGATTTATTGTGAGTTAATAGAGTCATTGTACATTTTAAGAGACCCTTCTTGGGCTTTCGAATCATGTAAAAACGTTTATTATGAGACAAATATGAATTATGTGACCTCCACACCAAGTCGGCCTAGAAGAGATCATGTCGGCTCATGTAGGCCCAAGAGACACTTATTCGACCTCACCTGGAGCCTATAAAAGGAAGCAATTTGAATTCATTAGGAGCACATTCTCTGAAGCAGTTCGATATCTCTTGTAATTGTGAAGAAGTTTGAAGTCTGTTGCCGGGAAGCTGAAAGAAGTGTGAGTTTTGGAAAGTCTAAGGAGAAGAAGAAAAACAAAATTTTGGTGCCTCTCTCTCTCTCTATTTCGGGCTTTGGATTGGGAGATTGAAGTCTTCCAAGTTTTGCTGCTACTGGAACTGCCACACGAACTTTGTTGCCGGGAAGTCAAAAGAAGTGCGAGTTTTGGGAAGTCTAAGGAGAAGAAGAAAAACTAAATTTGGGTGCCTCTCTCTCTCTCTGTTTCGGGCTCTGGATTGGGAGATCGAAGTCTTCCAAGTTTTGCTGCTGTCGGAAGCCATATCATGCCGAAATTGCTGCATAGTTGAAGTTGCTAGAAAGGGGTCAAAATTCTGGAGGCTGACTTAGTGTGGAGGAAAGGTTTGATCTTGGTCTAGGGTGAGGAGTCTCAAACAATACTATTGAAAGGAATAATTTCTTGATTGGGTTTTCCCCTCGAGGGGGGTTTTGTCCTGGCTGCTGGCCTACATCTGGTGTCCTTGATCTATGTGAATTTGCTTTGATATTTTTTTGATGAACTAATAAGAAGAAAGGTAAGAAGAACATAATAAGAACTAAAGAAGATCACAAGTAAATAATCGAGAATGGGAGGATCTTTCTGCCTTTTTTATTCTCTAACATCGTTTTAGAGCTTTGGCGAAAGAAGAAAAAGGCAGTCTCAAGGACTTGATCAAGGAATGAGTTCACTAGAGGAAAAAAGTCTTCACTATCATCAAGAAATATGTCTAACACTATCAAGGGAGAGAACAAGCTTGAAGGAGCTACAAATTATAGGTCTTTGAAGAAAAGGATTGGCATCATCCTTGAAAAGAACAAGATCTAGTCAAAGGAAATATGAAAAGACCTACAAAAGAATCAAATGATGCTGATAGGGTGAAGTACAGAGAATTGGAATTAGTAGCTATGGCTTTAATGGTTGAAGGCATAAGGACAATCTTGTCCCCTTCATAGCAAATATTGATCATGCTCAGGAAATGTATGAGGCTTTGTCAAGAATAATTAAGAGTCTCAATGGTAACCGACAATGAAGAAGTATCAAATGCTTATGTTGCTCATCATAAAGGAAGATTCAAGAAGAAAGGGCCAAAGAAGAAGGTTGACATGTCCAAGATCGAGTGTTACCATTGTCACAAGATGGAACACTATAAGAGTGATTGCCCTGACAAACCTAGGAGCAAGAAAAGAGATAGAGACCATGCTAAAATGGCTGAAGAAACATCATCCCCCAAGAAAGAAAACTCTGAGGATGACTTAAGGGACTTGCACTACTAAGCCCCTTCTCTCTTATATTTCATTTGTATATTCTATGTAGTCTAGGTTTAACATCTTCTTGGAAATGTATTTCTTTGTTTTATAAGTTTTAGGTTTTCCCTCAAGCTTAGGAGGGAGCCCACAACATCTCCTCTAGATAAGTATCCCATTCCCTCTCTCTTTTGACTTCATATACTTATTTAAGATTTTGAGTATATTAAATACTAATTACTTGTCTACCTCTATTCCTTATCTAGGAGTCAATCTACTGGATGTTCAAGAATCATGGAGAAGGCTTCAAGGATCAAACAAGAAGGCCACACAAGTCAAAAGGTTTGTGAAAGAATCAAAGGTATGTATTGAAATGTATAGTCTTAGTACTCTCTTTGAAATATCCATTTCATTTGTTACTAACTGTTGATATGTCTTACACTATCGAATTCTAAAAGGATTCTTGTTTGGGATGACTCATCACTTGATGAATCTACTCACTTTATACCTCAAATTGCTTGTATAGAACCTTAAGGAAGTTTTCTAGAAAAACGCTAACCTGAGGGTGTGTTGTTGACATGTGAAACCCTAAACCTATTTAGGGCTATTTGTGAAAATCGTTATTTTGATTGATATATTGATAATGTCGTGTTTGGGATTCTAATATGACCATGGAAGCTCTAAACTTGTTGGAGTTGAAATGATGTTGAAAATCTCGAACCTTTGAACTTTGATATAATGAGGGTTTGCTTTGACAGTGAACCCAAACCCTAGGTTTTGGTTTGGTCTATAGATAAAATCCTTATTCTAGAAAGTCCTCAGAGTGGCACCCTAGGTATATGTTCTCTTGATTGAATCCCTAGCCTAGTCTAGGTTGATGTGTGGCTGATATATAAATGTTGACTAACATATTATGTGCTTATAATGGTAATCTCCTAGATATGTGTGTTGATCAATTTTCTAATGGTACTAAGAATCTAGGGTTTGGAAACAAACCTTAGTCAAAGTTTGAAAGATCTAGGATGATGCTTAAAAAGTCTAGGGTCTATAAATAAATCCTAGTAATGGTTAAATTCTCTAGTATGTATGTTGGTATGATGAATGTTGAGAATTTATAGATGGTAAATATAGGGTTTACATCGAATCCTTGTGGATGTTACATATGATGTGTTTATTGAATTATAGGATGTATATGAAAATCTAGTAGAAGCTCTTCATGATATATTTTTGATTTGAAATCTTGTCTACAACTAACTCTAGTGAATGTTGATCATGTTTGAGCTGTGACTGATCTTGATTGACTTTATTGTATGAAATCTAGGATTTGTATGAATCCCTAGTGGAAAGTGTATCATGTGACTTTTAAAGATTGTTAGATATCTTGTATATCTATGTTGGTTCGAGGGTTTGCTATATGTTATAGTAAGGTATGTTATACCTTGAAAGTCAAGTTGAAACCCTTGATAAGAATGAGACATTATGAAGTAGTCTAGGGTTTATGATAAAATTCCCTAGCAGAAATGTTGAAGAGTATGTGTCTCTTGTTTGGGTATTTGATTTGTATAAAGTTGATAATGCTTCCATGACTCTGATATGGCTAACTTTATGCTTCTATAGTTTTGGTTGTACATTTTGTTTAAAGTTGTGCAGGTACATCATAAAGTTGAGAAGCTGATAAATATGATGAAAATGATGGAAGCCATAAAAGATTCTCCAACACATAAAGAAGAAGTTAAGTCTCCCTAGATTAGGAGGGAGCCTGGATAAAAGTTGATCTCCCTAGATTAAGAGGGAGCCTGGATAAAAGAAGAAATGGTTATGATTCTCTACTTCATGTATCATGCACTAGACCAGGACTAACAACCGTAAGTCTTAGTGAAGTCCATGAGTAAGAATCATAGTCATGGTTGGAGAATGGAAAGATATGTTGCCACATGTAAAGTAGGAAGAGGAATCTTCTCTTAAAAGATTCTATTGATAGTCCTACTAGAATTAGTTGAAGGGCAACATCGAAACCCCATAGTTTGTTTTGGTTATGCATTATGGATGATTGGGGTTTATGTTTGCACAAGAGAATCTCTCGAAGTACTTGATAGCATGTGGGTTACCAATAAGTTTGATTGGGAGAGATTGATTGTTCTTGATCTACTGGATCAAGGTGTGTTGTGCCTTTGCTAGTAAAGCATTTCCAGAGGCTTTGTGAGTGAAGCATTTCCTGAAAATGTTGTGTCTTTGCAAGTGAAGCATTGCCAAAGCCTTTGTGAGTGAAGCATTGCCGGAGGCTTTGTGAGTAAAGCATTGCCTGAAAATGTTGAGGCTTTGTGAGTGAAGCATTGCGTAGAAAGACATCTGGTCGGCACTTTGTGTTGATGTTTGGTTGGGAGAGTGGCATCGGGTGGATATGCACCTAGTTCCCTGGGTTGATGGTTAGTAAGTAAGCCTGATGGTACCTATAGAGGTTGAAAGATTTAGTCCATCTTAGTCCCTCTTGGATAGATTGCCTTGGTCAAGAATCTAGTCCATGGTATTGCGGTGCCTGAAGTGATGAGTGACCAAGTCGATAGATTTCCTTGCTCAGGAATCTAGTCCATGGCATTGTGGTGCCTAAAGTTCTTCATTGTTCATATATTATGAGATCTTCCATTATATGTATATATGATGAATACCTCCCTAGTTAAGAGGGAGTGTTGGATATTGTAACTAAATTCAGTCTTCATTTAATGTATTTGAGTCATCATGTAATGTACTTGTGAAAAGAATAAAGAAAATAATTATTATTATTATTATTATTGTGACTTATTAAAGCATGGGTTTCATGCTTGGGTCACCATGTTCTAGGTCAAAGTCCCCATTGAGGAGTTCTAGGATTTATTCTAAGTTAATAGAGCAATTGTACATTTAAAGAGACCCTTCTTGGGCTTTCGAATCATGTAAAAAGGTTTATTATTGAGTCAAATATGAATTATGTGACCTCCACACCAAATCGACCTAGAAGAGATCTTGTCGGCTCATGTAGGCCCAAGAGACACCTATTCGACCTCACATGGAGCCTATAAAAGGAAGCAATTCAAATTCATTTGGAGCACATTCTCTCAAGCAATTCGATACCTCTTGTAGCCGTGAAGAAGTTCGAAGTCTGTTGCCAGGAAGCCGAAAGAAGTGCGAGTTTTGGGAAGTCTAAGGAGAAGAAGAAAAACAAAATTTTGGTGCCTCTCTCTCTTTGTTTCAGGCTTTGGATTGGGAGATCGAAGTCTTCCAAGTTTTGATGCTGCCGGAAGTCGTATGATGTCAAAACTACTACACAAAGTCTGTTGTCAGGAAGCCGAAAGAAGTGCGAGTTTTGGAATGTCTAAGGAGAAGAAGAAAAACGAAATTTTGGTGCCTCTCTCTCTCTCTATTTCAGACTCTGGATTGGGAGATCGAAGTCCTCCAAGTTTTGTTGCTGCTGGAAGCCATATGATGCCGGAACTACTGCATAGTTGAAGTTGTTGGAAAGGGGTCAAAATTCTGGAGGCTGACTTGGTGTGGAGGGAAGGTTTGATCTTGGTCTAGGGTGAGAAGAAAATCGAAATTTTGGTGCCTCTCTCTCTATGTTTCGGGCCCTGGATTGGGAGATCAAAGTCTTCCAAGTTTTGCTGCTGCCGGAACTACTGCATAGTTGAAGTTGTTGGAAAGGGGTCAAATTTCTGGAGGTTGACTTGGTGTGGAGGAAGGTTTGATCTTGGTCTAGGGTGAAGAGTCTCAAATAATACTATTGAAAGGAAGAATTTCTTAACTGGGTTTTCCACTAGAGGGGGGTTTTTCCCTGGCTGTTGGCCTACATATGGTGTCCTTGATCTATGTGCATTTTCTTTGATTTTCTTCATGAACTAATAAGAATAAAGATAAGAAGAACATAATAAGAACTAAAGAAGATCACAAGTAAATAATCAAGGACAGGAAGATCTTTCTGCCTTTCTGATTCTTTAACAATAGGCAGAGAAATGGAAGTACGTTTTGCTAAGGATGAAGGCTTTGCTGAAATTTTGCATGAAGAGAAAGTCGTTGCCATGTTGTTAACAAATGTGGCCATTGCTGAAATGAAACAGGTTTGCGACTCTATTAAAGTCCTACAGACAGAAATGCTGAAAAGCAGAGAGGAGAAGCTACTGATGTCCAATGTAGTAGATCCGTTTCAAGGAAAAATAAAACAAAGGGGGTATTTCTACTTTATTTTCTGCGTGTATCCATGGGAATTGTAGATGGAAACTTTCAAATTTTCGAATTTAATAAATGCGGTAATGGGAACGTCATATGATCATTGGTTAGTCGGGTTTGTCCATAATAAAAAACTGATGGTTGGCTAGTTCCGGATTAATTTCTTCATGGAAGGGTCTATACTTTGTCCAACTAGGGTTTGTTGTTGATGTTGAGCACAAGTAGTGGACTTGATAGAATTTATGCTACTAGTGTTTGATCTCTTGAGCAGAAGCAAAGGTTCTGGCATTGATATAGAGAAAGCCTAATTTTTCTTCATGTAACACACCAAAAAAACAAAGGACATATAGGAAAACATAATTGATTGAATGCTATTTTTTGTTTCTAAGGAGATTATAAGACAAATTTGTTTGAATGTATAAGCCAGATAAATGCCTAGTGTAGAGAATAGTGGAAAAGTGGATGTTGTACATCGAAGTGTCTTGTCGTCCAAATCTAGGTCAAGCCACCATTAAATATGTGCTTCATAATACGACGAGAAATCATATGGTGCATAGAAAGATAGAAGTACACGGGAGGACAAGGAATAATGAAGCCTACTATATTGCACTTGTTGATGGCTTAAAAGAGGCAAAAAATAATGTTGTCAATGATATTGCAGTTTTCACGAACTCGCAACACATATGCAATTAAATCAATGGCATCTACGAAGTTTGAAAAGCTATTTTAAACCCCTTTACAAGGAAGCAATAATGTGGAGCTCTCAGTTTCAATCTTTTAGCATACACTACCTTGCAGACATTCATACGATGTCCACTGATATATCGATGGAAGGAATGCCAAGTGTGGATGCAGGTATCAAAGATGACACCGAATCACGATCTATTGCAAGAGAAGTCATCAATCAACATCATAATCAACATCATATAAAGTCTCTAATATGTGAATGTGTTATTCTTATCATTTCCCTTGGGGCTATCATGGCATGGTTCTTTCACTAGAGAAGAACCCATTGATATGTTATTTTTTCGAAACCTGCGATAATTGGGGTGTCTTGTATGGTGACAAGTTTATGGACAAATGTAATATATTCCACGTATATGAACATATGTAATATTTGCATGGTTCGAGATATAATAGATGAATGTTCTTGAGGTTATTATTATTTTCTGTAGTGTTATTTTACCATGTCTCATTAACCTTTTCAACCACCAATTCATTATTGTTGTTCAAAGGACAAATATTTTCCACTAGGCATTTCATTAATCAATGTTATCATAATGACCATGCAGGTAGTATACCTTTATTTCTGTGCATTGCTATTTGTCTTTCCGTAGAACAATGGAGAGCTTGAAGGATGGAACGTTATCATTGCTTTCATTTTAAAGAAAAATATTGTTCTCATAATTCCATGTAGTTGATGATTTGAGTTTCATATTTATGTTTCAAATTCTTAGTGTCTGTGTATGTTTCAAATTCTACCACTTTGCATTGGTAAATGGTGTTATAAGCATAATAATAATATAATTACTTTAATGGAAGCTCAAAGGGTACATACCTGTTCACCTGGTGACTAGTGAATGCATATAAGTTGTTAGGAGGCTTCTCCTCCAGTTTGGACTATTGATAACCAATTATAAAATACAAGGAAAGCAAGAATTATGGAACATTCTCTTTCTAGGCACTTATTGAAGTAACCAAATCCTCTAACTAGCCCAAAGGATGAAGGGGGATCCCTTGAATAAGGTTGTTAGCATCTTTTCCAACTTGGTTGCGTTGTCCTTTTGAATAATGTCTTTCAAAGAAAAAAGGTATGGACATAAATTTGAAGCAATGTGGCTATGGTTGTTGTGTTCTTGGATAAATTTCTTGTATAGGGAGTTTGGGATGCCTAGTTGTAAGGACACAACTCTAACCAACATCTGCACCTATTTTGGGTGAATTTGACAAAGGTATTATATGAAAAAAATAAAAAGAGTTGATCAACAATTCCAGTGTTTCACAAGTAGCTTCAAACACCATGTCCTATTGTTGCAAACACCCTAACTCTTATTTATACGACTATTGGGATGGGTCTACAATTGTCACCAATACTATCCCTGAGATTGAAAATTATTTGTAAATAACTAGCACCCATTCTCTTTAAAACTTTATGGTGGGATTCTTCATGAATAGTATGTATTTTTGAGGCATCGGCAAGAAATTTAACCACTCTAGACCAACAATCCTTTTTGCCAAATTCTTTGAAATTTCAAACCATGTCATCTTGGAAATTTCTTGAAAAATATGGTGAAGATCATGTGTACTATATTTATACAAAATGGTGTTTAACATCAGGCTCCTACTTGGGGACATGTGCTCTTCTTGGGAGGGCATGATAGCCTCAAAGTCACATCATGTACATATAAGGAATATCTCCATATCAACAAAAAACCATACACAAAATTTGCCTTTATCAAGAAAAGGCAAGCCATCAATTTACTACTTAGGGGACCTTATTCATCTCTATAATATTGCTAAAAAAACTTATTGTAGCTTGTTAATTCTATCTATACCTCTATTAATTCATGCTTGGTGATTGAGATTAATTTGTAGCCTCATTCACTTTTGATACAAATCAGTGCTTCACCTTGAGGTTACTTTCCTTGAAGACAATCTTCACCTTCTCTTGATGCAAAGACCAATGCCAGGACTTTAGATCTGTGTTATAAAGCCTTTAACCTTCCAAATATTTTCTCTGTTTCTAAGTACCATTGATGGAATTTAGGTTGTGATTATGACTTTCTTCCGTAATTTGTATAATTGTGGCTAAGTTTGCTTATAATTTTTTTATCATGGCTTATAATTTCTTTGGAATTCGGCTAGATCAATTTCAGCTTGGAGGAACCACCAATCTCAAGAATCATGTGCATTTTTGTAGGAGTTCAATTAGCTTGAACTTATTGACAACTACCAGCACAAAGGGCATTTAGATACAAAGAACAAGGATCCCACCTGCGATACAACTCACACTTTACTTTATTCTTTAAACTTGAATCTGGCTTCAACTTCGACCTCATGCATGCATCGATATGTCAAAATAAATGTTCATTTTTTACCTTGCTTTTCAATTGGAGAAGACTCGACTGTCTAAAAGAAATTTCAGGCTGATGGTTAAGTTGAACTTGCAGACATGTGTTTTGTTATACCCAACAACTAAGAGATATATGCAAGGAGGAACATTTGGTTTGATTCCGAGGAACATCCATACAACCACAACCATTATCAGAGTAGATCTCTTCTTCTAAATGCTATTGTCAACGACCACAAAAAAGAATGGAAATTCTGTTCACCTCTGTCACAACCTACAAATCCATAAGTGTTAACACAATTTGACTCTTCTATCAAAAACTACAAGTTGCAGTGTGATTTGTCTCCATGCATTGCACACTACAGGTCTATAGTCATAATAAGGACTTGTATTTTTCTATCATTTCACATCTTTCCAAGATCACTAGAGTCGCCTTTTACCATGCAAGTCATTAGTCATTAATGGATAAGTCCTTTTTGATGTGTTATAGGTTTGGAACATTATTTGTTTCTCCAATAAATAGACTCCTAAATTGATGCTAATGAATATATGTCCAAGTAACAGAGATAGCTATTCTAGATCACTCTACTCCACTAAACTCAATCAGACCAATAGAGTAGTTCAATCTATGGTAGCATCTCCAACTTGTTTTATGTGAAGGAGAGATCCATTAAACCTAACTGTCATGTTTTGCAGTTTAGAGTGTATTCACGGTAGAAATATTTGCAATTTATAGTTCACTCATAGTACAGTGTACTCACAGTTGATATAGATCAATGCTTCACCTTGAGGTTACTACTTCACCACTAGGTCTGAGATTTTTCCTTTCTGTTATATGCTATGGCCATATTTGTATTCCGATTTGCATACTAGTACTGAAAATATTTGATAACGTGCCTTCATTCTGTTAGTGTTGCATTTCATAATAATTGAGATGAAATTAATGCTCTTGTCTTTACTCTTGCGCAAGAGGCATTATACCTTTTGTTAAATGGTTTCAGTTATTATGCCCATGAACAATTCAGGTTTTAAAATTAAATATTCAGACCAAAAAAAGTAGGTACATTTTTGGGGCACATATATGCTAAAACACTAACAATTTCAACCTTCTATTCTGTCAAATTGGCATTATAATAAAATGCTAGAAATATCATTACTCATGTACTCAATTATTGGACTCAAATCTTCAAGTACTCAATTATTGGACTGTTGAAACACTTCATTTATATAGAAAAGATGAAGTACATGTACATACTTGCAACTTATTTGAAGCTGGAACAATTTTAAACTGTCCTAACCCTAGCTAGGGAAAGCAAGAAAACCCTAAAAACACACTCCTCCTGGCTAGGAATCACATGTAACCAAAGTTGGTCACTCCACCAAGAATCCTCAACAACCTAGAATCATCAAATGGAATGGCATTCATCGCATGAATGTTGGTATGTGAGAAATTAAAGAAGAAGAAGCTGCAGTTTCTCTCACAACTTGTTTGAGAAGCCAATTTGCATGTTGTCTCCAATTTTTGTTATGTCAGTGACCCAAACATGTTCGAATCGAGGGGGACCCATTGAAAAAGTTGTTGTGTCTGTAAGATAACAACGCAATTTCCATCAGAACAAATAATAACATGTGAAGTAATACATGCATCGGAATACAATGTAGATCAATTAGGAGTCTCGTCAAATGCACCTTAACTCATGATAAAAAGAGTGATGGTGGGTCTAGACTCTATCTATGTTCTTCATCTGGAAGCACATTATTGGAATGCTGCAGCCCTGTAAACATTTACACACTTCATTAACAACATCAACAACAACGGATGCACAAAGTTAAGAGCAAAGACATAGCAAGAAAATTGGAAAATCACCAATTTGTGTGATGTCAGTGATCCAATCATGTTCGGATCAAGAGGGACCCATTGAAGAAGCTGCCATGTTTGTAAGATAACAATGCAATTTCCATCAAAGCAAATAATATGTCAAGTAATACATGCATCGAAATACAAAGTAGATCAATTAGGAGTCTTGTTAAATGCACCTTGACTCATGTGATAAAAATAGTGATGGTGGATTTGTCTATGTTCTTCAACTAAAATCACATTATTGAGATGCTGCAGCCCTGCAAACATTCACACACTACATTAACAATATCAACAACAACCAGTGCACAAAGTTAAGAGCAAAAACATAGCAACAAACTTGGAAAATTACCAATTTGTGTGATGTTAGTGGCCTAATCATGTTCGGATCGAGGGGGATCCATTGAAAAAGTTGTTGTGTCTATAAGATAACAGTTCAATTTCCATCAAAGCAAATAATAATATGTGAAGTAATACATGCATCAAAATACAGAGTAGATCAATTAGGAGTCTTGTCAAATGCACCTTGACTCGTATGATAAAAAGAGTGATGGTGGGTCTGTCTATGTTCTTCAACTGAAATCGCATTATTGAGATGTTGCCTCCCTGCAAATATTCACACTCTACATTAATAACATCAAAAATATCAACAACCACCAGTGCACAAAGTTTAGGTCAAAGACGTAGCAACAAATTTGGAAATTATGACATGTTGATCTAAACATATTGATATCATTTCCCTATAGAACTTATTTTGAACAATAGAGGATGCATTGTTGGAGCGAGGACGACCACACTTGTTGACGTGTTGAAACTGAAATGGTTCATCTTTAGATGCAGGGACATTCAAATCAATATCCAAGACGACATTTTTTTTGCTTCTTTTATTTAACTTTTTAGGACTAAGGAAACTCTTCTTCCTCTTCAAAGATGACACATAAGCACCCAACCCTAGGGTGAAGTCATAATCCATAATATGAAAATCATTAACATCATCTTCAAATTTTTTAACTAAATCAATCATCCTTTTTGTTTTGCTCATAGTAGGAGGACTATTCCGAAATAGGTCTAGATAGCCAAACAACTCTATCAACAAATTAAGTTCTTCAACATTGTCATGACTCATCATCCATATTAGTTCTGCTAGTATCTGCATGAAGGTTTGGTGCCTCTATACTCATCTCAGAAGGGGTATTCAAAGTATTGGGTATGGTATCAAGAACTAATAAAATGTTTGAATCCATTAAGGAGGAATACAACCAATCTGCCTTTATGGAATGCTTGCAAATGTTGCCCCGAATAAACCATGGGCAATCACAAGTGGTAAAATTTGTGCGATGCCATATGATAAGATATTCCTTATCGAGTTTACTCTGACTCCTCACCCAATAAGCATGAGATATGCTCTCATGAGGTCTGCAATCACTGTTTGGAAATTTTCTTGCCTTTTCCATTGATGATTCAAGTTGCATCTATTTCTTGTGGTTGTTCAAATATCCCTATTTTTTCAGAATTTCCTTGAATCGATAACATGAATCGACATTTTTTAGGAGAGTATAGAATAGCCAATCCATCCTACAAGAATATTTCTTTCGTTTATGACATAGAAAGGTTGCCTTGAGATAACCGTGGTATGATTCCACAACATTATTTGTCTCCTGGTTTGCATGAAGAAAATCTCGGCAGTGTTTAACCAACATCCCTAAATGAAAAAACCGAATTAGTAAATATATCTTGTCCTTATGAAACAAAAAACATACAACACAGAAAAAATATTATGCAAACTTACGAATCTTGTCATAGGAAACCCAATTCTTGTGGAAATAGTCCAAAAACTTCTCCTTAATTGCAAATTTGGTGAAAAATCCATTGATTGCATTATCCACTTCATGAATAGAACGATCTTTCATGATATGGCCAAGTTCATTGAACATCTCTTTTGTTTTTTTTGAGCTACTGACCAACCGATTAACATTCTTTAGCCATGTCCTCCTTATGTGCCAAATACACAAGATCATTTCACATTTCGTGATTCTCCTCCCACATTTAATTGATTTTAAGTGAGAAATTTTTAAAATGAATGCAACTTGCAATGTCAAATAAGAATGTTGATATTACCTCAAAGCAATGATTTTAGCCATAGCATCATCAACCATAAAGGCATTGACCTTCCAATTAGGACGAAGCTTAAAACACCTATGCATGAGGCTCTCCGGCAGTATATATCTTGTGATGTATTACGTGACATCACCACCCATGCAACTGATACCCCACTTTGTTGTTCATTAAACACCGCAAGCATGTACAACTGATACTGTCATAAATAAAATGAAGTTAATTTTAAGTCATTAATCATATTAAATAATTATAACCAAAATTATTTTATCAAAACATTCATTGGAAAAAATGCTCTCCATATTTATTTGAACTGAATGTTGAGTCCATGAATATCAAGTTATTGTGGGATAACTTGACCATAGTTTCCAACATCTATTTTGTTTCTATTCCAACTATAAAAGAGATCTCTCCACCATTGGACATCTGGTAGAAGAAGAAAGCATTTTGGTGTTTTTGATACCAGAGATTCACACTTATTTCATCTTTGCTATGCAGTTGATAATTTTCTTTCGTCAGACGATTATAGATGCTTACAATGTATTTTCTGCGTAAGAAAAAATCCCTATCTCGAGTTGTGGCATCTATGTCAAGATATTTCTTAATATGCATTTTACAAACGTAAT
The DNA here is from genome assembly GCA_034641835.2 of Pinus albicaulis. Lineage (NCBI taxonomy): Eukaryota > Viridiplantae > Streptophyta > Pinopsida > Pinales > Pinaceae > Pinus > Pinus albicaulis. The sequence continues at coordinate 743,855,833 of CM076579.1, forward strand.
CAATTGACACTTGAAGAAAAAACAACTTTCTAAATAAGAAATCATGTCCCTTGAAAGTCTTGGCTTCTTTTGAGGAACATCATCACCTAAAGTGTTGTGTTTGGCATGACAAGGCCATCCTTTCCCATCTTCATGATCATGTATGTATGTTATTATTTCTGTGTCGGGATCTTGAACCATAACCTTTACAATAAAATGGCATTGACAACCCCTCGTTTTGGAAGTTGAACGCCTTGGTTTGGTCTTCCATTCATCTCTCTTGTCATCTGGACCATATGAACAATGATAACCACAAAATAAGATTTGAAATGTCAACACATTTGATAAATGATAAAGCATTATTAATATCGATATCTAAACACTGTTTTTCTAAAATACTTACAGTTCATATCGTAAGGCAACACTAGCCCTCGTGTTTGGGGGTTTGCTGTTTCGATGCACGAAGGAACAGTTTTGACAATATTTCCGAAATATCGCGATATTTCAGAAAGATAGCGATATTTCGGAAATATCATGATATTTTCAGGGAAACGAAATATTGCCGAGAAATTACAGGATATTTTATCTCCCCGAAAATTGCACGACGATTGAAAATATTGCCGAGCTTCTCCTGGCCATGGCTAGAAAAGGGAAAAAACTGTTGAAATTTGGTTACCGAAGGACAAGTGGTTCCCTAAGGCTTTGATCTTTGACCTAGGGAAAAGTGTCCAAATGTATTTCACTTTTTCTCCTAAAGTGACTTTATAAGTTATAAAGTCAAATCTAATTTAAAAGTGAGTTTAAGTGATAAAATTACCAAGTCTAATTTTAAAGAGACTTTAATAAAATCAATGTGAAATTAGAAAGTGAAAAGTGACTTTGGAAATAAATGTCTAAGAGGGTCTTTATTAAAGTGGGGTGAATTAAAAAATAGAAAGTGAGATTTAAATGCACATTTAATCTCAGCCCTAGATCTAAAGCTATCTCAGCCATTGGATTTAGGGATTCCCCAAATGTCACTTAGGGTTAGGTTAAAGGAGGAAAAGAGAGGAAAAGGTCATTGATTCTTTCATGAGCAGATTGAGAGAAGAGGAGAGAAAGTAAGGGAGAAATTTCTGAGCAGTGAGGAGAAGGAGGGCAGCAGCTAGAGACTTCAGCAAATCTGTACAGTAGCAAAGAGACACAGTTCCCAAGGCAGAAATTTGTACAGCAGGAGTGGCACATTTTTCGAGGAAGGAGGCACAGTGTTCTAGGAATCCATACAACACCTTCAGCACAGTTTTCTGGGCAGATTCTGGGCACAAAAATTGAGAGGTACTGCTATTTGGTGGCACAGATTTCGAGGAAACCCGTACAGTAGCTTCAACACAGTTTTCGAGGCAGAAGGAGGCACATAAATCAAGGACAAGGATTTGTTGTACCTTTCGTATAGCCCGTACAGCTAGGCACAGAAATTGAGAAAGGCGATCAACATTTAATGCTGTAATAAATGTTGTAAAAATTTCTGTTTTGATTGTTTACTATTCAACACATTTTCCAAGACGGGGTATAAGCACGAAAATTGAGATAAGTACATTTGTTAAGCTGTTGGAATTTTTGTTGTAATTTTTGTCTCACTGTGAAAGCTATATTCAGAAATAAAGAACTTTTGAACTGGTTTTCCCCAAGAGTTGTAGGGGGGTTTTCAAGGGTCATCTTGACCAAAAATCAGCGTGTCAAATTTCTGTGTGTGGCTGATTTTTTTTCTTAGTTTTTATTTCTGCATTTTCAGCACTGTGAAATTTCCAAAATTTGTGTTTTCAAAAAATATTTATTTTTCCAGCTTGTTGAATGTATGGTTATGGGAATGGGCATTTAAATTAATGGGAGAAATAAGGAGAAACTGAGAACCGGGGTTGGTCTTAAAATTTCTACATGGCATCGGGGCTATTTTGCTGAAAAGTGCAGTTTGAGATAGCAAAGAGAAAAATTAAAGCAAGTTGATTTTACACACAAAACAGAACCTTTACCACAACAGTGTCATTTTCAGTTTATTAGGACAACAAGCATGTCTTTGGGCTTGAGGGTGGAGGATAGGTTGGATGGGCATAACAACTACAATTTATGGAAAGAAAGAATGCAGAGCATCTTTGAGGAGGCAGAAGTCTGGGGTATAATGGTGAGTACCTAACAACGCCATGTTAATGTGCCTACTAACCCTGTTCAGTTGGCAGACTTTAATAAGAAGAATAACAAGGGTAAGAGACTGATTATGGATGGTGTTAAAGACCATTGCATTCCTCATGTGAAAGAAAAGAGACTTGCTCATGAGATGTGGACAGCCTTGACCAAACTCTACCAAAGTACCAATGAAAACAGGAAAATGGCCCTAAGGGAGAAGCTGAAGGCCATTAAGATGGAAAAGACTGATAGTGCTACTGCATACTTCACAAAGATCACTAATGTGAGAGATGAGTTGGTAGCAGTTGGAGAGGTCATTCCACCACTGAGTTGGTGCGGATTGTAGTGAATGGCCTTCCCAGTTCATGGCTGAGCTTAGCTGATGGGATTGTTGCACGTGAGACCCTTCCCACTTGGGAGAGTTGTGGGATGATTGCATACATAATGAAATCAGAAAGAACCAGCTTAGGGCAGCCAAACCAGTTGAGGAGGATGAGGATGTAGCACTGATAGCAAGAGGCAAGAAAGGCAAGGGAAAGAAGAAAACTTCCACAAGCAGTGGTGGGGGCAAAGGCAAAGGTAAAGGTAAGCAGCTGAACAAGGAGAAGGACTATTCCAAGGTGAAGTGTTGGAATTGTCAGAAGACGAGACACTATGCAGTTTTGTGTCCAGAGAAGAAGAAGAAGGGGAAGAACAAGACCATGGCAGCATCAGCAGAGATAGAGGACTTTTCAGAGAGCTTTGACCGGGATTTTGGGTTCATTGCTTGTGAGTCCACTAGTGTAGGATCACCTGTCACGAAGGGTGAGAGGGAGTGTGAATTTCCCTCCACTAGCGGAGCATCTTCAGGTATTTGGTATGTTGACAGTGGGGCTTCACGTCACATGACAGGAGTCCGTGAGTACTTCTCAGAGCTTTTAGAGAGTGGCACTGATATAGAGGTAGTACTCGGAGATGACAGCGTTGTTAGAGCAGTCGGTGTGGGGACATCGTCATTTAATAGGGAACCCAAACCTCCCTTGAAGGTGTCAAATGTTCTATATGTGCCAAGGATGAAGAAGAACCTTATATCCGTCTCAGCATTGGAGGACAGAGGGTATGAGGTATTGTTCAAGAGAGGACAGGTGCTTATATATCCTAGGGGTGTTCTAGCTGATTCAGCTAAAGTGATTGGTGTACGCCATGCAAAGGTGTACAAGTTTTCATTTCAGCCCCTTTTGGCATTAAGCAGTAATACTGACAACAGAGCTATCAATTCAGAGCTGTGCGAGATTTAGCATCGCAGGATGGGGCACATGTATCATGGGGCCTTGAGGACATTGCGGGAGATCACTACAGGTGTGCCAGATTTCAGTACTGATCACCTAGATACATACAGAGGATGTACGATGGGCAAGTTTGCCAAATCCCCTTTTCCCAACAGCGACAACAGATCGACTGGGATACTTGATTTGATTCATACCTATGTGAGCTGTCGGATGTCTCATGTTTCCTTGAGTGGATATGAGTACTATGTTTTATTCATTGATGATCACTCCAAGAAGACCTGGATTTATTTTTTGAAGACCAAGAGTGAGGTCTTCAAGCGGTTTCAGGAGTTCAGAGCTCTTGTGGAGACTCAGACAGGGCGGAAGATCAAGTCCGTCAGGTCGGACAATGGAGGGGGGTACACCCTTGGTGAGTTTGTTGATTATTGTGCGGAGGCAGGCATTAGGAGGGAGTTCACAGTTCCTTACAACCCCCAACAGAACAGGGTTGTGGAGAGGAAGAACAGATTCATCGGAGGGGCTGCCAAAGCCATGCTACATGATCAGGGGTTACCATTGTTTTTGTGGGCAGAGGCCTGCAACACTACTATATATTTGCAGAACAGGAATCTGCATCGTGCCTTGGAGCATGTGACTCTGGGGAGGCTTTTTCTGGGAAGAAGCCTGACGTTGGTCATCTTCGTATCTTTGGGTGTATTGCATACTTCTACGTACTCAAGGAGCAGAGGACCAAGCTAGAGCCCACCGCAAAGAAGGGTATCTTTGTGGGCTACGGTGAGACCTCGAAAGCCTTTCGGATTTATATTCTTGCATGGAGAGTTGTTGTCAGGCGGGATGTGAAATTCGAGGAGGACAGGGCTTTCAGGAGGTCATGGGAGTTAGAATATCTGGATCAGCCAAACCCTCAGGAGCAGCTGAGTCAGGCACAGCAATCCAGTGGGCAGGGATCAGGAGGTACATCGATTACGATGTCAGGTCCATCAGTTAGAAGTGGCTCGTAGAGTCAGAGGGGTGGTGCTTCGGGCAGCATGCAAAGCAGTCCGCAGAGCAGTTCACTAGATAGTCCACTGATGGACAGTTCACATGGTACTTCAACATCTATAGGTTTAGGTTCAGGCAGGAGGATAACAGACAGACAGTCAAGAGTTCAGGCTCCTGATGAGGAGGAGGAGTTTCATTCTCCAGTGGGAGAAGCGTGCTCAGGGAAGAGGAAGCCCAAGTGGCTTCAGGATACCTTGAGAGAGGCCACATCTGTTCCTGGGCCGAAGAGGCCGGTCAAAGATAGCAGACCACCTGAGCGGTTCTGTATGCCAACATCATTGACTCTGAGCCTTCTAGCTATGAGGAGGTAGCTAGCCAGCAGGTCTGGAGAGAGGCCATGCAGGAGGAGTATTCTTCGATCATGAAGAATGATGTTTGGGAGGTGGTGCCGAGGCCTAAGGGAAAATCCATTGTTACTTCTAGATGGCTTTACAAGATAAAGCATGTTGCAGATGGCAGCATTGAGAAATTCAAGGCAAGGTTTGTGGCTAGAGGGTTCTCTCAGGTAGAGGGAGTAGATTATGAGGAGACCTTCGCTCCCGTGGCTCGATATACTTCCATTCGCTCCATTATGTATAAATTTTTGAATCTTAATTCTTATGCATAAATTATTATTGTTAATCTAGTTAAGCTTCTCCTACTTATACAAGTTATTAACTGAATAAATTCAAGTTAACATCAAAGCAAAACACATAACAGATCTCTACCAATTCAGATCTAGAATAAGCACATACACACATTGACAAAGTGACAGTTATTTCTGGACAAACTGTCCTCGGAAAAACCCAATGTGGGAAAACTGGTCTCTGGCTACTAGTGGGCTCTATTATTAAGAATATTTCTGAATACACAATTCTGGGTTCCAGATCTGGAAAACCCTACAGAGAAAACTCAAGATCTGTAGTACTTGGCTGATCTAAGACCAAAAATACTGACTGATCCACACCCTCAAACGGGATTTATAGAACTCAGCTAGATCTAGGCCTAGAAAGCCCAGCGCTGCCCCTGAAAGACACTGTTGTTGCTGCTACTGTCTGCTACAGCTGCTGCTGCCGTCTGCTATTGCTGTTGCTGCCTTTCTCTGCGCTGTCCTTGCTGATCTCTTCTCTGCTTCTTGTGTATTCTAGACCCCAAGATCAAATCATCCCCTTGGTCTAAATTCCCCTCTCTACAACTGAAACACTTCTGAGAATTCTTAGCAACCCTGCCCTAGAATCTCAGCTTAGCTTCAGTACTTTGCCTCTATATATCTTACAAATGACCCCAAGCCTTTCCTTTATACTTTTCTTGTTGACAAATCAACGACCAAGATTAAATCTTTAATCAATGGCTAAGATTAAAAGAAAGCTTGATCCGTGTGACTTAAAACAATTTCATCACATGTTTAATTAAATTCACTTTAATTATTTTATTTCCCTAAGTTTTAACTTAGGAAATACATTAAAATAATTAATTAATTTAATCTCCTAAATCAGATGAAATTTCCCAAATCCATTTATGGGTCTTGTAGATCAGGTGAACTCTAGTCCTTCCTCAAAATTTGGGACCTAGAGCACAACTGGTACTACCTCAAATACACAAAATCTCAACACTCCCTCTTAGCATCAAGGGTGTGCTCTAGCAATACATCACACTTATGCATTACATGATTTTGGGCACTGGCTCTATGCTGCTAAAGCTTGGCCTCCTGCCACTCAACTATGCACTACTGTTGCCATTCTATACTGCTGCCCCATGACTCTGCCACTGCCACTGCAACCACTGTACTGCAGCTCCCTCTCAATATGCTGCATCTGTGCTGCTCATAGCACTGCCACTACTGATCTGCTACACTGCAACTTTAGTTGTTGAGAGAAACAACTGAATCTCCTGCCCAATCTTTGACAAACAAGTTTGATGGGCTGCCACCTCATCACTGAAGCTCCATAGGCTACAGATCTGTGCTGGTATGTAAAGAACGATGTACATATACAACTTTGCCTGTGTAATCAGACTCCCTCTGCACTACTGAAGTCACATCAACTCCTTGCGTTGAAATCTATCACGCTGTTGCTGCACTGCACTATCCCTCTGAAACTCTCTGTGCAGCTGCAACTCTGCACTGCGTAAGCAATACTGCATTGCGCTGTTGAAGTCGCATTAGCCTCTGCGCTGCTACTACTTCTACGCTGCTACTGCTATGCTCTGCGCTACTCCTTCCAACCTCCAGATCTACCTCTGCTTATGCCTCATCTGTGATCTATGCACCCGCTACTCCACTTGTCCCGCTACTATCTTAAGGCCGCCGTAGCTCGCTTGTGATCCAAGAGATGAGCTACTCAAGGATCTTGCCTCACTTCCATGTAGCTCCTCTACATGTCCATGTCACCCCACCTCCGTGGTTCATGAGCACTCATGGATACATCATCTCTGGACCCATCATCTGCCACTGCTACTTTGGAAGAAGATGCTTCCTTGTCCTTCTTTTCTGGACAATGGCTGGCAAAATGACCCATTTCGCCACACTAGAAGCACTTGATCTTAGAAAGATCCTTCTTCTTCTTCGGCTGCTTCTTTGATGTCAAGGTTGCATCTTCCTCCTCTTTCTTCTTAACCTTGCTCAACACAGGGTTGTGCTGCTTCTTGCTGAAACTTTGTAGCTCTTCTTGCCGCAAGATCGACCACAAGCTATCCCAATCTGGGAGGTCCGCTCTGCCCAAGATACTTTGGACAAAGGTTTTCCACTCATCTGTGACTGCACTAAGGGAAGTCCTAACTATCACTGCATCATCTACGGTTGCACCTGTTGCAGTTAGTTGATCTCAGATTGACTGCAATCTGAAGAGGAAGTGCTCGATGTCTTCTCCCTTGGTCATCATGAATGACCTCATTTGGGCCTCCAACATCATCTTTCTTTGGACTGATTTTCTCTCATACAGGGAAGTCAAGGCCTTCCACATTTCATTAGCTATCCTCTTCTCAGCTATGTGTGGCACAATATGATCCTTGATACTGTTCATTATCAGCCACTTGGCATGTTCAGCATCTTCCCTATGCTTTCGTAGGAAATCCACATCTGTCGGTGTGGCCAGAGTTTGCTCTGCATGGTCTCTTAGATCGTATGCCTCAAGGACAATCAGGATCCTTGCTTTCCACACCGAAAAGTTTGAGAGGCCCTCTAGCCTATCTTGATCACGCAGTCCATGAAGAGCCATCTGCTCAGAATGTGTCGGAGCTCCTCTTCTCTATGCTAGAAATCGTGATCTAGGGTCCTTTTCGAACTGGGCACCCTCTGCTCCCTCTGACACTTGGTTTCCGTCCTTGGAAATCTACCAAATCAACTATGATTCAGCTTCTTTTTTGATCCTCTACCAAACTGCAAGTTTCCTTTGGCAAGAAACTCTCTGAGAAGCTGATCTCTTCCCAAACTTTGTCACTTGTGCTAAGGTTAAAAATCTGAAAACTTCAGAAGTTTAACCCCACCAACTCTTCTGAATTTCTGCAAATTTTCTATAGACTTTTTCTGGATTTGACAGATTCAGATCTGAATCACATTGGCTGGCTTCAGACCCAACCAACACTGTTTCTGAGCTGCCTCTACACAGTAATTGCGTGGGCTTGCTAGGACACAACGCTGGACAACATCACCCTTCCCTCTACGTGAATCTGCTCCTAAAAACTGCACTGTCCCTTCAGATCTGCTTCTCTGCTGCTGCTTTCTGCAGCTAGATCCTTCAGATTCTTCAGCTGGTGACCCTTCTAGATCTGCAATTGCTTTGATACCATGTAGAAATTTCTGAATCTTAATTCTTATGCATAAATTATTACTGTTAATCCGGTTAAGCTTCTCCTACTTGTACAAGTTATCAACTGAATAAATTCAAGTTAACATCAAAGCAAAACACATAAAAGATCTAGAATAAGCACATGCACACATTGACAAAGTGACACAGTTATTTCTGGACAAACTGTCCCCAGAAAAACCCAATGTGGGAAATCGATCTCTCGCTGCTGGAGGGCTCTATTATTAAGAATATTTTTGAATACACAACTCTGGGTTCTAGATCTAGAAAACCCTACAAAGAAAACTCTAGCTTTGTAGCACCTGGCTAATCTAAGACCAAAAATACTGACTAATCCACACGCTCAAACGGGATTTACAGAACTTAGTCAGATCTAGGCCTAGAAACCCCAGCGTTGCCCCTGAAAGACACTGTTGCTGCTATTGCCGTCTGTTGCTGCTGCTGCTGCTGCTGTCTGCTACTGCTCCTGCGACTGTTGTTGCCTTTCTCTGCGCTGTCCTTGTTGATCTCTTCTCTGCTTCTTGTGTATTCTAGACCCCGGGATCAGATCATCCCCTTGGTCTAAATTTCCCTCTCTGCAACTGAAACACTTCTGAGAATTCTTAGCAACCTCGCCCTAGAATCTCAGCTTAGCTTCAGTGCTCTGCCTCTGTGTATCTTACAAATGACCCCAAGCCTTTCCTTTATATTTTTCTCGTTGACAAATCAACGACCAGGATTAAATCTTTAATCAATGGCTAAGATTAAAAGAAAGCTTGATTCATGTGACTTAAGGCAATTTCATCACATGTTTAATTAAATTCACTTTAATTATTTTATTTTCCTAAGTTTTAACTTAGGAAATACATTAAAATAATTAATTAATTTAATATCTCTTAAACCAAATGAAATTTCCCAAATCCATTTCTGGGTCTTGTAGATCAGGTGAACTCTAGTCCTTCCTCAAAATTTGGGACCTAAAGCACCACTGATGCTACCCCAAATACACAAAATCTCAACACATTATATCGATAGCAGCAGAGATGGGTTGGAAGATCCACCAGATGGATGTGAAGACCGCATTTCTCAATGGCTTCATACAAGAGGAGGTGTACATTGAGCAACCACAGGGCTTTGAGGTGCATGGGAAGGAGTCCCATGTGTGCAGATTGAAGAAGGCTCTTTATGGCCTAAAGCAAGCTCCTAGAGCTTGGTACTCCAGGATTAATACATGCTTGCAGGAGATGGGTTTCACAATGAGTGATGCAGATCCGAACCTATACTTTATTGTGATAGGTAAGAAGCCTCTCATTCTGGTGTTGTATGTGGATGACTTGGTCATTACGGGTGCAGAGAGACTCATAGAGAGCTGCAAGAGAGATCGTGCGTTGAAGTTCGAGATGAAGGACATTGTCTTGATGCATTACCTTTTGGGTTTGGAGGTGTGGCAGGAGGAGGGGCATTTCTTCCTGGGACAGGGGAAGTATATTGTGGACATCCTTGGCAGATTCCACATGGAGGATTGTAGACCCATGTCAACACCTATGATCACTAACTAGAAGAAGCTTCACGCTTCAAATTCTGAGTTGGTGGATCCCACATTGTATAGATAGCTGATTGGTTCCTTGATGTATTTGGTCAACACTAGACCAGATATATGTTTTGCAGTCAACATGATGAGCCAGTTCATGTGTGAGCCCAGGAGAGTGCACTGGGTTGCTGGAAAACACATTTTGCAATACTTGCAGGGGACAGTGGAGTATGGTCTGGATTATAGGCATGGAGATGGAGTGAGATTGACAAGTTACACTGATTCTAATTGGGCAAGTTGTGCTTCTGATAGGAAGAACATTTCAAGGTGCTGTTTTGGGTTGTGTTTGATAGTGGTGTTGTGGTTCAGCCGAAAGCAGCAGTCAATAGCATTAAGTTCAGTGGAAGCAGAGTACATGGCAGCCAGTCTAGCTAGTTGTGAGGCCATATGGCTTCGCAAGATGTTGTGTTGGTCAGTCGTTGAGACCTTCAGTGATATACTGCGATAATCAGAGTTGCATTAAACTCACGGAGAATCCAGTATTTCATGACAGGTGTAAGCATATCGGGATCAAATATCATTTCATCAAAGACTATATTCAGAAGGGCACTGTGAAGCTTGAGTATACTCCCACTGATGAGCAGGTAGCACATCTATTTACCAAAGCCTTACCACAGTGCAAGCATGTCTACTTCAGAGACAAGATGGGTGTGGTGAGGAACACCTTCTTCGATAAGAGGGAGTGTTGAAATTTGGTTACCGGAGGATAGGTGGTTCCCTAAGGCTTTGATTTTTGGCCTAGGGAAAAGTGTCCAAATGTATTTCACGTTTTCTCCTAAAGTGACTTTATAAGTTATAAAGTCAAATCTAATTTAAAAGTGACTTTAAGTGATAAAGTTACTAAGTTTAATTTTAAAGTGACTTTAATAAAGTCAATGTGAAATTAGAAAGTGAAAAGTGACTTTGGAAATAAATGACTAAAAGGGTCTTTATTAAAGTGGGGTTAATTAAAAAATAGAAAGTGAGATTTAAATGCACATTTAATCTCAGCCCTAGATCTAAAGCTATCTCAGCCATTTGATTTAGGGATTCCCCAAAAGTCACTTAGGGTTAGGCTAAAGGAGGAAAAGAGAGGAAAATGTCATATTGATTCTTTGATGAGCAGATTGAGAGAAGAGAAGAGAAAGCAAGGGAGAAATTTCTGAGCAGTGAGGAGATGGAGGGCAGCAGCTAGAGACTTTAGCAAATCCATACAGCAGCAAAGAGGTACAGTTCCCAAGGCAGAAATCCATACAACAGGAGTGTGGCACATTTTTCGAGGAAGGAGGCACAATTTTCTAGGAATCCGTACAGCAGCTTCAACATAGTTTTCTGGGCAGATTATGGATACGAAAATCGAGGAGAGGTACAGCTATCTGGTGGTGCAAATTTTGAGGAAATCCGTATAGCAGCCGTACAACAGCTTTAATACAATTTTCGAGGTAGAAGGAGGCACAGAAATCAAGGGCGAGGCTTTGTTGTACCTTCTGTACAGTTCGTACAACCGTACAGTTGGGCATAGAAATCGAGAAAGGAAGGCAGCATTTAATGCTGTAAAAATTTATGTTTTGATTCTTTACTGTTCAATACGTTTTCCAAGGTGGGGTATAAGCACGGAAATTGAGATAAGTACATTTGTTAAGTTGCTGGAATTTTTGTCTCACTGTAAAAGCTATATTCAGAAATAAAGAAGAGCTTTCGAACTGGTTTTCCCCAAGAGTTGTAGGGGGATTTTTCAGGGTCATTTTGACCAAAAATCAGCATGTCATATTTCTGTGTGGCTAATTTATTTTCTGAGTTTTTATTCTGCATTTTCAGCGTTGTGAAAATTTTCAGAATTTGTGTTTTCAGAAAATATTTATTTTTCCATCTTGTTGAATGTATGGTTATGGGAATGGGCATTTAACTTAATCGGAGAGATAAGGAGAAACCGAGAACGGAGATTGGTCTTAAAATTTCTACAAAAACGATATTTTTTTTTTCATTTCTATTTGTGAGTGGCTGAGAAAGAAGGCTAAAGCGTCGTGGATGTTGTCAAAGAGGAATTGGTGATCGAACAACCGTTATCATCAGCACCTAAGAAGTTTTTCATCATCAAAGATTGAAGAACAATGAGACAAAATCCATCTCTTCCATTAACAGGTATGTTCTTCCAAACCCATATTTTGATGATTTTTTTATAGACTCAGGGCTATGCATCCTTGCCTCTTTGCCTACCAATATTGTGCTACTTTGTTTTTTTTCTATTTACTATGATTTTCATGTCCATGAGTCTGCAAGGGTTTTGACCATATTTGGATAGCAAGCTTCATTTTTTTTAAACATTCTTATGCATCCTCTTATTGCCAATTTTTTATTCACGTTGCAAATGCCAAATAATGTATTTGTATTCTTGTAGTAATTTTTTTTTAAATGACATGCTTATTATTATTATTTTTAAATTTTTATGCATGGGTGTTTAATGCCAATTTTTTGTTTTTTTGTGCCTTAGGTTTGAATTAGTTCACTACAAAAGTCAAATATGCCAAAAGCCTTGGACCCATGTTGGGAGTATGGGGAGCTTGATGGTGGGACAAATCGGACATATTTATCATGCAAATTGTGTGGGATAAAAATGACAGGAGAGGTCATGAGATTGAAATACCATTTGGCTAGACTCTTTGGACATGATGTTGCCCTTTGTACAGTTTCTAGTCCGGATCTTATACAAAAAGCTCTTGAAGCTATTGATGAAAAAGACAGAAAGAAGGAAAAGGCAGAAAGAAACAAGGTTGAACGTGCAAGTAGATCTTTCGGCATATCTTCTGATTTTGAGGCTGAGGGTAGTGGGAGGGGCTTCACAGCATCAACCTGCAACAGCTAGTGGGAGGTCATCATTTTTTGTTCCATGAACAGGACATGGAACACAACCTTCCATAACATCAGTTGTTACAAAAAAGGAGAAGCTAGAAGCAGATAGAGTTATGGAGAAGTGTCTTTTTTGGAGTGACTTGCCTCTCAGCATCTCCAAAACCAATCCATTTTGGCAACCAATGTGTGATGCTATTGTTGTTGTGGGCCCAGGTTACAAAAGTGCTACATATGAGGAGTTGCGGGGCCAATCCTTAAAGAAGAAAAGCAGGACATCAACTCTAGATTGACAGAGTTGAAAAAGACATGAGAAGTGTCTGGATTCACAGTGATGTCTGATGGTTGGACAGATAGGAAGGGTAGGACCCTTCTAAATTTCTTGGTACATTGTCCTAAAGGTACCATGTTTATTAAATCAGTGGGTGCATCAGCAGACATAAAAGATGCAACAATGATATGTGAGCTATTAGATGGCTTCATCTGAGAGATTGGCGTGCAGAATTTGGTGCAAGTCATAACAGATAATACAGCTAATTATGTGGCTGCCGACAAGATGCTTATGGAGAGGCACTGCACGTTGTTCTGGACTCCATGTGCAACACATTGTATCGATTTGTTGCTTGAGGATATGGGAAAACTCTCCTTCATGAAGGAGGTGATTGATATGGCTAGGAGTGTCCCCAAGTTTATATATAACCATGCTTTTGTTCTTAGCCTCATGAGGAAATTCACCAGAAACAAGGAGTTGCGACGTCCTGCAATCACACGTTTTGCCACCAACTTTATTACTCTTCAGTCTTTGCTTCGACGCCAAATTGAGTTGAAGTAAATGTTTGTTTCTGATGAGTGGCGTGATTGTAGATATAATAGGAGACAAGACGGGAGAGTCATTTCAAAAATGGTGTACACTGAGACATTGTGGCAGGGAGTAGAAGAAGTGTGCTCAATTAGTGAACCTATAGTAAAGGTTCTGAGATTGTTAGATGGGGAGAAGCCTGCAATGGCTTATGTGTATGAGGCCATGGATAGGGCCAAGGAGGCCATTCGTTCTTATTATGAAGACAAGGATTCTGCTGGGCATGATAAACATATGATGTTATGGGATGTGATTGAGAATTGGTGGACAGGGATGCTTCATCGACCCATTCATGCAACAACACTCTTTCTCAACCCTGCATTTTCATACAAATGCGCCTTCGATTTTGATGGTGAGGTGATGGAAGGGCTCCATTCTTGTATTCAGAGGATGGTACCCGATCCTGAGATTCGTAGCAAAATCAACCGCGAGATACAGTTTTATCAGGATTGTGTTGGCCTATTTGGCTTTGATGATGCTATTAGGGAAAGGACCCTCTTCATGCCACATAAGTGGCAAGCCATCACTCATTAAAATTTTCAATTTAGAATTTTCTTATTTATAATTCTAGATTTTTAAAATTAAATTATGTAACTTGCATTTGAAAGTTTAATTATGTTTTATGTTTTTGAATTTTTATTTCTTTATTTTGTTGTAGAGATTTGGTGGCGAACCTATGGTGCAAGGGAACCAAATTTGCAGAAATTGGCCATAAGAATCCCGAGTCAAACATGTAGTTCTTCAGGGTGTGAGCGCAATTGGAGTGTATTTGAGAAAATACACTCAAAAAAGCACAACAATTATAACTTTGACCTTCATCTTTCAGTTGAGAAATTACATTTATTGTAATTTTAACTCATGACCCTCAAGTGTCAAGAGGGAAGACTCATTAGTTTTTTTGACACTCTTAAGGGTTGGAGTTCGCACGTCTCAATGATTTAGTGTATGTGCATTACAATATTCGACTTCAAGTAAAGCAAATACAAGCACCAATGGATCCAGATGCCATTTCCTAAGACAATATTGATGTATTGTCTCAGTGGAGGGTGGAGACTAAGCATCCCATCTTGGAGGAGTCACCTACATGGTTAGAGCCAGAGGAACCATTGAAACAGGGGCAACAAGAGGAGGAGCAACACTTGGAGCAGGAGGAGGAAGAGGAGGAGGACAAAGAGGAGGACACCGTGGGAGTGTTAGTGTCTGCATTATTTGCTATAGATATAGGAGAGCAAAGCTCCACACCCAGTAGTCAATATTTGACATTAGGTGCAAGGTCAGAGCCTTCTATTGCTAGAGGCAAGCCTGACAAACAACCCCTGATGTTTTCCCGTAAAAGGCGTAGAGGGCACTGATTTCAGATAGATAACTGCTATTTTTATTTGTTTTTCTACATATAACTCATGACGATGAGATACTTTTATATGTGTGATGTTATTTTGTATTGGTTCTCCACATTTGAGTCCTTGATTGGACAATTATCAGGGATCAACATGATTTGGTATCTCCTTTGATGTGTCATTTTTATTTTATATCCACTACATCATATATATCAGTGCTTTCTTCATATTTATGTGCCAATGTGTTTATTTCATGTTGTTATTGCTTTATATGTTTAAAAATCTAGAAAAAAATGAATATATTATGCATTTTTTATGCCTGCCGATATTTGTTGATATTTTCGCCGATATTCCCTATAAGATCCTTTCTGGATCCTCGCCGATATTTTGCCGATACCGATATTATTAACACTGCGAAGGAACATGGGGCATTTGGATTCGATTCCTCTCCTTTTATAAAATCATTAATTCTTTCTTTGGGAATTTTTGCAACACGTTCAATAATCATGTGTTTTTTGTAGACTTCAGACCATACTAAATCTTTACTAGAAAAAATGTTTTTCTCTTTAGGGTATTGCACCTCAAGAGCCATGATTGTCTGCCATTTCTTTTCCATGTTGTGTCAATGTCTGCCAAAAATGTGGAAACATTAGGAAGCTGAATGGATGCAAATATAGCATAGGTCAAAACACACTTTAAATCAAAGCTCCAATGATATTAAATTAAAGGAAATGTCAATATAAAGCCAAACAAGCCCCAAGGTGCTAAGACAAACCATACCAACTGATTCTTCTTGCTAACTCTATTATTTTTGGTCCTCTGTAATTTGAGTCCCACCAGCTTGAGGTCTAAATTGAGATGCTTTGAGTAGTAACTGTGTTCTCATGATCAATTGAAACATGTACTGAAGGTTGTTGAGTCGTTTTGATGACTTAAAAATCAAATGTGGTTTTAGTGCTCATTCACAAAAAAATTCTTTGTTCAAATTGTAAAATGATTGTCACATAAGAGATTTCAGCTAAGTTGAGGACATGGGTCTAGCACACAATGATACAGGCATACAATATTACTATAACATAGTAATAAAAAATATTTCCAGTCACTGCTCAAATTGCTATATGTTCTAGGTTCCAGACACATGTCTCAAGAAAGGTCAAGTTAGAACTGTGTCCTAGCATAGAACCAAAATTCCCTTAATATGATGTGTTGATTGTCATTCAAGACCATAGCTAGAATTGACAATTCATTCTTTGCAATAAAACTTCAACGATCTTTAGAACCAATAACCAACAGATTCTCAACCCTGTAGATTCCAAAACCATTCTTGTGTTAGGTTATAGATACATGCAATATTGTCTCTTGATTTTAGTACGTTGCAAACATTACAAGTATGCCCTAGAGAGGGATACAGACATAAATTAGAGTTATTGCTTCAATGCGAATCCATCAATCAATGGAAGTTTCAAGAAATCATTCGAGTCCTTGAGGTTGGATATGTGATCCCCTGATTGCATACAATGCAATTTATCGCTGGTTTTGAAGCTCAAGTTACAGTTCTTCTAAGGGAGCTAATATCTTTGGGCTAACTTCAAAGGTACCTGCAAAACATCTTAAGACCCAAACCAATCCCAAAAGACAACGAACCAAAACCCTTCCAAATTCTTTGTTTATATCTTCCACAGAGGCACAGGAAAAACTAGGAAGATTCCAAGTTACCAATCACACACCATGGAAGCAGATCTTGATCTTGGCTTGAAGATTGCAAAGGAATAGACAAAGCTTAAATGTTGTTGGTAATTTCTTGCATGAGAAGAAGACATGTCAGTAGACAAGTGCAACAACTCCATTGAATTGAAAATACAAGATTGAGTTTATTTTTGTGGAGTTTCTCCAACTAAGAAAAGGGGTAAGACTCTCATGCAGTTGTTCCCAAGACAAGATCACTAAATACACCAAGGTACTCTATAAAGAAGTTTTGGAAAGATTCAAATTATAACCTTATAAGCCTTTACATGAGTTGTTACAAGAATATGAAGAAAGATTCTTGAATAAAATCAAAATATCTCTCTAGAGGTTAAAGGGTTTATAGATCAAGAGCCTGCTTCCCCCCTAAGAGTACAATGGGAAAATTATGGATTAAGATGGTAGAAATTGTGTAACTTGAATGAGACAATAAATAAATGTAAGATGTAGACTAAGAATGACTCCGTTGGATATTAAAGGAAAATAACACTAATTAATATCCTTGTCACCTAAAGGTATTCCAATATTCAAGGTGATGATACATAGAACCCTGATAGATATGTGGACTAATCCTTGTCCATGTATGGTATTAATTTGATCACTCATAATAACATCATTGTTTAAGTATTTATTCAGTTGTTGGTTGGCCAAACATATAGTTCTCTTTATCTATTGATCCCATATCTTGCTTCAACAAATTTGAAAATGTATTTTTGAGTAGGCATCCCTAGCCTATAGCTTACCATACCTTTCTCACATATTTAACCCAAATACAATCAGAGGAGATGAAAAGGTAAACAAGCCAAGAGGTCTAGCATAGCTTCATATATATTTGGTCTAGCATAGTTTCATATGATGTACTAGAGATGTACTAGAAAACCTTGCCATGTGCTAAGGAGATGTACTAGAAAATTATTTTCAGCGCTTCCTGTAGGCACTGGAAAATTATTTTAGGCGTTGGAAAATCATTTTCCAACGCCTATAGGACTTTGAGAAACGTTGCTATAAGAGTCAAAAGGAGTCAAAATTGGTCAAGTAAAACTTTAAAACTTTGGATATCATCATTATACATGAATATCATCATTATGGTCAATTAAAACATTGGATATCATTTCATTTTGGAAAAAATAAAAAGTGAAAGGTAACAAGGCTGTGGTGTGAATGTGTTAAGGTGGTGATAACAAAGTGGTGTATTGGTAACGATTTCTAAAGCACTGGAGCACCCAAATGCTAATCTACAGCAGACAACATTTACTTGCTCATTCTCAGAACATGGCAACAGTAGAAACGTAAGGAGAACAGTTGTTAGTCGGTATGAATTAAATCGTAAAACATGAATTCAATTCCTTTTTACTGCATGAAATTAAACATACTGCATAAGCGCATTAAAAGTGTGTTTTCAATGTACTACACACTGCATGATATACTGCATAATCTATAGACTCGAGAAAATGAAACTAGGGTTTATGGACTTGGCCTATAGTCTTCAGGAGATGTCTGTTTTCATTTAATTTCTGCTTCACAATAGTTGGCATGGTAAGGAGGCTAGTGTTGATTGGTTTGTGCACAGGCCTTTGGGTGATCCTGCGTATTTATCATGAAACAAAAAAATCCCAGAGGGACGATCGAGTTGACCAACTCACTGTAGCCTTACAAGGTTCTCGGACTTGTATTTGATAATTTTGTTGAATCAGTTTGCAGATTCATTTTTATATGGGTAGGGTTTGGTGAATCTATTGTTTGTATGTTCACAAAGATGCCCAAAGCATATGTACATGCCATGTATGTTTCATATGATGGTTGGCAAGTTTATGGATTTAAAATTCAATATTCAATTCATAAATATTGAAAGGATTTGTTTTTAGCAAATTTGGCATTCCTTATAAGTTTTCCAGGTGTGGGCTTTCATAAATATGTTAGCAATTGTCTTTTCACGTTCAAAAACGTCGTCAAGTTGATGATATTATGACATCCATTGAAACATTTGGCAATCCTGTGCTTCGGTGAAGTTTGTTACTTTTTCTCATTAGGTTTACTCATGAATGACTACACATCAGAGTGTAATGGTGCCTTCTAACTATCAAAAGTGAAGACACTGTTTCAGACTGTTATATTAGAAAGTATAGCCAATGAATGAGTTTCTGGTGCAAAAGTGCAGCTATAGGAAATAATAGAACTAAGACGAACGTGGGTAGTAAAATGAAGAAAAAATTGTGTTTGTGCATAAGAAAACAAGACTAGGAACAATGGTAAATGATACAAACAGATAAATATTCTTGATTAACTATATATTGTTGTGGAGTGGCCTAATAATTAAGGCTAAAAGTTACTTCTTTTAGAGCTATCTGAACATACCGAGCAAAGAAACTTGGCTAAAAAATTAATCGTCCCCCCCGTAATAGATATGAGTTAACCAAAGGTTGAAGAGCATCTTTCCTTGAACTAAATCCAAGACATTGAAACCAAGGCTAAAATACAGAGCCTAGGCATAGAAACTAGACCATAAGTATTGATAATTTCTCTCACATGATTGTTGGTCGAAGTTGAACAAACAAAATCCTAGTTCTAGATAGGCAACCCAAGGTATGAGATGGGTTTTACTTGGAGATCAGAAGTCACCCTGATAGCAAATGCAGAAATGTTGAAGGCTTCAAACTATTGAGCCTTTATACCATAGTGGTAACAATTAACCATGAAATTGCAATCAAGAGGCAATATTGAGGCAAGAGTTGACATGCTAGAGTGATGGATGGAAAGATGTTCTCATGACTCCCATATCCTTAAAAGATATTTGATATGCTTAGTAAGGATACCTGTAGGGGTTAATGCAAGTTTTATGTCCTTTCATGCCTTAATGACTAAGGGGATATAACAAAAATGACGTGTCATTTTTTTTTTCTCTATTTCCTAATAAAGTGGCTTTCTTTGTGCATATATCGAAAACAAAATGACTTGTCAATCTTTTTCCTCTAATTCCTAGTGAAGTGACTTTCTTTGATGAGTTTTACACTACAGTTGAGACTGTCTAAAATTATTGTGAAGACCTTGTGATGTTTGATGTCGTTCTTGTTCTCTATACAGTAACCTGTTTTTCTGCAGCAGTGTAAACAATGGTTGTAGCAATTTGAGCAGTGACTGGAAATAATGACTTTGTTTTATGATTGTGTTACAGTGATATTGTATGCGTAAGTTTTATCATTGTGTTACAGTGATATTTCATGCCTATACAATTGTGTGCTAAACCCATGTCCTCAACTTAGCTGAGATCTCTTATGTGACAATCATTTTACAATTTAAACAAAGATTTTTTTTGTGAATGAAAGGAACTTGACAGTTGATGTACGAGTCTTCTCACTCATACCTGTTTGAGTGCATTTTCAAATTTCATGTAATGGTGGTTGAAAGAAAAGTTTGACACATTTGCATTTCCATGTGGACAAAAAACTCTGAAACATTTGCATGTAACACAAGCAAAAGGATCTCCATTTCCAAATTGGTGGAGCACACAAACGCTGGTCTGCAGCAGACAAGAAGTCAATTACTAGGTTTTTTCTTAGGACGTGGGAATAATCAGACAAATGGGAAAGAGTGGACACATAAATCGTTATGAGCTAGATGGAGCAGGAGTGTTCTAGATTTATGGTGCTGAGGAATTACCATTTTTCAGAGAAGTGGGTTGGGAGCCCATCATTCAGCGGTTCACCAAGTATAAAATTAAACTCTCTTCTGATTTCTTTGAAACTTTTGATGGGCAGCGCTAGGGTTGAGGTGCTAGGGTTTCCTGTAACAGAGGAAAGCATTGCAGAAGAAACCAAAATACCAGTTGAGGGAGAGAGGTGGTTCAAAAGGAAGCCAGTACAGTGGGTAAACCTTAATTTTTTCCTAAAATACAATTTTCATGACCCTTGCTGGAGCGTGGGGGTCCACTATGACATTTAAAAACCAGAGTGGGTTAAACCAATGCGATAGATCTGACATGTGATGGTCGATTCTCTAAGGTCTTTTTGTATCACATGAGATTTCTGGTACACATCGCTAGTTTCAATTGGATGAATCTCTCTTATTTCCGGCATCAATGCTTAATTAAAATGGTGGTCTGTGCAAAGAAAAAGGAAGGTTTTATATCCCCGTGATGTCTACCACCACGACCTCATTCAAATATTGTACCTACATGCATTAAGCAAGAAAACACAATAGTAGAGGAAGAGGGTAATGAGACAACCATTTCCGAGAAAACATAAGAATGAAAGGGCTCTAGCTATATAGGCCGAGAACAATCACCAAGCTGCTGCAAAAGCCACAGAAAACCGTAACAAGATGAAAATCCCTAGGGTAAATACCAGGAGGAGTAGAGGACAACAGAAAGAAGTACAAGACAACAAGAAAGATGAAACCATTGGAGAATCTGGAAAGAAAGGTGAAGATCTTGGAGAATTTCACCATGCAAAAGAATACTCTTGGAGGCCACGAACAAGGCCCACAAACAAACTAAGGCTGGAGTTGAAACCTAAACTAAATCCCGAGTTAAAGGAACAAATTTTCATTATTGATGAGCAGGAAGAAGGGCCTTCTAGAGCTGAGCAAGGGCTTCCAGTAGAATCTGAACGACAACCTCAAATAGTTCCCAAAACCTTGTAGAAAAAGGGCAGAAGAATAAGTACGACAATGGCCAAGAAGGACAACCTCAAAATCCTTGCAGAGGCAACACAGGTTGTTGAAAACTAAAACAAGGGAAATTTGGAGTTTTGTGACTCTGAGGGTTTTTCCTAGTAATATAACAATTTGATCTTATGACAGGTTTTGGGATCACTTCAAGAAGATATGGACAAGAAGTGGTTATGGCGTGGGTCAATGATGCACCTAATGCCAAAATTTTTGTGCATGCAAAATGTAATACGATCAACTGTAGTTAAGGGGGTTAATAGGGTTTAATGCTGCCTTTGGATAATTAAACTTTGGACTTCAGTCCTAATCTGGCTTAAAATACTAGTTTGTTCGCTATGTGTAACATCAGTGTTACTGATTGTTATTTATTTATGTTGTTATGGGTTGTTATTCTTAGAGTCAATATAATTATGAACTTAAGTTTGAGTAATTTTTAATGAAATTATGTTGATGATAAATGCAAATAATTTTTTTATTAATTTTTCATAGAAATTTGTATATTTTGTATTATAATAATAAAATTTGTGTCGAAAATGATGCAACAAGAGAAGAGTAGGAGCACTATTTAAGAGTAGGCTTGCCAAAAATAACAGGCTCTAAAAAGCAACTATAAAATTAAAAGGGATAATAGACTAGGAATTTAGGAAACAGTTTTATAGAATCAACTCAAAGGGACAGTCCAAGTATTAAGATGAAAAATTATTACAACAAAAACAACCTGTAAATGGAAGAGAACCTCTAAGTTCATGATTATCTTTATAAGTGCTTGGGGAAGATTCATTAAGCTCTAGGATAGTGATGTTGTCCATTAATAAGGTTGCACAGCCTAAGAAATCTGAAGATAAGGGAGGATAAATTGTAGATGTTAGTTATTTGGAATTCTATTAGTGAACTTCCGATTGCACCAATTTCATCATGCACTTGTTGAATTAGGTCCCTATGCTGAATTATATATGCTATTGATACCTCAATTTGAACTTGCAAAATTCCCAAGTGGATGTGAAGGGAATAGGAGGAACAAATGTGTTCAACATTTAAAAAAAAAATTGATTCAAGGTTTTTTTTTATCCCAACAAGGTCTCAGTAAGACATGACAATGGAGAAAAATAGATGGAATTGAGCACATGAGGTGGAGAGGTTAAATGCATTGGGGGATATCAAAGAGTAGGGAGGCAGGAGTAGATAGAACAACAAAGGAAAATGAGCAAACGGGTTTTAAAAAATCACAACCCATAACAGCCTTTCCCATCTTATGTAGAGATCATAGAAAAACATAATACCTTTGGGCAACCATATCTAGCCACAACAGGTAAATTCCACCTTAATATTGTTGATGTGCAAGAAGGAAAAATGAAGTTGGATGAAGAATAATGGAAAGACAAGGGATAATAAGGTTTTGTTAATTACCATACCTAATTTCACTATATGCTTCATAATATGAGCATATTCATTTGTATTTCCTATTGAGATGGTTAATAGAACAAATTGCTTCAACTCATAATCATGTCAAGTCTAAGTGGGCTTAACAATTTTTTTCAACCTTTAACTAGCTTTTATAAGGTATAAAAGGTTTTACAAAGTCATTGTAGAAACATAATACAAGATAAACAGTAGCAGTAATGCAAGATGATAGCAATATGTGTAGCTACTAGTGAAAGAAGTAATGGTCATTTCTAGAGTCTTGTAGTTGCTGGAAAATGATTTTCCAATGCTTTTCTGAGGTAGATTTGCAAGGCTTAGGGAAAGGAAACTGAGTTTGGGCCAAGTTTGTGTAAGTTCAAACACTTATGGATAAGTTTGGGCTGAGTTTGGCAACCCCTCAGTTCAACCTAAGACTCAATTGCCAAAAAGAGGGGTTCACGTTATTCATCTCTATAATATCTCTTTTAGCAATGCCCATTTCCATTTAATATTCATCTCTGTATCAGCACAAAGGGTAATATTATTGACAACTACAAAGTACCAACACTTATTGCACAAAGTTTTATTATTGACAACTACAAAGTACTAGAGATGAATATATTATTGACAACTACCTGCACAATGGGCAATATTATAGAGATGAATAAGGTTTGAGGTTCTTTGTATCTAAATGCCCTTTGTGTTGGTAGTTGTCAATAAGTTCAAGCTAATTGAACTCAATAAGTTCAAACACTTATGGATCTGTAGGTTGTGACAAGGGTCAACAAAATCTCCATGATTGATGATCTTGCATGGTAAAAGGTGAGTCTACTGATCTTGGAAAGTTGTGAACTGATACACAAATACAAGTCCTTATTATGACTATAGACCTGTAGTGTGCAATGCATGGAGACAAATCACACTGCAACTTGTAGTATTTGATAGAAGAGTCAAATTGTGTTAAAAACTTATGGATCTGTAGGTTGTGATAATGGTTGTGGTTGTATGGATGTTCCTCCTTGGAATCAAACCAGATATTACCCAATAGATAGATCAAACATATATCTCTTAGGTGTTGGGTATAGCAGAACACATGTCTGCAGGTTCAACTTAACCGTCAGTCTCAAATTTCTTTTAGACAGCCAAGTCTTCTCCAATTGGAAAACAAGTTTGAAAATCAATATTCATTTTGACATATCGATGCATGCATGAGGTCGAAGTTGAAGCCAGATTCAAGTTTAAAGAATAAAGTTAAGTGTGAGTTGTATTGCAGGTGGGATCCTTGTTCTCTGTATCTAAATGCCCTTTGTGCTAGTAGTTGTCAATAAGTTCAAGCTAATTTAATTCCTACGAAAATGTACATAATCTTTGAGATTGATGGTTCCTCCAAGCATACATCAATGAATAGTGGCATACAATAATAGCAAGGAACCTCTGTCACAACCTACATCAATGAACAATGGCCAATAATCATACATAAATTCAATGCATGCATGGGGTCATACAGAACTGCGATGGAATTCCCTGTCAACGGGAGTCGGGAGTGTGGTTCGTCTGTCTCTGTAGCGTCTGGAGGTTTCAAGGTAATTCATGCGGGTAATGCAAGACTGGGCGAATGGATCCTGTTTGAAAGGGAGGCCGCGGGAATCATCATCAATGCAATAGGTGGAGTGAGCTGGCGGAGGTGGACGCCGGAGGGGATTGCGATTGCCAGAGGTGTGGACTGACAAGGGGGCCCACGGAGGTGCACTGACGTCCCATCACTAAATTCAGTTCACCGGATTTCTCCATTTCGTCGACTTAAAGACACTTCTGTTTTTATAGGCATTGGAGTCGGGCTAATTGGCCTCTAGGCCGACTCGATCAAATGACACTTTGTGGGATTCACTTCAAAAGTACGCTTTCCCTTGTCCAAATCAAGTGCTTCAAGGTCAAATTTGGTCCTCTCGGAAAGAGGAATGGTCCCATGATTGGAATTTGTCACTGAGCTGCGAAATTAACAGCAAATATACCAAGCGTAATACTGCAAGGCTGAAAAACTCCATGCGATGAAGGGTGCTCATCACCTAGTCAAGCATTTCATCAAATATCTACTAGGAGACTTATTCATTGGGAAAAGAATATGCAATATGAAGAGAGCACAAATAGATGGTGTCAAGCATGACTCTGCAAATAAGGGAGAAGTGAGTCTCCTCCAAGTGAAGCACCAACTCAATCAAATTATAGTGGCATCTCTAAGCCAAGCACATGGGTGAAGCAGAAACTGTCATAATTGAAAGAATCTCCATGAAGGTGTGTATCCCTACTCCATCCAATGCTCCATAGGTATCATCCTACAAACCTGTCTGTCATGAGTAAAGGTAATGCCAACTAAATAAGCATCGCTGACATATAAGCCTCCATACAACAAAGCATGGCTCAATAGACATCACACTCCTAGCACAACCTGCATGCACAAGGTCTTAAACTTGATCAAATACCTCATGCTATTTGAGGGCATAAAACCACCCTAGCAGGCCATCTCTAGGCCAAGGGAATAATCAAATCATATGAAGACTTGTGGGAACTTCGAATGAACTCTGACAAGTGATGTCTGTGGAAATGGAATTGTGTTTTAGTTATTAATGGAGACCAGTAGGAGGAGGTTGTCAGTAGGAATAAAAGAGATTCTGTTCTTAGGGATATGAATTGTTAAAGCATTTGGGAAACATTTCTTTCACATGTTATTGTACTAGATCAAATGGCATGTTGAAGTTGTTTATTTTTTCACTCAAGTTTGCATGGTTATGTTGATTAATGGATTGCATCTATGCTGGATGAATTTTTTACAGTGTGTAACTCTAGGATTGTATCATATATATTTTTAATGCAATGGAATAGGTAATTATTTTTCATGCACATGAAAGGAAGGAGAGGTCTTAACTCAAGTTTTCCATATATGCTTGCAGGTCCTTGTGACATAGTTGATGAAGTTACCGGAGAACTAAAGCTTCTTTAACGATTTTTTAATGCTACACATATTGGATCGCAGCATTGCAATTGCAAATATATTTTTTGGTGGTATAGCTACTACTACCAGGGCTAATATTCAGGCCCAGTGTTGTGCTGCCACATTTCCCGTTGTCCAGGAAGATAATTGAAACATCGAACTGAAAGAAAGTCAATAATTCTGTTGTATGTTCTTCTGGCTTGGACAAAATATTATTTTAAAAAAGAGAACATAATGAAAAAAAAGTTCTGTTTGCTACCTTTTGAGAAATTGAAAGCTTAAATGGTTTAAAAGAAAACCGCTGTGCCTTTCGTTAGTCAGTGTACAGCAGTGATCTTTTTGGCATAAGAATTAAGCAATGAACATGTGCATTACTGTTATGCTAAAAGAGTACTTGCAAGGTAAGATTATCAGCAAAAAGCAAGCCTTTTGGAAAATATGATTTATATGATAAACTGTAAATATTCTCTTTGAAAGAAGGGGAAATTATTACTGTAAGCATACTGTTAATTTAATTTCTTCAGATACATTTTTGTGTGGATTTTATAAAATTACAACATTACTTCTGGAGTTAATCATAGTTTTTGAGCTCTACAGACCTTGCTCTTTATGCCTCCTGAATATTTTCAACATGGATGCGGAAGAAGTTTAAGTACTGAGATTCTTCAAAGCACCATCACACTGTAAAAATGAAGTGCTTGTATTTCCAGCAGCCTAGATGTCTATGATCATTAATTTGTGACACATAATTGAGGATTAAAATGTTGAGATAATTTTGTTAATCCTAGTTCTTGTAGTAATATATGTGGTTCTTCCTACCTTTTGCATGGGAAAACTAGTTATATCCCACTGTGAGAAAATGGGGAACCTAGACATGCATGCATTCCTATGCAGGTGTGAATTTCTATTTTCTACTATGAATAGCATACTAATAAACATGACCTTCACGTGAAGCTTAAATCCATGTGGCTTTGCTTCCTGAGCATGCTTAGAAGGGAATTTCAATGATACGGGAAAAATGTTTCGATGACTCCTGAACAAGAGTAGGATGGTAATCTCAACCATGATGCGAAAGTGTCACAGTGTTGGGGTTTGACGCCTTAATAAAATTGGACCTCCACCGAAAGTAGAACAAAAAAGAGAAAGAAATAGGGAAACCTTAATTTTCTTGCAATTTTCTAAAAGACACTAATTGATTCAAATTGGACCAGTTGACTTAATTCCCACAAGGTATTTGTCCTTAAGCCTTGAGGCTTAAACATCTCTGCCACCCTTACCCTGCTATTTTTTCTTTCCTTTGTCTTGCTGTCAGATTGAGGGTTACTTTCCAACAATAGTGTGAAGTTCTTCCCTTGGTTGTTTGCTACTCCCTTTTTTCTCACCGTTCATAGTGCCAATAGAATGCAAGTCTATTTTATTAATCTTAGACCTGTTTTTCTCCATTGTACTTTTTATTCTCTTAATGTCCTGCATCTTGGCCAGCAAATTTACTCAGAATGCAAGACTATTTTCTACATCTTAGACCCCATTTTTTCTGTTTTCCTTTTTCTTTCCTTGATTTCCTACATCTTAGCCACTAAATTTACCCATAGAATGCAAGTCTATTTTATCAATCTTAGACCCCATTTCCTCCATTGACCTTCTTTACTTCAACTAATTTGTCCATCAAAAGCAGGTCTATTTTGTTGAATTTTCTACAATATGTAGTAGAATACAATTTTCTGATATGATAATTACTACCTAATGATCCTCAAACTTTTTATCTCATGCCACTGATATCATTGAGCAATTACACAGAAAATCTCAATGTTCCACCGAGTTTCTAGGATGGGGAAGAACGGGACTGGGGATACGCACGAGGGGAACTTATGTAAGCAACCCTAAAATTTAAGGAAATTTCGGGGAAATGGGGGATGATGGATTTATAAAAATTATAAAATTATTAGAAATTTAATATATAAAAATAAAAAATAAAATTTCAACAATATGTCAATAACTAAACAGTAAATATTAATAATTATAAAATGTATATTTAAATTGAAATTCATCATTTCGTATTAGACTATTATGAATTATCATTTCTGCAATGTACATCTAAAAGTAAGTTGAATCATTATGTAATGTGCCATCTAAATCTATGTTGCACGAAACTTTTAAGAACTCGACATTTCAGGTTGTACCCGAAACTTGACCATCATGTAATCATCTACGAGAGTTCATATATATTTGGGTTTTCCTTATAAATTGTCATCTATGGATCTTATTCCCTTTTTTCTTGCAAGATAATCTCTCTCTCTCTCTCTCTCTCTCTCTCTATATATATATATGATGTTTCAGTTGGGGTTTCCATTTTTGGGTGGTGACATTTCTATACGTAGCCGTTTCGGAAACTCCGTAACCTTTCCGGGCGTCCTGCAAATTAGATCTAATTTCATCATTTGGCATAATCCAAAGTACATCTAAATTAAATTCATCATTTGACAATTGAAATTATGCAATGCATATCTAAAAGTAAATTCATCAAATGACAATGACATTATGCTGAATTCTAAAACATTGTTATCAAAACCAAACCAGTCATCGAACTAGTAGCCCCCCATATAGGAACTAGTCAACCAAAAACACACAAAATATTCAAATTTTTAAAGAAAACATATATATTCATGTGCATCCATATGAAGCCAAACCATTTATACACAAATAAACAAAAGTTCTTAGTTATATAACATGTAAGGGTGCACATAACCAAAATGAGACCAAGTGCAATCCATTTCTAATATGAAGATATATAAACAAACAAGTTCCACGTGGCTTCTAGCATCCAAAAAAGATCACACTTTAACAAATACCTACATATCAAAATCATTGCCTATATTGGAATCTTCATCATCAATATCACCCTCTAAGCATTAAAATAAGACAAAAAATGCATAACATGTCAAGTAAAGATTTTTTTTGAGTGATGGGTACTTTTTTTAGTTGGCTCATGATTGAGGAGTTCGAAAAACAATGCCACTAACATCATAGTACATAGACGGCTTGGTGCTCTTGAGTAAATAATACTATTAGTTCCATACCCCCGTACATGGCAAATCCAATAGAGTGTTGTAATCCCCCCAATCCTAAAATCCTAGAAAATTGTTAATTTTGTTGGATTTTGAGTGAGATCTAAAATTCTACTTTCTCTATATGAAATCCAACGAAGTCATAACCACTCTTAGACATCTCGAGTCACTTAAGAATTTAACATTACCATGAAATTCATAGCATTAGTAGGGCGATATGGTCAAATACTAGGCTTCCCCTATCATAAGTCACTTCATTTTTTAAAAACAATTGCATTCAAAAGATACTTGGCAACAATGTACAAAAAAGACATCCCCCCTGTGTCCCCCTTCCACTACTATAAGGGAAACACGTTCCCTTATCGGGGAAACATTTCCCTTGATGTTTCCTCACTTTTTCCCTAAAGGGGGACACGAGGAGATGTTTCCCCAAGAGGTTCGCTATTCCAGGAGTGTGGGGGAGCGAGGGGGCGTGCTCCTCACCTTGGGCGACGTGTCCCCATGGAACACTGGAAAATCTCAACAATAAATGTAGCAGAAACATTAAAGATCATAAAAAGGTAGCCATGCACAATACATACAATATTTTTATCCTGGGAAACCTAACTTTGATAAAAAACCTAACATATTTTCTTTAGGAGAAATTATTCTTCAACAAGGTTTACAAATCCAGTTTGTCCAAAAATTTGTGCCAGTATCCAAGTCAAAACTTGATCAATCTCAAATAAGTCATTGTTGGTCAAACTAGTCAAAATAATCAAAAGTCAACGATGTTAAAACTACAATATGTGGCCAATGTTTTTCCTTTTGGTCAATAGTCTTGCGACCAGCTCCTATGGTCAACCGCACTCATTTTTTATGCACATGTGGCCCTCCTACAACTTGGTCAACTTAGGTCTAACTCGACCCAAAATAGATAAGTTAACTTGGGTCAAAGTTGGTCAAACAAAGAGAGAAACAAATTGGTCAAACAGTGAACTTGTCCTCCTTTTCTCCACACGTGTGGTTGTCCAAGAGACCTCAGAAAGATTATTATTTTTGCTTGGTAGAGAAAAATGAGATTTCACATCATCTATATATACTAGTCGAATAGGGTGAATTAACCCAAGGGACACACCCATTCATAAGTTGGGGCAACTTGACATTCTAAGCCTACATGAACTTTGGAACTAAATTTTATTTTAATTGTTTCTTCATAATTCTTCTAGGTCGACTTAGGCACGCGGGAATACCTCTCAATGCTACAGAAAATCAACACTTCCTCTTAAGAGAGGGGGGTATTCTCCTTAGCTACAAACATATTTTTCCTTAGCTGAAATTTTTCCTTCCTCAAGAGAAGTACGAGCTTACTATGTTGATGTCTCTTCACATGCACGTCTATAGATCACTCTGTTGGGCTAATATATTACTAGAATTTCCAACGTTAAATTATCAATCCAGGGCTCGTAAGCTTCGAGGCACAAGCGCAGGGAACATCGGATCAAAGCATCTAACTTAGACTAGAGTAAGAAATCAACTTCTTGTTTAAGTACATAATTTCTATTTCTAATTGAAACTAATCAATTGAGGAAAACATGCTCAAGCAATATTAATAAGAAATTATAATTGCTATTCAAACGATTTTAAGCTACGGAAATAAATAATCCAAACAAGATTGCAACTAATCTAATATCCAGGATCACACAAATCAATAAGCATTAAAACTAACCTCTATCATCACTCTGCAATAGCTTCTAAAGAAACCAAGTAAACCAAGATTCTAATTGACATGTTTTCAGATGTAAAAGAATGCAAAATAAGAAACTATTTTACCTTAGATTACTTTAATCAAACTCAAGAAATCATTCAAACATAAGCACATTGACTAGTGTTTCTACCAATAACTAATTACAATTATAATGGATTTCAAAACTAAACTACAACTCCAAACAATGATTTAATGGTCTTGTTTCATTGTCTTCGAATACTTGGTTGCCAAAACACAATATTACAAGAAATTATAGTGGATCAATAAGGTACGTAATCGATTTGAATTCATATTTAAAAGAAATGGAGTTATCGATCTCTTGTTTATCCAATTAAGAAACACTTTTAAATATTCCAATGAGAATCCTATAACAAATGGGTTATTCATGCATAAAATAATCGATCAACACCATTCATTAGCTTGCAACGAGTTGAAAATGATATGTCTATTTAATTTTAAGAAAAAATATGAATTACAGGCTTAAGTACATAATCAAAACTATGTGATCTAATTAACAAATGCTTTCAAAATAAAATCCCTACACCTAGATCTAAATCAAGCATGCTACCTCTATCCTATGATGTTTACAAAACTTGCTTCTAGGCGATGGTGGGCCTTTGCCACTCCTGGAGCAAGTCTAAATTAAATCAATGCCTCAAGATTAAGCAAAACCATAACATTTACAAAGAATTCATGGCAAAGTCAAATTGTATTAAGATTCAAATCATAATTTCACTTACATATATTCCTTCAATCATTTGTCTCATGTTCACACCTTTTCCTCCTCCTCGTTCAAAAATTTCCCAGGCTTACAATAAAAACCATGGTTGAGCCATTTATAAGATTTACAAGTCGAATTAGTCATTTTCCTCAATTCTGGAAAATTGAATAATTTCAACAAACTGACCTCAAAGATATTGGCATATCTTCCTAACCATGGAGAATTTTGTAAAACAGTCTGTAGGGAGCCTAATATGTTATATTTTCAACAAAAACCTCTCTTTTATTTGTCTCATTAAAATCCAGCGCCTCACAAATCGTGCCCAAAGTTCGTTTTCGGACTCTTTTTGCAAGGTTCTAGAATTCTGGAAAAATAGTCATTTTTTACAAAACTGCCTCCAAGACCCAAGTATAACTTTTATACCAATTAGAATATGGAGAAACTGTTTTGGATATAGATAATTGGTTATATTTTTAACAACCCCATTTTCTTATATTTTCCATATTCACCTCCAGCTGCACAAAAACCGAAGTTAAATTTGGCAGTTTGGAAATTGTGCACATTTTGAGCAGATTTGTTGATTTGCTTATAGAGATCCATATGTGCGACTTGGGTGCAATCCAACTCATGGGAAGGTGTTGGAACATCATTTTGCACAATATCATTCCTCGGTTTTCTCCGAAAGCGTGCCAAGATGTTGAAGCTCCAAGATGTAGTAACTAGTTTAATTGGCTTGTGAAGAATTTTGACAATGGAACCCTACGGAAAATGAACTTAGAAAAATCGTCATTATAAAATCATGACTAAATCATCTCTAATCATAGAAAAGCTAAGAAAACTAATGATAATCAACCACAGGGCATAAGTCATGAATTGGCGATAAGTGATGGAATTATGGTGTGAAATGAGTGTAAAAGTGTCGAAATTTATGTTATAAATAATGTTTTTGTATGATGGAAAAAATAGGCATATTCGAGGCCCAAAATCCCCCCATGCCTAAGGGTTTGCATGTCCTCATGCAAACAAATCTCCTGCTCATTGACATATTGTTAACATTGTTTTGTAGATGTTGGTTCTTGTGGGACGACATTGCTTGGCTATTTGAAGGTGTTGGTTCTTGTGGAGAAGTATTGCTTGAATACCTTAAGGTGTTGGTTCTTGTGGTGCAACACTCTTCATACTGATTTTCAAAGCAATACAAATTGAGGACAAAAAAGGGACGAGTGAGGGAGAGATGATGGATGTAATGAGGTGGTGATGGAGATGGTGAATGGGTGCTTGCAACTCTATCTTCATAGTACCAATGTATATATGTGGTTTCCTTTATCATTTCACGGTAGTAATGACTTCATCCAATGAATATAATTCTTGTTGTCATGGAAGGAGAAGACACCAAAGAGATTTCTTTGATTAATGCACCATAAGGCTTCGCTTTTACATGGTCTTTTTATCAGAGTATATGCATAATGAATGGAAGGAAATAGAAAGATAATGGTTTATGAAGGATGAAATGCATGGAATGAGAAGTGGTGAATCATTAAGCTTCTTTAACCTTCTAATGAATTAGAGAATCATAAGTCAAATTTACCTCAAGTTTCACCTTTGATGTTGATGTGCTCGATGTTGCAAGATGAAGTGGAGGATGAAATGGTTGGAGCTAATGTGACCGCTAATGTGACCTGTTGAAGAAGAGCTAGAGCTGCAATGGAGGTTGATTTGGATCTGTTGAAGGAAGTTGAAGACCTGAAGGATGAACTGAAGAGATGAAGGATGTACTGAAGGTAGCCTTCTCCCCCATGCCTGAGGAGTTGTATGTCCCCAAACAACTGAGGAAATGTGATTTTTGTTGCAATGGAAATGCTAATACAAAAATCCAAACTGCTACAAATCTGCGTTGAGATCTCAAAACCATATAGTCTTCAACAGCAACACGCCCATGTGCAATCTTGCATATGCGAATAAATGGTGTCGATTTCAAACATAAGCAAGAATCATTGGACTACCAGCCATTGAGGATGTCATTAACTAGTGCGATATATCCCACTTTTGATGTTAATGGGAATCAAGGCACTAAGTACATTCTACTAGCCATGAATGAATTTGTTGAAGTCAAATGCTCTGCATAATTCATCCACCAAGAAACATTGATGTATTTCCTTAGTAGATGACAAAAATACCTGCTATTAAGGCATGCGATCTCCTAGGTACCTTATCTAACCCTAACCTTGGTCCTAGATAATGCGCTAATGTCGATGGGACAAGGCTCATTGGCAGGTGGGCCTTAAGGAATCCCACATCAACCAACTCGAGTACAAACAAAATGACTTGAAAGATACATGATTTGAGGAACTCATACAAATTTACAAACTTTTTTGGGAATCTTGCCCACCAGTTACCTGGTTTCCAAGAAAATTCCCTATCAAGTTGCGCCAGACAAGTTGGTTTTCACAAAAGGAATTATTTTTCTCTTACTATTTCATTTATTTATTTATTACAATACTAACTTTCTTACTATACTGGAGAAAATATGTCTTCCTTCAAGTGAAAGAGAACTTCCAATGAAGCCATGTGCGGATAAGGTGCAAGGATAAATTCATGCTCAGATTTAACATATAAACTTTAGAAGGTACATGAGCATGAAAAATCAACAGCTTTGAAAGATGTGATATAAAGAGTATTTTGGTACTTTGACTGGATTGTGATCTGGAACCAATGCTTGATGTAATCCTAGTGGTATTGGCTCATTTATTCTTTTGGACCACTCTAAAATTCGTCCTCGGTCGTTCCAGGCAAACTTGGATAACTGGTCTCTAGAATGCATACAAGGCTTGCTACTGGGCATGGTGAAAGTTCTTCGATCTCAGGTTCAATTGGATGCTCCCCATCAAATTTGATACATAATTCATTGATCTCCTTGGTAGATAGGCAAGAGGAATCAAGGGAGACTTCCAAATCCTTTTCTTGTTGTGGAGAGATAGATAATTTCCCGAATGCGGTTAGGATGAACTCTTTCTAAGAGGTAGATATCCCAACAACTGCTAGGATTTGAGAAAGTGCTTCGAGGGACATTCTTCAAGCTCTCAATCATTCTTGAATTTCTCCTGCTAGTTGATGATCCCTGTCTCACAACATGGATTAATACAGAGGGTTCTTATAGCACCCCAAAAATGGGTTTTCATTTAAAGGGCTTGAAACTAAATGAATAAAAATTAATTGCAAGAAAACTCACCAAACTTGCTTACTTAGACAACCAAAATTTGGAGAAACCCCACCATAGTGGATGGGTGGCTCTTCACTCACATCTTACCATACACTCTCCTCCCTTTGATTGTCCTGCAATGAAGATCACACAAAAACTTTGAAAGAATCTATGCTCTAATCCCTTTAGCACCTCCCCGGAAATGACGCCAAACATGTTGGGTAAATATGTTACTATAATTTCAAACATTTAATTATCAATCCATGGCTTGTAAGCTTCGAGGCACAAGCGCAGGGAACGCAAGATCATAGCATCTAACCTAGACTTGAGTAAGAAATCAACTTGTTGTTTAAGTACATAATTGTTATTTCTAATTGAAACTAATCAATTGAGGAAAACATGCTCAAGCAACATCAATAAGCAGTTCTAATCGTTATTCAAATGATTTTAAGCTACAGAAATAAATAATCCAAGCAAGACTGCAACTAATCTAATTCCTGGGATCACACAAATCAGTAAGCATTGAAACTAACCTCTATCATCACTCAGCAATTGCTTCCAAAGAAACTAAGTAAACCGAGATTCTAATTGGCATGATTTCAGATCTAAAAGACTGCAAAATAAGAAACTATTTTATCCTTAGATTACCTTAATCAAACTCAAGAAATCATTCAAACATAAGCACATTGACTAGTGGTTCTACCAATAACTAATTACAATTATAATGGATTTCAAAATAAACTACAACTCCAAACAATGATTTAATGGTCTCGTTGCATTTCTTTTAAATACTTGGTTTCCAAAACACAGTGTTACAAGAAATTATAGTGGTTCAGTAAGGTACATAATTGATTTGAATTCATATTTAAAAGAAATGGAGTTATCGATCTCTTGTTTATCCAATTAAGAAGCACCTTTAAATATTCCATTCGTAAACCTGTAACAAAGGGGTTATTCATGCAATGAAATCATCGATCAACACCATTCATTAGCTTGCAATGAGTTGAAAATGATATTTCTATTTAATTTTAAGAAAAAAAATGAATTACAGTCTTAAGTACATAATCAAAATTATGAGATCTAATTAACAAATTCTTTCAAAATAAAATCCCTACACCTAGATCTAAATCAAACACACTACCTCTATCCTATGATGTTTACAAAACTTGCTTCCACACGATGGTAAACCCTTGCCACTCCCAGAGCAAGTCTAAGCTAAATCAATGGCTAAAGATTAAGCAAAACCATATCATTTACAAATAATTCATGGCAAAGTCAAATTGTATTAAGATTCAAATCATAAGTTCACTTACATACATTCCTTCAATCATTTGTCTCATGTTCACACCTTGTCTTCCTCCTCCTTCAAAACTTCCCAACCTTACAATACAAACCATGGTTGAGCCATTTATAAGATTTACAAGGCGAATTAGTCATTTTCCTTAATTCTGGAAAATTGAACAATTTTAACAAACAAACCTAAAAGATATTGGCATATCTTCCTAACCATGGAGAATTTTGGAAAGTGGCTTTGAGGGACCCTAACTTGTTATATTTTAAAAAACAACCTCTCTTGTATTTGTCTCATTTAAATCCATATCCTCGTAAAGCGTGCCCAAAGTTGGTTGTCTGGCTCTTTTTCCAAGGTTCTAGAATTCTGGAAAAATAGTAATTTTTACAAAGCTACCCTCCAAGACCCGCGTATAACTTTCAGAAAAATTTGAATATGGATAATTTTTTTTGGATATAGATAATGCGTTATATTGTTAAGAAACCCATTTTCTTATATTTTCTAGATTCACCTCGAGCTGCACACAAACTGAAGTCAAACTTGGCAGTTTGGAAACTATGCACATTTTGAGTAGATTTGTTGATTTGCTTCTAGAGACGCATATGTGTGACCTGGGTGCAATCCAACTCATGGGAAGATGTTGGAACATAATTTTTGACAATAAAATTCCTCGTTTTTTTCCCAGAAGCGTGCCAGGATGTCGAAGCTCCAAATTGGATATTTTTGTACTCTACTTGCAGTAAACAATTTAACTGGCTTGTGAAGAATTTTGACAATGGAACCCTATGACAAATGAACTTAGCACAACCGTCATTATAAAACCATGACTAAATCATCTTTAATCATATAAAATCTAAGAAAACTAATGATAATCAACCATGGGGCATAAGTCATGAATTGGAAACAAGTGATCGAATTATGGTGTGAAATGAGTGTAAAAGTGTCAGAATTTATGTTATGAATAACGATTTGTATGATGGAAAAAATGGGCATATTCGAGGCGCAACACATCCATATTGGAGTAGACAATGAAAATATCTAGGGTCATTTACCCCTGACCAAATTAGCATGACCTAGCTAAATCAACATGGCTCCTTAGGTAAATGTATCAATTTCCTTTGGTCAAATCAAAATGACCCAGCCAAAGTTCTTCATGGATTCTTAAGAGAGGATTTTTCCCTAGACCAGTCAACCTTGGCCAAATCAACATGGCCCAACCAATGTCCTTCATGGCTTCTTAGGTGAATTACATAAATCTCCTCTGGTCAAATAAACATGACCCAACCAAGTCCTTCTAGATTTTCAAGAGATGATCTGCCCCTTGACCATTCACCCTTGGCCAAATTAGCATGGCCTAGCCAAATTCATTCATAGCCTCTCTAGTGAATTACATTAATATCCTCTGGTCAAATCAATATGACCTAGCCAGGTCCTTTTGGCTTCTCAGGAGATGGTCTATCCAATCCTGTGTGAAAATTATTTGATTGCAATTCCTTGATATTATTCTCCTAACTGTTAGAAGTTTAATTGTTTACGATAATTAATGAATAATTCACAATTGCAATCTTCACCAAAAATATGTTATGAAAAAATCAAGAAATGAGAAATAGATGCACACTTAAAAGTAGACACAATAATCTTTAGATTATGTCCCTAGGAAAAAACCCGAAGGGGAAACCGATGCAACAGATGAGGGTTTATTTTAATACGCAACAATTTGGAGATTATTACAACTAGATGCCAAATTCGTCTTGATTTGCGAAGCATCGGATGTTCTCTAGCCTTGAGATTTTGCAAAGAGGCTAAGACACGTGTATTATCCAAGACCTAGAGATGGCTTAATTAAAATAATTAATCAGTTTTTAAAATTTCCTAAGTCTAAACTTACGAAATATGATTAATTAAAAGGTATTAGTTAAGTTAGGTATGAATCTTCTAGAAAAAGGCATGGATCGAGTCCTAGTTAATTTTAGCCATCGATTAAGTTTTTATCATGGCCATTGATGTCTCAACGAGAGATTATAAGGAACTCGATGGGCACTTGGAGAACACACTTGCAGAGATCAAATTCACTAGCAGATCAATTTCCTGAGTAGCAGCACTGAGTTGTCAAAGAGAGAGCTAGTGAGCTCGTTTCAGTGAGAGAGTGACAGGGATAGTAAGGCCAAAGGAAGTTTTTCCAGATCCGATGAGTTCCATAGAGAGTCAACGCAGAGGCTGCAGAGTGCTTCATGTTGAGAATTTGGAGGGCTGGTGATTAATTCAAATTCTCTTCTTGATAATTACTTGTGAGCTTATTTCATTGACTTATGTCTTCCCTTCTTATCTTATTTAGTATTTCATCAAGTCAATTATCAAAATACAAGAGACAGTAGATTAGGCTCTTCGAGTCGGGGAAAAACCTCTCCCTCTTGAAGAGGAAAACCCAAGAGAAATTCTTCTTATATATTTTCAAATGAGAAGTACCATGACCATGACACAGACCCTTAACCTTCTTATGCTTGGCAAGACCTTGTCACTGATTGATTATGTTCTTCTCTACTATCCTTCACTAACTTGCACCTTTATGCACCAGAGACCTCGGTCTCTACACAAATTTTGCTTCCTTAGGGCCTTGACTGTTTACTTATCTCAACTGGATACAACCATAACTTTAGCACAATCACTATGAACTTTGTTGTACCTTTTATCTCACGCTTTGACATAGTTAAACCTTCTTTGGCACCTTGATATGTTCTTTAATACATCCTTCTTTAACAATGTAATCCACACTTGAATACACCCTTCTCCAGCACTATCATCCACACTTGAATGCAACTTACTTTAGCACAGAGATCCACACTTAGACACAACCCTAGATGCAACCCTAATTTCAACACCGTGATCCACACTCACTTCAGATTTCTCTATGATGTAGTGTCACAAATACATCTGCAATATTAAGGTGATATTGTTTCTACTATGCATTACCCATAAAAATTACAGATATATATCCACAGATTCTCTTCAGACTTGTCTGAATTCCTTTTTCCACAAATGACCGCAGAGCTGATTGTATATATAGGCATGATGTCATTGTTTTAGGATGACCCTTAAAACTGCTATAAGGTTGACTTTTACTTATGTCCATAGGCCGACATGGAGGACTTGTATTCTAGTGTACAGAGTGTAGCTTTGAGACTCATTTAGGATACCTTTCTTCATGATATCATGACAAGGTCTTGGAGCATAATTTTGATACTAGAAACTTCATATACATGACACTTAATTATACTTGTAATCAGAAGACAAACCCTAATAGGCATCAAGAATAAGTCTATTGACCTATAATAAAAAAAATTCTCATGAAACCCATGGAGCAAGTACAACAAAAAATACATTTTATTGTCTTTGTCTTCTTCTTTACATAAATACATAACTACATAGTCAATATGAAGACCTGTCCTAGTTACACTTTTTCAGCGCTCCCTCGTAACTAGGGAGGTATCCATACAAGTACATGGTCACTTTCAAACTGAATAATCTCATAAGAAGAATCAGATTGGTAATCGAATTTGTATAGCATCATATCAACCAATATTGTCCTAGGGCAAGGCCTTGACTAACAACCACATATCTCAACGAGAAAATGGGCTACAATGCCGACGAAACACATGACTTACAGACACCATAGTAATTATCTCTCCAAGGTACATACTCCACCCAAGTGTTCCAAAGTATGACCTTCTTGGACTATTCTTCTCTTGGGTAGCTAGCCCTCGAAGAATATCGGTCCCTGACTACTCTTATCTTGCATGCTCTATCACATTCTTAAAGAGTATCGAATGCCAGATGATTACCCAATCCTCCATTCTATCTTCCCAAGTGAAGACCAAAATGATGTGTCTATCCATTCTCTCCACATGGCCTACACTGAGACTTACGGTTGTTAGTCTTGGTCTATTGCATAACACATGTATTAGAGAATCATATATGTCACTCCCTCTTAACTCAGGAAGGACATACTCCAAGTTTCTTCCAAGAAAGAAACTTATCACCAGAATCCCTCTCAATCAGAGACCTTCAATAGCAATGGTGAGACACCCAGCTGCTCATGAAGAATTTCTCCCCTCGATGTCATGGATTTCGATATTGAGGAATCTTCAACTTTTGGCTTCATAGGGCACAAATCATTCATCACTTTCATCCATGAGTCATGTCAGCTTATTAGAAAGCGATTCATATTACTTTCTTATCTGGTTCACCTTTATGCCATGCTTATTTTCATCTCCCAAGGATCTTATATCCTTCCACATGATTGGCAGCCCTGCATAAAATCATCTAGATAAAAATATACATATGAACTTTTAAATCAAAATTTATCTTAGTGATGATATTTCACCATGAAATATTCTTGTAGGCATCGACA
The DNA here is from genome assembly GCA_034641835.2 of Pinus albicaulis. NCBI lineage: Eukaryota > Viridiplantae > Streptophyta > Pinopsida > Pinales > Pinaceae > Pinus > Pinus albicaulis. The sequence goes on from CM076579.1 coordinate 743,895,884, forward strand.
TCCTCTATTCAGATTGACACTTCTCTTAATGATATGTCTTGTCAAGGGGCTTCTTCTTTACCAGACTTATATCAAAGTCTACATATCCTCCTAGGAGATATTTTAGTCACATCTTCTTGGCTTCCGGATGATTACTTCTTTTTGACATGGTTGCACTTCATGATATCTTCCTATCTGCACATCTTCATTCCCAAGGATTATCAATTTCGTGTTCCTTGTGTTAGCACAATTTCTTGCTAAGTCATGAGTCCATGTGGTTATCACCAATAACATTCATTTTTTTTTTTGCATCTTCCCTTGCTCTAAGTTAAAAAACTGTACAAAACTTCAAAAAATCTGACCTTTATCCTTTCTCGCATCGCAAAATCACAAATTTCTTGCCCCACCTTATGTTTTCCGCTCCCTCTTGCAATTGTGATACCCTGATGCGATATATAGTAGATTGCAATCGCAGATCGCATTATCACTCACATGTCACTCACCATTTATGTGCTAGATCCTAAACCCCGATGCGATAATGCGATATATTGCGTCGCAATACGGCCACCTTATTAACACCTTGGTACGACCCACCTTCCACCACATCACTTTGCTTATCGCATATCGTAAATCCTATTGCTAACCATCCATGTTGACCCCTCCAATTGTGAAATGTGATGATCCTCTGATTGCAAAATGTGAAAATCCTCCGATCCCCAATATGCGATAACCCCTCCGTCTTGTGATTGCGATATATCACATTGCAATTATGCCCCGATAATGTATTCACCCGATCCACTCTGTGATTGGGGTTGTGATATATTTTAATGCACTTACTCCTTCCGCTTATTGTTATTCCACTTAATAGCTTCGCCCTCTTATTGTTCCATTCGCATGCCTTTCACTTACTTTCCATTCCTGCGCTTCAATCCCCTCCACTCTCATCCCGATACGTGCCCAGTATCAGCATGCTTTCGAATGCATAAGCAGGATTTCAGAGGTAGTTACAGGTTTTTTCAGGAATTTCTGGCAGCACTTGTTCTAAATTTTTTTGATATCTATCAGCAAATATAAAATCACCTCCTCAAAGCTGGAAGATAGGTCTCTTATCTTGGTCACGGTAATTATTGTTCAGTCATGGTCATGGACACCTCAGGCACATGATATTTTCTATGTATATCAGAAAGCAGGGGTCTTTTAAAGTTTGTTAAATGTAATAAAGTGTATCAGAGTTGGGTTAGGTTTTAAATTCCTAAAAATAGTAGATCTCTAATTTTTATCCTTGTAGTATGTTTTATGTTAGTCAAGGTGTCATTAGAGGTATTCGAAGGCCTAGCCTTGCTATCAGACCCATTGTAAAAGAACCTAAAGTTATAAATAGGCAGAATATAGATGGAGGAGAGGGGGGGGAGTTTGGATGTTAGTCTACCTGAAGACTGAAAATAATAGAAAAAACCATTTTGCTTCATGTTGGAGGATTTTGTGATTCAAGGAATATCTAATGTGTGGTGTGTAGCTTTTCTTTGTTAATTTCTTCTAAAATATAAATTGCAGCAACTAGTGAAATGTGAGTGAGAAGATGTTAAAGGATTTAACAATAAATTATCTACATTCAGTTTTCTGCAAGTTATATGTTTGTAATATAACATGTCAGTGAAGGTTTCATAAATTATTTGTGGACTAATTTATGCATGCAATCTATTTTCTAGTGCTGTTTGTTTAACATAAACATATTTTGTGTTAAAGGCCATAATCATAGTTGTGTGAATGATTTAGGATAGGAATATTTCCTGAAATAGGTACCAGCTATTCATCTTTCTTCCATTTGTGTACTATGCCCCCTATACTAACTTTTACCCACACAATTTATACTTGCCATAGCTTTCCAAATGCATGAATGTCTTAAAGAAGATAAAATCATTTCAAAATCTTTGAGAAAGCCATCCCACCACTTAAACAACCCCTTTAAAATTTGAAATGAACTATGATGTGTAAGGCTAACTCCTTAAGCAGTCAAGGAGTGACTTCTTACGCTAACACCTTGTTCATATACAACCACCTCATATTCCATATGAGGATATATTATGTTGATTTCATCTATAAGTGCCCCGTGAGAGATCCTCCTCCATATCTCATACTTCTAAATATAGAAGTCCATTATTTGCAACCATATGACATGACTTCACAACATCCATTGTCAGCATATAAATATATATATATATATATACCTCATACCTTTTTCCTTTGATTCATCCTGTAGCAATTTTACTAGAATGGAGAACTTCATTCCCTTGATCTGCTTCATGAATATGTCATCACATCCTACTCCCAAAATTTTGTAACATAGAATTTTTTATGAAACCTTTTTTATTTATTTCTAATCATTGAATCCATAGAGAATTTTATTAGAGAGTGTCAACACCTGTTTCCATGATGACCCTTGATTTTGATGGCTGCCTTCCATCAACATTGTTATTAATGAGGTTTTCCAGGAGCTGTTTCACCAAGAGTTCCTACCATGCTTCTATCATGATGCTATTAATATGTATTGCTTCCTATCATGCTATTTTACAACCAACAAAAATCACATAAAGAATAAGATGATCTCAATCATAATAGAGATCTCTCACTTCTTCTTTCTTAGATTTCTTAACATCAGGTTCTTCCCTTTCATCTGTGACATGGGCTTCTTCTTTTTTCATCTTGTCCTTTCCAGATTTAGGACAATATATTTTATAATGTCCAAGTTCATTACATCCAAAGCATCGTACTTTGTCCATATTTCTTCTTTTATTCTAAGGACCAAATTTTCCGAATCTTCCTTTCTTCCTGGATATGGCTGCAAAGGCTTGATTCCCTTCACTTGATCATGTATCAGCTTTTGATTTCAATATTGTTTCCTCTATTTTGTAGGTTTTAAACCTATACAGAAATTATCTACCAACAAATCTTAAAAACAAAAAATAAACAATAGTGAGAGCATAAAACATAAAACAGATATACACAGAGATTTTCCCTTAGATCCCAAATCGGAACGACCAGCTTGATTTTTCATTATATTCCTTTCAGTGTTAAAACACATATATATATACATGCCAAATAATACATAAACCCCAATCCATTAACCCTGGATTAGAACATAACCGTAGTTCCCTTGATCAGATCTACAAAAATACCAAGGGTCGAAAACCATTTTCCTCCAAAACTATGTGAAAACCTATGCACAAAACCATGGGTGGGTCGGCCCATGAGTGGGGCTAATCGTGGAAAGAATATAACACATACCCAACATTCTCCCTTGTTCTTTCAGGGGCCACAAGGGCTTAATAATCATTCCGGCTACGCAACACCCATTGTTTCTCTACACCAAAGAGAACTTATGAGTGCTCACAGACTTTGTCAATGCATCAGCAACATTCTTCAAAGTGTCCACCTTTACCAGCAACACCCTTTTATCCTCAACCATATCTCTCACAAAGTGATATTGAACATCAATGTTCTTTGTATTTGAATGATAAGCAGGGTTCTTAGCCAAGAAAATTGCACTTTGGCTATCACAGTCTATCCTTATATCTCGTTGCACCAACCCATACTTGAACACAATCTCTGCAACCAAACTGCTTCCTTGCTTGCATGAGTGGCTACCATATATTCTTCCTCTATAGTTGAAAGAGCCACTACAGACTATCTTTTACTCATCCAACTGACTGCACCTCCAAATAGGCTAAACACATACCCACTCGTAGATCTTCTTTGGTCCAGATCTCTAGCCCAGTCTGAATCAACAAAACCACGAATGTACAAAAATATTTCCAATCCTGGTCTTCTCTGGTAGCACAAGCCATAGTCACTAGTGCCACACAAATATCTCAAAACCCACTTCACTGTTGTCCAATGCTCCTTCCCTGGGTTTGACATAAACCTGCTCAATACTCCCACTGCATGTGCAATGTCTGGTCTAGTACAGACCATTGCATACATCAGGCTACCTACTTCACTTGCATATGGAACACGGGACATGTCCTCCTCTTCTTCTTGTGTCTTGTGGAACTGTTCAACAGACAAATTTACACCTACAGGAATAGGAACATTCACTAGTTTACTATCCTGCATATTCAACCTCTACAATATAGTTTTGACATACTTCTTCTTGTTTAACCAGAGCTTCCTATTTGCCCGATCTCTCTTAATTTACATGCCCAAAATTTAGTTTGCAGCACCAAGATCCTTCATGTCGAATTTGGAGAACCGTTGGGTGTTCAAATCTTGGATATTTCTTTGTCATTTCCAATCAACAACATACCATCCACATACAAGACCAAATAAATAACATGGTCGCCAATTAATTTAAAATAAACACAGTGATCCTCCTTGCTTCTGGTGAAGCCAAGTCCCCATATATATGTATCAAATTTCTTATACCACATCCTTGGTGACTATTTTAACCCATACAGAGGCTTCTTTAACCTGCATACCAGTTCATTCTTCCCCTTCACAATAAAGCCTTCAGGTTGTTTCATGTAAATCTCCTCTTCCAGATCCCCATGAAGAAATGTTTTCTTCACATCTATCTGTTCTACCTCAAATTCAAATGTAGCAACAACATATAAAAATAATCTAATAGAAGTAACTTTGGCAAAAAGAGAAAAAATATCACCAAAATCAATTCCCGGCACCTGGGAATAACCTTTTGCTACCAATCAAGCTTTGTATTTCTCCACCCTGCCTTCTACATTCATATTCTTCTTGAAAACCCATTTGCTCCCAATGGGCTTCCTTCCAGCCGGCAACTCCACACCTCATTTTTGTGCAAGGATGTCATTTCATCAACCATGGCCTCCTTCCATGGTTTTCCATCCTATGAATCTACTGCCTCCCTGACAGTTCTGGGATCATCATCAGTTATAGTTAAAGAAAAATTTGAACTGAAAGCAGATGGACTATACCTTTCTAGTTGTCTTCTTTCTCAATCTGATCTTCTCGTAGACGGAGTTTGTGGCTCTTCCTCTTCTGAATCTTCTTCTGTTGTAGATTCTGATTCATCCTCCTTTAGCTCAAACTCTATCTTCTCAGGTTCCTTTGGCAGGACTTCATGTTTAACAACATCTTTCATCTCTCTAAACACCACATCTCGGTTGTAGACAACCTTCCTTGTTTCTGGGTTCCAAAGCTTGTAACCATTTAAACCATCCTTATATCCAATAAAGATGCACCTTTCAGATTTATTATCCAACTTGGTCTTTTTCTCCTTTGGAACATGTACATATGCATCACATCTAAATACCCTCAAATGTGAAAGAGAGGGTTTCTTACCAGTCCATACCTCATGTGGAGTCTTATCCTCCAACGCTGATGAAGGTGATCTATTAACCAGGTAACATGCAGTCTCCACTACCTCTGTCCAGAATTATTTTCCTAACCTGGCACCACTGAGCATGCTTCTTGCCTTTTCAATCAGTGTTCTGTTCATTCTTTCTACTACTTCATTTTTCTGAGGTGTGTATGGAGTAGTCTTCTGCCATGCTATACCACACTTCTTATATAACTCTTCAAATTCCTTCTTGCAGAACTCCCAACCATTATTTGTCCTCAACACCTTTATCTTCTTCTCTGTCTAGTTTTCCACCAGAGCCTTAAATTCTTTAAATCTGTCAAAGACTTCAAATTTCTTCCTCAAGAAATATATGTATGTATTCCTTGAGAATTCATCTATGAATGAAACATAGTACACAGACTTACCCAGTGATGAAACCGACACAGGTCCAAACACATCACTGTGCCCAAGCTCTAATATCTTATTCACCCTCTTAGCACCAGAAGGAAAACTCACCCGATTCTGCTTCCCATATACACAATGTTCACAGAAATAGAAATCCAGAGAGAAATTAGACATACCTTCTACCATACCATTTCCATGCAGTATCTGAAGGCCCTTCTCTCCAATATTTCCAAGCCTTTGATGCCATAGCATGGTCTTTTCTCCAGAGACTGCTAGGCTTTCTGTTCCACTTTCAGGAACCATAGAACTGTTGCACCCATCAATAACGGTGCTACCCTGAAGCTTGTATAGAGTTCCAATCCAAACATTAGGGGAATTTTGAGGTCTAAAATGGGCCTCCTAAGGAAAATGTACAACCAAAATTCACTTTATGAGAACCAATCACATTTTAGGGGATGGCATCATCCCTAATGGTTGAGGTGGCATTGCTTGAGTTAAAGGTACTTACTTGTCACATTCTAAATGGTGGATAAAACTTCATGGTTAACCATGGTAGTGCTCTAAGTACTTTTAAAGTCAAAGTAAAGTACTCATAATAAATGTCATTTCACACTTTTTGAATAAAATAATATTATTTTCATTTCATATTTCTTGAAAGAAACAATGCATATCCCTATACATTTATTATATTATATTATATTTATATAGTATATTAATTACATGTTATTATAAAATTTAAATAATATAAATTTTAATTAATAGCATATCATATAATTAAGAATTTATAAATTTATATTTATATTTTATTTTAAGTTATTTAAGTACAAAAGACAAATGCATTAGTTGTTCAATGATAATGATTTTTTCTTGAAAAACTCATTCTTGTTTATAGTCACATCAATACAATTTTTTTATTAATTTTATTTTGGTACAAATTTTGAATTGAATTTAACTATGGTTACATGGATTTTGGTGCAAAAAGTGAATTGCAAATTCATATATATTATTTTATTGGTTTAGATATTATTTTATTATTTTCTTAGGAGGCCCATTTTAGACCTCAAAATTCCCCTAATGCTCCCCGCATTAATACCAGTGCTCCCCAAACCATCTTAAAAGTATCTTTCTCGAACACTTTTTTTACACTTGCATCATCCATCTAGCTTATAGAAATTAGATTTCTGGTCAATGCAGGAATGTGAAAAACACCAGGAAGTGTTCTAATCCTTCCACCTTGCAGCTTCAGCTTGAATTTTCCACGTTCGACGATTTTGGCCTTCCTATCATCCCCTAAGAAGACATCGCCGCCATCATATTTCTCATACTCATAGAACCACTCCCTATGGGGAGTGAAGTGAAAGGATGCACCCAAGTCAATCAACCATGACTCATGATCTACATGTGTATTTGAAGAAGAAGCCAAATACACATCCCCACCTTCATCTGAGGTGGTTTTTGCCTCTGCAGAAGGAGCATCATCAGATCCCTTTCCCTTCTCAGGAGATTTAGATATGCAGTCCTTTTTGTAGTGCCCTTCCTTTCCGCATTTCCAGCACACCTTTACAAACTTTCTAGGAGATTTAGATCTCCCACTCGAAACCTTATTCTTGTTTCTATTCTGGGACCTTCCTCGTACATATAAGGCATCTCCATTCTGACGCTCCATATTTCTCCGTCTCATTTCCTCCGACAGCAAGGCTGAGACAATGTCATCAAAATTCAAGTTAGTTGTATTACTACCTATTTCAATAATCAGGCTTTCCCACGAATCTGGTAGAGAACACAAAAAACTAATGCACTTATCTTCATCTGAAATTTTAATATCAACAGATGACAGCTGGCTTACCACAGTATTAAAGACGTTTAGATGCTCTGTCACCGAGTCTCCATCCTTCATCCTTAGGTTATACAACTTTTTCCGCAGGAACAATTTATTCACTAGAGACTTAGATTGGTACAAAGTCCCAAGTTTGTCCCACAAATTCTTCATCGTAGCTTCCCCAGATACATTCAACAATACCGAATCTGAGACACACAACTGTATTGTGCTCTTCGCCTTCCGATCTAACTTCTTCCAGCCTTCATCTGACATTGTCGTTGGTTTAGTACCTAAGTCTACCGTGATCCATTGATATTTATCCACCAACAAGTCCTCCATATTGAGCTTCCACAACTCAAAAATCTGACCATTAAATTTCTCAATCTCTATCTTTCCATTGCTCGCCATCTTTTTTCATTGTAAAAATCGATCCCGTAGATCTCCCACTAAATAGGATCTACCATAGGCCCTAGCAAGAAAAACCCCTCAGCAGCAAAGGCATCCCCTTGAAGCTGAAAATGCTCTAATACAAAATGTAGGTTTTAAACCTGTACAGAAATTATCTACCAACGAATCTTAAAAACAGAAAATAAACAATAGCGAGAGCATAAAACATAAAACAAATATACACAGAAATTTTCCCCTGGATCCCAAATCGGGACGACCAGCTTGATTTTCATTATATTCCTTTCATTTTTACAACAAATATATATACATGCCAAAGCATACATAAACCCCAATCCATTAACCCTGGATTAGAACATAACCGTATTTCCCTTGACTGGATCTACAAAAATACCAGGGGCCGAAAACCATCGTCCCCCAAAACCATGTTCAAACCCATGCACAAAACCATGGGTGGGTCCACCCATGAGTGTGGCTAATCATGGAAAGAATATAACACATACCCAACATATTTTACATAGAGAACATAAATCATGGAATGGTGTTGCGTCTTTCTTCCCATATAAACTTGAAGTGATTTTCCCCATTCTTACAGTAGAGCATTCAACCCCACTGTAGTCATCTAAGTATCAACCATACTTCTCCCAATTCGTGTAGTTGGTTTCTTATTTCAGAAATCCACATAAAGTATGAAGTGATTCCTTCTTCTCTTGAACATTTCATTTTGCATAGTTCATTCTTCAAATATATTGCTTCTCCTACAGTACTCACAGAGAAAATCTCCACCAGTTTCTCATATATTTATTTTGAAAACTTTAGTTTTGATACATAGGGAATGAGTGAGTCCTTAATGGATTCTATGAGAATCCTTTGGGCTCTGATTTCTCCCTTCATGTACTTGGCATGAGATGGAGCATCTTCTTTTGAGGGTTGAATAGTAGATCCTTCGATGTAGTCCATAACCTCGTCTTCAATTAAATTCAAAATTTTCCTCTTTTTCCATGCACTAAAGTTTGATGACCTAACCAATTTGTTGCTCTCTTTACAATAAGCCATTTTAACAAATTTAAGTAAGGTCATAGATACTTAATTGAGTAGAGTGAGTTGCAACTTCCTTGATGATGATGAAGATGGAATCAAGAGCTTCTTCTAAGATTGAAATCTCAATGTAGGTGTTCTTGGGTCCTTGATGATAAAGGATATCTTTAAACAATGATGTTTCTTCCAAAAACGTTTTGAATATAAATCTTTGATGGAAAAGATCATTTAAATGATGATTTGATCCTTTGAATGAGATTGAAGATCTTTCTTGAAATAGCTTGAGAGTATTCCTTGCATACTGATTTGACTTTTCAACCCAAACTTTGATCTTAGCTCCCTCGAGTGTCTTCTTGTCAAGAAACCCTTGTGTTCAACACCTTAGCTCTAATACCATGTTGAGAATTTGGAGGGTTGGTGATTAATTCAAATTATCTTCTTGATAATTACTTGTGAGCTTATTTAATTTATTTATTTCTTCTCTTCTTATCTTATTTATTCTTTCATCAAGTCAATTATCAAAATACAAGAGACAGAAGATTAGGCTCTTCGAGCCAGGGCAAAACCTCTCTGCCTTAGAGAGGAAAACCCACGAGAAATTATTCTTATAGATTTTCAAATGACAAGTACCATGACCGTGACACAGACCCTTAACCTTCTTGTGCTTCCAAGACATTTTCACTGATTGATTATGTTCTTCTACATTGTCCTTCACTGACTTGCATCTTTCTGCACCTGAGAGCTCGGTCTCTACACAAATTATGCTTCTTTAGGGCCTTTACTATTTACTTATCTCAGCTGGATACAACCATAACTTTAGCACAATCACTATGCACTTTGTTGTACCTTTTATCTCACGCTTTGACACAGTTAAACCTTCTTTGGCACCTTGATCTGTTCTTGAATGCAACCTTCTTTAACAATGTAATCCACACTTGAATACACCCTTATCCAACACTATCATCCGCACTTAAACGAAACTTGCTTTAGCATAGAGATCTGCACTTAGACGCGGCCCTAGACGAAGCCCTAATTTTAGCACTGTGATCTGCACTCACTTCAGATTTCTCCACACTGTAGTGTCATAGATATATCCGCAATATTCAGGTGATACCTTATTGTTTCTACTATGCATTACCCATAAACATTATAGATGTATATCCACTGGTTCTCTTCAGAGGCTTGTCCAAATTCCTTTTTCCACAAATGATTGCAGAGTTGATTGTATATATAGGCATCATGTCATTGTTTTAGGTCGATCCTTCAAATTGCTAGAAGGGCGAATTTTACTTCTGTCCATAGGCTGACATGGAGGACTTGTATTCCAGCATTGAGAGTGTAGCTTTGAACCTCATTTAGGATCCATTTCTTCAGGATATCATGACAAGGTCTTGGAGCATGATTTCTATACTAGACACTTCATATACATGACACTTAATTATAATTTTAATCAGAATAAAAACCCTAATAGACATCAAGAATAATTTTATTGACTTATAATAAAAAAATTCTCATGAAACCGATGGAGAAAGTACAACAAAAAATACATTTTATTATCTTTTTCTTCTTCTTTACATAATACATAATTACATAGTCAATATGAAAACCGATTCTAGTTACACTTTTTCAACACTTCAGAGGAGATCCACAATTTTGTTGGGAGGGAGAGGTGATTCATTGCCAGAGGTCAAAATGAGAGGCCAAAGGCCAGGAGGATCTAGTTTCTAGAAAAAATAAGATCATAGGCAAGGAGAGGGTTGTTCCTAGCTGTGTGATGCAGAACTAAGTAGGCTAATGCAATGACTGCACAGAGGCAATGCATAGAAGCTCCATTAGAGCTAAGGCCAATGTCAGATCACCAGTGGCAGTGAGATCAATATTTCTATGTATGATTTTCTAGCTTTGTAAATAAAAGATTTGTATTCATAATTTACTACTGCTTAATATACAAACCTTCAGTTGTTGCACTAGTTTTCCCGCATTGGGTTTTTCCAGGGACTTAGTCCAAAAATAATTGAGTTAATTGTGTTTGTGTTTCTATATTTCCTGCAATTTATTTATTTTCCGCAGTATTTATTTGTGAGGGTTGTAGCATATTGCTTTTGATATTTACCATTGAACACGATAAATAATTTTTTTAGGAAAATAACAAATAGAAGAAATCTAATCAGTTGCTGCAGTAGGATTCCGAGTAACAAGATTTTCACATTGTATCAAAGCACAAATAAGAAGCAGAGGAGCTGACTTGCAAAAGGAAAGAGGGAGGTTTGAGGCATTGCATAGGCAGCTGCTCGAAACCCCAGGAGGTTGCACAGTCCATTAGCCAGTAGGGCAATTTTTGAGGATTTTTTTTTATTTGAGTGAGTCGACAAAGAACAAAATTTCCAGATCAAAGATTGTCAGAGGCAGAGGGAGCATCAAAAATTTTATTGCAAAGCAGATCTTCAGCTAGGACGTAGATATTTTGCAGCATTTTCTGGCAGAATAATGTTAGAAGGGAAGAAGAGCACACACTCAGGTAATTATTTCCTCAGGGAACTTCTAGCCAAGAAGTTCAAATTCTCCACGCAGAGCAGTTATAGCCATGAGAATATTTTCCCACTCTAGCAGGGAGTGCATAGAGCTTGTAAATAGTTGCGCAAAGGAGATTAGGTAGAGTTCGACATTTCAAACGAGATGACATCAACAGGGTTGAGAGATCAAGACCGATTGGACAGATCAACAAACTATGTGATCTAGAAGGCCAAGATTTCTTGTCTTCTATACGAATATGATCTCAAAAATTATATAAGTTCAGTGGTAGTTGTACCCACATACATAGATTAGCATAAGACCTACAAAAAGGAGATGGCGAAAGCAAAGAGGCTGATTCTTGATGGAGTTCGAGATCACATAGTATAACACATATCTAGCAAAGATACCGCCAAGCAGATGTGGGATGCCCTTGCTATGCTATACCAGGGATATTTTGAGCAATAGAAGAAGTATTTGGAGGAGAAGCTTAGGTGTATCAGGATTCAAAAAGGGGGGCATATAGAGCCCTTCCTTACTAAACTTTGGGATATTTGAGATCAACTGTTTGCAGTTGGGTCAACGCCCCAACCTACTGTGTTTGTACGATTTTACTTGAATAATGTTTCAGAGGAGTGGCAAGTATTCGTCTAGAGTATCTTGGGAAGAGAGAACTTGATAGATTGGGATAGAATGTAGGTAGATTTGCAAGAGGAGGAGATGAGGCGAGACTTGGTCAAGAGCACCATAGGAGGTAGCGACAACATTGGTATGAAGGAAGTGAAGGAGGAAGAGAATGCAACCCTTGCATAAAAGGGGCATCAGGAGCAACGCAGAAGAAAGACATACATTTCAAAGGTGAAATGATTCAGATGTGGTGAACTTGGTCACTACAACACCCAATGTCCTCTTTGAAAGAGGGACAAAGAGGAGAAGAAGGATCAACAGGTTGGATCTGCTGAGATAGATAAGTTGTCCTCCATATTGGGGGTAGAGTTTTCCATGTTCACTGATATACCTCGAGGGTTGAGGAGGGGTGATTTGGTTTTGTAGCCCTAGGGAGCTACAGATGGGCAGGATCCTTGAGGATTCCACCTCTTAGATCAATACCTTGCTATAGGAGCCCATAACAGTAGTAGCAGGATCAAACAGTGACAATTGGTGTAGTCAGGTTCCAGAGTGACATATGTAATGACTAGTAGCAGTCTGAGACTTAGAAGGGTTGGCAACAATGCAGTTGGCACATTGCAGAGTCAACAACAACACAGAGGATTCAGTAACAATGCAGAGACTAGCAACAGTCAAGACTCGAGTGACAGATGCATCAAAACATACATAGTTGGTTCAGTAAGATGGACATCTCTCAGTTGCAGTAGCAACAAATGAGAGACAGTTGCAGATGTTGCAGTGGAAACAACAAAAAAGTTGCAGTGCAGATGCAGTAGTTGGAAGTAGTAAGTAGGGTCAGCAACAGTGTAGAGGCAACGTAGAATTAGAGTTGCGCAGTGGTTGGTGGGCAGTAGCTACAAAACAACAACACAGAAGGAGATGATGCAGAATCAAATTATTTCTATTAGGAGAGCAGCTATACTAGGGCACATTCCTCGCTAAGAGGGAGTGTTGATTTGTGTAGCATCAGATGTGCTCTAGCCTTGATATTTTGCAGAGAGGCCAAGACACATCTATTCTCCAAGACCCAGAAATCGTTTGGGGAAATTCCACCTAGAGATGGCTTAATTAAAATAATTAATCAGTTTTTAAAATTTCCTAAGTCTAAACTTAGAAAATATGATTAATTAAAAGGTATTAATTAAGTCGGATGCAAATTGTGAAAATTCCTAGATCTAACAATCTAAGGAATTCTACTTGAACTATCTAAGTTACTTCTCCTATTATGTAAATTACATTTATAGAATTAATTCAGATCTGAATTATTGAAGTAACTACTAAAGCAACCTACACTTAATTAAATTGATTCTGAAACAAGGAAACTGAGAAAGAAATCAATCACACACAAGACACCTTTATTTTGGACTAAGTCCCTGGAAAAACCCAATGTGGGAAAAATAGTGCAACATATATAAGGATTTATGTTATTAAGCAGTATAAAATCTTCAATATATCTTTGAATACCTCAAGGGTTATTCAATTACAGAGAGAAAAACTAGCAGAAAGAAAATGTAATTTTTACCTCACACAATCATTGGAAAAAATCTGGTTGATCTGGTCACTGGAAAAGCTTCCTCTAGAGGTCTTTGCACAACCTTTGCGCAATGATTGTGTAGGCCCCGCATCACCTCCTATAGGCACTACGTCACCCTAGCAAGGGATCGATATGACTCCCAAAATCACAGATCTGGGCCTCCCGGTCTCACACCCTAGCTCTTGGCTTCTGGATCTGATCTGACAGATGAATCTCAGAAACCCTCTAAACCTCCGTGTAGCCTCTATGTAGCCTTGAATAGCTCTGTGTTGGCTTTGCGTCAACCTGACTGTATTTTCACTAGCTTTGTTATGTGTTTTCTCACCTCTCTCTGCTGATGATTCTCCAGCTGAGAAAATATTTCTCTCCAGAAGCTACTCTTCCCCTCACTGCACTAAATCACTTAGATCTAATATTCATCCAAGCACTACTCTGTCAGAAGAATTCGATCTCAAGATTCACTCTGTGTGTGTGTTTCCAAATGACCCTCAAGCTTTCCTTTATTGTCTTGTTGAGAAATAAACGACCGATATTAGATCTCTATTCAATGGCTAAGGTTATGACATGACTTGATATTCACTTTATACATCATTTTCAATCTGTTTTATTAATGTCCTGTAATTATTTAATTTCCCTAAGTGGTCTCCATTAAAATAATTAATTATTTTAACAAAACATTAACTGAGTGGAATTTTCACAAATGGTTTCTAGTTTCTTTGGAATACCTTTGTCTAAGCCTCTCCACAAAATTTGGGGCTTAGAGCACTTCCCGATGCTACAAAAATCAACACTCCCTCTTAGCGAGGAAGGTGCTCTAACAATATGCTTGTTGCATGATGCTCTGACTCTGAAGCATCCTCTGCGTTGTTGAAGTCTGATAAGATGTCCATCAGCTTCTCTGCTATTGCTGCAACTGTATTGCTACCTATGACATTGCCACTGCTAGCACTGCAATTCAGCTACTAAGAGAAGCAACTAAAAACACCCAAACACTAAAAATGTGTTCAGTGGATGCACCTCGGTGTTGAAAACTCTGACTACTGGTAACTACTATGGTGTCCCTCTAATGCACTACTGCTCTTCACTACGTTGCACTATGCTACTACTGCTATGTTGTTGTTGCTTTGCTCTGCACTGCTCTAGAAATGAGCATTTCTACCCACTGCAATGTCGTCTCCATCACTCCTAGGCTCTCACTGAAACTCCTCCATCCCACTACTACAAATATGGGAGAAAGGTAATGATCCATGAGGTGGGCTCCTTAAGGATCCTACCCAATTGGAGCTCGGAGTGAACTACAATGAAATGTCACCCCAATTCTTACCAGGAGAAGCATGGGCACTCATAGAAAACTCATCCTACTCGATATTTGCAGCTGCAAATTTCAGATCATGCTTCTCATCCTTGTCCTTTTTCTTCAAAGGATATTGTGATGCAATGTGGTCTATCTCACCACATATGAAGAATTTCACCTTCGATACATCTCTCTTTTGTCTCTGTTGCCCTTGCTGCCCTTTTGATGTGATGGCTGCATTCTCCTCCTCCTCCAGACCCTTAGATTCGCTCTTTTTGTTCTTGTCAATCTTTCACTTGACTAGATCTCTCCTCAGCTCTTCCTCCTGAAGTGCTGACCACATATGCTCCCTACTAAGAAGTTTATCCCTGCTCAAAATTCTCTGGACAAAAACTTGCCACTCTTCCGTGACTGCGTTAAGGGCTAGAATCACCATAGTTTCTGTATTTGGGGTGGATCCCAGGACTTCCAATTGGTCTCGAATCTTCTGGAGCCTCATAAGGAATGAAGCAATATGCTCCCCCTTCTGCATCTGGATCATGCAGAGCTTCTGCTCCAAGTACATATTTTGTTGCTCAGAAGTTCCTTCGTACAACAAATACAAGGCTTCCCACATCTCCCTGGTGGTGTTCTTGCCAACTAAGTGAGAGACTATGTGATCCTTGACACCATCAAGGATTAACATCTTGCACTTTTCCATATCGGACTTGTACTTCTTAATTTGATCTGGATCTGTAGGTACAACAACCACATTCACCATGAACATCTTGAGATTGAATTCATCAAGAAGGAACTGAATCCTTTCTTTATAGATTAAAAATTTGGAGGAACCCTCCAATCAGTGATGATCTCTAAGACCATGAGCTCCCATCTCAGCCGAAAACTGTCAAACTGCTTCCTCTTTCTCCCCCTTTTAGCAACCTAGGTCATATTACACACTCCTTCTAGAGCTCGTAGATCTTCTTCCTTGATCTACTGCTTAGATCCTGGAAAAATGTTGAATTCCTCGATTAGGAACTCACTAAGGAAGAATTCCACGCTATGTGCTTTTTATTTCTTCTGACGCTTCTTTGCCTGAAAACTACTTGCAGAGAAAATGTGTCCCTCTACCTCTCCGTGAAGGCTCTGCGCTAATCCGTTGGCCTTGAAAAAATTTTGAATCGTAAGTCCTACCTCTCTGTCAACTCACTCAGAGAGAGACAACCTTGAAAAAAAAAATCCCTCCTGCCTAGAACTGCACAATCCCTCTAGGGATTCAATTTATTGTTGTGGAAGCAATTCGACCTTCACTTCAAATTCAAATATGCTCTTCCTAGTTCACATCAAATGATCTGATACCATGTGAAAATTCCTAGATCTAACAATATAAGGAATCCTACTCCAACTATCTGAGTTACTTCTCCTATTATGTAAATTACATTTACATAATTAATTTAGATATGATTTATTGAAGTAGCCACTGAAGAAACCTACACTTAATTAAATTGATTCTGAAACAAGGAAACTGAGCTAGAAATCAATAACACATAGGACACCTTTATTTTGGACTAAGTCCCCAGAAAAACCAAATGCAGGAAAACCAGTGCAACAGATCTGAGGGTTTGTATTATTAAGTAGTACAAAATCCTGAATACATCTTTGAATACCTCAAGGGTTATTCAGTTACAGAGATAAATATTAGCAGAAATAAATTTTGAGTTTTACCTCACACAATCGTTGGAAAATCTAGTTGATCCATTCACTGGAAAAGTTGCCTCTAGAGGTCTCTGCATAGTGACTGCGTAGGCCCTAGGTCACCTTCTCTAGGCACTGCGTCACCCCAGCAAGGGATCCATCTGACTCCCATAATCATAGATCTGGGCCTCCCGGTCTCACACCTCAGCTCCCAACTTCTACATTTGATCTGACATCTGAATCTCAGAAACCATATGAACCTCCGTGTAGCCCTGACTGGCTCTAACATGGCTTTGCGTCAGCCTGACTGGCTCTGCAATGGCTCTGTAGGACGTCTTCCTACCTCTCGTTGCTGATGATTCTCCGACTGAGAAAATATTTCTCTCTGGAAGCTACTCTTCCCCTCACTGCACTGAATCACTTAGATCTGATCTTTGTTCGAGCACTGCTTTGTCAGAAAAATTTGATCTCAAGATTCACTCCATGTGTGTGTTTGCAAATGACCCTGAAGCCTTCCTTTATAGTCTTCTCGTCAAGAAATCAATGACCGAGATTAGATCTCTAATCAATGGCTAAGATTATAATATGACTTGTTTTTCGCTTTCTAGATCATTCTCACTCTATTTTATTAATGTCCTTTAATTATTTAATTTCCCTATGTTTAGACTGAGGGTATCCATTAAAACAATTAATTATTTTAATAAAACATTAAATGAGTGTAATTTTCACAAAAATTTTATGGGTTCTTTGGAATACCAGTATCTAAGCCACTCCACAAAATTTGGGGCTTAAAGCACTTTTCGATGCTACAAAAATCAACACGAATCTTTTAGAAAAAGGCGTGGATCGAGTCCTAGTTAATATTAGCCATCAATTAAGTTTTAATCATGGTAATTGATGTCTCAATGAGATATTATAAGAAGGAACTCAATGGGCACTTCGAGAACACACTTGCAGAGACTAAATTCACTGGTAGATCGATTTATTGAGTAGTAGCACTGAGTTGCTGTAGAGAGAGCTAGTGAGCTCTAGGGATAGTAAGGATGGAGGAAGCTTTTCCAGATCATGTGAGTGTATAGAAGAGAGGTAGTGAGTGCCACAAAGAGACAACGCAAAAGCTACGCAGAGGTTGTGTGGTGCTTCAGAGGAGATCCGTAATTTTTCTAGGAGGTAGAGGTGGTTCAGTGTTAGAGGTTAGAGTGTGCCAGAGGTCAGAGTGAGAGATCGAAGGCCAAGAGGGTCCAGTTTCTAGACAACAAAAGATCAGACACAAGGATATTTTTATTCCCATTTGTGTGATGTGGAAATAAGTAGGCTAACGTAGTGACTGCATAGAGGCAATGCAGAGCAACTCCTCTAGAGCTAAGGTCAGTTCCTGATCACCAATGGTAGTGAGATTTTCTTACTAGGCTCATTTGTCAGTATTTATCTGTATGATTTTCCAACTTAGGAATCATACATTTGTATTTAGAATTTACTACTGCTAAATATACAAACCTTTAGTTGTTGCACCAGTTTTGTTGCATTGGGGTTTTCCGGGGACTTAGTCCAAAAATATATGAGTTAATTGTGTGTGTGTTTCTATATTTCCTACAATGTATTTATTTTTGCGGTATTTATTTGTGAGGGTTACAACGTATTGATTTTTATATTTACCACAGAACACAATAAATAATTTTTTCAGTAAAATAATAAATAGAAGAAATCTAATCAGTTTTTGCAGTAGGATTCTAAGTAACGAGATTTTCACAAATCTTAATCCTTTTGAAACAATTTGGCAAAATCAACTGGAGAAAATTTCTCCCTTCTACAATCAATTCAACCTCCCTCTAGCCTGTTTGAATCCTCTCATTGGTAACTTGACCTTCCTGGAATTCACATTGTCTAGAGTGAGAAATTTGTATGACCTGATACTCAGCTCTAACTGAGTTTTCCAACCTCCCTCTACCTATGGAAGTGACTCGCTTTTCCTTTTGGGTGATCTTCCGACCTTCAACAACTAAAACGACCCTCTTTTTGGTACTTGCATTGGGTTTTCTAGTTGGTCACATTGGCTACCCGACCTCCATGCAGAATAATTTTGACCTCAATTTTCCTACAACTCTGACACTGGAAATCCATCGGGAAAATCTCTAGAATCCTCCTCCTACAGTATCTGTTTCTCCCTCTCTCCGATGCTCTTTCTTTGGCTTAAAATTTCTCCATTACTGAATCATTGCAACTGGGTAGCTTTATCTGCCAAGATAACTCACTCTCCCTCTTGTGTCTCTATCCACCCCATTGACTTGCTCTTATAATCTCTCACTAGGGCACCAATTACCATGATTATATCCTCATCAACGGCTAAGATCATCTCAGACTTGATCAAAGTCATTTTCTAGAAGTCTCTAGAGCATACTTCAATCTCCTTAATTAATTCAATTTACTTAACTACTTTTCCTAAGTTAGACTTTATAAATATTTAAATTATGGCTAATTAGTTTAATTAAGGAATTTCACAAGCTTATATCACAATTTTTTTTTTGGGTTTTGGAGATTTTATGTTCCTTAGCCTCTTAGACACAAATTGAGACTACAACACGTGTTCGATGCTACCAAAAGAATCAAATCCCAAAGCAAGGAACACATCCCTGTATTTTCCCAATCAATGGATATTCAAAATATATTCAATAATTTTATAATATCCTATTCATTTATTATCCAATCCTGGTCCATCCTGTAGCAGGGAGAAAGTCCCTAAATTCTCTCATTCTACATATCTTCAAAATTTTCCCAATATTCTCACAATATTCTAAAAATCAATAATATTAGACACATAATAAACAAATCATCTCTAAACCTTTCTAAGAATGTATTAAAGCTTAAAAATACATTATTAAGTGCAGAAGGAAAGGTTTAATGTGCCTAAGAAAGGTTAGATGGACCTTAATTTGTATCTAATTTTGAGGCTCATCATACCCCCTTACTGAAACTATTGTTCATCCTCTGAGCAACCTATTCATATTATTTTCTCTTCTTTTCTTCACTCATTTCCCTGATGCTTTGCTTGAAATCCCATGTTATTCTTGATGTAGTTACCCTTGCTGGATGAAAGCCTACATTTTCCTCAATATATTTCCATTTCCTTGAGTATCATAAGGTTTTTATCTTTCTCCTTCCTTTTCTTAGTTGGTTTTCTTGGTGTCTCGATTTCCTTTTGAGGATATTGATATTTTTTTTTTCTGGTGCTGACATTTCAACTTGAACTTTTGATTATGCTAAATGAAGCTCAACCAACTCTATGTCAATTTTTCTTGTCTCTTCCTTTAGCTTTGATAAATTTGTCTCTACCTCTATCTTTTCTTTTGTTTTTTCCTCTATTTCTATCTTTTTTCTTCTGTTGTTTTTTCTTTTGTTTTCTTTCTTTGTATCTGCCTCTTTTAACTTTATTTGGGTCTTTGCTACTAGGGGAGAGGCCTTAGTAGATGAACACCTGTTCCAAGATGCCACATCATGCCACCTGGACTGCCATGTGGGTTGTACGACACCTGTTGAATGCATGCAAGTACATGTCGTGCATACAAGGTTATTTGTTGTGACGGTTTAGGGTTGCATTTACCTGTCCTTTCCCGCTCATTATTGCAGCCTTCTGGAACTAGACTATTTATTTTGTTTGGGCCTGGTCCCTGTGCGTTTTTTCTCCCGGTTGTTTCACTCCGATGCTCCGATGTTGCTCGCATATAATTTCACCCTTTGCACGATTATTCTTGGGTTATGGAGTGTTTGTGGTCATGGTTCGAGCAGTTGTGAGGTTGTTTATGCAAGGCCCGTTCTGGTTTATTGTGCGGTTTTTAGTTCCTTGTATGCTGTTTCTGCGTGTTTATTTGTCTACATTCATCCCTGTGGTGGTTATACCTCGGTTTGGTGGTGGATATGGTGGGTTCGTACTCGAAATTTTTTTCAGGTCAATGTTTCATTTTCAAGTAAATATTGTGTTTTTCAGTGGTGGATATGGTGGGTTTTTCATTTTTTTAATGTTTGTGTTGCCTCTATGCATCAAGTTGGTTTTCTCATGGGTATTTGCGTTGTTTGCAGGTCAATGTGTGCAATGTAGCTAGTTTTCTTGTGGCGCGCTATGGTTTTTTGAGGGTATGGGTTCCTATGGAACGCTGGAAAGGAGGAAGTCGAGGAGAGTCGTAAGCATGTGTTTTTTAACGCATTTAACTACAAGGATTAATGTTTCTTTGTTGATCTTGTTTCCTATGTTTTTAAACACTTAGGTTTTGTGTAAATTGACTGGTTTTTTAACACATTTAACTTGAAGGATTAATGTTTCTCCGTTGAGCTTGTTTCCAATGTTTTGTGTAATTTGACTGGTTTTTTTAACACATTTAGGGTAGGGTTTTATGTAAATTGACTGGTTTTTTAACACATTTTTATTAAAGGATTAATGTTTCTATGTTGAGCTTGTTTACTATGTTTTTAAACACTTGGGGTTTGTGTAAATTGATTGGTTTTTTAATGCATTTAGAGTTTAGGGTTTTGTGTAAATTTACTGGTTCTTTTCACTCCTTGTGATGGAAAACTATGATGGTGAACTGGCTCTTTTCACTCCTTGGCCAATATCCTTCATGGTTTCATAGGAGTAAGGCATTTTTTCTTTGCCTCGACTAGACTCTATCATATTTTTCCATTTCTGTCCAACTCGTAGTCCTTCAACCCTTGCGATGATTTATTAATTTACCTTAATTTATAAACCCTTGACTCTTTAGATACAACCTTCGTACCGTTCCACTGAGATGTCTGCTCTTCAACTTTGGTCAAATTAGACTGCCACATTATCATCAAACCCTTGGAGTCTATTAACATACTCCATCCAACTTCTTGAAACCTCAGGGTTGTTGCTTAGTCACTCTGTGTCTGCATGCTTTATCATGTTAGGTCCTCCTCCCATGGTTTCGTTGGAGAGGGATTAATGTTTCTTTATTGAGCTTGTTTCCCGTGTTTTTAAATACTTGGGTTTTGTAATTCAAAAAGTTTTTTCAATGTAATATGTCACTAGTTTTTTTAATGTATTATGTTAGCTTGGGGATTGAAGTTAATTAATTTGATAATTAAGTTGTGTCTTTTGTTGTGGAATTTTGAGGTGGCGAGGGCTGAACATTCGAATGCATCAACAATTTGACTAATAATTCACCATTAAATTTCTTTGTCGAAATTTAATTTTTTGTTGCCCTACAGTAGGAATTTAGTTTTTGTGGTAGTACCCCGTTGTTTACAGATTTGGACAACAGTGGTTTAAGGGTGGAAAACCATTGGTTTTTTTCAATGTATTATGTCAATGGTTTTTTTTTAATGTATTATGTTAGCTTGGGGATTGAAGTTAATTAATTTGATAAGTTCTGTCTTTTTTTGTGGAATTTTGAGGTGGGGAGGACTGAACATCCAAATGCATCAACGATTTGACTGATAATTCACCATTAAATTTGTTGTTGTCCTGCAGTCGAAATTTAGTTTTATGTTAGAATTCAATAGGAAAATAGATAGAATGGTTTTGACACCAACAATATTGCGAAATTTAAAAATTTAAGGTGCACAAATTTATAAAATTTATTTTCAGTAGTCTCATAATTTTGTTGTTTCATTGCAATCTTTTTGTTCATTAAGCATACCAATTCTATCATATGACTACTTTAACTCGTTTTCCAACAATATGTGCTTATTTTATTCTCTCAAAATTTTATGTAGAGTTGTGCAATGGGCCATAATGCTTTGTAGATGCAATGAAACTGGTTTTTTTCAATGTCTTATATCATCTTGGGGTTTGAAGTTGTTGGGATGGGGAGCATGTACATATAATAAGATGTTTTTGTGTTCATTTGTTGATTGAGAAACTTTCTCACAATTTCAATGTCTTAGATTAGAGAAGGCAAGTAATAATCTAAGCTTATTTTGTTTTAATGGTGTCATTGATGATTAGGATTATGCCTTTGCAAGTGAGCAAGTTAGAAATGGGTTACACTATCAATTTTTTAACTCCCGAGGAATACAAGATATATTTTCGTAGAAATTAGAAATTGTTTATACATACTAATTAAAAATTAAAAATTATGATATATGCTATGGCGAGTGTTGTGTTATTTTAAATAAGCAATTATAACTTCAACAGATTAACAAAGTGGTGATCATCACATTCATATTGGGATATTTTTTTGGAAGTAAGGACAAGAAAATTTTGTGTTTCAGAAAATTTTTTAACTCCCAAGGAATATAAGATATATTTTTGTAGCAATTAGACACTGTTTGATAGGTACTAATTTCGTGAGGCAACCCAAAAGGATGCTTCCCAACATCCATGGATTCTATTCTTAGCAAACCTATGTCATCCTTACCAAAATCATAGTGTGTTTTGGTTACAAAAATTAAGTCATGCCACCCTTATGCTTGATGGCTTCCATTTCTTGCATTGCCCAAAAATGTTGAGTTCATTTCCTGGCCCATGTATGGTGTACTGACAAAGATTGGACGATTAGGATGTGCCTGAATTTTTCCATATTCTTGACTCTAATTTTCTCATTGTAGCCATGGTGGGACTAAGTAGCCCAAGTGTCCACTTTTGTTACTAACCCTAGCACTAAGTGTAAGGTCCACCTTACCTACCATAATTATTATAGAGAAATATTATATTAAATCAAATGTGATATATATATATATATATATATATATATATATATATATATATATATATATATATATATATATATATATATATTTTAATTTTTATTTATTACCGGCTTGAACCATGGCCTTCCATGCTTATCACCCCTCCTTTTTCCAACTCTTGCTGAACCTTTCTTGCCTCTCTCTCTTGCGTTGCCAATTGATTTTGATGTTCCTTATCTTCCCTTGATTTTGTTCTTTCCAACCTTTCCTTTTCTAGATCTGTTGTTGTTGCTATCCTTACAGCTCTCTTTTCATTAGCTAACTCCTTCTTTCTCTTTTTAGCTTCCTGAATTTCATTCTTTTTACGTTTATACTCGAACATTAAATTCATATAATCTTTATATGTGAGAAATTGTGAACTCCTCCCTAAACGAAGATAATATTATGTTGAGTTCCTTGATGAGGCATTCACTCTCTCTGCTGGTATCTTTAGGAATGCAACAAGTAATCTCTGCTTTTTTGTTGCCCCATGGTCCTCCGGACCTGACACTTGGATTTCATCCTCTGGGACAACTGATTGGCCCCAATTGTTGTCTTCTTCAGGTACTTCATGCTGAATAGGCTCCTCTTCCAGTGATCCATTGTCCACAAAATAATGAAAAATTTCGGTGCTCAACACTAATGGTTGTGAAGGCATGTCCATGCTTTCCTCATTGATGGTAGATACATTATTTCTAGTGATATTCATCACGGGCTCTGCCAACCATGATTGTTTGCTTACTTGGGTTGGGATGGTCAATTTCTCATTGTTTAATTCTGTTGCATTTTCATTCCCTTGATCAACTACATCGCATGGAATATCACATGCATAATTCGTAGGTTTTTCAGTGGGTGTGACAACCTCATTGATATTGTTAGTTGGTTCATGACTGAACTGTGTGTCACTGACATGTTCATCATAATCACCATAGAACAACCATTTAGAAAGGGACATTATACCTTCAGTGGCAGCTACATCTTCTTGGGCACTGACATGGTATTGTAAGTTATTTGCTTCTTGACCTTCCACTTTAAATACTTGGCTACAACCAATATCATGCATAAGAGCATCAAAATTAAGTGGCCATATACTAGTCCTTCTAAATCCATCCTTGATATTAGAAGGTGTGAGAGCCCTTTTAAATTCTTTACTTGGAAGCTCAGCTAGCTCAAACATCTTTACTTCCACCCCTGGATTCTTTGTCATCCATGAAGCTCACTCAACCCTGAAATAGTTCTTGAAAGGCCCAAACACGCTCAAATCAAGGGGCTGCAATCTGTGAGTGGTATGAGTCGGAAATTTTAACAAGTCAATGCCCAATTTATTGGCCTACTCGATTTTCTGCACAGCCATGTGCCTTCCATGGCCATCTAAAATCAGTGTCTGTTTTTAGGCACGACACCACCTGGTATAGAAGCAGCAAAGTGGAAAATCCAATTCAGGAATAGTTCCTTTGTCATCCATGCATGCACCTGGTTCACAATTCTGTATATAATTGTTTAGTTGAGTTTTACCTTTAAATAGATAAAATCCTGGTATTAATGAACCAATTGCATTGACACAAGCAAGAATTGTGATCCAATACCTACTCTTAGGCAATATCTTAGGCACATTTCTACTCCCTCTCTTGGAAATTACCCGCATACCATAATTCCTTCCTGCCTATTAGCCTGCTTCATCACAGTTCCATATATGGTATGGGGCATATGAGTGTTTCTCATATGAAGCAGAAAGAGTGTTATAGAACTTGGAAAAATTGTAGGGCATAGATTTAAAGCCCTGTCTCTTTCAAGGCCCTTTGCTATATGTAACACAAGGTCTGGATGCGTCTTTTTAAACCCACTCCACCATGATTTACCAGGAAAACCATCTTTAAAGGGGTTTGGCCTCCCTTGATAGATTTGAGCTACAATGGATTTAAGTTTTATAAGCTCTAACCCATGTCCCAATTGGGCCATCTCATTACACCACTCGACCACCTCATCCTTCTCCTCTTCAGTAATATTTGTAACAGGCCCTCTACTCTTTGTATTAGTCAACTGTTGTGGGAAAATATACCCCAAGGTTTGGGTTGAGGGACCTAATAGAGTGGAAGGAATACAAGCACAAGAAACATTCAAATGACAAGTCCTAATGCTTAAACTAGAAAAATAGGAGTAGGTGACCTTAGCCATATGTCCAACGTTTGAGGTCGATCCCGCGGGGTGCAAACCCTCTACTACTCTTCGTGCTTCAAAACCTGAAACTCATTCAAGACAAAACACATAGACTAGTTGTACACCACATATATATATGTGTGTGTGTGTGTGTGTGTGTGTGTGTGTGTGTCAGTATGTTAGATCATATAAACTCATAAAAGATTCATGAAATAACGATTACAATATCATTAACATGTATATGAAACATATAAGAACATGACATCAGGAACGGGACAAAGATTATTTTATTGATGTATGTAAAAATAAAGTGGAGATATCACCTGAAATCAGCCACGGCTCCAAGAAAAACCGTCCTCCGAATCTGTCCAACCCAAGCCTCAACAACCTTCTTCCATAAGAGGTGCACAAAGGATGTCACATAAGGAGGGTGACCATCACAAGGAAACAAGGGTTTCCTGAACCTGGGAAGTGCAGGAGGCACAGGGATAATCAGACTTGATCTGGGATATAACAGGCTATAGTATTAATATCATTCTCTCTCACCCCTTAGGCCTTCCCAATGAGGTGTATTTATACTTCCTCAAATCAGTTTTTCAGTTAGGAAACAATTTTTCCATGGGCTGGTGTAGGCGGTTCTCAGGTAAACCCGTAAACCCCACCTAATTAATAGGGAGTTTATTATTTTTTAATATTTTAAATTATATACATGGGTCAAATATGAGTGGACCCACATCTGCACACATAAATTTTTTGGGAAGAGTCATGTATGGAATTAAAAATAATGTTTTTTAAGAAGTTGACCAAGTCTGAAAGGAAAAGGCTGCCAAGGCCAATACATAAGTCATCAAGTATATAAAGGTGATAAATGATGCTATAACAGATGCCCCATAATATATGAGGTCATAAGGGGTACATGATGGCCGAAATGTATTATGCGCATAAGAAAGAATATTGCGAGGATTTGAGAGGACTTCACCATATTTTAGCCTGCCAACAACTAGTGAAATAAATCAGAATGAAATCTCATGTATGAGGCGAGCATACCCATGCTCAGTGAAAGAAAAGCATGTCTGCATAGCAATTATGGAGCAGATCCAATATGTATATAAGTATAGAAAGAATTGTAAAGCACATAGTGAATCATCTTATCATTGTTCGGAAAGTACATATCAAAATCATGTCCAAGTATGACATATAGAAGACTGATCAATGATGCTACAAAGATATCTGATCACTGAAGTCACAACTGAATCTCCAAGTACCAGTCACAACTGAATCTCCAAGTACCAAATCATAATTGGTGGAAAAAATGGTATTGCATGCAACTCGGGTGCTAGCATATAGAATGTTGTTGTAATGAATTGCAACATATAAGGGTGGATGGTGTCATTGGCAAAAAAATGAAGGAGTTGTCAAAGTGAACCAAAACATGCTGATGAAAACTCGAGGTCTTCACCGATCACTATGGTACAATTCTACATAATGGGAATAAATAAGCTAAATTCGACCATGTGAGAAATCATTTGATTACCGGTCATTGATGTATACCGTTAACAAACGCGAGACAACTCACCGATAATGATTATGAGAGTCAAGGTACCCCGGTACAATCTAACAAGTGTGAATGAATGAGTTGAAGTCAAACACTCGAGAGAATCTACCAATTAGGATACATTGATGTATTCTCATTTTCGATAGCGAAGGAATCTGCTACTAATGACTGCAAACCCTAAGGTACTGAAAAAATAACTCTAGAGCTTATTTCCAGAGCAATGAGTCGGAGTCTATGGGAAAAGATCTGCTGGAAGGAAGGAATTAAGGGATCCCACATTATTCTAGCGTGAGTGTAACTCGCGGGCCAAATTTTGGAAGGAATTAGATGAAGAAAAATGAAGTAACCAACCCGAAGCACGTTTCTGGCATGCAAAAAATGTAGCTAGCGCACGACAGAAACCATTTGAACCAACCAATAATGAAATCTTACAAAGAGGCAAGGAATCCACCAATGGGGTCAAATGGAAACCAAGGCACTGCACGAATCCTAGGTGTGATAATGAAAGTTGAAGTCGAACACAAAGGAAACCACTCAGTCAAAGAACCATGGTGTTGATCAAATACTATGCATAAGGTCACCTATCAATGATGTAAATAGGGCCAGGGTGCAGCTCTAGGTTTACTTTCAGAGAAATTTGTCGAAGTCGATAAGAGACAAACCCACCGACAAGAATTTAATGGAGACCTTCTCAAACCAGCACAAGCAAGGGACCAAAATTTGATGTGATAGAACAAGGATGTGACAGACCAGGGATGGCCGACTAAAAAATGAGTCAAGAGACACCACAGAAAGGCCAACTTAGGTTTACTTCCCTTGAACAAAAGCACGACTCATTTTTACTATGGCAGCATATGATAACTTTGTATAAGCTTTTCATGCAGGAGGAACGAACAGACCGTCCATATGATTGGAAGAGATAGCCAACTAGGGGAGTACTGACTTGATAACGAGGTTATGGCTTCTCCTACCCATCCCAAAATGGAGAAAATACTCCGATTTTTTGTGCTTTGTTCAAGGGCAACACAACTGAATCTTTAGCTTCCATCAAATGTGGAAGTAATGTCTCGATCTCGATCTTTTTGGGTTTTTTTTTTTTTTTGTCTTTTTCATATTGAAAGCTTGAAAAGGAATAAAAGAATGCCTGTAGTACAATGTATAGAACAAGTGTCGATAAATAGAAGCACTAGTTCCTAGGGTAGGAAAAATACTATGCTCAATTCAAGGTGGAAAAACTGGTAGATGACACTCAAAGGAATGTTACTTCCATGGGAAAAGGTGTCGAGTCGAAAAAACTAAGTGATTGCATGGTTGACTTTGCAGAAAGATAGGGTCAAAAGATGGATTATACACGAGTCCAAGTGAAGCCAGCTTAAGGCCAAGATATACAAATGGTAAACATGCAATGCAGCAAAACCACTCAACAAAAAAAAGGGAGCCTCTAGGGTGTAAAGCCAGAAAAGATAGCGAAGAAGAAGAAGAATTAAGCTTCAATACATAAGTCATGGCAAGACTAAAGAGGACTCCCGAGCCTAAACAATTTGCAACATGGGCGACATATGCTAGCAAAGATCTAACTAATTAGCCCATGTAAAGGATGGATCTACCATCATATTATGATTTATAAGTCGGTGACTAAAAATGGTTTAATAATCATAACATGATGGGGTCGACCCTATGGAAATATTTCAGTATGGAGGCTAGTATGCATAAATGCAACGAAAAGTGAATTCCCTAACCTATATGCCAGTTCTGAAAAAAATACTAGCCATGACAGGTTAGGGTCATGGAACCGAAGTAGTAATGGAAACGTCCCAAAATCATCAAAATGGACTTGAAAAAAACATATCCCAACACTTACAAGCCAAAAGGTTATAAAGTTGTGAACAAATTCAAAAAATAAACACAAAAATTTAACCAAGTAATTTGCGATTTTTTTTTGAATTTTGGGCATAAATAGGCCTTTTGGACTCACATTTGGTCATTTGAGTCTTCAAGAAGTTGTGAAAGATCTTTGGAGAAAAAAATCCCCTACTTAGAAATGGAGCAACTATCAGCCGATTCAACCCAAATCTTCTAGGTAATCTTCTCAATCAGCTTAGTCATTGATTTTATTGTCAATTCAAGCTATTTTTTTAGTAATTTTACCATAGAATTTACGTTTTTATGAAACCCTAAGCATATACTCAGGTTCATAATTTTGAACTCGTGTATAGAAGCGACTGTGTCTGAAGCAACTCACGTATGCGCGGAACAAAATTTTAAAGTTAAATTCTAATGGATTTTTAATGAATTGATCCAGGATGACCATTAGCTGGAGAGAGAGGGAGTATAACACTATTGAAAATGAGGTCATGGAAGACAAATTATCCTTGGATATACTCTGGGGATGTGGATTGCTTAAGTTATTTAAAATTCCAAATATGAAAACGAACACCAGATTTCTTGAAATTCTTGTAATTTATTGGGACCCAGAGGAGGACTATTTCATGATCGATCAAATTCCAAGAAGGATCTAAATTCAGGACATTTATTTCATAACTGGACTCTCTTGAAGAGGGGAACCAATAAATTTTCAAGACAAGCCCATAGGAGGGCTAAATTTCGAAGATTATATTCAGGTGTACTGTGCTGAGGGTACTCAAAAGGTCGGGACACGGATCCCAATCAGAGACGTGCAAGGGTTTCACATGAAAATACTTCTTTTCACCATTTTCAGAGTGGCTGGATTGGCTTCCTTGCTCTAAGCTTCATGAGGAAACATGAGTTTTGCAGTGGATTTCCTAACCACTCTATATGATTGGTGCACAACCTTATTGACAAACTTGAAGAAACAAGTGACCTCAATCTAGAAGAATTAAACAAAACATTTTGGTTATGGGACCAGTCTATGCACATTATTCTTTGAGAGGATTCTAGGGCTTCGCCCCAAGATTATCTCTACCATCAGCAGCTCTCGTGATCCACGAATAGCTAGATGGGAAGATCTGATGAAGAGTTTGTGGGGTGGCGAGGTCCCAAGGACTACCTGGGATGATGAGTTCTTCCTATGGTGGGGAGAACAAGTCATTATGGTAGAGGAGTATCCCTATGTTGGCATGGATTTTAGGGGAGATCTAGATTTTCCCCTACCACTCGGTGCAGCATGGGGGGCAATTGTTAAGATCGCACAATGATTTTTTACTATATGATTTTTTATCTATTTTCAATATATGAAAATGAATAAAATTTTTTGTTAGGACGATTTGACTTACAAATTTATCGATCATGTTACATATATTGGACCAGTGAGACCTGAGGGCTTCCCAAGGCACAGGCACCGCGGAAGAGAAGTTGAGGATACCGAAGAAGACCCAGGGAGAGTACTCCATGCTATACAGAGAAAATTGGAGAGCTTGACTCACTAAGTCGCTATGGCCGTAGTGGAGGAACTTCCCAAGGCTATAAAGAGACGTGTGGTTGGTATACCATGCGATTGGGTGCAGCTGTTCTGTCGTGTGGTGGCAGCTATATTGTTCTTTCGTAACAACTACCCAGGGCAGGCCCATAGGGATAGATTTTTATTGATCGGATGAATGTAATATTTTTTGATGATGAACATTATCGGGCATAAGCCCTAATTTTGTAGGACATGATTGTCCAATTTTTGTATATTTTGTACACAACTCTGATATATATATATATATACACACACACACACACACACACAACTATTTATATGATGTGATTGTCTCATATGTACAATGATGATTGACGTTTTTGATATTTAATGTATTTAATGATTAATATGCCAATCAATTGCTTGATTAGCTAATGAATATGTAAATGAATTTTCTGAATGTGGAATGTGAATGAATGTAACATAATGAAATGAACGTCGCAACAAACGCAGTCTTAGAAATAATCGATGTGAAAATGAATCTCTGACACGATAGGTGTTGTTTAATTGTGAAACCACCAGTTGTGAATCCAAGTACACTACTAACGAATCAATAACAAGAGACATTGCCTCTGAAATTATATTGACCATAGTTGTATACTCTGCTACATTATTTGAAGCAGGACAAATGCATATTCCCTTTGAGACTAGAAATTGACCAGATGGATAGTAAATTACCCAAGCCACGAAAGCAAGATTCCAGGTATGTCGACTAGCACCATCGGCAAAGCCAAAATGACTCATCTCATCCATAAACACCTACCAAAGTAGATCAAAATCATCAAAGTCACACCAAAAATTGATAGACATATATGCAAAAAAAATACAATATATACAGACAAAGCAAATGCTAGGCAACAACCTAGGCATAATACTTCTTCAGATAGAGCCCATTTCTGGGCTTCGCCAGCTCGTTTCCGTCGAAATTAACCAAGGCATAAGCTCCCTTCTTCAAGACCTTTTTAAAAATGAAAGGTCTATACCACATGGATTTGAATTTTACTTCCCCCAAGGCATCCTTGTCCTGAACATAAACCAAAACAAAGTCACCTTCAGAGAAAACCTAGGTTTGACAGCCTTATCATACTGAACCTTCACTCATTTCTTATGAGCCTCGTTCATCGTAGTTACATCTCGGCACTGCTCATCGAGATGTTCTAGATAAACAAGGCGTTCTTCGAGACTTGAAGTGTCAGGAAGAAGCTCGACATCCAGCTTAAGGGAACTATATCACACTCAACAAGAAAGATTGATTCCAGACCATAAACTAGTTGGAAATGAGTGAACCCAGTTGCAGTGTTAACAGACATCTAGTATGCCAAAAGTCCAGGACACAAGATGACATGCCAATTGGACCTTGATTTATTGATTGTCCATTGAAGGATAACCTTTAAGGACTTGTTTACAGATTTAGCGTGCCCATTGTCTTAAGGATAATATGGAGATGAATGCTTCTTCAAAAACCCAACTTAAGAGCCAATTCAGCCATCATGGTGTTCTGAAAATGACTTCCATGGTTAGTGACAATATCTTTGGGAATACGAAGCAATAAATGACTTGGTTGAATATAAACAAGGTTGTTGTTTCAACATCATTCGAAAAAGTAGGCATAGCCTCGGCCCACTTTGTAAAGTAATCTACTATTACGATAATGTACTTTTGACCCTTCACCGAAGGCAGGTTACAGGTAGTAAAATCAATACCCCACTTAGTGAACAGACTGACAGTGACAACAGGAAAGAGCGAGGCTGGATGAGCGCGCATCTTCCGAGTATAAACCTGACAAGGATTATATTTTTTGACTGCTTCAACACAATATTTGAAAATCGAGGGCTAAAAATATCCTGCACGGAAAACCTTTTGGGCTATAGCAAGCCCAGGTAAATGATTACCACAAGCTCCACTGTGGCAATCATTCAACACAACCTCAGCCTCTTCGAGAGTTAAGAAACGTATAAGGATCGAATAGACCCTGCAACAATATAGATTTTCACCGATAATAAGATAAATTTTTTCTAAGTGACGCAACATTCGACGCTCATATTTCGAAAAATATAAGGGAACTTTGAAGTCTGGAGATAAACAATGAGATCTCCATACCAAGTATCTTGTAAAGAAATGAGGAAAAGATGTTCATTAGGGAACAAATCCTCATAAATAATCTCATCTCCACAAGGAAACTTACATATTAACTTTGCAAATACCAAAGATTTCTTGGATTTGGTAGAGAGAAATTCAAGATTAAACTCTTGTAAAATGACAATCCATCGATTGTATTTTTCCCCAATCACTCGCCTACTGAGAACAAATTGAAATGGATTGACTACTGCCAAAACATAATTTTTGCAAAGAAGAATATAATTCTTGAGTCGCTGGACATGAATGGATGCCAAAGCTATTTTCTCAATGGGAGAATACCGCAGTTTAGGACCTACCAAGCCTCGATTTAGGTAATAAATGACATACTCAGAAAGAGCATCATCCTCCTGAACTAGAACCATACCTATA
The DNA here is from genome assembly GCA_034641835.2 of Pinus albicaulis. Taxonomy (NCBI): domain Eukaryota; kingdom Viridiplantae; phylum Streptophyta; class Pinopsida; order Pinales; family Pinaceae; genus Pinus; species Pinus albicaulis. The sequence continues at coordinate 743,928,866 of CM076579.1, forward strand.
GTAGATTCTGCTACAGTGAGATACAAAAGGAAGTATCTGATATAATCAGGTGGACTCAATAATGGAGAAGAGGTCAATTCCTTTTTCAAAGCATCGAATGAGCATTGAGAAAATTCATCCCAAAAGAACGAAATTACTTTCTTCAACAATCTCATAAATCCTTTTGTCACCTCAACATAATTAACGATAAATATCCTTAAGAAATTCACTTTTTCTTGAAGACTTTGAAGTTGACGAATAGAAGATGGGGGAGTCAATCGAAGTATTGCCTCAACCTTGAAGGGATATTCCCAAAGCCCTTTAGTAGACACGATGAATCCTAACAACCGACTAGATGTGACGGTGAAAACACACTTATTAGGGTTCAACCGAATTTTATAATAACGACATCGTTAAAAAACTTGTAAAAGATGAGAGGGATGATCAGTTCTCTTTCGAGAACGAGAATCTATATCATCCAAATAAGCTTCGATGATATGATTTATGTCGTGGAAATCATAAGACATGGCCCGCTCGAAAGTAGCCCCATGATTTGTAAGGCCAAAAGGAGTCTTTTTCTATGCACATGTACCCCATGGGAAAATAAAATCAGTCTTGTGCTCATATTCAGGACGGATGGTAATCTGATTGTATGAGAAACTGTCCATGAAGTAGAAAATCTCATTCACCACACACTCATCAATAATATGATCAATAAATGGTGTGGGGTAATTATCCTTCAGACATGCCTTATTCAAATCCTTGAAATCAATGCAAACACGGATCATTCCTTGTTTCTTGTCCACAAGCATTGGATTCGAAACCCACTCAGTTAACGGAATGGGGTATATGAAACCTACCTTAAGCAGCTTCTCAACCTCGGCCTTGATAGTTGTTGCTTTCCTAGGGTTGACCAGATGAAGCTCTTGCCTTATAGACTTATCATTTTCATAAGTCTTGATATCATGCTAGAAAATATATGGATCAATTCCAGGCATTTCCTCATAAGACCACGCGAACACATCTCGAAACTCTCTAAAGAGACCAGCATAATTCTGAACCTCTTCAGGGGAAAATTCAGCTCCGATGAAGACATTCTCAATAACATTGGGATCTATGGAAATTTTCACCAGGATAGTCTCATAAATGATAGCAATGTTCCCTTCAGCAGAAGCCTGTTGGATCTAAAGGGTTCAAGACCGGGTGAATAGGACCAAAAGAAACAAGGCTAAACAATCTCGATTCAAATTCCTGCAAGTCTGGTAGAAAATAGGACCGATGATGCAAATCATTCCATGGCCTTTCCACACCAGTAATTGCTTCAAGGATAGCCTCTTCAGATGGAAGAACAGTATCAAGAAAATCCTGAGCAGAAGATGAACTAAGTTTCCAAGTCGGAGCCACATCTTCATCCAACTCATGTGACAAAAGAGAAACTAGAACATAATTTGCAGATTCAACAATAGATTGATAAGAAATCTCTGATGTAGACATAGGGAATTCCATTCCACCCACTTGACCTTCCTCTAATGTGGAAGTAGGATAAGGTATGGTCCAAGGATCCAAAAAATAATGAGTTCAAAAAACCTCTCTTGGAGTAGGAACCCTGGAGGTTGAGATAGCATTAATACAAATGGAAGGAGGCAGAAGATCAAAGGTACCCATCAAAGAGGTATATATTCCAACCCCCAAATTCTCCACAGGTTTCTTGGCATCATTCACCAAGGGAACATTCAAGTCATAAGATGCATTTGGATCTATTGAAAGATATTCCATATGATCGATAGTGACAATCCTCCCTTCATGGGGAAAACACAAGATGTGAAATAAAGATGAAGCAATAGCATCCGTTTCATAAATCCAATTTTGTCCCAATAGAAGATTCTAGTCCAAATTGGCATCAACTATCTCGACTTCAATATTGACAAATTTACCCCCAACACAGATGGGAAAAGCCGAAACAATGCCATGTGGCATGTGAGAATGAAAATCAAATGCAATGAGAAGAGTAGGTGAAGGCATAGTTGAAGGGGATCCAATGACTTTCCAACATGAGATAGACATGAAACATGGGGAAGCGCCCTCATTGACTACTTTTTGAAAAATATTGATCTTTTGATATGTATACTTGATCTAAAAAGTCATGTGATGAGGAAGTCTCTTCATAAGATTTGACATATCAAATGTGATCATAAGAGAGTTATTTGGATTAACTACCCCAATCGCATTGAGAAATTCACTCCTTTTTGTTGGGCATGACTGGAGTACCTCTAACGCAGACATAGCACAAGGACTCTGAGCCAGATCTTCTACAATGGAGTAGTTCTAGGCATCCTTGGCATTAGGGTTGATTGGCATACACTTAGTATAACCTTTCAACATCTGAGGTATAAGCTCAACTGCAGGCCTATATATATGAGGTGTCTTAGAATTACTATGAGCACCCTTAGCTTTTTAAGACTCAGCTTCACCATAATCACGATATCTCTTATCGATATCAGCATGAACACTCATCATATATACATTTGAGGAATTTTCCCCTTCCTGGTTGCCCCTAGTGGGAGCTCCAGTATTAGCATTCGTGCCAACAAGCAGCTGCCGCCATTGGGGAAAAGGGTTTGTCAGGATAGCCTAGGAACTAGAGGAACCCTGCTGAGCTAACATGCACTGAGCATCTTGAATTTTGGGGCAGAGATGAGTAAGATGGTATCCGGTGCATAACTTGCATGGAAACGTAACTTTCTTCTTTGCCTCTCTCTTACCCTCTCCAACATTACCATTGGATTTGTTCACATTACCCTTCCCATCCTTATATTTCTTCTTGTTATTCCGTACCTTCTTCTTCCCATCATATTTTTTATTTTTTTTAAGGTTAGAAGCTTGAACAACATTAATAGTTAAGGGTTGGGAAGGAGTAGATATTGATGGCGTAGCCTCAATAGAAGGAGCAAATTATAAAGACAACTACTGCAATTGATTCAAAAGTTTAGGCGTGCCACTATCAATCGAAACGACAAGCCCGTCAGCATGAGGACTTGGATTTGATTTGGCTAAATCTACTTTGGAATGAGGAGCATCCGGAAAAATCTTATTAAGGACCCGAGACTGAGAATAGATCAGTTCTAACTGTTGGGCCCTAAAGATAGACTGTTCCTCAGAGAATACCCTAGAAAGGGATACATCCTTCGAGATTTATGGCTTTAAGGATTTAAGAAACCATTCAAGAAGGAATTCATTAGGAATTTTGGCTTTGATGAGCCTCTTCCTTCTCTGCCATTCCTGAATATGATCATAAATGTGCATTGCCTTATCCTACTGAAAATTGGCCAGGAGATCATACCCAGCATCATAACATACAGGAAATTGGAAATGGCTCGGAAACATGGTAACCAACTCACCAAATGAAGAAAAACTGCCCCGAGTAATCTCAATGTACCATTTTGCAGTGTTTATAGTTAGGGTGCACTGAAATAGTCTCAACCTAATAGAATCATCGACGAGGGAGTTTGAGGAGCACCATAAATGGAAAGTGGTAAAATGGTCAGCCAGATCCTCACCACTCTTCCCTTCAAATTTTAGAATATCTAAGGGAATTTTAGTAGGGACTGAAGGCCAACCTAGGCTATATCGATTTGGATCATTCGTCATTTTTGATCAATCTGGAAAATTCAAATTTTGTAGGAACGGTAAGTGTGGAAGAGCTTGATAATTCCATCCACCAATGGAAGGATTCCCAACATTTTGAAAAGAATACCCTGGATTTGTAGAGGCACCAGGTTGCCATGGATTTTTCGTAGAAAAAGATGAGCCATAAGAGAAACCTTGTGGCCCAGAAGCATTCAGAGTAGGACCCCCTCCCATCGTAGGATTACCATAAATAGGGATATTCCCCCCAATCAAAGTGTTAAACAATGATGAAACCCCTTGGATATGGTTCCAATAATTGGCGAATGGAAAGAAACCTTAAGAAGCACCTATGGAGGATAAAGGCACATTCCCTTGTTGACCATAGAAAAAATTATTCCCAGTTCCAAACCCTGTAAAAGTAGGGTTCCAGCCTTGAAAACCATTAGATATTTGGCCTCTGAGAAAAGTATTTAAACCTTGACCCTGGGCGGAGAAAGGAAAAGATCCTAAGGAAGAGTTCGAATGAGGAATATGACCACTTCCGAAGCAAAAACCCTGAAATGAAACTGACCCACTAGCCATAGAAGACATGGGTGTGGAGACAACAGAAGCAACATTGAAGGAAACATAAGGAATTTGACTAGATGGCATTCCAAAAGAAAAGGGACCATAATGGGAAGAAAATTCTTGGGTGCCCCCACTCTTAGACGGAATGGAGGTAGAACCAAAATTTGTCGCATTGGGAGTGATAGTAGAAATATCAATGGTACCTCCTCCTTCAACCGAAAGAGTAGTATGCACACTCGAGGTGCTCATAGCCGAAGTAGTGTTCCCAACCGTGGCAATCGAAAGAAAAGGAAATATATGGGGGCTAACCGATCTTTGATACAGAGGCCCAACGTACAAAATAACATACAGAAAACTAGCAGGAAGAGGAGAGGAAGGATTACCTGGAGGTTAAAGAATCTCTTCTACCTCAAATTCTTATGCCGAAAAAAAGGACTCGAGAGAAGAGTGGAGTAATCCTCTCTATAACACCACTAGTACTAGGACCACCCATAGAAACAATAGCCCCAAGCAGAGGATCAATCTCTGATGTGTTTGCAACTACTGGATGATAATCACCAGCATAATTTCTCCTACGCATTCTTGAAGAAGGTTCAACGCTCACAAGAGAAAGCTCACGAAGCCTCCTCGATTGACAAACTGATCAGTTTGGCACTTTTAATAACTATGATATTTTAAGCTAGACTCAAAAAATTATGAAGCTATGGAAATATAGGAGAAAAGAGAACTCTCTACACAAATGTCCCTAAGATACAACAACCAAGCAACCTTCAAGTATATCCGCTCCAGGTTATTAGGACCGAACACCAAAATACAAGAAAGAGAATAAGAGGAACTTCTGAGAATAGTCTAGGGTAATTACGCCCCAAGCCTACTAGCGAAGGTAACATAAATAGTGACGCTGACCTTCTAACAAAAGCCTTTTCCAGTGAAAATACCCGAGCTTCGTAAGGGTACCCTCTAGAAGTAATAATGAGAGTGATGCAACATCTGCCTCAGGTACCACAAGTATTCCCCCCCCACAGTCACCTATGTGTTACCTAGGAATAACAACTATGGACACCACTTCGTATCAGTAGCCAGGTGGAATGGTCTTAGGTTAGGATCCAGAAAATAGGAGAGGGGGTATCTCTCTTCTTTCCCTTCACTAGCCCTCTTGCTTAACTCTCTAGAGGTAGAGCTTTCCTGGTCCACTTAATGATCCTGTATTTCACTCATTAATCAACTTCTGTGTTTGAAATTTGAGTGACCTTGAAGAGTTAACTCTTCACTCACCTATTCCAAGGCCCTATGACCTAAGCTAGTTGGTGTATATTAATGACAACTCAAAATATTCTAGTTCATTTTTAGATTAAGCACTTGATTTTAATGGCTGTTCTTTTTAAGTCAAGGGTAGATGGAGAATGCAACTTATGATGTTTTGACGCAAAAGAGAAATCAATAGAAACTTGCTACATAATATGAATATTTTTCTTCGATGAAAGAGATTTCTACTTGGGTTCTACGAAACAAATATAAAACAATAAATTTTTCTTTTCTTTTCAATATCACGCTCACACACTCAAAATATATCAAAATTACTACAATTCTTAATAGTGCAACTAATGCAAACTACCAATGCAAATGAAAATTCTAGGACTACTCACAAATGGAAGCAAATGAGTTTTTCAATAAGATGATCTGATCATTTTGATACAAAAAAAGGCAAGACCAAACAAGAACTTCTTGTAGGAATTTACTCGGTAAGTTCCTTAGATCAAACACCAAAGTTCACCTCTCACAAACAGATCAAAAATCAGTACACCAATATTTGATGTGGTTAAACCCTTGAAGAGGGACACAGTCCATGTCCACTTCAGGAAATTTATTAATATAAAAATGAAAATTTACATAAGTTTCTTTCATAAACGGTTACCGGACAAAATACCCTCCATGCTCTTTAAATAATGATCATGGACCAATCAGGTATTAAGCCACGAATCAAGTGTTGGTAATACCAAGAAGAGAGTGAACCATCGGATCACTACACACCATGATCATCAGAATATAAGTTACAAATGTACATAGTAAAGAAACACACTTTATGTAACTCTACACTAGACCAAGTTATACTTAACTATTTCCGATGTGTCAGAATATCCTAACATCCCCGCTTAAGAACAAGTTGGGATAGGATTGAAGGATTTATAAACGTGACACAAAAGGAGACTATTTCCTATGTGTCGAAATATCCTAACATCCCACCTTAAAAATAACTTGGGATAGGATTGAAGGATTTACAAAGGTGACACAATAGGAGAAAGAAGGAGGCATTAGAGCCTCTCCCCCCTTAATGATAACTTTCCTGAAATCCAAGCATAGATCGAAGTTTGGTAAACTTCGCTTCTATGAGAGCCTTTGTAAATATATTGACAACTTGATCATTGGTTGAAAAATATTGCACTTCAAGAACATGGTCATGAATGAGCTTTCTGATGAACTGTATATGAAGCTCAATGTGTTTCATATGCTGATGTTGAATTGGATATTTTCATATCTTAATGGCACTCTAATTATCACACTAAAGTGTAGTTGGATGTTGCCGATGTAGACCAGATTTAGACAGGATCTGACGAAGCCACATGGCTTCCTTAATGGCTTCAACTGCACCACGATACTGTACTTCTGTTGAAGAAAGAGAGATGGAATTTTGTTTCTTACAAGACCATGTAATAGGTCCTAAACCAAGAGTGAATACATATTATGTAGTAGACTTTCGATCATCAGGGTCACCAGCCTAATCAGAATCAGTGAAACCAATCAACAATGGAGATGCTCCTGCATTGTAATGAATCTCGAACTAAACTGTACCTCGAATATATCTAAATATTCTTTTAACTTCTTTCCAGTGACTTTCATGAGGTTGGTGCATAAAACAAGCAACAAGACCAACGGAAAAGGAAAGGTAAGGACGAGTATGGGTTAGATACATAAGTTTACCACCAAGTTGACGGTATAAGGTAGCATCAACTTCAGGGGTGGTAAAAGTGACTGAAAGCTTGACTCCAGACTGAAAGGGAGAAGGGGTTGGCTTACAGTCTTCCATGTGAAAGTGGCGTAGAATATCACAAGCATACTTGGATTGAGAAAGGGTAATACCTTATTTGGATTGCAAGACTTGAAGACCAAGGAAATAATGCAAGTGTCCTAATTTTTTCATTTCAAACTTATTTTTTAGGCTAGAATTCACATGGTTTATATGGTTTGGATCACTACCTGTAAGGATAAGATCACCAACATAAAGAACAAGGATGATGAAGGACTTACCCACTTTCTTGGTGTAGACAGTGTTGTCAGAGTGACACCTAGAAAAGCCATTAACTAAGAGAAATCTATCCATTTTGGCATACCAAGCTTGAGGAGCTTGTTTGAGACCATAGAGAGACTTCCTAAGGTGACAAACAAGCCTAGATTCATTTTGGATAAAGCCAGGGGGTTGTTCCATGTAGATTTCTTCATGCAAATATCCATGTAAGAAGGTGGATTTACATCCATCTGATGGACTTCCCATTTAAAGGAGGCAGCAAGGGAAAGAAGAAGGCAGATAAAATTCATTTTGGAAACAGGGGAAAAGGTTTCAGTATATTCAATGCCTTCAACTTGTGAAAACTGTTTAGTGACAAGACAAGCTTTATGTCTATCCACTTTTCCATCTGGTCCAAACTTTTTTTTGTACCCATTTTCATCTGACAAGTTTTCTTCCCTTTAGAAGAGGAACAAGATCCCAAGTATCATTTGCTAATAAGGAACGATATTCTTCATTCATAGCTTCATCCCAATATGGATGGCTTGAAGCTTCTTCAAAGGTCTCTGGATCAGTATTTTATGGAACTTGAGCTAATAAGGAAGAGGCTATTTTGAACTGAGAGTGTGTACGACGTCGATCTGCAGGGTCACTTGCAAGAGAACCTGCTACATCCCAAGTAGAGCGGAACCATTTTGGAAGTTGTGGAGCTGAAGGAATATCTTTAAGAGGTGGAGGAAAATTTCCATCCTCACTATCATCATCTAAACTAGATGAAATGCTATCAAAAATAGAAGAGATAGAGAGAGGTGGCACATATGCCGAATCAGGCTCGCAGGCCAAAGGTTGCACACCCGTCGAACTAGGCTCGCAGGCCGATATATTTTCATCAAATTTTACACCTCTTCTAATGATTATATTTTTTAATTTTGATTGAAGAAGTCTATATCCTTTGAAATATTTAGAATATCCAACAAAAATTCATTTTTCACTCTTAGGTTCTAAGGCTTTATGTTTTGCATTTGGAATATGGGCCCAAGCATCACTTCTAAAAACATGAAAGTGACTTACATTTTGTTTGATTGAGCTCTAGGCTTCCTATGGAGTTATATTCCTTAAAACCTTAGTAGGAGTGCGATTTACTATGTAATTTGCACAGTTAATTACTTCTACGCAAAAATTGAGACTAAGTCCTTTAGATTGAAATATACAATTAGCCATTTCCTTTAAGGCACGATTCTTCCTTTCAGCTACACCATTTTTTTGTGGAGTATATGGAATAATATGTTGTAATTGAATGCCATGCTCAGTGAAAAAGTTGATAAATTTGTTGTTATCATATTCTCCTCCATCGTCTGATATTAACTTAAGAATTTTATGTCCAGATTATTGCAAATGCCTTAAAGGAAAATAACATGTTAAAAAATTCACTCTTGAGTTTTAAGAAGTATACCCAAGTGCGTCTAGAAAAATCATCAATGAAAGTTAAGAAGTACTTGCAACCAAAGAAAGAAACAATAGGAAGTGGATCACATAAATCACTATGCACAATCTGCAAAGGAGCTAAAGCGTTCCAAGAGGCACGTTTGTCAAAACTATCTCGAAGATGTTTTATGAGTACACATTCGGAGCAAACACCATCTTGGAAAGATACCATAGGAAGACCTGTCACCATATTTTATTTACATAGAGTTTGAAGAGAGCGATAATTTAAGTGACCAAATCTTTCATGCCAAATTTTGCTCACTTCATCATTATGAGCAACAAAAACAGAGGGAAGACATGATGACCCAAAGTTGTCAAACTTATACAACCTTGTGGAATCATCAGCAACACCAGTAGCTAAAATATGTCTAGGATCTTTGAGGTCCTTGATTACAAAATTACGAGGTGAGATTTCTACGGTTTTCCCTTCACTTGAATGAGTTATATGATAAACAGATATAAGGTTGCAGGACAAGGTAGGAACACATAATACATCATTAAATTTACCATTATCTAGATGAATGTTTCCAGATCCTACAACACTAAGAGATCTATTATCACCAACATAAATATGTTTGGTGTTACAATAATTTAAAGAAGAAAACATGGCTTCATTTTTGGCCATGTGGTAAGAAGCTCCAGAATCAATGAGCCACTCATGCCAAATGAGAAGAAGAATATACATTTAATGCATAACCAAAACTTGATGCTTGACAACCAAAAGCAGAAAGTGCCATTTTTGAAGATGAAGTTGAAGGGTTCTCCAAATTGATGTGGTGCTTCTTCATTGCTGCTTCCAAGGCTTCCATCTTCTTAAAACATTTGGAATCTACATGGCCATCACAAATACAAAAGTTTCAATGTCTATTTGTTTTCTTCCCTTTGTTTTTCTTTTCCTTATCAGTTTGGTGAGTTTCTTTTTCAGTTTGTGGCTAGAATTTCTTAAGACTCGTGTTTGATTTAGGACCATTTTTTTAGAATATTTCTTCTTGGGATTATTTTAATATGGTTGTTGTTGGGCTACTAAGCCTTTCTTAGAAGAGTTTCCAGTATTCATAAGACCAAGGTGTAAGAGTTTTTCTTGTTCTCTTATCAAAGAATCACAGAAGGCATCAAAAGAGGGGGACTTGTAGTGTTGTGAAACCAGCTCCAAAAATAGAAGAAAATAGATATCAATGCCTTATAAATAAGCCACTTCGAGGGGGCAACCTCCAATAAATTAAATGAATGAACAATTCTTGGATGATACAAATGAAAAAACCTCCTTTCTATATATAGGAGTCCATGGGGCCACAATGTAATCATAGTGGGGCTACAATGTAATCCTAGCCGACCTAACAATAATAATGTAAGGGCACAATAATAACAATATGGGGGTTACAGGGGTAAAACAATAAAAATAAGGGGGTTACAGTAACAACAATAAGGGACTATACTAGTAATATAGAGACCTAACATGCTCCTCTCCTTCAAAAAAGTGTTCTCCTCAACGCTTGAGTAGCTTTGGATGCTTTTGTATAAAATTATCATCCTCCCATGTAGAATCTTTAGTGGGTAAGTTCTTCCATTTAATGAGATACTCTGAAATTGATCAATTTCGTAGCTGTTGAGTTCTTGTTTCCATGATTGCTTCAGGTTCCAATATGGTTTTTCCTTCCTCATCAAGTTCTGGCAATATTGTTTGAACTAGAAGTTTGTCCCCTTTAACATTTTTTAAGCATGAAACATGGAAAACTGGATGCACTCGCGAAGAAGCAGGAAGCTCCAATTTGAATGCCATAGTACCTGTTGAGCCCCAAATATGTTCTTCTCTTTCACCACATTCCACTTCATTTTCTTTGTCCCTCATCAATTATAGGATTAACTAATCAATAGGATTAATTAAAATTGCTTTAAGAATTTATATAATGACTAAATTGCTATGTTTTCATGATTTTGTTGGTGTAGTAATTTTGACTAAGACTCGGCTACAGAATACAGGCATTCCGTAGCCAGTCGTCTGTTCTGCAGCCATCCTCATGTTTATGAAGGTTCCAGGTGTCACTGCAAATAAAAAGGCATATGGGTGAAATCCACAACACCTCCCAATCATCTCTTGCTCCCCACGAAGTCTAAGTTAAAGTATTAAAGCGGTTATGCACGTAGAAGAGAAGCAGTTTCCTATCAAAACACAGACTCTACAGATGTCTGCAGTTAAGCACAAGACTATTAATAAGAGTTTTAATTTGATTAGAAGTGGGAAAAACACTTATCCCCATTTTTCTCAAATATTAGTTATGTAACTTCATTATAAGTATGACTCGGGAGACCGAGAAATTATTGGTTAGATTTTGTTTTGTTGCTAGATCTTTGAAGGCCGTAAATAATCTGTTTTGAAGAATTGCTCCTTTAATGAAAGAAACATCATTTTATTGCACGAGCTGAGTCAATATTGAGTAGATTTGCGTGCTACTCCGGTGGTAGAGGGCCCCTGCTACCTGAGGAGCTTTGTTCATATAATTTAGATAAGTAATTTAGCCTCGTTTCATTCCTAGTTTAATTGACTTTCTGAACTTTGAGTTTTATATTCATTTGCATTAGATGCTACAGTTTAGTCTCGTTCTTACGTACTCTTCCAAAATATCACTAATGTCGAATGAGGTGTGACTGTAGTATTTTAGGAGTTAGTTTTACATTCTTGTGCTCAATTACATCAGTTGTTACAGCTAGTCATGATCTTATAAATTCTTCCAAAATATCACTAACTTTGGATGAGACATAGCTGTGTTGTTTTAGAGATTTGTTGTGTTTTGTTGAATTGTATGCTTTCATGCTCATTTGCATAACATGTTGCAGCCAGTCCTGTTCTACAAACTATTCCAAAATACCACTAATTCCGAATGAGACAGAGCTGAAACATTTTAGTGATTAGTTGCATCTTTAGTCTAGTTGTAGCACTCCGGAGGTAGATGTCATTTTAGTTTAATTCTGTCACTATATTTCAAGTTTGATAATGGCACTCTAGTTCAGTTTTAATTCACGACATTTCAAGTTAGATTAGTTGCATTTTAGTTCAACTTTGTTCACTATATTTCAAATTAGGTTAATGGCACTGTAGTTTAGTTGTGGTTACTGTGTTTCAAGTTTGATCAATTGCTTTCTCAGTGTTATCCATTGTTCTTTAAGTAGTATTAATTGTGAACATCAGATTCCACGACCTTCATTATTTACAAAACTTCTTTTGTTCTGACTTTCTATTAATACATCATCATCTGGACAGGAGTTAGTAATATCAGTTTAAGGCCTTGATTATTCTGCAATCCTTTGCAAATTCACAATTAAACCTTTCTTTCCAAAAACTCTTTTAGAAAATCTCTAAATTTTGGATGAGGTTTACTAGTGACAAGCTGAGCTACAGAATTGAGTAATCTTAGCATTACAAGTTTATTTAGAGTAGAAATCTTATTGTGCTACAAATAATCTCTTTTCAATTGTGTTACAATAAACCTCTAGCCATGGATGAGATTCTTTGTAATATTGTAAGATGATTGTGTCCATAGGAGAACCTCATTTGTATTAAACTTGTCCTTTTCTCAAACTATTCCAACATATTCCTAACGAATGAATTGGATGAGTTCATGCTATGAGTTATTGAGTTCATGTTGTGATTTGTTTCCTTACTAGGAGTCATTATCAAGCTTTGCATTTTCTGTTCTTTAGTGTCATACACAATTTAGAGTAGGTTTTGCTTTGTTTTAGTGTAACCATCCACTTCTCTTTACCAACACTTAGTTCTTTTCCTTCTTGACATAAAACCATAAAACCAAAAACATCATAAAAACACTAAACACAACGTAGTGAGAAACAGATACCTAGGCACATATAGTGCACCACACTTCAGCAGTTTACTGACCCTGGTTGATAATTTATGACCTCAATTTAGGAACACTAAGTTGAGCACAACATTTTGGCGCCGTTGCCGGGGAAGTGTAACTAGGTAGCCTTGTTTCTTACCACCCAAAAAAAATGATATGCATAGAGAAAGAGACTCAAGGGGTAGATTCATAAGAAGCAGAAGCTTGATTCCTAGAACACCACTTGTTTCACCAAGACCTAGAGCCAGCATACCTCCAACTCAAACCCACATTCCATCCTTTACTGATCCTAGACTTCCAGAGAACTTAAGATCAGATATTCATTAGAAATACCTTCTACTTTACCCACTGAGCATGTCTTCGAAGAAGATTCAAGAACCCCTGCTAGGGACATAAACTTTTCAACTTCTACAGAAGAATCAACTATGGTAGAAGAAGGGGGAGGAGGAGTTTTTAATGGAGAACACACACTATTTGGAGGGGGTAGAGGTAGAGGTAGAGGAGAAGGAGGTAGAGGTGCAGAAGGAGAAGGAGGCAAAGGAAGAGGTAGAAGAGAAATGGGAAGCTCTTTTGGGTTTCCTATAGTAGATGAAGAAACCAATACAACTATGAAAAAAATTTCACCCTCTGTCCTTCCAAATTTTTATGGACTTAAAACTGAAGATCCTGAAACCTTCCTATTTGAATTTGAAGTCCTATGTAGAACCTATGACTACTTACAAGATGCTCAAAAACTTAAATTATTTCCTTCAACATTGAAAGGAGCAGCATTGAAGTGGTTTATGAGTTTGATCAACAGTTCTATTAGGACATGGGAAGACATGAAACAAGTATTTCTAGAAAGGTATTTGGACTAATTTATGCCAGCCAACCATAAGGAGGAAGTGTTTAAAATGCTACAAAAAGAAGATGAAAATCTGGAATATTTGTTGGAGAGATTTAACTATAACATCAAAAGAGCAAAAATGGAAAACCTAGACCAAGACACTTTGAAAGCTCTCTTGTTGAATACAATTAGGGATGAATGGTTAGATATCCTTAACATGATGGGAAAAGGGGATATATCTTAGCTTACATTACCCGAAATAGCTGAATTATGTATCAACCTTTCAAGAGGGAAATCTAAAACTGTAAAAGGACTAAGAGACCCTGCTCTTGCAAGGGCAAGTAAGTCTGCTTCTGGGACAGTAAGTAGGGCAGAAATAGGACATATGCTTGATGAGTTCAAATCTGATATCTTGGGGAGTCTTAGTGAACAAATAGACACCCTTAAGTTACAAAACAAGCAAAAAGCTGAATCTGATGCCTTAGCAATCTTTTGTCCCAAATGTAGAAAGAAACATGCCTTGAGAGAGCGCCCTTTGGATGCCAAAGTTGTGGAGACTTGTGTAATTTGTTCAGAAGAACATGAGACCAAGATTTGTCCTTCACTTCCTGGTATTAAAGATGTCTTTCAAGAAGATACTCCTTCAAGTTCCACAGAATCTCTCAATTTTGTCTCTAGAAGGCCTTGGCAAGGACCTCAAACACAAGGATTCCATGATCAGATGTACAATCAACCTCCACCAAATTGGAATTCTTGGCAGCAACCTTGGCCCCAATTTCAAAATCAATCACAAACTTGGGCGCAGGGAGCACAAAATCCCTATGGAAGATACTCTCAGTATTATCAATATCCACCATCCTATCCACCATATCCACATTTCCCTCCTCAACAAAACTTTCAACAAAATCCTCAAAATCGACAACATCAAAATCAACCACTTCCATTACCATTTCCTCAAAAAAAAAATCAGTTGCTTGCCCAACCCATACCAAACCCCAACAATAAAAATCCTCAGAACACATACATGATAGAAGGCCAACAGTTTCCAACTTATTTGATCACTCCTTTAGACCTTGGTGATGTTCAACTTAGGTCTGGAAGGATACTTGAAAACCTTCTGTAATCATACAAGAGCAAGACAATTCTGAGGAAGATTCTCTACGGGTAAATAAAAGTCTTGAAGAGAACACAACTTTCCAAGACCCAAACATTGAAAAATCAAAACAAAAAGAACCAATAATTTCAACTCCTATATTAGAGCATCCATCAACATCCACCTCTACACCTCCCTTCCCAGAAAGATTACAAATTGATAGGGGTGTAGAAAAACAAATTATGATGCCTAATTATGATTTCCTAGATGAGCTGAAAAATGTTTGTATTAAGATCCCATTATTGCAAGCCATCAAGGAAATTCCAATCTTAGCAAAGAAAATAAAGGAGTTGAGCATGAAGAAAACAAGAAAAAGAATAAGAGAGATAAAGAAAATTCAACTGGAAGGAAAAATAGCAGATATCATGATGGGTAAGATTGCTATTCCAAAGTATCTAGACCCAGGAAATCCAGTTGTCAAAATTCACATCAATGGAATTGAAATCCAAAACACACTCATTGATTTAGGAGCAGCAATCAATATTATGAGTAGACAAATCATGGATAAACTAAAACTTCCTAATATTCTTTTTACACCCACATTATTACAATTAGCAGACAGATATGTGATTAAACCTGATGGGGTAGTAGAAGACATTCCAGTGTCCCTATACTCTTGGGAGTATCCTGTGGATTTTATGATCCTAACTCCTAAGAATAATCTAGGAGGACATCCTATTATATTAGGAAGACCTTGGTTAGCTACAGCTGATGCTTTCATTAGCTGTAGATCCGGTGATATGTACATCTCTGATGGTAGTTCAACTAAGAAATTTACCTTGTATCCTCCAGCAAGAACAATTACAGAATTAGATGATACTCAATGGATAGAGGATGAAGAAGACTTACAACCTCTCTTCACAATTTCAGAAATTAGTGAAGATAGCCAGATTCTGAATACCTTGGAAAAATTTGAATCCTCTTCGGAATATAAGCATGAACAATTTCAAGAAGAATCCAACATTGAGTTTTTGTCATCAAGGCAGATGTCTCTCTATTCCATGGATAAATTTGGAAGCTCTACAATTGAGATATTTCCAGGCAAAACTTTAAACATAAACAAGAACCTAGAGAAATCTCAACAAGAAGAGCTAGTCAAGATATTACAGAGACATTCTTCCGCATATGCATGGGAGTACACTGATATGAAAGGGATAAGCCCCAAGACTTGCACTCATCACATCTACATAGAGGAAAATTGTAAACCAATCAGACAACCTCAGAGAAGGATGAATCCAAATCTTAGGGAGATTGTTAAGGAAGAATTGCAGAAATTATTAAATGTTAACTTCATCTATCCCATTTTAGATAGTCAGTGGGTTTCTCCTTTGGTAATTGTACCAAAGAAAAATGGTAAATGGAGGGTATGTATTGACTACCATGAATTAAACAAAGCTACTCTTAAAGATCATTTTTCCTTACCTTTCATAGATCAGGTGTTAGATACATTAGCTGGCAAAAAGTACTTCTCATTCCTAGATGGGTTTAGTGGTTATAATCAAATCCAAGTAGCACTGGAAGATCAAGATAAAACCACATTTACCTGTCCTTGGGGTACCTATGCTTACCGAGTATTTCCATTTGGACTATGAAATGCACCCGCAACATTTCAAAGGGCAGTATTAGGAATTTTTTCAGATCTAATACATGATTGTGTAGAGGTATATATGGATTATTTCACAGTTTATGGAAACACATTTGAAGAAGCTTTAGCAAACTTGGAAAAAGTCTTAAAGAGATGTAAAGAAGCAAATCTTTCACTAAGTCATGAAAAGTGTTTTATGATGTTTGCTGAAGGAATTGTTTTGGGGCATCACATTTCAAGGGATGGGATTAGAGTTGATGAGTCAAAAGTTGAAGTCATCTCTAACTTATCTATTCCAAGTTTTCAAAAAGATGTTGGGAGTTTTCTAGGATTTACAGGATATTATCGAAGGTTTATAGAAAACTTCACCAAGATAGCATCTCCACTTTTCAAATTACTTACCAAAGACTGTGAAGTCAATTGGAATCCCGATTGCCAGTTAGCCTTTGAGACCCTGAAAAAAAAAATCTCTGAAGCACCTATTTTAAGGGGACCTAACTGGAAGTTATCTTTTCATATTTCAACAGATGCCTCAGATATAGCTCTAGGAGCAGTATTGGGAAAAAAAGACTTGATTCCTTATGCCATCTACTATACCAGTAAAAACTTGACTCCTTTAGAGTTAAACTATACTGTAATTGAAAAAGAGTTTTTAGTTGTTGTTCATGCCATAAACAAATTCAGACACTATATAACAGGCTATGAAAATTTTGTTCACACAGATCACTCTGCAATTAGATATTTAATGAACAAATCAATTACTAATGGCAGAGTCATAAGATGGTTATTGCTTTTACAAGAATTCAACATTACCATTCTGGATAGGCCTGGAAAACAAAACACAGTAGCTGATTTCCTATCTAGACTCCAAAACATCCAAGACAATACCCCAGTTGAAGATCAATTTCCTGATGAATATCTTTTTGCAATTTCTACTCAAACTCCTTGGTTTGTTGACATTGCTAATTATTTAGTTTCAGGGAAATTTCCTTCAATAATGAATGCAAGAGACAAAAGAAAGATCATTTATGACAGTGCAAAATATTCATGGGTTGCTAATGAGTTATACAAGACAGGTCCAGATTTTATCATTAGGATATGTGTTCGGGAAGATGAGATGCCTGAGATTCTCAAGGCATGTCATGATGAACCTTGTGGCGGACACTTTGCTGATAAAATGACAACCTATAAAATCCTTCATTTGGGATATTATTGGCCATCCCTATTTAAAGATGCTAAAGAGTATGTCAAAAGGTGTGACAGTTGCCAAAGGGTAGCGAAACCTTCTCCTTCAGGTGAGATGCCATTGCAGCCTCAGGTACATATTGAACCTTTTGAAAAATGGGCTTTGGATTTTGTAGGACCTATTAGTCCTCCATCAAGACAAAAGAAATATATATTAGTTTGCACTGATTATGTTACTAAATGGGTAGAGGCAAAACCATTACTTTCTGCTACAGAAGCATCTGTAGTTAATTTTCTTTTTGAGGATATTTTTACTCGTTTTGGTGTCCCAAGGGAAATTGTTACAGATCAAGGAGCTCAATTTACATCAAAGCTAGTGGAACAAATGATGGAGAGGTACAAAATCAGACACAGAAAATCTACTTCCTATCATCCATAAGAAAATGTTCAAGTGGAATCTACTAATAAGGTCATTGAAGGGATCCTAACGAAGACTGTTCATTTGCATAGAAGAGATTGGGCAGATAGGCTTCCTGAAGCCTTGTGGGCCTATAGAACTACATGGAGAAGCACAACAAGCCATACTCCTTATGAACTTGTTTATGGAAAGCAAGTTTTGTTTCCCATAGAGTTCCAGATTCAAACTTTCAAAATGGCAGTTCAGTTAGGACTTGATCTAACAGAGGCACAAAAGCATAGATTGGAGCAAATTAATGAATTGGATGAGATCAGACAAGATGCAGTTCAGAAAACAAGTATAGTCCAACAACAAAGGACTAGATGGCATGACAAGTACATCAAGGAAAAGAAGTTCAAAGAAGGTGACTGGGCTCTCTTGTTTGATTCAAAGTTCAAAGATTTTCAAGGTAAATTCCAAACACATTGGCTTGGGCCATATGAAATTATAAGAATTTTTGATAATGGAGCAATAAAAATCAGGACAATAGATGAAGAGAAGGTCACTTTTCTTGTGAATGGTCATAGATTGAAGCTGTATCATAAGCCACTCTCAAGAGAATAATTTGTCAAGAAATTCCAGGAAAACAGTGATGTGAAGTTAATGAAGAAGAATTTTTCTTCTTAATCAACTTAATTGAATTTTCTGAAGTCAAATATTTGAAAAAAAATAAAAATAAAAATAAAAATAAATAAATTAAAAAAAAAAAAAAAAAGTATAAACATGAAAACTAATCTCTGATTAGCATGTTTATACAGAAAAGATAGAGTGAAAATCAGAATCTTTCTGACACTTTAGCTTTTCAAGTTTGTTTTTTTTCTCTGCAAGCAGCTATCATAAAATCATAAGTGATTCACATCCCACTTATGATCCATTTCACTCCATTCATCCATACTCCATTTCATTTCATTCATCCATACTCCATTTCATTTCATACTCCATTTCATTTCATTCATCCATACTTCATTCATTTCATTCCATGGTCCACCTCATTTCCATCTCAGAGTTTTAAGATTGATTTCTTTCTGCAATTGAATAATATAGATCAGAAGTTGTAGGCCACTTTTTCACTCCACTTCATAATTGTGATTCATTTCATCCCATTATTCACTTCACCCATACTCCATTACACCATATTTCATTATCCATTTTTAATTCATTTCATACAATATTCCATCATTCCATTCATGCTTAAAACCATTCCATTCCATGTTTTAAGACTTCTACAGGTACATTCTGCAATCAATCAGACATTCTGCAGCCAATCAGACATTCTGCAGCCAGTCAGACATTCTGCAGCCAGACAGACATTCTACAGCCAGAGACCCTGAAGGCACTATCCAGTAAACATTTGATTTAGCAGAAAATTGATCCTGCATATTCAAAACAACAAGCAAAATCAAAGAGTTATGAGGAACTGAAGATCAATGATTGAGGACAAGGCATATCGAAACTACAAAGAAAATCAAAGGAAAGGCAAAGGTATGAAATTATTATGGTGACAAATCATGAAAAATTTAGCATAGTTAAGTCATATATGATTCAAAAAGGTTATTTTAATTAGTTGTGTTGATCATGCCTATCAACCATATCATAAAAACTTTGAAAAAAAAAAAAGCCCTTCCATCTTGCCATACCCGATTATCATTTAAAACTTAATGGTTAAAGTACTGAAGTGATTTGATCAGTCACGTCATTAGGCCGAAGTATTTAATGATGATTTTGAATTGCTTAACAAAATATCTCCGCGGTCTTTTCTTCCGTGTTAGCTTTCAACTCATATGAAACACCTCACCGCATTATACTCATTTCAAAACCACTCCATATCATTCATTTCCGCGGCCAATACTTAGCCATTCCGCTCTGTAAAACGAAGGAAACATCTTTGGGGCAGAAATATCTCTTTAACAACCATTTTCACCGTGAGCAGAGGAGCATTAAACTGAAGGTTGGAAGAAAAGTTGTGGGTCTAATAGTCAATTTTTGGAGAAATTTAGTGGTTTTCACAAAGAGGTGACTAAAACATTTGCAAGGTCCTTCAATGGAGCAGAGGTCGAGATAGGAGATATTAAATTCACTGTTACAGAGGCTTTCATTGCAGAGGCAACGAAATTACCTAGACAAGGAGAAAGGTGGTTCAAAAATAGGGAATTCCATAACGAAGCATGGAGGCAAATTCTTAAGACTCCAGGTATGGATGTTTCCATTTTTAAAAAGGGTATTCCTAGCTCGACATTAAAGAATAAGTGGAGGAACATGTTGCTCATTTTACAAAAATTTATAACTTGTGAAGGCAGATTTGGTACCCTCTATGTCTATCATATTCGGTTAATGATGCATTTCTTAGATGAGGAAATTAATTTTCCCTTTTTCCTACTTCATAGTCTGAAAAGAATGGCCTCAAACGTTCAAAAAAGGGTTCAATTTCTAGAAACAACTTTGTATCACCATGGTTTAGTCAAAATCTTAATTGAACATCATTTGAGGAAAATGGGAGATAATTGGGAAGAATTTCTAGTGAGGAACCCAAAGAATCTCCACCTGAAAGCAAACCAACAAGAAGAAGCAGGAGAAGGGAAACTTCTAAAGCTATTGAAGTTGAAACTGGTAAATCAATTCAAGAGGACAGTGAAGAGATGATTTCTGAGAAGTTGGCTCAAATAAAGAAGCAACTTAAGAAGGAGAGGATAATAAAAAGATATGCCAAAGAAAGAGGTGAAGGGCCATCTCAACCAAGACGGAGCCACAGACTTAGAGGTATACTAAAGAAAACAGAGGTTAGACAAACAGGGATCATAAACATTGAGGATGAAGAAACTCCAGAAATTGACCCAGCACAACAACAAATTTACAATTATATTGAGTCATTAGAGAGGAGAGCTTCAGAAAGTAGAGACAGAACTCCCAGCCCACCAAAATCTGAAATTGATGTGCTAAGAAGAGATAAGTATGAGTTAGAAGTACTCAATAGGCATATCAAGAATGAGAATGACATTTTGAGGGAGCAGGTGAAACTAAAAAGTGATATGAATTCAACTTTGTCTCTACAAATGGAGAAATTGTACAAAGCCAGTGAAAAATTGAAGAAGAAAAAAAAAAGCTAATCAGGGCACTTACAAATTTTGTTGAGAATGCCTTGAATGATGGAGCTTAGTGAAATGAAGTCGCCTTCACTAAGTGGGCCCGCAGGCAAATTCTGGCGCAAAATCTATTTTTAGACTATGTCTATTTTTAGACATATGGAGCATGGTTCGGGGATTCCAGTTTGAGATTCTTGGAGTATGCGACATGTTGGTAAAAATAGATGAGACTCTATTTTTAGGTCAAAAGAGGTCAAAGTCTATTTTTAGACTACCTCTCCTAAAAATATGGAAGTCAAATATTATTTACCCTTAATAATATTTAGACTATAAACAGCAGTTTACTCTCTTGGAGCACTTCAGTTCGAGCTACAGAAGTGGCTCATGCATCTGACAGAGGAATCACGTGGTTCCCAAGGGTTTGATGGCATCATGCATGGTTGACTTCAGTTGGACTTCAGTGGCAGAAGTTTGGAGGAGTTAATGAGATAGCTAGTGGAGTTGTGTTCTGTTTATTTTAGTTGAACTGATTGAGATTAGTTTAACTAGCTAATCAATTAGTTATGAGTGGAGTGAATTAAATATTAATTAATTCATTAATTAGTAACTCATTATTCAACTCAAGAACACATCAGTTCACTACAGTGCATGATCAGTTCAGTGAAGACCAGTGAAAGAGGTAGATGAAAGGGTGAGTACAGCTATCAGTTGGAGGATCAGTTGTGCATGAGATTTGCACCACACTTGGAGGATTTGTCCATGACAATTGCGCAGCGAAGCCAAGGAGATTCGAATCTTGGATCTCTATATAGACAGGGCTGGATTGCGCAAAAGAGGCAAGGCAATTGGCAGGGAGTTTTGAACCAGTAACCTGTTCAAAACTGAGCTAGATTGTGTGTAACTTTATGAGAAAGTATTGAGTACTTGTGAGGAGTATTGTACTGGTTTTGTTACATGATTTCTCCATTATAATATACACATATAGCTGGGGGGGTTTTCAGCTATAGGCTTTCCCCATACATACTGAGTTAATGTGTGATTGATTGATGTGCGA